>CM054060.1:147645089-148888928 GCA_028641055.1 Alopecurus myosuroides
TTTCCTATGTTTTCCACTAAGGTTCTTAAGAGATTATTTTTCAAGACTTGAGGTGACCCTTTGTTTCAACTTGAAAATGTGTTATTAATGATTAGGAATCAACTTGAACTTGAAATAAGATTAATTGGAAAAGATTTCATTAGATTTTCCAATATAATTTTTGCCCTGAAAAACAGCCAAGTAGCTGTTTTCAACCCTTGTTTTCCATCACAAGGATTATCCAATTATGGATTTTCTTTGATCAAAACTACTCTCTGTAATGAGTACAACAAAACTACACTCTTGGAAAAACCTACAAAGATTTTTAGCACACAATGCCATGATGGTTTTTGAGCCATCTTGTTAAGACAGAAAGTTAGACATTTTAAAAACAGAGAATGTACTTACTTTGCCATTTATTTTCAGAGCCATAAACCTATCCTTTTTCAAATCAAATGGTTGGTTATGAAACTTGGATAGTTGCTCTCTGATTAGCATTTTAAATCACTCATTTTAGAGCTTGTTTGCTTGGTGAAAACAAGCCCAACTTTTGCTATCTCTGTCTGCTTTTCCAGCACTTTGAAAAATTCAGAAAACTGCCTAACTGAATTTTTCTGACAGAACAGTGAATACACTTTTGGACTGTTATTTTGGTCATAGCACCTCTGGATGCTTGGTGCTTGTGTTTGAAATAGGTTTAAAATAGAAATGCTTAAGGACTAGATTTCACACTAGGATATTCATGTATGCTTTTTGTCTTATTTTCCCTTAGGGAAAAATATGGATCTTTGGTGTTGAAACCAGAGGATGGAATGTCCTTGTGGCATTATTACCTTAGGGTTTTCACCTCTGATAGATTTCCTTTTAAGTAGCACAAAAGCATGAGTGGCACTAGGGTGACTAGGAATTAATCTCCTCACTTGTGTAGCATTTTAAGCATAGTTTTCCCTTGTTTCCTAGCTATGTTTTTATGATATTTTTGTGAGATCCAGTAGCATTTATGGTACTAGTTAGAGGGGTATTTTTCCTCTGATAGCTTGCACACTTGTGCATAAAAGTAACTAGTATAGCCTAGGCTAGTCTAGTAGTTTTCCTAAATTTTCTACTAGTATGAGTAGGAGTTTTTGGGTGCTTGTTTGTTTGTTTTGAGCACTTTTATAAAAGTGACCAGAGGCTTATTAACCTCTTGGTGAGCATATTTGCTAGTGGAACACCCACTGGTATGTTTTCCTCATGGTGGAAAATAGGTTTGACTTGTTGTCATGAGCTTATTTCACCACTTGAGTAATTTAGAAAATTATGGGTGCTAGCCATAGAGATTGTTGTGGGAATTTTTAGACATCAAAATGTGTTGTATGTGACACCCTACTGTCTAGTAACATGTGCTTTACCCCACTGGTCCATAGTGTTCTTAACTAAGAACCATTGTTTTGGCCACACATAAGCACTAGGAAAAAGCAGATTTTTCCAAACTATAGTTTTTATGCCAATTTTTCTTAAGGGAAAAATTGAGAACTTTGGGTGGTACTTCTTGATTGCTTTCTGTATGTATTACTTGTAGCATTGTTTGTCTTGTTTGGTTCTGAAAGTGTGTCTTTATTTCTTTTTACGACGTTAGAAAACGAGGAGGAAGGATTTGCTGAAGAAGGGTATTGCAACTCCTGTTACTTTCAGGATCAGGACCATCACTTGTACCAAGGCAAGCCATCCTAATGCTTGCTGTATAAATACTTATCATTATCTATCATGCATGCTTTTCACTTCTGAAGTTTTTACAAAACTATACCTTCAAAACTACTTTTGTGTGAATCCTACTACCACTATTAATATCACTAGTATAAGGAATCATAATAACAGTCAACTTGGTATTACCAAGCCCTTAGACACTAAATGGTATATAAATACCATACACCCACTTAAAACTTGAGTTCTTAAATGAATTAAATAAAATGTGTTTTTGTAAACAATTACCTTATGGAAGGAAAACCCCGGATGAAGGGTGAGACCCTGTCTACCAGAAGAGTTGTTATGTTGGGAAATTTTATGAGAAATGTTTACAAAAGACACATAACCTAGTCTTCGCTGGACAACCATTATCGTACTGCCACTTTACCCCAATATGGGTAGGGGCTTGATTAAAAACTTGTTATGGTTAGTATATGTGCTATCTCAAATGCTATAGGGGATTGGATCCTCCGAACCGAAGTGTCGCTAGGAGTGAGTATACGGGACATCTAAAGTGTGGGATTAATTTTCCCTCCGGATGCAGCAGTTGGGTCTCCTGTTTGGGCGGTGTGGGACATGGCTTGCCAGGGAGGGAAACCCCAATTGAAGAGATAGTCATGTACTAGCTTGTACAGAGTGGATAGTCAAGACCAGTTATCTGATGTTCTCATAGGTTGGGAACAGTCCATGGTTGTTTCATGGCGGACTCTGGATCTAGTGGAAATGTGTACCCCTCTGCAGAGTAAAACTATTTCGAGATAGCCGCGTCCTCGGATATGGACGGTTGAATGGCCATGTAGCTAGTATTGTGTCAACTTTTCAAAAGAGGTTTTGAAGGAAGGCTTTTGTACCTGAGAGGTACTATGGAGGAATGACTTGGTATCTGTGAGATACCGATGAAAAAGAAACTATTACTAAAAGTTTCCGAAAAGAAAAACTTTCTTTTCCAAAAGAATTATAAAACCTCCAAGATATGTGATATCTACGAGAGCAAAACTACATTATTTTAAATGATTTTGTTTACAAAGAGGTAAACTTGAAGAATCAACCATGGCAAATCTTTTATCTGTCATGGGTAGCTGAACCATATGTATGGCCTACCCACTCCACCAAATAAGCATGTATGCATCATTGTAAGCTAATAAAGGATGTCTTGTTGAGTACATTCAAATGTACTCATTTGGTTTCGCCCCTGGTATCTACTTATCAGACTACGAGGAGCCACCTCAGGAGGAGTACTATGAGGAGGAGTTATACGCTGATGGCCCTGCGAGTTAGGATCGTCTCCCAGTCAGCAGCCTGTAGGATGAGGCGTGACTCGGGTTCTACTACGCTATGCTTATCGTCTTCCGCTGTGTTTACTTTGAATGTCTGTCCTGCGTGACAGTTATCAAGAACTTGGTCATGTGACCATTTATGTAAGACTCTATATTCGTGTAATGGATGATGTATTCTGTATGCCAACTACGTATGTTGTTCACGACTGGTTCTTCTGGGATCGTGAATGAATGCATATGAGGGGTTCTGGACCTACCGGTCTGGGGCCTCTACAGCAAACTCAGTAGCCTGGTACTGGGCTAACTCCTCAGAAGTAGTGTCGTAAACCTCGTCTGTCTCAACGCCGTCGTCTATTCGAGAAGAAGCAAACAAACAACGCAGAGAGACAAACAATCAATAACATGGCATAATGCACAATCATGGGATGATGCATGACAATTTAATTGATGCATCAAAGGTAAGCTAGTTGACATGATAACATAATTAAATGGACCCATATGCAATTTGGATTGCATATGGAAAGCCCATGAATTAAAGGTTGGATTAAATGATATACAAATAACCAACATGTGGAAGTTAATTAGGATGATGCATGGATGAGGAAAACAAAAAGAAAACAACAATAGTTTCAATTTGAAATGGTGTTTACCAAGTTTGGAATTTTATTTATTAAGTTATGAAATTTGGCTTCTTAAATGAGTTACACAAGCATTTGTTATTTTCACCAATTTTAATTGTTCAAAATAGACAACAAAGTTCATATTTGGAAAGAACACAAAATTTTAGGTGGAATACATGTTTCATTTGTTGAAAAAGGAATTAAAATGAATTAATTATGAATTAAACAAGTTTAAACAAGATTTAAATGAATTTAACTCAAGTATGAAATTATTTGAATTTTTATTTGTTCAAAACATTAAATAAAATTCATATTTGGAAAGGTTAAAATTTTCTGGTTTGAAAACACATTTTATATGTTAAAAAAGAATTTAATTTGACCAAGTTATGAATTTAGCAATTTTAAATGATTTAAACAAGGTTTAAATTATTTAACCAAGTTTAATTATCCAAAACATGAAACAAAGTTTATATTTGGAAAGGTGGTTTAATTTTGCATGGAAAACATATTTTACATGTGACATTTGAATTAAATTTGAATTAGTTATGAAATTAACCAAATTTGAAATGAGTTGTTTGAATTTGAATTTTGAAAACATTTGAAATGTTCAAAACGGAAAACAAATGATTTAAACAGGTAGAGAATTAAATTTGGTTCAGAAAACATATTTTATTTATTTTATTTGGATTTGAAATACAAAAGTTATTTGAATTTTAAATGTAGGGGCTATTCTGCAATTTTAAAAACATACAGATTTGGTCCAGGGGCTTGGATGCAAAAGAAATCTCGCACAAGGGCCCCTGGAACCCCTTTCTACCCAGCAGATCCACCCCTGGGTCACTGGCCTGTGGGCCAGTGCCCAGCTGGCGCTGCGCTGGGAGTTGGTGTGGCAACCACTGCCTATGGCAGGTGGGCCCTGCCTGCCCGCGTGGCAAACGCGCAAAAAGGGTTTTTATTCTGCGCGCGGGGGGGGATCGAACCCGCGACGCAGCGTTGCGCGCCATTGGATCAAGCCAGTTGTGACGCCCCGAGATCGGGCACTATGCAGATTTCAGCATTTCCGCCAAAATCCACATAATAACCGATTCCAGGTTGCCACTTGTGATAACATTACAACAGTTCACGAATAATCCACAACAACAACAGAGGAGGTATATACAAGACGACTCAAACGAGTCAAGGATACAACTGATACCATACAAAGATCCAAATAACAGCGGAAGAAACAACATAGTGTCCGACTACGGACGAGATACAAATTGGACTAAGAGTCCTGAAGATAACCGATGGCGTCCAATCCCTGCCCAGGCCAAGCCGGAGGGATTCCCAAGCTAACGTCGTCAGACTTCAAACCTGTTGACTGCAATGTGGAATATGCAGCCACGAAATGGATTCGTGGGTCAGTACGATTAAGTACTGGCAAGTGGATAAACCATACTCACAAGATACCAGCGTAACCAATCATCACAAGATACAAATACTTTGGGTAGAACGGAAGGAAGGGATTATGGCAAAGAAGCGGCAGTGGGCTGCACTAACTAACTGCAGAGACGCGCTACAACTTCCGGCTAAAAGAAAGGGATAAGATAGCGCGACAAAACCAACTATAACTACTCACCAAACCATACCCATCCAATGTTACCCCCTACTAAGGAAGCAACCCAAGGAAACTCACACGGTTGATTAAGGTGACATTCATTTTTATGGTGGAGGTAATCTATATTACTAGTCAAGTTATCATCGTTAAGTGTAAGTTGTCTGAGTACTTGTTAGCCAGCACTTTCACCAAGTCATCCATAACCGCGGACAACACGGCTTCTCGAGAAGATTTAACCCTGCAGGGATGCACCAATTTGGCCGTACACGTAAGAATGACCCGCCAGGCGGGGAGCAAACCCACCAAGCGAGGCACTCAACACAACCCAACTCTTCTTCGCATCAAGCCCAAAGAACCCCGTGCAATTGAGCGCACGGCTAATCAAGCCCCACGAAGAAAAGGGGACCCTCATAGCACTCTAAGAACGTGTCTCCCTAAATGCCGACAACAAAAGTTCCACCCTGGCGCCAAGGGTTCGCACCTGCATATGCATGCGGCAAATGGCAAACCCGAACTAAATGAGGCGATTTGGACGAGATGCGAATCAAATCAGAATTGCGGGGGCGCCAATACTCGCTTCCCACATGCGGTTAGTGCGCTCATCATGGATCAATGGACAAGACCCTTTTCCTAATTAGGGTCGACACTAGCAGGCTTCAAAACCACGCCGGGCCTCCTGCCGGTGCCTTATCATCAAATTGTTATTACCCAAAACATTAACATGTTGTTGATTGAATTGAAACCCAACTATCAAACTAAACAGGTGATAAGACGGACAACAAGGCTTGAGCGCAAACAACACTAAGCATGCAACTACGACACGAGGGCCAACAAGGTACACAAACAACAGTTAATAGGAAGTGAAAGGAAGACTATATCATGGCTGCAAGGTAAACATATGATAGGATCGAGACACAAGCATCGAATCATAAGGCTAGCATAAGAACAACGGAAAGAATCGGTAACAAGTGATGAAAGGCAGCCATAGGCAGCAAGTGAGTATACTTGCCTGGAATCCAGCAAGTAGAGGTACATCCGAAGAACTTGTCGTTGCTCACATCATCTCAACGTCCTATCCGCGAAGAAGCAACGAACTAGATGTCGCACCCGGACTTCTAGAGGATACTCGCAGTTCCGTTGAACAGTAGTTGATTGGATTACGGGGCTTACCGGCACCCGCATCTCTTACGAGTAGGCCAACACACGTATGTGTGACAACCAACCCCTACTGTTCATCGTCTACGTAAACCATCCCATAGAAATCAGGATACTACCATTGACGTACTTCATACCATACACACATGGTACGTCAACGGCGTTGAACATAATGATAGCACAACAGATCTCTAAGACACAAATAAATAGAAACAAGTTGCAAATAGCTCTCACTAGAGCAGAGATAGCAAATACAATCATCCAGAGGACACATGTCCCAACATAGCATCATTACATCTCAGCGGAAGCATTCAAAAGGTCTGAGTACAGACAAATCCAAATAGGCTTAAGAGCCGGGAATGAAAGGAAACGGAGCCCATCCACGATGTCTCGGATCCTGCCCGGGTCCGCTATCTACTCGTCAGCAGCCTCGTCAAACTCCACGTAGTAGCCACCAAGGGGATCCTCGGAAACGTAGTCTGCGGAAACCACAGCCCCAAAGGGGTCAGTACAACAACGTACTGGCAAGCAAGACTCACAGTTCACCAAAGTGTAACCCGTCAACACCAAGCACAGATGCTTTGGGTTCAACGGAAGAAAGGGTGATACAAAAGATGCGGCAGCGGGCTGCACTAATCAACTACAGAAACATGCTACCACTTCCGGCTAACAGAAAGGAGATAAGATAGCGTATCGTAACCAACTATAACTAACCACCAAACAAACCCATCCTGGATCTCGCCCCTTATCCAAAGAAGCAATCCGAGGATAACTCACACAGTTGGATTAATGATGGGTCAAGTCATTGTGTCAATAAGACTATTACTAGTCAAGTTATCATTAGTTAGGTGTAAGTTGTTCTGAGTACTTGTTAGCCAGTACTTTCACCAAGTCAACCATAACCGCGGAAAACACGGCTTCTCGAGAAGATTTATCCCTGCAGGGGGGCACCAATTTGGCCGTACACGTAAGAATATCCCGCCAGACGGGAATCAAACCCACCAAGCGAGGCACTCTACACAACTCAACTCTTCTTCGCATCAAGCCCAAAGAACCACGTGCTGTGCATGCGCGGCTAATCGAGCCCCACGAAAAAAGGGGACCCTCATAGCACTCTAAGACCACGCCGCCCTAAATGCCGACTACAAAAGTTCCACCCTGGCCTCGGGTTCGTACCTGCATATGAGTGCATCAAATGGAAAGCCCGAACTAAGTGTGGCGATTTGGACGAGATGCGAATCGAATCAAATTGAGGGGGGCTCCCATACACGCTTCCCACATGCGGTTAGTGCGCTCATCATGGATCAGTAGACAAGACCCTTTTCCTAATTAGGGTCGACACTAGCAGGCCTCAAAACCACGCCGGGCCTCCTGCCGGTGCCTTATCAGCTAATTATTATTACCTCACAAATTAACAGGTTGTTGTTTAACATCGAGCCCTAGAACATAAAAGAAATATAGTAATAGAAAGTAACGGGTAACAGACTCGAGCAGAAACAACCCTAAGCATGCTAGTAAGACACGGGCAACAAGCAAATGGGGTTATAGGTGTAGAGGTGAGGCTATATCAGGGTTAAAGGACAACATGTGATAGGATCGAACAGAAGCAACGATTCATATGGCTAGCAGAATAAACAACGGAAAGTATCGGTATCCAATGTTGAAAGGAACACAATGGTTCATGTGAGTGAATACTTGCCTGCAAACTCAGCAGCCTGGTACTGAGCTAGATCCTCAGAAGGGGTGTCGTAAGTATCGTCTGTCTCAACGTCGTCGTCTATTCGAGAAGAAGCAAACAAACAACGCAGAGAGATAAACAATCAATAACATGGCATAGTGCACAATCATGGGATGATGCATGACCATTTAATTGATGCATAGAAATAAACTAGTTGACATGGTAACATAACATGTTTAAATGGACCCACATGCAAATTGGATTGCATATGGAAAGCCCATGAATTAAGGTTGAAATAATTGTTTTACAACTAAACATCATGTGTAAGTGAATTAGCATGATGCATGGATGAAGAAAACAACAAGAAAACAACAATAGGAACAATTTAAAATAAGGTTTACCAAGTTTAGGATTTTATTTATTAAGTTATGGAATTTTGGTTCCTTAAAGGTGTTACACAAGCATTTGTTGTTTTCACCAATTTTCGTTGTTCAAAATAGATAACAAAGTTCATATTTGAAAAGAGCACAAAATTTTAGGTGGAATACATGTTTCAATTATTGAAAAAGGAATTACAATGATTTAATTATGAATTAAACAAGTTTAAACAAGATTTAAATAAATTTAAAACAAGTATGAAATTATTTGAAATTTTATTTGTTCAAAACATTAAACCAAATTCATATTTGAAAAGTTTATACATTTCTGGTTGGAAAACATATTTTATATGTTCAAAAATAATTTAATTTGAGCAAGTTATGAATTTAGCAAATTTAAATGATTTAAACAAGGTTTAAATTATTTAACCAATTTTAATTATTCAAAACATGAAACAAAATTTATATTTGGAAAGGTGGTTCAAAATAGCATGGAAAACATATTTAATATGTGGCATTTGAATTAATACTGAATTAGTTATGCATTTAATCAAATTTAAAAGGAGTTGTTTGAATTTGAAATTTGAATGCATTTGAATTGTTCAAAACAGAATACAAATGCTTTGAATAGGTAGAGAATTTAATTGGGTTCAGTGTACATATTTTATTTATTTTATTTGAAGTTGTAAATTAAAAGTTATTTGTATTTTAAAATTAGGGACCAATCTGTAAAAGAAAATGATTTATTTTAAAAGAAAACTGGACAGAATACATTTTCTACTCCGCAGTGGCTAGCTCCAGCCACTGACAGAGGGGCCCCCTGGGCCATGGTGGCCCGCGTGGTGCACAGCAGCTGACAGGGGGGCCCTCCTGTCAGTGCCCCTTGCGAAAAAAGGGTTGGGATTTTATTCCGCAAGGCAGGGCTCGAACCCGCGCCGCGGAAGCGCGTGCAGTGGTGCGCTACCACTGCAGTAGCGATTGTTTCTTGTCAGTATAGGATGCGCGGACAGGTTATGGTTCAGTTTCAGTTAGCTAACTGAAACTGACGAAAACTGCGCGCTAACTGAACCTTGCGGTGGCTGCCGGCGGCGAGCGACGCGGCTGCTGTTGCGTGCTGGCTCGCTGTGGTTGCGCGCGTGCGTGTGCTTGTGCTTGCGCAAGTGCAGAGAGAAAGAAGGAGAGGGAAGGTGGAGGTGATCACCGGCGAGTGGAGAGGAGGCAGAGGCTCGGGGCAGAGCTGGCCGGCGACGACGTCGAGGATGGCGGCGGCGTTGTGGTGGCCCTTCGAGGCAGCTGCGGTGTCGAGAAGGTCGAGGAAGAGACGGGGGGCTGATCCCTGTGGTTAGCCAGCGAGGTGGAGTGTGGGAACGGCGGCGATCGCCATGGATTCAGAGGAGGGTGGCGCGGTGGCGATGGTTGCAGAGAGGAGAAATCGCCGGCAGAGAGAGGGTAACGACGGCGGAGAGAGAGGGAGAGGGTGGAGTAGGGTTAGGGCGAGCTCGGGGAGCCTAGGGTTAGGTTTTATAGGGGCGGAGGCGCGAGCTCGGCCGTCTGCTGCGCGCGCCGTCGACGTGGACTCGCCGGATGCACTGACGTACAGAGAGAAGAAAGGGCGAAGGGGTACGGGCCGTGGGGTGTGGTGGGCTGGCCTGCCCACCCCTCTCTGTTTCGTTTTTTTTTTAAATTTTCTGTTTCCTTTTTTTTTGCTGAAAAGAAATAGGAAGAAAAGATAGGTTTTGGGGTTTAGAAAAATTAGGGAAAAAATTGTATATGTTTATTAGGGCAACAGCAACATTGCAAAGTTTAATTTTTCCAATATATTTCAAATATGTTGCTGTTTGGAATTTGTTTGAAATTTGATGGGATTTTAATATTAATTGATTAACTTAACTTGATCAACTGAAAAGTTTTAAATTCAAGTTTTTAATTGAAACAAGTGATTGGTTTGTTTTGGTAATTTCCATAAATTTCAAATGTTTGTTGTGTGTAATTTGGAATTGAATTTGAATAACATTTGAATTAAGTGAAATATTAAAAGCCAATTTTAAATAGTTTGAACCTTATGGTTTGAACTTTTTATTTGGAGAAATTGTAACATAACAAGTATGAACAATTTGATTTGGAAATTGGTTTGAATTTGAAATAGAAAACAATTGAAAACAGATGCAAAACAAATGCAAACAAAAGGAAAACAATTGGAAAACAAATGTCAACACAAATGCAATGATGATGTCATGATGCAAAACATAAAATAAGAAGAAACAAACATTCTAAATGGAAGTTTTCATACTTGGGATGTTAAAAAACGCCCCCCCCCCCTTGAAGGAATCGCGCCCCGAGATTCCTACTGAGAAGTGAAAAGGTCCGGATACTTCTTGCGAAGATCCTCTTCGGTCTCCCATGTTGCCTCTTTATCGGAATGATGCGACCATTGCACTTTCAAGAACTTGGTGCTCTTGTTGCGAGTCTTACGCTCGGTCTCATCGAGAATACGAACAGGGTGCTCCTCATAAGAGAGATCTTCTTGCAGTTCAATGGAATCATGATCAACTGCACGATCTGGATCTTTGAAACACCTCTTGAGTTGTGACACGTGAAACACATCGTGCACCTTGGATAGTTTTTCTGGAAGTTCAAGACGATAGGCATTTTCCGCACGCCTTGAGAGAATGTTGAAAGGACCAATGTATCTTGGTGCAAGCTTTCCTTTCACACCAAAACGATGAGTGCCTCTGAGGGGAGTTACACGGAGATATGCTTTGTCACCAGGTGCATAGATCATATCCCTGTGCTTGCTGTCATAGTAGCTTTTCTGACGAGACTGAGCAATCTTGAGATTGTCACGAATGATGCGAACTTTCTCTTCGGCTTCCTTAACAATGTCAGGGCCTAAGAGTGAACGTTCACTAGCTCCAGACCAATTGATTGGACTCCTGCATCTGCGGCCATAGAGAGCTTCAAATGGTGCCATGCCTAGGCTTGCCTGGAAGCTGTTGTTGTAGGAGAATTCAGCATATGGAAGGCATTCCTCCCATTTCATGCCAAAGGAGAGACCACATGCTCTGAGCATATCCTCGAGAATCTGATTGACTCTTTCGACTTGCCCCTGAGACTGAGGGTGATAGGCTGTGCTGAACAGAAGTTTGGTGCCCAGTGCTTCTTGAAAGCTTTTCCAGAAATGAGAAGTGAATATGCTTCCACGGTCTGAGCTTATTTCCAATGGAACACCATGAAGAGGAACAATCTTTGCTGTGTAGAGCTCTGCTAACTGGCTAGCTGAGATTGTTTCTTTGACAGCAAAGAAGTGAGCTACCTTAGTGAGACGATCAGTGACAACGAAGATTGCATCGTTGCCCTTCTTGGACTTTGGAAAACCAGTGACGAAGTCCATTTCAATCATGTCCCACTTCCACTCAGGAATTTTCAGAGGTTGGAGAAGACCGGCTGTTTTCTGATGAACTGCCTTGACACGTTGACAAACGTCGCATTCAGAAACGTATTGAGCAATTTCACGTTTCATGCCAGGCCACCAATACAGCGTCGTAAGATCCTGGTACATCTTTGTACTTCCAGGGTGGATGGAGAGAGGAGTTTCATGAGCCTCCTTGAGAATGACATCTTTGAGACTTTGAACTTGAGGAACTGCAATGCGTCCTTCGAAGAACACAGTTCCTTTGTCATCAATTGAGAAGGACTTAAATTTCTCCTTGCCTTCTTTGATGTGTTCTACCATCTTCTTGATCTCAGCATCACGAAGTTGTTCAGAATGAATCTTGTCCTCGAGAGTTGGACTGGCTGTCAAGCTTGCAAGATAGCCTTGAGGAACAAGACCAAGGTTCAGCTTCTGGAATTCTTCATGAAGAGGAGGTTGGCTTTCCATGATCATGAGATTATTGCAATACGACTTGCGACTGAGAGCATCGGCCATAACATTAGCCTTGCCTGGAGTGTAAGAAATGGTGAGATCAAAGTATTTAATCTTTTCAATCCATCTCCTTTGCCTGAGGTTTAGATCTGGTTGAGTGAAGATGTATTTCAGACTCTTATGATCGGAAAAGATTTCAGTGCGATTACCCAACAAGTATTGCCTCCATTTCTTGAGGGCAAACACAACTGCTGCAAGTTCAAGGTCATGAGTGGGATAATTTTGCTCATGTGCGTTCAACTGACGTGAATCATAAGCAACAACTTGACGTTCTTGCATAAGAACTGCACCTAGACCTTGGAGAGATGCATCACAGAATATCTGGAAAGGTTTGGTAGGATCTGGGCCAACCAGAACTGGTGTAGAAGTGAGTTTAGTCTTCAGGAGATTGAAACTTTCATCACATTGTGGAGACCAAACGAACTTCTTGTCCTTCTTTGTGAGGTCAGTGAGAGGTTTGGCAATCTTGGAAAAGTTTTGGACGAAACGACGGCAATAGCTAGCCAAGCCAAGAAAACTTCTTACTTGCTTCACCGTCTTAGGAGGTTTCCAATCAACAATTGCTTTAACCTTTTCTGGATCAATGGCTATGCCCTTGGCAGAGATGACATGACCAAGGTAAGAAACTTCTGGAATCCAGAACTCACATTTGGAGAACTTGGCATATAGACGATGCTCGCGAAGTTTCATGAGAGTTAGACGAAGATGTTCTTCATGCTCTTCCTCAGATTTTGAGTAGACCAGAATGTCATCAAGATATACCACAACGAACTTGTCGAGGTATTCATGGAAGACAGAATTCATGAGTCGAGAGAATGTCGCCGGTGCATTGGTGAGACCAAAGGACATGACGGTGAATTCATATAGACCGTAGCGAGTGGTGAAAGCTGTTTTTGGAATATCTTCCTTTCTGATCTTTATTTGATGGTAACCCATTCTCAAATCCAACTTGGAGAATATTGAGGCTCCAGCAAGTTGATCAAAAAGATCATCGATACGAGGAATTGGATACTTGTTTTTGATGGTTTTCTCGTTAAGAGGACGATAGTCAACAACAAGTCTCTTTGTGTGATCTTTCTTCGCAACGAACAGAGTTGGGCAACCCCAAGCCGAGGAACTAGGTTGAATGGAACCTTTTTCCATGTACATATCGATTTGCTCCTTTAACAGTTTCAGTTCAGGAGGAGCTATCTTGTATGGATGCTTAGAGATTGGAGCAGTACCTGGTTCAAGATCGATCACGAACTCAACTGCTCTGTCCGGAGGCATCCCTGGCAACTCTTCTGGAAAGACGTCAGGGAATTCACAAACCACCGGAACATTTTCAAGTAGAGGTAGAGGTTTTGCATCGAGGGTGCATAGCTGAACGAAACTTGATTCATTTGGAGAATAGACTATCTGGCCAGAAGGGTGGAACAGAGTTATTGACTTCTGAGCACAGTCAATTGTAGCTTTATTGTCCTTCAACCAATCCATACCAAGAATGACATCAATGTCAGAATTGCCAAGCAGTATGAGGGAAGCAAGGAATATGTGACCTCCAATTAGAATTTGATTTCTGTGACTGATCTTAGACGTTTGCATAGTTGCTCCAGGGGAGTTTACTACTAGCGGGGAACCCAAACCAACAAAAGGGAGTTTAACTGCTGTCGCAAAGATCTTTGACACGAAAGAATGCGATGTTCCGGTATCAAACAACACTTTAGCTGGAAAAGAGTTTACGGGAAATGTACCGAGAACGACGTCAGGAGCTTCCTCAGCTTTGTCGATCTTGACATGATTCACCCTTGCGGTCCTCCCGACAGGCCTGTTGTTGGAGTTGAAGGCTTTAGGCGGGGGAGCACGCACCATTGCTTGGTTTGTGTTGGGGCGAGGTGGTGGTGGAGGTAGCTGCCTCTGCGTGCACTTGTCAGCGTAGTGCCCCGTCTGCTTGCACTTGTAGCAAGTGACGACACGAGGAGGCCCTGGCCTTGGCTGCCCCATTGAAGCCCTCTGATCATGCATCTGAGCAGGGTTGGGTGGGCGGGGAGCGAAGCCTGGAGAAGCTTGGGCATATGGAGCCCGAGTGACAGCACCATTTGGCACCCAGATGCGGCGCTTCTGCGGAGGGGTGGTCATGTTGGAGGAGGAACCACCCTCACGCGAGTGCTTGCGAGACTCCTCGAACGCCTTGCGCCCATTTTCTTCATTGAGCGCGGTGTTAACGAGCTCCTCGAAGTTGTTGGCCTTGATGTTGGTGAGGGCGTACTTGAGTTCCGGGTTAAAACCTCTGCGGAACCTTGCCATCTTCTTAGTCTCAGTGGACACCTCATCACCACCGTATCGAGCGAGACGATTGAACTCACTCTGATAGCCAATGACGTCCAGCTTGCCCTGCTTGAGTGAGAAAAACTCTTCACGCATCCTTTCCATGAGACCATCTGGAATGTGGTGCTTCAGGAAGGCTTCCTTGAAACAACCCCAGGTGATTAGATAGCCAGCACTCATGGTTTGGTAGTTTTCCCACCAAGTAGCTGCCCGACCCTTCAGGAGATAGGAGGCATACTTGACCTTGTCTTCCTCAGCAACGTGAGCAATCTCCAGAGCTTTAGCTATCTCACGGATCCAGTCGTCAGCATCCAGAGGCTCGCGTGTTGCCACGAAAGCTCTTGGCCCCAGACTGAGAAACTCCTTGATACTGACTCGTGGAGCATTCTGGTTGTTGTGCTGGTTAGTCTGGAACTGGGCCATCTGTGCCATGACTTGAGTCATCTGAGTCAACAGCTCCGTGATTGGCGGTGGCTCAGGCGGGGTGTTCCTTGTTGGCGGCATCCTGAATGGAAATGCATCTTAGCACAACAACAGAAAAGGATGGACTTGGTAACCGAAAAAGAGATTATTCTGACGCATGAATAGATAACCAACAGGTACATCATCACATGTTCAAATACATCAGAATATCCAACACACCACAATTGGTTCAAATGGCAAAGGATAACTAAACATAGCTAAGAATGGATACATCGGTACTCCCATGCTCATCACGCACGACGGCGGTGAGTAGTACGACGAGAGGTACGGTGAGGAGCACGCCCACGAAAGTAGGTAGAACGACGATCCACGTAGATCTGACGTGGTCTGAGAGCGACTCTAGGTGTGGTGAAGTACATAGCGTCGACTCCCTGTGCTCCAAAGCGTGGAATCCCAGTGTAACCAGCACCGTGGTTAAGGAGTGGACCTCTGATCGGCTCGTAACCTCCAGCATCTGGCAGACGACGACCAACTGGCTGATCGAAACGTGCAAAGCGCTCATCTCCAACAAAGTCTGTGGTGTACGTCGCCAGACGAGTCAAAGCAAGGTAGAGCTGCTCTCTGATTGAAGCCAATTCCTGAGATAGTGTGCTGGCAACTGCGTCACTGTGCCTCACAAACTGAGCGGTGGTGTGCAGCCTGGAGTTATCATGCTCATAAACATCCAAGTTGTCGTAGAGAGTGAAGTGAGCTCCCTCCGAAGTGATGTAACCACGTGGGATGTGGCGATAGATAGAATCGTCAAATCCCCAGTAGTCAGCACGAAGGACGGTGAGACTCACATAAGCTGCCTGCTGCACAGCCATATCCACTGTGGAACCTACTGCCTCGTAGCGGTGGACTACGCTCATGCCATCATCTGACAGAATGTAGACGATAGCCTGGTATTAGGACTGGTCAAACTCTCGCTGCTGCTCGTAGACCTGGTACTCTGGTGCCCAACAGAAACCCAGAAAAGTGACCATGTCCCTCAGCATCTCCGGATAACCGGCAGTGCTCTCACAACGAGTCATACGAACCACCTGCGGGTAGAATCTGAGATCCATCTGCAGATGATTGGTGAAGTTTTGATTAGACGCCGGTAGAGAACTGTAGTGGAAAGCAACAACAAGGTTTCAACGGACGAAAAGGATGTTGAGAAGAACAGGATATCGAAGCAACAACGGGGAAACACGAGACCAAAAACTCCTGAGGTACTACGGAAAACCCATCCGGGCTACTAAAGGATCAATATCTACTGCTTAAGGAATAGAGGATATGCTTCCGGGGCTTACACGCCTCCGTTCTCAATCATGAGTAGGCAACATGATAAATCATGTCACAACCACCTCCATTCCTATGGTCTAGTAGATATAACTATCTTGGAGAAACCAGGATACGTGAAATCCTAACTTGAAAGTTTAGATGAGACGAGAAAACAACGTTGCACTTCCTTACCAGAAAAGGGAGGGTGGGTGGGGAAAGAAGAAAAAGAACAGAATTCCTACTCTCACGTTTCATTTTTCCTATATAGCTACAAAATAGTTTCTAGACTCAACTGCGACCAGTAAAAAGGGATCCTACAGGCAGACAGGCTCTGATACCATTTGTCGCACCCGGACTTCTAGAGGATACTCGCAGTTCCGTTGAACAGTAGTTGATTGGATTACGGGGCTTACCGGCACCCGCATCTCTTACGAGTAGGCCAACACACGTATGTGTGACAACCAACCCCTACTGTTCATCGTCTACGTAAACCATCCCATAGAAATCAGGATACTACCATTGACGTACTTCATACCATACACACATGGTACGTCAACGGCGTTGAACAAAATGATAGCACAACAGATCTCTAAGACACAAATAAATAGAAACAAGTTGCAAATAGCTCTCACTAGAGCAGAGATAGCAAATACAATCATCCAGAGGACACATGTCCCAACATAGCATCATTACATCTCAGCGGAAGCATTCAAAAGGTCTGAGTACAGACAAATCCAAATAGGCTTAAGAAGCCGGGAATAAAAGGAAAACGGAGCCCATCCACGTAGTCTCGGATCCTGCCCGGGTCTGCTATCTACTCGTCAGCAGCCTCGTCAAACTCCACGTAGTAGCCACCAAGGGGATCCTCGGAAACGTAGTCTGCGGAAACCACAGCCCCAAAGGGGTCAGTACAACAACGTACTGGCAAGCAAGACTCACAGTTCACCAAAGTGTAACCCGTCAACACCAAGCACAGATGCTTTGGGTTCAACGGAAGAAAGGGTGATACAAAAGATGCGGCAGCGGGCTGCACTAATCAACTACAGAAACATGCTACCACTTCCGGCTAACAGAAAGGAGATAAGATAGCGTATCGTAACCAACTATAACTAACCACCAAACAAACCCATCCTGGATCTCGCCCCTTATCCAAAGAAGCAATCTGAGGATAACTCACACAGTTGGATTAATGATGGGTCAAGTCATTGTGTCAATAAGACTATTACTAGTCAAGTTATCATTAGTTAGGTGTAAGTTGTTCTGAGTACTTGTTAGCCAGTACTTTCACCAAGTCAACCATAACCGCGGAAAACACGGCTTCTCGAGAAGATTTATCCCTGCAGGGGGGCACCAATTTGGCCGTACACGTAAGAATATCCCGCCAGACGGGAATCAAACCCACCAAGCGAGGCACTCTACACAACTCAACTCTTCTTCGCATCATGCCCAAAGAACCACGTGCTGTGCGTGCGCGGCTAATCGGGCCCCACGAAGAAAAGGGGACCCTCATAGCACTCTAAGACCACGCCGCCCTAAATGCCGACTACAAAAGTTCCACCCTGGCCTCGGGTTCGTACCTGCATATGAGTGCATCAAATGGAAAGCCCGAACTAAGTGTGGCGATTTGGACGAGATGCGAATCGAATCAAATTGAGGGGGGCGCCCATACACGCTTCCCACATGCGGTTAGTGCGCTCATCATGGATCAGTAGACAAGACCCTTTTCCTAATTAGGGTCGACACTAGCAGGCCTCAAAACCACGCCGGGCCTCCTGCCGGTGCCTTATCAGCTAATTATTATTACCTCACAAATTAACAGGTTGTTGTTTAACATCGAGCCCTAGAACATAAAAGAAATATAGTAATAGAAAGTAACGGGTAACAGACTCGAGCAGAAACAACCCTAAGCATGCTAGTAAGACACGGGCAACAAGCAATGGGGTTATAGGTGTGGAGGTGAGGCTATATCAGGGTTAAAGGACAACATGTGATAGGATCGAACAGAAGCAACGATTCATATGGCTAGCAGAATAAACAACGGAAAGTATCGGTATCCAATGTTGAAAGGAACACAATGGTTCATGTGAGTGAATACTTTCCTGCAAACTCAGCAGCCTGGTACTGAGCTAGATCCTCAGAAGGGGTGTCGTAAGTATCGTCTGTCTCAACGTCGTCGTCTATTCGAGAAGAAGCAAACAAACAACGCAGAGAGATAAACAATCAATAACATGGCATAGTGCACAATCATGGGATGATGCATGACCATTTAATTGATTCATAGAAATAAACTAGTTGACATGGTAACATAACATGTTTAAATGGACCCACATGCAAATTGGATTGCATATGGAAAGCCCATGAATTAAGGTTGAAATAATTGTTTTACAACTAAACATCATGTGTAAGTGAATTAGCATGATGCATGGATGAAGAAAACAACAAGAAAACAACAATAGGAACAATTTAAAATAAGGTTTACCAAGTTTAGGATTTTATTTATTAAGTTATGGAATTTTGGTTCCTTAAAGGTGTTACACAAGCATTTGTTGTTTTCACCAATTTTCGTTGTTCAAAATAGATAACAAAGTTCATATTTGAAAAGAGCACAAAATTTTAGGTGGAATACATGTTTCAATTATTGAAAAAGGAATTACAATGATTTAATTATGAATTAAACAAGTTTAAACAAGATTTAAATAAATTTAAAACAAGTATGAAATTATTTGAAATTTTATTTGTTCCAAACATTAAACCAAATTCATATTTGATAAGTTTATACTTTTCTGGTTGGAAAACATATTTTATATGTTCAAAAATAATTTAATTTGAGCAAGTTATGAATTTAGCAAATTTAAATGATTTAAACAAGGTTTAAATTATTTAACCAATTTTAATTATTCAAAACATGAAACAAAATTTATATTTGGAAAGGTGGTTCAAAATAGCATGGAAAACATATTTAATATGTGGCATTTGAATTAATATTGAATTAGTTATGCATTTAATCAAATTTAAAAGGAGTTGTTTGAATTTGAAATTTGAATGCATTTGAATTGTTCAAAACATAATACAAATGCTTTGAATAGGTAGAGAATTTAATTTGGTTCAGTGTACATATTTTATTTATTTTATTTGAAGTTGTAAATTAAAAGTTATTTGTATTTTAAAATTAGGGACCAATCTGTAAAAGAAAATGATTTATTTTAAAAGAAAACTGGACAGAATACATTTTCTACTCCGCAGTGGCTAGCTCCAGCCACTGACAGAGGGGCCCCCTGGGCCACGGTGGCCCGCGTGGTGCACAGCAGCTGACAGGGGGGGCCCTCCTGTCAGTGCCCCTTGCGAAAAAAGGGTTGGGATTTTATTCCGCAAGGCAGGGCTCGAACCCGCGCCGCGGAAGCGCGTGCAGTGGTTTGCTACCACTGCAGTAGCGATTGTTTCTTGTCAGTATAGGATGCGCGGACAGGTTATGGTTCAGTTTCAGTTAGCTAACTGAAACTGACGAAAACTGCACGCTAACTAAACCTTGCGGTGGCTGCCGGCGGCGAGCGACGCGGCTGCTGTTGCGTGCTGGCTCGCTGTGGTTGCGCGCGTGCGTGTGCTTGTGCTTGCACAAGTGCAGAGAGAAAGAAGGAGAGGGAAGGTGGAGGTGATCACCGGCGAGTGGAGAGGAGGCAGAGGCTCGGGGCAGAGGTGGCCGGCGACGACGTCGAGGATGGCGGCGGCGTTGTGGTGGCCCTTCGAGGCAGCTGCGGTGTCGAGAAGGTCGAGGAAGAGACGGGGGGCTGATCCCTGTGGTTAGCCAGCAAGGTGGAGTGTGGGAACGGCGGCGATCGCCATGGATTCAGAGGAGGGTGGCGCGGTGGCGATGGTTGCAGAGAGGAGAAATCGCCGGCAGAGAGAGGGTAACGACGGCGGAGAGAGAGGGAGAGGGTGGAGTAGGGTTAGGGTGAGCTCGGGGAGCCTAGGGTTAGGTTTTATAGGGGCGGAGGCGCGAGCTCGGCCGTCTGCTGCGCGCGCCGTCGACGTGGACTCGCCGGATGCACTGACGTACAGAGAGAAGAAAGGGCGAAGGGGTACGGGCCGTGGGGTGTGGTGGGCTGGCCTGCCCACCCCTCTCTGTTTCGTTTTTTTTTTAAATTTTCTGTTTCTTTTTTTTTTGCTGAAAAGAAATAGGAAGAAAAGATAGGTTTTGGGGTTTAGAAAAATTAGGGAAAAAATTGTATAAGTTAATTAGGGCAACAACAACATTGCAAAGTTTAATTTCTCCAATATATTTCAAATATGTTGCCGTTTGGAATTTGTTTGAAATTTGATGGGATTTTAATATTAATTGATTAACTTAACTTGATCAACTGAAAAGTTTTAAATTCAAGTTTTTAATTGAAACAAGTGATTGGTTTGTTTTGGTAATTTCCATAAATTTCAAATGTTTGCTGTGTGTAATTTGGAATTGAATTTGAATAACATTTGAATTAAGTGAAATATTAAAAGCCAATTTTAAATAGTTTGAACCTTATGGTTTGAACTTTTTATTTGGAGAAATTGTAACATAACAAGTATGAACAATTTGATTTGGAAATTGGTTTGAATTTGAAATAGAAAACAATTGAAAACAGATGCAAAACAAATGCAAACAAAAGGAAAACAATTGGAAAACAAATGTGAACACAAATGCAATGATGATGTCATGATGCAAAACATAAAATAACAAGAAACAAACATTCTAAATGGAAGTTTTCATACTTGGGATGTTACAAAACGCCCCCCCTTGAAGGAATCGCGAACCGAGATTCCTACTGAGAAGTGAAAAGGTCTGGATACTTCTTGCGAAGATCCTCTTCGGTCTCCCACGTTGCCTCTTTATCGGAATGATGCGACCATTGCACTTTCAAGAACTTGGTGCTCTTGTTGCGAGTCTTACGCTCGGTCTCATCGAGAATACGAACAGGGTGCTCCTCATAAGAGAGATCTTCTTGCAGTTCAATGGAATCATGATCAACTGCACGATCTGGATCTTTGAAACACCTCTTGAGTTGTGACACGTGAAACACATCGTGCACCTTGGATAGTTTTTCTGGAAGTTCAAGACGATAGGCATTTTCCGCACGCCTTGAGAGAATGTTGAAAGGACCAATGTATCTTGGTGCAAGCTTTCCTTTCACACCAAAACGATGAGTGCCTCTGAGGGGAGTTACACGGAGATATGCTTTGTCACCAGGTGCATAGATCATATCCATGTGCTTGCTGTCATAGTAGCTTTTCTGACGAGACTGAGCAATCTTGAGATTGTCACGAATGATGCGAACTTTCTCTTCGGCTTCCTTAACAATCTCAGGGCCTAAGAGTGAACGTTCACCAGCTCCAGACCAATTGATTGGACTCCTGCATCTGCGGCCATAGAGAGCTTCAAATGGTGCCATGCCTAGGCTTGCCTGGAAGCTGTTGTTGTAGGAGAATTCAGCATATGGAAGGCATTCCTCCCATTTCATGCCAAAGGAGAGACCACATGCTCTGAGCATATCCTCGAGAATCTGATTGACTCTTTCGACTTGCCCCTGAGACTGAGGGTGATAGGCTGTGCTGAACAGAAGTTTGGTGCCCAGTGCTTCTTGAAAGCTTTTCCAGAAATGAGAAGTGAATATGCTTCCACGGTCTGAGCTTATTTCCAATGGAACACCATGAAGAGGAACAATCTTTGCTGTGTAGAGCTCTGCTAACTGGCTAGCTGAGATTGTTTCTTTGACAGCAAAGAAGTGAGCTACCTTAGTGAGACGATCAGTGACAACGAAGATTGCATCGTTGCCCTTCTTGGACTTTGGAAAACCAGTGACGAAGTCCATTTCAATCATGTCCCACTTCCACTCAGGAATTTTCAGAGGTTGGAGAAGACCGGATGTTTTCTGATGAACTGCCTTGACACGTTGACAAACGTCGCATTCAGAAACGTATTGAGCAATTTCACGTTTCATGCCAGGCCACCAATACAGCGTCGTAAGATCCTGGTACATCTTTGTACTTCCAGGGTGGATGGAGAGAGGAGTTTCATGAGCCTCCTTGAGAATGACATCTTTGAGACTTTGAACTTGAGGAACTGCAATGCGTCCTTCGAAGAACACAGTTCCTTTGTCATCAATTGAGAAGGACTTAAATTTCTCCTTGCCTTCTTTGATGTGTTCTACCATCTTCTTGATCTCAGCATCACGAAGTTGTTCAGAATGAATCTTGTCCTCGAGAGTTGGACTGGCTGTCAAGCTTGCAAGATAGCCTTGAGGAACAAGACCAAGGTTCAGCTTCTGGAATTCTTCATGAAGAGGAGGTTGGCTTTCCATGATCATGACATTATTGCAATACGACTTGCGACTGAGAGCATCGGCCATAACATTAGCCTTGCCTGGAGTGTAAGAAATGGTGAGATCAAAGTATTTAATCTTTTCAATCCATCTCCTTTGCCTGAGGTTTAGATCTGGTTGAGTGAAGATGTATTTCAGACTCTTATGATCGGAAAAGATTTCAGTGCGATTACCCAACAAGTATTGCCTCCATTTCTTGAGGGCAAACACAACTGCTGCAAGTTCAAGGTCATGAGTGGGATAATTTTGCTCATGTGCGTTCAACTGACGTGAAGCATAAGCCACAACTTGACGTTCTTGCATAAGAACTGCACCTAGACCTTGGAGAGATGCATCACAGAATATCTGGAAAGGTTTGGTAGGATCTGGGCCAACCAGAACTGGTGTAGAAGTGAGTTTAGTCTTCAGGAGATTGAAACTTTCATCACATTGTGGAGACCAAACGAACTTCTTGTCCTTCTTTGTGAGGTCAGTGAGAGGTTTGGCAATCTTGGAAAAGTTTTGGACGAAACGACGGCAATAGCTAGCCAAGCCAAGAAAACTTCTTACTTGCTTCACCGTCTTAGGAGGTTTCCAATCAACAATTGCTTTAACCTTTTCTGGATCAATGGCTATGCCCTTGGCAGAGATGACATGACCAAGGTAAGCAACTTCTGGAATCCAGAACTCACATTTGGAGAACTTGGCATATAGACGATGCTCGCGAAGTTTCATGAGAGTTAGACGAAGATGTTCTTCATGCTCTTCCTCAGATTTTGAGTAGACCAGAATGTCATCAAGATATACCACAACGAACTTGTCGAGGTATTCATGGAAGACAGAATTCATGAGTCGAGAGAATGTCGCCGGTGCATTGGTGAGACCAAAGGACATGACGGTGAATTCATATAGACCGTAGCGAGTGGTGAAAGCTGTTTTTGGAATATCTTCCTTTCTGATCTTTATTTGATGGTAACCCATTCTCAAATCCAACTTGGAGAATATTGAGGCTCCAGCAAGTTGATCAAAAAGATCATCGATACGAGGAATTGGATACTTGTTTTTGATGGTTTTCTCGTTAAGAGGACGATAGTCAACAACAAGTCTCTTTGTGTGATCTTTCTTCGCAACGAACAGAGTTGGGCAACCCCAGCCGAGGAACTAGGTTGAATGGAACCTTTTTCCATGTACATATCGATTTGCTCCGTTAACAGTTTCAGTTCAGGAGGAGCTATCTTGTATGGATGCTTAGAGATTGGAGCAGTACCTGGTTCAAGATCGATCACGAACTCAACTGCTCTGTCCGGAGGCATCCCTGGCAACTCTTCTGGAAAGACGTCAGGGAATTCACAAACCACCGGAACATTTTCAAGTAGAGGTAGAGGTTTTGCATCGAGGGTGCACAGCTGAACGAAACTTGATTCATTTGGAGAATAGACTATCTGGCCAGAAGGGTGGAACAGAGTTATTGACTTCTGAGCACAGTCAATTGTAGCTTTATTGGCCTTCAACCAATCCATACCAAGAATGACATCAATGTCAGAATTGCCAAGCAGTATGAGGGAAGCAAGGAATATGTGACCTCCAATTAGAATTTGATTTATGTGACTGATCTTAGACGTTTGCATAGTTGCTCCAGGGGAGTTTACTACTAGCGGGGAACCCAAACCAACAAAAGGGAGTTTAACTGCTGTCGCAAAGATCTTTGACACGAAAGAATGCGATGTTCCGGTATCAAACAACACTTTAGCTGGAAAAGAGTTTACGGGAAATGTACCGAGAACGACGTCAGGAGCTTCCTCAGCTTTGTCGATCTTGACATGATTCACCCTTGCGGTCCTCCCGACAGGCATGTTGTTGGAGTTGAAGGCTTTAGGCGGGGGAGCACGCACCATTGCCTGGTTTGTGTTGGGGCGAGGTGGTGGTGGAGGTAGCTGCCTCTGCGTGCACTTGTCAGCGTAGTGCCCCGTCTGCTTGCACTTGTAGCAAGTGACGACACGAGGAGGCCCTGGCCTTGGCTGCCCCATTGAAGCCCTCTGATCATGCATCTGAGCAGGGTTGGGTGGGCGGGGAGCGAAGCCTGGAGAAGCTTGGGCATATGGAGCCCGAGTGACAGCACCATTTGGCACCCAGATGCGGCGCTTCTGCGGAGGGGTGGTCATGTTGGAGGAGGAACCACCCTCACGCGAGTGCTTGCGAGACTCCTCGAACGCCTTGCGCCCATTTTCTTCATTGAGCGCGGTGTTAACGAGCTCCTCGAAGTTGTTGGCCTTGATGTTGGTGAGGGCGTACTTGAGTTCCGGGTTAAAACCTCTGCGGAACCTTGCCATCTTCTTAGTCTCAGTGGACACCTCATCACCACCGTATCGAGCGAGACGATTGAACTCACTCTGATAGCCAATGACGTCCAGCTTGCCCTGCTTGAGTGAGAAAAACTCTTCACGCATCCTTTCCATGAGACCATCTGGAATGTGGTGCTTCAGGAAGGCTTCCTTGAAACAACCCCAGGTGATTAGATAGCCAGCACTCATGGTTTGGTAGTTTTCCCACCAAGTAGCTGCCCGACCCTTCAGGAGATAGGAGGCATACTTGACCTTGTCTTCCTCAGCAACGTGAGCAATCTCCAGAGCTTTAGCTATCTCACGGATCCAGTCGTCAGCATCCAGAGGCTCGCGTGTTGCCACGAAAGCTCTTGGCCCCAGACTGAGAAACTCCTTGATACTGACTCGTGGAGCATTCTGGTTGTTGTGCTGGTTAGTCTGGAACTGGGCCATCTGTGCCATGACTTGAGTCATCTGAGTCAACAGCTCCGTGATTGGCGGTGGCTCAGGCGGGGTGTTCCTTGTTGGCGGCATCCTGAATGGAAATGCATCTTAGCACAACAACAGAAAAGGATGGACTTGGTAACCGAAAAAGAGATTATTCCGACGCATGAATAGATAACCAACAGGTACATCATCACATGTTCAAATACATCAGAATATCCAACACACCACAATTGGTTCAAATGGCAAAGGATAACTAAACATAGCTAAGAATAGATACATCGGTACTCCCATGCTCATCACGCACGACGGCGGTGAGTAGTACGACGAGAGGTACGGTGAGGAGCACGCCCACGAAAGTAGGTAGAACAACGATCCACGTAGATCTGACGTGGTCTGAGAGCGACTCTAGGTGTGGTGAAGTACATAGCGTCGACTCCCTGTGCTCCAAAGCGTGGAATCCCAGTGTAACCAGCACCGTGGTTAAGGAGTGGACCTCTGATCGGCTCGTAACCTCCAGCATCTGGCAGACGACGACCAACTGGCTGATCGAAACGTGCAAAGCGCTCATCTCCAACAAAGTCTGTGGTGTACGTCGCCAGACGAGTCAAAGCAAGGTAGAGCTGCTCTCTGATTGAAGCCAACTCCTGAGATAGTGTGCTGGCAACTGCGTCACTGTGCCTCACAAACTGAGCGGTGGTGTGCAGCCTGGAGTTATCATGCTCATAAACATCCAAGTTGTCGTAGAGAGTGAAGTGAGCTCCCTCCGAAGTGATGTAACCACGTGGGATGTGGCGATAGATAGAATCGTCAAATCCCCAGTAGTCAGCACGAAGGACGGTGAGACTCACATAAGCTGCTTGCTGCACAGCCATATCCACTTTGGAACCTACTGCCTCGTAGCGGTGGACTACGCTCATGCCATCATCTGACAGAATGTAGACGATAGCCTGGTAGTAGGACTGGTCAAACTCTCGCTGCTGCTCGTAGACCTGGTACTCTGGTGCCCAACGGAAACCCAGAAAAGTGACCATGTCCCTCAGCATCTCCGGATAACCGGCAGTGCTCTCACAACGAGTCATACGAACCACCTGCGGGTAGAACCTGAGATCCATCTGCAGATGATTGGTGAAGTTTTGATTAGACGCCGGTAGATAATTGTAGTGGAAAGCAACAACAAGGTTTCAACGGACGAAAAGGATGTTGAGAAGAACAGGATATCGAAGCAACAACGGGGAAACACGAGACCAAAAACTCCTGAGGTACTACGGAAAACCCATCCGGGCTTCTAAAGGATCAATATCTACTGCTTAAGGAATAGAGGATCTGCTTCCGGGGCTTACACGCCTCCGTTCTCAATCATGAGTAGGCAACATGATAAATCATGTCACAACCACCTCCATTCCTATGGTCTAGTAGATATAACTATCCTGGAGAAACCAGGATACGTGAAATCCTAACTTGAAAGTTTAGATGAGAAGAGAAAACAACGTTGCACTTCCTTACCAGAAAAGGGAGGGTGTGTGGGGAAAGAAGAAAAAGAACAGAATTCCTACTCTCACGTTTCATTTTTCCTATATAGCTACAAAATAGTTTCTAGACTCAACTGCGACCAGTAAAAAGGGATCCTACAGGCAGACAGGCTCTGATACCATTTGTCGCACCCGGACTTCTAGAGGATACTCGCAGTTCCGTTGAACAGTAGTTGATTGGATTACGGGGCTTACCGGCACCCGCATCTCTTACGAGTAGGCCAACACACGTATGTGTGACAACCAACCCCTACTGTTCATCGTCTACGTAAACCATCCCATAGAAATCAGGATACTACCATTGACGTACTTCATACCATACACACATGGTACGTCAACGGCGTTGAACAAAATGATAGCACAACAGATCTCTAAGACACAAATAAATAGAAACAAGTTGCAAATAGCTCTCACTAGAGCAGAGATAGCAAATACAATCATCCAGAGGACACATGTCCCAACATAGCATCATTACATCTCAGCGGAAGCATTCAAAAGGTCTGAGTACAGACAAATCCAAATAGGCTTAAGAAGCCGGGAATGAAAGGAAAACGGGGCCCATCCACATAGTCTCGGATCCTGCCCGGGTCCGCTATCTACTCGTCAGCAGCCTCGTCAAACTCCACGTAGTAGCCACCAAGGGGATCCTCGGAAACGTAGTCTGCGGAAACCACAGCCCCAAAGGGGTCAGTACAACAACGTACTGGCAAGCAAGACTCACAGTTCACCAAAGTGTAACTCGTCAACACCAAGCACAGATGCTTTGGGTTCAACGGAAGAAAGGGTGATACAAAAGATGCGGCAGCGGGCTGCACTAATCAACTACAGAAACATGCTACCACTTCCGGCTAACAGAAAGGAGATAAGATAGCGTATCGTAACCAACTATAACTAACCACCAAACAAACCCATCCTGGATCTCGCCCCTTATCCAAAGAAGCAATCCGAGGATAACTCACACAGTTGGATTAATGATGGGTCAAGTCATTGTGTCAATAAGACTATTACTAGTCAAGTTATCATTAGTTAGGTGTAAGTTGTTCTGAGTACTTGTTAGCCAGTACTTTCACCAAGTCAACCATAACCGCGGAAAACACGGCTTCTCGAGAAGATTTATCCCTGCAGGGGGGCACCAATTTGGCCGTACACGTAAGAATATCCCGCCAGACGGGAATCAAACCCACCAAGCGAGGCACTCTACACAACTCAACTCTTCTTCGCATCAAGCCCAAAGAACCACGTGCTGTGCGTGCGCGGCTAATCGAGCCCCACGAAGAAAAGGGGACCCTCATAGCACTCTAAGACCACGCCGCCCTAAATGCCGACTACAAAAGTTCCACCCTGGCCTCGGGTTCGTACCTGCATATGAGTGCATCAAATGGAAAGCCCGAACTAAGTGTGGCGATTTGGACAAGATGCGAATCGAATCAAATTGAGGGGGGCGCCCATACACGCTTCCCACACGCGGTTAGTGCGCTCATCATGGATCAGTAGACAAGACCCTTTTCCTAATTAGGGTCGACACTAGCAGGCCTCAAAACCACGCCGGGCCTCCTGCCGGTGCCTTATCAGCTAATTATTATTACCTCACAAATTAACAGGTTGTTGTTTAACATCGAGCCCTAGAACATAAAAGAAATATAGTAATAGAAAGTAACGGGTAACAGACTCGAGCAGAAACAACCCTAAGCATGCTAGTAAGACACGGGCAACAAGCAAATGGGGTTATAGGTGTGGAGGTGAGGCTATATCAGGGTTAAAGGACAACATGTGATAGGATCGAACAGAAGCAACGATTCATATATCTAGCAGAATAAACAACGGAAAGTATCGGTATCCAATGTTGAAAGGAACACAATGGTTCATGTGAGTGAATACTTGTGACGCCCCGAGATCGGGCACTATGCAGGTTCCAGCATTCCCGCCAAATCCGCATAATAACCGATTCCAGGTTGCCACTTATGATAACATTACAACAGTTCACAAATATTCCACAATTACAACAGAAACAGATAGATACAAGATGACTCAAACGAGCCAGGGATACAACTGATACAATACAAAGATCCAAATAACAGCGGAAGAAACAACATATCGTCCGCCTACGGACAAGATCCAAACTGGACTAAGAGTCCTGAAGATAACCGAGAGCGTCCAATCCCTGCCCAGGCCAAGCCGGAGGGATTCCCAAGCTAACGTCGTCAGACTTCAAACCTGTTGACTGCAATGTTGAATATGCAGCCACGAAAGAGATTCGTGGGTCAGTACGGTTAAGTACTGGCAAGTGGATAAACCATACTCACAAGATACCGGCGTAGCCAGTCATCACAAGATACAAATACTTTGGGATCAAAGTAAAGGAAGGGGTTATTGCAAATAAGCGACAGCGGGCTGCACTAACCAACTACAGAGAGATACTACAACTTCCGGCTAACAGAAAGAAGATAAGATCGAGTATTGTAACCAACTGAAAGTAACTCCAAACAAACCCATCCTGGATCTCACCCCTTATCCGAAGAAGCAATCCGAGGATAACTCACACAGTTGTATTAGAGGTGAATCAAGTTATTGTGTGACTAAACCTATTACTAGTCAAGTTGTTAATCATTGGGTGTAACATGGTTGATCATTATGTTTAAGTTGTCCTGAGTACTTGTTAGCCAGTACTTTCACCAAGTAATCCATAACCGCGGAAAACACGGCTTCTCGAGAAGATTATCCCTGCAGGGTTGCACCAATTTGGCCGTACACGCAAGAATAACCCGCCAGATGGGATGCCTCCCACCAAGCGGGGTACTCTACACAACTCAACTCTTCTTCGCATCAAGCCCAAAGCACCTTGGGCGCACGGCTAATCAAGCCCAGAAGAAAATGGACCCTCATAGCACTCTAAGACCGTGTCCCCCTATATGCCGACTATGAAAGTTCCACCCGGGTACCAAGGGCTCGCAAGATCATGCATGCAGCAAATGGAAAAACCCGAACTAAATGAGGCGATTTGGACGAGATGCGAATCGAGTCAAATTGAGGGGGGCGCCCATACTCGCTTCCCACATGCGGGTAGTGCGCTCATCATGGATCAGTAGACAAGACCCTTTTCCTATTAGGGTCGACACTAGCAGGCCTCAAAACCACAAAGGGCCTCCTGCCGGTGCCTTATCATCAAATTTATTATTAAACAATAACAGTAGCATGATTGATTGATTAAACATCGAGCCCCCAGAACATAATAGAGTAGTAACAGAAAGTAACGGGTAACAGACTCGAGCAAAACAACCCTAAGCATGATAGTAAGACACGGGCAACAAGCAATGGTTATAGGTATGGAGGTGAGGCAACATCAAGGTTAAGGGATTCATGTGATGGGTTCGTAACAGAAACAACTACTGTTAAGGATAGCAGAAAAGAATCAACGGAAAGAATCGGTAACAAGTGATGAAAGGCAGCCATATGGCAGCAAGTGAGTATACTTGCCTGAGATCCCGCAAGGTAGCAGAACTTGTCGTTGCTCACATCATCTCAACGTCCTATCCGGGAAGAAGCAATGAACCTCGAACAAACACCGGATGCAACAATTACTACTACGGCAAAAGATCCAGCATGATCAAGATATGGATGCATGACAAGTTTAAAGATGCATCAAGGTAAACTAGTTGACAAGATAAACATATTTAAATGGACCCATATGCAATGTGAGTTGCATATGGATGCACATGTTAAGGTTGAAGCAATGATCTACAATTAGTTAACATGTGTAAGTGGTTTATCATGATGCATTCATGATGATAGCAAGAAGTAAACAATAATAGATACAAAAGAAAAAGGAAATTACCAAGTGTGGGATTTTATTTATCATGTTAAGAATTGTTGGTTCCTTATTGATGTCACACAAGTAGTTGTTGTTTTCATCAAGTTAAACTATTCAAAACAATTAACAAAGTTTATATTTGAAAAGAACATCAAATTTTAGTTGGATTACATGTTTCAAATATTGGAATAGGAGTTAGGATGAATTTATTATGGATTAAACAATTTAAAGAAGATTTAAATTGGAATTAATTCAAATAGTAATATTAATTGAATTTTAATCGTTCAAAATATTAAACCAAGTTCATATTTGAAAAGGTTATGTTTTTCTGGTTCGAAAACATATTTTTACATGTTTAGAAATAATTAAATTTGAGCAAGTTATGATTTTAGCAATTTTAATTGAATTAAACAAGATTTAAATTGTTTAGGCAATTTTAATTATTCAAAACAGGAAACAAAAAATATATTTGAAAAGGTTATTTAAAATGGCATGGAAAACATATTTTATTTGCATTTATTGGATTAAGAATGAATTAGTTATTGATTTTAGCAAATTGCAATTGATTTGTTTGAATTCAAATTTAAATTGCATTTTGAAATTTCAAAACAGTGAACAAATGAATTATTTGGAAAGATCATTTAATTTGGAACAGAAAACATATATAACTTTTATTAATTGGACTTATAGATTAAAAGTTATTAAAGATTTGAGTTTAGTGTTTAACTCTGCTATTTAAAAGAATTTAAATTGAAAACAGAAATGTGTGGACAGTTTTGTTACCGCACTGTTACTTAACCACGGCCACTGCCCGTGGGCCACTGGCCAGCGTGGCGTGCGCGTGGCCGCTGTGGCTTACAAGTGGGCCTTGGACGCAGGGGAAAATTCCCAAAAAAGGATGCGGCACCTGGGACTCGAGCCCGGGCCGCTGAGATCGCGCGGAGGCCTCGTTGCCACTGTGCTGCTAGCGTTTGGTGATAGAAGGGAACAGGCGGGGGGGTTATGTTGTGACCGCGGGATTTTTACTGAACTTTTAACTGAACCCGTGCAGTTCGTGCGTACTGAAACCGGTCGGAGCAACAGCGCCCGCCGGCGATCTGCTGTGCTGCTCGCTGCGCGTGGGTCGTGTGCATCGAGGCGTGCGTTTGGTGCTAGCGTGCGTGTGAGGAGGAAGGAATTAAGAGGGGACGGTGAGCGGAGGGAAAAAAGAACTCACCTCCGAATTGGAGTCGAGCAGAGGCTCGATGGAGGCAGACGACGGCGGAGGAAGTCGTCGATGGCGCGGCACCCACGGCGACTCCCAGCCACGGCGAAGAAGCGTGGCAGGTACAGGGAGCCACCACGGTTCCGTTCCCGGCCATGGTTGGTGCCGATGGTGGCTAGGGCGGCGACGGCGAGCCGGCACATCCACGGCCACCACGACGATCTTCAGGTTCAGATTTTTCAGAGAAGTGCAGGGGGGTGGCAGAGGAGAACAGAGAGAAGATCGGCGGCGGGAGAGGGTAGCTAGGGCCTAGGGTTCGAGGGGAAACCCTAGGGGCTCGAGGGAGTAGGTTTATAGGCAGCAGGGCTCGCTCCCGGCCGTCCCGTCGATACAGTCGTCGACGTGGCGCCGGTGGATGCGCAGCCGTACTGATAGAAGAAGAAGGAGGTGGGGTGAGCGAACCGGTACGGCCCAGGAAAGGAGAAGGTAAGTGGGCTGGGCTGCTCCCTCTGCTGCGTTTTCTTTTTTCCTATTTTGTTATTTTTGTTTGTCTGTTTTTTTTTGTAGCAATTGGAATTGGAAGGAAAACATGAGATTTGGGTTAGTAAAAATGTTATAAAAATTTAGTTGAGCTAGTTAAGTTTAAAGAAAACAGTAGCCAAGTTTTGTTTTTCAGAAAACTTTAAATTTGCTTGATGTTTGTTTGTAATTCAAATTTGGATGTATTTTTAATTAAGTGATCATTTAATAAAAGCAAACTTTGAATAGGGTGACCCCTATGAATTAACTTGATTAGTTGATAGGCTTGTTAAGGTTTATAAGTTCAAAAGTGGTTCTGTTTGAAATACATTTGGTTTGAATTTGAAAGTGATTTAGAATTAATTGATTGAATTAATGGTTTGATTAAAACCAACAAATTAAGGAGTGATTTGATTTGAATTTTTTTTTGAATTAGCCATTAGGGTTTTAATAACAGGGACAATTTTTTATTTAGCAGGCAATTTGTTTAAAACAACTTCAAACTATTGAAAACAAATGAGTGATTTAGTTTGCAATTTTGAAATTAGAAATTTTTGAGCAAGGGGTGAAAGTTTAAATTGTTTTGAATTTTTATTTGTTTTGAAAAACAGAATGCAATGCTCATGTGATGCATATGATGCAAGCAAAAGAAAACAAACACTCTCTATTAGGGTAACACCCCAGGTGTTACAGACGACACCACTAACAAGGGATTGCGCCCTCGCAATCCACCTGCTAACCCGGGAGGGGAAAGAAGTTCGACTATTGATTCTTCGTGCTTCCAGTTGATCTCCTCGACACCACTAACAAGGGCTTCTCGACACCACTAACAAGGGATTCTTGCTCGGGCTGACGACGATGTTCTTCCACCAGGAACCTTCCGATGATCGAACCTATTAGTTTAAGGGCTCAGAAAACGTCCACCCACGTAGGATCCTAACACTTTGAAAGATAGACAAGGGGGAGACTCCAAAACAAATAGGATGGGAGGGGAAATAGAATAGGGATAAGGAGAAAACAAGAATCCTATCGAGATGTTTTTCAACAATAGTTTAGCACAAATAGTTTTTGGACACTCTAGAAACAACGACCGTTAGCGAGGTTAACCTACAGGCTTTGCGGACCCGTTGCTTCGATAACCATTCGTATCGAAACAATCTCGGGAATCGGAACCAAGGCTCTGATACCATTTTGTGACGCCCCAAGATCGGGCACTATGCAGGTTCCAGCATTCCCGCCAAATCCGCATAATAACCGATTCCAGGTTGCCACTTATGATAACATTACAACAGTTCACGAATATTCCACAATTACAACAGAAACAGATAGATACAAGATGACTCAAACGAGCTAGGGATACAACTGATACAATACAAAGATCCAAATAACAGCGGAAGAAACAACATATCGTCCGTCTACGGACAAGATCCAAACTGGACTAAGAGTCCTGAAGATAACCGAGAGCGTCCAATCCCTGCCCAGGCCAAGCCGGAGGGATTCCCAAGCTAACGTCGTCACACTTCAAACCTGTTGACTGCAATGTTGAATATGCAGCCACGAAAGAGATTCGTGGGTCAGTACGGTTAAGTACTGGCAAGTGGATAAACCATACTCACAAGATACCGGCGTAGCCAGTCATCACAAGATACAAATACTTTGGGATCAAAGTAAAGGAAGGGGTTATTGCAAATAAGCGACAGCGGGCGGCACTAACCAACTACAGAGAGATACTACAACTTCTGGCTAACAGAAAGAAGATAAGATCGAGTATTGTAACCAACTGAAAGTAACTCCAAACAAACCCATCCTGGATCTCGCCCCTTATCCGAAGAAGAAATCCGAGGATAACTCACACAGTTGTATTAGAGGTGAATCAAGTTATTGTGTGACTAAACCTATTACTAGTCAAGTTGTTAATCATTGGGTGTAACATGGTTGATCATTATGTTTAAGTTGTCCTGAGTACTTGTTAGCAAGTACTTTCACCAAGTAATCCATAACCGCGGAAAACACGGCTTCTCGAGAAGATTATCCCTGCAGGGTTGCACCAATTTGGCCGTACACGCAAGAATAACCCGCCAGATGGGATGCCTCCCACCAAGCGGGGTACTCTACACAACTCAACTCTTCTTCGCATCAAGCCCAAAGCACCTTGGGCGCACGGCTAATCAAGCCCAGAAGAAAATGGACCCTCATAGCACTCTAAGACCGTGTCCCCCTATATGCCGACTACGAAAGTTCCACCCGGGTACCAAGGGCTCGCAAGATCATGCATGCAGCAAATGGAAAAACCCGAACTAAATGAGGCGATTTGGACGAGATGCGAATCGAGTCAAATTGAGGGGGGCGCCCATACTCGCTTCCCACATGCGGGTAGTGCGCTCATCATGGATCAGTAGACAAGACCCTTTTCCTATTAGGGTCGACACTAGCAGGCCTCAAAACCACAAAGGGCCTCCTGCCGGTGCCTTATCATCAAATTTATTATTAAACAATAACAGTAGCATGATTGATTGATTAAACATCGAGCCCCCAGAACATAATAGAGTAGTAACAGAAAGTAACGGGTAACAGACTCGAGCAAAACAACCCTAAGCATGATAGTAAGACACAGGCAACAAGCAATGGTTATAGGTATGGAGGTGAGGCAACATCAAGGTTAAGGGATTCATGTGATGGGTTCGTAACGGAAACAACTACTGCTAAGGATAGCAGAAAAGAATCAACGGAAAGAATCGGTAACAAGTGATGAAAGGCAGCCATATGGCAGCAAGTGAGCATACTTGCCTGAGATCCCGCAAGGTAGCAGAACTTGTCGTTGCTCACATCATCTCAACGTCCTATCCGGGAAGAAGCAATGAACCTCGAACAAACACCGGATGCAGCAATTACTACTACGGCAAAAGATCCAGCATGATCAAGATATGGATGCATGACAAGTTTAAAGATTCATCAAGGTAAACTAGTTGACAAGATAAACAGATTTAAATGGACCCATATGCAATGTGAGTTGCATATGGATGCACATGTTAAGGTTGAAGCAATGATCTACAATTAGTTAACATGTGTAAGTGGTTTATCATGATGCATGCATGATGATAGCAAGAAGTAAACAATAATAGATGCAAAAGAAAAAGGAAATTACCAAGTGTGGGATTTTATTTATCATGTTAAGAATTGTTGGTTCCTTATTGATGTCACACAAGTAGTTGTTGTTTTCATCAAGTTAAAGTGTTCAAAACAATTAACAAAGTTTATATTTGAAAAGAACATCAAATTTTAGTTGGATTACATGTTTCAAATATTGGAATAGGAGTTAGGATGAATTTATTATGGATTAAACAATTTAAAGAAGATTTAAATTGGAATTAATTCAAATAGTAATATTAATTGAATTTTAATCGTTCAAAATATTAAACCAAGTTCATATTTGAAAAGGTTATGTTTTTCTGGTTTGAAAACATATTTTTACATGTTTAGAAATAATTAAATTTGAGCAAGTTATGATTTTAGCAATTTTAATTGAATTAAACAAGATTTAAATTGTTTAGGCAATTTTAATTATTCAAAACAGGAAACAAAAATTATATTTGAAAAGGTTATTTAAAATGGCATGGAAAACATATTTTTTTTGCATTTATTGGATTAAGAATGAATTAGTTATTGATTTTAGCAAATTGCAATTGATTTGTTTGAATTCAAATTTAAATTGCATTTTGAAATTTCAAAACAGTGAACAAATGAATTATTTGGAAAGAACATTTAATTTGGAACAGAAAACATATATAATTTTTATTAATTGGACTTATAGATTAAAAGTTATTAAAGATTTGAGTTTAGTGTTTAACTCTGCTATTTAAAAGAATTTAAATTGAAAACAGAAATGTGTGGACAGTTTTGTTACCGCACTGTTACTTAACCACGGCCACTGCCCGTGGGCCACTGGCCAGCGTGGCGTGCGCGTGGCCGCTGTGGCTTACAGGTGGGCCTTGGACGCAGGGGAAAATTCCCAAAAAAGGATGCGGCACCTGGGACTCGAGCCCGGGCCGCTGAGATCGCGCGGAGGCCTCGTTGCCACTGCGCTGCTAGCGTTTGGTGATAGAAGGGAACAGGCGGGGGGGTTATGCTGTGACCGCGGGATTTTTACTGAACTTTTAACTGAACCCGTGCAGTTCGTGCGTACTGAAACCGGTCGGAGCAACAGCGCCCGCCGGCGATCTGCTGTGCTGCTCGCTGCGCGTGGGTCGTGTGCATCGAGGCGTGCGTTTGGTGCTAGCGTGCGTGTGAGGAGGAAGGAATTAAGAGGGGACGGTGAGCGGAGGGAAAAAAGAACTCACCTCCGAATTGGAGTCGAGCAGAGGCTCGATGGAGGCAGACGACGGCGGAGGAAGTCGTCGATGGCGCGGCACCCACAGCGACTCCCAGCCACGGCGAAGAAGCGTGGCAGGTACAGGGAGCCACCACGGTTCCGTTACCGGCCACGGTTGGCGCCGATGGTGGCTAGGGCGGCGACGGCGAGCCGGCACATCCACGGCCACCACGACGATCTTCAGGTTCAGATTTTTCAGAGAAGTGCAGGGGGTGGCAGAGGAGAACAGAGAGAAGATCGGCGGCGGGAGAGGGTAGCTAGGGCCTAGGGTTCGAGGGGAAACCCTAGGGGCTCGAGGGAGTAGGTTTATAGGCAGCAGGGCTCGCTCCCGGCCGTCCCGTCGATACAGTCGTCGACGTGGCGCCGGTGGATGCGCAGCCGTACTGATAGAAGAAGAAGGAGGTGGGGTGAGCGAACCGGTACGGCCCAGGAAAGGAGAAGGTAAGTGGGCTGGGCTGCTCCCTCTGCTGCGTTTTCTTTTTTCCTATTTTGTTATTTTTGTTTGTCTGTTTTTTTTGTAGCAATTGGAATTGGAAGGAAAACATGAGATTTTGGTTAGTAAAAATGTTATAAAAATTTAGTTGAGCTAGTTAAGTTTAAAGAAAACAGTAGCCAAGTTTTGTTTTTCAGAAAACTTTAAATTTGCTTGATGTTTGTTTGTAATTCAAATTTGGATGTATTTTTAATTAAGTGATCATTTAATAAAAGCAAACTTTGAATAGGGTGACCCCTATGAATTAACTTGATTAGTTGATAGGCTTGTTAAGGTTTATAAGTTCAAAAGTGGTTCTGTTTGAAATACATTTGGTTTGAATTTGAAAGTGATTTAGAATTAATTGATTGAATTAATGGTTTGATTAAAACCAACAAGTTAAGGAGTGATTTGATTTGAATTTTTTTTGAATTAGCCATTAGGGTTTTAATAACAGGGACAATTTTTTATTTAGCAGGCAATTTGTTTAAAACAACTTCAAACTATTGAAAACAAATGAGTGATTTAGTTTGCAAGTTTGAAATTGGAAATTTTTGAGCAAGGGGTGAAAGTTTAAATTGTTTTGATTTTTGATTTGTTTTAAAAAACAGAATGCAATGCTCATGTGATGCATATGATGCAAGCAAAAGTAAACAAACACTCTCTATTAGGGTAACACCCCAGGTTTACCAAGTTTAGGATTTTATTTATTAAGTTATGGAATTTTGGTTCCTTAAAGGTGTTACACAAGCATTTGTTGTTTTCACCAATTTTCGTTGTTCAAAATAGATAACAAAGTTCATATTTGAAAAGAGCACAAAATTTTAGGTGGAATACATGTTTCAATTATTGAAAAAGGAATTACAATGATTTAATTATGAATTAAACAAGTTTAAACAAGATTTAAATAAATTTAAAACAAGTATGAAATTATTTGAAATTTTATTTGTTCAAAACATTAAACCAAATTCATATTTGAAAAGTTTATACTTTTCTGGTTGGAAAACATATTTTATATGTTCAAAAATAATTTAATTTGAGCAAGTTATGAATTTAGCAAATTTAAATGATTTAAACAAGGTTTAAATTATTTAACCAATTTTAATTATTCAAAACATGAAACAAAATTTATATTTGGAAAGGTGGTTCAAAATAGCATGGAAAACATATTTAATATGTGGCATTTGAATTAATATTGAATTAGTTATGCATTTAATCAAATTTAAAAGGAGTTGTTTGAATTTGAAATTTGAATGCATTTGAATTGTTCAAAACAGAATACAAATGCTTTGAATAGGTAGAGAATTTAATTTGGTTCAGTGTACATATTTTATTTATTTTATTTGAAGTTGTAAATTAAAAGTTATTTGTATTTTAAAATTAGGGACCAATCTGTAAAAGAAAATGATTTATTTTAAAAGAAAACTGGACATAATACATTTTCTATTCCGCAGTGGCTAGCTCCAGCCACTGACAGAGGGGCCCCCTGGGCCACGGTGGCCCGCGTGGTGCACAGCAGCTGACAGGGGGGCCCTCCTGTCAGTGCCCCTTGCGAAAAAAGGGTTGGGATTTTATTCCGCAAGGCAGGGCTCGAACCCGTGCCGCGGAAGCGCGTGCAGTGGTGCGCTACCACTGCAGTAGCGATTGTTTCTTGTCAGTATAGGATGCACGGACAGGTTATGGTTCAGTTTCAGTTAGCTAACTGAAACTGACGAAAACTGCGCGCTAACTGAACCTTGCGGTGGCTGCCGGCGGCGATGACGCGGCTGCTGTTGCGTGCTGGCTCGCTGTGGTTGCGCGCGTGCGTGTGCTTGTGCTTGCGCAAATGCAGAGAGAAAGAAGGAGAGGGAAGGTGGAGGTGATCACCAGCGAGTGGAGAGGAGGCAGAGGCTCGGGGCAGAGGTGGCCGGCGACGACGTCGAGGATGGCGGCGGCGTTGTGGTGGCCCTTCGAGGCAGCTGCGGTGTCGAGAAGGTCGAGGAAGAGACGGGGGGCTGATCCCTGTGGTTAGCCAGCGAGGTGGAGGGTGGGAATGGCGGCGATCGCCATGGATTCAGAGGAGGGTGGCGCGGTGGCGATGGTTGCAGAGAGGAGAAATCGCCGGCAGAGAGAGGGTAACGACGGCGGAGAGAGAGGGAGAGGGTGGAGTAGGGTTAGGGCGAGCTCGGGGAGCCTAGGGTTAGGTTTTATAGGGGCGGAGGCGCGAGCTCGGCCGTCTGCTGCGCGCGCCATCGACGTGGACTTGCCGGATGCACTGCCGTACAGAGAGAAGAAAGGGCGAAGGGGTATGGGCCGTGGGGTGTGGTGGGCTGGCCCAACTGGGCTGGCCTGCCCACCCCTCTCTGTTTCGTTTTTTTTTTAATTTTCTGTTTCTTTTTTTTTTGCTGAAAAGAAATAGGAAGAAAAGATAGGTTTTGGGGTTTAGAAAAATTAGGGAAAAAATTGTATAAGTTAATTAGGGCAACAGCAACATTGCAAAGTTTAATTTTTCCAATATATTTCAAATATGTTGCTGTTTGGAATTTGTTTGAAATTTGATGGGATTTTAATATTAATTGATTAACTTAACTTGATCAACTGAAAAGTTTTAAATTCAAGTTTTTAATTGAAACAAGTGATTGGTTTGTTTTGGTAATTTCCATAAATTTCAAATGTTTGTTGTGTGTAATTTGCAATTGAATTTGAATAACATTTGAATTAAGTGAAATATTAAAAGCCAATTTTAAATAGTTTGAACCTTATGGTTTAATGGAAACAAAGAATGTTTTAGTTGAACTTTTTATTTGGAGAAATTGTAACATAACAAGTATGAACAATTTGATTTGGAAATTGGTTTGAATATGAAATAGAAAACAATTGAAAACAGATGCAAAACAAATGCAAACAAAGGGAAAACAATTGGAAAACAAATGTCAACACAAATGCAATGATGATGTCATGATGCAAAACATAAAATAACAAGAAACAAACATTCTAAATGGAAGTTTTCATACTTGGGATGTTACACTAGAACAAACACCGGATGCAACAATTACTACTACGGCAAAAGATCCAGCATGATCAAGATATGGATGCATGACAAGTTTAAGGATGCATCAAAGATAAACTAGTTGACATGGTAACATATTTAAATGGGCTCATATGCAATTTGGATTGCATATGGAAAGGCCCATGAATTAGGGTTGAATTAAATGATCTACAACTAACCATCATGTGAGAGTTGATTAGAATGATGCATGGATGAGGAAAACAAAAAGAAAAAAACAATAGATTCAATTTGAAAAGGGGTTTGCCAAGTTTGAAATTTTATTTATTAAGTTATGAAATTTTGGCTTCTTAAAGGAGTTACACAAGCATTTGTTGTTTTCACCAATTTTAATTGTTCAAAATAAATAACAAAAATTATATTTGGAAAGAACACAAAATTTTAGATGGAATACATATTTCATTTGTTGAAAAAGGATTTAAAATGAATTAGTTATTAATTTGACAATTTTAAATGCATTAAATAAGAAACAGTTGTTTTCAGCAATTTAATTTATTCAAAATAGAAAACAAAGTTTATATTCAAGTGTGGCATTTAATTTTGGATGGACTTCATGTTTTGGGTTTTCAATTTGGAGCAAGCATGTGAAAGTTATTAATTAGGACTTTTAATTAATTAATTAAGGCATTTTTAAATGACATTAATTTTAATTGTCCAAATTGCAAAACAAAGTTGATATTCAGAAAGGTGGTTTCATTTTGAGTGGAAATCATATTTTATTTGTTGAAATTGGAATTTAATTGAGCAAGTTATGAATTTCACCATTTAAATGATTTAATTAAAGCATTAAGTAATTGTATTAATTTTATTTATCCAAAACAGAAGACAAATGTTATATTTGGAAAGAGCATGAAATTTTGGATGGAAAACATATTTTATATGGGCCATTTGAATTAAATTTGAGTTTGTTATGAATTTAATCAAATTCAAAAGAGTTATTTGAATTTGAATTTTGAACCCATTTGAAATGTTCAAAACAGTAAACAAACTTTATAGGTGGGTGTAGCATTTAATTTTAATTGGGAAACATATTTTACTTTTTGAATTTGGAGTTTGTTTGTAATTTTTATTTGTGTTTGAAGTTCAGGGATTAAAGTGCCAAAGGACAGGGACCTGAAAGAAAGAAAAGGAAACACAGATAGGCCCCTGGGGCGTTTTTCACACAGCGCACACTGGCCCCGTGCCTCTGCCGTGCGGGCCAGTGCCACCGTGGCGTGTGCATGGAAGGTGAGGTGGCAGAGGGGGTCATTGACAGGTGGGGTCTGGGAGTCCGCGTGGAAGAAATGGCCCAAAAAGTGTGGCTTTTATTCGGCCAAGCGGGGACTCGAACCCAGGCGCTTGCGGCGCGGTGCACGGTGCGGTACCACTGGGGTAGCGAGCGGTTGTGATAGAATCACTGCGTGACAGAATAAGAGGCAATCGGCCGCGTTTTATTTCTGACGAAACTGAACCCGCGCGGGACAGCGACAGGTTTCAGAAACGGCGTGACGGCGGCGACCGTGGCAGCGCTGCGCTGCTGCGGCGTGGACGTGGGGGGGTGCTGTGCGTGCAGCGGGGTGCGGAGTGCAGGTGTGGGGTGTGCTCGAGAGGGGAAAGGACAGGAGGGAGAGGGTGCTCACCACGCGACTGTCGTCGACGACGCAGAAGGCGGCGGAGAGGTTCAGTTACAGTCGGCGCGGCCATGGACGGGGCCGGTGGTGTCGAGGTCTCCGGGGATGGCTGTGGAAGCGTAGAGGAGGTAGACGTCGCGGCGGTTCCGTTCCCGCCATGGAGAGCCCCCGATGCAGACCCCAGCGACCCCTACGCCATCGTCAAGTCTCGGCCATGGCGGCAGGTGGCAGTGTTCAGAAGAAAAAATTCAGAACAGAAACGATAAAGAAGGAGGGGATCGCGGGGAAGAAATGGAGGTGGCGGCGCAGATGGAGGAAGAGGGAGAGAGGAACCTAGGGCACGGGCTCGGAGGGGAAAGATATAGGGGGAGGGAGCAGGTGAGCTCCCTGCTCGGTGGGGAAGCCCCCCTCCCCTCTGTCTCTCCGTACGGAGGTAGGAGAAAGCGACAGGGGGGTACGCAGGCCGTGGGCTGGGCCTGGCCTCTCCCCCTGCGTTTTTTTTCCCTGTTTCTGTTTCTCTTTTTCTTTTTTCTTTTTTTTTGCTGAAAAGAAAAGGAAAGGAAAGGAGAGAATTAGAGGGGTTTTTTGGGGTTCTCATTTTATGAATTAATTTTTTTATGGATTTACGAAACAGCAATATCAAGGTATGTTAACTTTATTTTCAACAATTTGAAAATGCCAATTTGTTTGAAATTGCTAGTTGAAATTCAAATAGGGTTTCATATAGATTTGAGTTTTTAATTTAAGCAAGTTTATTCAATAAGCTCATACAACTATGAAACTTAGTGAATTTAAATGGTTGCAAGATTTTAATGTTTAAACCCACATTTGAAACATGCCAAGTATGGATGAATTTGATTTGAATTTGAATTTATCATTAGGGTGTTAATAAAAGGAGTTTTATTATCAAGCATTTTAAATAATTCAACTTCAAAACTATTGGAAACAATTTGAGTTGTTTAGTTTGCAATTTTTAAATTGGAAACTTTGGACATGTTTGATAGTTTAAATTGGTTTGAACTTTTGAGTTGTTTTTTGAAAACAAGGGCAATGCATATGATGCATGTGATGCAATGCAAAAAAAAAGAAAAACAACCAATTTTCTATCTTAGGGAAAACACCCCAGGTGTTACAGACGACACCACTAACAAGGGATTGCGCCCTCGCAATCCACCCAAAGGCAAGGGGAAGAGAGGTTTCAACTACGGAGTCTTCGTGCTGCGGTTGATTTCCCTGGTCAGAGGGTGGATCTCTTCTTCTCGACACCGCTAACAAGGGATTCTTGCTCGGATTGATGACGATGTTCTTCCACCAGGAATCTTCCGATGATCGAACCTATTAGGTTAAAGGCTCAGAAAACGTCCACCCACGTAGGATCCTAACACTTTGAAAGATAGACAAGGGGGGAGACTCCAAAACAAATAAGATGGGAGGGGAAATAGAATAGAGATAAGGAGAAAACAAGAATCCTATTGAGATGTTTTCCAAAATAGTTTAGCAGAAATAGTTTTTGACACTCTAGAAACAACGACCGTTAGCGAGGTTATCCTACAGACTTTGCGGACCCGTTGCTTCGATAACCATTCGTATCAAAACAATATCGGGAATCAGAAACCATGCTCTAATACCATTTGTGACGCCCCGAGATCGGGCACTATGCAGATTTCAGCATTTCCGCCAAAATCCACATAATAACCGATTCCAGGTTGCCACTTGTGATAACATTACAACAGTTCACGAATAATCCACAACCACAACAGAGGAGGTATATACAAGACGACTCAAACGAGTCAAGGATACAACTGATACCATACAAAGATCCAAATAACAGCGGAAGAAACAACGTAGTGTCCGACTACGGACGAGATACAAATTTACCTAAGAGTCCTGAAGATAACCGATGGCGTCCAATCCCTGCCCAGGCCAAGCCGGAGGGATTCCCAAGCTAACGTCGTCAGACTTCAAACCTGTTGACTGCAATGTGGAATATGCAGCCACAAAATGGATTCGTGGGTCAGTACGATTAAGTACTGGCAAGTGGATAAACCATACTCACAAGATACCAGCGTAACCAATCATCACAAGATACAAATACTTTGGGTAGAACGGAAGGAAGGGATTATGGCAAAGAAGCGATAGCGGGCTGCACTAACTAACTACAGAGACGCGCTACAACTTCCAGCTAAAAGAAAGGGATAAGATAGCGCGACAAAACCAACTATAACTACTCACCAAACCATACCCATCCAATGTTACCCCCGACTAAGGAAGCAACCCAAGGAAACTCACACGGTTGATTAAGGTGACATTCATTTTTATGGTGGAGGTAATCTATATTACTAGTCAAGTTATCATCGTTAAGTGTAAGATGTCTGAGTACTTGTTAGCCAGCACTTTCACCAAGTCATCCATAACCGCGGACAACACGGCTTCTCGATAAGATTTAACCCTGCAGGGATGCACCAATTTGGCCGTACACGTAAGAATGACCCGCCAGGCGGGGAGCAAACCCACCAAGCGAGGCACTCAACACAACCCAAATCTTCTTCGCATCAAGCCCAAAGAACCCCGTGCAATTGAGCGCACGGCTAATCAAGCCCCACGAAGAAAAGGGGACCCTCATAGCACTCTAAGAACGTGTCTCCCTAAATGCCGACTACAAAAGTTCCACCCTGGCGCCAAGGGTTCGCACCTGCATATGCATGCGGCAAATGGAAAACCCGAACTAAATGAGGCGATTTGGACGAGATGCGAATCGAATCAGAATTGCGGGGGGCGCCCATACTCGCTTCCCACATGCGGTTAGTGCGCTCATCATGGATCAATGGACAAGACCCTTTTCCTAATTAGGGTCGACACTAGCAGGCTTCAAAACCACGCCGGGCCTCCTGCCGGTGCCTTATCATCAAATTGTTATTACCCAAAACATTAACATGTTGTTGATTGAATTGAAACCCAACTATCAAACTAAACAGGTGATAAGACGGACAACAAGACTTGAGCGCAAACAACACTAAGCATGCAACTACGACACGAGGGCCAACAAGGTAAACAAACAACAGTTAATAGGAAGTGAAAGGAAGACTATATCATGGCTGCAAGGTAAACATATGATAGGATCGAGACACAAGCATCGAATCATAAGGCTAGCATAAGAACAACGGAAAGAACCGGTAACAAGTGATGAAAGGCAGCCATAGGCAGCAAGTGAGTATACTTGCCTGGAATCCAGCAAGTAGAGGTACATCCGAAGAACTTGTCGTTGCTCACATCATCTCAACGTCCTATCCGCGAAGAAGCAACGAACTAGAACAAACACCTGATGCAACAATTACTACTACGGCAAAAGATCCAGCATGATCAAGATATGGATGCATGACAAGTTTAAGGATGCATCAAAGATAAACTAGTTGACATGGTAACATATTTAAATGGGCTCATATGCAATTTGGATTGCATATGGAAAGGCCCATGAATTAGGGTTGAATTAAATGATCTACAACTAACCATCATGTGAGATTTGATTAGAATGATGCATGGATGAGGAAAACAAAAAGAAAACAACAATAGATTCAATTTGAAAAGGGGTTTGCCAAGTTTGAAATTTTATTTATTAAGTTATGAAATTTTGGCTTCTTAAAGGAGTTACACAAGCATTTGTTGTTTTCACCAATTTTAATTGTTCAAAATAAATAATAAAAATTATATTTGGAAAGAACACAAAATTTTAGATGGAATACATATTTCATTTGTTGAAAAAGGATTTAAAATGAATTAGTTATTAATTTGACAATTTTAAATGCATTAAATAAGAAACAGTTATTTTCAGCAATTTAATTTATTCAAAATAAAAAAAAAGTTTATATTCAAGTGTGGCATTTAATTTTGGATGGACTTCATGTTTTGGGTTTTCAATTTGGAGCAAGCATGTGAAAGTTATTAATTAGGACTTTTAATTAATTAATTAAGGAATTTTTAAATGACATTAATTTTAATTGTCCAAATTGCAAAACAAAGTTGATATTCAGAAAGGTGGTTTCATTTTGAGTGGAAATCATATTTTATTTGTTGAAATTGGAATTTAATTGAGCAAGTTATGAATTTCACCATTTAAATGATTTAATTAAAGCATTAAGTAATTGTATTAATTTTATTTATCCAAAACAGAAAACAAATGTTATATTTGGAAAGAGCATGAAATTTTGGATGGAAAACATATTTTATATGGGCCATTTGAATTAAATTTGAGTTTGTTATGAATTTAATCAAATTCAAAAGAGTTACTCCCTTCGATCCATATTAATAGGTGCTGAAGTGGATGTATTTAGACATGTTTTATTGCTAGATACATCCACTTCATGACCTATTAATATGGATCGGAGGGAGTATTTGAATTTGAATTTTGAACCCATTTGAAATGTTCAAAACAGTAAACAAACTTTATAGGTGGGTGGAGCATTTAATTTTAATTGGGAAACATATTTTACTTTTTGAATTTGGAGTTTGTTTGTAATTTTTATGTGTGTTTGAAGTTCAGGGATTAAAGTGCCAAAGGACAGGGACCTGAAAGAAAGAAAAGGAAACGCAGATAGGCCCCTGGGGCGTTTTTCACACAGCGCACACTGGCCCCGTGCCTCTGCCGTGCGGGCCAGTGCCACCATGGCGTGTGCGTGGAAGGTGAGGTGGCAGAGGGGGTCATTGACAGGTGGGGCGTGGGAGTCCGCGTGGAAGAAATGGCCCAAAAAGTGTGGCTTTTATTCGGCCAAGCGGGGACTCGAACCCAGGCGCTCGCGGCGCGGTGCACGGTGCGGTACCACTGGGGTAGCGAGCGGTTGTGATAGAATCACTGCGTGACAGAATAAGAGGCAATCGGTCGCGTTTTATTTCTGACGAAACTGAACCCGCGCGGGACAGCGACAGGTTTCAGAAACGGCGCGACGGCGGCAACCGTGGCAGCGCTGCGCTGCTGCGGCGTGGACGTGGGGGGGGTGGCTGTGCGTGCAGCGGGGTGCGGAGTGCAGGTGTGGGGTGTGCTCGAGAGGGGAAAGGACAGGAGGGAGAGGGTGTCACCACGCGACTGTCGTCGACGACGCCGAAGGCGGCGGAGAAGTTCAGTTACAGTCGGCGCGGCCGTGGACGGGGGCGGTGGTGTCGAGGTCTCCGGGGATGGCTGTGGAAGCGTAGAGGAGGTAGACGTCGCGGCGGTTCCGTTCCCGCCATGGAGAGCCCCCGATGCAGACCCTAGCGACCCCTACGCCATCGTCAAGTCTCGGCCATGGCGGCAGGTGGCAGTGTTCAGAAGAAAAAATTCAGAACAGAAACGATAAAGAAGGAGGGGATCGCGGGGAAGAAATGGAGGTGGCGGCGCAGATGGAGGAAGAGGGAGAGAGGAACCTAGGGCACGGGCTCGGAGGGGAAAGATATAGGGGGAGGGAGCAGGTGAGCTCCCTGCTCGGTGGGGAAGCCTCCCTCCCCTCTGTCTCTCCGTACGGAGGTAGGAGAAAGCGACAGGGGGTACGCAGGCCGTGGCCTGGGCCTGGGTAGGTGGCCTGGGCCTGGCCTCTCCCCCTGCATTTTTTTTTGTTTTTTCCCTGTTTCTGTTTCTCTTTTTCTTTTTTTCTTTTTTTTTGCTGAAAAGAAAAGGAAAGGAAATGAGAGAATTAGAGGGGTTTTTTGGGGTTCTCATTTTATGAATTAATTTTTTTACGGATTTACAAAACAGCAATATCAAGGTATGTTAACTTTATTTTCAACAGTTTGAAAATGCCAATTAGTTTGAAATTGCTAGTTGAAATTTCAAATAGGGTTTCATATAGATTTGAGTTTTTAATTTAAGCAAGTTTATTCAATAAGCTCATACAACTACGAAACTTAGTGAATTTAAATGGTTGCAAGATTTTAATGTTTAAACCCACATTTGAAACATGCCAAGTATGGATGAATTTGATTTGAATTTGAATTTATCATTAGGGTGTTAATAAAAGGGGTTTTATTATCAAGCATTTTAAATAATTCAACTTCAAAACTATTGGAAACAATTTGAGTTGTTTAGTTTGCAATTTTTTAAATTGGAAACTTTGGACATGTTTGATAGTTTAAATTGGTTTGAACTTTTGAGTTGTTTTTTGAAAACAAGGGCAATGCATATGATGCATGTGATGCAATGCAAAAAAAAACAACCAATTTTCTATCTTAGGGAAAACACCCCAGGTGTTACACCAGTGCGGTGCGGATCGATTGGTGATAGCAGATGCGCGCGCGTGTTTTTGAGGTAGCTATGCGGGATGCACGCTTAACTGACGAAACTGAACCCAAGGTTTAGGCTTTCTGCTGAACCGCGGCGACAGACGGCACGGCGGCGCACGCTCACCGTCGATGACCACTAATTGGCGGCGCTTGGGTGTGCGTGCGTGCGTGCTGAGGACGGTGGAGTGTGCTCGTGTGCTTGGACGGTCCGAACACGCATGGAATCGTGCTCGAAACAGCCATGGCGGCACGGTGGCGGACGGTGCCGGAGTTTCAGAAACGGCGCGAGCAAAACAGGAAACGAGGGGGGCAGGAGAGTGGCTTGGGGCGACGGGTGCCTCACCGGGAGGTGGTTGGTGTTGCTGGTTGAGGCCGCCGTGGTCGGGGATGACGGCGCAGCAGCGAGGTTCAGAACAACTGCGGCGGTGACGGGCTCGTCGTCGAGGATCAGCGGCCCCTGGGTCCTGCTGCAGCTGTCGATGAGGAAGAGGGAGAGGTGGCGGTCCTGCTCGTGCCCCTAGCTTGCACGGTGGCTCCACCTAAGTTGCTGTCGACGGCCGCGCCATGATCGGCCAACTCCCCCAACGTTCGCCGGAGAGGAGAAATAGGGAGGAGGAAGAGAGCTGGCGGCGGCAGGGAGGAAGAAGAGGGCTAGGCTAGGGTTTAGGGGTCTCGGGGGCTAGATATAGGGCGAGGAGAGGGAGCAGGTGGCGAGGGGGATGCTCTGCTGCGTGCGCGCTGGCGTCAGCTGACGCCAGCCGTACGGAGGAGGGAGAAGGGGGCAGCGGGCCTGCTGCGCGCGCGCGCTGGGGTTAGGTGGTCTGGGCTTGGTCCAGTCTTCCTTCCCCAGCCGTTTTCTTTTTATTTTTTCTTTCTATTTGTTTTTTTTTGCTGAAAAGGAAAAGGGAGAAAAAGGAAGGGTTTTTGGGGTTTTAAAATTTGGTGTTAATTTTTATAGTTTGTTATTTACAAAACCCCAATTGTGCCATTGTTTGTTTTTCAAAATTTTAAACTTGGTTGCTGTTTGAAATTTCAATTGAATTTGAGTGAAATTGATGTTAAATGAATTATTAAAAAGAACCATTTAAATAGTTTGAACCTTCAAGTTTATAGGAAATAATTTGATGTTTTGATTTGAATATTTTTATTTGGAAATTGTAACAGAACAAGTATGAAACAAGAATTTGAAAATTGGTTTGAAATTCATATAGAAAAACAAGGGAAAACAAAAGAAAACAAATGGAAAACAAATGCAAAACTTATGATGACATGATGCAAAACATAATTTAACAAAAAGCAAACATTCTAAAGGCTGTTTTTCATACTTGGGATGTTACAAAACGCCCCCCCTTGAAGGAATCGCGCCCCAAGATTCCTACTGAGAAGAGAAAAGGTCCGGATACTTCTTGCGAGGATCCTCTTCGGTCTCCCACGTTGCCTCTTTATCGGAATGATGAGACCACTGCACTTTCAAGAACTTGGTGCTCTTGTTGCGAGTTTTGTGCTCGGTCTCATCGAGAATTTGAACAAGGTGCTCCTCATAAGAGAGATCTTCTTGCAGTTCAATGGAATCATGATCAACTGCACGATCTGGATCTTTGAAACACCTCTTGAGCTGTGACACGTGAAACACATCGTGCACCTTGGATAGCTTTTCTGGAATTTCAAGACGATAGGCATTTTTTGCACGCCTTGAGAGAATGTTGAAAGGACCAATGTATCTTGGTGCAAGCTTTCCTTTGACACCAAAACGATGAGTGCCTCTGAGGGGAGTTACACGGAGATATGCTTTGTCACCAGGTGCATAGATCATGTCCCTGTGTTTGCTGTCATAGTAGCTTTTCTGACGAGACTGAGCAATCTTGAGATTGTCATGAATGATGCGAACTTTCTCTTCGGCTTCCTTAACAATGTCAGGGCCTAAGAGTAAACGTTCACCAGCTCCAGACCAATTGATTGGACTCCTGCATCTGCGGCCATAGAGAGCCTCAAATGGTGCCATGCCTAGGCTTGCCTGGAAGCTGTTGTTGTAGGAGAATTCAGCATATGGAAGACATTCCTCCCATTTCATGCCAAAAGAGAGACCACATGCTCGGAGCATATCCTCGAGAATCTGATTGACTCTTTCGGCTTGCCCTTGAGACTGAGGATGGTAGGCTGTGCTGAACAGAAGTTTGGTGCCCAATGCTTCTTGAAAGCTTTTCCAGAAATGAGAAGTGAATATGCTTCCACGGTCTGAGCTTATTTCCAATGGAACACCATGAAGAGGAACAATCTTTGCTGTGTAGAGATCTGCTAACTGACTAGCTGAGATTGTTTCTTTGACAGGAAAGAAGTGAGCTACTTTAGTGAGTCGATCAATGACAACGAAGATTGCATCGTTGCCCTTCTTGGACTTTGGAAAACCAGTGACGAAGTCCATCTCGATCATGTCCCACTTCCACTCAGGGATTTTCAGAGGTTGGAGAAGACCGGCTGTTTTCTGATGAACTGCCTTAACACGTTGACAAACGTCGGATTCAGAAACGTATTGAGCAATTTCACGTTTCATGCCAGGCCACCAATACAGTGTCTTGAGATCCTGGTACATCTTTGTACTTCCAGGGTGTATGGAGAGAGGAGTTTCATGAGCCTCCTTGAGAATAACATCTTTGAGACTTTGAACTTGAGGAACTGCAATGCGTCCTTCGAAGAACACAGTTCCCTTGTCATCAATTGAGAAGGACTTAAATTTCTCCTTGCCTTCTTTGATGTGTTCTACCATCTTCTTGATTTCAGCATCACGAAGTTGTTCAGAACGAATCTTGTCCTCGAGAGTTGGACTGGCTGTCAAGTTTGCAAGATAGACTTGAGGAACAAGACCAAGGTTGAGCTTCTGGAATTCTTCATGAAGAGGAGGTTGGCTTTCCATGATCATGAGATTATTGCAATACGACTTGCGACTGAGAGCATCGGCCATAACATTAGCCTTGCCTGGAGTGTAAGAAATGGTAAGATCAAAGTCTTTGATCTTTTCAATCCATCTCCTTTGCCTGAGGTTTAGATCTGATTGAGTGAAGATATACTTTAGACTCTTATGATCGGAAAAGATTTCAGTGCGATTACCCAACAAGTATTGTCTCCATTTCTTGAGGGCAAACACAACTGCTGCAAGTTCAAGGTCATGAGTGGGATAATTGAGCTCATGTGCGTTCAACTGACGTGAAGCATAAGCCACAACTTGACGTTCTTGCATAAGAACTGCACCTAGACCTTGGAGAGAAGCATCACAGAATATCTGGAAAGGTTTGGAAGGACCTGGGCCAACCAGAACTGGTGTAGAAGTGAGTTTAGTCTTCAGGAGATTGAAAATTTCATCACATTGTGGAGACCAAACGAACTTCTTGTCCTTCTTTGTGAGGTCAGTGAGAGGTTTGGCAATCTTGGAGAAGTTTTGGACGAAGCGACGGCAATAGCTAGCCAAGCCAAGAAAACTTCTTACTTGCTTCACCGTTTTTGGAGGTTTCCAATCAACAATTGCTTTAACCTTTTCTGGATCAATGGCTATGCCCTTGGCAGAGATGACATGACCAAGGTAAGTAACTTCTGAAATCCAGAACTCACATTTGGAGAACTTGGCATAGAGACGATGCTCGCGAAGCTTCATGAGAGTGAGACGAAGATGTTCTTCATGCTCTTCCTCGGATTTTGAGTAGACAAGAATGTCATCAAGGTATACCACAACGAACTTGTCGAGGTATTCATGGAAAACAGAATTCATGAGTCGAGAGAAGGTCGCCGGTGCATTGGTGAGACCAAAGGACATGACGGTGAATTCATATAGACCGTAGCGAGTGGTGAAGGCTGTCTTTGGAATATCCTCTTTTCTGATCTTTATTTGATGGTAACCCATTCTCAAGTCCAACTTGGAGAATATTGAGGCTCCAGCAAGTTGATCAAAAAGATCATCAATACGAGGAATTGGATACTTGTTTTTGATGGTTTTCTCGTTAACAGGACGATAGTCAACAACGAGTCTCTTTGTGTGATCCTTCTTCGCAACGAACAGAGTTGGGCAACCCCAAGCCGAGGAACTAGGTTGAATGTAACCTTTTTCCATGTACATATCAATTTGTTCCTTTAACAACTTCATCTCGGGAGTTCCTATCTTGTAAGGATGCTTAGAGATTGGAGCAGTACCTGGCTCAAGTTCGATCACGAACTCCACAGCTCTGTCCGGAGGCATCCCTGGCAACTCTTCTGGAAAGACGTCAGGGAATTCGCAAACCACCGGAACATTTTCAAGTGAAGGTAGAGGTTTTGCATCGAGGTTGCACAGGTGAATGGAACTTGATTCATGTGGAGAATAGACTATCTGGCCAGAAGGGTGGAACAGAGTTATTGACTTTTGAGCACAGTCAATCCTTGCTTTATTAGCTTTCAGCCAGTCCATACCAAGAATGACATCAATGTCAGAACTTCCCAACAACATGAGGGAAGCAAGGAAAATGTGACCTCCAATTAGGATTTGATTGTCCTTACTTATCTTGGAAGTCAACATTTGAGATCCCGGGGAGTGAACAGTGATTTGATTGCTTAGTGGAACCACAATTAGCTTGTTTGTCGTGGCAAAAGTCTTTGACACAAAAGAATGCGACGCCCCGGTATCAAACAACACTTTAGCTGGAAAAGAGTTTACGGGTAATATACCGAGAACGACGTCAGGAGCTTCCTCCGCTTTGTCAATCTTTACATGATTCACCCTTGCGGTCCTCCCGACAGGCCTGTTGTTGGAGTTGAAGGCCTTAGGCGGGGGAGCGCGCACCATTGCCTGGTTTGTGTTGGGACGAGGTGGTGGTGGAGGTAGCTGCCTCTGCGTGCACTTGTCAGCGTAGTGCCCCGTCTGCTTGCACTTGTAGCAAGTGACGCCACGAGGAGGCCCTGGCCTTGGCTGCCCCATCGAAGCCCTTGGATCATGCATCTGAGCAGGGTTGGGTGGGCGGGGAGCGAAGCCTGGAGAAGTTTGGGCGTATGGAGCCCGAGTGACAGCACCATTTGGCACCCAGATGCGGCGCTTCTGCGTAGGGGTGGTCATGTTGGAGGAGGAACCACCCTCACGTGAGTGCTTGCGAGACTCCTTGAACGCCTTGCGCCCATTTTCCTCATTGAGCACGGTGTTAACGAGATCCTCGAAGCTGTTGGCCGTGATATTGGTGAGGGCATACTTGAGCTCCGGGTTAAAACCTCTGCGGAACCTTGCCATCTTCTTAGCTTCAGTGGACACCTCGTCACCAGCGTACCGAGCGAGGCGATTGAACTCACTCTGGTACCCGATGACGTCCAACTTGCCCTTCTTGAGTGAGCAAAACTCTTCACGCATCCTTTCCATGAGACCATCTGGAATGTGGTGCTTCAGGAAGGCTTCCTTGAAACAACCCCACATGATTGGGATGCCAGCTCTCATGGCCTGGTAGTTTTCCCACCAAGTAGCTGCCTGACCCTTCAGCAGATAGGAGGCATACTTGACCTTGTCTTCTTCAGCTACATGAGCAATCTCCAGAGCCTTAGCTATCTCATGGATCCAGTCATCAGCGTCCAGAGGCTTGCGTGTGGCCACGAAAGCTCTCGGACCCAGACTGAGGAACTCCTTGATGCTGACTCGTGGAGCCGTCTGGTTGTTGTGCTGATTAGTCTGAAACTGGGCCATCTGCGCCATGACTTGGGTCATCTGAGTCAACAGCTCCGCGATTGGCGGTGGCTCAGGCGGGTTGTTCCTTGTTGGCGGCATCCTGAATGGAAATGCATTTTAGCACAACAATAGAAAAGGATAGACTTGGAAACCGAAAGAGAGATTATTCCGACGCATGAATAGATAACCAACAGGTACATCATCCATTATGTTCAAATACATCAGAATATCCAACACACCATAAATGGTTCGAATGCCAAAGGATAACTAAACATAGCTAAGAATGGATACATCAGTACTCCCATGCTCATCACGCAGGACGGCGGCTAGGAGTACAGCGAGAGGTACGGTGAGGAGCACGCCCACGAAAGTAGGTAGAACGACGATCCACGTAGATCTGACGTGGTCTGAGAGCGACTCTAGGAGTGGTGAAGTACATAGCGTCGACTCCCTGTGCTCCAAAGCGTGGAATCCCAGTGTAACCAGCACCGAGGTTAAGGAGTGGACCTCTGATCGGCTCGTAACCTCCAGCATCTGGCAGACGACGACCAACTGGCTGATCGAAATGTGCAAAGCGCTCGTCTCCAACAAAGTATGTGGTGTAAGTCGCCAGACGAGTCAAAGCAAGGTAGAGCTGCTCTCTGACTGAAACCAACTCCTGAGATAGTGTGCTGGCAACTGTGTCACTGTGTCTCACAAACTGAGCGGTGGTGTGCAGCCTGGAGTTATCATGCTCGTAGACATCCAAGTTGTCGTAGAGAGTGAAGTGAGATCCCTCCGAAGTGATGTAACCACGGGGAATGTGGCGATAGATAGAATCGTCAAATCCCCAGTAGTCAGCACGAAGGACGGTGAGACTCACATAAGCTGCCTGCTGCACAGCCATATCCACTGTGGAACCTACTGCCTCGTAGCGGTGGACTACGCTCATGCCATCATCTGACAGAATGTAGACGATAGCCTGGTAGTAGGTCTGGTCAAACTCTCGCTGCTGCTCGTAGACCTGGTACTCTGGTGCCCAACGGAACCCCAGAAAAGTGACCATGTCTCTCAGCATCTCCGGGTAACCGGCAGTGCTCTCGCAACGAGTCATACGAACCACCTGCGGGTAGAACCTGAGATCCATCTGCAGATGATGGGGAAGTTTTGATTAGACGCCGGTAGAAGAACTGAAGTGGCAAGCAACAACAAGGTTTCAACGGACGAAAAGGATGTTGAGAAGAACAGGATATCGAAGCAACATCGGGAAACACGAGACCAAACACTCCTGAGGTACTACGGAAAACCCATCCGGGCTTCTAAAGGATCAATATCTACTGCTTAAGGAATAGAGGATCTGCTTCCGGGGCTTACACGCCTCCGTTCTCAATCATGAGTAGGCAACATGATAAATCATGTCACAACCACCTCCATTCCTATGGTCTAGTAGATATAACTATCCTAGAGAAACCAGGATACGTGAAATCCTAACTTGAAAGTTTAGGTGAGAAGAGAAAACAACGTTGCACTTCCTTACCAGAAAAGGGAGGGTGGGTGGGGAAAGAAATAAAAGAAGAGAATTCCTACTCTCACGTTTCATTTTTCCTATATAGCTACAAAATAGTTTCTAGACTCAAATGCGACCAGTAAAAGGGATCCTACAGGCAGACAGACTCTGATACCATTTGTCGCACCCGGACTTCTAAAGGATACTCACAGTCCGCTAAACAGTAGAACAAATGGCTTACGGGGCATACCGGCACCCGCATCTCAATATGAGCAGGCCAACACGTAAACGTGTGACAACCATTCTCTACTATCCTTCGTCTGCGTAAACCATCCATAGAAATCCGACTACTTCCATTGACGTACTTCATAACATACACACATGGTACGTCAACGGCATTTGAACAAGTGATATCACAACATATCTCTAAGACACAAAAGATTGAAATAAGTTGCAAATAGCTCTCACTAGAGCAGAGATAGCAAATACAATCATCCAGAGGACACATGTCCCAACAATTCATCATTACATCACAGCGGAAGCATCCAAAGTGTCTGAGTACAGACAAGATCCAAATAGGCCTAAGAGGCCGGAAACGAAAAGACGGAGCCCATCCACGATGTCTCGGATCCTGCCCGGGTCCGCTATCTACTCGTCAGCAGCCTCGTCATACTCCACGTAGTAGCCTCCATGGGGATCCTCGGAAACGTAGTCTGCGGAAACCACAGCCCCAAAGGGTTCAGTACAGACAAGTACTGGCAAGCAAGACTCACAAGATATCAAAGTGTACCCGGCAACACCAAGTACAGATGCTTTGGGTAAGAATAGGTGATAAAAAAGTGCGGCAGCGGGCTGCCTAACCAACTACAGAGACACGCTACAACTTCCGGCTAAAAGAAGGGGATAAGATAGCGTATCGGAACCAACTATTACTAAGCTCAAACAAACCCATCCTGGATCTCGCCCCTTATCCAAAGAAGCAATCCGAGGATAACTCACACAGTTGGATTAATGATGGTTCAAGTTATTGTGTCAATAAGACTATTACTAGTCAAGTTATCATTAGTTAGATGTAAGTTGTCTAATCCTTGTTAGCCAACCCTATCACCAAGTCATCCATAACCGCGGACAACACGGCTTCTCGAGAAGATTTAACCCTGCAGGGATGCACCAATTTGGCCGTACACGTAAGAATACCCCGCCAGATTGGAAATGCACTTCCACCAAGCGAGGCACTCAACACAACCCAACTCTTCTTCGCATCAAGCCCAAAGAACCCCGTGCAATTGAGCGCACGGCTAATCAAGCCCCACGAAGAAAAGGGGACCCTCATAGCACTCTAAGAACGTGTCTCCCTAAATGCCGACTACAAAAGTTCCACCCTGGCCTCGGGTTCGCACCTGCATATGCATGCGGCAAATGGAAAACCCGAACTAAATGAGGCGATTTGGACGAGATGCGAATAGAATCAAATTGAGGGGGGCGCCCATACACGCTTCCCACATGCGGTTAGCGCGCTCATCATGGATCTAGAGGACAAAGACTTTTCCTGAGTTCGACACTAGCAGGCCTCAAAACCATACCCGGCCTCCTGCCGGTGCCTTATCATCAAATTAGCATTACCTCAAACATTAACAGGTTGTTGTTTAAACATCGAGCCCCAGAACATAATAAATATGGTAACAGAAATAACGGACAACAGACTCGAGCACAAACAACCCTAAGCATGCTAGTAAGACACAGGCAACAAGCAATGGGGTTATAGGTGTGGAGGTGAGGCTATATCAGGGTTACAGGATAACATGTGATAGGATCGAACACAAGCAACGAATCTTAAGGCTAGCAGAATAGACAACGGAAAGTATCGATATCCAGTGTGGAAAGGACACAATGGTTCATGTGAGTGAATACTTGCCTGCAAACTCAGTAGCCTTGTACTGGGCTAACTCCTCAGAAGTAGTGTCGTAAATCTCGTCTATCTCAACGTCGTCGTCTATTCGAGAAGAAGCAAACAAACAACGCAGAGAGACAAACAATCAATAACATGGCATAATGCTCAATCATGGGATGATGCATGACAATTTAATTGATGCATCAAAGGTAAGCTAGTTGACATGATAACATAATTAAATGGACCCATATGCAATTTGGATTGCATATGGAAAGCCCATGAATTAAAGGTTGGATTAAATGATATACAAATAACCAACATGTGGAAGTTAATTAGGATGATGCATGGATGAGGAAAACAAAAAGAAAACAATAATAGTTTCAATTTGAAATGGTGTTTACCAAGTTTGGAATTTTATTTATTAAGTTATGAAATTTGGCTTCTTAAATGAGTTACACAAGCATTTGTTATTTTCACCAATTTAATTGTTCAAAATAGACAACAAAGTTCATATTTGGAAAGAACACAAAATTTTAGGTGGAATACATGTTTCATTTGTTGAAAAAGGAATTAAAATGAATTAATTATGAATTAAACAAGTTTAAACAAGATTTAAATGAATTTAACTCAAGTATGAAATTATTTGAATTTTTATTTGTTCAAAACATTAAATAAAATTCATATTTGGAAAGTTTATAATTTTCTGGTTTGAAAACACATTTTATATGTTCAAAAAGAATTTAATTTGACCAAGTTATGAATTTAGCAATTTTAAATGATTTAAACAAGGTTTAAATTATTTAACCAAGTTTAATTATCCAAAACATGAAACAAAGTTTATATTTGGAAAGGTGGTTTAATTTTGCATGGAAAACATATTTTACATGTGACATTTGAATTAAATTTGAATTAGTTATGAAATTAATCAAATTTGAAATGAGTTGTTTGAATTTGAATTTTGAAAACATTTGAAATGTTCAAAACAGAAAACAAATGATTTAAACAGGTAGAGAATTAAATTTGGTTCAGAAAACATATTTTATTTGGATTTGAAATACAAAAGTTATTTGAATTTTAAATGTAGGGGCTATTCTGCAATTTTAAAAACATACAGATTTGGTCCAGGGGCTTGGATGCAAAAGAAATCTCGTAGAAGGGCCCCTGGAACCCTTTTCTACCCAGCAGATCCACCCCTGGGTCACTGGCCTGTGGGCCAGTGCCCAGCTGGCGCTGCGCTGGGAGTTGGCGTGGCAACAACTGCCTATGGCAGGTGGGCCCTGCCTGCCCGCGTGGCAAACGCGCAAAAACGGTTTTTATTCTGCGCGCGGGGGGGATCGAACCCGCGACGCAGCGTTGCGCGCCGTTGGATCAAGCCAGTGCGGTGCGGATCGATTGGTGATAGCAGATGCGCGCGCGTGTTTTTGAGGTAGCTATGCGGGATGCGCGCTTAACTGACGAAACTGAACCCAAGGTTCAGGCTTTCTGCTGAACCGTGGCGACAGACGGCACGACGGCGCACGCTCACCGTCGATGACCACTAATTGGCGGCGCTAGGGTGTGCGTGCGTGCGTGCTGAGGACGGTGGAGTGTGCTCGTGTGCTTGGACGGTCCGAACACGCACGGAATCATGCTCGAAACAGCCATGGCGGCACGGTGGCGGACGCTGCCGGAGTTTCAGAAACGGCGCGAGCAAAACAGGAAACGAGGGGGGCAGGAGAGTGGCTTGGGGCGACGGGTGCCTCACCGGGAGGTGGTTGGTGTTGCTGGTTGAGGCCGCCGTGGTCGGGGATGACGGCGCAGCGGCGAGGTTCAGAACAACTACGGCGGTGACGGGCTCGTCGTCGAGGATCAGCGGCCCCTGGGTCCTGCTGCAGCTGTCGATGAGGACGAGGGAGAGGTGGCGGTCCTGCTCGTGCCCCTGGCTTGCACGGTGGCGCCACCTAAGTTGCTGTCGACGGTGGCGCCATGATCGGCCAACTCCCCCAACTTTCGCCGGAGAGGAGAAATAGGGAGGAGGAAGAGAGCTGGCGGCGGCAGGGAGGAAGAAGAGGGCTAGGCTAGGGTTTAGGGGTCTCGGGGGCTAGATATAGGGCGAGGAGAGGGAGCAGGTGGCGAGGGGGATGCTCTGTTGCGTGCGCGCTGGCGTCAGCTGACGCCAGCCGTACGGAGGAGGGACAAGGGGGCCGCGGGCCTGCTGCGCGCGCGCGCTGGGGTTAGGTGGGCTGGGCTTGGTCCAGTCTGCCTTCCCCAGCCATTTTCTTTTTATTTTTTCTTTCTATTTGTTTTTTTTGCTGAAAAGGAAAAGGGAGAAAAAGGAAGGGTTTGGGGGGTTTTAAAATTTGGTGTTAATTTTTATAGTTTGTTATTTACAAAACCCCAACTGTGCCATTGTTTGTTTTTCAAAATTTTAAACTTGGTTGCTGTTTGAAATTTCAATTGAATTTGAGTGAAATTGATGTTAAATGAATTATTAAAAAGAACCATTTAAATAGTTTGAACCTTCAAGTTTATAGGAAAGAATTTGATGTTTTGATTTGAATATTTTTATTTGGAAATTGTAACAGAACAAGCATGAAACAAGAATTTGAAAATTGGTTTAAAATTCATATAGAAAAACAAGGGAAAACAAAAGAAAACAAATGGAAAATAAATGCAAAACTTATGATGACATGATGCAAAACATAATTTAACAAAAAGCAAACATTCTAAAGGCTGTTTTTCATACTTGTGATGTTACATACCCACATTGGCAAAAGTTGGTTTTCGGGGTCTTCATGGCCAGCCGGAAATTGAAACCCTATTTTCAGGAACACCCCATAACAGTGGTTCGCTCTATACCAATGTTGGATATCATCAGAAACTCGGACGCAACAGGTAGAATAGCCAAGTGGGCCATCGAGATGGGAGATTATCATATCAACTACGAGCCCAGGTCAGCAATCAAGTCTCAAGCTTTAGTTGATTTCATTAATGATTGGACTCACACTAGCATGCCCACAATGACACCAAGTTCCGAGTCTTGGGTAATGCACTTTGATGGTTCCAAGCAATACGAGGGATCAGGAGCTGGAGTGGTACTTACATCACCTAAAGGAGATAAGCTGAGCTACGTGTTGCAAATCCACTTTGATTGCTCCAACAACGTGGCCGAGTATGAAGCATTATTACACGGATTGAGAATAGCCAAGGAGATGAACATCAGGCGGATACGATGCTATGGAGATTCAGATCTTGTGGTACAGCAGGTCTCAGGAACCTGGGATAGGAAGGATGCTACTATGGCAGCATATCGCAGAGAGGTGGACAGGGTTGCCGGGTGTTTTTCCGGGTATGAGGTGGAACATATTGATAGGCGAAATAACGAGGCAGCAGATGCACTCGCAAGACTCGGCTCGCGCAGAGAGCCGGTTCCACCCAATGTTAACCTGGACGAGCTATGGCGGCCATCAGTTAAAAATGAGTCTGAGGAAGAGGTGGCTAACAAAGACCCGGATTTGGAGCTCGTGGCCACAGTACGAGCTGTTCCCGAGTGGACAGAGCCGTTCCTGGCTTACCTATCACGGGGCGAGTTACCATAGCAGGAAGTACTAGCAAGGCAAATTCTGAGGCGAGCAAAAGGATATTCCATCATCAATGGGGAGTTATATAAAAGGAGTGTTGCAGGAGTATTTTTGCGCTGTGTAGCACCAGAAGAAGGCCGGCAGATCCTGAAAGAGATCCACGAAGGCGACTGTGGGCATCACGCATCCACAAGATCCCTTGTGGCCAAAGCATATAGACACGGTTTCTTCTGGCTCACAGCATTAGCAGACGCAGAACGCTTGGTGGCAAGGTGCGATGGTTGTCAAAGGTACGCTCGCCAAATCCATGTGCCGGCTATGGAGTTGCAAACAATTCCTTTAACCTGGCCGTTCGCCGTTTGGGGTATGGACATGGTTGTCCCCTTTCACGTGTCACCTTGCAAAAAGACACATCTCTTGGTGGCTATTGATAAATTTACCAAGTGGGTTGAAGTTATGCCAGTTACCAATTGTGAAGCAATTACGGCAGTCAAGTTCCTGAAAAGGATTATCTATCGGTTTGGGTATCCTCACAGCATAATAACGGACAATGGAACCAACATGTCCTTAGGCGAGATGGAAAAATTCTGTGGGAACAATGGAATCCGGCTTGACATAGCCTCAGTAGCCCATCCACAAGCTAACGGACAAGTGGAAAGGGCAAATCAGGAGTTACTTCATGGATTAAAACCACGGCTGCGAGTTCAATGCATCAGAGCTGCTGGCGCATGGGTTGAGGAGCTACCATCAGTGCTGTGGGGAATTAACGCCACACCTAACAGATCTACTCAGATGACACCGTTTTTTATGGTTTATGGTGCAGAGGCGGTATTGCCGAGTGATATTATCCATGACTCGCCTCGAGTGTCGGCTTACGTCGAGGTGGAGAACGAGAAGACCCGGCAGGACGCCGTGGATATGCTAGAAGAACACAGGGAACAAGCTTTGGAGAGATCATCCATATATCAGCAGGATCTGAGGAGATATCATAGCCGGCGGGTTAAAACCCGGGTCTTCCAGGAAGGGGACCTGGTTCTGCGCCTGGTACAGTCAAAGGAAGGAAAACACAAGCTATCCCCACCATGGGAAGGACCGTTCATCATAAGCCGGAATCTGCACAATGGATCGTATTACTTGGTAGATGCAAGGGAAGAGTCGGCTACCGTCAATGACACCGCTCATACAACTTCATCTATGCAAGAAAGAGAGAGACCATGGAACGTGGCTCAGCTGCGTCCCTACTACACTTAGAGTAGACTAGATTCACAAGTGGAATTACACGATGTAACAGGCAGCAGGTTCCAGACGCACTCTTTTCCTATCCAGGGTACCTAAGGGGACTGGAGGGTTTTTAATGAGGCGGCTTCCTGACCTAACTTTTCTCGTATCAATAAAGAGATGGTTAAACAATATTTTGTTCTTTTTTGTATGATCTTTGTCAAGTTTTTATATTCCTGTTGTTTTTCTATTTCTTTCCCAGGTAAGTGTTATTTATTGTTCTTAGTATGTTATTTTTTCTAGTAAATTGCATATATCTAGGTCTTGGGGGCTGATTGCTTGAATAGCACAGTTGCAAACTCAAAGACCTGGACGTGATGCCATTGAGTTATAAGGGCCGATTACTTGTAATAAGTACGGCTGCAAGCTTATAACCGGACAATAGAGCCAAATTTTCTTGACTTTTCTTGCTTCAGCTCGATGTGACTCGCACAAAAGTGGCATGCTTTGCTAGCGTATAATTACAATCAGCCACGATGCCCAATGGGACTTGCCTGACCCTGTCTTTATACAGCTATAGCAGCATTGATCATCCACGCGAAATCCGGCTTATAGTAAAAGAAGGTCAAAAGGGCCATCTAAACCACAAGTTATGCAGAGTACAAGGCTAACACCCGGAAACTCAAGATATATTAAGCATAACTTCAAACCTATGCGAGCAGCTCTAGGTTTTGGGCCTTAGCTAAACAATTTGTTCTTCTAAAAAAATCCAACACCCTAGACTCGGAAATTCGGGTCTTGGGGACTGGGGAATTTGAAAAAAGAAGCAAATTTTCTAGCTATTCAGCTCAAAAACCCAAAAATACGAGTCTTGGGGACTTGGGGACTTAGAAAAAGTCCACTTGTCAAAACCCACGAGACCCGGAAACCGAGTCTCACATAAGGAACCATAGCGAAAAGTCGGAAAACCAGGAACAAAAAAGCTCAAAGTTAAGAAATATCAAATGTACGCAAAGGCCAGAAGGGCCATGAAAGATATTAAGGTTTTAAACGTATTACAAACCAGGATAGTAGTATCATAAAGTGCACAGACGCACTATCAAAAGAATAATTGTTTTAAAAGGCCCATCGGCCGAATGAAGTGTTTGAGACGGTAGCAGATAAAAGTTCACTCGGCCTCCTGGGTCGAGTCGTCCATCTTGCCCTTTCCCTTGGCAGCCGGGTCTTGGTCCTTGACTTGTTCTTCAACGGTCTTTGCGGCAGCAGCATCCGGGTCAGCAGCAGTACCGGCGCGCGCAGGAGGAGGAACAACCGGCGTGGAGGTAGTGGGCGCAGTATCGGCCTCAGCCTTCTTCCTCGCGGCCTCTTCCCTCGCCTGAGCAGCTTCCGCCTTCCACCGTGCCAACATGTCATACGGCTTGGGAGGATCCGACTAAATGGGCTTATCTTCAGCGTCGTAGGGGGTAACAATCCGACTGACATCCAGACTGTCGGCAATCAGGCTAGCCGAGTGTCGAACCTCTGTTTGGATGGCCTTGAAGTTCTTCGCTGAAAACCTGGAGCCATCAGTGTTGAACTCTGGAAACCCGCCAACGAGCTTTGACGGCTCAAGCTTGGGAAAATACGCCTTAGCCAGAGCAAGCCCCCGGGTTACTCCAACCCGGCATGACGAGCGTTTCCAGTGCTCGATCCACTCGGGGATGGTGGAGCACGCATCAAGCAGCATGCTCAGACCACCACGCCCAGTACCCGGCCACTTCAAGGCTTGAAGAACCCATTTGGTGCCGGCACAGAGTTGCCGGATGTTGCTCTTTATAGTCTTCAGCTTTGCTATATCATCTTCATCCGGCATTTCATCATCCGGCCCTGCAGAAAAACAGAAAAGTGCGAATAAGAAATTCCGAGTGTCTATCAGAATGAAAATCCGGGTTACGATTAGTGAGTTGGGAATCATTACCAATCAAAGCATGGTAAGTGTCGGTAATCCGGGCAGACAACTTGTTCAGTTCATCCTCTGCAGCATGGACTCTCTTTCTATACTTTCTCGCCAGCTTCCCCAGCTTCTTGGCATCAGCTTCAACCGATTCACGCAGCTTCGTCTCCACCTCGAGGAGTTTGTTGGTTTTAGCCAACACTTCCTCAGAGTGGGCTACGTATGCCTGCGTGGAAACATAAGGAAGTGTTAGTCGGACAAAAAAGGAGTATCAGTCGGACATGCTATGAAAGTTCCAAGCAAATTATGCATAAGTTCACTTGGAACTTGGGGACTAGACAGATATACAAGCAATATTAAGTTGAAATTACCTCGTGCTTGGCTATTAAGGCCTCCAGAATGCCTTCTTCATCAGCTCTCAAGGTATGAAGAGCGTCAAGCATCTCGGCAAAGCTCATGTCCTCAGGTTTGGTACCGGAAGAGCCGGCGGCCGGGTTACTGGGAGGAGGAGTCCTTTCCTGCCTCGGGGGGGAGACCCTGGTTGCCTGGGTATCAGGATGGGGATCACCCATCCTTGCGCCCACAACTTCGACGTCGTCATCCCCGGGTCCATCTGGGGGGTTGGGAGACTCGGCCTCCTGTCTGGCCGGGTCTGTCAGCGGGTCCTTCCCTTGGTCTTCTTCCTCCTCAGCGCCGCCAGTAGTGGTGTTCATATCATCAACCGGCTTCTCCGTTGCCGGGTTATCCATGTCCATGTCGTCCGGGTCACCGATCGTGACCTGGACGCTAAGGAAAGTAAAAGAAAAAATGGTTAGTATTAATGAGAGAAAGTTATCGAAGGAGCCACTATATCGGATAGCAAGAAATATAACTTACCCGGCATTTACCACGAAGTCCGGTGGAAGCTCGTTGCTAGACCCGGACGAGGCTGATAAAGATTGAGAAAGTGAGACTTGGAGTTTTCCGTGCAAGGGGTGATTGGGAGAAGGATATCTTTGAAGTGAATCGAAAGAATAAGATTGGGAAGTACCGGCACGGCGAACTGGGGACGTAGGGATACCCGGGTTGAGGGGATCCTCACCCGGGGAGTTCCGGGTTACCCTGCGCTTGGCTGGAGGCGGGTCCTTCAAGTGTGGTGAATTGGATAATTGTTGATTAAGCTCACGCATATTAGCAAAAGAATACGGCTTTGAAGACATGGAGGAATAGGGAACCTTGAATACAACCCCTCGGGGTTTCCTCTTGGCCCTAACCACAGCTTCCGGTTCTGTCTCGTCCTCGTCACTTTCAGTTTCCTCCGGGTCTTCCTTATCATCCTTGTCCTCCTTATCCTCCATCCCTGAAAGGCACAAATGCATAGTCGGAAAAAGAGAAAATATGGGAGAGAAAAGTAACAGAAGTTAAGATGATTGACACCCGGATGATACCTTCATCGGTGTCAGCCGGCTCTTCTTCCTCTTCCGGGTTTTCGGAGGTGGGGGGAGTCTTGATGTTCCAGAAGGCGCTGCCTGCCTGAAATAAAGATGTGATAGAAAGGGTTAGTGATTGTATCAAGTAAAAGCACAAGAATAGAAGAGTAAGTGCCGGATCTTACCGCGGGAGCCGGATGGTCGCGAGTGTACGGCTCTAAGCCGGCTATCGTCCGTATCACTTCCGCCTTTTCAGTCAAGAAGCTCTTGATAATCTTGTTCGTATCACCAGCCGGATAGTTCCTTGAGGAGTAGCGGAGCGCATCCGTGACGTGTCCGGAATACTCGGACATCATCTTCGGCCGGATGGAGTTAGGCTGGATCCGGAAGTTCACCAAAGTTTTAACTAAATTGAGCCCAAGGAGACCTTGGGCGGAAAGGACAGCTAGTTTGGCTAAGTAGGGCTGGATGGACTCCCTATCCGACTCAGAGGCGAAGGCGTTGAAAGTGTAGGAAAGATCTAGAAGGCCCTCCGAGAAACCCGCCATTTCTTTTCGCCGGGTGGGGAGGTGTCCCGGCAGTAGAAGAAGGATTTTTGCCAGTGCTTAACATGGGAGTTTAGGCTAAGAGTCGGCATCGGCGAATTTTTCCGCCTCTGGATTGATACACCGTCGCAAGCCAGAAGGGCCCCATCACCGCTTTCGCGGCACGGTTTGCATTGGAACAATTCCAGGAAAAGAGCGAGGTTTGGGGGATGCATAGATAAGAATCGCAAAGAACGATGAAATGGGTGATGTTTAACATAGATTTGGGCCCTATGTCAAATACTCGGAGGCCATAGTGGCTAAGAACTTCGCGGAAAAAAGAGTGACCCGGGGGACGAAATCCCCGGATCACGTGTTCAACGAAACAATTTACCTCATTGGAGCCGGGTGTGGGCCGGGTCTCGTCACCCGGGACTCGCCAGTGAATTTCCTCCCGAGAAGGGAGGACGCCCGACTCAGCGAGCTCATATAGCTTAGCCCGGGTCACGGTGGACCTTGCCCAGTTGGCCGATATGGACTGAGTCGGCCTCGCTTTCGCCGGCTGTTTCCCCTTGTTCTTGGGTGCCATGGGTGCAGTCTGCAAAACAGGAGATAAAGCGTGCAAAGTGTAAGCAGTTAGAAAGACCCGGAAATTGCAGGTTATCCGAGTATCAGTGAGCAACTATGGGAAATGGTTGATTGTCCGGTTAACCAGAGAATAACTAAAGGACCTGGAAGTTGCGGATTATCCGGGTATCGAAGAACAACTATGGAGAATTTTAATAGATTGGATCTAAGCCTAGAAATTTACAGAGAGACTGGGGACCACGAGTAATGGGGATATTCTATCAATCTCGTTTACACATTGTTTGAGAAAGAACTAAACAAGGGCTATCCAATCGTTGCGGACCAAGAAACCCATCTATGAAGTGGATCTAGTGTCGTGGTGGTGTCACGGCAGATGCCATGGGATGGCTAAAGTTGTGGGGACGATGGACGCTGGAGGCGCTCGGGGAGGGATCACGCAGCGAGTAGCCGCGTGAGTGTGAAGCTAGCACTGCAAACAACAAGATCTACCCAGGTTCAGGGCCCTCGTGTGGAGGTAAAACCCCTACTCCTGCCTTTCTCTCTTTATATTCGGGTCTCACCGAGTAGCCACCGTACAAGTGTTTCTCACTACCGAGTAGCCACTCTTCTCTCTAAGCTCCTATAGTCCTTAGTCGTGTCCTCCCTCGCGCAGGAGGAGGCAAGGCACCTTATATACTGGTGCCCAGCCGGATACAGCCAAGATGTCGACATTGTGTGCACACTGTACCCTTCCGGGTTCCCGCTGACCACTTTGGCTTCCTAGCTTGTCTTCATGTGTAAAGTCGTTGTGCAAAACCAAGGAACCGATCTGTTATCACTGCCACGAACACAGAGTAGGTCCCCCCTATCCTGCGACGCCCTGCTGACACACTGTCGCGGTCAGGCACGCGCTCTGCAGATGAACAGTGCCATGAACAGTGCCAAAGTACGGTCCCGGGATACGCGGGATCCTGTGTCAGAACGGCTCCTTTGACTTCTGGCCCGAGTAGGAAACCGCCATTTCTACTTGGACCAATTCCTCTACCCGGAGGAGAATAACTTCCTTGATTCTTCCTCCTGCCCTTCAGTGTGTACGGCCGAATAGTGGACGACCGGGTAGCGAGTACCGGGTAACCGCTACTCTGCCAAACGTCTCTTCTGATCTTTGCCCTTAGCACTTTCCTTTACCCTACTCGGGGGTAACCCCCCGACATTAGTCCCCGAAGCTGGTAGAGTCCTGCAAACTTGTTCACTGAGCTCTGCCAGCTTAAAAACCAATCTTGCCTTTGAGCCTTAGGTTGCTGAGTAGAACCTCCGAGTAGCCCTTCATTCTATCTCAAGTTTCCTCTTTTCCGATTAGGGCCACTTCTCTTCCCTCTCGCCGAGTAAAATGACTTGGCGAGTTTTCCAAACAGAATCTCTGTGTGGCAGAGCGAAATCCGGCTTTCGGCAGCGCAACTGGGCACGTGTCACGTTCCCGTACTCCCGACGCCTCGGTGCCCGGGATCTGACAGGCCACGCGCCCAGTTTTCACGGCCCGGGCCCACTAGCCCGTTATGTCCCATCAAGGGCAGTTATTACCCACGATCGCGTCGTGGGATCAATTGTGGCCGTTACGCGCGCGTTCTGCGCTGTGTGCGTTTCTAACCGGCCCACACACCCCACGCCGCACGATCTCAGGGCGTAACTGATCCCTTTCAATCGTAACGGCAACCCGAGGAGAGGTATAAATACCCCCTCGGTAACTCCCTTCTCCTCTTCCTGCCTTCACTTTCCCCTCGCCTCTTCGTTTCTCCGCCGCCGTCGAGCTCTTCGCCGCCGTGCCCCTCGTAGCGCCGAAAGGCTAATCTTTTCCGCCGAGTTCCACCAAATCACCACCAAATTTCCTTCCCTGCTCGATGGCTCGTGATGACGGCGCCCGTGCCGGGTGGTCTGGATCCACCGTCACTGCAGAGGAGTGCCAATGGTTGGTGAACACGCGGCGAGTTCCTGCCGGCGTCCGCTGCCGGCCTCCCGCTGGCGAGCTCGTCCCCGCTCCGGAGGCGGACGAGCACGTGGTCTTCCTCGCGCACTTCGCGCGGGGATTCGGGCTTCCTGCATCTGATTTCTTCCGCGGCTTACTCGACCACTTCGGGATCCTGCCGCACCACCTGCCGCCGAATGCGGTAGTGATGCTCGCATACCACGCCGTGGTGTGCGAGGCATTCTTGGGCGTGCGCCCCACGCCGATGACCTGGGCGCGCTTCTTCTTCTTCAGGAAGCAGAGCAAGGCCAAGCCGGGTAGCGCGGAGAGCAGCCGCGGCATGACCGGGACCGGCAGCGCCATGATGGTGCAGTGCAGCGGGACCAACCACCCGTGCATCAAAGGTCTCGATTCCGTGCGCAAATGGCAGAGAACGTTCTTCTACGTGAAGAACATCTCTGTCAAGGAAGACGAGCCCCTGGTGGACCGGATCAACCTCCCCCGGTGGACCAATTCGCCTCCTACCGGGCAGAATTGGGGATTCAAGCCCCCTCTAGATGGCGACATCAAGCAGATCAACGCGCGCCTCGCCAAGCTGAAGGAGAATGGACTCAAGGACGACGACCCCATCGCCTGCTGGATCTCCAGGCGAGTGCTCCCGCTGCAGCGCCGCGCACACCTCATGTGCTACATGGGCGGCAACCGAGATTGCACTCGGACGACCACATTCGAGCTCAGCAACGCGGATGTGGCCGTCTGGGCGCGCTCCATCATGAGCACCGGCCTCAGGGACAACTGGCTGTACGGCTTTGTGCCGTACAGCCGCACGAAGCCAATCAAGCGGGTTAGTACTTTTCTCCCTGTTTCCTGCATACAGATTCCGAGTAGATAGCCTTCTTAGCTTGGGGTGCTTAGTATTCGCACTCTGTGCCGAGTAGGACACTTAGTCGTATTTCTTAGGCTTCATGTGCTTTATGTTTGCACGCTACGCCGAGTAGGACGCTTAGCGGTATTGCTTAGGCTTCATGTGCTTTATGTTTGCACGCCATGCCGAGTAGGACACTTACTACTATTTGTTAGGCTTCCTGTGCTTTGTGTTTGCACGCCTCGATAAGTAGGACACTTTACTTTATTATGCTTTGTGCTAGCATCCCGTTCCGGGTAGAATCCCTTATGCCGCTCATCTGATTCGTGTTCCCTGCTTATATCTCCAGCGCCTTTCTCGCCAGCTCGCTGAGAGCGAGGAGCGCTTCGAGGCCAATTGGCACGCAGATCGGACAGAGGACGACGAGGTCTCCTACGACACTACGGACAAACTCAATATCCCTCATGCCGCCCAGACGGATAAGCATCATGTCGACGCGTCCGTTCGGGACTGGTCCGAAGACGACGACGAAGGTGATTGAGTTCACCTTTATGGTCGCGAGTAGCGCAACCCGATTCCCTCCTGTTTCCTGATTGTTTTCTTCTTCTCAACTCTACAGAAGATGCTGATGCTGATGCTGAAGAGGAGGGAGAGGACGAGGACGAGGACGCCATTGACGTCGATCCGCTTGCAGTTGCTGCTCCCGCCACTCGCAAGAGGGCGGGTAGTGGTGCTCAAGAGCCCACCACGAAGAAAGCCAAGAATACCGTGAAGAAGGTAAAGCAGGGGAGACGGCTACCCCCTTCTCGTGCCGGGTAAGCGATTTTCTTCCAAGTTGCAATTTGCTGTTGCTGCTTTCTCGAAACTCCTTATTCTGCTACTGCTTCTCGATTTCTTCTGTTTCTCACACTCTTCTTATGAACTTCTTTCTTCTCTTCAGCGCCCCCTTGGACGCTAATGCTGCTGCCGCACCCACCAAGTCCAAGTCCAAGAAGAGATCCGCCATCGACCTCGATGCGCTCATCGATCTCTCTGAAGAGGACGAGGTCGCTGCACGGGACAGGGTGCGTGCGCCCTCTCCTGTGAAAGGAGAAGACGAGGACGACGCCCAGGACATGGATGTTGGTGCCCATGACGCCAATCAGGAGCAGCAGGCCCGCGCAGAACAGGAAGCGCAGGATGCTGCTCACGACAATAGACCACTTTCTCCCCCAGCTGCCGCAGCCGGGGAGGACGCAGAGCAAAGACCCGAGCAACAAGACCGTGCCGCCCTTGAGCGGCAGGAAGGAAACCAGGAGCAGCAGGACATTGACGCTGCTGCCCAAGACGACCTCGCGGTCCAGCCGCGGGTAGAAGGACAAGAAGATCAACCGCAAGACCCCGCTGCCGAGCAGCGGGTTGAGACCACCGATGTGGAGCCGGACCTGCAGAGCCACGCGCAGCCGGATGCTGCGCCCGGTAGCCAGTCCTTGGCGCCGCCTTCCCAGCAGGCCACTCCACCAACTGCGCCAAGCTCCCCTCCCATGAAGAAGACCAAGACCACAGCCAGCTCTGCAGCCAAGCACACCACAGATAGAACTGCTCCCGATGCTGCTGGCAAGAAAGATATGGCCGAGAAGAAAGCTGCTGAGAAGAAGGCTGTCGAGAAGCCAGCCGCCGAGAAGAAGGCTACCGAGAAGAAAACCGCCGAGAAGCCAGCTGCTCAGCCAGACGCCGCTGTCCGCAGGAATCCTCCTCGTGGCGCTGCGCAAGATTCTGCCGCGATGCCACCACCTAAACCAAAGGCGAAGCCTGCCGTGAAGAGTGGGCAGCTCACTATTGGTACTTCCGGCAGCACTGAAGGCATACCTGCTGGATCAAGCCTTCGCGATTCGCCTGTCTACCCGCCTTACATGTTGCAGGCGAGCAAGCAGTACCGCATCCCGCTAAGCGCGGCCGAGAAGAAACTTGCTATTACCAGAGGCAAACAGGCTCAGGCTGTGGATTCCAAGCCGCCAGCCAAGAACAAGGACAGGGCCCTTACAATTTTCTCACGCGAGGTCCAGGAGACCGACGTGACGTCCATGGGGCTTGAGCAGATGATCGACCGGGTAGGCTTCATTGAAGCTGACTGGAACAGCGACGTCCTTGGCAACGAGCCCTGGCACGGCCTTGCCTTGGGCAAGCTGGACCACTGGCGCATTGACTGGAACAAGGCAGACATGGGCTACAATCCCATGACCATCTCGTCTTCCACCAGTACGCTTGCCGCGAAGCTGTTCGTCCATCGCAAAGTTGCAGAGGACATCGAGCAAACCTACCCGGTAAGTTTTGCTTATCTGTTCCGAGTTGCTTTTTTCTTCTCTTCTACTCTTCTCCTTCTTCTTATCCATCACCCAGTCCCCGAGATTCGGGCCGAGTAGGCGGATACTCAACCGAGTTGCCGTCTTCTCGGGTTGAATCTTCAAAATTTCGTCTGATTCCTTTTCTTTCTGCCTCTCAAAATAGCCTCTTGAAGAGAACAAATCTGTACCGGTCGCTGCTCTGGAATCACAGCATTGCAAGAAGGCGCCTTGAGGCCCTAGAAGCAGAACGTAAAAGTGATGCCGTGACAGAGAAGGAGGCCGTGGCTCGTACTCTCAAAATTTCCGAGATCGAAAGTAAGCTTTTAGCTACGCGGTTCATGCGTTTTGTGTTTACGCCCGCTTATGCTTTCTGCTTTAACTGATTTTACCCTGCAGGTAAGTTTAAGGCGCTGGAAGATGAGCACAAGCACTGCCATGTGTTTGTTGAGAATGCTGAGACCACCATCAAGAAAATGGAAGGTGAGTTGCCGTATTTTCGGCTTGTCTTTCTTCTTTATTCTTCGCTACTCTGCTAACCTTGTTCCTCTCTCCGCAGAAAATCACAAGAAATTTGTTGAAGAGCATCTCGACTGCCTCAAGCCCGCCGAGGTGCAGCAGCAACTTGAGAGCCAAGCAGTAGAGCTCAAGAGAGAACATGCCACCGAGTTAGAACTTCTCCAAGTCCAGCTGCGAGCCGCCCTTCAAGATGCCATTGACATTGCTGCCGAGAAGAACAAGATAGCTGCCGAGAAGGACAAGATAGAGGCAGCTGCCAAGGCTGAGAAAAGGGCTCTTGAGATGGAGTGCGATACGCTGAGGAAGAGCAACTCAGATCTCATGCTCCAGCTGGCCCAGTTCTGGAGGGTGGAAGAAAGGCACGTTGCTGATGAGGAGTCATGGGAGAAGAAGCTGCAGTCGCTACTTTGCGAGCTGAATAGTAAGTGCCCGCTTCTCTGCACTTCGCTGTCTCCTTTTGCTTCTCTGTTGCTTGATTCGCTTCTCTTCTCTGCCTCTGTCTCTAATCTTTTTGATAGCTTTTTCAAAAAATTTCCCCGACCTCAGCTCGGCATGCAAACCTGCTCTGTCAAAGGCCCAAGCAGCTCGCACCGAGAAGGGCGAGCCCATGGACACTAAAGCCTCGATCGAAGACAGCTTCACAAACATGCAGGGGCAGCTCCAGCGTCTAAGGGGTGTGGGCACCGATCTGGTGCGCACTGCCTTCAAACTCCATGACTTGTTTTGGCCTCGAGACTCTGCGCCAGCAACCATCCGTGGGCTCGCCGAGAAGCTGAATGGCGTGAAAGCCGAGCTGAAGAAGTGGCGGGCATCCGGAGCTCGGGCAGGTGCTGATATTCTGCTCCTCTTTGTCTGCAGCTGGTACGATAATCTTGATCTCAACCTTATCCTCGAGATGCGCCGGGATTCGAGGTGGGAGAAGGATCCCGACTGTGTGGCTCGCCGCCAGTTGGTTGCGTACGAGATCGCATCCTACGCGGATACCGCGCGCTACGTCGAAGGCCTCACCGAGCCCGACACGGATGTGGAAGGCGAGGGGGACGACGAGGATGAAGATGATGATGAGGAGGCCACTGTGTCAGACGGGCTGAGATTCTTCGCCAGCACCGATGAGAAGTCCGAGAAGGGCAAGGGCGCGGCCGTCGGGGATAGCGACGAAGAAGCCGAAAGCGTGGAGATGACCATCGACACCGCAGCCCTTGAGTTCGGCACTTCATCAGGCGCAACCCTCGATGACACGGCGCGACTCCGCGCTCAATCTGCTGCCTCCACTTCAGCGACGGATCCCATCTCGGTGGCCACAGCCACTTCTGATCAGGCTGCCACCAACCCGGAAGCGGATGTCGCCAACCCGGAAGCTGACGCTGCCAAGGCCACCCCCGAAGCTGATGCCACCAAGATCAACACTGAAAATGCTGCTACCTCCACTTGATTATGTCCTGCCACACTTATGCTTGAAACTTTTATCAAATCCCCGGAATGCCGGGTGCAGATGTACTGAAAAATTTATCTTCCCGTTGCTACTCAGATTTATTTCATTTGAAGTTTCTATACTTAGTAATTTGAGCAGCTTTGGCTTGATGCCGGGTTGCGTTATCATGCGAGTCCCCGAGTTGCATTTTTCATCCACCTTTCCTTTTCATCTCAGCTCTTACCTGCAACTTGTTGCTTTTTTGGTATTCGAGTCACAAGAGTTCAAAGTTGAGGTTTCAAATACTTAGCCACTTTAGGAAACAGTCATAGTAACGCTACCCACCACATAGCCGAAAAGGATAACAACAGACAGTAAAAAACGCTCTATTCGGTTGCCACACGCTTCCTTCCCTTTGCAATTTTTCATGTGTTCATTGACTCTTTGGCTTGTTCTCTGGCTTGCCATGAAGCCGGTTTGCGGACAGCAGCAGAGTCACAGAGTGTCCGGTGAGTATAAACACACTACTTTGTATGCTTTTGAAATTCTAAGCGCAGCAACCGAGTAGACAAAGAAACAACAGAGTAGAAACACTTAGAGCAATTTTGGACGAGGGCAGTCCTCGAGTTCAATTTCAGATTGCAGGGTAGGAGCTTTTACTCGGATAAGAGAGTACATACACACTTTTGGTCATGAATGAAAGCGACGAAGTAGAGCCACATTCCAGGGGAGCTTAGACTCCTCTCCAGCTTTATCCGCCCTGTTCTCCTGTGATGGACGCACGTCGACGAGGTAATAGGCATCATTGTTCAAAGCCTTGCTCACAATGAACGCCCCTTCCCATGGAGGGGACAGCTTGTGCATCCCGGCTGTGCGCTGCACAAGCCTCAGGACCATGTCTCCTTCTCGAAAGACCCTTGGATTTACTTTTCGGCTATGATAACGCCTCAGGTTTTGCTGGTAAACAGCCGAACGTGACAGAGTAAGCTCTCTTGCTTCTTCTAGCAGGTCAACGTCGTCTTCTCGAGCTTCTCTCGCCTCCGCCTCTGTGTAGAGGGTTACTCGGGGGGAGTCATGATCTAGGTCGATTGGCAACACGGCTTCAGCCCCGTAAACCAAGAAGAATGGTGTGTAGCCGGTTGACCGGTTAGGGGTAGTCCTTAGACTCCACAACACCGCTGGCAACTCGTCTAGCCAACACCCTGGTGTTTTCAGCAGCGGCTCAATCAGCATTGGCTTTATGCCTGCAAGCAGCATGTCATTTGCCCTTTCCACCTGTCCATTGGACGCGGGATGCGCGACAGACGCGACATCTAGTCGGATGTGCTTATCTCTGCAGAATCTCACCATGGCTCCCTCAGCAAAGTTAGTGCCGTTATCTGTGATGATGCTGTGCGGGTAGCCGTATCTCAAGATCACATCCTTCAGGAAACTCACAGTAGTAGCTCCATCACACTTCCGAATAGGCTTCACTTCAATCCACTTGGTGAACTTGTCAACCATGACCAAGATGTGTGTCATGTTGCCTCTAGCCGGTTTGAAGGGACCAACCATATCCAGACACCAAACGGCAAATGGCCAAGTGATTGGAATTGTTTTCAATTCGGAAGCAGGCATGTGGATCCTACTCGCGAATCTCTGGCAGTCGTTGCACTTTCTTACGATATCTTCAGCTTGCTTCAAAGCAGTGAGCCAAAAAAAGCCATGCCGAAAAGCCTTCTTGACTAGAGCCCGAGAGGAGGCGTGGTGGCCGCATTCCCTTTGATGTATTTCTACCAGAATTTCTTCTCCTTCTTCCGGTTCCACACAGCGCTGCAGCACGCCGGTGGCACTTCTCTTGTGTAGCACTTCTCTGAAGATGGTGTAGCCTTTGGATCTTCTCTGAATCTGCCTTGCGGTAACCTCATCATCTGGCAAGGTGCCGTCCTTTAGAAAGGATAATATGGGCATGACCCAACTCGGCGTCTCCCGCGCGGGAAACACTGGTTCGTCCACTTCCATTGGAATAGGCACTGTTGCATCATTTTCTGGGTTGGGGTTGACTCTCTTCAGCCCCGAGCGGTTGGCAAGGACTTCTTCAAGGAATGCGACAGTCCCCGAGCTGAGAGGGGCAGTCCCCGAGTAAGGAGGAGCAGTCCCCGAGTAAAGAGGAGCAGTCCCCGAGTAAGGAGGAGCAGTCCCCGAGTAGGGAGGATCAGTCCCCGAGTAGAGAGGGGCAGTCCCCGGGTTGCAGGCGCCAGTCCCCGGGTTGCAGGTGCCAGTCCCCGGGTCTCCTTTTGCACCTTCCCAGTCAATCTCCATTGGAACTGCTTCCTCATCAGGCAGGGAAGGAACAAAGATGGACTCCGAGTTGGGGGATGGCTTGATGGATGGCTTTCTCAAATGCTCCAAGGCAATCCCAGCCGGGATGTACTGCCAAGAAGATCCCAACTTGGACAGCTCATCAGCTACTTCATTCTCTGCTCGGTGGATATGCTGGAACTCGCAACCTTCAAAGAATCATGTCATGGTTTGGACCAGGAATCGGTATGACGCCATGTTGGCATCCAGAGCATCCCAAGTGCCGGAAACCTGCTGCACGACTAGATCCGAGTCACCATAGCATACGATGCGTTGCACACCAACTTCCTTTGCCACCTTCAAGCCGTGTACCACGGCCTCGTACTCTTCAACATTGTTGGATGCCTTGAAGTGGATTTGCAGCACGTACTTGAGCTGATCTCGCCTGGGTGACGTAAGCACCACGCCAGCACCAAGGCCTTCTTTCATCTTGGAGCCATCAAAGTACATCTTCCAGTAGTTGGATACCAGAGTAGGAGGCTCATATTGCACCTCAGCCCAATCCACCAGAAATTCTGCCAGGATTTGAGACTTGATGGCTTCTCTTCTCGCATACGCGGGAGCGTACGCGGCCAGCTCGATTGCCCACTTGGCTACTCTGCCACTCGCTTCCTTGTTGCCCATGATATCCGAGATGGGAGCTGAGCTCACCACTGTGATGGGGTGTTCTTGGAAGTAGTGCTTCAGCTTCTTGGCGCCCAGGTACACACCATAGGTCATCTTCTGGTAGTGAGGGTAGTTCTGTTTGGAACTGGATAGCACCTCACTGAGATAATACACCGGCCTTTGCACACTCTTGCCTTCTTCTTCTCGTTCCACCACGATTACCACGCTGACTACCCGGTTAGTAACAGCAATATATAGCAGCATTGGCTCCTTGGGTAGCGGACTAGCCAAGATGGGAGCGCTACCCAGCATTGCCTTTAGCTCTTTGAATGCCACATCCGCTTGCGGTGTCCAGACGAACTTGTCACTTTTCTTCATCAATTGGTACAAAGGCAGGGCCTTCTCGCCCATTCTGCCCAAGAAACGGCTCAGAGATGCCAAGCAACCAGTGAATTTTTGCACATCCTTCAGGGATCTCGGCAAAGACATGCTCTCAATAGCTTTTATCTTTGAAGGATTGGCCTCAATGCCCCAACTGGATACAAAGAAGCCGAGTAGCTTGCCAGCCGGGACGCCAAAGGTGCATTCACTCGGGTTCAGCTTCATCTTATACTTGCGCAGGTTAGCGAAAGTTTCCTCGAGGTCACTAAGCAGAGTATGTGTTTTATTCGTTTTGATGACAATGTCATCTACGTACACCTGCACATTTTTGCTGAGCTGATCATGCAGGCATCTCTGCATGCATCTCTGATAGGTAGCACCCGCATTCCGCAACCCGAAACACATGACACGGTAGCAATAAGCCCCGTACGGGGTAATGAAAGCAGTCTTTATTTGATCAGCAGGATTGAGAGCTATCTGATGAAAACCAGAGTAGGCATCTATGAAAGACAGCAGTTCACAACCAGCAGTGGAATCGATCACCTAATCGATGCGAGGTAGCGGAAAAGGATCCTTGGGGCATGCCTTGTTCAAATCGGTGTAGTCGACGCACATGCGCCATGCGGTAGCAGCCTTGGGGTCCTCCTTCTTCTTCTCGACCATGACCGGATTGGCTAGCCAGTCCGGGTGCAGCACCTCCATGATGAAATTGCTTATCAGCAACTTGGTGATCTGGTCACCGATGGTCTTCCTTCTCTCATCTCCGAAATGGCGCATAGCCTGTTTCACTCGTTTGGCGTCAGGACGCACATGTAGTGAGTGCTCAACCAACTCCCTCGGGACACCTGGTAAATCCTCATTGGACCAGGAGAACATGTCCCAATTCTCACGGAGGAAGTGGATGAGCTCGCTTTCCTATTTCTCCCCCAACCCGGAGCCAATGATGGCAACACGGTCGGGAAACTCAGGGTCAACCTGGATCTTCTTTGTCTCCTGAGATGCCTGGAACGCCGTCCCGTGCTGGGAACTCGGCACACCAGGCGCACCAGCTTGCGCGGATTGTGCCATAGCTACCACCTCGTACATCTTCTTCTTCTCGGCAGCGATCACCATGGATTCCGCCAACTGAGAGCCAGCAGAGGCACACTCCATGGACTTCTTGTAATCACCAGTGATGGTAATCACGCCATTGGGACCAGGGATCTTCATCTTCAGATATGCAGTGTGGGTAGAGGCCATGAACTTGCTCAGAGCAGGCCTGCCGAGTAGGGCATGGTAGGGGCTCTGGTGATCAACCACCTCGAACTGCAGGCTCTCTGTGCGGCAGTTTTCCCTGGTGCCGAATAGCACATCTATCCATACTCGGCCAATCGGGTTGCACGAGACTCCCGGCACAATTCCATGGAAAGTGGTCTTGCTAGGTAGCAGCATGTTCTCGGCCATACCGAGCTTCTCGAGTGTGTCTCTGTACACAATGTTGATGCTGCTGCCGTTCTCGATCAGTACCTTGTTGAACCTCACATTCTTCTCGGGACCCAAGAAGGTAGGATCCAGCACCAAGGCGTAGCTACCCGGGTTGGGCATCACCTTGGGATGATCTACTCGGGACCACGTGATCTCTTGGTTGCACCCATGCATATAGTGAGGAACAGCAGGGATCACAGCATTGACCTCCATGGCACGCCTGTGCTGGGATTTCTTATCGACAGGCTCAGAGGTGAAGATCATGTAGCTCTCGTGGTGCTCCTGATACCGATTGCGGTCTCCGCCACCATTGTTGCCATTGTTGTTGTTACCTTGGTTGTTGTTGTTGCCTCTGTTGTTGTTGCGGGTGTAGTAGTAGTAGTAGTTGTTGTTGTTACGGTAGCCATCGTTGTTGAAGTAGCGGTTGGCTCCTAAAGCCACCTGGTTCACATTCTCTCTTCTCGGGAAGGCTGGAGGCCGAGCAGCAGGTGCGCGGGCAGGCTGTACAGCGGCATTCGCAGCTGGCAGTGGAGGAGGAGGAGGTAGGCCCTCGTTCTTGATCTCTTCCCACCAACTGCACTGCCGAGTAGTGTGGTTGGCGAGTCTTGCGGGATGCCGAGTGTGGAAGCTGCATGGGCCATCCTTCATGTCCTTGAACACGAAGTTTGGAGCAGGACCCGAGCTGCCGCTACCCTGCTTCTTGTTGCCTTGGCCCTGATTCTGGTTCTGCCCGTATGGAGCTCCAGCAGTCTTCGACCTCTGGCTACTCCCAGCTCCGGTAGCCACTGCATTCACCTCCTCTGGGTCGTACCGGGTGTCGATCCGGTCACCTCTGCGCTTGTTGCGGAACTCATTGCGCTTGCTGCTGTTGATGTTGTAGTTCCTTCTTGGCTCAGGAGCATCAAGAAGGGGCTGCGTCGGGTCGCCGAGTGCGTACTGATCCGCAATCCGGATGGTCTCGGCAAGAGTACTCGGCATATCCCTCTGGAGCCTTTGCCACAACATGTTGCCATGTCTGCAACCCTGCGCAAACCAAGTGATGGCCTGGGCCTCATTCACACCCTCACAGGTGTTCCTCAGAGTGCTCCACCGAGTAAGATACTCGCGGTCTGTCTCCTCTTCCCGCTGCCTGCAAGCGGATAGCTGCTGCGGCCTATTCGGCCTCCGGTAGGTGCTGGTGAAGTTGCTGACGAATGCCTCCGCGAAGTCAAGCCAGCAGTTGATGCTGTGCTTGGGCAAGTTGTTGAGCCAGGTTCTTGCCGGTCCCTCGAGCATCTGCGGGATGTACCGCACGGCCCACCTCCGGTTGCCGCCTGCAATGTGCACGGCTGTGACATAGTCATTGAGCCAATCTTCTGGTTTGGTGCTGCCGTCATAGCACTTGGTCCCCCTAGCGAGCTGGAACTGCTTCATGGAAGGCTCCGTCATGATGCGGGGACCAAAGCACTCTGGGCCAGGCGGACCCTTTCTCTCGAGTTGCGCGGATAGAGAAATCCGGTCCAGCTTGTGCCTGGCGTCACTGGGCTCCAGCATGCGCTCACCCACGCGATCCAGGATGTCATAGCCAGCCAACCCCATGGCCGAGTAGCCATCATCATATCTGTCCACCTGCACGACTGCAGGCTGCTCCACCGGGTTGGCGGCTGGCGCGACTGCGCGCGGCTGTGGCCTCTACCGAGTAGGCTGAGCAGCCTGATGCCGAGAAGGTCCTGGGCGCTCTCCATCCCGCGGCTGGTTGTGAGCTTTTTGGGCTTGATAGCCTGCTCCTGCAGTGTTGTGTTTTGACCGGACTGTCGCGGCATAGCGAGCTGTTTTGCGGCGACAGCCGGATCGTACACCTGCATCTGCCTGTCTCTGCCAGAGTGCCCACTTCGGTCCCTCTCGCGACTAGGATGCGGAGATGAAGCCTGATCGTTAGATCTAGCCGCATGCGAGTGCACCACCTGAGAAGCTCCAGCACCCGGATTGGCTTTCCGGAACTCCTCGTTCTGCCTAGCAGCCTCTAGCACCAGCTCATTGAGCCTCTCCTGCTGCCTAACGCGCGCGTCGCCGTCGAGATGCGGCAACTCTGCGGCTACAGCCTCAGCAGCTCTAAGGGTTTTGGCGGGGGTACTGTGTCTGGGTCTGGTGGAGGTGTTTGCGGTGGCGGACTGACTGGGAGCCTCTACAACCGTTGCCATCTCGGCGCCTAAGTTTCGACGCGTAGCACCTACTTTGCTAGCTCTCCTAACAACTGGTGTAAAACCGTGAGCCTTGTTGTACTCGTTCTGATCTAGACTAAGCTCTAGCCTAATCTTCTCCAACTCCGCCTGCTCGGCGAGCAGCTCCTGGCGCTGTCGGTCGAGCTGGGCCTTCATGGACAAGAGCTCAAGATCAGTGGGAGGCGGCATACCCATCCGCAAGGCGGACGCGAGTATTGTCGGAGTAGTGGAGGGAGCAAGGTTGCAGTCCTTCTCGTAAGGCTTGTGCGTCTTCCCGCCTGCACTCGGGCCAGCGAGATCCTCGATGACGCCCGCGGCGGTAGCAGCCGCGCTCTTCCCGGCGTCAGCAGCAGGGCCGGTCATCATCACCTCCGCGACGTCCGCAGAGCGGCCCAACGGCCTCCCGCGTGCCGCGACGACGGCAGGAGGATCCTTCGCGATATGAACCTCCCCGGGGTATGCGCGGTCGATGACGGTGGCGACGTAGACGAGGTGCGTGCCGAAGGAGATCACTGAGCCGCCCTCCGGCATGGCCCTGCCGCCGAAATCGCCGGTGTTGTCGGTGACGAAGTCGAAGGAGCCGAATCTGTGGACGAGGCCACAGACCACGCGCTCTCCGGTAGCAGAAATCGATCCCGTCCGAACGGAAACTCCAGCCAGCGCCGCTGGTTGCCCCATGGTGGGCGCCAACTGTCGTGGTGGTGTCACGGCAGATGCCATGGGATGGCTAAAGTTGTGGGGACGATGGACGCTGGAGGCGCTCGGGGAGGGATCACGCAGCGAGTAGCCGCATGAGTGTGAAGCTAGCACTGCAAACAACAAGATCTACCCAGGTTCAGGGCCCTCGTGTGGAGGTAAAACCCCTACTCCTGCCTTTCTCTCTTTATATTCGGGTCTCACTGAGTAGCCACCCTACAAGTGTTTCTCACTACCGAGTAGCCACTCTTCTCTCTAAGCTCCGGTAGTCCTTAGTCGTGTCCTCCCTCGCGCAGGAGGAGGCAAGGCACCTTATATACTGGTGCCCAGCCGGATACAGCCAAGATGTCGACATTGTGTGCACACTGTACCCTTCCGGGTTCCCGCTGACCACTTTGGCTTCCTAGCTTGTCTTCATGTGTAAAGTCGTTGTGCAAAACCAAAGAACCGATCTGTTATCACTGCCACGAACACAGAGTAGGTCCCCCCTATCCTGCGACGCCCTGCTGACACACTGTCGCGGTCAGGCACACGCTCTGCAGATGAACAGTGCCATGAACAGTGCCAAAGTACGGTCCCGGGATACGCGGGATCCTGTGTCAGAACGGCTCCTTTGACTTCTGGCCCGAGTAGGAAACCGCCATTTCTACTCGGACCAATTCCTTTACCCGGAGGAGAATAACTTCCTTGATTCTTCCTCCTGGCCTTCAGTGTGTACGGCCGAATAGCGGACGACCGGGTAGCGAGTACCGGGTAACCGCTACTCTGCCAAACGTCTCTTCTGATCTTTGCCCTTAGCACTTGCCTTTACCCTACTCGGGGGTAACCCCCCGACATCTAGGTCTAAACTAATTCCAGTGAGCTTGGAGATAAAATCCATGGCAAGAAGGTTGTCTACGGGCGAATTCAGATCCAATCTAATTCGAGCAAAAAGCTTGAAGGTAAAATTCGTGGAAGAAGAAAGCTTACCGGCAAGGTCCGGAGGAGATTGCGGCGGCGGCAAATGGCGCAGCCGCGGTGGCCTGCGGGATCTTCCAGCAGACAACTCGAGGGCGCGGCGGCGGAGGCTAGCGGCGGCGCGGCGCGAGTCGAGGACGAGCGCAGATGGCGGCGGCTCGGTTCCGGCGGCGCGTCCGCGGGCTCCGTGGTGGCGCTGTGACGAGCTCGAGCGGAAGAGCACCAGAGAGGAAGGAGATGGTAGAGAAATGGAACATTAGGTTTAGGGTTACCCCCTTAGGCGTGTATTTATAAGTGTGGGTGGGGAAACCTAGCCGAGCGAGCGGGAGCCAAAAATTTCGGGAGGGATATCCGCCCGGATTTGTTGGGATAGGCAGTTAATTGGTTGTGCGTGATATCCGGAAAGGATCAGAACGAATCATTTCCGTGATATCCGGACTAATCAGCGAACAAAGTTAGCTGGGTCTTCTGTGCTTTCCTCGGAGTGTTGACCCGGGAAAGTGATGTTGGAATCGGAGAAAGCCGGGTTATATATGGACCACCTGAGGAGTTAGGCCTAGCTGTTTATCAAGGCATTCTAACCCGGCATTTTATAAAATTGTATGATTGTTATTTTTGCAGGGAATAGCATGCGCTCCAAGGAGGATCTCGTGAAGCCCAAGCTATTCTGGGAACTACTGATGGAGGGATGATAACCCGGTAGGCTAACGCCAAGGAGTAAGTCGGCCCAAAGGGAGTTGTGCAAGACCAGACTTAGGGAAAAGGAGTTTCTGGAAGGCCCAAGAGTGTAGGCCTCGTAACTCGGATTGTGGGATTCGATAAGGAAACTTAGGGTTTGTAAGCGGAGCCTAGGTAGGACTCCGAGTGTACCTTGGACAGGAAGCCAAGGGGTCCGGATATTATATAATCCGACTCCTAGGGTTAGATTAGACACGAGTTTTTTTAGCTATTCGAGTATCCCTTGTAACATCAGAGCTGAGATAATAAGACCTAGATCGGAGACTCGGCGACTTGATTGCCGGCTACCAGATCGATTCACCACCATGATTTCCCCTGAGCAAAACCCTCTCCCAAACACCAGAGTCGATTTACCCCAAGATAAGTTACCCCTGGTAACGTCTGTCGTGATTATCCCACAACAAGTCCATCAACCTCAATACTTTCAAGACCATGCGGGCCAAGTCCAAATGGTCCACGGAAGAAGATCTTGTCCGAGCTCGCCAGGAAACTGCGCACCGGCTTGCTTCCTATGTCGATACCAAGGAGTTCGTCGATGGTCCCACTGAGCCCGAAACCGAGGACGAGGAGGAAGATGAGTACGAGGACAAGGAGGGCGGTGACATCGAAGAAAAATCTGAGGAGGATGAGGACTCTGAGGTGATCGAGGCCGAGAACGACCCGGCCAAAATCACCGAGACAACTGCCAGCCCAGCTGCTCAGACCGTCTCCACTGAGACGGTCACCTCCGATCCTGCTGATGTTTACACGCGCTTCTATTCTTGTAGACAGTGTTGGGCCTCCAAGTGCAGAGGTTTGTAGAACAGCAGCAAGTTTCCCTTAATTGGATCACCCAAGGTTTATCGAACTCAGGAAGGTAGAGGTCAAAGATATCCCTCTCAAGCAACCCTGCAATCAAGATACAAAAAGTCTCTTGTGTCCCCAACACACCCCATATACTTGTTAGGTATATAGGTGCACTAGTTTCGTGAAGAGAGAGTAAAATGCAAGTAATATGGATGATAATAAGTGATAATAACAATCTGAAATAAAAATGGCAGCAAGCAAACATGTAGCAGAACAGGCGGAAAATGGTGTTTCAATGCTTGGAAATAAGGCCTAGGGCTCCTACTTTCACTAGTGGACACTCTCAACAATGAAAACATAATTGAATGCATAAATATCATTTCTTCACTATGCTACTCCGAACCACTCTCCGGTCGAATAATGAACACTAATCATTGGGTAGGGCTTTAACAACACTCCTCAAGTCTATATTCCCTCTCTAGGGCACCCCAATGTCACTACGAGCGCCCTAAATTAGTACTAAACAAACGCCACAATTTCATAGGTTCAACTTCCAACACAAGATATAAATATCATGCTAAACCACACGGAGCACACACTGTCACCTTTACCCCGTGATCAAAGTGTTTACGGAGATAACAAAACCACTTGAGTAGCATAACATATGAAGATCAATCTACATATTCAACTAGATTACAAAGCTCATGATCACATAAAGATCACACCATGGGAGAGAGAGATGAACCACATAGCTACCGGTAGAGCCCTCAGCCTCGGGGGAGAACTACTCCCTCCTCATCATAGGAGACAACAATGGCGATGGAGATGGCGGTGGAGTCGAAGGAGATGGCTTCCGGGGGCACTTCCCTGTCCCGGCAGGGTGCTAGAACAGAGATCTGTCCCCGAAAACTTATCGGTGGCGGCGGCGTAGCTACGGATGTATTTGCGGAAAAGGTCAATTATCCTAGGGTTTATGCCTTGGGGGGAATATATAGGCGAAAGGGCAACGTCGGTGGGCGCCCGAGAGGCCCACACCCCTAGCCGGGGCGACCAGGGGGGAGCCCGCGCGAGCCTATGGTGTGGGGGGCCTAGGGCCCCCCTCCGGGTCTCTTCGGGACTTCTGTAAGCTTCCGGGGAAAATAGGAACTTTGGCTTTCGTGGCATCCAATTTAGAGAATATTCCAGAATAACCTTTCTGAAACTAAAAACAACAGAAAACAGGGAACCGGCATAATATGTTCATGGAGCATCAGAAATTAGGGATACGTTTATGATGTATCAAGCATCCCCAACCTTAGTTCCTGCTCGTCCTCGAGTAGGTAAATGATAAAACAATAATTTCTGAGGTGACAAGCTACTAACACAAACTTGATCAATCTAATGTAAAAGCATATGCACGCTAAGATCATAAAACTTTAAACACGGGCATGATAAATAAAACTTTAATAATAAATCATAGCAATTACTTTGCATCATGAAAAGTAACTCAAATAAAGGATCATGAATAATAATGCAAAGAAAGGTAAACGTTGGTATAGAGAAAGCATGGCAAAGTGATATTTCGATAGTCCTTAAGAGTGGGGCAAAACATAAATGCCAGGACACCTTCAAAGTTCAAGAGGAAGACTAGAAAAAATAATTTAAGAACAAATAATAACACGTCATGAAGTAATTATTGATGCTTATGGGACAAATGCACATAGAACTCAGGATGGCAAAAATTCTCTCTCAACTGTGCATAAAGTTACAAGATGGAGACTCAACATAGAAGTAAAAGAAAGGCCCTTCGCAGAGGGAAGCAGGGATCACTCATGTGCTAGAGCTTTTATTTTATTAAACAGAGGTATTAAAAGTTTGACACTCCTCCCATCCATATTTCACCAACCATGGCTAACCGAATCCTCGGGGTGCCTACCAACAATCACATACCATGGAGGATTGTCTATATTTTGGGAGATGTATGCCAATGTCAACGAATGGTAAATAGAAAATACAGTATGTCACAAGTCAACTGGATTCACAAGAGCAGCTCCCATGGTGAAGGACGCAACTGGTGTAGAAGGTCATCCTTCTTTCTCTTTTGTTTACACAATTATGCTTTGACTAATAAATCAGGGGCAAAAATAGTGAAGAGAATTTGTATGCATTAATTTGGGGTTGGGCACCCCGCTGCCAGCTCTTCTATCATTTGGATAAGCGGATGAAGCCACTAGTCCAGGGTGTGAAATCCAATCAACAAGTGAGATAAAGATTCTCTATTTACGTCCACATGAGCAAAAACAGGAACATAAAGGAGGAGTAATTTTGAAGGTTTGAAAGGTAACACATGAGCAATTTACTTTAGAATGGCAGTTAAATACCACATGTAGGTAGGTATGGTGGACACAATGGGAAAATGTTTGGTTTAAGGAAGTTTGGATGCACGAGTAGAGCTCATACTCAGTACAGGTGGAGGCTAGCAAAAGACTGGGAGCGACAAATCAAGAGAGCATAAGAGCCATAATCATGTATAGCGACATAAGCATCATTAATTAAAACATAAGCAGTATCACAACTTCAAAAACTAAGTGGTCATGGAGGCTATTCGTGACTGGTTTGTAGTCATAAACATGGTGTGAGCATGCGCCAAGTCAAGCAAATAAAACATTCGAAAGAGAATACCATATATTGATGCTTTACTATGACAAGAACAACTCAAGAATCTTTCAATACATATTAAACACTCTCAGCTATTTGAGGCTAATAATGCTACTCAATAACCACAAGGCTTTAAAACTAAAATAACATTTAGCATGGCATGAAAAAGTCCTAGCCACAGTCTATACAAGCTTCTACTAGTACTGTTATAAATTCTACTTCAAGCAACAGTTTTCTTTCTCGCAACAAGCACCATACAAAACATGATTTAACAAAAATTCTCTACATGCTACAGAAAGCAAGAATGAGATTACTCATATATAACTACTAAAACTAACAGCTCTGAATAAGAGATGCATGAAAACAAAGGCTAAACGAGGTACTAGCAAAAAGTGAACACTCACAGAACAATAAGAATGAAAACTAGAGTGTTCTAAGCAATGAAAACGGAGCGTGTCTCTCTCCCACACAAGTATGATAAGATCCAACCATTTATTACAGAAAAGAAAACCAAACAAACTGAAAACAAAAATAAAAGACGCTTCAAGTAAAGCACATAAGATGCGACCGAATAAAAATATAGTTTCACTAGAAGTGTCCTGATAATTTGTTGACGAAGAAGGGGATGCCTTGGGAATCCCCAAGCTTAGACGCTTGAGTATTCTTATAATTTTCTTGGATGTACCACCGGGGCATCCCCAAGCTTAGGATTTTCACTCTTCTTCTTCACATCATATCATCCTCTTCTCTTGACCCTTGAAAACTTCCTTCGCATCAAAATTCTCACAATCTTCATTAGCAACGTTAGTGCAATTGAAATAATAAATTCACATGGTTCAGTTTCAATAGAAGTCTAACACTCAAAAACACATTAGATACTGTCACAATTTATTTAAAAACTCTTTTTCTCAAAAGAACACCAAAAGAAAGAGATTAAGATGAAAATGCGATAAATGGCAGAAATCTGTCAAAACAAAACAGTACGTAAAGATCGATTTTTTCAAAAATATTATGTTGCTCAAATAAAAAAGTGGTCTTCTAAGAAAGGTTGCGGAACTATCTGAGGAATAAGCACACAAAAATTCAGACCATTCTTATCTTCCAGGATTTTATACGATATTTTACGGTGGACAGCATAAATCTGTTTTCTGCGCAGAAATCCGAAAACCAACTTCAACTTCCCACTAGTGGCTTTACTTGGCTCAACAAAAACACAAAAGAAAAGATACAAAGGGGTTGCTAAGGAAATAGTATGCATCAATGAGATAGTATGCATCATTGTGCAGAGCCTTTCTCACAATGAACGGCCCTTCCCATGGAGGGGAAAGTTTGTGCATCCCGGCTATGCATTGCACCAGCCTAAGCACTAATCTCCTTCTCGAAATACCCTTGGGTTTATTTTCCAGCTATGATAGCGTCTCAGATTTTTTTGATATACAGCTGATCTTGACAGAGTTAACTCTATTGCTTCTTCTAGCAAATCAACATCATATTCTTGGGCTTATCTTGCCTCTGCTTCTTTATAGAGGGTCACTCTCGGTGAGTCATGCTCTATATCTGTGGGCAACACGGCCTCTGCTCCATATACCAGGAAGAATGGTGTGTATCCGGTAGAACGGTTAGGGGTAGTCCTTAGACTCCACAACACCGCTGGTAGCTCATCCAGCCAACAACCCGGGGTTCGCTGTAATGGCTCAATCAATCGAGGCTTTATTCCGGATAGGACCATGCCATTGGCTCTTTCAACTTTCCCATTTGATTCCGGATGTGCGACTGACGCAATGTCAAGTTGAACCTTCTTCTCCTTGCAGAACCGAGCAAAAGCTCCCTCAGCGAAATTTGTTCCGTTATCCGAGAGGATCCCATGCGGGTAGCCATATCTCAGGATAATATCCTTCAGAAAGGTCACAGCTATGTGCCCATCACACTTCCGGATTGGCTTCACCTCAATCCACTTGGTAAACTTGTCAACCATGACCAAGATGTGAGTCATGTTACCCCGAGCTGGCTTAAAGGGCCCCACCATGTCCAAGCACCATACTGCAGATGGCCAAGTGATAGGAATGGTCTTGAGCTCGGAAGCTGGCATATGGATCTTGGTAGCATATCTCTGGCACCCATTGCACTTCCTTACAAGACCATCTGCTTGCTACAAGGCAGTGAGCCAAAAGAAGCCATGCCGAAATGCTTTCTTCACTAGAGATCGAGATGAGGCGTGGTGCCCACATTCCCCCTGATGTATCTCTCGGAGAATCTCTTCTCCCTCTTCTGGTTTAACACAGCGCTGGAGCACGCCTGTGGTACTTCTCTTGTGCAACTCTTTGTTGATGATGGTGTAGCCTTTGGATGTTATTTGTATTTGCCTGGCCGAGATCTTATCAATCGACAAAGTACCATCCGCCAGGTAAGACATTATGGGCTGGGCCCAACTCGGTATCGGCCGAATAGGGAAAATGGGCTCGTCAACCTCCATAGGATCAGCCGACATGACATGCTCCGAGATAGGAACGAGTCCCCGAGTCCCTGGGTTCTGCGAGGCAGTCCCCGAGATGAAGGAGGCAGTCCTCGAGTTCTCCATTATGCACCCCACATCTATATCCATTGGAACAGTTTCTGGTTCCAGATTAGCCAACACAAAGATTGAATCCGACTCAGGTGACGGTTTGATGGACGGCTTCCTGAGATGCTCCAAAGAAATTCCTGCCGGGATGGACTGCCGAGAGGAACCCAACTTGGATAAAGCATCAGCAACATCATTTTCAGCTTGGTGGACATGATGAAACTCACATCCATCGAAGAATCCCGAGATGTTCTGGGCAAGGAACCGATACGATGTCATGTTTGCATCCAACGCGTCCCAAGTACCAGAGGCCAGCTGAACCACTAAGTCCGAGTCACCATAGCATATTATTCGGTGGATACCGATCTCCTTGGCCACTTTTAGTCCGTGAACTAGGGCCTCATACTCGGCCACATTGTTGGACGCTGCGAAATGGATCTACGGGACATAGTTGAGCTGATCACTCTTGGGTGAGGTGAGCACAACACCAGCACCTAGACCTTCTTTCACCTTGGAGCCATCAAAATGCATTCGCCAGTAATTTCTTTCCGGCAGTGGAGGCTCATACTACATTTCATCCCAATCAACAAAGAAGTCCACCAGGGCCTGAGACTTGATAGCTTCTCTTCTTGCATACATCAGGGTGTAAGCAGCCAACATGGCCCATTTTGCTACTCGTCCACTTGCATCCTTGTTGCCCACGATCTCCAAGATGGAGCAGTACTCACCACTGTGATTGGATGCTCTTGGAAATAGTGCTTGAGCTTCTTGGCATCCATATAAACCCCACATGTCATCTTCTGATAGTGAGGGTAGTTTTGCTTTGAGTTGGAGATAACCTCGCTGAGATAATACACCAGCCTCTGCATCGACTTTCCTTCCTCTTCTCGCTCCACTACCACCACCACACTAACAACTCGGTTGGTAGCTGCAATATAGAGCAACATGGGCTCCTTAGGCAGAGGAGACGCCAATACTGGAGCTATACCCAACATGGTCTTGAGATCTCGGAAAGCCACATCGGCTTGCGGGGTCCATACAAACTTGTCACTCGTTGTCATAAGCTGGTACATAGGTAAAACCTTCTCCCCCATCCTCCCAATGAACCGACTAAGGGAATCCAGGCATCCGGTAAACTTTTGCACATCCTTCAATGATCACGGTAGAGACATGTTCTCGATTTCTTTTATCTTGGAGGGCTTGGCCTCGATACCTCGGATGGACATGAGGAAACCGGGTAACTTTCCTGCCGAGACCCCAAAGGTGCACTTGGTCGGGTTCAGCTTCATCCGGTACTTTCGCAGATTTGTGAATGTTTCCCGGATATCTTCTAGGAGTGTGTGTTTCTCCTTGGTATTGATGAATATGTCATCTACATATACCTACACATTTTTACCAATTTGTTCATGCAAAAAAATTTGCATGCATCTCTGGTATGTGGCTCCAACATTTCTCAAACCGAAACACATGACACGATAGCAATGAGCCCCGTACGGGGTAATAAAGGAAATCTTTATTTGATCAGCTGAGTTCAGAGGGATCTGGTGAAAACCAGAATATGCATCTATGAAGGACAACAGCTCACACCCGGCCGTGGAATCGATAACTTGATCTATCCGAGGCAACGGAAATGGATCTTTCGGACATTCCTTGTTCAGGTGGGTGTAGTCCACGCACATACGCCACACCACCGCTACCATTGGGTCATCTTTCTTCTTCTCTACCAGGACCGGGTTAGCCAACCAGTCTGGGTGCAATACCTCCATGATAAATCCACTCGCTAGCAGCCTTGTGATCTCGTCACCTATGGCTTTCCTTCTCTCTGCAGCAAAGCACTGCAGAGCCTGCTTCACCGGCTTGGCATCCAGTCTCACATGCAAAGAGTGATCAACCAACTCCCTCGGGACACCCGGCAGGTCCTGATTGGACCATGCAAAGACATCCCGATTCTCATGGAATAAGTGGATGAGCTTGCTTTCCTATTTCTTCTCCAACCTGGCACCAATGATGGACACACACTCAGGGAACTCGGGGTCGATCTACACCTTCTTGGTCTCCTGGGAGGCTTGGAAGGTGGCACTCTGCTGAGGGTTGGGCATCCCGGGCATGCCGACTTGAGTTGCTTGAGCCATGGCCACAACCTCACGTATCTTTTTCTTCTCGGCAACAATGATTAAGGACTCATCCAACCGAGATCCAGCTGATGCACACTCCAGAGAGCGCTTGTAATCACCCGAGATGGTGATGATGCCATTGGGACCCGGGAGCTTCATCTTCAGATATGCCGCATGAGTTGAGGCCATGAACTTGGACAGAGCTAGCCTGCTGAGTAGAGCATGATAAGGGCTATGAAGATCAACCACCTCGAACTTCAGGCATTCAGTTCGACAGTTCTCTCGGGTGCCAAAAAGCACATCGGTCAGATCTTGCCGATAGGGGCACAAGATACTCCCGGCACAATGTCGTGGAAGGTAGTCCGACTAGGTTGCAGCATGTTCTCGGAAATACCGAGTTTCACCATGGCATCTCGGTACAGAATGTCGATGCTGCTCCCGTTGTCAATCATCACCTTGGTGAACTTCACATTGATCTCGGGCCCAATGAAGGTTGGGTCCAGCACCAGAGCGTAACTGCCCGGGTTAGCCACGATCTTGGGATGATCCGCCCGAGACCAGACAATTTCTTGCTCGCACCAGTACATGTATTCCGGCACTGCCGGCATCACTGCATTAACCTCCTTTGCACGCATGCGCAAGCTTCGCTTGTCATCCGGCTCGGTGATGAACACCATATAGCTCTGGTGGTGCTCCTGGTAATAATTTCGGCCGCTGCCGCCAGCATTGTTGTTGTTTTTGCGGTTGTAGTTGTTGTCGTTGTCGTTGTTGTTGTTGTTGTTGTTGTTGTTGTTGTTGCGGTTGTTGTTGTTGTAGTTGTTGCGGTTCTAGTTGTTGTCGTTGTTGGCTCCCTGAGCCACTTGGTTCATGTTCTCGGGCCTCCTCTGGTTCACTGCAGGTCTTGGGGCTGCTGCCCGGATGGGCTGAATGTTCGAACCCGGAGTTGGCAGAGGTGGGGGAGAAGACAGTTGGCTTAAACCTTCGCTCTTGATCCGGTCCCACCAGCTGCACTGCCTGGTAGTATGGTTAGCCGGCCTACTCGAATGCCGAGTGTGGTAGCTGCACGACCCATCTCTTATTATCTCAAAGGTAAACCTTTGCTGGTCCTCGGGCTTTTTCTGGTCGGTCCACTGCTTCTTATAGTTCTGGTTTTGCCCATACTGGGGCCCAGTGTTCTTTTGCCTCTGGCTGCTGCCTCCATCAGGTTGATCCAGATCAACCACGGCTACATGGTTCAAGCCATAGCGGATATCCGGCATGTCATCTCTTCTCTTGTTCCGGTAGTCCGGGTGGTCATTCCGCTTTGAGATACTCTTCATGATGAAAAGTGATTGCTATGCTTTATTATTAAAGTTATATTTATCATGTTTGTGTTAGAAGTTCTATGATCTCAGCTTGCATATGCCTTTACATTTACTGATCAAGTTTATGTTAGTAGCATGTCACCTCAGAAATTATTGTTTTATCGTTTACCTACTCGAGGACGAGTAGGAACTAAGCTTGGGGATGCTTGATACGTCATAAACGTATCCTTAATTTCTGATGTTCCATGTTGTTTTCATGTTGTTTCCCACATGTTTTCCTTACACTTCATGTCATTTTTATCGATTTCCCGGGACTAGCCTATTGAAAAGATGCCACAGAGCCAGTTCCTGTTTTGTGACATCCCTGATTTTTGGAAAGTACAAAAATCACTAAAAATTGAAACTTTTTATTTTCATGTTATGCAAGTCACCAAAAACCAATGAGATGCAAGAAATAAAAGGAAACAATACATAACTCAATGAAAATTGAAATTAAGAATCCATTATACATCTATCCCATAAACCCTAAAGCCCCTTTCAAAATAATTTTTTCTACCTTAAAGAAAAATATTTATTCTGAGCAAACCTCCTAACAAATATGTTTTCAACCCATTTACAACTATGAAAATGTATATGATAAATAAAAACCATAAAATTATCATCTCTAAAAAATTCTCCTTGTCTCCAAAATTATTCCATATGAATAAAATGTTTCTTTTTGCCATTCAAAGATTTTATCAATCTATATCTATAAAGTGTCACATAAATTATGAAAACAAGTAAAGTAACTTTGAAAAATAATGTTTTCAATTGGGAAAACAACATCTTAATTTGAGAAAACCACATTATTTTTATTAAACCCCAAGTCAAATAAATAAGGGAAATTTTCTATTAAGTGACTATGATGTTTTCATCTTATTTAAAAATTATAAAATCATGGAAACAAGTTGAAATGGTTTTGGAAAACAAGAATTAACCATATTATAGTCTCTGAAAATTTCCCAAACCCATTTCCCTATTTTATTATTATTTCTCATTTAATTGGAATATTAAGGCAATTATGAATTCATTTGAATTTGTATTTTGAATAATTCAAAAATGATGAAAACCCCAGAAAAGTGGTACTGTTGGGAAGTATTTGAAATAATATGAATTTAGAATTTTGTTTCATGTTATTTAGATTAATTAAACAGAAGATATAAAATAAATAAGAAAACAGGAAAAAAAAATGCTGATGTCAGCGATGATGTCATCATCGTCTTCAAGCCTGAGAAGAAACGGTCCACCGTTTCTCCCCCGATTAAATCCCTTTCAATCCGAGCGGTTCAGTGCGCGTTTAATCCCACCGAACCCTCCACGTTAAAGCCCCATGCTATCTCTCCATTTCCCCTCTCAATCCCCACCTATTCGTGCCTCCAGGCCGAAGAATTTTCTCGCCGGAGTAAGCACTGCCGCCGCCGCTTTTCTCCGATTTCGGTGAAACAGCAGGTCATCTCCGCCCGGTTTTGGCCTCAGTATGATCCCCTTTCCCGTACGCATCTTCTAATAGGCTTCTCGATTTTTTTTTACGCAGCTTAGTCGGAGATCGAGCTCGCCGGAGCCGTCCCGCACCGTCGCCTCGGAAAGCATCATGGCGCCGCCGTTTGGAGCACCACGGGAGGCTTACGAGCACACCATCGGAGTCCCCACATTCCTCCGGTCCTCTTCGACTTTTTCCCGAAGCCAGAGACCCCTAGTGACCTCGCAGCCGTCCGCTCCCGTGGGCGCAGCGCCGCCACCCGCCATTTTCCGGCGAAGAGCCAGTGGTAAGATCCCTCTCCCCCTCGAGATCTATTTCTGCATCGTAGGATTTAGATCGTGAGGTCACCGTTAGACCACTTATTTGAACCGGTACGGGCTAATCGCAGGACGCCACCTCGGCGCCCAGTCAGCCGTGCGCCGCTTGCTTATCGACCGCTTGGAGCAGCGTGAAACCGGCCCAAGCCCAGTCCCTGTCCGTCGCCGTGCGCAGCAAATAGCAGATCTGAGCCCAGCGTGTCTCTGGAATTAATTCTGAATAAAATTAATATGTAAATTTTGCAGAAAAGCCCCTACAACTTAGATCTATCATAACTTTTGTTCCACTTAGCCAAATTTAGTAATCTTGGACTTTTTGAAAATCCCTTGACATCTAGAAACTTTTGGAACTGGCCAAATTCAAATTTGACAAACTTAAATCTGTTCAAATTCAAATATGCTTGTTCGATGAAATTTGGCATAATTCAAATTCTACAAATCCAAAAATTGTAAATAAAATATATTTGGAAACCTTAGGATGTGTACTTTCAATATAGTCCCTTTTGCAAAATTAAGTTGTCTATTTGAGTATTTTTTTACATAGATTCATTTCTATAAATATTTTCAATATAGTCCCTTTTGCAAAATTGCTCCATTTGATAACCTTGAACCAGAAACAACCTTGCCCAACCATTTTGGACATCCTTGGACCATGGCCATGTGTTTTGACCAAAAACCCAACCTAGTGATTCATCCATCTTTACCATGTCTTAGAAATTGTTTTCAACTGTTATTCCTTGAAGTTATGTCTATTTGGAGCCAAGCCAAGTCCTTAGAATGTGTCAATCACATATAGCACGAAGTAGTGAAATTTAGTTTTCTATCTACTTCTCCACTCCCCTTTCATGCTTCAAGAAATCATCAAGCTAACAAATTGGAGATCAGGACTCAAGCACAAGAAGAAAACTTCATCTCCAACTTAGTGGCAACATGAAGAGCTACAAAGAAGATCATTGAAGAATTTGAAGTAAGGGAATTGTGCTTCACAACAAATAGAAGAAACTCAATGAAGTACAAATGTATGAAGAAATGAAGAAGAAGACATCTTCCTCTCTATTTCTATCCTTCTTCTATTTTCCTTGAAATTGACTTAGTGGTATTTGTGCCCATCCCATACCCAAACCAATTAGTGAAGTAAAACACATGAAGAATCTATCAAGACCAAGAGAAGAATCCATCCAAGGAAAAAAGAGACTACAATAGTAGCATGGAGATGATCTTCAAGAAGACAAGCATGTGAAGACTTGGAGAAATCCATACAAGTTGAAGAATAACAAGTTATTTTTGTCCAACCTTTGACCCAAATGGAAAACCCAAGACTTTGTAATATTTTCCCTTTGATGATGAAGTTAGTAGGCCTACCCTAACCACAATGGAAAATACTAACATAGTCACTCAAATATTTTTGAAGGTGAATATGACCAAGTGTTTGCATGTATTACTTTAGTTGAAAAACTAATATGTTTATTCTTAGTGAACTCTTGGAACTTCCTCGACAAGTATGGTTAAAATAAAGTTAGTATTCTACAAAACTCAACCTAGTCCATCCCAAGTAAACCCTTGGAATTTCCTTAACAAGTATGAGACCATTAGAGAATGAATATTTCAAACTCAAACCTAGACCTTGTCCTAGCCAACTAGGTTAAACCCCTTTGGCTATGTTATTGCTTTGTATGATCTCTTCACTTGTATGTTTGCTTGATAGCATGTTTGTTTATTTTGCTATTGTGTTTTCAATGAGTAGATTGTACGGAGAGCAACGATCCTTTGTGAAGAGAGTGTGATATCTTCACCAACTTCAACAAGGCAAGTAACACATCATTCAACTACCCATTATTTTCTATATGCATTAGTTGATTTTTTTGAGTAGTATGCATTGATAGGAAATTTTACTAAGTTATATTATGCTATGTTATTATCCTAGTAGTGTGTAGCCATCTCTTTTATCCTTGTTATTTATAGCCTTAGAACTAGATAGATGCTATGCAACGTGACAAATGATTTTTACTTGATGTTGTGGAAAAATTCTAAGTAACAACTTCAATGAACCACCTGGGTGGATTTGGTTGTTTGGCCAATGAGAGTTGAGTGTCTCCCCGAGGGGTGTTCACTTGAAGGAATGCCACCCAGGAACAAAGTGATTATGATGTTCCCCAAGTTTAGATTTCTTCCAGTGCAGCCTTTAGTCATATGGGCTCTGTCTTGATCAACTAAGTTGTGAGGGTTCAGCCCGGTCTTGACAAGGAGATGTAGCATAATTATAGGTGGAACGGGTTTTGCCATTGGGTTGGATTCTTGCTTCTGAAAGATCTCGTCTCGATTCTTCTCCTTTCCTTAATGCACTCAGGGTGTATAGGATGTTTGGGTTGAGTTGAGTCTGAAGGTGAAAGTGCACAAGCTCCGCGGAGTCAACAAACTAAGATCTTAGCCGTGTCCCCGGTTATGGACAACTATGAGCAGCTGGACAAGGAAGGACGGAAGAATCACATCACCATTTTCAATAAGTAAAATTTTGACCAAGTGGACAAGAAAGGAGATGTAGCATAATTATAAGTGGAACGGGTTTTGCCATTGGGTTGGATTCTTGCTTCTGAAAGATCTCGTCTCGATTCTTCTCCTTTCCTTAATGCACTCAGGGTGTATAGGATGTTTGGGTTGATTTGAGTTTGAAGGTGAAAGTGCACAAGCTCTGCGGAGTCAACAAACTAAGATCTTAGCCGTGTCCCCGGTTATGGACAACTATGAGCAGCTGGACAAGGAAGGACGGAAGAATCACATCACCATTTTCAATAAGTAAAATTTTGACCAAGTGAACAGTAGTTGTGGTGCTTGGATCTTAATCCAATGTTGCCACCCTTTGAAAAGAAAAGCTTGTTTTACAAAAGTGATAGGAGAAAACTGGCTTTATGCAAACTTAGCCAAAACTCCACTCAGCCAAATAAGCATGTAGTAGTAGTGTTGCCATTTATATCCACCATAGTGTTACTTGCCAATACATTAAATTGTATTGACTCCCTTGTGGCTGCATATTCCATATTGCAGATGTTTCTGAAGACGAGTGAGGATTTCATTTAGGATCTCGAGACTATCGCCAACATGTTTTGCCTGTGGCACATGAAGAAGATGGGCTCAATGTTGTTCTATGTTTTCCGCTGTAATAGTTTGTTTTCTGCTAGTCTTCTAAGACTATGCAAGTTGTAATACTATTTTGTAAAGACTGGACCATGCGATGTAATAGATTTATGCATTTGCATGATATTTCATTTTGTACTGTGGTGCTAGCAATTGATCCAGGGACTAGCACAATAACACAGGTGTCCTTACATTATTTAAATGTGGGAACGCTACAAAATGGTATCAGAGCATTGTGTTTCCTGTAGGATTCGAGACCCTAAGATTGGAAAAGACCCTAGAATTCAAGAAAAAAAAACTATGTTCAAACTTTCTAGAAAAAAAACAATCATCTTATTTCTTCTCATATCATCTCATCTATTATTCACCTTCCATAGTTTCTGGATGACCTACCTCTTCAATTCCATCAAGACAGGAATGTGGATGATCATACCAAGAAGTATCTTCACCACATGAAGACCTACACTCAAGATTATTGAAGAACTTGAAGAAAAACATAGACTTCAAAACAATCAAGAACACCTCAAGACATGGAGAGAAGAATTTGAAGAAAACTAAAGAAGATATAGATGAGACCACCAATCTAGTTACTTTGTTAGAACAATGTTAACGTGCTAGTGTATTGATCATACCAATGAGTGTTGTATGACAATATTAGTATTTTCTAAAAACCATGTTGTTTGGTGTGGTGAATGTGTTGCTATATGTTTGTTATGTGTTGATTAAAAGATGAGTTTCCTTGATCTAATGTGTTGGGGTAGAAATTTCTGTAACCTTCTTTCTAATCTCTACTCATCCATGCTATGCCAAATCAAATCCTATACCCAATCACCAACCATAGTGAGGGGATATTTGGTATGCAACAAACTATGAGAGGACCCCATAAATCCTACAACCAGCATCCTACCAATACACAAGCCATCCAATTGAAGGATGTCATAGATTTCTAGATATTGATCTTTTGTGTGAAGGAACAATCACATCCCCATGATCAATGCCAACTACCTCATAAGGAGCATCAAGCCAATCAACAAGTGAAGATAGACAAGTGGACTCAAAGTTGCATGAGCTATGAAGAATGGTAGCATACCACACCAGGAGGATAAGAGATGAAGAAAACTACAACAATTCAGAGCAACCCACTAGTTGAGAAATAATAGTTAGCTCAAGTTTGTCTTACAGATTTGAAACTTTCTGTTAGACAAGTGACGTGACCTAGTGTTATTAAACAAGATTCATCAATCCAAGTACAAGTTAATGATTGAGTGCAACATGGATTGGCCCCCATTGTGACTACTCACATTATTTACTTTTGCTATGTTAAATCTGAGTGACATACCTATTAGAGAGACGACAGTATTAAACCAGAACCATAGAATGGTAGAAACAATCATGACCCTATGTTAGTGTTGCTGAAAACGTACTATTTTCAGTGAGGATCAAGCCAACCTTGGAGATACCAAACAAATGGAAGATTTTTGCCTGCCATGAGAGTTTCTTTAGAAATAGCATGGTGTTTACCTTCAAGGATGACAACAACAAGATCGAAGATTGCCAAGGACATCAAAAGGCCAAGTTGAGAGTGACCCAAGGACTTTTGATTGACCCAAAGAGTGACCCTCAGTGTCAAAGGTAGTTCAACATACCTATGTTGGTTTAAAGCTCTACCATGAAGGAAATTTATACTAAGCAGTTCTCAAATCAATCTACACTCCAATCTAATGAAAATAGACTACCCATAAAAAATTTCTTTTAAGGGTGGTAGCCCACCCAGTTGTCCTGGAACCCAGTTACCCAAACCTAATCTTTCTTTCTCGCCTTCCCAAATCTCGGGACGAGATTTCTTTTAAGGGTGGTAGTCTGTAACATCCCTGATTTTTGGAAAGTACAAAAATCACTAAAAATTGAAACTTTTTATTTTCATGTTATGCAAGTCACCAAAAACCAATGAGATGCAAGAAATAAAAGGAAACAATACATAACTCAATGAAAATTGAAATTAAGAATCCATTATACATCTATCCCATAAACCCTAAAGCCCCTTTCAAAATAAATTTTTCTACCTTAAAGAAAAATATTTATTCTGAGCAAACCTCCAAACAAATATGTTTTCAACCCATTTATAACTATGAAAATGTATATGATAAATAAAAACCATAAATTATCATCTCTAAAAATTTCTCCTTGTCTCCAAAATTATTCCATATGAATAAAATGTTTCTTTTTGCCATTCAAAGATTTTATCAATCTATATCTATAAAGTGTCACATAAATTATGAAAACAAGTAAAGTAACTTTGAAAAATAATGTTTTAAATTGGGAAAACAACATCTTAATTTGAGAAAACCACATTATTTTTATTAAACCCCAAGTCAAATAAATAAGGAAAATTTTCTATTAAGTGACTATGATGTTTTCATCTTATTTAAAAATTATAAAATCATGGAAACAAGTTGAAATGGTTTTGGAAAATAATAATTAACCATATTATAGTCTCTGAAAATTTCCCAAACCCATTTCCCTATTTTACTATTATTTCTCATTTAATTGGAATATTAAGGCAATTATGAATTCATTTGAATTTGTATTTTGAAAAATTCAAAAATGATGAAAACCCCACAAAAGTGGTATTGTTGGGAAGTATTTGAAATAATATGAATTTAGAATTTTGTTTCATGTTATTTAGATTAATTAAACAGAAGATATAAAATAAATAAGAAAACATGAAAAAAAATGTTGATGTCAGCGATGATGTCATCATCGTCTTCAAGCCTGAGAAGAAACGGTCGACCGTTTCTCCCCCGATTAAATCCCTTTCAATCCGATCGTTTCAATGCGCGTTTAATCCCACCGAACCCTCCACGTTAAAGCCACATGCCATCTCTCCATTTCCCCTCTCAATCCCCACCTATTCGTGCATCCAGGACGAAGAATTTTCTCGCCGGAGTAAGCACTGCCGCCGCCGCTTTTCTCCGATTTCAGTGACACAGCAGGTCATCTCCGCCCGGTTTTGGCCTCAGTCTGATCCCCTTTCCCGTATGCATCTTCTAATAGGCTTCTTGATTTTTTTTTACGCAGCTTAGTCGGAGATCGAGCTCGCCGGAGCCGTCCCGCACCGCCGCCTCGGAAAGCATCATGGCGCCGCCGTTTGGAGCACCACGGGAGGCTTACGAGCACACCATAGGAGTCCCCACGTTCCTCCGGTCCTCTTCGACTTTTTCCCGAAGCCAGAGACCCCCAGTGACCTCGCCGTCGTCTGCTCCCGTGGGCGCAGCGCCGCCACCCGCCATTTTCCGGCGAAGAGCCAGTGGTAAGATCCCTCTCCCCCTCGAGATCTATTTCTGCACCGTAGGATTTAGATCGTGAGGTCACCGTTAGACCACTTATTTGAACCGGTACGGGCCAATCACAGGACGCCACCTCGGCGCCCAGTCAGCTGTGCGCCGCTTGCTTATCCACCGCTCGGAGCAGCGTGAAACCGGCCCAAGCCTAGTCCCTGCCCGTCGCCGTGCGCAGCAAAAAGCAGATCTGAGCCCAGCCTGTCTCTGGAATTAATTCCGAATAAAATTAAAATGTAAATTTTGCAGAAAAGCCCCTACAACTTAGATCTATAATAACTTTTGTTCCACTTAGCCAGATTTAGTAATCTTGGACTTTTTGAAAATCCCTTGACATCTAGAAACTTTTGGCACTGGCCAAATTCAAATTTGACAAACTTAAATCTGTTCAAATTCAAATATGCTTGTTTGATGAAATTTGGCATAATTCAAATTCTACAGATCCAAAAATTGTAAATAAAATATATTTGGGAACCTTAGGATGTGTACTTTCATATCCTCTGTCCCAAAATAATATTAGAACAAATTAAAATTGAATTTAGAATTAAGTTGTCTATTTGAGTATTTTTTACACAGATTAATTTCTATAAATATTTTCAATATAGTCCCTTTTGCAAAATTGCTCCATTTGATAACCTTGAACTAGAAACAACCTTGCCCAACCATTTTGGACATACTTGGACCATGGCCATGTGTTTTGACCAAAAACCCAACCTAGTGATTCATCCATCTTTACCATGTCTTAGAAATTGTTTTCAACTGTTATTCCTTGATGTTATGTCTATTTGGAGCCAAGCCAAGTCCTTAGAATGTGTCAATCACATATAGTACCAAGTAGTGAAATTTAGTTTTGTATCTACTTCTCCACTCCCCTTTCATGCTTCAAGAAATCATCAAGCTAACAAATTGGAGATCAAGACTCAAGCACAAGAAGAAAACTTCATCTCCAACTTAGTGGCAACATGAAGATCTACAAAGAAGATCATTGAAGAATTTGAAGTAAGGGAATTGTGCTTCACAACAAATAGAAGAAACTCAATGAAGTACAAATGTATGAAGAAATGAAAAAGAAGACATCTTCCTCTCTATTTCTATCCTTCTTCTATTTTCCTTCAAATTGACTTAGTGGTATTTGTGCCCATCCCATACCCAAACCAATTAGTGAAGTAAAACACATGAAGAATCTATCAAGACTAAGAGAAGAATCCATCCAAGGAAAAAAGAGACTACAATAGAAGCATGGAGATGATCTTCAAGAAGACACACATGTGAAGACTTGGAGAAATCCATACAAGTTGAAGAATAACAAGTTATTTTTGTCCAACCTTTGACCCAAATGGAAAACCCAAGACTTTGTAATATTTTCCCTTTGATGATGAAGTTAGTAGGCCTACCCTAACCACAATGGAAAATACTAACATAGTCACTCAAATATTTTTGAAGGTGAATATGACCAAGTGTTTGCATGTATTACTTTAGTTGAAAAAGTAATATGTTTATTCTTAGTGAACTCTTGGAACTTCCTCGACAAGTATGGTTAAAATAAAGTTAGTATTCTACAAAACTCAACCTAGTCCATCCCAAGTAAACCCTTGGAATTTCCTTAACAAGTATGAGACCATTAGAGAATGAATATTTCAAACTCAAACCTAGACCTTGTCCTAGCCAACTAGGTTAAACCCCTTTGGCTATGTTATTGCTTTGTATGATCTCTTCACTTGTATGTTTGCTTGATAGCATGTTTGTTTATTTTGCTATTGTGTTTTCAATGAGTAGATTGTACGGAGAGCAACGATCCTTTGTGAAGAGAGTGTGATATCTTCACCAACTTCAACAAGGCAAGTAACACATCATTCAACTACCCATTATTTTCTATATGCATTAGTTGATTTTTTTGAGTAGTATGCATTGATAGGAAATTTTACTAAGTTATATTATGCTATGCTATTATCCTAGTAGTGTGTAGCCATCTCTTTTATCCTTGTTATTTATAGCCTTAGAACTAGATAGATGCTATGCAACGTGACAAATGATTTTTACTTGATGTTGTGGAAAAATTCTAAGTAACAACTTCAATGAACCACCTGGGTGGATTTGGTTGTTTGGCCAATGAGAGTTGAGTGTCTCCCCGAGGGGTGTTCACTTGAAGGAATGCCACCCAGGAACAAAGTGATTATGATGTTCCCCAAGTTTAGATTTCTTCCAGTGCAGCCTTTAGTCATATGGGCTCTGTCTTGATCAACTAAGTTGTGAGGGTTCAGCCCGGGCTTGACAAGCAGATGTAGCATAATTATAGGTGGAACGGGTCTTGCCATTGGGTTGGATTCTTTCTTCTGAAAGATCTCGTCTCGATTCTTCTCCTTTCCTTAATGCACTCAGGGTGTATAGGATGTTTGGGTTGAGTTGAGTCTGAAGGTGAAAGTGCACAAGCTCTGCAGAGTCAACAAACTAAGATCTTAGATGTGTCCACGGTTATGGACAACTATGAGCAGTTGGACAAGGAAGGACGGAAGAATCACATCACCATTTTCAATAAGTAAAATTTTGACCAAGTGAACAGTAGTTGTGGTGCTTGGATCTTAATCCAATGTTGCCACCCTTTGAAAAGAAAAGCTTGTTTTACAAAAGTGATAGGAGAAAACTGGCTTTATGCAAACTTAGCTAAATCTCCACTCAGCCAAATAAGCATGTAGTAGTAGTCTTGCCATTTATATCCACCATAGTGTTACTTGCCAATACATTAAATTGTATTGACTCCCTTGTGGCTGCATATTCCATATTGCAGATGTTTCTGAAGACGAGTGAGGATTTCGTTTAGGATCTCGAGACTATCGCCAACATGTTTTGCCTGTGGCACATGAAGAAGATCGGCTCAATGTTGTTCTATGTTTTCCGCTGTAGTAGTTTGTTTTCTGCTAGTCTTCTAAGACTATGCAAGTTGTAATACTATTTTGTAAAGACTGGATCATGCGATGTAATAGATTGATGCATTTGCATGATATTTCATTTTGTACTGTGGTGCTAGCAATTGATCCAGGGACTAGCACAATAACACATGTGTCCTTACATTATTTAAATGTGGGAACGCTACATGTTTTCTGTTGTTTTTAGTTTCAGAAAAGTTGTTCTGGTAATATTCTCGGAATTGGACGATTCGAAAGCCAGAAGTCCCGGAAACATCCAGAAGTCCCGAAGAGCCCTAGAGAGGGGCCACAGGGTGGCCACACCATAGGGTGGCGCCACCACCCCCTGGCCGCACCACCAGGTGGTGTAGGCCCCCTTGCCGCCCTGGCATCGCCCTTTCGCCTGTATATACTCCCCGAGGCATAAACCCTAAAAGAATCGACCTTTTCCACAAAATACATCTGTAGCTCCGCCGCTGCCGCCGACAAGTTTCGGGGGATAGATCTCTGTTCTAGCACCCTGCCGGGACGGGGAAGTGCCCCTGGAAGCCATCTCCATCGACTCCATGGCCGTTGATGTCTCCTAAGATGAGGAGGGAGTAGTTCTCCCCCGAGGCTAAGGGGTCTACCGGTAGCTATGTGGTTCATCTCTCTCTCTCCCATGGTGTGATCTATATGTGGTCATGAGCTTTGTAATCTAGTTGAATAAGTAGATGTTACTCTTCATCTTGTGCTACTCAAGTGTTTTATTAATATGAACTTTGGAGTCACCTTGTCCCGCGGTGTGAAGGTGTGCACATCGTGTGTGTCTCCTCTATGAATTGAGGTGTTTGTCTAGTACCTTCTAGGGCGCTCATAGAGACAGCGTGGGGTTAACTATACATGGGAATGCTTACTTTAAGGAATGCTTTTTGCAGCCCTACGTGATGATTAGTGTTCTTTATCCAACCAGAGAGGGTTAAGAGTAGCATAGTGAAGATAAGATATTTAGTTATTCTATTATGTGATCATTGTTGAGAGTGTCCACTAGTGAAAGTAGGATCCCTAGGCCTTGTTTCCAAGCATTGAAACAACGTTTTCTGCATGTTCTGCTACATGTTTGATTGCTGCCATATTTATTTCAGATTGCTATTATTACTTATAACCATCCATATTACTCGCATTTCACTATCTCTTCGCCGAACTAGTGCACCTATATACCTGACAAGTATATTGGGTGTGTTGGGGACACAAGAGACTTCTTGTATCTTAATTGCAGGGTTGCTTGAGAGGGATATCTTTGACCTCTACCTCCCTGAGTTCGATAAACCTTGGGTGATCCACTTAAGGGAAACTTGTTGCTGTTCCACAGACCTCTGCACTTGGAGGCCCAACACTGTCTACAATAATAGAAGCGTGCATAGACATCAGACAGCATCAATTGCTAGCTGGACTTCTCAGATGCTTTCATCAACAACTTCACCAGCACCTATCGGAGGCCAAACCAACCACATCAACTTTGTGCGTGCAAGCAGAGAGAAGAGGAGACTGACCGAGATTGTCTCACTCGGTGGAGCACATTGGAACACCTGTGAAGGTGTGAATGAGTCCCAGTCCATTGTCTGGTTCGCGCAAGGGTGCAAGCATGGAAGCATGATGTGGCAGAAGCTTCAAAGGGAGATGTCGAGTACATTGGCAGAGACCATCAAGATCGCCGACATGTATGCTCTCGGAGATCCGACACAACCTTTACTGGACTAGGTTGAGCCGAGTAGAAGGCATCACGGCAATGATGGTGCTAAAAGGATCATGAGTACTAATGCAAAGAAAGATAAACGTTTGTTTCAGGCATAGAGAAAGCATGGCAAAGTGATATTTCACTAGTCCTTAAGAGTGGGGCAAAACATAAATGCCAAGACACCTTCAAAGTTCATGAGGAAGACTAGAGAAAATAATTTAAGAACAAGTGATATCACATCATGAAGTAATTATTGATGTTTATGGGACAATGCACATAGAACTAAGAATGGCAAAAATGCTCTCTCAACTGTGCATAAAGTTAGAAGATGGAGACTCAACATAAAAGTAAAAGAAAGGCCCTTCACGGAGGGAAGCAGGGATCACTCATGTGCTAGAGCTTTTTATTTTAATAAATAGAGGTATTAAAAGTTTTACAGTCCTCCCATCCATCTTTCACAAACCATGGCTAACCGAATCCTCGGGTGCCTGCCAACAATCACATACCGTGGAGGAGTATCTATATTTTGGGAGATGTATGCTAATGTCAAAGAATGGTAAAAAGAAAATACAGTACATCACAAGCCAACTGGATTCACAAGAGTGGCTCCCATGTGAAGGACGCATCTGGGTAGAAGGTCATCCCTCTTTCTATTTTTTTTACACAATTATGTTTTGACTGATAAATCAGGGGCAAAAATAGTGAAGAGATGTTGTGTGTATTAATTTGGGGTTGGGCACGCCGCTGCCAGCTCTTCTATCATTTGGATAAGTGGATGAAGCCACTAGTCCAGGGTGTGAAATCCAATCAAAAAGTGAGATAAAGATTCTCTATTGATGTCCTCATGAGCAAAAACAGGAACATAAAGTAGGAGTAATTTTGAAGGTTTTAAAGGTAACACATGAGCAATTTACTTTGGAGTGGTAGTTAAATACCACATGTAGAGCTCATACTCGGTACAGGTTTAAGGGAAAAAACTTTGGTTTAAGGGAGTTGGATGCACGAGTAGAGCTCATACTCAGTACAGGTGGAGGCTAGCAAAAGACAGGGAGCGGCAAATCAAGAGAGCATAAGAGCCATAATCATGCATAGCGACATAAACATTATTAATTAAAGCATAAGCGGTATCATAGTTCAAAAACTAAGTGGTCATGGAGGCTATTTGTGACTGGTTCATACTCATAAACATGGTGTGAGCATGCGCCAAGTCAACCAAATAAAACATTCGAAAGAAAATACCATAAATTTATGCTTCCTTATGACAAGAACAACTCATGAATCTTTCAATCACATATTAACACTCTCAGATATTTGAGGCTATTCATGTTACTCAACATCACAAGGCTTTAGAACTAAAATAACATTTAGCATGGCATGAAAAAGTTCTAGCAATAGTCTATACAAGCTTCTACTTGCGCCATTATAAATTCTACTTCAAGCAGCAGTTTCTTTTCCCAACAAGCACCATACAAGATATGTTTTAACAAAATACTCTACATGATACAACAAGCAAACATGAGAGTACTCACATAACACTACTAAAACTAACAGCTCTGAATAAGAGAAGCATGAAAACAAAGGCTAAACACAGTACTAGCAAAAAGTGAACACTCACAGAACAATAAGAATGAAAACTAGAGTGTTCTAAGCAATAAAAACGGAGCGTGTATCTCCCACACAAGTATTATAAGATCCAATAATTTATTACAGCAAATAAAACCAAACAAACTGAAAACAAAAATAAAATACGCTCCAAGTAAAGCACATAAGATGTGACTAAATAAAAATATAGTTTCACTAGAAGTGACCTGATAATTTGCCGATGAAGAAGGGGATGCCTTGGGAATCCCCAAGCTTAGATACTCTTGTCTTCTTGGAATTTGCTGGGATGTACCACCGGGGCATCCCCAAGCTTAGGCTTTTCACTCTTCTTGATCACATCATATCATCCTCTTCTCTTGACCCTTGAAAACTTCCTTCACATCAAACTTCTCACAATCTTCATTAACAACGTTAGTGCAATCGAAATAATAAATTCACATGGTTCAATTTAAACACAAGCCTAACACTAATAAACACATTAGCTACTGTCACAACTTATTTTAAAACTCTTTTTCTCAAAAGAACACCAAAAGAAAGAGATTAAGAGGCAAATGCAATTATTGGCAGAAGTCTGTCAAAACAGGACAGTAGGTAAAGATGATTTTTTTCAAAAATCTTCTGTTGCTCAAATAAAAAAGTGGTCAACTAAGAAACGTTTCAAATATATCCCAGGATGACGCACAAAAAAACTCAGGTCATTTTGAGTTTTCTATGATTTTATACGGAATAAACTGTGGACATCAGAAATCTGTTTCCTGCGCAGAAATCCGAAATATAGCCTCAACTTTCGACTAGAGGATTTACTTGGCTCAACAAAAATACGAAATAAAAGATACATCGGGGTTTCTAAGGAAATATACAACACCCAGGTGCAAATCACACAAAATAAAACGAAGGAAAACAGGTTGAAAATAGAGAAATAAAACGGGTTGTCTCCCGGTAGAGCTTTTCTTTAACGCCTTTCAGCTAGGCATAGTGATTTTTTAAAAGATGTTCACATAAGAATAAGAGTTTAAGCACAATAAGAGAGCATCAAGAAGCAAATATTAAACACATTTAAGTCTAACCCACTTCCTATGAAAAAGAATCTTGTAGAAAAACAAGTCAACAAAGCACAAAGTGACTAGCATAGGAAGACAAAATAAGTGCAACATCAAAAATTTCAACATAAAGAGGGGAAACTTAATATTGTTGAGATGCATAAAACCATGTTTTCCTCTCTCATAATAACTTCAAGTAGCATCATGAATAAAATTATCAATATATCTATCACATAAAACATTCTTATCACGAGCCACATGCATAAAAGAATTAATACTCTCCACATAAGCATAGTCATTCTTATTAATAGAAGTGGGAGCAAATTCAAAAAATAGCTATCATTATCATTCTCATCACCATAATCATCAAACATAGGAGGCTTATTGTAATCATTATTAATTTTCTATCTCAACATGCAGGCTATCCACATCATCCATCCTCCTAGCCAATCAATTGTCCATGTCATCTCCACTAATATTTATGAATTACTACATGCAAACTACACATCATCTATTTCTTAAACCATCCAATTATTCATATTAATAATTTTAAAAATATATACTATGATCAATTGTATCACATCTCTTATAAACTTTACAATGTACTGTAATTCCTAAAACGATCCCCGCAACAACGCGTGGGGTATTCTTCTAGTTTATCAATGCAATCATCATAAAGAACTCCAACATGATAGACAAGTTGTATATTAGGGAGATGGTTATGGGTAATCCCTCCATAACTATGACAAATTTCATAAGGATAATTGTAATCATAGCCTATGTTATAGCTTCTTTTATAATAGTTATCAAAGACTGGAGGCATAGTATCATCATAAGCAATATCATCATTTTTTATTAGAAAGAGATGGATCAAGCATATAATCATTAGTAGCAAAAGGATTTTCAAACACATCATCCACAAGCTCAGAGCTTTCTATATCATCATTGTAAGGGACATGGATGGTACCAATAGTACATAAATTATCATCATTTTCAGAATTGGTACCAAAGAGATTTTCAATATCAAAAGTAGTGTGTTTCTCCCAATCATGATCACTTTCATAAATAACAGGCATACGAAGATCATCGAGTTCAGAGTCATCAAAAACTATAATAGGAGCCACATGCTCATGAGGAGATACCGTTACCTCTCTCCTTTTACTCCTCCTTCTCTTCTTCTTACTCTCTATAGGAAGGAGAGGCTTGAAAGGAAGCTTCTCCACATACCCTGGTGTATTGTCAGAAACAATCGAAAGAACTTTGGAGGATTCCTCCTCTTCGTTAATAAGATGAAAACAAATATTATCTGTGTCATATTTTGGTAAATTATCCTCTTTTATAATATTTTGTATGTAAGTATTTGTGTGGCAATTGTTAACATAATAAAGATGACAACCATGTAGGACACTATTCATATCAAGCGCACTCATATCTACCAAAGAAGTTTTTCTTAATAACTCTTCACACCCCAAAAATAATGTAAGTTCATCATGCTCATTGGGGGTGATCATGTCATCAAAATACAAACTTGCAGTACTCATAGGATTCGAAAGGCTACTATCATGGCTCGAGCATTGAAAATTAAAATGACCCACTTTACAGCAAAGTTCACAAATAAAAGGGTAGAGGGCACAAACTTTTTTACCAAGATCATCTAAAGCCATTTCCCACTTTCTAGTTTTTTCATTCCTATGATGGATGCAATATTTTTCTTTGGTTTGATTATTTTCACAAGGTCTAAGTGCTCCACAAAAATTAACATGCTTATAAGAAATAGTACTTTTAGAAGTTTGAGCATGTTCATTGCAATCGTTAATAACAGTTTCATTTTTCATGCAAGTGTCTTTAAAAGGTTCATGATATATGTCCCCATTTGATTTAGGAATATTAATATAAGAAGAAAAGGATCTACACCAACCAATAATAATTTGAGGATCAAGACCATATTTAGCACTAAGTTCTTGAAAATCAGCAGTTTCAGCGAAAGACTTAATGCAATCATACTCATAATTTATACCTGATTCTTTACCATTGTCGTTATTCCAACCTTCATTATTGGTTTCAATTGTTTCAACAATATCCCATTTATCTTCAACCTTCTTACTTGAGAAAGAACCCACTGAACATGCATCTAGATAATCCATGTAATGTCCTAAAAGCCTTGCATAAAAATTAGTAACAATTATTTCCTTAGGAAGATCATGGTTAGGACATTTAAGTATTAATGTTTTCAGTCTTCCCCAAGCTTGAGCAATGCTTTCTCCATCATGTGGGCAAAAAATTATGAATGTAATTCCTATCTAAATACAGTTGATGAGAGGAATAAAATTTAGAATAAAATAGATATTCAAGCTCCTTCCAATCCAAATGATGAGGATCATCTAGAAGCTCATACCACTCCCTTGCTTTGTCCTTAAGAGACAAAGAGAATAACCTCCTCTTAACTTGGTCCATTGAAATACATGCACACTTGAACAACCCGCATAATTCATGTATAAAGAGTAAATGATCACGAGGATGGACAGTTCCATCTCTAAAATAATGGTTATCCATGACAAGTTCAACAATTTTCTTGGGTATTTTAAAAGGAATGCTTTCAGCAGGAGGATTTAAAATATCACAACCATGATTAGGTTTATCATATATGGGAGATAAAGTATCATCAGAGCAAATTTTCTCCTCTAAAGCCGGGTAAATAAAAAGTTTATAGAAACTATCTTCCCCAAGCTTAGACTTTTCCATAGTACTAGAAATAATGGTATCCAAATAATTAATGCTAATAACATTGCTACTAGAATGCAAATAAATCTCTCTCATATTTTTGTTGTTTTCCCTTAAGACTAACTAGTAAAAATAAAAACAAGCAACAAGTAAAAATAAGCCTAACTAGTGAAAACAAGAAACAAAAAGATATAATTGCAGAATCTAAATGAAATACCTTCGAGCACTCACACCCGAGGATGTGATTACCTTTTACCTTACCTCCCCGGCAACGGCGCCAGAAAAGAGCTTGATGTCTACGCACGCTTCTATTCTTGTAGACAGTGTTGGGCCTCCAAGTGCAGAGGTTTGTAGAACAACAGCAAGTTTCCCTTAAGTGGATCACCCAAGGTTCATCGAACTCAGGGAGGTAGAGGTGAAAGATATCCCTCTCAAGCAACCCTGCAATTAAGATACAAGAAGTCTTTTGTGTCCCCAACACACCCAATATACTTGTCATGTATATAGGTGCACTAGTTCGGCGAAGAGATAGTGAAATGCGAGTAATATGGATGGTTATAAGTAATAATAGCAATCTGAAATAAATATGGCAGCAAGCAAACATGTAGCAGAACAGGCGGAAAACAATGTTTCAATGCTTGGAAATAAGGCCTAGGGATCCTACTGTCACTAGTGGACACTCTCAACAATGATCACATAATTGAATAACTAAATATCTTCTCTTCACTATGCTACTCTTAACCCTCTCCAGTTGGATAACGAACACTAATCAATGCGTAGGGATGCAAAAAAGCATTCCTTAAAGTAAGCATTCCCATGTCTAGTTAAACCCACTCCGTCACTATGAGCGCCATAGAAGGTATTAGACAAACACCACAATTCATAGAGGAGACACACACGATGTGCACACTGTCACCTTCACACCGTAGGACAAGGTGACTCCAAAGTTCATATTAATAAAACACTTGAGTAGCACAAGATGAAGAGTAACATCTACTTATTCAACTAGATTACAAAGCTCACGATCACATATAGATCACACCATGGGAGAGAGAGATGAACCACATAGCTACCGGTAGAGCCCTCATCCTCGGGGGAGAACTACTCCCTCCTCATCATAGGAGACAGCAACGGCGATGGAGATGGCAGTGGAGTCGATGGAGATGGCTTCCGGGGGAACTTCCCCGTCCGGCCGTCCCAGCAGGGTGCCAGAACAAAGATATGTCCCCCCAAACTTGTCGGCGGCGGAGCTACAGATATATTTTGTGGAAAAGGTCGATTCTTCTAGGGTTTATGCCTCGGGGAGTATATACAGGCGAAAGGGCGATGCCAGGGGGTGGCCAGGGGGCCCACACTACCTGGTGGCGCGGCCAGGGGTGGTGGCGCCACCCTATGGTGTCGCCACCCTGTGGCCCCCCTCCGGGGCTCTTCGGGACTTTTGGATGCTTCCGAGACTTCTAAGACTTCTGGATTTCGAATCGTCCAATTCCGAGAATATTTCCGGAACAACTTTTCTAAAACTAAAAACATAAAAAAAACAGGAACTGGCTCTGTGGCATCTTGTCAATAGGTTGGTCCCGGGAAATCGATAAAAATGACATAAAGTGTAAGGAAAACATGTGGGAAACTACATGAAAACAACATGGAACATCAGAAATTAAGGATACGTTTATGATGTATCACTGTCTCTCGACAAGTTGTTCAGCCAGATCCTGGCTGGGCCCTCCAGCATCTGAGGCACATATATCACCGCCCACCGGCGGTTACCACCGGCAATGTGCACGGAAGTGACATATTCATTCAACTAATCTTCCGGCTTGGTGCTGCCGTCGTAGGTTTTTGTTCCTCTAGCCAGCTAGAACTTGGACACAACCGGATCATTCATGATCCGGGGACCGAAACAGAGCGGTCCCGGAGGGCCTTGCTCCTCTATCTCTTCCGACAGATAGATCATGTCGAGCTTGTATCTTGCATCAGTCGGCTGCAGCACTCGGGCCTCAATCAAGCACCAAGTCCTCCGGCATCAGCATGGTGATCGTATCTCGGGTACCCAATTTGCTCCATTGCCGAGTAGCCATCATTGTATTAGTCTTGATGCCCATCACCGGGTTGCTGTTGAGCCGGCTTGACCACAGGATGCCGAGAAGGACCATCTCGGTTGCGACCGTTCTCGGCTGCCTGAACTCGGTTGGCAGCATGCCCCCCTTGAGCCACATGTCCCTGTCCGGCCTGGCCCAGTACAGCTAACTGTTTTCCAGCGCCAGCCGGGTCGTAGACCTGGATCTGCCTGCCCTTCCCGGAGTTCACACTCCGAGCTCGTTCACCCCCACCGAGATGGGGAGAAGAAGCTTGGCCCAGAGACTTCCCTCCATTGGAGTGGACAATCTGAGAAGCACCTGCCCCTGATTCGCCTTCCGGAAAGCCTCATTTTTGCCTGCTTGCCTCAATAACAAGCTCATTAAGTCCGTCTTGCTTCCTAGAGCGAGCTTCACCGGTCAAATGCGACAACTCGGCAACTGCCTCAGCAGCCCTAAGGTTCTTAGCAGGAGAACTATATTTGGGCTTACCAGCCGAGGTGCCACTAACAGATTTACTAGCAGCGTTACCATCTCTAGCTATCTCGGCACCGAGATCACGACCTCGGTTCCACACAGCCCCTGTCCGACTAGGATTGTTCCCAACAGGAGTAAAACCACGATCCTTGTTGTACTCGGTCATATCGAGATCGAATGCTTGCCTGGTTTTGGACATCTCGGTAGCGTCTAGAAGAATGGCCTAGCGCTGCTCTTCGGGTTGCTGCCGCACCACCGCCGGATCCGCATCCGCTGTTACTGGCACGCTCAGCTTCTCGACGACATCAGCGAATGGAGGCGGCCTCGGGGTCGGTGTAGCGGGAGCCTTGTAACCCGGTTGGTTCACATCTCTCTCCAGTGGCTTGTGGACCGGCCGAGCCGACTTGCCAGCAGTCTCAGCAACATCGGTCGCGCTCTTCTCGGCTGTAGGAGCCAGACCGGTCATCATTATCTCCACGCTGCCCGCGGAGCGATCGATACGCTGCCCGCGGACGGCGAGAACATCAGGAGGATCCGCAGCAACGAGCACCACCTCGGGGTACCCGTAGATGACCGTGGTGGCGATGTACACCAAATGCGCGCCGAAACTGATGACAGGGCCGCCTGCGGGCACGGGCCTGACGCCGAAATCACCGGTGTTGTCGGTGACGAAGTCGAGGGAGCCGAAATTGTGGACAAGGCCACAGACAACTGATGGCTAGGTTGAGACTCCAAGTGCAGAGTGTGTAGCTAGTGGCAAGCCTTCTTCCCCACGAGGGTGACTTGAGGGTTTATATCGAACTCTTGGGGAGCCAGTATTTCAGCAGTTGTCTTCCAAGCTTCCTCCAGGATCCTGCAAACAAGTAGAGAATTTTGTGCCCTCAACCTCACCAAGTGGTTGTCAAGCACAAGGTGTGAGACTTCTAAATTGCAATGCAAAACTGAAAGTAAATGTGCAATAATTAAATCTACTACTAAATGCAAATGAGAAAATAAATATGCAATGGATTGTTTTTGTATTTTTGTGATGCAAGTGGTGATGGAGATAATGTAAATTCGAATTGGAGATGCAAGTAAAGTAAAGTGCAAGTAAAGTAAATTGCAGCAAAGTAATTAGAGTGTTTTCTTATATTTAAAATAGGACCGGGGTTCATGGTTTCACACTTGCATTCTCTCAAATAAAGTGGTAGACGGTGGACATAAAGAATTACATGTGAGATTACAATAACATGTTTAACATTGAGTACTTTCATATGGGCATCACGTCCTAGCATAGAGATCTCTACGGTCATATTGATCCCTCTTATACTCCACCAAGATGCGAAATAAATCATAACACCTCGATAATTAAGGAAAAAACAGAGTATATCTTTAAGCAATGTGACATGAAGTTGAAGTAAGAACTTGCTAGATCTAGTCATGGAGATTGATTAGTGTCACTTCAAATCCCCGGTAACAAGGTACTCCTTTTTATCCCTAGTGAGGTAACTAAGAAAGGTTTAACAAAACCTAAGTGGGTCGCTGAACTTCTGTCACTTTCACAGCACTAGCCACCCCCCATTACTCCAACTAATGCACCCATCACCCCACACACGCTCTCAAGAACTAGATTGATCAAAGCTAGCAAACAAGAACGGGGTACATAAGATACATCTACTCAAATAACTCAAGAGAAACAATTGCAATCTCAGATTCAATAACTCATAGAAAAGATCCACCACATAGGAATTACAACGGTGCCCGTAATCATGTGACGCAGCTCATACAGATCTAATTAGTGAAGCACATAGAGAGAGAGATACAAGTGCTACTTCCACAAACCCATAGCCCTGGGGTGGACTACTCCCTCTTCATGGAGATGTCGATGGTGATGACGTTGGAGGGGTAGGAGATCACACCGACGGCGCCCCGCCGGAGTTTCCCCCTCCAATCTGGAACTTCTGGTCTCTGTTTTGGTGTTTCGACGGCGCTCCTCTCCGTAAGGGTTTGGGGGACCCTTTTTATAGTCGGTTTTAGGTCAAGACGAAGTCGGTAAGTCGAAGATGGAAGGAATTGAGGCCACAGGGGCCAAAAGGAGGCCTCTCACGCGGCCAAGGAATCTGGCCACATGGAGGGTCCTCTTTTGGGCCTCCTTGCCCAATTCTCGTGGATCCTTCGCCTGCAAGTCTTCTCCTTCCAAGAAAGTGACCCCCGCAGATTTTCAGGTGATTTCGCGGAAGTTTGCCCCCTGAAACGTGAAAAATATAGAAAATGGGGTTTCTGACAGGCAGGGTTAATTCCATAAAAGTTGGGGGACTTTGTAATTTAACCCCAAAATACTATAAAACATTGAATTATACCCTTATATGATGCAATATGTAATAGAAAACCATGTGAAAATATGCAAAATTCATCTATGCATTTTACATGCATCAACATCCCCAAGCTTAACCCATGCTCGTCCTCGAGTATGAAGGTGATAAAACTAAGATGGGTTTTACATATTGAAACAATCATGGGATATCAAGGAGGATTATTCATGCTACATATAATCAAATGATTAATACTAGAAATGAGTAGCAATATACAATTCATGTTGTAAGAAATATCAAATATGCAAGCAAAGATGCTTCATGAAAGTTCACAAAGTGTATAATGAAATAAAAGCACTATGGACCAAATGCATACATAAAATGAAAAATAAAATCCTATATTGGTCAAAGAATAGCATAATGGAGAATAGAAAATATGGTGGACACTTTGGAGAAAATTGAGTAGAGGTAAAACATGATCAAGTCTTATTTAGCCTCTAAATTATTCAACTAAAATTACTAATTGAAATGTGGTATCCATTGATCTAGGACTCTCATTGCCCCTTTATCACTAGCATCTTAAAATTGTGAGTATTGAAGTAATGAGAATGACAAGGTGGTTGAAAGCCTCATGCCCCGTGAGTGTGAAAACCTACTCCATGATTACTCAACTTAAGATTCCTAATAAGCTTTGTACAATCATAATATGTATTAATGACATCATAGAGAACCGCAAAGAGGTACCTCTTGCCCCATGGCATGGTAACAAGCCCATGTTACAATGACAAGATGAACAAACGGAGTAGACTCATCATCCTTTTTATTTTCATTCACTATTATGCATAGCTTCTTATTTTACTATAGGATGTGTTGTAGAGTCACTCAAGCTGTAAGTAAATTTCCACCATGATAAAGCATGGCTTGGGTTAGCGGCCCAATGCGTTTCTCTAGTCATATAGATACTTACTCATCAAAACTTACTATTCCTCTATTTCATTTCGGCATGGCAGGAGTCCAAAAACAAAAGTACATGATATCAACCAAATGTATTTTTTTTTTTGCAATGTTGAAAGCTTTCCGGTGATACACGTTTATACCTAGCTCCCAACCACACACTTGTCAAACACAAAACTTGTGGCTCCCATCATTGGGTCATGTTTATTAGATGCATAAAAAGTAAAGTGTGCCTTCAAAAGTTCGTGAGAGTCCTATCCCAAGTTCAACCCATGACAATTAATAAAGTGAATATCTTAATTTAGAACATAAATAACACAATAACATGGTGAACATACTCGGAATAGCAATGAAGCTAATGGGAAGATATGGTGGACTCACTGGAAATACTTGGCTAAGGAGTGTTGGAAACAAGTTTTTACTTGTTGGAATTTTTAAATTTTTGGGCTAGCAATAGGGAGATAGTTGACCAGCTACTATGCATGCATATGTCCATAGAACTACTCATTTCATGACAAACTAAATAAACCAGCAATTAACATCAAGGACATGAATAAGAGATAGCTCAAGACAACATTATTGCAAATTTCTACACATAAAAAGCCTATAAATCATGCAAATATATGTAGCTCTTCAAATCAACCATGGCATCCCTATTCCAAGTCATAATACTAGCATCCAATAAATTCCAACCCCAAACTCCAGTAGCTCAATCTCATATAAAATGATGGTGGTGGTCTTATCAAAACAAAAATAAAAACAAAAACTAGACGCTTCAAGTCTCTACGATAAATGATTTGCTTAGAAAAACAGAAAGTAGACGTGTGCTAACAAAAAGTGTGTAGCTCCAGTGGGGTGTTCATCACATCCCCAAGCTTATGGATTTCACCATTCTTGGATGTCTGGAGGCGCAACTCCTCTATTCCCTGTGAAAAAACTTCACAAAACATGTTTCTCCCATTCTTTTTCTATGGGGTGAGATTAGCAAGGACAAACAAATCACATGCTTGCTGTGCAAAATTCCAAATAAAATGCTCCAGTAGATACACAATAAGGTTCATTATGTTGTATGTTCACTCTCTTGCTTGAAAGAATCATGGAAATTCGATTCCCAGGCCCAAAGAGTGCATAAAACAAAAGAAGGCGGAATCTGTCCAGAAAAGCAGCAGCAGCAAAACGAACGTTTTTCCCTAAGCTAGACTCGTCAAAAAATTAAGCCAATTTTTGTGCTTACAGAGGACGAAAAGTGGCAGAACAGACAAAAAATTAGCTCAATCCAACATACCAATAAAAAACGTAAAATCATACGGTGAGCATGTTATATTTGTGTCGAATATTATGCACGTGTAGGGTTATGGTAGGATTTGGAGTTGTAATAGGTGTGGATAGGGTACGTAGTGTTGTAGTCAAACACGTGCATCCTAGGGCCTCTCATATAATGAGGAGGCTCCGCATGTTGTAACCCATGGCGACTTGATAGCAGCAGGCGCGCAAGGGGAGCCGGCGATTTGTGCCGGCGACCAAGGCGGCCGGTGCAGCGGTATCGATGGGGAGGAGCGCCCATAGTCATGCCCCGCAGATGTAGGCGAGTTCGCCGAACTGCGTTACCAAATCTCGGTGTCGCCATCTTGTTGCGATTGCTTGTTCCTCGGTAGATCGACTAAGCGCCTACAAATTGTAACAAGTGGTATCAGAGCGAGGTTTGGAGGCCGCGGTACGTTGATCTAGAGGAACAGATATGATCGAAGAAGCGATCGGAAACAGCAAGCAGCGCAGCTGATCGGTTGGTTGCGGCAGACGCGTGGACCTCGCCCCTGGCGATACGTGTGTTCGTGTCAAAAAGGAAGCGCAACATGCGGTGGGCCAAGGTGCATGGTGCAGGGCTAGGCGTGCCTTTTTCCTTTGCCTCGCAAGAGCCAAGAGGTGCATGCTGTGCATACCAACAGGAATCGATGGGTTCTTTTAATATGAGCTGTGTACGTGGTTGCGCATGTTAACAGCAGCACGCCAGGGGTCTCACGTGCGTGAGCCAGCTCGCGGTAGAAGATCGATCGATGAGATTTGTTTGGAAACAAAAATAGGACCGAGTCCTAGGAGGAAACAATTCCTTGTTCGCGTCGGAGACGGACCCTGTGCCTTATAAGGCTGCAGCAGGGCAGGTCAGGGACGTGCAGAGCAAACTGATTCATCAGCGAATAAATTCATCAGCGATACGGCGCGTTTCATCAGGATAGCAGGCGAGACAAAGGCAAAGGCTAGTCATCGGGAGTTGAGCCAGGAGGAGCAGCAGTACGTGAAGCACAGGCAAAATTATTGCTACGTGCGCGCAGGTACAGCGGCTCGGTTATTTCTTCGCGGGTCAGCCATACAGAAAAAATCATGGCGCCAACGGGTACCAGATTTGAAGTGCAAAAGTTCGACGGGACTGGAAACTTCGCGTTATGGCAGACAAGGGTGAAGGATTTGTTGGCACAACAGGGATGCTTGAAGGCGTTGCGGGATGTTAAGCCAGCTAAGATGGACAATGATGACTGGGAGGAGTTGCAGATTCAATCAGCCGGGACCATACGGCTGTGTCTGTCGGACCAGGTCATGTATCATGTGATGGATGAGAATTCGCCAAAAAAGTTTTGGGAGAAATTGGAGAGTCAGTTTATGTCAAAGACTGCGACGACCAAGGTGTATTTGAAGCAGAAGTTATACAGGCTGAGGATGCAGGAGAGGTCGGATTTTGTGGAGCACATGAATACCTTTAATCAGGTTGTCACGGATCTAGCACGTCTGGGTGTGAAGATTGACGACGAGGATAGGGCTATTCTCCTTCTTTGTTCGTTGCCACTGTCCTATGAGCATTTGATCACTACGTTGACGTACGGCAAGGAGACTGTTCAACTTGAGGATGTCACTGCGGCGTTATTGTCCTATGATATGAGGAAGAAGAACAACGCAGAGGAAGTCGCTCATGGTGAAAGTTTGCTAGTCAATGGTGGGCAAGGCAGGCAAGGATACGAGGCAGGGAAGAACAAGAAAAAGAAGAAGGTGCAGTGTCACAAGTGCAAGCAGTCGGGACATATTAAGAAGGACTGTCCAGATCTCAGTGGTGGGTCAAGTGCTAATGTAGTAACTAAAAGTGATGACTCGGACAACGATATTCTCTTAGTGTCAGATAGACGGTCAACTAAAGGTGAAGCGTGGATGTTGGATTCGGCTAGCTCTTTTCATGCGACGCCCAATAGGGAGTGGTTCTCTTCGTACAAGTCTGGTGAGCTTGATACAGCCTACATGGGTGATGACACGGGCCACCGTGTTGCTGGAGTAGGTGACATCAAAATCAAGATGTTTGACGGAGTAGAGCGGATGCTTCGGGGAGTCAGGCATGTGCCAGGGCTAAAGGGGAATCTAATTTCGCTTGGAGTTCTTCATGATGGTGGTATGATATTCCGTTGTGATCGGAATAAGAGGACCATGAGGATCATGGAAGACAAGGTGACCGTGATGATGGGAGAGAGGACATCTTCGCATCTTTACAAGTTGCGAGGGAGTACTATTGCAGGTGGAGTCATGGAGACTGGAGTTACGGGAGTAGCAGTTGTGTTCCACGGAGGCGGCGGGTCTGCGGCAGACTCGTCGAGTAGCTCTCGGTAAGCTACGAAGTAGACAACCCAAATCCGGAGTACATGGAGGTTTGACGCTTGTACAAACTCAAGGTGGTGGAGGATATTCGCCAAGGTGGAGTTTGTTGTATTTGTGTCGAATATTATGTACGTGTAGGGTTACGGTAGGACTTGGAGTTGTAATAGGTGTGGACAGGGTACGTAGTGTTGTAGTCGAACACGTGCATCCTAGGGCCTCTCATATAATGAGGAGGCACCACATGTTGTAACCCATGGCGACTTGATAGCAGCAGGCGCGCAAGGGGAGCCGGCGGTTTGTGCCGGCGACCAAGGCGGCCGGTGCAGCGGTATCGATGGGGAGGAGCGCCCATAGTCATGCCCCGCAGATGTAGGCGAGTTCGCCGAACTGCGTTACCAAATCTCGGTGTCGCCATCTTGTTGCGATTGCTTGTTCCTCGGTAGATCGACTAAGCGCCTACAAATTGTAACAGAGCAGACTCGTGCCGAAACAGAAATTTCATGCACTAGGATAGCAACTTATAAGTCCAAATGGGTTTGACTTGACTCTTTATTGAAAACTCCATAATTAAAACAAAAAAAACCAATCTCTTGAGACAGCAAGAGGACACTAGGAAAATCCAAACAAAAACAACCGGGTTGCCTCCCGTAAAGCGCTTTCTTTATAGCCATATAGCTAGGCTGTACTTACTTGATAATCAAGAGGGATAAAGCTCATGAGGGAGCTTGTTCTTCAGCGTGCCCCTCTTCCTTGGGAAGTGCTCCATGCTTTTCTTGTGAGGGAACTGAAACTTGACATTCCCTTCCTTGGAGTCTATGATTGCACCTGTATTACGAAGAAAAGGTCTACCCAAAATAATAGGACTAGGGGATTTATCCCCCATATCCATAATAATGAAATCAACGGGTACGAAAGTCATGTGCAATTCAATCATAACATCTTTTACTTGTCCTACAGCATGTTTAGTAGAGTTATCAGCAAGGACAAATTCACTTGTGCACTTTTCTAAATTTTCTAGTTCTAGCAATTCATATAATTCTTTAGAGAGTACCGATACACTAGAACCTAGATCTAACATAGCATGGTGAATTTCTTTTCCAATTGAAACTAGCACCTTGGGGGTCCATGCATCCCCAAGCTTAGAAGGTATCATGGCCTCATTCTTGTACCTAGCAATTTTTTCTTGCAAGACATGATTAGCAATATAAGATCCAAAGCCAGGTTGATTAACATTTATAGTGGGATCACTAGCAAATTTTTGTAGAGTAGCAATAAGTTCTTGCAAGCTACTTTTTTCTAAATCAAGCAATGGATCCTTAATTTCAGTAAGCATCATAATTTCCTCTACTTTACTCTCTAATTTAGCTAGCATGCTTGATTCATGAGGACTAATTTCATCTTTGCTAGCAAGATAAGACATATATGGAAGTAAATATTCAGGGTACTTCACTATTTCATTCAAAGTTTCTTCTAAGCTAGTAGGGACATGCTCACTTGTATTCTCAGAAATATGATCAATATTTTCACTAATAGGAGCAGCAATAGTAATAGAATTCATTCCTACACTAGGTTGTGCTTGTGGCTTTCCTGCTGACATGCTTAATAGAGTTGCTTGATTATCAGCTAATTTTGACAATGCTTTATCTAAATTCGAAGATTGAAGTTGCAATCCTTTAATATCACTACTAATGGATGCAATAGACTTATTTCACTCATGTATCATAGCATTGTGACTAGCAACTTGTTCCATAAGCAATTTAATAGATTCAGAAATTTCACTAGAAGGCTTCCACTTATTTTCATTAGCATTAGGATATGGAACAAAATGTTTATTTGGCACATAAGGAGGTTTACTATATGAATTGTAAGCATTACCAAAACCATTTCTACCATAATTACTAACAAAATTAACATCCACACTTTCAGAATTACTACCAACTAGCTCCTGCAAAGGCACATTCTCCATATTTTGTTTATTAATAAAAGCAAGAATAGTGTCCATTTTAGAAGACAAATCATTGGTTTCTTCAATTGAGTTTATTTTGTTAGTGGGATTGGGTGTTCTTTCAGTATTCCATTGACTATAATTTTGCAATATGCTTTCTAATATGCTCTTAGCCTCTCCTACAGTTTTACTCATAAAGGCACCTCCAGCAGCAGAATCAAGTATATTTCTAGACATGTAGTTTAGACCATTATAAAAAGAGTGTAGTATGGTCCATTCATTTACTCCATGTGATGGGCATGTTCTAAGCATTAATTTAATTCTATCCCATGCCATGGCTACATGTTCATTATCATTTTGCCTAAATGAGAGGATATTATTCCTATTTTGCAAAATTTTAACGGGAGGATAATATTTCTTAATGAAAGCTTCTTTTAAATCATCCCAAGACTTTATACTAGCTGTAGGTAGTGAAAGTAACCATTCTTTAGCCTTTCCTCTAAGTGAAAAAGGAAATAATTTCAGTTTGAAAACACTACTTTCCACATTTTGAAATTTTTGCATATCACATATTTCCATGAAATCATGAAGATGCATAGAGGCATCCTCCATAGCACTACCACCAAATTGCTCTCTAGTAATTAAATTCAATAAACTAGGACTTACTTCATAGCTTTCAGCTTGTATTTCAGGTGTAGTAATTGGCCTAGCAATGAATTGGTCATTGGGTGTATTTGTGTAGTCACTTAATTTAGTTCTATCACCATTTTAACAGTTTTTATGTAGTTTTTAATTTTTTATGCAAAAAGTAAAGTAACTAAGCAAATTCGAAATACTAAAATAAACTAGATAACTAAATGCAAAACTAAAATGCAAACTAAAATAAAATATGCAAGACAAAACAAAAAAACAAGAACAAAAACAAAACAAAAACAAAAACAAGACAAGAAACAAAACAATCTACTTGAAAGAAGGTGGAGATAGAAAGGACGGTACTCACGTAGGTGCAACCACTCCAAGCTTAGGTGTTTTCACACCTTGTTGGTGATGAAGACTTCTTGTGAGCTCCCTTGGACAACTCCTTCACCTATGGCTCCCCGACAACGGCACCAGAAAAACGCTTGATGGCTAGGTTGAGACTCCAAGTGCAGAGTGTGTAGCTAGTGGCAAGCCTTATTCCCCACGAGGGTGACTCGAGGGTTTATATCGAACTCTTGGGGAGCCAGTATTTCAGCAGTTGTCTTCCAAGCTTCCTCCAGGATCCTGCAAACAAGTAGAGAATTTTGTGCCCTCAACCTCACCAAGTGGTTGTCAAGCACAAGGTGTGAGACTTCTAAATTGCAATGCAAAACTGAAAGTAAATGTGCAATAATTAAATCTACTACTAAATGCAAATGAGAAAATAAATATGCAATGGATTGTTTTTGTATTTTTGTGATGCAAGTGGTGATGGAGATAATGTAAATTCGAATTGGAGATGCAAGTAAAGTAAAGTGCAAGTAAAGTAAATTGCAGCAAAGTAACTAGAGTGTTTTCTTATATTTAAAATAGGACCGGGGTTCATGGTTTCACACTTGCATTCTCTCAAATAAAGTGGTAGACGGTGGACATAAAGAATTACATGTGAGATTACAATAACATGTTTAACATTGAGTACTTTCATATGGGCATCACGTCCTAGCATAGAGATCTCTACGGTCATATTGATCCCTCTTATACTCCACCAAGATGCGAAATAAATCATAACACCTCGATAATTAAGGAAAAACCAGAGTATAGCTTTAAGCAATGTGACATGAAGTTGAAGTAAGAACTTGCTAGATCTAGTCATGGAGATTGATTAGTGTCACTTCAAATCCCCGGTAACAAGGTACTCCTTTTTATCCCTAGTGAGGTAACTAAGAAAGGTTTAACAAAACCTAAGTGGGTCGCTGAACTTCTGTCACTTTCACAGCACTAGCCACTCCCCGTTACTCCAACTAATGCACCCATCACCCCACACATGCTCTCAAGAACTAGATTGATCAAAGCTAGCAAATAAGAACGGGGTACATAAGATACATCTACTCAAATAACTCAAGAGAAACAATTGCAATCTCAGATTCAATAACTCATAGAAAAGATCCACCACATAGGAATTACAACGGTGCCCATAATCATGTGAGGCAGCTCATACGGATCTAATTAGTGAAGCACATAGAGAGAGAGAGATACAAGTGCTACTTCCACAAACCCATAGCCCTGGGGTGGACTACTCCCTCTTCATGGAGATGTCGATGGTGATGACGTTGGAGGGGTAGGAGATCACACCGGCGGCGCCCCGCCGGAGTTTTCCCCCTCCAATCTGGAACTTCTGGTCTCTGTTTCGGTGTTTCGGCGGCGCTCCTCTCCGTAAGGGTACGGGGGACCCTTTTTATAGTCGGTTTTAGGTCAAGACGGAGTCGGTAAGTCGAAGATGGAAGGAATTGGGGCCACAGGGGCCAAAAGGGGGCCTCCCACGCAACCAAGGAATGTGGCCGCGCGGAGGGTCCTCTTTTGGGCCTCCTTGCCCAATTCTCGTGGATCCTTCGCCCGCAAGTCTTCTCCTTCCAAGAAAATGAGCCCCCGTAGATTTTTAGGTGATTTCACGGAAGTTTGCCCCCTGAAACGTCAAAAATATAGAAAACGGGGTTTCTGACAGGCAGGGTTAATTCCATAAAAGTTGGGGGACTTTGTAATTTAACCCCAAAATACTATAAAACATTGAATTATACCCTTATATGATGCAATATGTAATAGAAAACCATGTGAAAATATGCAAAATTCATCTATGCATTTTACATGCATCAACATCCCCAAGCTTAACCCATGCTCGTCCTCGAGTATGAAGGTGATAAAACTAAGATGGGTTTTGCATATTGAAACAATCATGGGATATCAAGGAGGATTATTCATGCTACATATAATCAAATGATTAATACTAGAAATGAGTAGCAATATACAATTCATGTTGTAAGAAATATCAAATATGCAAGCAAAGATGCTTCATGAAAGTTCACAAAGTGTATAATGAAATAAAAGCACTATGGACCAAATGCATACATAAAATGAAAAATAAAATCCTATATTGGTCAAAGAATAGCATAATGGAGAATAGAAAATATGGTGGACACTTTGGAGAAAATTGAGTAGAGGTAAAACATGATCAAGTCTTATTTAGCCTCTAAATTATTCAACTAAAATTACTAATTGAAATGTGGTATCCATTGATCTAGGACTCTCATTGCCCCTTTATCACTAGCATCTTAAAATTGTGAGTATTGAAGTAATGAGAATGACAAGGTGGTTGAAAGCCTCATGCCCCGTGAGTGTGAAAACCTACTCCATGATTACTCAACTTAAGATTCCTAATAAGCATTGTACAATCATAATAAGTATTAATGACACCATAGAGAATGTGACGCCCCGAGATCGGGCCCTATGCAGATTTCAGCATTCCCGCCAAAATCCACATAATAACCGATTCCAGGTTGCCACTTGTGATAACATTACAACAGTTCACGAATAATCCACAATTACAACAGAAATAGATAGATACAAGATGACTCAAACGAGCCAGGGATACAACTGATACAATACAAAAATCCAAATAACAGCGGAAGAAACAACATATCGTCCGTCTACGGACAAGATACAAATTGGACTAAGAGTCCTGAAGATAACCGAGAGCGTCCAATCCCTGCCCAGGCCAAGCCGGAGGGATTCCCAAGCTAACGTCGTCAGACTTCAAACCTGTTGACTGCAATATTGAATATGCAGCCACGAAGAGATTCGTGGGTCAGTACGGTTAAGTACTGGCAAGTGGATAAACCATACTCACAAGATACCGGCATAATCCGATCATCACAAGATACAAATACTTTGGGATCAACGGAAAGGGAGGGATAATTGCAAATAAGCGGCAGCGGGCTGTACTAACCAACTACAGAGACTCACTACAACATCCGGCTAAAAGAGGGGGATAAGATAGAGTATCGGAACCAACTACCACTAACCACCAAACAAACCCATCCAATGTCACCCCCTACTAAGGAAGCAACCCAAGGATAACTCACACTGTTGGATTAAGAATGGATCAAGTTATTGTGTCAATAAGACTATTACTAGCCAAATTTACCATTAGTTAGGTGTAAGTTGTTCTGAGTACTTGTTAGCCAGTACTTTCACCAAGTCAACCATAACCGCGGAAAACACGGCTTCTCGAGAAGATTTAACCCTGCAGGGGTGCACCAATTTGGCCGTACACGTAAGAATAACCCGCCAGACGGGAATCAAACCCACCAAGCGAGGTACTCAACACAACCCAACTCTGCTTCGCATCAAGCCCAAAGCACCACGTGATGTGCGTGCGCGGCTAATCGAGCCCCCACGAAGAAAAGGGGGACCCTCATAGCACTGGAAGACCACGCCGCCCTAAATGCCGACTACAAAAGTTCCACCCTGGCCTCGGGTTCGCACCTGCATATGCATGCATCAAATGGAAAGCACAAACTAAATGTGGCGATTTGGACGAGATGCGAATCGAATCAAGTTGAGGGGGGCGCCCATACTCGCTTCCCACATGCGGTTAGTGCGCTCATCATGGATCAGTAGACAAGACCCTTTTCCTAATTAGGGTCGACACTAGCAGGCTTCAAAACCACGCCGGGCCTCCTGCCGGTGCCTTATCATCAAATTATTATTACCCAAAACATTAACATGTTGTTGATTGAATTGAAACCCAACTATCAAACTAAACAGGTGATACGAAAGGAACAACAAGACTTGAGCGCAAACAACACTAAGCATGCAACTACGACACGAGGGCCAACAAGGTAAACAAACAACAGTTGATAGGAAGTGGAAGGAAAAGGCCATATCATGGCTGCAAGGTAAACATATAATAGGATCGAGACACAAGCATCGTATCAACAGGCTAGAATAAGAACAACAGAAAGTATCGGTAACAAGTGATGAAAGGCAGCCATTTGGCAGCAAGTGAGTATACTTGCCTGAGATCCCGCAAGGTAGCAGAACTTGTCGTTGCTCACATCATCTCAACGTCCTATCCGGGAAGAAGCGACAAACCTCGAACAAACATCGGATGCAACAATTACTACTACGGCAAAAGATCCAGCATGATCAAGATATGGATGCATGACAAGTTTAAGGATGCATAGAAATAAACTAGTTGACAAGGTAACATAACATAATTAAATGGACCCATATGCAATTTGAGTTGCATATGAAAAGCCCATGAATTATGGTTGAAACAATTGTTTTACAACTAGCCAACAGGTGAAAGTGGATTAGCATGATGCATGGATGAGGAAAACAACAAAATAACAACAATAGAACCAATTGGAAATAAGGTTTACCCATTTTGAAATTCACTTATTAAGTGTTGGGAATTTTGGTTACTTAAAGGTGCCACACAAGCATTTGGTTGTTTTCATCAAGTTAAATTGTTCAAAACAGATAACAAAGTTCATATTGGATTAGAACACAAAATTTTAGGTGGATTACATGTTTCAATTATTGGAAAAGGAATTACAATGATTTAATTATGAATTAAACAAGTTTTAATTGAATTTAATTCAAGTGTGAATAGTATTTGAATTTTATTTGTTCAAAACATAAATTCAAATTCATATTTGAAAAGGTTATGTTTTTCTGGTTTGAAAACATATTTTATAAGTTCAAAAATAATTTAATTTGAGCAAGTTATTAATTTAGCAATTTTAAATGATTTAAACAAGGTTTAAATTATTCAAGCAATTTTAATTATTCAAATCATGAAACAAAATTTATATTTGAAAAGGTGGTTTAAAATAGCATGGAAAACATATTTTATTTGTTGAGAACACAATTTCAAATGATTTAATTAAACATGTTACCAATTTAATTGCATTAAATAAGAGAGGAAACAATTATTCAAATTAATTGTTGCAAACCAGAAAACAAAGTGGATATTCAAGTGTGGCATGTAATTTTGGATGAAATTCATGTTTTGGGTATTTAATTTGGAGCAACCATTTGCAAGTTATTATTTATGCCATTTAATTTGTCATTTTTAATAATTATTAAATAACATTAATTTTGATTGCCCAAAATGCAAAACAAAGTTGATAAACAGAAAGTACATTGAATTTGGACTGAAAAACATATTTTATTTGGGTCAATTGAATTAAGTATGAATTACTTATGGAATTAATCAAAATTAAGAGGATTTGTTTGAATTTGAAATTTGGATGTATTTGAAATAATCAAAACAGAAAACAAAAAGCATATTTGAAAAGTTCATGAAATTTTGATGGGGATACATATTTTATTTGCCCAGAAGGGAGTTGTATTGACAAAGTTATTGTATTTACAACATTGGGGTTTATTCTGCTATTTTCTGGAAAAAGAAAAAGAATAGCAGGAATTTTTTACACACGGGGAGGGGAGACCCGCGCTGGCTGACAGCTGGGTCCAGCGCCAGGGTGGCGCCACAGTGGAGTGCGGGTGGTGAGGTGGCGCAGGGGTCTATGACGGGTGGGGCCTGCTGCGCGCGATGGGAATTAAAAGGAAAAAGGGTGCGCCCCTGGGGATCGAACCCGGGATGCTCTGCTCGCGCGCGTGCGCTCACTGCCGCTGCGCTGGACTGCGGTTTCTGAATGTTACCGCGACTGACAGAAGAAATGGTAGATCGACGCCCATTAACTGAATTTTGTTGAACATGAACTCTGAACCTGACGGAGCAGAGGCAACGATCGCCGGCGATCCTCGAGCGGCTGGTGCTCGACGGGGTGGGTGCTGGTGCGCGGCGAGTGCGCTGGTGCGTGCGTGTGTGGATGCGGACAGGAGAGGGGAAGGGGAGAGGTAGCGCTCACCTTGGTGGTTGTCGAGGCGGCGAGCTGCTGTCGATGGCAGCCGCGGCGAGGTGGCGTTCCCGGCGACGGCGCGGCCACCACGGCGTCTCCCAGCAACAGGCGATGAGACGAGGTGGTAGAGGGGACATCAACGGTTTCATTCCCGCCCTCGGGTGGGGCTCCCGCTTCCACGGCGGACGGCGGTGAGGGGAGGGTGGCACTGCTTCTCTCGGTGGTCGTCAGAGTAACAGAGACAGGGAGGAGCTGGGCAGCTAGACGAGGAGGGAGAGAGGGATGGCGGCGCAGGAGGATGGGGCTAGGGTTAGGCTAGGCTAGGGCAGAGGGGTGGCTGTGGAAGCTTTATGGGGAGAGGAGATAGGTACGGCATCACATCGAGGAGGGGGAGGTGAGATCCTGCGGTGGTGACTGCGATCGTACTGAAGGAAGAAGACGACAAGCAGGAAGGGGTAGCGGGCCAGAAGTAATGGGCTTGGGGGGGTGAGCTGAAAAAAACAGGTGGGCTGGCTGCCTCCCTCCATATTTTTTTGGCTTTTGATTTTTCCTTTTCTGAAAAAGAGGAAGGGAGAGAGAAAGGAAAAAGGGTTTTGGGGGGGTTCTTTTATGAATAATTTTATTAGTTGCAAAACAGTAATTAAAAGCAAGGTTAGTTATTGATTTCAGAATTTAAAATGTTAGTTCGATTTTAAGTGGTAGGTTGAATTTCAAATAAGGTTTGGTTTGGGAATTTTGGAAACAAACAAATTCTATTTAATAAGCTCAAGCAATTTTGCAAACATTATTTAATTTAATTTGTTTGCAAAATTTTAATTTTTAAACCCATATTGAAATATGATAAGTAGGAGTGATTTGATTTGAATTTTTTTGAATTAGCCATTAGGGTTTTAATAAAAGGGAAAATTTGTTATTAACAAGCAATTTGATTAAAACAACTTCAAATTATTGGAAAACAATTTGGGGTATTTAGTTTGCAATCTTTCATTGGAAAATTGGGACAATGTTTGAAAGTTTACAGTGGTTTGACTTCTGAGTTGTTTTGAAAAAAAAACAGAATGCAATGCTTATGATGCATGTGATGCAAAGCAAAAAGAAAACAATCACTTCCTATTTAGGGTAACACCCCAGGTGTTACAGACGACACCACTAACAAGGGATTGCACCCTCGCAATCCACCTGCTAACCCGGGAGGGGAAAGAAGTTCGACTATCGATTCTTTATGCTTCCAGTTGATCTCCTCGACACCACTAACAAGGGATTCTTGCTCAGAGTGATGACGATGTTCTTCCACCAGGAATCTTCCGATGATCGAACCTATTAGGTTAAAGGCTCAGAAAACGTCCACCCACGTGGGATCCTAACACTTTGAAAGATAGACAAGGGGGGGAGACTCCAAAACAAACAAGATGGGAGGGGAAACAGAATATGGATAAGGAGAAAACAAGAATCCTATTGAGATGTTTTTTCCAAAATAGTTTAGCAGAAATAGTTTTTGACATTCTAGAAACAACGACCGTTAGCGAGGTTAACCTACAGGCTTTGCGGACCCGTTGCTTCGATAACCATTCGTATCGAAACAATCTCGGGAATCGGAACCAAGGCTCTGATACCATTTGTGACGCCCCGAGATCGGGCCCTATGCAGATTTCAGCATTCCCGCCAAAATCCACATAATAACCGATTCCAGGTTGCCACTTGTGATAACATTACAACAGTTCACGAATAATCCACAATTACAACAGAAACAGATAGATACAAGATGACTCAAACGAGCCAGGGATACAACTGATACAATACAAAGATCCAAATAACAGCGGAAGAAACAACATATCGTCCGTCTACGGACAAGATACAAATTGGACTAAGAGTCCTGAAGATAACCGAGAGCGTCCAATCCCTGCCCAGGCCAAGCCGGAGGGATTCCCAAGCTAACGTCGTCAGACTTCAAACCTGTTGACTGCAATATTGAATATGCAGCCACGAAGAGATTCGTGGGTCAGTACGGTTAAGTACTGGCAAGTGGATAAACCATACTCACAAGATACCGGCATAATCCGATCATCACAAGATACAAATACTTTGGGATCAACGGAAAGGGAGGGATAATTGCAAATAAGCGGCAGCGGGCTGTACTAACCAACTACAGAGACTCACTACAACATCCGGCTAAAAGAGGGGGATAAGATAGAGTATCGGAACCAACTACCACTAACCACCAAACAAACCCATCCAATGTCACCCCCTACTAAGGAAGCAACCCAAGGATAACTCACACTGTTGGATTAAGAATGGATCAAGTTATTGTGTCAATAAGACTATTACTAGCCAAATTTACCATTAGTTAGGTGTAAGTTGTTCTGAGTACTTGTTAGCCAGTACTTTCACCAAGTCAACCATAACCGCGGAAAACACGGCTTCTCGAGAAGATTTAACCCTGCAGGGGTGCAGCAATTTGGCCGTACACGTAAGAATAACCCGCCAGACGGGAATCAAACCCACCAAGCGAGGTACTCAACACAACCCAACTCTGCTTCGCATCAAGCCCAAAGCACCACGTGCTGTGCGTGCGCGGCTAATCGAGCCCCCACGAAGAAAAGGGGGACCCTCATAGCACTGGAAGACCACGCCGCCCTAAATGCCGACTACAAAAGTTCCACCCTGGCCTCGGGTTCGCACCTGCATATGCATGCATCAAATGGAAAGCCCGAACTAAATGTGGCGATTTGGACGAGATGCGAATCGAATCAAGTTGAGGGGGGCGCCCATACTCGCTTCCCACATGCGGTTAGTGCACTCATCATGGATCAGTAGACAAGACCCTTTTCCTAATTAGGGTCGACACTAGCAGGCTTCAAAACCACGCCGGGCCTCCTGCCGGTGCCTTATCATCAAATTATTATTACCCAAAACATTAACATGTTGTTGATTGAATTGAAACCCAACTATCAAACTAAACAGGTGATACGAAAGGAACCACAAGACTTGAGCGCAAACAACACTAAGCATGCAACTACGACACGAGGGCCAACAAGGTAAACAAACAACAGTTGATAGGAAGTGGAAGGAAAAGGCTATATCATGGCTGCAAGGTAAACATATAATAGGATCGAGACACAAGCATCGTATCAACAGGCTAGAATAAGAACAACGGAAAGTATCGGTAACAAGTGATGAAAGGCAGCCATTTGGAAGCAAGTGAGTATACTTGCCTGAGATCCCGCAAGGTAGCAGAACTTGTCATTGCTCACATCATCTCAACGTCCTATCCGGGGAGAAGCGACGAACCTCGAACAAACACCGGATGCAACAATTACTACTACGGCAAAAGATCCAGCATGATCAAGATATGGATGCATGACAAGTTTAAGGATGCATAGAAATAAACTAGTTGACAAGGTAACATAACATAATTAAATGGACCCATATGCAATTTGAGTTGCATATGAAAAGCCCATGAATTCTGGTTGAAACAATTGTTTTACAACTAGCCAACAGGTGAAAGTGGATTAGCATGATGCATGGATGAGGAAAACAACAAAATAACAACAATAGAACCAATTGGAAATAAGGTTTACCCATTTTGAAATTCACTTATTAAGTGTTGGGAATTTTGGTTACTTAAAGGTGCCACACAAGCATTTGGTTGTTTTCATCAAGTTAAATTGTTCAAAACAGATAACAAAGTTCATATTGGATTAGAACACAAAATTTTAGGTGGATTACATGTTTCAATTATTGGAAAAGGAATTACAATGATTTAATTATGAATTAAACAAGTTTTAATTGAATTTAATTCAAGTGTGAATAGTATTTGAATTTTATTTGTTCAAAACATAAATTCAAATTCATATTTGAAAAGGTTATGTTTTTCTGGTTTGAAAACATATTTTATAAGTTCAAAAATAATTTAATTTGAGCATGTTATTAATTTAGCAATTTTAAATGATTTAAACAAGGTTTAAATTATTCAAGCAATTTTAATTATTCAAATCATGAAACAAAATTTATATTTGAAAAGGTGGTTTAAAATAGCATGGAAAACATATTTTATTTGTTGGGAACACAATTTCAAATGATTTAATTAAACATGTTACCAATTTAATTGCATTAAATAAGAGAGGAAACAATTATTCAAATTAATTGTTACAAACCAGAAAACAAAGTGGATATTCAAGTGTGGCATGTAATTTTGGATGAAATTCATGTTTTGGGTATTTAATTTGGAGCAACCATTTGCAAGTTATTATTTATGCCATTTAATTTGTCATTTTTAAGAATTATTAAATAACATTAATTTTGATTGCCCAAAATGCAAAACAAAGTTGATAAACAGAAAGTACATTGAATTTGGACTGAAAAAATATTTTATTTGGGTCAATTGAATTAAGTATGAATTACTTATGGAATTAATCAAAATTAAGAGGATTTGTTTGAATTTGAAATTTGGATGTATTTGAAATAATCAAAACAGAAAACAAAAAGCATATTTGAAAAGTTCATGAAATTTTGATGGGGATACATATTTTATTTGCCCAGAAGGGAGTTGTATTGACAAAGTTATTGTATTTACAACATTGGGGTTTATTCTGCTATTTTCTTGAAAAAGAAAAAGAATAGCAGGAATTTTTTACACACGGGGAGGGGAGACCCGCGCTGGCTGACAGCTGGGTCCAGCGCCAGGGTGGCGCCACAGTGGAGTGCGGGTGGTGAGGTGGCGCAGGGGTCTATGACGGGTGGGGCCTGCTGCGCGCGATGGGAATTAAAAGGAAAAAGGGTGCGCCCCTGGGGATCGAACCCGGGATGCTCTGCTCGCGCGCGTGCGCTCACTGCCGCTGCGCTGGACTGCGGTTTCTGAATGTTACCACGACTGACAGAAGAAATGGTAGATCGACGCCCATTAACTGAATTTTGTTGAACATGAACTCTGAACCTGACGGAGCAGAGGCAACGATCGCCGGCGATCCTCGAGCGGCTGGTGCTCGACGGGGTGGGTGCTGGTGCGCGGCGAGTGCGCTGGTGCGTGCGTGTGTGGATGCGGACAGGAGAGGGGAAGGGGAGAGGTAGCGCTCACCTTGGTGGTTGTCGAGGCGGCGAGCTGCTGTCGATGGCAGCCGCGGCGAGGTGGCGTTCCCGGCGACGGCGCGGCCACCACGGCGTCTCCCAGCAACAGGCGATGAGACGAGGTGGTAGAGGGGACATCAACGGTTTCATTCCCGCCCTCGGGTGGGGCTCCCGCTTCCACGGCGGACAGCGGTGAGGGGAGGGTGGCGCTGCTTCTCTCGGTGGTCGTCAGAGTAACAGAGACAGGGAGGAGCTGGGCAGCTAGACGAGGAGGGAGAGAGGGATGGCGGCGCAGGAGGATGGGGCTAGGGTTAGGCTAGGCTAGGGCAGAGGGGTGGCTGTGGAAGCTTTATGGGGAGAGGAGATAGGTACGGCATCACATCGAGGAGGGGGAGGTGAGATCCTGCGGTGGTGACTGCGATCGTACTGAAGGAAGAAGACGACAAGCAGGAAGGGGTAGCGGGCCAGAAGTAATGGGCTTGGGGGGGTGAGCTGAAAAAAACAGGTGGGCTGGCTGCCTCCCTCCATATTTTTTTGGCTTTTGATTTTTCCTTTTCTGAAAAAGAGGAAGGGAGAGAGAAAGGAAAAAGGGTTTTGGGGGGGTTCTTTTATGAATAATTTTATTAGTTGCAAAACAGTAATTAAAAGCAAGGTTAGTTATTGATTTCAGAATTTAAAATGTTAGTTTGATTTTAAGTGGTAGGTTGAATTTCAAATAAGGTTTGGTTTGGGAATTTTGGAAACAAACAAATTCTATTTAATAAGCTCAAGCAATTTTGCAAACATTATTTAATTTAATTTGTTTGCAAAATTTTAATTTTTAAACCCATATTGAAATATGATAAGTAGGAGTGATTTGATTTGAATTTTTTTGAATTAGCCATTAGGGTTTTAATAAAAGGGAAAATTTGTTATTAACAAGCAATTTGATTAAAACAACTTCAAATTATTGGAAAACAATTTGGGGTATTTAGTTTGCAATCTTTCATTGGAAAATTGGGACAATGTTTGAAAGTTTAAAGTGGTTTGACTTCTGAGTTGTTTTGAAAAAAAAACAGAATGCAATGCTTATGATGCATGTGATGCAAAGCAAAAAGAAAACAATCACTTCCTATTTAGGGTAACACCCCAGGTGTTACAGACGACACCACTAACAAGGGATTGCGCCCTCGCAATCCACCTGCTAACCCGGGAGGGGAAAGAAGTTCGACTATCGATTCTTCATGCTTCCAGTTGATCTCCTCGACACCACTAACAAGGGATTCTTGCTCAGAGTGATGACGATGTTCTTCCACCAGGAATCTTCCGATGATCGAACCTATTAGGTTAAAGGCTCAGAAAACGTCCACCCACGTGGGATCCTAACACTTTGAAAGATAGACAAGGGGGGAGACTCCAAAACAAACAAGATGGGAGGGGAAACAGAATATGGATAAGGAGAAAACAAGAATCCTATTGAGATGTTTTTTCCAAAATAGTTTAGCAGAAATAGTTTTTGACATTCTAGAAACAACGACCGTTAGCGAGGTTAACCTACAGGCTTTGCGGACCCGTTGCTTCGATAACCATTCGTATCGAAACAATCTCGGGAATCGGAACCAAGGCTCTGATACCATTTGTGACGCCCCGAGATCGGGCCCTATGCAGATTTCAGCATTCCCGCCAAAATCCACATAATAACCGATTCCAGGTTGCCACTTGTGATAACATTACAACAGTTCACGAATAATCCACAATTACAACAGAAACAGATAGATACAAGATGACTCAAACGAGCCAGGGATACAACTGATACAATACAAAGATCCAAATAACAGCGGAAGAAACAACATATCGTCCGTCTACGGACAAGATACAAATTGGACTAAGAGTCCTGAAGATAACCGAGAGCGTCCAATCCCTGCCCAGGCCAAGCCGGAGGGATTCCCAAGCTAACGTCGTCAGACTTCAAACCTGTTGACTGCAATATTGAATATGCAGCCACGAAGAGATTTGTGGGTCAGTACGGTTAAGTACTGGCAAGTGGATAAACCATACTCACAAGATATCGGCATAATCCGATCATCACAAGATACAAATACTTTGGGATCAACGGAAAGGGAGGGATAATTGCAAATAAGCGGCAGCGGGCTGTACTAACCAACTACAGAGACTCACTACAACATCCGGCTAAAAGAGGGGGATAAGATAGAGTATCGGAACCAACTACCACTAACCACCAAACAAACCCATCCAATGTCACCCCCTACTAAGGAAGCAACCCAAGGATAACTCACACTGTTGGATTAAGAATGGATCAAGTTATTGTGTCAATAAGACTATTACTAGCCAAATTTACCATTAGTTAGGTGTAAGTTGTTCTGAGTACTTGTTAGCCAGTACTTTCACCAAGTCAACCATAACCGCGGAAAACACGGCTTCTCGAGAAGATTTAACCCTGCAGGGGTGCAGCAATTTGGCCGTACACGTAAGAATAACCCGCCAGACGGGAATCAAACCCACCAAGCGAGGTACTCAACACAACCCAACTCTGCTTCGCATCAAGCCCAAAGCACCACGTGCTGTGCGTGCGCGGCTAATCGAGCCCCCACGAAGAAAAGGGGGACCCTCATAGCACTGGAAGACCACGCCGCCCTAAATGCCGACTACAAAAGTTCCACCCTGGCCTCGGGTTCGCACCTGCATATGCATGCATCAAATGGAAAGCCCGAACTAAATGTGGCGATTTGGACGAGATGCGAATCGAATCAAGTTGAGGGGGGCGCCCATACTCGCTTCCCACATGCGGTTAGTGCACTCATCATGGATCAGTAGACAAGACCCTTTTCCTAATTAGGGTCGACACTAGCAGGCTTCAAAACCACGCCGGGCCTCCTGCCGGTGCCTTATCATCAAATTATTATTACCCAAAACATTAACATGTTGTTGATTGAATTGAAACCCAACTATCAAACTAAACAGGTGATACGAAAGGAACCACAAGACTTGAGCGCAAACAACACTAAGCATGCAACTACGACACGAGGGCCAACAAGGTAAACAAACAACAGTTGATAGGAAGTGGAAGGAAAAGGCTATATCATGGCTGCAAGGTAAACATATAATAGGATCGAGACACAAGCATCGTATCAACAGGCTAGAATAAGAACAACGGAAAGTATCGGTAACAAGTGATGAAAGGCAGCCATTTGGAAGCAAGTGAGTATACTTGCCTGAGATCCCGCAAGGTAGCAGAACTTGTCATTGCTCACATCATCTCAACGTCCTATCCGGGAAGAAGCGACGAACCTCGAACAAACACCGGATGCAACAATTACTACTACAGCAAAAGATCCAGCATGATCAAGATATGGATGCATGACAAGTTTAAGGATGCATAGAAATAAACTAGTTGACAAGGTAACATAACATAATTAAATGGACCCATATGCAATTTGAGTTGCATATGAAAAGCCCATGAATTATGGTTGAAACAATTGTTTTACAACTAGCCAACAGGTGAAAGTGGATTAGCATGATGCATGGATGAGGAAAACAACAAAATAACAACAATAGAACCAATTGGAAATAAGGTTTACCCATTTTGAAATTCACTTATTAAGTGTTGGGAATTTTGGTTACTTAAAGGTGCCACACAAGCATTTGGTTGTTTTCATCAAGTTAAATTGTTCAAAACAGATAACAAAGTTCATATTGGATTAGAACACAAAATTTTAGGTGGATTACATGTTTCAATTATTGGAAAAGGAATTACAATGATTTAATTATGAATTAAACAAGTTTTAATTGAATTTAATTCAAGTGTGAATAGTATTTGAATTTTATTTGTTCAAAACATAAATTCAAATTCATATTTGAAAAGGTTATGTTTTTCTGGTTTGAAAACATATTTTATAAGTTCAAAAATAATTTAATTTGAGCAAGTTATTAATTTAGCAATTTTAAATGATTTAAACAAGGTTTAAATTATTCAAGCAATTTTAATTATTCAAATCATGAAACAAAATTTATATTTGAAAAGGTGGTTTAAAATAGCATGGAAAACATATTTTATTTGTTGGGAACACAATTTCAAATGATTTAATTAAACATGTTACCAATTTAATTGCATTAAATAAGAGAGGAAACAATTATTCAAATTAATTGTTGCAAACCAGAAAACAAAGTGGATATTCAAGTGTGGCATGTAATTTTGGATGAAATTCATGTTTTGGGTATTTAATTTGGAGCAACCATTTGCAAGTTATTATTTATGCCATTTAATTTGTCATTTTTAAGAATTATTAAATAACATTAATTTTGATTGCCCAAAATGCAAAACAAAGTTGATAAACAGAAAGTACATTGAATTTGGACTGAAAAACATATTTTATTTGGGTCAATTGAATTAAGTATGAATTACTTATGGAATTAATCAAAATTAAGAGGATTTGTTTGAATTTGAAATTTGGATGTATTTGAAATAATCAAAACAGAAAACAAAAAGCATATTTGAAAATTTCATGAAATTTTGATGGGGATACATATTTTATTTGCCCAGAAGGGAGTTGTATTGACAAAGTTATTGTATTTACAACATTGGGGTTTATTCTGCTATTTTCTGGAAAAAGAAAAAGAATAGCAGGAATTTTTTACACACGGGGAGGGGAGACCCGCGCTGGCTGACAGCTGGGTCCAGCGCCAGGGTGGCGCCACAGTGGAGTGCGGGTGGTGAGGTGGCGCAGGGGTCTATGACGGGTGGGGCCTGCTGCGCGCGATGGGAATTAAAAGGAAAAAGGGTGCGCCCCTGGGGATCGAACCCGGGATGCTCTGCTCACGCGCGTGCGCTCACTGCCGCTGCGCTGGACTGCGGTTTCTGAATGTTACTGCGACTGACAGAAGAAATGGTAGATCGACGCCCGTTAACTGAATTTTGTTCAACATGAACTCTGAACCTGACGGAGCAGAGGCAACGATCGCCGGCGATCCTCGAGCGGCTGGTGCTCGACGGGGTGGGTGCTGGTGCGCGGCGAGTGCGCTGGTGCGTGCGTGTGTGGATGCGGACAGGAGAGGGGAAGGGGAGAGGTAGCGCTCACCTTGGTGGTTGTCGAGGCGGCGAGCTGCTGTCGATGGCAGCCACGGCGAGGTGGCGTTCCCGGCGACGGCGCGGCCACCACGGCGTCTCCCAGCAACAGGCGATGAGACGAGGTGGTAGAGGGGACATCCACGGTTTCATTCCCGCCCTCGGGTGGGGCTCCCGCTTCCACGGCGGACGGCGGTGAGGGGAGGGTGGCGCTGCTTCTCTCGGTGGTCGTCAGAGTAACAGAGGCAGGGAGGAGCTGGGCAGCTAGACGAGGAGGGAGAGAGGGATGGCGGCGCAGGAGGATGGGGCTAGGGTTAGGCTAGGCTAGGGCAGAGGGGTGGCTGTGGAAGCTTTATGGGGAGAGGAGATAGGTACGGCATCACATCGAGGAGGGGGAGGTGAGATCCTGCGGTGGTGACTGCGATCGTACTGAAGGAAGAAGACGACAAGCAGGAAGGGGTAGCGGGCCAGAAGTAATGGGCTTGGGGGGTGAGCTGAAAAAAACAGGTGGGCTGGCTGCCTCCCTCCATATTTTTTTGGCTTTTGATTTTTCCTTTTCTGAAAAAGAGGGAGGGAGAGAGAAAGGAAAAAGGGTTTTGGGGGGGGGGGTTCTTTTATGAATAATTTTATTAGTTGCAAAACAGTAATTAAAAGCAAGGTTAGTTATTGATTTCAGAATTTAAAATGTTAGTTTGATTTTATGTGGTAGGTTGAATTTCAAATAAGGTTTGGTTTGGGAATTTTGGAAACAAACAAATTCTATTTAATAAGCTCAAGCAATTTTGCAAACATTATTTAATTTAATTTGTTTGCAAAATTTTAATTTTTAAACCCATATTGAAATATGATAAGTAGGAGTAATTTGATTTGAATTTTTTTGAATTAGCCATTAGGGTTTTGATAAAAGGGAAAATTTGTTATTAACAAGCAATTTGATTAAAACAACTTCAAATTATTGGAAAACAATTTGGGGTATTTAGTTTGCAATCTTTCATTGGAAAATTGGGACAATGTTTGAAAGTTTAAAGTGGTTTGACTTCTGAGTTGTTTTGGAAAAAAAAACAGAATGCAATGCTTATGATGCATGTGATGCAAAGCAAAAAGAAAACAATCACTTCCTATTTAGGGTAACACCCCAGGTGTTACAGACGACACCACTAACAAGGGATTGCGCCCTCGCAATCCACCTGCTAACTCGGGAGGGGAAAGAAGTTCGACTATCGATTCTTCATGCTTCCAGTTGATCTCCTCGACACCACTAACAAGGGATTCTTGCTCGGAGTGATGACGATGTTCTTCCACCAGGAATCTTCCGATGATCGAACCTATTAGGTTAAAGGCTCAGAAAACGTCCACCCACGTGGGATCCTAACACTTTGAAAGATAGACAAGGGGGGGGAGACTCCAAAACAAACAAGATGGGAGGGGAAACAGAATATGGATAAGGAGAAAACAAGAATCCTATTGAGATGTTTTTTCCAAAATAGTTTAGCAGAAATAGTTTTTGACATTCTAGAAACAACGACCGTTAGCGAGGTTAACCTACAGGCTTTGCGGACCCGTTGCTTCGATAACCATTCGTATCGAAACAATCTCGGGAATCGGAACCAAGGCTCTGATACCATTTGTGACGCCCCGAGATCAGGCCCTATGCAGATTTCAGCATTCCCGCCAAAATCCACATAATAACCCATTCCAGGTTGCCACTTGTGATAACATTACAACAGTTCACGAATAATCCACAATTACAACAGAAACAGATAGATACAAGATGACTCAAACGAGCCAGGGATACAACTGATACAATACAAAGATCCAAATAACAGCGGAAGAAACAACATATCGTCCGTCTACGGACAAGATACAAATTGGACTAAGAGTCCTGAAGATAACCGAGAGCGTCCAATCCCTGCCCAGGCCAAGCCGGAGGGATTCCCAAGCTAACGTCGTCAGACTTCAAACCTGTTGACTGCAATATTGAATATGCAGCCACGAAGAGATTCGTGGGTCAGTACGGTTAAGTACTGGCAAGTGGATAAACCATACTCACAAGATACCGGCATAATCCGATCATCACAAGATACAAATACTTTGGGATCAACGAAAAGGGAGGGATAATTGCAAATAAGCGGCAGCGGGCTGTACTAACCAACTACAGAGACTCACTACAACATCCGGCTAAAAGAGGGGGATAAGATAGAGTATCGGAACCAACTACCACTAACCACCAAACAAACCCATCCAATGTCACCCCCTACTAAGGAAGCAACCCAAGGATAACTCACACTGTTGGATTAAGAATGGATCAAGTTATTGTGTCAATAAGACTATTACTAGCCAAATTTACCATTAGTTAGGTGTAAGTTGTTCTGAGTACTTGTTAGCCAGTACTTTCACCAAGTCAACCATAACCGCGGAAAACACGGCTTCTCGAGAAGATTTAACCCTGCAGGGGTGCAGCAATTTGGCCGTACACGTAAGAATAACCCTCCAGACGGGAATCAAACCCACCAAGCGAGGTACTCAACACAACCCAACTCTGCTTCGCATCAAGCCCAAAGCACCACGTGCTGTGCGTGCGCGGCTAATCGAGCCCCCACGAAGAAAAGGGGGACCCTCATAGCACTGGAAGACCACGCCGCCCTAAATGCCGACTACAAAAGTTCCACCCTGGCCTCGGGTTCGCACCTGCATATGCATGCATCAAATGGAAAGCCCGAACTAAATGTGGCGATTTGGACGAGATGCGAATCGAATCAAGTTGAGGGGGCGCCCATACTCGCTTCCCACATGCGGTTAGTGCACTCATCATGGATCAGTAGACAAGACCCTTTTCCTAATTAGGGTCGACACTAGCAGGCTTCAAAACCACGCCGGGCCTCCTGCCGGTGCCTTATCATCAAATTATTATTACCCAAAACATTAACATGTTGTTGATTGAATTGAAACCCAACTATCAAACTAAACAGGTGATACGAAAGGAACCACAAGACTTGAGCGCAAACAACACTAAGCATGCAACTACGACACGAGGGCCAACAAGGTAAACAAACAACAGTTGATAGGAAGTGGAAGGAAAAGGCTATATCATGGCTGCAAGGTAAACATATAATAGGATCGAGACACAAGCATCGTATCAACAGGCTAGAATAAGAACAACGGAAAGTATCGGTAACAAGTGATGAAAGGCAGCCATTTGGAAGCAAGTGAGTATACTTGCCTGAGATCCCGCAAGGTAGCAGAACTTGTCATTGCTCACATCATCTCAACGTCCTATCCGGGAAGAAGCGACGAACCTCGAACAAACACCGGATGCAACAATTACTACTACGGCAAAAGATCCAGCATGATCAAGATATGGATGCATGACAAGTTTAAGGATGCATAGAAATAAACTAGTTGACAAGGTAACATAACATAATTAAATGGACCCATATGCAATTTGAGTTGCATATGAAAAGCCCATGAATTATGGTTGAAACAATTGTTTTACAACTAGCCAACAGGTGAAAGTGGATTAGCATGATGCATGGATGAGGAAAACAACAAAATAACAACAATAGAACCAATTGGAAATAAGGTTTACCCATTTTGAAATTCACTTATTAAGTGTTGGGAATTTTGGTTACTTAAAGGTGCCACACAAGCATTTGGTTGTTTTCATCAAGTTAAATTGTTCAAAACAGATAACAAAGTTCATATTGGATTAGAACACAAAATTTTAGGTGGATTACATGTTTCAATTATTGGAAAAGGAATTACAATGATTTAATTATGAATTAAACAAGTTTTAATTGAATTTAATTCAAGTGTGAATAGTATTTGAATTTTATTTGTTCAAAACATAAATTCAAATTCATATTTGAAAAGGTTATGTTTTTCTGGTTTGAAAACATATTTTATAAGTTCAAAAATAATTTAATTTGAGCAAGTTATTAATTTAGCAATTTTAAATGATTTAAACAAGGTTTAAATTATTCAAGCAATTTTAATTATTCAAATCATGAAACAAAATTTATATTTGAAAAGGTGGTTTAAAATAGCATGGAAAACATATTTTATTTGTTGGGAACACAATTTCAAATGATTTAATTAAACATGTTACCAATTTAATTGCATTAAATAAGAGAGGAAACAATTATTCAAAATAATTGTTGCAAACCAGAAAACAAAGTGGATATTCAAGTGTGGCATGTAATTTTGGATGAAATTCATGTTTTGGGTATTTAATTTGGAGCAACCATTTGCAAGTTATTATTTATGCCATTTAATTTGTCATTTTTAAGAATTATTAAATAACATTAATTTTGATTGCCCAAAATGCAAAACAAAGTTGATAAACAGAAAGTACATTGAATTTGGACTGAAAAACATATTTTATTTGGGTCAATTGAATTAAGTATGAATTACTTATGGAATTAATCAAAATAAGAGGATTTGTTTGAATTTGAAATTTGGATGTATTTGAAATAATCAAAACAGAAAACAAAAAGCATATTTGAAAAGTTCATGAAATTTTGATGGGGATACATATTTTATTTGCCCAGAAGGGAGTTGTATTGACAAAGTTATTGTATTTACAAAATTGGGGTTTATTCTGCTATTTTCTGGAAAAAGAAAAAGAATAGCAGGAATTTTTAACACACGGGGAGGGGAGACCCGCGCTGGCTGACAGCTGGGTCCAGCGCCAGGGTGGCGCCACAGTGGAGTGCGGGTGGTGAGGTGGCGCAGGGGTCTATGACGGGTGGGGCCTGCTGCGCGCGATGGGAATTAAAAGGAAAAAGGGTGCGCCCCTGGGGATCGAACCCGGGATGCTCTGCTCGCGCGCGTGCGCTCACTGCCACTGCGCTGGACTGCGGTTTCTGAATGTTACCGCGACTGACAGAAGAAATGGTAGATCGACGCCCATTAACTGAATTTTGTTGAACATGAACTCTGAACCTGACGGAGCAGAGGCAACGATCGCCGGCGATCCTCGAGCGGCTGGTGCTCGACGGGGTGGGTGCTGGTGCGCGGCGAGTGCGCTGGTGCGTGCGTGTGTGGATGCGGACAGGAGAGGGGAAGGGGAGAGGTAGCGCTCACCTTGGTGGTTGTCGAGGCGGCGAGCTGCTGTCGATGGCAGCCGCGGCGAGGTGGCGTTCCCGGCGACGGCGCGGCCACCACGGCGTCTCCCAGCAACAGGCGATGAGACGAGGTGGTAGAGGGGACATCCACGGTTTCATTCCCGCCCTCGGGTGGGGCTCCCGCTTCCACGGCGGACGGCGGTGAGGGGAGGGTGGCGCTGCTTCTCTCGGTGGTCGTCAGAGTAACAGAGACAGGGAGGAGCTGGGCAGCTAGACGAGGAGGGAGAGAGGGATGGCGGCGCAGGAGGATGGGGCTAGGGTTAGGCTAGGCTAGGGCAGAGGGGTGGCTGTGGAAGCTTTATGGGGAGAGGAGATAGGTACGGCATCACATCGAGGAGGGGGAGGTGAGATCCTGCGGTGGTGACTGCGATCGTACTGAAGGAAGAAGACGACAAGCAGGAAGGGGTAGCGGGCCAGAAGTAATGGGCTTGGGGGGTGAGCTGAAAAAAACAGGTGGGCTGGCTGCCTCCCTCCATATTTTTTTGGCTTTTGATTTTTCCTTTTCTGAAAAAGAGGGAGGGAGAGAGAAAGGAAAAATGGTTTTGGGGGGGTTCTTTTATGAATAATTTTATTAGTTGCAAAACAGTAATTAAAAGCAAGGTTAGTTATTGATTTCAGAATTTAAAATGTTAGTTTGATTTTATGTGGTAGGTTGAATTTCAAATAAGGTTTGGTTTGGGAATTTTGGAAACAAACAAATTCTATTTAATAAGCTCAAGCAATTTTGCAAACATTATTTAATTTAATTTGTTTGCAAAATTTTAATTTTTAAACCCATATTGAAATATGATAAGTAGGAGTAATTTGATTTGAATATTTTTGAATTAGCCATTAGGGTTTTAATAAAAGGGAAAATTTGTTATTAACAAGCAATTTGATTAAAACAACTTCAAATTATTGGAAAACAATTTGGGGTATTTAGTTTGCAATCTTTCATTGGAAAATTGGGACAATGTTTGAAAGTTTAAAGTGGTTTGACTTCTGAGTTGTTTTGAAAAAAAAACAGAATGCAATGCTTATGATGCATGTGATGCAAAGCAAAAAGAAAACAATCACTTCCTATTTAGGGTAACACCCCAGGTGTTACAGACGACACCACTAACAAGGGATTGCGCCCTCGCAATCCACCTGCTAACTCGGGAGGGGAAAGAAGTTCGACTATCGATTCTTCATGCTTCCAGTTGATCTCCTCGACACCACTAACAAGGGATTCTTGCTCGGAGTGATGACGATGTTCTTCCACCAGGAATCTTCCGATGATCGAACCTATTAGGTTAAAGGCTCAGAAAACGTCCACCCACGTGGGATCCTAACACTTTGAAAGATAGACAAGGGGGGGAGACTCCAAAACAAACAAGATGGGAGGGGAAACAGAATATGGATAAGGAGAAAACAAGAATCCTATTGAGATGTTTTTTCCAAAATAGTTTAGCAGAAATAGTTTTTGACATTCTAGAAACAACGACCGTTAGCGAGGTTAACCTACAGGCTTTGCGGACCCGTTGCTTCGATAACCATTCGTATCGAAACAATCTCGAGAATCGGAACCAAGGCTCTGATACCATTTGTGACGCCCCGAGATCGGGCCCTATGCAGATTTCAGCATTCCCGCCAAAATCCAGATAATAACCGATTCCAGGTTGCCACTTGTGATAACATTACAACAGTTCACGAATAATCCACAATTACAACAGAAACAGATAGATACAAGATGACTCAAACGAGCCAGGGATACAACTGATACAATACAAAGATCCAAATAACAGCGGAAGAAACAACATATCGTCCGTCTACGGACAAGATACAAATTGGACTAAGAGTCCTGAAGATAACCGAGAGCGTCCAATCCCTGCCCAGGCCAAGCCGGAGGGATTCCCAAGCTAACGTCGTCAGACTTCAAACCTGTTGACTGCAATATTGAATATGCAGCCACGAAGAGATTCGTGGGTCAGTACGGTTAAGTACTGGCAAGTGGATAAACCATACTCACAAGATACCGGCATAATCCGATCATCACAAGATACAAATACTTTGGGATCAACGGAAAGGGAGGGATAATTGCAAATAAGCGGCAGCGGGCTGTACTAACCAACTACAGAGACTCACTACAACATCCGGCTAAAAGAGGGGGATAAGATAGAGTATCGGAACCAACTACCACTAACCACCAAACAAACCCATCCAATGTCACCCCCTACTAAGGAAGCAACCCAAGGATAACTCACACTGTTGGATTAAGAATGGATCAAGTTATTGTGTCAATAAGACTATTACTAGCCAAATTTACCATTAGTTAGGTGTAAGTTGTTCTGAGTACTTGTTAGCCAGTACTTTCACCAAGTCAACCATAACCGCGGAAAACACGGCTTCTCGAGAAGATTTAACCCTGCAGGGGTGCAGCAATTTGGCCGTACACGTAAGAATAACCCGCCAGACGGGAATCAAACCCACCAAGCCAGGTACTCAACACAACCCAACTCTGCTTCGCATCAAGCCCAAAGCACCACGTGCTGTGCGTGCGCGGCTAATCGAGCCCCCACGAAGAAAAGGGGGACCCTCATAGCACTGGAAGACCACGCCGCCCTAAATGCCGACTACAAAAGTTCCACCCTGGCCTCGGGTTCGCACCTGCATATGCATGCATCAAATGGAAAGCCCGAACTAAATGTGGCGATTTGGACGAGATGCGAATCGAATCAAGTTGAGGGGGGCGCCCATACTCGCTTCCCACATGCGGTTAGTGCACTCATCATGGATCAGTAGACAAGACCCTTTTCCTAATTAGGGTCGACACTAGCAGGCTTCAAAACCACGCCGGGCCTCCTGCCGGTGCCTTATCATCAAATTATTATTACCCAAAACATTAACATGTTGTTGATTGAATTGAAACCCAACTATCAAACTAAACAGGTGATACGAAAGGAACCACAAGACTTGAGCGCAAACAACACTAAGCATGCAACTACGACACGAGGGCCAACAAGGTAAACAAACAACAGTTGATAGGAAGTGGAAGGAAAAGGCTATATCATGGCTGCAAGGTAAACATATAATAGGATCGAGACACAAGCATCGTATCAACAGGCTAGAATAAGAACAACGGAAAGTATCGGTAACAAGTGATGAAAGGCAGCCATTTGGAAGCAAGTGAGTATACTTGCCTGAGATCCCGCAAGGTAGCAGAACTTGTCATTGCTCACATCATCTCAACGTCCTATCCGGGAAGAAGCGACGAACCTCGAACAAACACCGGATGCAACAATTACTACTACGGCAAAAGATCCAGCATGATCAAGATATGGATGCATGACAAGTTTAAGGATGCATAGAAATAAACTAGTTGACAAGGTAACATAACATAATTAAATGGACCCATATGCAATTTGAGTTGCATATGAAAAGCCCATGAATTATGGTTGAAACAATTGTTTTACAACTAGCCAACAGGTGAAAGTGGATTAGCATGATGCATGGATGAGGAAAACAACAAAATAACAACAATAGAACCAATTGGAAATAAGGTTTACCCATTTTGAAATTCACTTATTAAGTGTTGGGAATTTTGGTTACTTAAAGGTGCCACACAAGCATTTGGTTGTTTTCATCAAGTTAAATTGTTCAAAACAGATAACAAAGTTCATATTGGATTAGAACACAAAATTTTAGGTGGATTACATGTTTCAATTATTGGAAAAGGAATTACAATGATTTAATTATGAATTAAACAAGTTTTAATTGAATTTAATTCAAGTGTGAATAGTATTTGAATTTTATTTGTTCAAAACATAAATTCAAATTCATATTTGAAAAGGTTATGTTTTTCTGGTTTGAAAACATATTTTATAAGTTCAAAAATAATTTAATTTGAGCAAGTTATTAATTTAGCAATTTTAAATGATTTAAACAAGGTTTAAATTATTCAAGCAATTTTAATTATTCAAATCATGAAACAAAATTTATATTTGAAAAGGTGGTTTAAAATAGCATGGAAATTATATTTTATTTGTTGGGAACACAATTTCAAATGATTTAATTAAACATGTTACCAATTTAATTGCATCAAATAAGAGAGGAAACAATTATTCAAATTAATTGTTGCAAACCAGCAAACAAAGTGGATATTCAAGTGTGGCATGTAATTTTGGATGAAATTCATGTTTTGGGTATTTAATTTGGAGCAACCATTTGCAAGTTATTATTTATGCCATTTAATTTGTCATTTTTAAGAATTATTAAATAACATTAATTTTGATTGCCCAAAATGCAAAACAAAGTTGATAAACAGAAAGTACATTGAATTTGGACTGAAAAACATATTTTATTTGGGTCAATTGAATTAAGTATGAATTACTTATGGAATTAATCAAAATTAAGAGGATTTGTTTGAATTTGAAATTTGGATGTATTTGAAATAATCAAAACAGAAAACAAAAAGCATATTTGAAAAGTTCATGAAATTTTGATGGGGATACATATTTTATTTGCCCAGAAGGGAGTTGTATTGACAAAGTTATTGTATTTACAACATTGGGGTTTATTCTGCTATTTTCTGGAAAAAGAAAAAGAATAGCAGGAATTTTTAACACACGGGGAGGGGAGACCCGCGCTGGCTGACAGCTGGGTCCAGCGCCAGGGTGGCGCCACAGTGGAGTGCGGGTGGTGAGGTGGCGCAGGGGTCTATGACGGGTGGGGCCTGCTGCGCGCGATGGGAATTAAAAGGAAAAAGGGTGCGCCCCTGGGGATCGAACCCGGGATGCTCTGCTCGCGCGCGTGCGCTCACTGCCGCTGCGCTGGACTGCGGTTTCTGAATGTTACCGCGACTGACAGAAGAAATGGTAGATCGACGCCCATTAACTGAATTTTGTTGAACATGAACTCTGAACCTGACGGAGCAGAGGCAACGATCGCCGGCGATCCTCGAGCGGCTGGTGCTCGACGGGGTGGGTGCTGGTGCGCGGCGAGTGCGCTGGTGCGTGCGTGTGTGGATGCGGACAGGAGAGGGGAAGGGGAGAGGTAGCGCTCACCTCGGTGGTTGTCGAGGCGGCGAGCTGCTGTCGATGGCAGCCGCGGCGAGGTGGCGTTCCCGGCGACGGCGCGGCCACCACGGCGTCTCCCAGCAACAGGCGATGAGACGAGGTGGTAGAGGGGACATCCACGGTTTCATTCCCGCCCTCGGGTGGGGCTCCCGCTTCCACGGCGGACGGCGGTGAGGGGAGGGTGGCGCTGCTTCTCTCGGTGGTCGTCAGAGTAACACAGACAGGGAGGAGCTGGGCAGCTAGACGAGGAGGGAGAGAGGGATGGCGGCGCAGGAGGATGGGGCTAGGGTTAGGCTAGGCTAGGGCAGAGGGGTGGCTGTGGAAGCTTTATGGGGAGAGGAGATAGGTACGACATCACATCGAGGAGGGGGAGGTGAGATCCTGCGGTGGTGACTGCGATCGTACTGAAGGAAGAAGACGACAAGCAGGAAGGGGTAGCGGGCCAGAAGTAATGGGCTTGGGGGGGTGAGCTGAAAAAAACAGGTGGGCTGGCTGCCTCCCTCCATATTTTTTTGGCTTTTGATTTTTCCTTTTCTGAAAAAGAGGGAGGGAGAGAGAAAGGAAAAAGGGTTTTGGGGGGGGGGTTCTTTTATGAATAATTTTATTAGTTGCAAAACAGTAATTAAAAGCAAGGTTAGTTATTGATTTCAGAATTTAAAATGTTAGTTTGATTTTAAGTGGTAGGTTGAATTTCAAATAAGGTTTGGTTTGGGAATTTTGGAAACAAACAAATTCTATTTAATAAGCTCAAGCAATTTTGCAAACATTATTTAATTTAATTTGTTTGCAAAATTTTAATTTTTAAACCCATATTGAAATATGATAAGTAGGAGTGATTTGATTTGAATTTTTTTGAATTAGCCATTAGGGTTTTAATAAAAGGGAAAATTTGTTATTAACAAGCAATTTGATTAAAACAACTTCAAATTATTGGAAAACAATTTGGGGTATTTAGTTTGCAATCTTTCATTGGAAAATTGGGACAATGTTTGAAAGTTTAAAGTGGTTTGACTTCTGAGTTGTTTTGAAAAAAAAATAGAATGCAATGCTTATGATGCATGTGATGCAAAGCAAAAAGAAAACAATCACTTCCTATTTAGGGTAACACCCCAGGTGTTACAGAGAACCGCAAAGAGGTACCTCTTGCCCCATGACATGGAAACAAGCCCATGTTACAATGACAAGATGAACAAACGGAGTAGACTCATCATCCTTTTTATTTTCATTCACTATTATGCATAGCTTCTTATTTTATTATAGGATGTGTTGTAGAGTCACTCAAGCTGTAAGTAAATTTCCACCATGATAAATCATGGCTTGGGTTAGCGGCCCAATGTGTTTCTCTAGTCATATAGATACTTACTCATCAAAACTTACTATTCCTCTATTTCATTTCGGCATGGCAGGAGTCCAAAAACAAAAGTACATGATATCAACCAAATGTAAATTTTTTGTGCAATGTTGAAAGCTTTCCGGTGATACACGTTTATAGCTAGCTCCCAAACACACACTTTTCTAACGCAAAACTTGTGGCTCCCATCATTGGGTCGTGTTTATTAGATGCATAAAAAGTAAAGTGTGCCTTCAAAAGTTTGTGAGAGTCCTATCCCAAGTTCAACCCATGACAATTAATAAAGTGAATATCTTAATTTAGAACATAAATAACACAATAACATGGTGAACATACTCGGAATAGCAATGAAGCTAATGGGAAGATATGGTGGACTCACTGGAAATACTTGGCTAAGGAGTGTTGGAAACAAGTTTTTACTTGTTGGAATTTTTAAATTTTTGGGCTAGCAAGAGGGAGATAATTGACCAGCTACTATGCATGCATATGTCCATAGAACTACTCATTTCATGAAAAACTAAATAAACCAGCAATTAACATCAAGGACATGAATAAGAGATAGCTCAAGACAACATTATTGCAAATTTCTACACATAAAAAGCCTATAAATCATGCAAACATATGTAGCTCTTCAAATCAACCATGGCATCCCTATTCCAAGTCATAATACTAGCATCCAATACATTCCAACCCCAAACTCCAGTAGCTCAATCTCATATAAAATGATGGTGGTGGTCTTATCAAAACAAAAATAAAAACAAAAACTAGACGCTTCAAGTCTCTACGATAAATGCTTTGCTTAGAAAAACAAAAAGTAGATGTGCTAACCAAAAGAGTGTAGCTCCAGTGGGGTGTTCATCACATCCCCAAGCTTATGGATTTCACCATTCTTGGATTTCTGGAGGCGCAGCTCCTCTATTCCCTGTGAAAAAACTTCACAAAACATGTTTCTCCCATTCTTTTTCTGTGGGGTGAGATTAGCAAGGACAAACAAATCACATGCTTGCTGTGCAAAATTCCAAATCAAATGCTCCCGTAGATAGACAATAAGGTTCATTATGTTGTATGTTCACTCTCTTTCTTGAAAGAATCATGGAAATTCGATTCCCAAGCCCAAAGAGTGCATAAAACAAAAGAAGGCAGAATCTGTCCAGAAAAGCAGCAGCAGCAAAACGAACGTTTTTCCCTAAGCTAGAATCGTCAAAAAATTAAGCCAATTTTTGTGCTTACAGAGGAAAAAAAAATTGCAGAATAGACAAAAAATTAGCTCAATCCGACATACCAATAAAAAACGTAAAATCATACGGTGAGCAGACATGTGCCGAAACAGAAATTTCATGCACTAGGATAGCAACTTATAAGTCCAAATGGGTTTGACTTGACTCTTTATTGAAAACTCCAGAATTAAAACAAAAAAACTAATCTCTTGAGACAGCAAGAGGACATTAGGAAAATCCAAACAAAAACAACCGGGTTGCCTCCCGTAAAGCGCTTTCTTTATAGCCATATAGCTAGGCTTTACTTACTTGATAATCAAGAGGGATAAAGCTCATGAGGGGCTTGTTCTTCAGCGTGCCCCTCTTCCTTGGGAAGTGCTCCATGATTTTCTTGTGAGGGAACTGAAACTTGACATTCCCTTCCTTGGAGTCTATGATTGCACCTGTAGTACGAAGAAAAGGTCTACCCAAAATAATAGGACTAGGGGATTTATCCCCCATATTTTTGCAATGTTTTCTTCTGTTTTATTTGAGTCAAGGTGTTGTTTACTTCTGTAGCAACTCTTTTGTATCTGTACTTTCTTGTATTTTTTGTGCCAAGTAAAGTCTATAGTGAAAAATTGATGCTAGATTTGGATTTCTGCGTAGGAACACATTTTTTTCTCTCCACTGTTTAATTCACATAAATTTCTAGAAAAATCAAAACTACACTAAAAAAATATGTGCATGATCCTCAGCTATTTTTGAAACTTTTTCTGGGTCTGAGATTTCTGATCTGAGAAACATAAGTGCCTTGAAAATATTTGTCTTTACAGATTGTTCTAGTTTTGACTGATTCTTCCTTTTTACTTTGCATTCTCTCTTTTACTATGTTGAGTGGATTTCTTTGCTCCACAAAAAATCAGTGGCTGTAGCTAATTTTTGAAAAGTATTGATAAATCTTGTCTCAAGGGAGAACATGCGAGTTTTTGATTATGCACTAACCCTCTAATGAGAATTACTTCGAGTTTGGTGTGAAGGAAGTTTTCAAGGGTCACGAGAAGAGGATGATATAATGTGATCAAGAAGAGTGAAAAGCCTAATCTTGGGGATGCCCCCATGGTTCATCCCAGCAAATTCCAAGAATACTCAAGCTTCTAAGCTTGGGGATGCCCAAGGCATCCCCTTCTTCATCAGCAACTTATCAAGTCACTTTTTTGTTTTTGAAACAGAAAAACCTAGCCTCTGCATCCAGTGGATGCACATGGCTTATTTATTAAATGATCATCCAGTATCAAAGGTTTAATCAAAAGGAATACATCTCATAGAAACTCCATTGTGTCCACAAGAATAAGCCACCCAAGCAAACGGAGACTACACATATTGTATCCTCCTAGTGTGCCGCCACCCACCCTGGCTGAAGATAGCCCGCACGACCGCCATTAATCGTGCACATCCTGTATCCAAGCTTCCACGCTGCTCTTTCGGGGAGAGGAGCGACCATAGGTGGATCCAGTTGGTGGCTCTGTGTACAACCTGCAAAAAATGCCCAGCTTCCATCTTGTTAAAAATAACATCGTTTCTGCAATTCCAAATTGCCCAAAGAAAATCACATATACCAATACGTATACTAGCTTTCGTCTTTCTAGTGAAACTATATTTTTATTCGGTCACATCATATGCACTTTACTTGGGGCGTCTGTTTGTTTTAATTAACTTGGTTTGAACCCAGCTTTCTTGTGTGGGAGAGAGACACGCTCCGCTTTTTCATATGAATACTCGTATTCTTCCTTTTTCTTCTAGCTGCTGCAAATCCTTTTAGTTCTTGTTTTTCATGCATCTCTTATTCACAACTGTTAGTTCTTGTAGAGTAGTAGTACTCTCTTGTTTCTTGGATAAGTTATTTGGAGAGTTTTTGTTTAAATAAAGTGATTGGTGTTGGAAAGCAATAAAATATTTCATGCTTATAAAGGTGCAAAAGAAGCTTGTTTAGACTGTGGCTTAGAATTTATCATGTCATGTTAGATATTATTTTAATTCTATGCTTAGTATTTATTGATGTAGCATGAATTGTCTCAAATATCTGAGAGTGCTTAATGTGCCATTGAAAGAATCATGATTTTTTTTTATCATATCGAAGCATAATATTGTGGTATTCTTTTTCAAATTCTTTATTTGGTTGACTTGGCGCATGCTTACACCATGTTATGACTACAAACGAGTCACCTCTAGCCTTTATGATCATTTAGTTTTTGACTTGTAATATCATTTATGCTTTGATTAATAATATGTTTGTTGCTATGCATGATTATGGCCATTATTGCTCTTTTAATTTGTCGCTCCCAGTCTCTTGCTAGCCTTCACCTATACTGAGTATGAGCTCTACTCGTGCATCCAACTCCCAAAAACCAAAGTTTGCCAAATGTGTCCACCATACCTGCCTATATGTGGTATTTAACCGCCACTCCAAAGTAAATTTCTCATGTGCTACCTTTAAAACCTTCAAAATTATACTTGTTTTGTGCCCCTGTTTTAGCTTATGAGGACGTAAGTAGATGATCTTTATTTCACTTGTTAATTGGACTTTACACACCTGGAATAGTGGCACATCCGCTTATCCAATTCGCTAGAAGAGCTGGCAACGGGGTGTCCAGCCCCAAAATTTGGTTACTTCACAATTCTCTTCACTCTTTTGCCCTGATTTATCAGTTAAAGCATAATTGTGTAAACAAAAGAGAAGAGGGATGATCTACTGACCCAGTAGAAAGAACAACCTTCAACGGGAGTCTCTCTTGTAAAGTCTAGTTAACTTGTGACGTTATATTGTTTATTTACTATTCGTTGACATAGACATACACCTCTCTAAATTTTTTGTTTTCAATACCTTTGTTTTAATTAAATAAAAAGCTCTAGCACATGAGTTAATCCCTGCTTCCCTCCGCGAAGGTCCTTTTCTTAACTTTTATGTTGAGTCTTCATATTCCAACTTTATGCACAATTAAGAGAGCATAGTTGTCATTCTGAGTATAATGTGCATCAGTCCCAAATATCATTATTGATTGATTCATGATATGTTATTACTTGTTTCTAGTCACCACTTGAACTTTGAAGGTGTCCTGGCATTTATGTTTTGCTCTCACTTTAAGGACAAGCGGAATACCACTTTGCTATGTTTTCTTTATGCTCAAAACAAACGTATAACTTTCAACTACATTATTATTCATGATCTTTTGTTTGTGTTACTTTTCATGTTGCAACATGGTTGCTAAGTTTCATTGTTAGAATTATATCTATCATGCCTATGTTTAGAGTACTATGATCTCAGCTTACAAATGCTTTTACAAATATGATGTTCAAGATTATGTTGGTAGAATTTCACCTTATAAATTATTTTGTTTTTATCGTTTTACCTACTCGAAGACGAGTAGAACTAAGCTTAGGGATGCTTGATACATCTCAAACGTATCTATAATTTCTGATGTTCCATGTTGTTTTCATGACATTTGCTACATGTTTTCTATACACTTTACATCATTTTTATGGATTTCCTGGGACTAAACTATTAACAAGATGCCACAATGCCAATTCATGTTTTCTGCTGTTTTTGGTTTCAGAAAAGTTGTTTGGAAATATTCTTGGAAATGGACGAAACAAAATCCCAGGGTCCTATTTTTCTGTCACATACACGGATTCTGGAGGAGACTCGGAGGGGGACCACAGGGTGGCCACACCATAGGGCGGCGCGCCCCCTGGTTGCGCCAACAGGTGGTGTGGGCCCCCCTGGCCACCCACCGACATCGCCCTTTCACCTATATATACTCCTTCTTGGGAAAATCCTAAATACCCGAGCCTTGCTACGCCTTGATGGTGCCTTGACAGGGAGACTTCTTGATATGATGAATTTTAAGTCCCCGACAACGGCGCCTGAAATTCTTGATGCTTGTGATGGCATGTTCGGAACCCCAAGAGGAGGGTGTGATGAGTACAGTGGTAAGAATTTCCCTCAGTTAAGAACCAAGGTTATCAATCCAGTAGGAGAAAGAGGATCTTCGGAAGGTTGATGCCACCGACGGTGGTGATGGCGCCGCACCGGTGTCAGCAACAATGAGGAACCTACACACAACACAACCAAAATACTTTGTCCCAATGGTACAATGAGGTTGTCAATCTCACCAGTCTTGCTGAAAACAAAGATTAGATGTATAGTGTGGAAAATGGTGTATGCTTGCAGTAAGTAAAGAAAGCAGGGAATTGTAGTGGTTTGTTTAGCAGTGTAGGAAAAATGGACCGGGGTTCATAGGTTCACTAGTGGTGTCTCTCCATAAAAGATAGCATGCTGGGTGAACAAATTATAGTTGGGAAATTGACAAATAGAGGTTGCACCGTAGTGCACATTCATGACATGATGACTACTATGATATTTAGTGCGGGCATTACAACAATATACATAGACCGTAATCCAACTGCATCTGTGACTAATAATCCACCCTCAGGTTATCATCCGAACCCCCTTAGGTATTAAGTTGCAAACAACAGATAATCACATTAAGAAATGTGTGTAATATAATCAATGATTGTGCACGCGGGCACTCACACCGCTGTTTTCTCCCTAGTGGCAACAACACATCCTCCCCCGTCACGTTTCTATCACTCGAGCACATGTGAAAAGGAGGCATGAACCCAACTATCGAGCATAACTACTCCCTCTTGGAGTCACTAGCAACTACTTGGCCAGAGCAACCACTAGCAACAGAAAGCATGCAAGATCACAAATAACATATGCAATAAAGACTATAATCAACTTGGCATAAGTTCAATATTCACCGGATCCCAGCAAACACAACACATAGAATTACATAAGAACAATCTTGATCATGTTAGGCAGCTCACGAGATCTAAACATTGAGGCATAGGAGGAGAAGACAACCATCTAGCTACTGCTATGGACCCGTAGTCCAAGGATGAACTACTCACGCATCACTCCGGAGGCAGGCATGGTGATGAAGAGGCCTCCGGTGATGATCTCCTCTCCGGCAGGGTGCCGGGAGACAGCTTCAGACCCCTGATCTGGGTTGACGACGACGGCGGCTGCGGAACTTTGCGGGGATTTTTTATCAGGTATGTAGGGTTTTCCTTCGGAGGGGAATACATAGGCGAAAGGGCGACGTCAGTGGGCCACCAGGGTAGCCTCACCACCTGGCCGCACCTGGCTATGGTGAGGGCCCCCTGGTGCCCGTCTTCGACTCCTCTTCGGACTTCTGGATGCTTCCGGGGAAAATAGGAACTTTGGGATTCGTGGGGTCCAATTCCGAGAATATTTCCACAACAACTTTTCTGAAATAAAAAACAGCAGAAAACAGGGAACTGGCACTTGGCATCTTGTTAATAGGTTAGTCCCGGAAAACGTGTAAAAATGCTATAAAGAAGGGAGAAAACATGTAGCAATTGGCATAATATCAACATGGAACATCAGAAATTATAGATACGTTGGAGACGTATCAAGCCTCCATCCACGAAAAGTTCCATAGCCGCCGTCATCGTCAACCCTAGTTCGGGAGGGTTCTGAAGCTCTCCTCGGCACCCTATCGGGAGGGGAAATCATCACCGGAGGGCTCTACATCACCATGCCTGCCTCCGGAGTGATGCGTGAGTAGTTCATCCTTGGACTACGGGTCCATAGCAGTAGCTACATGGTTGTCTTATCCTCTTTATGCCACTATGTTTAGATCTTGTGAGATGCCTAACATGATCAAGATCATCTATCTGTAATGCTACATGTCGTGTTTGGTGGGTTCCGATGAATATTGAATGTTATGTCAAGTTGATTATAGATATATCTTTTATATGTTATTTGTGATCTTGCATGCTCTCCGTTACTAGTAGATGCTTTGGCCAAGTTGATGCATGTAACTCCAAAAGGGAGTATTTATGCTCGATAGTGGGTTCATGCCTCCCTTATATCTGTGATCGAGTGACAGAAACGTGACGGATGGGGATGTGCTGCTGCTATTAAGGAGAAAACAACAATGCTTTCTCTAAGGACAATTCTATTGTTTACATTACACATTTTACTTAATGCAATAATCTATTGCTTGCAACTTAATACCCAAAGTCTGCTTGGATTACGTTCTGAGGGTGGATTATTAGTCATAGATGCAGTTGGATTACGGTCTATGTATCATGTTGTAATGCCCAAACAAATCTCATAGTAATCATCATGTATTGCATATGCACTACGGTGCAACCTTTATTTCTGTCAATTGCCCAGGTGTAATTTATTTATCCAACATTTTATCTATCTGTTTTGGAGAGATACCACTACTGAATTGTGGACCCTAGCCCATTGTTTTACACCAATGGTACAATCTACTGCAATCACTGTTCTTTTACTGCAATCATTGTTTTTCCTTTCATCCACTGCAATCATACATCATTTTCCACACTATACATCTAATCCTTTGTGTTAGCAAAACCGGTGAGATTGGCAACCTCACTGTTTCGTTGGGGCAAAGTATCTTGGTTGTGTTGTGTGCGGATTCTACATTGCTACTGAGCCTGGTGGTGCGTCCTGCCAACATCAGTTGTCAACCACCTTCAGAAGTGATTTCTTTCTCCTACTGGTCGAATAAACCTTGGTTTCTTTCTGAGGGAAACTTGCTGCTGCACTCTTCATACCTTCCTCTTGGGGTCTCCCAACGAATGTGTGTCCACACACCATGAGCGATACCCTCACTCTACTGGATCCAGAAGGTGGAATATGGGGAATCAACAACAGTCCCACCACTAGGCTTAGCCGTGAGACTCTTCATCAGGCATCGCCGACATCGTCATCGACACTTTCCGCGTTTCATGTCGGTAATGAATCAGATCTATCCACACCTTTACCTACATAGTAGATCATGTGTGTTACGTAGGACAGAATTTTTTAAATTCTGCTATGTACACGAGTAGGAACGACTTAAGCGTTTGACCCATAAAGACTCGATAACACACAGACATGTCCGGGAACTTACTGAACAATAACCAACAGTGGGACTATGGACGTCCATGATGGCTCCTGTGTGTTCCCAAAGGACGAGGGAACCTTATAAGTTACTCATTACACTTATTCTCTTAACTTCACGATACCAACAATATCACGAGGTGAGACTATGCGATCTAATCTGATCAAACTCTTTCATCATAACACATAAAACTCGTTACCGATATCGTCCTCTTTTCTCATCCATATCCCCGATGACCTTGTGATAATTCACACTGTTCTGGCTAGATGATATGACATCGGTGATACTAAGAGGGCCCAAAGTGTGTGTCTCTCCATCGTTTAGAGGATTTAAGTACTAGTCTTGAACGATCTCGGTTTCATTACACTTTCTAGATCATACCCAGATATCACCGTTATGATCCCCATTTACAGCAAGACGGTTGATTATATCCAAAGTATAACTTTCAATCATGCAGTCACTAGATATTCTCATAGTATACAAATTATAGTCAATGACAACTTCGTATATATTTGCTAAAATATATCATAATTGTCTAGTATCTTTTAGCAACAACATACACTTGGGTCGGTTCAATACTATTGTTACCCTAACAATAAAGTCTTATGTTTTGATATACTTTTTAACCAATTCCATGATATGGAAAATGTGACCTTCTCACAAACCATAAGCTAATCTTAGAGACAAGATTAGGAACTCTTGTTTTTTTATGTCTTCACACCCGCACAAAGATTTTCATTTGAAAACTCAGTTTTCAAGTGCTATGGCGGTTGTAGCATGACGCAAAAAACTTAATTCTGAATTTGGAGATATAATAATAACCGGATATTATTGTCTCTAGGGCATACCTCCAACAATGTATATATGATAGGGATTTTTACACACGCATCTTTTTTGAGATTCTTTAGGAAATTTGTATGATAAGCCATGAGGCACAATGTTTTGGGAAGAAATTGGGGTTCTTCGCTACCAATGGTCATGATTGCTAGAATGTGAGAATCATTCTTAATCATACAAATGCCATCTGAAATAGATCTCCCAAAAAGGCACCAATATACACTAGTTTCGGCTGTCATCTCATTCCCACCTTGCTTAATGAACTCCTCAATCCACTGAAGTGAGAATGTCTCGGTATTGCAATAGTCCCAATAATCAAAACTTCCACGTTCATATCACAGAGTATGCTTAAGTCCACAAACCCATTATGCTCCAAATGAAGAGTAAACTTGTCAGGGTCATCTACATAAATCCCAACCAAATACATAATTTTGAGTGATTAGAGAAGATCCTGAGCATTATAAAGCACATATGTTTGACAGATATTCAGATCATGATAACAAAAGCAAAAGCAACTAAAGAGCGAAGAACAACATGGGAAATGTTCAATTGATACCTATTAATTTACTGAAATGTGATTAAATAAAGTTAAAACACCACATATACGATTACCCATATAAATAAAGTCTTATAAGATTTATGCAGCAATGCCCATACTACAAGCTAGCTAAGTAATTCATCACATATCACCCTAATGCAATCTCAACCAAATCTATTGGGCTGAGATTGTAACGTAGTACATGCATATCTTAGTTCACAGGAACAAACCACTAAATTATGCAAAAACATCTCCGCTATTTGAAAATGGATTGAACTAATAAAAATACACTTAATTTACTTCTAAAAGCATCTAAGAAGTGAATACATGAACTATAATTAGTAGCTTAAACTCATGTTGGACATGGAGCTGCATAGAATTTCTTACTTGTTCTTCCATTCATCTGGACCATACAACAACTTGTACATGTTTCAAACATGAACTAGATGCTGTCCTAATCTAACAGTTTGTGGAAACATAAAAATGGCATGCCCGACAAGGACACAAAGAGCACTTAACAATTTGCGGAAACATGCACACAATGTCAGGAATATCACCGTGATTTTTGGGTTGCATGCCTGCAAAACTGCCATTTCTGAGAACAACATCACACTGCACAACAAAGCACTAAACTGGCCCATATGAGAGGTAATAATATCCAAGAACACCCAAAGTAACTTGCATCAACATGCATAGAGCAATTCGAACAAAATGGAAATTTCTAGTGGCAACCAAAACCTGCAATGTATACTATGGAAGCATGACAATAGCATCACATTTGTGTTCTAGGATATGCAGGAGCATTAGAATTGACAACAAGATGCCAAATAGCCAAGTAATTTTCCAGTGGCAACCAAACCTGCAATGTCTACTACTGAAGTGCAAGATTGCATTGTTCCTATCTCACAACTCCCGTTCCACATACTACTCAACCTGAAACACAACTCCATCGAAACAGGTTAACCACAAAAACACAATTTTTGTTGCGCACAAATTTCAGGGAACCATTCTAAACACTACAAGTAGCTACACAATTTCGATTTTGAGCTAATCGAAGAGGGGAAAACCCTAAGTAAACCTCTCACCGCACCCATGCATGAACGAGGAGACCGAAACAGGACAACGGTAAAACAAGAATTTTCGTAGATAACTTGCGGGTAACCGTTCCTACACACTACTAGTACTTACACCATCTCGTTTTCCAGCTAATCAGAGAGGAGAAAACCCTAAATAAAGCTCGTCAAGGAGAGCTCACGCCATGAGTGGGGCAGAGCTCATCGAGGAGAATACTGAGAGGGGAGAAGTTACTCACGGTACAGAGGAGGATCCTTGTCCCAGTGCCGGCAGTGCGGATCGACCATCCTCCTCGCCTCCGTTGATACAGCCCAATAAATTCCACCAAGCCCTTCTACGACACCTAAAGGACCAATGACGAGAGCACACACAAAGACTATACAAGACAAGGTGTACTCGCTCTTGTCTCCGTATGATTTCAATGACTTGGCGATTGGTGAGCTACCTCATGCAGACGCTCTATGTGTGCTCAGCTATGATCCTGTAATGGAGGTCCAAGATGGTGCCAAGGATGACAAAGAACATGGCCAAGAAGAAAGAAGCTTCTCAAGAAGAAGAGGATAATCAGGAGAAGAGCATCTCCCAGAGCCGCCAAATCGTCCGCCACAAATCGCCAGATCGTCCGGCGCCTGACCCAGGCGCCAGCGCTGGAGCCCCCCACCGGTACAACCTGCGCCAACTCACCGGATCGTTCGACACCTCCCAGGACGTTGGATGGATGCCGGTATGTAACAACACAAGTGCGTCACCCTCGGGTGGACCCCGCCCTCGCCCGCTGGTCTGTCCGGCAAAACCCCGCCGGTTCGTCTGGCGCTCAGTCCGTCAGACAACCCACGCCGGATCGTCCGATGCCTGGAATCCCTGCGCGTCTTTCAAAGTGTATGGTGCACCCATGTGTGGTTTTGGTAATTAATGACAATTCTTCTGGACTAATGTTTGCATTGAGATATCCTCGTAGATCTTGTCCATGGGAAAATAGTGGAGCTAGTGTGTTGGACTCTAGAAGTTTACATGATGACCATTGTTATATTTAAGGATTTATATGAAGAATGGTCGTTTATAGAGTTGTGCATATTGCAAGTATGTCTTGAAGAAAAGGATTAGGTGGTCTTTCATGATTATCTTCAAGACATCATGAAATGAATAAAGAAAAAAAGATACAAGATGTACCAAGTGGATTATGTATCTCGTGGTATGATAAGAATTTTTCCATATAGCTTTGTAAACTAACTCATAATATGTGTGAGTGGCATTTCTATATTTGGTTAGGTATCTTTTCATGAGCATGCATCAAAAGAAAGATTTCATTTAGCCCATGGTCGATGACGTCAAGTGGTGTTCGTCATCAAGCTTGTTGTGGAAGCTCAAGAGAAGCGTCTCGAAGAAATCATGTGCTTGATACTTGCCACCCATTTGGAGATAATGACCATATGAAGAGTTGCCAAAAAGGGTCTCTCCCATAGTGGTGTATGGGGGAGCAATTTGCAAGTATTCATCAAGCGGAGCATGTGCTAGCAAGCACGATCAAGAAAGGAGATCCAACTTGAGAGAGTCAAGATCAGAATCATCTAGCTAGAGTGGAATGCTCAAGGCAAAGGCATGATCTTTATAGGTTTTCTGTTTTACCCTTCTCATGCTTTTGGAGAGATCGGGTTATAGGATCGATAGCCGTACTATCAAGAGGGGCTCTCGAGTGAGTAACTTGATCGCATCTTTGTGGAGGGCTTAAATATTTTCATACTTGTCATATCATATTTCTTGGTTCTTATCTTGAATTTCTCTTTGTGGTGTTTTGGTGATTTTCGTGATCTTCATGAAAGTCAAGGTTTACCAAAAAAAGGTTTCGTAAGAAAAACTTGTTGCGTTTTCGGTGTTAAAGGTTTTACCGGTTGTTCTTTTTAGAGAGGTCAAAACTTCCCCCATTTGGTTTTAAGTTTCATTGTTAGAAAAAATGCTTATTTACACGATCTTTTAGATCTCATTGTTGAAATTTCAACAAGTCCAAGAACATAAAAATAAAGTCCATATGCAAAAGTTATGACATTTTTCGTATCGAAGTTCAGTCAAATCCGGGGCAATCCGGAAATTCCGGATTTAATCCGACATTAACGTGAATCTGTCTGTTTGCAGCGGATTATTCCGACATGCCGGAATAAATCCGAAAATTTCAGATTTAATCTGACATGGTCATTTCTATCAGAAAAAGGCTCGTTTTTTAGGATGTTTTTAAGTGGCCTTCTTCCCCACTGACCCTTAGCTTTTCCCACCCCGTTTGTCCTCTATCTTTCACAATTTTTGACCTTGGAAAGGTTTCCCTTCTCTCAATTCTTCCCATGATTCTTTCATATCTTTGAGGGAAAAGAAAGAGGATATCTAGAAATACATTTCCACCAATCCACCTCTCTTCTAAGTGAGGGAAACCTATTAGATCTTGATCTTGGAGTTCTTAGTGTTTCTCCTCCTTTGTTCTTCCTCTCTTATTCCTCCATAAGCATGTGTTTCTTTGTTAGAATTTGAGAGTGAAGGATTTGAGCACTTGTTATCTTGCAATTTGCATTGGTTCCATCGGTTTGCTCTCTCCATGAGAATTCGTGGAAGTGAAAGTTTGTGAACTTGTTACTCTTGGGTCTTGGACCCTAGAAGACTTTGTGGTGTTCTTGGGAGGCTCCAATTAAGTTGTGGATACGTGCCCCAAGATTGTAGTGACCTCGAGAGACTCCAATTAAGTTGTAGATGCGTGCCTCGAGATTGAAGGTTAACAATAGTGAAAGATGAACTAGTTCTTTGTGGCGAGATTCGTCGGAGAATAGGGTGAGACCTTTATGGCGTTGAGTAGGCCTCTTGTGGCGAGCTCACACCACTCCAACGAGACGTACTCCCCTCTAAAGGAGAAACTCTAAAATACATCATCATCTCCATATGCCTCGGTTATTTCTATACCCGAGCTATTTACTTATGCAATTTACATCATGATAGCATAAGTTGTCACGTTGTTACTTGTCTTGCATAAGTTGTCGCTGCACTTAGTTGAGACTACATTATTTAGCTTGTGTGCTTGTTAATTTAAACAACTAGTTTATTTCCGCATTTAGTAATCCTTAACCGCAAAAGTTTTAATCGCATATTCACCCCCTCTAGGCGACATCGTTGTTCGTTCAGTCTTCAACTGCGGCTAGCAACACTTCAGCCGTCGGACGATCCGGCGTTCGTCCGGAGCCCCTGCTTGCGCGCAGAAAGTGGCCCCTAAGCCCTGTATCTCACCTACCACTTACCCCTTCGCCCCACCTACTATAAATAGGACCACATGAATTAGATCTAGGGTTGGAGATGATGAATTGAGAATTATGAGCTTGTGCTCGTTACCCCTCATGTGAGGATACTTCTAGGTATCAAGGCTACTCCAAATACTCTATATCTTGGATCAAATCAAGGCTACTTTGGTATTGCCATCCTTTCCCGTTGGGATTCTGGTGGTGTATTTCCAATCTTGCTCAACTCAAATTGGTTCCAATTAAGGTGCGTTCGAGTTGGTTGAGTTCCGCACGCGACCGTTGGGTTTAGCTGCGAGGATCGAACCTCGTAGTTCACACTAGTTATCGGTTACTTTCCTCTCAATCCTCTTGCGTTCTTCGTCGTCTCTCATTGGGTTGATTCGTGAGATCGGTTCACACACGAGTGGTTAACTCACACCATATGGTATAAACAGTCTCGTTGCCACGAATTTGACCCCTCAAAGCCACTTTTCCACCATTTTTTATCCCATCCCCAATTTTGAAAATTTCTAAAAAAAAGAGCCAAAAAGGATTTTGATCGATCTAACGATTCATTGCGTTTTCGTGGTTTTGGTCCATGGATTTGTTGCTTTAGACCCCATACCACCTTTTTATTTGAACACCTTCCCCAATTTTCGATTGATTTTGGGTTTGGAAGGAGATTTCGCGAACAACACACGCATGATCGTGGTCGCCGGACGATCCGACGCCAAATCACCAGCCCATCCGACGCCACCGGACGATACGGCCCAGACCGCCGGTGACGAAGGAATGGATATTAGACCCTACGGGAAAGGACACCCCCATCTCCGGCCCGAGGTTAAGGCCCAAGAGGAGGAGTCCTTGGAGCACCGAAAGGCCCACACAAAGCCCACCTGCAATATCTTGCGGGCTAAGTTAGGAAATCTGTAACCGACTTAGGGTTAGAGTTCGAGTCCTCTCCGGGTAGGGTTCGAGACCTGGCCACCTATATAAGGCCAGGAGAGCCACCGGTAGAGGACCAAGCAATACCGAAATCCCAAAGCCTTGAGCTCGAGATCATACTCTCGACTTGAGCCACCATCATTGTAACCGATCTACTCGAGTAATACAGATCGACAGAAGCAGGAGTAAGGGTTTTACCTCTACAAGGGCCCCGAACCTGGGTAAATCTTGCCCCCTGTTTAGCCGACGATCGCCACCAGCGCTCATGGGTTCTCCTACTCGAAACCCGATAGGGTCACCTGAGGGATTTGCCGAACAGCGGATTCGACAATTGGCGTCGTCTGTGGGAACGGCGGGCGCTGGATCACCGGCGTCTTCGGCTTCATCGACAACTTCTCGTTGGAAACCTTCGACGGTGGCTTCGTACAATCCTATACGGATCGGATCCATCGTGGTCACCCCTCACTCGCCGGAATGTCGCCCGGTATTCAACGATATGGAAAAGAGCGTCACCTTGACGTTCGGGAGCCTGAAGTTCGTGACCGACAGGGATGGAATCTTCCACTTCCCGGAAGAATCAGGGTTTGAATCAGGAGTCGTCGACTCGCGCCTTCGTCTGGAGAAAAGCGGCGAGTCCGTCCGCCTCAACGCCAACGACTACCATACCCTCTCGACAGAGGAACCTTCACGAGTACAAAGAGCTTTCCGATCTACGCCTAGGACGCACGAGCCACGACTGGCACAAGTCTGCACGGCAGGATCAGAACAACCCCTAGAGACAGAACATAGCGCAGCAGAACACGCCATAATCGGCGTCTCGCGGGAAGCTTGGGATCGCGCCAAGGAGGCTATGCGAACGAGCAAGCCACCCACGGCAGATTCACCACACGAGGATATGGTCGCCTACCATTATCATCTCGTGAGAGCAGCCGCAACCATCAAGGATGCTCGGATAGATCTGGCCCGTCGAAGAAGAGCGGCAGATGAATCAAGTCAACGACGAGCTGAGCTGTCCCTAGCACCCTCGGTCGGTACTCGACCCGCGAGGAAGGGATACGCATCAACATCCAGGGATATCGAGTCCTTAGGCGGGACTAGCAGGTCGGTCACGCCCTCCCTCATGCGAGTTGATGATGACGCAAACGTCTACCCGCAAACTCCTGCCGCCGCGGTCCTGGCCGCAGCAACTTACATGCAAATGAACCAGCCGACAGAAAGCGACCCTCGGGCAGAGTAGTATAAACAAGTGCGCAAAGGGCTAGGACTGGCAGCCGCAAGGCTCGCCTCCTATGACCGCAAGAAGGCCGCGGAGCAGCTGGAGAAAGAGAAGGAGAAGGAGAAAGAAAAATAGGCGTCTCGCAAGCATAGGAGCCCTTCGCCAAGAAGAGACAAATCACCACGCCGTGGTCGAGGAAAAGAGGCTCGACGCCATGGCGAAAGTCGAAGCAGCATCGAGGATAGCCCGAGAGACAAAAGTTCGCGACATCACAGCAGCCTCTCGCGAAAACGAAGCAAGGAGCCAAGGAAGGACACTGACCGCGACAAGTCAGGATACGACGCGCGATCGGATCTCCCACAAAATAAGGTGGACAGGGCAAGAGCAGCGTGATATCGCGAACGCTCTTCGTCCGGCTCTTCGGATGACGAAACATGTGGTGCACTTTGCTTCGCCAGCAGCATCCGAGAAGCACCCCTGCCCAAAAGATTCAAGCTCAGCACGGAAGTAACGAAGTACGACGGCTCACTCGAGCCCTCTTCGTGGCTAAACGATTACCTCACGGCAGTAAAATGCCAACGTGGGAACAAGAACACGGCTATGCAATACCTCAATCTACATCTCATTGGCGCGGCCCGTAGCTGGTTAGAAGCGAGGCCAAGGTCCTGTTACGCATCGTGGGACGACCTGCATCGCGACTTCTGCAAAAACTTCCAATCGACCTACAAGAGACCAGCCACCATTGAAGAACTACGAGCATGCAAGCAGAAAAGCGGCGAGTCCACCCGCGAGTATATCCAGCGATGGACCACACTCAGGAACACCGCAGGAAACATCTCGGAAGAAGTAGCGGTTGAAGCCTTTGCAAAGGGCGCCCGACGAACTGCTTTCAGAGAAGAGCTAGGCAGAGCCGCACCCAAAACTATTGGGGAGCTGATGAACATAGCCGACAAATTGGCTAATGGAGAAGACGCAGTGCGCAATGAGAGAGCGTCATCACCCGCACCCGATGAAGATCGCCATGGCCGAAGAAAGAGAAGGAAATATTACGATCACGAAGATCGAGAGGAAATGGTAGTGGCGGAATTCACGCGAAGTCGCGATACTGGACGACGCGAAAGTCGCGAATGGAAACCAAAGGTTGAAGCAAGAAGTCCCGAGGAAGACCTTGATGCTTACTGCTTGCTACATCTGTTTACAGATAAGCGCACGGGCAAAACCAAGGCGACGCACCTCCTCAAGGATTGTCGGAAGTTCCATGACATTCACGAGGCTTTCTCGAAGAAAAACAGATCAGCAGCTATTCCAAATTACCCGCCACTTTCAGGAGGAGCCCACCAAGGATTCCAGACGCCACAACCCCTACCTCCACCAGCAAATCCAAACATGGCATTGGCTGCACTACCAGCACCACCTGCACAAAACTCCGGAGCCAATGCGTATCCGAATCCGGCAGGGCAACTGGCAATGATCCAGAAGGTATGTCCATCCCGCAGAGCTCAAAAGACTAACACAAGGAAGTTATGCATGGTTGTGCAGACTCCGCCAACAAAGCCCGAATACTTGAAAATGGCGGATCAACCGATCACATTCTCAATGAAAGACCACCCACCACGAGTCTATCGACCAGGACACGCCGCCCTTGTAATCCAAGCACAAATTGGCAACTACGATCTGGCCCGCGTATTCATGGACGGAGGCAGCGGTATCAACATTATCTACGCGGGCACACTCCATCGGATGAACAAGAACCTGGATGGCCTTGCGGAATCAGAAACATCCTTCCACGGGATAGTTCCGGGAAAGCCAATCCGCTCACTTGGAACAATTAATCTAGAAGTTGTGTTGGGCAACAAAAGCAACTACAGAAGAGAATTCCTTGACTTCGAAGTCGTCGACTGGCCCTCACAGTACCACGCCATTCTTGGTCGAACAGCGTTCGCCAGATTCATGGCAGTACCACATTACGCGTACCTGAAACTCAAGTTATCCGGAGAATACGGTGTTATCACCATCGACGGAGATTTTCAGAAATCCAACAAGTGCGATATTGAGTTCAACGAGATCGCAAACTATTTCGGGATGCAAGAAGAATTGCAAGAGCTGGCAAAAACCACGGATCACTCCGTGATGCCCCTCACGAAGAAAAACGCGCCCGAATTGGAGTTCAGCGCCAACAGCGACACCCGAAAACATCAGGAGCACCCGACAGATTCTGCGAAGACAGCGATGGTCTCAACTACCCTCTCGCAAGCATAGGAAAGCGCGCTCGTCGAGCTCCTCCGTGAGTACTGGGAAATTTTTGCCTGGCAGCCCTCAGATATGCCAGGAATACCCAGGGAGTTCGCCGAGCACTCACTCGAAGTCCTCAAGGATGCTAAACCCATCAAGCAGACCACTCGACGGTTCTCAGAACCCAAGCAGAAAGCGCTTGGAGAAGAAGTGAATAGATTGCTAGCTGCAAAATTCATCAGGAAGATCAAGATATCCACCTGGTTAGCAAACCCGGTGCTGGTCCCCAAAAAAGAACACTGACATCCTTCGGGTGTGCATCGACTACACGTCATTGAACAAACACTACCCTAAGGATAACTTTCCCCTCCCGCGAATCGATCAGATCGTGGACTCTACGGCAGGCTGTCAGCGCCTATCCTTCTTGGACGCTTATTCGGGATATAATCAGATCCGAATGAAGAAGGAAGACGAAGAAAAGATAGCATTCATCACTCCACACGGTGTATACTGCTACACGACAATGCCCTTCGGGCTCAAGAACGCAGGCGCAACATATCAGCGCTGCATGCAAAAATGCCTCGCCAAGCTCATTGGCAAAAACGTACAAGTATACGTTGACGACATCGTCATCAAGACCCGAGTAGAGGACACACTCCTCGAAGACATCAGAGAAACATTCGACGCCCTCAACGCATACAGGATCAAGCTTAATCCAACGAAATGTGTTTTCGGCGTCCCAGCGGGAAAACTTCTCGGGTACCTGGTATCCGCCAGAGGCATCGAAGCCAACCCATAGAAAATACAAGCAATTTTGATGATGAAGGAACCAACCAACCTACGCGGAGTCCAGCAGCTCGCAGGGCGACTAGCCGCCTTAAGCAGGTTTATCGCACGATTGGGAGAGCAAGCACTGCCTTTTTACAAGCTGCTGAAGAAGACGGAAAAATTCGAGTGGACCCCAGAAACTAAACAAGCATTCGCAGACCTAAAACGATCGTTGCAAAGCAGAGCATCCTTGCAACACCGCAAGAGAGGGAGCCACTTTACCTATACCTAGCCGCAACAAACCAGGTCATCAGCACAGCAATTGTAGTCGAACGACCTGAGGAGGGCAAGACATCTGGAGTCCAACGACAGACCTATTACATAAGCGAAGTGCTTTCGCCATGAAAACAGCGATATCCTCACTACCAGAAGCTCGCCTATGGAGTCGTTCTTACAGCTCGAAAACTGAAGCACTACTTTCAGGAACACGCCATCACAGTGGTTAATGATGCATCAGTCGGTACAATCATGAACAACCCTATGGCATCCGGAAGAATAGCAAAATAGAGCATCGAGCTAGGCGCTTGGGATATCACCTATACAGGACGCAATGCAGTAAAATCCCAGGTACTCGTGGAATTCTTAAGCGAGTGGACAGAGCTACAAACACCAGGACCGCCCGAGTACACGAGCAACTGGATAATGTACTTTGACGGGTCCAAAAGAAACGAAGGAGCATGAGCCAGAATTGTTCTAATATCACCTAGGGGAGACAAGCTGCAGTATGTCCTACGATTGGACTTTCCACCCGACGATCCGGCATCAAACAATGACGCAGAATATGAGGCCCTGTTGCATGGGATGAAGATGGCAGTCGCGTGTGGAGCCACCCGACTAATGATCTACGGCGACTCAAACCTCATCGTGCAACAGACAATGAAAGAATGTGACGCTCTCGCCGAAAACATGGTTGCCTACCGTGACATGTACAACCTGCTCGAGGGAAGTTTCAAAAGATGCGAGCTCAAGCACATCGCGAGATCGAGTAACGAAGAAGCGGACAGGCTGGCCAACATGGGTTCCACAAATACACCCGTACCGCCAGGAATATATTTTGAGCGAATAACTAAGCGATCAGTTCAAGTCAAGAAACCTGTCGGGACACCTGCAGCACCGGAAACAGAGGTTAGCCCGCAAGTTGCCATTATCGAGTTTATTCATAATATTTCGCGACAAGTATTTCTAGTCGAGCCAGTTTGGACACAGAAGTACCTCGACTACTTGTCCGCCAAACAGCTCCCAGCAGATCTTCACGAGGCTCGACAGATAATCAGGCGCAGTAAATCTTTTCGGATGATCAACGGAGAATTATATAAGCAAAGCATCTCGGGTATACTCCAGCGATGTATAGCACCCGAAGACGGCAAGGAACTACTTCAAGACATCCACCAAGGATACTGTGGACATCACGCGAGATGGAAAACAATCATGGGAAAAGCTTTCCGAGCGGGATTCTACTGGCTTACAGTAGCCAGAGACGCAAAGGAGCTATTCGACCGGTGTAACGCTTACCAGCGATTCGCACCAAAGCCGCACGCACCCGCTACGGAACTGCATATGATACCCATCGCATGGCCCTTTGCACAATGGGGGCTGGATATGGTAGGACCGCTACGCAAGTCCACGCCGGGTGGATATACACACTTGCTGGTCGCAGTCGACAAATTTACCAAATGGATTGAAGCAATCCAGTAACCTCGGCTAGCGCTCAATGCACCGTCAAATTCCTCGACTCCATTGTATGCAGATTTGGAGTACCACATGACATCATTAGAGACAATGGTACTAATTTCACAGCCAAGGAAACACAGCAGTTCTGCGAAGAAAAGGGAATCAACTTCAAATTTGCCTCAATTGCACATCCGCAAACGAACGGACAAGTCGAAAGATCTAACGGCTTAGTTTCAGCTGGCATCAAGAAGCGCCTACTCGATCGTCTACACCCAGCAGCAGGACATTGGGCCGAAGAGCTATCCTCCGTGCTATGGAGCCTCCGCACAACTCCAAACCGATCCACCAACTACACACCATTTTTCATGGTATACGGGGCAGAAGCAGTCCTTCCCGAGGACGTCAGGTTCAGCGCCCCACGAGTTGTCGCCTACAGCGAAGAAACCTCTAACAGGGCACTCGCGGAAGATATGGACACACTAGATGAAATGCGCGATATTGCACTCGCAAGATCAGCAGTATATCAACAATCATTGCGAAACTATCACAGTCGCCGCATACGACATAGAGCATTTGCGGTAGGAGATTTGGTGTTACGGCTCAAGCAGAAGGAAGGACATAAGCTCGAGCCACCATGGGAAGGACCCTTCATAATACACGAAGTTATCCCAGGCGGAGCGTATAGACTGAAGAATCCGGCGACTAGAGGCATCTGTTCCAATCCTTGGAATATCGCACACCTCCGCAAATTTTATCCCTAGATCTATTTTTCTCGCAGCAATAAGGCTATATTAGCCACTCTTGTAGCTCGAATACATGACTTCTCAGTCATCACAATAAAATACATGGTTTCTTAACCATACATACCCGAAGATTATTCATCCTTACATGCTAAAAGTTACAGGTATACACCCCCAAAACACATGGGGGCTACGCCTAAATTCAGCATCACAGGAAAATTTATATATACAATGTTACACACCTTACAACAGTTTTTACAAACTACACAATGAAACAGGATATACACATCCTACACTTATACATGGCGATGAGTATTCTCAGCCGCCAAAACCCGATCTACCTCATCCGAGGTCAATCGAATGATCTCCTCTGCCGCAGGTCGAACAACCCTATAATGAGGAGACATATCGTCGATTGGACCATCAGGAAGTCTAGCTATGGAGTTGAAGTTCACCTCAGGATGCCATAAACGGACAAAAGAGAGAGCCACCACCGAGCCGCAAGTCATCTGATTGCGAACACACTCGCGAATCTCTCCTTCTCGTCCGAACACCCTGAGTAGATGGCTCCAATCTTCTGGACCCCTTTGCAGCGGATAAAAAGCAGCGTTCATTGCAATCAAAACCTCGTGAAAAGAACTCACGAGTATCTTCGCCTGATTGACTCTGAACTTCAAGGTGGCAAGCACAAACCCTCGACTACGATGAGACCAAAAATTATTCGCGTGAGGCCTTGAGCTACTAGCTTCCTGATAGATGTGGTTCTCCACCCACTGTTTCTCATTCCTGTCATCTGGTCGAACAACTGAAAAGCAAGGGTACATGATCAAAAGAAGAGCACAAGATTAGAAAGACTTGGGGGCTGAACTACTTACAGAGCAAATCATTGGCAACAGACGCCAATTCATCCATCACAAATTGCTCACGTTCAGTCGCCAGCTTTTGTTTGGATTTAGCCACGTCGGCTACCCCGCATAACGCCTTTAACTTGCGTTCTCCATCAGCTACACGATCACGGAGACCCGCCAAGGTCCCAACAGCGGCAACAAGAGGATCAGCTGGAGTAGCAGGTCCACCCGAAGGCTCTGCAGCCACCCCGGTCACCTGAAAAATACAAGGAAGATTAAAGAGTAAGATGCCCTACTCGAGATATATTAACCACCTATTCGACAGGTGCTCGGGGGCTACTCCCATCGGGAGCACACACACAATCACAGGAAGCATTTCAGCAAAACATCTCGATTCAACTATTGAAAATACGGGAGCACATCCCAGGGTTCATTACAATCGAAGCTGCGAAGTACAACAGAAATAACCTAAGAAGCTACAGTGGTGCTACCACTCGCGGCAGTGGTCCCTCCCTTAGAACGGGCAAATAACTCGGATAACTTCCGAGCAAGGACTCCGACAGCATCGCCAAAACGACGAAGCCCTACCTTTTTGCCCGTAACAGGATCGACGGGAAGCTCCGAGTAGGCCTCCTCCAAGCCAGTGACTCCATGCGCCAGCGCGAATTGGATGGCGGTCTTCGCCCCAGATTCTGACTGGGCAACCGCGTAAGCTTCAAGGAGATTGCCCTCCGAGAAAACCTTCAGCAGATCGCCCAACGCAGGTGGAGACACGGCGTTGACGAGAAGGCGGCCGTGCAGTTGCGTCAGCACCCGAATGGCATCACCAATCAAGGCGCAAACCCCTGCAGCATGCCTCCTAAGCTGGGCGCAAGAATCTGTCAATGCGTCCACTCGAGGAACCCCAGCAAGCTCCAGGGGGACACCCAGGAGACCTAAGAACAAAAAAGGGCTTTAGTCCAAAGGATCCACCAAGACAAAAAGCAGATTGTAGATAAGTACAACTTACCCGCGAAGCGCTCAGCAAGGGGATGAAGAAAATTGACGAGATTGGCATCTGCCTTGGCGCCAGCGTCCTCCAAGCTCTTCAGAGCATCCTGAGCAGCCGCAAGTTTTCCCTCGTAATCGGTAGATAACATGCGGGAAGACTCGAGCTCCCGTCGGGCAGTCGCCAGTTCTGCCTCTAGAGCTGTTGCCTGAGTGGAGGCATTCTCCTTCTCGGTCTTCAAAAATTCAAGTTGAGCTGCACAACAACGATCATCAGAGTCAAAGAATTGGTGGAAAACGAATACAAGAAAAGATGGAAAACTTACCTCAAAGAATCTCGTTCTCAGTGGTGAGTCGACTGCGGTCTGCTCGAAGGAACCCGCATTCAGACTCAGCAAGAACAACACGGCGACCAATCGCCGCAAGGGAGTCAATAAGCGACTGCAAGGAACATGAAAATAGAAGAGTCAGAAGAGCAAAACTTGAGCCTATACTCGATTGCAAACATTCGAGTATAGCCTCGGGGGCTACACCCATCGGGAGCACTGCCGTGCACCCGATAAAAAGAAGAAGAAGAAAACGTCTATCTCTGAGCCTGTGGCCGATCGCATGCGATCGACTACAGCCTCGGGTGCTACTCCCATCGGGAGCACTGACGTGCACCCGATAACAAATCCAAAGACGGTAGAACATTAAAAAAACAGGCAGCGAAGTTTACCTGGCCTTGGGCGAGTGAGAGGGATCCGCCGAGCTGCCCGACACCTCTTTTGGAGCCTTTGGAGTCGTCGCGTCAGGGGCGACATTCGGAGAATTTTGGACCGTGCCATCGGTAGGAGTTTCGCCTGCAGCTCCCGTTTTATTCCTCCTTTCGGGAGGAAGGGAAGAGGCGTACCTGCGAGGGATGATAGCTTGCGGGCTGCGATAAAGACAAAGCGTCAACGAGGCGCCAAAGGAAAACGTTCGACTAAAGAACAGGGAAAGAAACTTACTCATCCTCGTCGTCCTCCTCATCCAGCATATCCGCATTCCAAGCGGTTTGGATAACTGGGAATGAGGGGGAAGGGGCGCACGTACGCAGTGGAGTAGCGTTGATGGGCTCCTTCCCGGGCGATTCCTCCAGGGAGTTGTCCTTAGAGGTGGCCTCGTCACCTTCCACTCGACGGTGTTTACGATGGCCGCCATCCGAGTCCCCTGCGTCATCCGAAGAATCTTGCTCGGAACTCGAAGAAGCATTGGCAACACTGGTATCGGCTAGGCCGTCCAGGTTACTCGCCAATAACTCCGAGGCCTCCGCCCCAGATACTGGAGGGTAGCAGGTGGCCATGGATAAGCTCTACATAAGAAGACAGGAGAAATTCAGTCGACCATAATTCAGAACAAGAAGAAATAAGGAGAAAAGAAAGGCAAACTCACTTCGGACGGTGGAGGCCTTGACGCATCAAAGACTGCGACCGTGCAGTCGGGGAATTTTTCTCCCACCTTCAAGATGGTGATGGCCGCAATCTTTTTCTCGAACTCGACGTTCGAGAGCTCTTCACGGCTCACACGACTGGGATCCTCAGAGCCTTGGTATTCCCACATCGTGGAGGGTCTGTGCTGCAGAGGTTGGATTCTGCGCTTGAGAAAGATACCCGCCAGGTGTAGCCCGTTGAGCACGACTCCAGCAGCTTGATCACGGAGGGCTGCCACCCTTGCGAGTAGTGGCATGACGACCTGGGTTTCTTTAGCCGACAACTTGTGCGCCCAGGATTTCCGCCTCTTCAAGACAGCGAACAGGTGGAATTCCTCGATCCCACCCGAGCTGTTGTCGATGACGTAAAACCACTTTTTTTCTCCAACCCTGGGCGGAGTCGATGAAGTACATGCTGAAGTAGCTATTCTCCGATTTTGCTTGAATCCCGAAGCCACCCGTGCGAAGTGGCTCGCCAAGCTCAGATTCCACCCACGATTTCTTGCGGAAGATCCGGACTTTGAAGAGGGCCTTCCAGAGGCCCCAGTGTGGGCGAATTCCCAAAAAGCATTCGCAGAATACAATGAAGCACGATATGTGCTGCACTGCATTCGGAGGAAGATCGTGGAGCTGTATGCCATAAACATACAGCAATGCCACGAGGAATGGATGGAGGGGAAGAGAAAGACCACGCGACACGTGGTCCGCGAAAACCACGCGTTCGTTCGCGTGCGGGTTGGGTACCTCCTCCTTCTTGCCGAGGCGCACCCGCTTCTCGGACTCCGCCGGCAGCAGCCCCTCCCGCTGCATCTCCTTGATGCTTTTTGCCGTGGTGTTGGGCGAACGCCAGTCGCCCGAGCGCGGTGCAAGTTGTGCCGAAACTTCTCCTGACGCCGAAACGGCAGCGCCACGTTTCTTGCCTCCCGCCATCACTGCTAAGCACGAGCTTGAGGGGAGAAGGAAGGCGAGCGCGAGGAAGAAGATGAACTCGAAGACGAAGCCTGGGAAAGATTCACCGTTCCACCAAGACCCATATTTATATACGGGGCTACTCGATCCTGGCCACTCGATGCGCCACGTGGCGTCCATCGCTGCTACCACGTGTGAAGATGAAACGAGGAGGCGGTGCATGCTGTTTCCTGCCACGATCTTACCGGAGGATCGTGGGCATTTACTGCGTAGTTCGCGTAAAAACCGGAAACGACGCCTCGTTTCCGGTCAAAAAGCTGACAAAGTGGGCCAGCTCTTCTGCTCTCACTCCGTCACGTCCCATCGGGAGGATAAAAGTGCGCCATGACGTCATAGCGTGCATCATCAAGCTGAAAAATCTTTCGATTGAAAAGTTCAAAACGCGAAAATAACTTCGCATGAACAAAAATCCTTCGAATAAAAGTCCAAACACGAAAAATAACTTCGTATGGACAAATCATGAAGTGAAATCTCACAGGAAAAAATACCCTACACACGGAAATTCTTTCGTATGGGCACAATATCCCAGACATGAAAACTCTTTCATATGGGCGTAAAACTCCTAACACGAAAACTCTTTCGTATGGATAAGGAACTACAAACCCAAAACCGCGCGAGTAGGAAGATCCTGCCACTCATTCACACGATGTTTGCACATCATAAACCTGGATTGTTCAGCCGACTAGGTACATTTGGATGCCGTATTCTTTCGAATATGAAGATAAGACCTGAAGGATCTCTCTTGAGGGCCTGGAATCGCACTCAAGCTGCGTCCCCCGGTATGATACCGTGTCAACAACACGAAGAAAAATCCTAGCGGACGCGCCGGGTACCCCCATAGGTTAAGTTCGACTCGGTAAGACCATTACGGCCCAATCGCAACAATCACCTCGTCGGGTTCGAGTCGGAGGTCTCGAATCTGTGTAGGCCAGAACTGTTTTTTCCCTAGTCGCAATTAATTGGCCCTGAACTTTCGGGAGAGCCAAGCTACTGCGCCATATCCTTCTGCGAAAAACAGCCATACAAACATGCACTTTTTATTACTCGATGCTCGGGTACAAAATTCATCACACAGGGTACACGCCCTCCAAAACAAGAAACCACCGATACTGGTTGTCCAAGGGTGATAGAAGCAAAAAGTTTGACCGTCTACTCGACTGAAAAATCCCAATCGAGCAAACGCTCGGGGGCTACTGACGAAGGAATGGATATTAGACCCTGCGGGAAAGGACACCCCCATCTCCGGCCCGAGGTTAAGGCCCAAGAGGAGGAGTCCTTGGAGCACCGAAAGGCCCACACGAAGCCCACCTGCAATATCTTGCGGGCTAAGTTAGGAAATCTGTAACTGACTTAGGGTTAGAGTTCGAGTCCTCTCCGGGTAGGGTTCGAGACCTGTCCACCTATATAAGGCCAGGAGAGCCACCGGTAGAGGACCAAGCAATACCGCAATCCCAAAGCCTTGAGCTCGAGATCATACTCTCGACTTGAGCCACCATCATTGTAACCGATCTACTCGAGTAATACAGATCGACAGAAGCAGGAGTAAGGGTTTTACCTCTACGAGGGCCCCGAACCTGGGTAAATCTTGCCCCCTGTTTAGCCGACGATCGCCACCAGCGCTCATGGGTTCTCCTACTCGAAACCCGATAGGGTCACCTGAGGGATTTGCCGAACAGCGGATTCGACAGCCGGCCAATCCGGCCAGACAGACATGACTCCCTCCTTCCTTTTCCTTTGAATTTTGTTTTGGGCATAACTTTTGTTGTGTTTCTCCCATTTGGGTGATTAAGCTGCCTACGCAAAGACCTCAACAACGTCTACGACAACATCTACGTCGACACCTTGGAGATTCACCGCCTCACCCCTCGATGCATGTCCGAGTGTGACTAACCATATGTATAACTTGCTTCCGCTTGATTACCCCCTTCTTCCTTTCACGATACTTAACCTACCGGACTAGCTCATACGATTGCAAGACATTGCACTATTGTCACCAAGAGTGCTTTTAGCGTAGAACGTGTAGCGTCCTCTAACATCTTGGCATTAGCATCTAAAATAAAAAAATAGAAAAAGAAAAACAAATGAATGGCACCAAGTTTTTCTCTTTGTAGGAACGCCTAGCTTAGCGAACAAATTGAGAGTGACCGGTGAACACTTTGTGCAAATCTTATTGCCTTACTTGTGAGCAGTCGAGTTAGCGTGGCATCCAATATTAGTCTTCGTTAGGACATTTCAACGTCACTCGTCTTTTGGCTGCACTAACCATATTTATCTCCTGCATGAATTTTTACTTTGTTTTTCCGTGTTTGTGTTATAGGTTTCTTTTGCACTAGTCACTTTGGTCCTTAGTAGTTCGTTTACCAAACCAGTTTTGAATGGGAAAATCTTAAGATATCCCCACAAACCGCTGCATTTTTGAGTAAATTAAAAACACTCATGGAACAGTATTTTAAGAGATTGGGTGAAAGGAAAGGGTTTAACCAAATCCCCTCCAACCCCCAATCTCCTTGAGATGAAATAACACCAGCAGTAAACAAGGCCTTACTGAAGCGGCCGTTCATCCAAAAAACCATGAACTTCAGTAAAAGGATCCTGTTTCTGTCGGCAACCACTTTTTTAGGCTTGTAGCATCACATGCTTAAAAAATTATCAAATGAACATCACAAATACCAGAAAATTAGTGAACAAAGTACATGGTATCTAACAACCGTAAATTTTCAACGATTTATGCTGAATCACAAAGTTTGCTGTTACGTATCGAATAGTCCACATGTAGCAAAGTTGAAGAGGCTACATGCTCTGAACATGGCTTTTCCCGTAAGAAAAACATAACTGCAGAGCCTCACTGCATTCCTGTGAAACAAGCAACGACTGAGCATCTAGCATATTACTTCTTGTTTTCAGTAGATTCTGCTGAAGCCGAGGCTGTTGAGTTGGCTGTGAGGTCATCCCTGGCGCATTGCGATACATATGGCTTCAACTGCAGTTATTTAGACAAGGAATTGATTTGTTATAGGTTATAACACACGCGAAATTGACGAGGCCAAGGCAGATGATTCCCTCAGCTAAACCACATACGAGATTTTCATGCAACATGATATCGTCCACTTCCACCTCGACCTAGGTTAAACAATCCAATGCTACTAGATTTGGAACATTTAACTCTTTTCCTTAGTAACAACAATATTTGTCCTCCGTTTTTTAGATGAAGTGAGGATCTGGCAAATATTTTCCATCATAATTCTTGAGTCAACAACACATTACTTGAAATAGAAAGTTTGAACGGTTCGCTTATTCTATGTTTGTGATTTTTCTGTTTGTAGGTACTGCTAACTATCTTTTCTATTCTAGATGCTCTATTTTCTGAGCAAAAGAGTTGCAATATTCTATTTGTTCTCCAGAAAATCGAGATTGTAATAAAGCACATAGGCAACTTTGAAACTTAATTTATATTGAGTATAAAAGCAGTGAAGAAATGACAATTTTTTACAAAGGTCACCTTGAAATCAGTCAAGTCAGGGACCACAAATCTTGGTAACTTGGCATCCACCATCACATACCCACCTGCAAAATTACATCAACATTTAAAAAATGATGTTCAAAAGTACAGAAGTGTAATTCTTCAGTCTAGAAAGCCATCCAAAAACTAGAAAGTCGCAGTAACAGTCACATTCTTACTCACTTGGTGCAATAATCATATCCTAGCATGAAAGTGATAGCAAATTTACTTGAACCAATCAACCAAGCAACATCAAGAATACTGTTGCCGAGGGACTGGATCCTTACATATAAGTATGAAACACACAATCAAACTAATCTATTACAGCTAAAATATATAAATAATTTATGGGTCAACCAAGCATGGTGTGTCAGTAGATAAAAAATCCACATCCACATAAGAGTACCAGAGACAATGAGCTGATCACAAGATACCTGAAGCTTTTGGACTCAGATCAAACTCATAAATATAGGCATTTGATCTAATGGACAAGGTACATGTATGTTTCCTCTTTTTGGACAAAATGCATAGTAACAGTGCTAAGTTTTAGCTGACATCAATACAATGTTGTCATCTAATCATGTATATAGTACTTCCAAGTACCAAAAATCTACCCAGGTTCTACATTCGGCTAAATATCCATCATGTGCATTACTACTTTGAATTATCCTGCAAGTGCATTTCACAATGACCTAGCAATCCGACATTAGCAGATCGTAGATGGATCATGGATGCATAAATAGTTGCATTTCTTACTGCAAGGCTTTATCGCTATGCATGTATGTTATTACTCCCTCCGATCTGGAAAAAGTGTGGTTGGAAAACAATGTAGCACGTACAACTCGTAGGTATAAGTTCCAACGTTTTTTTCCGGATCAGAGGGAGTATCATTATCATTACTCCTATAAACATAGGAGTTGGTGGTAATGGTGGTTTGTCTACCCCTAACCCCCTACTTCAAAGTAACTTACTGACAAGGGGGGCTATCTCTCCACGATTTCCGCCATCTTGTTTTAGGAGTCCAAAATATATGTCATTATTTATACTGTTTTGCCATATCTAAGTTGCCTTGTTTTCCCTAGTCGTAACTTCAAGTGAGTTTTTGTTACATTGATTGTATAGAGACTGATACGTATATTCTTATACGTTTTCCAAGTATCTATATTCTTTGGTGAAGTTTCTGAATTTGCTAACAGTTACATCTTCTATCTAGCAGTATGCATGACAGCATTAGCAATAACTGAATATACCTACTCGCTACTACATTTCCATGGCTAATGCTCACTCCCATGAACCTCACAAATGGCTATAGACTGCCTAGATTGAAATGTGTTGCACCTTTCCACTCACTAAACCTTTACATACTCTGATGCAATTGAAAGCACCCTCAACTGTCAAGTAAAATGCACATGAAACAGAAGACGATAAGAAAATGTAGTCTCAGGGAACGAGCACGAGATACAGATAAAAGTACTGGGTTCAGATCAGAATTGCTGTCACCTTTGCGGGTGTGGAACCCGGTGGGCTTGCAGTTCTTGCCCTTGTAGTAATCCCGGGGCGCCCGCTTGGAGGAAAGGATGTTGAGCGAGGACGTCCGCTTCCGCCGCATCGACCTCCCGATCGAGCTCAGTATCAGCCCCAGCGGCATCGTCCTCCTCCTATGGTAACAACCCTTCCTGCTGGTTCCTACGAATCCCAACGGCAAAATCAGTGGTCGAGGAGGAGGAGCCAAGCAGGGAAGAAGTGAGGATGCGGCGAGGCAAAGGGCATACCGGTGGAGCGAGGGGGGGTCGGAGGCGCAGACAGGGGAAAGTGCGGTAGGGTTTTGGGGCGTTTCGAGTCGGAGCTCCTCTTTCCGACGGCGGCGGCGGCGGGCGATCAGTGCGAGAGTAATGGGCTTTCGTTTGGCAGGATATACGGGCTTCCTGAGCCGTCTGTCTTTCAATGTACGGTCGAGATCTCGTGAGGGGCAGCGATGTGGGTCGTTCAGCCAGCTGACACGTGGGCCCAGAACCTACCGCACCACAGCTCTACTGTCCTGCAAGTCCGCAGGCACCCAAAGCCAAGACGGCGAGAGGCCCATGTCCCAACCATTTCCCTTCGCCGCTTAAACCCTAAACCCAAACCCAAACCCAAAGGCAAACCCCTCTTCCGCTTCCTCTTCCGGCTGCTGCTCGCCGCGCGCTACCATGTCGATGGCGGTGGCCTCGCTCCGCTTCCTCACGCGCCGCCGACACCGCCTCCGTCTCTCCGCGCCGCTCGCCGTCCCCGGCACGCGCGCCGCATTCCTCTCTGACGCGGCCGAGGAGGTCCCGCGGGCGGCCCCGCCGCCGCCGGGGCGGAAGGTGCTAGAGAGCTTCCGCGAGGAGTTCGAGATCGGGGGCCGCCTCATCGCCTTCGAGACCGGGAAGATGGCGCGCTTCGCCAACGGCTCGGTGGTGATCTCCATGGATGACACCAACGTCCTCGCCACTGTCGCGGCCGCCAAGTCCTCGGACCCCGTCCGGGACTTTCTCCCTCTAACCGTAAGGATCGTTCTGCTTCCGCTTATATGCAATTTGATGTGAACTGTTCTATTTGATGCGGTTTAACTACTCCCCAGCTACACCATTTGATTTATGTTACCGATTGTTTACAGGTTTTATATTTTGCATTAGCCCCTCCATTCGATTGGGTTTCGCTGATTTGGTTCACTAGCACTTTTTGGTTGCAGTACCATTAGTCATTATTGCTGTTCGTTAGTGCTAATCGCCAATTTGGCATTTCATTGTTCAGACTAATTCTGACGCCATATGCCCATTATCATGCCTGATTTCTGTCGGGTACTTACCTACTGCATATTGTTAGCTTGTAAGATAGCATCATTTTATTAACCTCGATATGGTAAATTTTAATAGAGCAATATCGAGCAACACGTTGATCCCTACACTTCTTTGAGTTTAGGGACCTACCTGATTTTCCTGGACAAGTTCAACGACCCACTGTTTACTTTACTTTTTGTATTGCTAATTTAACTTATCGGGAATATGCTTAACCCAAAAGGAAGAACTGAATATGTTTGTCTTCACATTTTCAATGCAACACTATTCACTGCTATGTGCATCTTTTTAGGACCATTTCGGTGCTTCTTTTACCTGATGACGATGTTGGTCATTTTTTTTGGCTGTAGGTCGATTATCAAGAGAAGCAATACGCTCAAGGTGTTATTCCCACAACATATATGCGCAGGGAAGGTGCCCCTAAGGAAAGAGAACTACTGTGTGGGCGCATAATCGATCGACCAATACGGCCATTGTTTCCTCGTGGCTTTTACCATGATGTCCAGGTGATCTTTCTAATTAATATTTTATTCTTCAAAGTCACAAAGTTTGCACAGGCATTATCACTCATTGGTGGAGTTGCGTTCTCTTTTTCTAGATCACGGTAAATGTTCTTTCCTCAGACGGAAAGCAGGACCCCGATGTTATGGCTGCAAATGCATCTTCAGCTGCACTTATGCTATCTGATATACCTTGGAATGGGCCAATTGGAGTAATACGTGTTGGGAGAATTGATGGGAATTTTGTGTTGAACCCAACAGTGGATGAGGTATATATCAATCAAGTTCTTCCACATGAAATAATCGTGATCTATCCTCCATTGTGCATGAATTGTACCCATAGTGGTGTACATTTCACTGTTCGTAGATATCATATATCACAGGAGCATTTCGTCGCTCATGTTGCCTATTCCATTTGTGTGTAATTTGTACCATAACTAACTACGTCCTAGTACACCTTGTTCGCACATATTATCCACTATACAATGCTGGAAAATCATTCCGTTTACTCATATTATCTGTATACTTCACCGCGATTTGCAGTTAGGTTTGAGTGATCTCAACTAGTTTATGCTTGTTCACGGGATAAAACATTAATGATCGATGTACAAGCTCGTGAGATAACTGAAAGAGATCTTCAAGCAGGAATGAAGCTTGCACACTCTGAGGTATTATTCCTTTTTCTATTTATCGTTGATGCATTGTAAATATATTCTCATGCACTTGACTATGATTATCAGGCAGTTAAGTGTATCGACCCTCAAATAAGATTGGCTAAGCGAGCTGGCAAAGAGAAAAAAGAGTACAGGCTTTCAATGATATCAGATGAATCTTACGAGAAAATAAGAACATTATCAGAGGCACCAATTGAGGAAGTCTTCACAGATAAATCATACGGCAAGGTGTGTTAAGTATTCACTTTTGACTGGAGCTCTTCCTTTCTAGTTTGTTGAGTCGAAAGCGAAAATGTCTGGTTGTGACCATAGTAAAGACTTCTGCCCCCATCTCTAAATACAAGTTGCCCTGGGATCTGTGTGGTGATTTCTCTTGAATATTGCTTTCACTTCTTTAATTCTTTTTGCTAGTATATTGTGAAAAAACCTATAGTCAGAATTTGCACTGTAAACCATGAAGAGTCAAAGTCCAACTACTTTTTTCTTGAATTACTATTGAAGCAGCATCTATTGTTTTTTTTTTGGCTTAGATGTTTTCATTTGTTGCAGTTTGAGCGTGGAGAAGCCTTGCAGAACATCACAGAATCTGTACAAGCAAAGCTTCAAGAAGAATGCGACGAGGAAAGCTTGAAGTTTCTTCCTAAGGCAGTTGACACAGTGAGAAAGCAGGTAGAGCAAATCGATCTCGTTTTACACACTGCAACTCGGAACGTTATGGAACATGTACTTAGAGATGTTGGCGGACGTCCGCCAGGGATACCCCTGTCGATTTTTTGATTGGGCTGTTTAGACGGGCCTGCACACAAATGAATCTATTAGGCCTTGTAATTGCCCTACAACATGCACGATGCTGGCAGACACGGACAGTCTGCCAAGTCCGGCGGCGAGTCCACCTGCATCCCCACATGTACTGGTCTCATCAATGAAAGGACAGATGTTTACAGAAAAAGCAGAGCACATTGATCTCCGTGACATTTGGCAAACTTGTAGCTTATATATCCTGAACACATTAGCAGTTGGACCTGAACTCTGTTTTCAGCCATGTGCATGAGTAAATGAAGCTCTGGTCCCCAATGTATTCACCCGACCTATTGTTTTCTTTATTTTCCAATATATCTGAATACAAGATAATTTATTGGTTCCAGTTGTACATGAAAATCTCAGATAACCTGGGCAAACTATATTGAGGTATCGGGCTATTTAATTTCTAAAGTGAGATGGAAATTCTGAGACCTATAGCTTGCCATCTATCCTTGGCATCACCTGATAGCACTTCAATCAGTGCTGTTTTCTTGCAGAATCAATTATATTATTTCAGTTCATACGGACTTGTGCCCTTCTTTTGTGCAGGTCATACGCAATAGAATAATTAAGGAAGGCCTTAGAGTCGATGGTAGGCAACTTGATGAGGTGCGGCCATTGTACTGTGAATCAAGCACATATCCGGTGTTGCATGGTTCTGCACTGTTTTCGCGTGGAGATACTCAGGTTCTCTTTCTTCCCTCTCCACATACACACACATGCACGCACCTCGCTCCCACTGCACAGGCACACACAGCTGTTATCTGTTTAAATTTTAATGAAGTTTTAATATATACACACCTGTGCAAGTAACCTGGATCTCTCTTGCAGGTTTTATGTACAGTTACCCTTGGTGCTCCTGGTGATGCCCAGCGATTAGATTCAATTGTTGGCCCTCCAACAAAGCGTTTCATGCTTCATTACAGCTTTCCACCATTTTCAATAAACGAAGTTGCCAAACGTGGGGGTTTGAATCGACGTGAAGTTGGACATGGTACATATTTCCTCTTGTATGTGCAGAGCTGCAGATTATAGAATTTACTTATCCCGGAGTCTAAGCTGAAGAGATATGCGCAATATCATGTTTTAGTTTGGCTCATTATTGCCTTGCATTGTGATAAGATATGATTATGTTAGAATACAGAGCCTACGAAACTTGGCGAACTGTGGCTTGCTGCAATATATAGTTTCTTGATCCCTGATTGTGTTTTCCTTGTTTCTTCCTTCGTTTAGCTTGCTTAATTTCAGTCTTAGTTTACATTGAAAGTGCGATGATTCAAAATGGATACCACCAATTCAGCTAATTGTTTGTACCCTGTACAGGCACTCTTGCCGAGAAAGCATTACTTGCTGTGCTTCCTCCAGAAGAGGACTTCCCATATACTGTTCGGGTAAATTCAGAAGTCATGGCTTCTGATGGTTCAACATCAATGGCATCAGTATGTGGAGGTACACATCTTTATTTCTTCTGGTGGTAGTGGTACTATTATACATAAAATGAAACTCTTAGGCTCCATTAGTTATGGCTTGGAGCCTTGCAGATGATGTTTTATTCGAACCAAATTCGATTTGTCTGCATGTTGATGTTCTGCAGCTTTTAGCTGGTTGACCTTCACTTGTAGCTTGGCAGTGGAATGCCGTTCGCTTGTACATGTCCTGCACTTTCATGTGAATTGGAACAAAGGTCTATACTTTGTTATGTAACAACGTGGAGCATTTCTACCAAAGAAATTAAGATATCTTCTTTTACTTTTAAAGGGGAGTTGGTGAATGAGTGATGGGATCACACTCCTACTCCCTCCTCTCTTTCTACTATAGAGACCAAAGTACAAACTCACCTACATACATATACAAGACATGGCGCCTCTTTGAAAAAAAAACAAAGAATGTGCCTAGGCTGCCACTAACTAATCACTTGGTTCTCTCTCAAAAAAAACTAATCACTTGGTAAGTAGCCCTTCATATTCTCGACAATCAACTCTGTAATCTCATGTAAAATGATCCTTCCTTATCTTGTCAACAACTAATTTCTGAATCTATCTATAAATATTGTCTTTTTATCTCCGCAGTGAAACAAATCATGATTCATCTCGATCTCTTTGCCTCACATGTTCTATCGTAAGTCTCATCCTATTCCACACAGATGTGCTCTTTCTCGACCCTTATTGTCGGGCTGTCTTGAATCCCCACGTTGCTGTGGCCTTGCCCCTTGTGTGCCGAATTTTCTCTGTGCAGTGCGGTTAGAAAGCACTGACACCAGCTGGGTGGCTGATCCTGAAGTGGAAAGACACTGCAAGGCAGCAGGTACGCACACTGCAGCCGCACGACGTGATAGTGGTCACGGAGGAAACTGGTGGCAAGGAACAACATCAGTGTGATTACTGGGTTATACAACTGGTATCTTAAAAGAAGATACTACAATACGCCAGATGCATCTTATGCGTCTGGTATAGGATGTGCATGGTGTGAGATTGTCATATTGGTGCATCGGAACTCGGAAGGAGGAGGGTCGAAGGAAAATTTCTTGAGCAAAACAAACTTTACGAAATTTGAAAGGAACAGGAATAAAACTGTCTAAGTTAAATTCAAACATTTCTGCGCAGCAACGCACGGGCTACAGGGCATGTGTTAACACTTCGAAGAGACCTTTAAAATAACTTTATCTTATTTGTATTAAGTTTAATAGGTTTCTAGCGTCTATCTATTAATCTCGTTACAAAATGTCATTCAAACATCATTGTGATGTCTGGAAACTGCTCAAAAGAAAGTACTCCCTCCAATCCGTATTAATTTTCGCTGAATAGGATGTATCTAGACATGTATTTAGCACTAAAACATGTCTAGATACATCCGATTCAGCGAAAATTAATATAGATCGGAGGTAGTTATTTTTGTTAATTTCTGCTTTTCATGCATTTTTAAATGGTGGCTGACAGGAAGCATGGCTTTAATGGACGCTGGAATACCTGTAAGGGAACATGTTGCTGGTGTTTCGGTTGGTCTTGTCAGTGAAGCTGACCCAACAACTGGAGATATTTCTAATTATCGTATATTAACAGATATTTTAGTAAGTCTTAGACACTCTTCATTTCTGTTATCAAATTAGCCAGAAAACAATTTCCTACTCCCTCCGTTCCTAAATGTAAGATGTTTTAGGCCTTTTCCACATTCACACATGTCTACATGTATCTAGACTACTTTTAGTGTATATGTTCACTGATATTAGTATGTATCTAGACAACATAAGTAATAGCTACAACATCTTATATTTAGGAACGGAGGGAGTATATTTTAATCTAATCGACTAATTGTATGTTTCTTCCAAAAAATGTCCATGCTTAACTAAGCATCTTATCTGGTGTTTTCAGGGTCTTGAAGATCACTTGGGTGACATGGATTTCAAAATTGCAGGAACAAGGAAAGGTATTACTGCTATTCAGCTAGATATAAAACCTGCTGGAATACCATTGGACATAGTATGTGAAAGTTTGGAGCCTGCAAGAAAGGCTCGTAATCAAATCCTCGACCGCATGGACCAGGAAATCAGTTCTGCTCGTGCTATAAATGATGGAAGTGGTCCTCGATTAGGTTTGTTTATGCACTTTCATTTTTCCTTTTTGGATAGGTTACTTTGATTTGTTAATGTTACAACCGCACCTCCATTTGCAGCCACACTGAGCTTCAGCAGTGATTCTCTTAGGAAATTGCTTTTCCACAGGAAAAAAATTGAGCAAGACACAGGTATGAAGTTAATTTTTTACCTGATAGGCTGATACCTCTTCATGCATTTCTTAGCTCTTCATTAAGAAATGGTCCATGTCATTTGACAAGAGGGGTAAATGTACTTGTTTGGGAAATGCGTTGACTTGGAGTGTCCAGGTGGAGGTGTTGTTTCTCGGAGATGCTTGCTGTCGGTTGAGACGCGGCTTGGTTGCTTAGCTTAGGATAGACACCTTTGTAATGTAGTTGCCGGTGTGGTGTTTGACAGATGTTGGTTGCAACAATCTGTCAATTCTTGTACTCAAAATTCTTCTTCTATAAAAATCAGGTACGCAATTGTGTACCCTCGAAAAAGAAATAGCCTATGGATACTTTTAGAGACCACAAGATTGATCTAGCTTATAACATTGAGTGATTGCAAGGGTTACATCCTTTAAGATTTGAGGTTTATTCTTTTTTGTTGAGAACTTGGACTGATAAGAGTAAAATACTCATATCGGTTGTTGCATTTGATAATAGGGAATTATGCTGCTACCACCCATGGGCTATATCACCCATAGATCCAATGTCAATTCGTGCTTCTAGATCCATATATTTTTACCATCTTCACTGCAGCTCATCCTCATTCCATATATTTTGTGTCGTATGCCCGTTTCCAGAAAATAGCCAATACAATCTGGATACGATTATCAACCATGCCTAACTAAAGATGAATAGAAGGATTACTAGAAGCTAAATATGAAATATTTCATAGTAAGGACAGTGTGATAACTTTCACTTTTCCATTTTCATGCTATTAGCTGTCACTCGTGTGGATTCTAGACCTGCATGTCAGTGTGATAACCGATTGTCAGAAATTAAAACTCCGTTCAGGATTAACATAATTTAAAGATACTGGATATCGACATAATTTTTCACCATTCTGTTAGGTAGCTTGTTTACTTCAGTCCATGTACATCTTCATTTCATATGCAATCTGCATTTTTCAAGATTTTTAGGCTGCTAATTTTGTAGTTAATTCCCTTTTCTATTTTCGTAAGGTGCACGAGTATCTGTTAGTGATGGTACAGTCACTATTGTTGCTAAAACGCAGCCAATTATGGATAAAGCACTCGAGAAGGTATGTCTCAACAACACATGGCATGTAGCTTAAGCCAGTATGACACCACCTGCCTGTATCCTTGTTTAAGCTGTAATACAAAGTGTCGGGAGGAAGAAATCATTATGTGAGAATGTCTAACCTGTTCTACATCTTTGCAGGTTGAATTTCTTGTAGGTCGTGAAATTGAAGTTGGCAGGACATACAAAGGAATTGTTTCCTCGATAAAGGAGTATGGCGCTTTTGTGGAATTTAATGGTGGACAGCAAGGTCTTCTTCACATATCTGAGCTGTCACATGAACCGGTATTTCTCATGAAATTCTGCTTCACATTCTAAGTTGTCTCATGGACCAGTATTTATTTATCTTATATGACTTGATTTATGCTGGCACATTTGTTTACTTTGCCTTGTGTTTATTCAATTCCTTTAGAATATAATTATAGTTCTGTATGAATATTTTGGATATGCAATACTCAAGTGAAGAATGTTTCCTAGACAGTTTTGATTAGTATAAGAAGGTATTTGGTTTGAGGGCCAGGTTGGTGCAGGATCATCGGATCCTACTCCAAACCCAACCTTCTTGCTTGGTTTGAGGAACATATTGAGTTGGTCCACCACCAATCTAGTTTAGACTCCTTGCTTTCTCTTATTAAGAGAGACCTCTTTGCTCTTTCCTTTAGAATGAAAGAGGCGCTCGCAGAGCCCTTCTGATACTGGTTTGGCTCCTTCGTATAGTCTTGTATAGCCCGTCCTCGTCTCTTCCTGTGTACTGTCAGGGCATCCTCTACAGTTTTCCACTAAAAAAATCACCCCACCTGGCTATAACTATGATAGAATATGATAAATAATATCAGGCCATAAAAAATCATGAAATTTCAATGACCCTTGATGGACTAGCAATGACACCCTCTATGGTCCAGAACAACCAAAGGTTACTGTATTATTAAGTGCTCCATTTTATTATAAATACTGGCAAAGCAGATTTTAATTAGTTCTAACTGTTATTCATGTATTTTTGTTTATTTCCTTCTTCGTTCAGGTTTCGAAAGTCTCGGATATTGTTTCTATTGGGCAAGTGCTCTCATTGACATGCATTGGACAGGACGTGAGGGGTAATATTAAACTTTCACTGAAAGCAACCCTACCCCATAGGCTTAGAAAGGAGTCAGCAAGTCAGGATACTGATCCTTTGGCAAGTCAAGAAATTGTTGGTTGGGCGGCTGTGGAGAACATGGTGAGCAAGGATGCTGATGTTGAGCCATTGAGTAGCAAAGATGAAGGTGGCGCAACTGAGACGCCTGCATTTTCTACTCCGGCAGTTATAATTCGCAGTGCTGCTGACTGTGATGCTCAAGATGTTGCAAATGGTCTTACTAAGAAACAATCGAAGGTTGCAAGTTCAAAGGTCGCAAGTTCGAAGGTTACGAAGTCATCTCCTAGAGTATATAAACCAGCCAAAGAACGCGAGGACGCTAGAATAGCTTCTCCAAGAAAACATCAAGTACATCAACTGCCAAGAAAAATAAGAAAGAGAAAGCTGATGATTCTGGAAGTAATGGGCTCGATGCCATTCCAGAACAAGACACAAGCAACACCCTGAAGTGTTCGAGTTCCACAAACTTCAGATCAGGTTCTATGAAGCTGGGCGATGTAGTTACAGTAAAGGTGTACCAGATACGGGCCTATGGATTAGTACTTGAGCTGAGTGATGGAGTTCGTGGAATGCATAAATTTGTGGTAATTTCATACCCAACTCTATGCTGCTCATGCCCATTATTTCGTACATTGCTCAATTTTATATCCCTTGTTTTACGGTAGTTTCATGTTTTGCTCTCTGGTACTGAAATTCAGGTTGGATGTTTTACAGGAAAATGGACGAAAGGATTTTGAGGTCGGAGAGGAAGTGCTTGCAAAATGCTCAAGTTTCAACTCCAAGGGTGTCCCAGTCTTCTCATTGCTAGATTAGTATCATTTTGATGCAGCTAATTTGCTTTTCATTAGAGGTCTACAGAGGTAAAGACACTTGTAAATGCGTAGCAGTTAATCCACCAACTTGATGAACATGAGAAGCAGGGAAGCAGCGCCAATTTTGTCAGATGTTGCCCAAGTTTTGTGCTTTTGCAGCTGTTGTGAGCATTTTGTGCCTGCATTTTTACGCTTTAAGCAATGGAATCATGCATGTAAGGAGGGAAAAATGTTCATCCTGTGATTCAGCTGAAATGTACGAACATTCAGCAACGTCTGTATATTAGTATAGCCACAATGTTGCTTATTTGTTTTTTTTTAATAATGACAACGTTAAATGTCATTCTATGTTTACTGATGGCTCATCGCATCAGTTCATTTCGTTCGTTAACAGCTTTTTCTAGTAATCTGGATAATGGTATTTTTTAGAAGAAAGCTCCTTCCTCATAAAAAAGTGCTAATGTCCTTTGAATGAATCATGTGTCAACATTGTTCTGCAGTGTATTCTTGTAAAAATTGACCATCGACTTTGAATGTTGATGGAGGACAAGTTTAGAGCCTGCATATTTGTACGCAGCATAGGAAGGCATTGTACTGGACGCATGGTAATTAGTATGCACTACGTACATACCATTTGTACACAAAGCACAAAAGTATTCGAACATACAAATACTACATGTAAAACCTATTGACGCTCAGAAATTGGGTACCTAACATGTACTCCCTCCGTTCCTAAATGTAAAATGTTTTAGCTCTTTTCTGCATCCACACATTTCTACATGTATCTACAGAATTTTTAGTGTATATGTTCACTCATATTAGTTTGCATCTAGACATCATGAGTAATAGTTAGAACATCTTATATTTAGGAACGGACGGAGTACAAGATATTACTTTCGAAAAAGAAATATTCATAAGATCAGAGAAAGGAGAAGATGCTTTTTTTTTCGACTGGTCACGGGGGAGCACAAAGCAGCTTCACCGAGGGGAAACCGCAGAAATTGAGTTTTCAGTAGATTAGACTAGGATTTGGTATCCAGTTTTTTCGTCAATAGAGATGACATCGTCCGCAATAAGTAATCTTTGCCTTACTACTCGATTACGAGATCTTTTCGGTGTCAACGGTGGTGTTGGAAGGTTCAATTTATCTAGGTATGGTCCTTCAGATCTTGCTTCGCCGGATCGGTTTTGGATCTTTTCTCCTAGTTACCGCGAGGAGGATTGTCCTTATAATATTTGTCCAGGCTGCTACGTACTCTCGGCTCTCAGCGACGTCGACCAGGTTGTTCGGGTGTTTTTCCCTGCAATACTGGTGTTGATACTCTCGCCGATGTTGGTTGATTACTTTAACGGTTGTTTGCGTGCTCGCAGTCTTGGCATTGCGACTCAAAATTAAAATTATGAGAGAACTCTCGTTAGTATTTACAGGTTTATGGTTTGGTATCTACGTTCTACAACTGCCTTCCTAAAAGTGCAAGATTGTGTCATGGAAGAAGAAAGATGTTGAAGATTTCGAAAATTTGCTCGTTTTTCTTAGACCTTATTTTGTAGTTGCTATAGTAAGCTCGTGTATCTCTACCATGTACTATCTCCAACACTAATATATCATGGTATTGATTGTCAAAAAAAAAAGTGATGGTCTTTTGAAGTAGTTGGTCCAAATGTGGTGGTTTTTTGCAATTATCTCCATGCCATAGGGTGGCGTGTCACGACAGTTCTTTCGGGCAAGAGTGGGGGAATGAGCGAGGCCGTTGAAAACAACACCGTTCCGGTGTTTCCAGAGATGCCAGAAGCAGAGGAGCCGGAGCATCGACACCGAGCGCGGTGGCGCAGAAGCCGGAAGGGGGGGGGGGGTACGGGGCAGCTTCAGAGACATCAACAGCAGGGGCAATGGGACTATGGGAGATCCGAGAGCAGTCAAAAACCTGACGGCGAAGGGGCAGGTGAACACGATGTGCTCGGCGGGGCGTTGCAGATCTGGCACCCACTCTTAGCCATGGATGTTTTTCCGAAGCACGTTCGAGCGGTACACGCGAAGAATTTCACCTTAGAGGGGACGTTATTTCTCCAGACAAACTCAAAATGGGGTGGACCTCGCCACCAGTTGTGCAGAGAGCGTAGAGCGAGGACGTCTTCAAAAGGGGCGCATTGGCAGCAGGGTTGAAGGATCCTAATACTAACCCTCGGTCAACCAGCAGGGACTGTGGTTTACCTTGCCCCTGAGTACCTCCAGATGGGGAGGGCCACACAAAAGAGTGATGTCTACAACTATGGGGTTGTGTCGCTGGAGATATTCACAAGAAGGCGGCCTATGGACCTTGCCCCTGAGTACCTCCAGATTGGGTTTGGAATTTGCACTCTGAAGGCAAGCTTCTGGATGCTGTCGATACGAGCCTGAACGTGCCTCTTCTAGGTATACACAGAGCAAGAATGTGCCTCTGCCTATTGCCCGAAAGGGGAGTATGACACAGAGCAAATGATGAGGTTGCTTCTTCTAGGTTTGAGCTATGTGAATCCGTTTTCAGAAACAGTGACCTGTCATGAGGACTGTTCTAGGTATACTGGAGGGCAAGAATGTTGTCAGGCCCTCTCTGCCCTGACAGACTGTAATTGAAGCTCAAGATGGTGTTAACTGAAGACGATGAACTCGTACCGCTTCGCGCCTCTTCCTGGACCGTACGATATAATCCAACGGCCCAGGCCCTACGTCGCTGTTCAAATCTCCTTTACACCTGGCACCTTTTCTTCAACCACTCACTTGTTTGTCTCACTCGTTCGCTCTCTCCTTTTAAGCCGTGGATCGGAGACGCCTGAGGCATGTCTGTAATCTTTGGGTTGAACCCTAGCCGCCTCTGTTGAGGTCTGGCCGTAGCTCCACCTCTCTGTAACAGAATCCCTCTGTCATAATCGAGTAATTGCAAGACTGAAATCCCCTGTTTTCTTCTGTAATTGTTGTCTGAATTCGAAGCTAGGATCATTCCTATCAATTGGTATCTAGAGCCATCGATTCTCGGAGGCGATCTGGATCTGGAACACACAGGAGTTGGGATCTCTCGTAAAATCCTTCTGTGCCGTTCTCGATCCCGGCGACGGTGAGCAACTCTTGGCGGCGGCTCGGCGGCAGTGTGGAGCAGAATTCGGTCACAGATCAAGGGAAAAGGGGGAGGTTGCCGAGGAACAATTCCTTGGTGGTAAAATCCCACCACCCACCCTGATCCGTGTGACTTCCGGCGGCGAGGAGGCGTTGGAGTCGGCGACGGCGGCGGCAGCAACAACTTCAGACGAGTCAGGTATCACGCTCCCGTGAATAAACCCCTCTCGCCACTGTTGTTGATAGCACCAGAGAGGTTTTGCGCGTAGTAACGCAAGTAAAATCCCTCTATTCTCGATGGCACACCAAGAAGACACGGATGATACGGGCATGCTGCTCATGGAGACGCTCCAACTAGAAATCAAATAGTTGCAGAGCCAGAGAAAGGAAGATAAGGAAGAATTCATTGAGTTCAGCAAGATGGTGAACAGGAACTTCACCTCTATCCAGCAGAATTGTCAAACCAATTTTGCAAACATACACACCAACTTCGAGAGACTGTTCGCAGCCAAGAAGTTGGACCAGGGGAAGTGGCAGGGAATTCTACTGCAACACCTGATGCAGCCAATGAAAAATCAGCTAGCTCGGTTAAGCCAACCAATGCTACTGGCAAAGCAGTGGCAACACAAACACTGCATGACCCAAGTGGAAAAGAATTGAATTTGGATGGCACTCCTAAGTACAGACACCCTCATTTTGGGAAAGTAACCACTGTTATTCTTGAAATGCAGCATAAGCAACTGTCGCACCCGGACTTCTAAGGGATACTCACAGTCCGTTAAACAGTAGATAAATGGCTTACGGGGCATACCGGCACCCGCATCTCAATATGAGCAGGCCAACACGTAAACGTGTGACAACCATTCTCTTACTATTCATCGTCTGCGCAAACCATCCCATAGAAATCCAGATACTTCCATTGACGTACTTCAAAACATACACACATGGTACGTCAACGGCATTGGAACAAGTGATATCACAACAGATCTCTACGACACAAAAGATTGAAATAAGCTGCAAATAGCTCTCACTAGAGCAGAGATCGCAAATACAATCATCCAGAGGACACATGTCCCAACATATCATCATTACAACACAGCAGAAGCATCCAAAATGTCTGAGTACAGACCAGATCCAAATAGGCCTAAGAGGCCGGAAACGAAAAGACGGAGCCCATCCACGAAGTCTCGGATCCTGCCCGGGTCCGCTATCTACTCGTCAGCAGCCTCGTCATACTCCACGTAGTAGCCACCATGGGGATCCTCGGAAACGTAGTCTGCGGAAACCACAGCCCCAAAGGGGTCAGTACATAAACGTACTGGCAAGCAAGACTCACAATTCACCAAAGTGTACCCGACAACATCAAGCACAGATGCTTTGGGTTCAACGGAAGAAAGGGTGATACAAAAGATGCGGCAACTGGCTGCTCTAACCAACTACAGAAACATTCTACAACTTCCGGCTAACAGAAAAGGGATAAGATAGCGTATCGTAACCAACCTACCAACTAACCTCAAACAAACCCATCCTGGATCTCGCCCTTATCCAAAGAAGCAATCCGAGGATAACTCACACAGTTGGATTAGTGATGGTTCAGATTGTTGTGTCAATAAGCCTATTACTAGTCAAGTTATCATTTGTTAGGTGTAAGTTGTTCTGAGTACTTGTTAGCCAGTACTTTCACCAAGTCATCCATAACCGCGGAAAACACGGCTTCTCGAGAAGATTTACCCTGCAGGGGTGCACCAATTTGGCCGTACACGTAAGAATAACCCGCCAGATGGAATGACCTTTCCACCAAGCGGGGCACTCAACACAACTCAACTCTTCTTCGCATCAAGCCCAAAGAACCACATGCTGTGCGTGCGCGGCTAATCGAGCCCCACGAAGAAAAGGGGACCCTCATAGCACTCTAAGACCACGCCGCCCTAAATGCCGACTACAAAAGTTCCACCCTGGCACCAAGGGTTCGCACCTGCACATGCATGCATCAAATGGAAAGCCCGAACTAAGTGTGGCGATTTGGACGAGATGCGAATCGAATCAAATTGAGGGGGGCGCCCATACACGCTTCCTACATGCGGTTAGCGCGCTCATCATGGATCAGTAGACAAGACCCTTTTCCTAATTAGGGTCGACACTAGCAGGCCTCAAAACCACGCCGGGCCTCCTGCCGGTGCCTTATCAGCAAATTATTATTACCTCAAACATTAACAGGTTGATTGTTTAAACATCGAGCCCCAGAACATAGGTAATATGATAACAGAAAGTAACGGACAACAGACTCGAGCAAAACAACCCTAAGCATGCTAGTAAGACACGGGCAACAAGCAAAGGGGTTATAGGTGTGGAGGTGAGGCTATATCAGGGTTAAAGGATAACATGTGATAGGATCGAACAGAAGCAACGATTCATAGGGCTAGCAGAATAGACAACGGAAAGTATCGGTATCCAATGTTGAAAGGAACACAATGGTTCATGTGAGTGAATACTTGCCTGCAAACTCAGCAGACTGGTACTAAGCTAGATCCTTAGAAGGGGTGTCGTAAGTATCGTCTGTCTCAACGTCGTCGTCCATACGAGAAGAAGCAAACAAACAACGCAGAGAGACAAACAATCAATAACATGGCCTAATGCACAAACATGGGATGATGCATGTCAATTTAATTGATGCATCAAAATAAACTAGTTGACAAGATAACATGTTCAAATGGACCCAGATGCAATTTGAGTTGCATATGAAAAGCCCATGAATTAAGATTGAAATAATTGTTTTACAACTAACCAACAGGTGAAGGTGGATTGGCATGTTGCATGGATGAGGAAAACGGAAAGAAAACAACAATAGAAGCAATTTTGAAATAAGGTTTACCAAGTTTGGAATTTTATTTATTAAGTTTTGGAATTTTGGTTCCTCAAAGGTGTCACACAAGCATTTGTTGTTTTCACCAATTTTAATTGTTCAAAATAGATAACAAAGTCCATATTTGAAAAGAACACACAATTTTAGGTGGATTACATGTTTCAAATATTGAAAAAGGAATTAAGATGAATTAATTAGGAATTAAACAAGTTAAACAAGATTTAATTGAATTTAATTCAAGTTTGAATTTAATTGAATTTTTATTTGTTCAAAACATTAAACCAAATTCATATTTCAAAAGATTATGCTTTTATGGTTTGAAAACATATTTTATAGTTTCAAAAATAATTTAATTTGAGCAAGTTATGAATTTAGCAAGGTTAAATGATTTTAAACAAGGTTTAAATCATTTAACAAATTAATTATTCAAAACATGGAATAAATTTTATATTTGGAAAGGTGGTTTAATTTAGCATGGAAAACATATTTTATTTGTTGAAAATGGATTTAAAATGAGCAAGTTATTATTTTGGCAATTTTAAATGCATTAATCAAGGAATAGTTGTTTTCAGCAATTTAAATTATTTAAGACAGCAAAAAAAGTTGATATTTGGAAAGTACATGAAAAGTTGATTGGAAAACATATTTAGTTTGTGGAATTTGGAATTTTTATGCCCAAGTTATGAATTTTGCAAAATTAAATGAATTAAACAAGTTTTTAAATATTTCACCAATTTAAAATATTCAAAACAGTAAACAAATTTTATATTTGGATAGAGCATTTAATTTGGTACAGAAAACATATTTAAAAAGTTCAATTTGGAGTTAAAATGATTTATTTAGGCAATTTACAAGATTTGGTATTGTTCTGCCATTTTTATTACAGCTAGGGACTTAGAATTAATTTTACAGGGACCTAGAAGATTGAAAGCAGGGACCTGTTGGCTATTCTGTCAAGTTCTGGGCCTGGAAAAAAGAAGTTGAAAAATGGGGGTTTAATCCGCGGGGGTGGGATTCGAACCCACCCCCTCCTGGGTGCGCGCAGCGGACGGAACCATTGCGGTAGGCGATCTGTTTGGTGACAGTAGAGGCAGCGGGGGGGGGGGGTATATTTCAGTTAAGCTGTTTAACTGAACTTTCGTTGCAGGTGGGTTTCTGAACCTTGACGGATGGGTCGTGGGCGACGGCGGACGGCGGTTGCTGCGGCCGTGCTGCGGCGTGGGGTGGCCGTGGGTGCTGTGGGTGCAGGTGGCGTGCGTGTGCTGCGAAGGAAAGGGAGAGAGAGGGAGTAGCGAGAGGGGGGGGGGAGCGCTCACCTCGAGCGGACAGGAGGCGCACGTCGGGGCGGAGCAGGGAGGCGGGCCGGCGACGAGAGGATGGCGGCGGCGCTACAAGGCCTCTCTGCCCATGGCGTGAGGTCGAGGAGGAAGCTGGCGCAGAGGGGGTTCCATTCCCGCCCCTTCCCATCACGGTGGCGCAGAGGAACGGCGCGATCGCCGGAGGGAAGGTGGAGGCTTTCGGGTTCAGGTTGTGCAGGTTCAGAGGAGGGGAGGTGCAGAGCAGAAGGAGGAATCGGAGGGGAAAAATGGAGGCGGGGGGAGAGAGGAGAGGAAGAAGGGAGTTAGGGCAGAGGGAGAGGTGCTCGGCTAGGTTTTAAGGGGAAGGGGGAGGGCTGCTGGCCGTTGCTGCTCCTCTGCCATCGACGTGGACAGGTTCGATGCACGGCCGTACAGGGAAGAAGATGACCCCGAGGGGTATCGGGCCGTGGGAGGAAGGTGGGCTGGGTGCAGCCCACTGGCTGCCCTCCCTTCTCTCTGGTTATTATTCTTTTTTTTTTGCCTTATTATTTTTTTTGCAGATTGGAATAGGAAAGGAAAGGTTAGTTGTTTAGGTTAGAAAAATTTAGAAAAATTTGGTTATAGGTTATTTAGGGTATCTACAACAATTGCCAACTTTTGTTTTACAAAATATTTCAAATTATTTGCTGTTTGGTAATTTGATTGAAATTTGAATGAATTTGATTATTAAGTGAATATTGAAAACAAGATTCAAATAGTTGAACCTTAGAGTTTAATTGAAACAAAAAGGATTAGAATTTGGTTGGTAATTCTCATAAATTCAACATTGTCGAGACATCGTAGTAGTTTTCATAGACGGGGGTGCCATGAGACTACGGTAGAGATGTGGGGTAACGGGATAGCGTAGTAACACAGAACACGGGATTTTACCCAGGTTCGGTACGTCGCGACAGTACGGCGTACCTACTCCTGCACTTCTCACTAATTGGGACTAAAGCCCGTTTATCAGGGTTACAATGTGAGGGTGTAGATCTAGCTTATCGGCGAGGGTGAGCTTCTCGGCGAGTTGCGTAGAGCTTGAACTTGTTGTGTCTTACTTGTTTTTATCTATCTCCCGTCCGGCTTTATATAATAGCCGGATTAGGGCTTACAGAATAAGAAACCTAGAAGACTATGTTTAACTTGTAACTTGGAAAGCAAGGAATCCGTCTTCTCCTCCAAGCCAGATCACGCGGGCCGTAATCCGGGTTCTTCTAGAATCCGGCTTCTGCGCGTCGGACTACTGGGCCGCCCAATGGACCTAAGCCCATTACCATTTAGGCCACCCTGGCAGTCCGGCTCTTTGTCTACCATCTTCTATACCCCTATTCAGTATATATCCGACAGTAGCCCCCAGGAAGGATCAAAACTCTGATTCTCCGTCTTTCGTCAAATACATTTTGTCCGGGAAATCTTGATTCAGCAGTCTTGATTCTTTCTACTTTCCTTTTGAAGGAGATGGTAACATAAAACTCGGAACTATGAAAATCCGGCTTTTCTTCTCGCGATCCTTCGCGGAAAAGGAACTTCTAACGTCAGCGTCTTAAACATGCTGACGCAAGCGTCGATTGGTTCCACGCGGGAAACCCCTCAGCGTATCTCTGACAGATTCTCACGGGAAACGAGGAGATAGCCATCATTCCCCTGCCGTTTTATTTCCCGTATTTTCCGGCGAGCGACACGCGTCGAGCATCCAACAGTCGAAAGAGCCGTTGGCACGTATCTAAACGGGTTTCCGGCTAGAAATAGCCATCATCATCCTCGCCAAAAACTTTCCTCACTCCCTCACCGCCCACGCCATTGACGCGAACGCGAGCTCGAGAGCAAGTTCCTTGTCCCAGCGCACGCATCCCTCGCACGCCAGAACGCAACGCGCCACCAAAAGATGGCCTCCTCGCCGTCGTCGCCGACCCGCGCCGCCATCGACAAGCTCATCGGCGACCTAGATCCACAGCCGGGATCGAAGAAGCACACCGGCGGCAAGCCGGAGAAGACCACGGCCTCCGCGGCGGGCGGAGAAAACACTTCCGCCGCCGCGGACATTGCGGGATCGAGCTCCGCAGCACCCCCTCCGTTCGTCCCAACGACGGCGAGGGTCAAGATCCATTCCCGTGGCGATGAGCGCTTTGCCACCGGAGCCAACAACGAAACAGAAATTGTCGGCAATTGGAGTCCGAGTAATACTTCTCTCGTCCTTCTTCGTCGGATGTCAAAGGAGGGATCCATAGTTAAGGGCAAATGGCGAATCTCGAAAGATGAACCCGAGCCCAAGCCAGAAGTCGGAGAACGCGTCATCCTTACCTCTCATGTTGCGAGAGGTATGGGTTTTCCCCCTTCCGCCTTTTTTCTAGACGTCCTTGACTTTTATGGCGTTCAACCACACAATATTTCTCCGAATTCCATCCTCTACTTAGCCAGTTTCCAAGCCCTTTTCGAAGGATATCTCGGGATAACACCTGACCTAAATTTCTGGCAATATTGCTTTGAGGTAAAACATAACATCACAAATGGCATTTCGCCCATTTGCGGAACCGTATCTTTCATCCTCAGAAAATTTAGGGAGGAATGGTATCCAAAAATAGAAATGCCGGAACCTGACCAATCTTGGCTAGGTTCTTTCTTTTATCATCAGGACATTCCCTTCCCTGGCAGGGCAACCGGGGTTCCTCCCTTTGTTAATTCTGCCTCTACTCCTCGCGAGAGTTGGACAGCCGCAGTAGGGGAAAATTTGCCAGAAAACCTGATGAAGATAAAGCGGCGCATCGCCAAACTTTCTTCCTCTCAACCTTCTTTGGTTGGGAAGGATACCGTTATGTGCTGGTTTGGACGCCGTATCCAACCTCTTTCTTTTCGTTCTCGACTTCTTTGCGAATACCAAGGGCCAGAAGATAGCATGAGAGGAACAGATAAGGCCTTTACCAGAAAGGATTTTATAGGACGACTTCACGAACTGGTTGCCGTCAGTAGTCAGATTGAGGAAAGTCTGGCGATTTATCACGTGGAAAATCTGGTCCCTAAGGTATTTATCTTTCCTTGTTTCCACGTTTTTCTTCAGATTATCTTCTCTCTCCGCTTTTTAACATATTGTTAACTCCTTCCCAGTTTGATGAACTTGGAGAAAATGATCTTGCTTCCGACGCTGAACTCAACAAATTACATGCCGAGTTTCACAACAATCGGAAGCGCAAAAGGCAATCAGCTACGAAAGAGGAATCTATTCCCAACCTGGACGATATCCGGATAAAAGAAGAACCATTCGACGAACTCGGATATATTCGTCCGGAGGCAAAGAAATTCTTTGTTCCTGCGCCTCTGATTCGCCCTTGGCCACAAAATGGATTAGTTGTTCGCAATGATATCGCATTTTCGCCTCGTCAGGTTATACACGATGGCCTTCATCACGTTGGAATTCTCTTCGCGGAATATGCCAGAGAATTCAACGAGGTCTTGATCGATTTGCGAGAAATGAGACAGGTAATACTTCTAGCCCCCAAGCATTAAGTTGAAATATGAATTCTTCTTAATGTTTCTTCATATGCCTGTTCAAACTTAAGCATCTGGTATTCATTTCCATGTTTTAGCATTCCGCAGACGCCATAAACTTGGAAGTTTTTAAGAAGCTTAGTCTCAAGAGCAGAGAAGTAAAAACCCTTCAATCTGTTATTGAGTCTAAAAGCAACGAACTAGCGTCATCTCAGCGGCAACTATCAAAAGCCACCGGTATTTTATTTTGTGCCATTTGTTTTCTCTGGAGAATTCTTCGGAATTGTTTTGTAAACTCAAATTAATTATTGCCCTCCAGCTGCTTTAAACAAAGCCAACAAATTAGCAGAAAACGCTGTCCATGTTTCTCAGCTTCGTGAGGAAAACTCAAACCTCCGAAAGGAACTTCTGAAAGCTCAAGAAGACCTAGAAGCCAGTAATCTGGCCCTTGGGATTGCTCAATCCAAGGCCTCTTTACAGGCAGCGGAAGATAAATCTGTTATCAATGATTTGGAAAGTATGCTACTCCCGCGCATGAAAGAAGGCGACGAAATTGACAAGGTTCTTGGTAAGTTAACTTCTTTTTACCAATGTCTTCATGTCTTATTTCTTGTATCTTTCCATGTAACCTTTACTTTTGTCGAAAAAGCAGGAAATTTTCCAGGAATTTCTCGGACTGAAAAGATCCGGGCCTTTGGGGAAGTGTGGAATTCAATCAGGAATGCAGGAATGCAGCTGATTAATAAATTCCTTCCCACAAGTACTGTATGCTTTTCGGAAGTCTACCGACTTCCGGGTGCCATCACAGAAGTAGCAGAGTCGAAAGAATCCATCCTTCGCTCTGCCGCACGAGGTGGTGCACGCATGGCACTTGGCCTTATGCGTCTACATTAACCTAATGCCAAATCTTGGCGCGTAGCATCCGGTATCCCTCAATGATATACAGAAGCGCAACGAAATGCGATTTTTGATGAAGTTAAAGGGCACGCTTCCAAGATTGCCTCTATGGTCAACATTTCCATTACTTATCCGGAAGAAGAAGTGCCCGCAGCCCCCGAGAATGATAGCAGTGATGAAGACTCGGATGCTTGAGGGAATACACTCGACCCGAATGATGGATGTGTATAAGAGCATTTTTACAATGCAATTCATATTGTAATGCTTCTATGTCGTTTGTCGAAACAAGAACTCCGCCTTTTGCAATTTCAAGTTTCTTGCAAAGTTTTTCCGGGTTTGACTGTTCCTTTATCTTCTAAGTAATCTGGCAACTGTGTTTTAACTGCTCTAGTGTTTAAAAATGGCTCAACTAGCAATATGTATCGTCATGTCGAGTAACTGGGGACGAACCAAACAGTTTTAAAACTCAAAAACATGGATCATGCTAGAAGCATTTTTACTGACTAGTTTCAGTAACCCAACACATACACAATCAGATAAAATTTAGAGAAAACAAGGAACTGCTTTGAAACTTGGGCACGCAGGCACAATCCAAGTTTCCTTTAACCTTTAACAGGCCGAATCATTCAGCTTTTAAACACCGAGCACGCAGGCACAATTCGGGTTAACATTGAGTATTTGTAAGATCATTGGGAAATAGATGAGGCAGAAATATTTTGTACTTATAATGAAATATGAATGACAACATTCCGACAACTTTATTTCATGGTCTCAAAGATGTTTACATAGAAATTGAACTAAGTATAGAAGGGACGTAATTGCTGGATACTCCAAGGCCTCTTTGTCTCTCCTAGTTCATCATCTATTTTTCTCTATCTTTTGCGATTCGGCTTCTCGGGATCATCCTCCGTATCTCGAATGTCGACAAGATAGTATGATCCATTCTTCATGGCTTTACTGATGACAAATGGTCCTTCCCATACTGGGGCCAATTTGTGCTTCCTTTGCTGCACCAATCTCAGCACTAAGTCACCTTCTTTAAAAGAACGATGCCTGATTTTCCGACTATGATAACGTCGTAAACCTTGCTGGTAGATGGCAGATCTTTGAAGCACAAGTTCTCGTTCCTCTTCTAAGAGATCGACGGCATCCTGTCGTGCTTCTTCGGCATCCGAGTCGTCAAAATTCTGCACTCTTGGGCTATCATGGATCATGTCCGTTGGAAGAATAGCTTCCGCACCATAAACTAGGAAAAACGGGGTTTGCTCAGTTGACCTATTTGGCGTCGTTCGAATACTCCATAAAACGGAAGGTAGCTCTTCTACCCACGCTCCAGCTGCTCTATGGAGAGGAGATTCGAGTCTTGGGCGTATTCCTTGCAGGATTGAACTGTTCATTCTTTCAACCTGTCCATTAGATTGCGGGTGTGCCACAGATGCAAGATCTAAGCGGATTCCCGTTTGTTGGCAGTATTTTGCCAACTCCCCAATGGAGAAATTTGTCCCGTTATCAGTTATTATGCTATGTGGGACGCCATACCTCATTACTAAATCAATAATGAAATTTCTGGCAGTTGCGCCATCCAGCTTTTTGATGGGTTTAGCCTCCACCCATTTTGTATACTTATCTACCGCTACGAGTAGATGTGTAAGTCCACCTCTTGCAGTTTTGAACGGTCCCATCATATCTAGCCCCCAGACCGCAAACGGCCATGTGATAGGGATAGTTTTAAGTGCTTGGGCCGGCAAATTGGTCTGCTTGGCGTAATATTGACATCCTTCGCATGTATTCACTATGCGTTCGGCGTCTGACTTGGCTGTTAGACAGAAAAACCCCGCCCAGAATGCTTTTTTGACTATGCTTTCTGATTGAGCATGATGTCCGCAATCGCCGGCATGGATTTCTTCCAGTATTTCTCTTCCTTCTTCTGGTGAAATACACCGTTGAAAGATTCCGGAAGTACTGCGTTTATACAAGTGGTCGTTGATCACCACGTATCCTTTGCACCGACGCTGTATTTGCCTTTGCAAGACTTCGTCTGCTCCTTCCGGGTACTTCTGATTGACTAAGAAGTTTAAGTATGGAATTGTCCAATCCGGTTTAACGAGCATGACCTCGATTGTTTCAGATGCCAGAGGGTAATCAACATCTCCACCTTTTATGGATGGTTCATGCAAGTGCTGGACGAATACCCCTGGTGGTAAAGTTTTTACTCTCTCTGATCCCATGCGGGCTAACGCATCCGCATTCCAGTTTTCCTCCCTTTTTATGTGAAGGACTTCGAACCCGAAGAAACAGATGGCGAACTCATCCACCGTCCTCCGATATTCGGCCATTATAGGGCTTTTCGCGTCCCAGGTTTGGTTGAGCTGATGCTGTACCAAATCCGAGTCTCCATAGCATAAGATGCGTTTTACCCCTATTTCTTTTGCAATATGCAAGCCATGAAGCAGAGCTTCGTATTCTGCCACGTTATTACTGGCGTTGAAGTGTATTTGTAATACGTACTCCATTGTGTCTCCCTTGGGAGATTTTAGGACTACGCCAGCCCCAGCTCCTTCCTTCATTTTGGATCCGTCAAAGTGCATGATCCAGTACTCGGATTCTGGCATCGGTGTTTTTTCCATTGCTTCTGTCCAGTCGGCGACGAAATCTGCCAAAACTTGGGATTTTATTGCCGTCCTTGGCTGGTACTTAATGTCGAAGGCTGCCAGCTCGATGCCCCATTTAGCTACTCGGCCGGTTGCCTCCGCATTGTTTATAATATCCCCTAGTGGTGCTTTACATACCACTGTTATGGAATGCCCTTGGAAGTAATGGCGCAGTTTTCTGGATGCAAAAAATACGCCATATGCCAGTTTCTGGTAGTGCGGATACCTTTGTTTGGATTCGGAAAAAACTTCGCTTATGTAATATACCGGATGTTGATCTGGTATGCTTTGTTCTTCTTTTGTCCGCTCCACAACGATTACCGCACTAATAACCCGACTTGTAGCCGTAAGGTATAATAACATGGGTTCTTCGTCTTTTGGAGATGCCAAGATAGGAGCGTTCATCAAGGTTTCCTTCAACTGGGCCAACGCTGCATCAGCCTCTTCTGTCCATTCGAACTTGTCGGATTTCTTCAGCAGCTTGTAGAGTGGTAAGGCTTTATCCCCCAGCCGACTGATAAATCTGCTGACGGCTGCAGCGGAACCCGTCAATCTTTGGACATCTTTTACACATGTAGGTTTTGAGATGTTCAAGATTGCCTTGATCTTTTCCGGGTTAACTTCTATTCCTCTGTGGGAAACAATGAAACCCAGAAGTTTTCCTGAGGGAACCCCGAATACGCACTTAGATGGATTCAACTTCATCTTGTAAGTGCGTAAGTTTTCGAAAGTTTCTCGCAAATCCTCAAGGAGTGTATCTTTTTCCTTGGTTACGACGGCAATATCGTCCACGTAAACATGAACGTTTCTGCCAATTTGACTATGCAAACAGCGTTGCATGCAACGCTGGTAGGTTGCACCTGCGTTCTTCAGGCCAAAAGGCATGGTTATGTAATAGTACGTCCCATACGGGGTTATAAAAGAAGTCTTGATTTGATCTTCCTTTTTCATGCGTATTTGGTGGTACCCGGAGTATGCATCCAAAAAGCATAAAAGCTCGGAGCCTGCAGTGGCATCTATTATTTGATCGATTCGCGGTAAGGCGAACCTATCTTTCGGACACAACTTGTTCAATCCTGTGTAATCTATACACATTCTAAGAGCAGTGGTGTCTTTCTTCGGTACTAAGACCGGATTTGCGGACCAATCAGTATGGATTACTTCCTTGATGAAATCCGCTGCTAAAAGCCGGATAATTTCCTTGCCAATAGCCTTCCGTCTTCTTCCGTCAAAACGACGGAGACCTTGTTTGACGGGTTTTGATCCGGGAATAACCTTGAGTTGGTGCTCAGCAAGTTCCCTGGGTACGCCTGGCATGTCAGCTGGACACCAGGCAAAAATATCCCAGTTCTCACGGAGGAACTTGATGAGCTCGCCTTCCTATTTGTCGGTCATCCCAGTCCCTACGACGACAAATTTTGTCGGATCCTTGGGATCTAGGATTACCTGTCTTGTATTCTCGGACGCCTTGAAACTATCTGTTGGCTTCCGAGTTTCTTTTCCTGCCGGCATTTCTTTCGACGATACCTCCTTGGCTAATTCCTTCAGTTCCTCCTTTGCTATAACTCTCTGAGCGCAAAGGGCGTTTTCTTTCTCCAACTCATTTGCCAGCTTGAAATCACCGGCTATGGTGATTACTCCTCCTTTGGGTCCTGGCATTTTCAGCTTGTTGTAGATATAACAGGATCTTGCCATGAATTTGGCGAAAGCTGGACGTCCGAGTATTGCGTGATACACGCTTTCGAACGGCACTACTTCGAAGGATACTTTTTCCTGCCGGAAGTGATCTTTATCTCCGAAGGTGACATCTAGGGAAATTTCTCCTAGGGATCGTGCTTGCCTGCCAGGAACAATGCCGTGGAAGCGTATATTGCTGTAATTGAGCTGGGACTCGGAGATCTTCAAGTGCTTCAGTGTATCCAGGTACATTATATTAATGCTGGATCCTCCGTCCATCAGCACTCTTCTTAGCCTAGTGTTTTGAACAATAGGGCTGACAACAAGATCTTGTGTGCCGGGTTCAGGGATATTTCCGGGATGATCAGACTGATCCCAGATTATCGGTGTGTTGGAGTACTTCAAGAATTTCGGGGTTGCCGGAACAACCGTGTTTATTTCTCGAAGTGTTCTTTTGGCCACCTTTGCTGACGGGGTTGCTAAGAAAGTTAGCATTGCTTCTCCGTCAACTCTCGGAAATTTGGGTTCGCCCTTTGCTGTTGTTCCTGGATTTTGTCGTCAGTGTCCGATTCACTGTCTTCTTTTTCAGCTTCTGGCTTTTGTTTGGCAGGTTTCCTTTTGGAGCCCTTCCCTTTGTTTCCGGATCCTGCATTGCCTTTCATATGCTTGTTTAGCCGGCATTGCGCGTTTGTGTGGGTTGGTTTCCCAAATTGCGAGTGGTGGACGCAGGGCTCCGACTTAATTCTTTCCCATTCTTCGGGAGTGTAATTGATTGGATCTGGACTGCGGCCTTTCCACTTATTCGCCTTTTCTCCTCCAAAGGCTATGTTGACCTCCTTGGGCTTTGTCGTTGACTCTGGAGTTCCTTTTTTGTCAGAACGAGGGGTTTTCTTGGCGAGTATTAGTGACTCAATATTGCCTCCTCTTGCTCTGATATCATCTTCGGCTGCAGCATGCTCATTAGCGGTTGTAAGCATAGATCCGAGATCTTTGTGCTGTTTAGAACCAACCATGAACGGTATGAGTCCGGGTTTTAGGCCATTGACGAAAGCATGCATTGCTTGTACGTCAGTTACTCCAGAGCAACTATTCTTCATTGCAGTCCATCTGGAGATGAAATCCACGTATGGTTCGTCCTCAAATTGGGTGCAACGGTTCAGCTGGTTGATGCTATTTGGGCGTTTGTATGTTCCCCGAAAATGCTGAGTGAATACTCTAGCCATATCATCCCAGCTGTCGACAGTTCTTGATGGTAAACCATTAATCCAATCTCTGGCTCCGTCTAGCAACATTAGGGGAAGAAACTTGACAGCTTCCAGGTCTGTCCCATTGTTGATTTGGACGGCTGTATAATAATCTGAGAGCCAGGTATCCGGGTTTGTACTGCCGGTATATTTTTGGTAGGTTGGACCAACTTTGGCGAAGCCAGAATGCAGGGTTATCCTTCGGATCCTGTCAGTAAAACACTTAGGACCAAAGTATAGATCATCCTTTTCTGCTCTATCAATGTGTGCAGAATATCTCCCGGCTGAATGGACAGAAGGGGATATGCTCCTTTCTTTTCCATTGTTGCGCGGACGCGTTTTTCCGAGGTTATCTCTATCTCTTCCGTGTTCACGTCCTTTAGGCGGAGTTCTGCTTCTATGCCTTTCCTTATCCTTAGGTGGTGTCCGGGATCTTTCACGTCTGTGAGGTATATCATATCTTCCAGCTTTTTCAGCTGGGTTTCTCGGAGGTGGCATTATTTTGCCGTCATTCCGGTGTTTGTCTTCCCGATCGTGTGGTTTATATCCATCTTTCGGGAGATGAGGTCCGATTCTAGACGTTGCGTCCCGGTTGTCTGGGTTTTTCCTGTCTTTTCTCGGATCCTCTTTTTTATCCGAATCTCCGGGTTCTTCCGGTCCAGGTGCTCCAGCAGCGCAAGTAGCTATTTTGCAGAGAGCGGAATTATCATGCAGCCTCCCTGATCGTTCTTGGCCTCGCTGTTGCTGCTGTAATGCTTTTCCTAGGAAAGCATACACCCCTTGGAGTTTTTCCCCGTTGGAGTACAGATCGTTGTTTAGGATGGCGAACGCTGCTTCCGCGTTTTCTGCTGCGGTTTTGTATATTGGTTCACCCTTGGCATCTTTGTCGTTTAACTGCTTTTGCCAAGATGGGTTATAAAACCTTTCTTTTGGCGGCAGTTCTTCCGGTTTTGCGATTCCGGGTAACCTAGTAGGTTTTAACGCGGATCTATGCTTTCTCTCGTACTCCTCTATTTCTTCCTTCATGACTTTGATGTCATTATGGGTTTGTTGGAGATGTTGCCGAGATCTAAGCAGATGTTGCTGTTGCCGTTGGAAAGCTTGTCTCGTGGCTTCCAGCATCTCAGGGGGTTCATCTGGTCCCACTGGTGTTTGTAATAGCTCTTGCTCTTCCTGTTCCGTCATTGGCGGAGCAGTGATTTCCTTAGATTTCTTTTCCGCTGGCTTTGTGCCGCTAATATCTCCTACTTCCAGGTTTTCATCAGCGAGATCGGCTGATTTTTTCTTCCGGAGTTTGTATTGGAGTTTTTTAGAAGCACGGTGCTTTTTCTTGGAAGAGGGAGGTTTTTTGACAGGCTCATCTTCTGTCATCTCCTTAACATTGGGGAATATCGGAGAAGTTTCTCCGTCTTCTCTCTCTTCCACCGGCGGAGGGGTTTTAGGGCTTTCCTGGCTGCCGGCACCCGTTGTATCAGCTGGTTTTGCCATTAGCACTTCATGGAATCCCTCTTGAAAGGACTTAACCTTTCTTACGAAGGCATCCTCGTCTTCGTCTTCGGAGTCGAAGTTATCCGATCCGGTTTCCGACTCCAACCTTGCCTCAATGGCGGCAAGCACGGACTCTGCTTCCGAGTTCATCGTCTGGTTGACGGATGTCGGATCTTCCGTCTCTGTGACGGGTATTTGTTCTTCCGTCTCTATGACGGGTAGGTTGTTATCTGCCTCTTGCACGGGATTTCCGTCATCCGTGTTTTCAGCGATTTCGGATTGCACCATGCCGATAAAGTGTGTATCACTTTTTTGTCGGCGATCTGAGCAGAATCCGGCATCATAGTCGTCTTCGACTAGGTATAGGGCGGGTGGGATAAATTTGCTTCCACCGCAAAACCCCATTGCCTCTGCAGTTAGTCCGATAAAGATGTTAGCAGATCCGATCGGTAACACGCAGGCACTTACCAGGTGGTTTTGCGCCGGTATATAGGATCCGTTGTCGAGGAAGCGGCCGACGTCGTCGTCGAACTCCAAGCTTCCGACAGTGATCGATCTTCCAATTCCGCCAAGTATCCCAGATCGGAATTTCACGCCTGACGTTGTTTGCCCCACGGTGGGCGCCAACTGTCGAGACATCGTAGTAGTTTTCATAGACGGGGGTGCCATGAGACTACGGTAGAGACGTGGGGTAACGGGATAGCGTTGTAACACAGAACACGGGATTTTACCCAGGTTCGGTACGTCGCGACAGTACGGTGTACCTACTCCTGCACTTCTCACTAATTGGGACTAAAGCCCGTTTATCAGGGTTACAATGTGAGGGTGTAGATCTAGCTTATCGGCGAGGGTGAGCTTCTCGGCGAGTTGCGTAGAGCTTGAACTTGTTGTGTCTTACTTGTTTTTATCTATCTCCCGTCCGGCTTTATATAATAGCCGGATTAGGGCTTACAGAATAAGAAACCTAGAAGACTACGTTTAACTTGTAACTTGGAAAGCAAGGAATCCGTCTTCTCCTCCAAGCCAGATCACGCGGGCCGTAATCCGGGTTCTTCTAGAATCCGGCTTCTGCGCGTCGGACTACTGGGCCGCCCAATGGACCTAAGCCCATTACCATTTAGGCCACCCTGGCAGTCCGGCTCTTTGTCTACCATCTTCTATACCCCTATTCAGTATATATCCGACAAACATGGTTGCTGTTTGAAATTTGATTGAATTTGAATAACATTTGAATTAAGTGAAATATTGAAAGCAATAATTTAAATAGTTTTAACCTTAGTTTAATGGAAACAAATGATGGAAGTGTTTTGTCATTTTCATAATTTTCAAAAGGTTGCTGTTTTGGAAAATTAATTGAATTTGAAAAGAGTTTGATATTAAATGAATTTTTGATTAGAAACAAATCAACAGTTTTGGAATCACAACTTCAATGGAAACAAATGATTGTTTTGATTTGAAATATTCATTTTGGAAATTGTAACATCACAAGTATGAAACAAAAGGTTTGAAATTTGATTTGAAATTCAAATAGAAAACAAAGGAAAACAAATGAAAACAGAGGAAAACAAATGGAAAACAAGCAAAACAAATGCAATGAACATGATGTCATGATGCAAAACATAAAATAACAGATAGCAAACATTCTAATGGCTATTTTTCATACTTGGGATGTTACAAAACGCCCCCCTTGAAGGAATCGCGCCCCGAGATTCCTACTGAGAAAAGAAAAGGTCCGGATACCTCTTGCGAAGATCCTCTTGAGCTGTGACACGTGAAACACATCGTGCACCTTGGATAGTTTTTCTGGAAGTTCAAAACGATAGGCATTCCTGGCAACTCTTCTGGAAAGACGTCAGGGAATTCGCAAACCACCGGAATATTTTCGAGTAAAGGGAGAGGTTTTGTATTGAGGGTGTATAGCTGAATAGAACTTGATTCATTTGGAGAATAGACTATCTGGCCAGAAGGGTGGAACAGAGTTATTGATTAGACGCCGGTAGAAGAACTGAAGTGGGAAGCAACAACAAGGTTTGAACGGACGAAAAGGATGTTGAGAAGAACAGGATATCGAAGCAACATCGGGAAACACGAGATCAGAAACTCCTGAGGTGCTACGGAAAACCCATCCGGGCATCTAAAGGATCAATATCTACTGCTTAAGGAATAGAGGATCTGCTTCCGGGGCTTACACGCCTCCGTTCTCAATCGTGAGTAGGCAACATGATAAATCATGTCACAACCACCTCCATTCCTATGGTCTAGTAGATATAACTATCCTAGAGAAACCAGGATTCGTGAAATCCTAACTTGCAAGTTTAGATGAGAAGAGAAAACAACGTTACACTTCCTTACCAGAAAAGGGAGGGTGGGTGGGGAAAGAAGAAAAAGAACAGAATTCCTACTCTCACGTTTCATTTTTCCTATATAGCTAAAAAATAGTTTCTAGACTCAACTGCGACCAGTAAAAGGGATGCTACAGGCAGACAGGCTCTGATACCATTTGTCGCACCCGGACTTCTAGGGGATACTCACAGTCCGTTAAACAGTAGATAAATGGCTTACGGGGCATACCGGCACCCGCATCTCAATATGAGCAGGCCAACACGTAAACGTGTGACAACCATTCTCTTACTATTCATCGTCTGCGCAAACCATCCCATAGAAATCCAGATACTTCCATTGACGTACTTCAAAACATACACACATGGTACGTCAACGGCATTGGAACAAGTGATATCACAATAGATCTCTACGACACAAAAGATTGAAATAAGCTGCAAATAGCTCTCACTAGAGAAGAGATCGCAAATACAATCATCCAGAGGACACATGTCCCAACATATCATCATTACAACACAGCGGAAGCATCCAAAATGTCTGAGTACAGACCAGATCCAAATAGGCCTAAGAGGCCGGAAACGAAAAGACGGAGCCCATCCACGAAGTCTCGGATCCTGCCCGGGTCCGCTATCTACTCGTCAGCAGCCTCGTCATACTCCACGTAGTAGCCACCATGGGGATCCTCGGAAACGTAGTCTGCGGAAACCACAGCCCCAAAGGGGTCAGTACATAAACGTACTGGCAAGCAAGACTCACAATTCACCAAAGTGTACCCGACAACATCAAGCACAGATGCTTTGGGTTCAACGGAAGAAAGGGTGATACAAAAGATGCGGCAGCTGGCTGCTCTAACCAACTACAGAAACATTCTACAACTTCCGGCTAACAGAAAAGGGATAAGATAGCGTATCGTAACCAACCTACCAACTAACCTCAAACAAACCCATCCTGGATCTCGCCCCTTATCGAAAGAAGCAATCCGAGGATAACTCACACAGTTGGATTAGTGATGGTTCAGATTATTGTGTCAATAAGCCTATTACTAGTCAAGTTATAATTAGTTAGGTGTAAGTTGTTCTGAGTACTTGTTAGCCAGTACTTTCACCAAGTCATCCATAACCGCGGAAAACAAGGCTTCTCGAGAAGATTTACCCTGCAGGGGTGCACCAATTTGGCCGTACACGTAAGAATAACCCGACAGATGGAATGGCCTTTCCACCAAGCGGGGCACTCAACACAACTCAACTCTTCTTTGCATCAAGCCCAAAGAACCACATGCTGTGCGTGCCCGGCTAATCGAGCCCCACGAAGAAAAGGGGACCCTCATAGCACTCTAAGACCACGCCGCCCTAAATGCCGACTACAAAAGTTCCACCCTGGCGCCAAGGGTTCGCACCTGCACATGCATGCATCAAATGGAAAGCCCGAACTAAGTGTGGCGATTTGGACGAGATGCGAATCGAATCAAATTGAGGGGGGCGCCCATACACGCTTCCCACATGCGGTTAGCGCGCTCATCATGGATCAGTAGACAAGACCCTTTTCCTAATTAGGGTCGAGACTAGCAGGCCTCAAAACCACGCCGGGCCTCCTGCCGGTGCCTTATCAGCAAATTATTATTACCTCAAACATTAACAGGTTGATTGTTTAAACATCGAGCCCCAGAACATAGGTAATATGATAACAGAAAGTAACAGACAACAGACTCGAGCAAAACAACCCAAAGCATGCTAGTAAGACACGGGCAACAAGCAAAGGGGTTATAGGTGTGGAGGTGAGGCTATATCAGGGTTAAAGGATAACATGTGATAGGATCGAACAGAAGCAACGATTCATAGGGCTAGCGGAATAGACAACGGAAAGTATCGGTATCCAATGTTGAAAGGAACACAATGGTTCACGTGAGTGAATACTTGCCTGCAAACTCAGCAGACTGGTACTGAGCTAGATCCTTAGAAGGGGTGTCGTAAGTATCGTCTGTCTCAACGTCGTCGTCCATACGAGAAGAAGCAAACAAACAACGCAGAGAGACAAACAATCAATAACATGGCATAATGCACAAACATGGGATGATGCATGTCAATTTAATTGATGCATCAAAATAAACTAGTTGTTAAGATAACATGTTTAAATGGACCCAGATGCAATTTGAGTTGCATATGAAAAGCCCATGAATTAAGGTTGAAATAATTGTTTTACAACTAACCAACAGGTGAAGGTGGATTGGCATGTTGCATGGATGAGGAAAACGGAAAGAAAACAACAATAGAAGCAATTTTGAAATAAGGTTTACCAAGTTTGGGATTTTATTTATTAAGTTTTGGAATTTTGGTTCCTCAATGGTGTCACACAAGCATTTGTTGTTTTCACCAATTTTAATTGTTCAAAATAGATAACAAATTCCATATTTGAAAAGAACACACAATTTTAGGTGGATTACATGTTTCAAATATTGAAAAAGGAATTAAGACGAATTAATTAGGAATTAAACAAGTTAAACAAGATTTAATTGAATTTAATTCAAGTCTAATTTAATTGAATTTTTATTTGTTCAAAACATTAAACCAAATTCATATTTCAAAAGATTATGCTTTTATGGTTTGAAAACATATTTTATAGTTTCAAAAATAATTTAATTTGAGCAAGTTATGAATTTAGCAAGGTTAAATGATTTTAAACAAGGTTTAAATCATTTAACAAATTTTAATTATTCAAAACATGGAACAAATTTTATATTTGGAAAGGTGGTTTAATTTAGCATGGAAAACATATTTTATTTGTTGAAAATGGATTTAAAATGAGCAAGTTATTATTTTGGCAATTTTAAATGCATTAATCAAGGAATAGTTGTTTTCAGCAATTTAAATTATTTAAGACAGCAAACAAAGTTGATATTTGGAAAGTACATGAAAAGTTGATTGGAAAACATATTTAGTTTGTGGAATTTGAAATTTTTATGCCCAAGTTATGAATTTTGCAAAATTAAATGAATTAAACAAGTTTTTAAATCTTTCACCAATTTAAAATATTCAAAACAGTAAACAAATTTTATATTTGGATAGAGCATTTAATTTGGTACAGAAAACATATTTAAAAAGTTGAATTTGGAGTTAAAATGATTTATTTAGGCAATTTACAAGATTTGGTATTGTTCTGCCATTTTTATTACAGCTAGGGACTTAGAATTAATTTTACAGGGACCTAGAAGATTGAAAGCAGGGACCTGTTGGCTATTCTGTCAAGTTCTGGGCCTGGAAAAAAGAAGTTGAAAAATGGGGGTTTAATCCGCGGGGGTGGGATTCGAACCCACCCCCTCCTGGGTGCGCGCAGCGGACGGAACCATTGCGGTAGGCGATCTGTTTGGTGACAGTAGAGGCAGCGGGGGGGGGGGGGGGGGGTTATAGTTCAGTTAAGCTGTTTAACTGAACTTTCGTTGCAGGTGGGTTTCTGAACCTTGACGGATGGGTCGTGGGCGACGGCGGACGGCGGCTGCTGCGGCCGTGCTGCGGCGTGGGGTGGCCGTGGGTGCTGTGGGTGCAGGTGGCGTGCGTGTGCTGCGAAGGGAAGGGAGAGAGAGGGAGTAGCGAGAGGGGGGGAGCGCTCACCTCGAGCGGACAGGAGGCGCACGTCGGGGCGGAGCAGGGAGGCGGGTCGGCGACGAGAGGATGGCGGCGGCGCTACAAGGCCTCTCTGCCCATGGCGTGAGGTCGAGGAGGAAGCTGGCGCATAGGGGGTTCCATTCCCGCCCCTTCCCATCACGGTGGCGTAGAGGAACGACGGCGATCGCCGGAGGGAAGTTGGAGGCTTTCGGGTTCAGGTTGTGCAGGTTCAGAGGAGGGGAGGTGCAGAGCAGAAGGAGGAATCGGAGGGGGAAAAATGGAGGCGGGGGGAGAGAGGAGAGGAAGAAGGGAGTTAGGGCAGATGGAGAGGTGCTCGGCTAGGTTTTAAGGGGAAGGGGGAGGGTTGCTGGCCGTTGCTGCTCCTCTGCCATCGACATGGACAGGTTCGATGCACGGCCGTACAGGGAAGAAGATGACCCCGAGGGGTATCGGGCCGTGGGAGGAAGGTGGGCTGGGTGCAGCCCACTGGCTGCCCTCCCTTCTCTCTGGTTTTTATTCTTTTTTTTGCCTTATTTTTTTTTGCAGATTGGAATAGGAAAGGAAAGGTTAGTTGTTTAGGTTAGAAAAATTTAGAAACATTTTGTTATAGGTTATTTAGGGTATCTACAACAATTGCCAACTTTTGTTTTACAAAATATTTCAAATTATTTGCTGTTTGGTAATTTGATTGAAATTTGAATGAATTTGGTTATTAAGTGAATATTGAAAACAAGATTTAAATAGTTGAACCTTAGAGTTTAATTGAAACAAAAAGGATTAGAATTTGGTTGGTAATTCTCATAAATTCAACATGGTTGCTGTTTGAAATTTGATTGAATTTGAATAACATTTGAATTAAGTGAAATATTGAAAGCAATAATTTAAATAGTTTGAACCTTAGTTTAATGGAAACAAATGATGGAAGTGTTTTGTCATTTTCATAATTTTCAAAAGGTTGCTGTTTTGGAAAATTAATTGAATTTGAAAAGAGTTTGGTATTAAATGAATTTTTGATTAGAAATAAATCAACAGTTTTGGAATCACAACTTTAATGGAAACAAATGATTGTTTTGATTTGAAATATTCATTTTAGAAATTGTAACATCACAAGTATGAAACAAAAGGTTTGAAATTTGATTTGAAATTCAAATAGAAAACAAAGGAAAACAAATGAAAACAGAGGAAAACAAATGGAAAACAAGCAAAACAAATGCAATGAACATGATGTCATGATGCAAAACATAAAATAACAGATAGCAAACATTCTAATGGCTATTTTTCATACTTGGGATGTTACAGCAACAACATCCCACTCAGGCAGTCAATCTGGAAGAAGAAGAGCACAGTGACAATGATGACAAAAGAGCAGGAGGGAATTATCACAGAACAAGCGAACCTGGTTACTATGGAGAAGGCAGAAGAGGAATACCAGCTGTCAAACCAGCTAAGCTCAACATCCCTGAATGTGATGGCAGTGATGTGGATTCATGGATAGAAACCATTGAGATGTATTTTGAGTCAGCAAAAACACCCCTAGAATGCAGAACTGAAGTGGCAGTAACTTACCTGAAAGGAGATGCAATGCAGTGGTGGAGAGGCACCAGTTATAACACATCCAGTCTCCCTTGGCACAGATTTTGCAGGTATTTAGGAGACAGGTTTGCTGAAGCCTGAATCTGTGACAATGTCAGGAATTTCCACTCCATAAAGCAAGTAACAACTGTGGCAGCATATATACAAAAATTCGAGGCAGCAATGAATTTGCTGAGAAGAGACAACCCTGCTCTGCCTGATGACTATTATGTCCACAGTTTTATTGCTGGCTTGCATGACTACATACAAGCACACATCCAATGCCATAACCCTGAAAACATGCAAAAGGCAATGTGGTTAGCCAGGAGGATATAACAAGCAAACCCACAAAGGAAACAAACACCACCATACCAACCTACTGTCAGGAGACAAATGGTATTCGAACCCAGCAAACCTGCTGGCAACACCTCAATGAGCACAATACAAGAGGCAATAGACAAAAAGGTCTGCTTCAGATGCAAGGAGCCCTGGTTTCCTGGGCACAAAAAAGTGTGCAAACTATCCCATAGAAACCAAGTTCATCAGTTACAAGGAAAACCTGCTGAAACAGTCAATCTAATTTATGTCAAAGAAAGTGACAGTTCTGAAGAAGAGGAAGAACAAGATACACAAGAAGAACAGAAACTGCAAATATCTATGCACGCTGTCATGGGAATCCAAAATCCCAAATACACCTTCACACTCTCTGTCCACATTGGTGATCAAATTGCGACTGCATTAGTGGATAGTGGCAGTACTGTAACTTTCATGACACCCAATTTTGCCCAAGCAGCAAACTGTCATTTGGTGCCCACTAAGAGATTGGAAGTGCTAGTAGCCAATGGAAGCAGCTTGTACACTGAATTTTCTTGTTTAGACTATGAATATATGATTCAAAAAGTGCCATTCAAATCAGACTACAAAATATTGCAGCTAAAGGGATACGATTTGATACTTGGTGCAGACTGGATACATACTTATATCCCTGTGGAATTGGATTACAAAAGAATGACACTAAAGGCCACCCTACCTGATGGGCAACAAGTGACATTTCATGATGAAACCATGCCTAAATCTGCATGCATACCTGAGATAAAACAGGGCAACAAACTATTGAAGGATGCCATCTGTGGAGCTATTCTTCTAATACAGCCAGCCCACACTGTAGCAGCACCTACAACACAGTACTCCAAGGAGATAACATCTTTACTGCAAGAATTTAAGGACATCTTTGCTGATCCCACCACCCTACCCCCCAAGAGGTCCTGTGATCATACCATACCTCTGATCCCTGAGGCCAAAATTGCAAATCAAAGGCCTTACAGGCTCCCTCACCATCAGAAGAATGTCATGGAAGAAATCATCCAGGAACTGCTCAAGAAAGGAATTATCAGAAACAGTATGAGTCCTTATTCCTCTCCAGCAATTCTCATCAAGAAAAAGGATCTCACTTGGAGAAAATGCATTGACTACAGGAAACTAAACCTACAAAATATTAAAAACAAGTACCCAATCCCAATTATAGAGGACTTGTTAGATGAACTGCATGGAGCAACAATCTTTTCCAAGATTGACCTCAGGAGTGGATATCACCAAATTAGAATGGCAGAGCATGATATCAGCAAAACTGCTTTTAGCACTCATCAGGGCCACTATGAGTATGTGGTAATGCCTTTTGGGCTAACTAATGCCCCTGCTACCTTCCAACAGCTCATGAACACTATACTCTCCCCATTCCTCAGGAAATTCTCCTTGGTCTTTTTTGATGACATACTGATATATAGCAAAACAATCCAGGACCATACAACACATCTGAGGGAGATATTCACACTTCTCAGAAAGAACAAACTATTTGCTAAGCTATCCAAGTGCACCTTTGCACAGAAATATGTGGAATATTTGGGACACATAATATCTGAGAAGGGAGTAGCAACTGATCAAAAGAAAATAGAAGCTATCTCCAATTGGCCAGCACCTAAGAATGTAACTGAGCTGAGAAGTTTTTTGGGATTAACAGGGTATTACAGGAGGTTCATCAAAGATTATGGCACTATATGCAAGCCATTGTTCCAATCATTGAGGAAGGATAACTTTCTGTGGGACACTGGACAACAAGAGGCCTTCAAACAACTAAAGGAAACAATGTGCCAAGCCCCTGTCCTGGCATTACCAAATTTTTCCCTACCATTCATATTGGAAGCAGATGCCTGTGATTATGGCATTGGGGCTGTACTCATGCAAAATGGCAGGCCCATATCATTCATGAGTAAAGCACTAGGGCCCAGGGCAGCAGGCCAATCAACATATGACAAGGAGGCCATGGCAATTTTGGAAGCACTAAAACAATGGAAACACTACTTTTCTGCCTCTAGTATTATCATCAGAACAGATCAGCAGAGCTTGAAATACATCCAAGAACAAAAACTGAAAGAGGGCATCCAACACAAACTCCTAGTCAAGCTACTTGGATACAATTACTCAGTAGAGTACAAGAAGGGGAAGGAAAATAGAGTGGGAGATGCTCTATCAAGAGTGAAACACTCTCTCTGTTCATTGTTCACCAGTGCAGCTACACCCACCTGGGTCACTGAGGTAGTAAATTCATACAGTGGGGACAACAAGTGTCAAGACTGGATTACCCAAACCTCTGTCAAACAAGGAACAATACCCAACATCACTTATTCAAAAGGGATTCTTAGGCACAAGAACAAAGTCATTGTGGGCTCTGCAACAAACTTGAGGAATAAGCTATTGGACACATTCCACAATTCTGAACTAGGGGGACATTCTGGAGAAAGAGCCACATACCAAAGAATCAAGCTTCTGTTCTATTGGCCTGGCCTCAAACAACAAGTCAATGAATTTGTCAAGCAATGCCCCACCTGCCAACTCAACAAGACTGATCACTGCAAATCTCCTGGCCTTTTGCAACCTTTACGTGTACCAGATTTTGCTTGGACACATATCAGTATGGACTTTGTGGAAGGCCTACCAATTTCTGAAAACAAGGACATTATCTTGGTGGTGGTAGATAGATTCACAAAGTATGGCCATTTCATCTCAATGAAGCACCCAATTTCTGTCAAAACTGTAGCAAGAGCATTCTCTGAAAATGTTTTCAAGTTGCATGGATTGCCTACTGTCATTGTCACTGACAGGGATAGAATTTTCACCAGCAACTTATGGCAAGCATTGTTCAAAAACCTGGGAGTCAAGCTCCACTACAGCACCTCATACCACCCTCAAACTGATGGGCAGACTGAGAGAGTCAATCAATGCTTGGAGAACTATTTGAGGCACATGGCTTTTCTACAACCCAAGCAATGGCACAAGTGGCTAGCCCCTGCTGAATGGTGGTACAATACCTCATTCCACACCTCTCTACAAATTACACCCTTCCAGGCCCTCTATGGCAGACCCCCTAATCAAATTGGTGAAATAATGTTGCCACCTGATGAGCAACAGGAAGATCTCACACCCCCTCTGTCCACTGTGGCCTTGGCTCAACAAATCAAGGCCAAACTGCTCAAAGCACAAGAGAGAATGAAGTACCAGGCTGATAAGAAGAGAAGTGAAAGACAGCTAAACATTGGAGATATGGTCTATCTCAAAATCCAACCATACAGGCACACCTCCCTGAGCATTCACAGATGCCTGAAGCTGCACTCCTAATATTATGGACCTTTCAGGGTACTGGAGAAAATTGGCAACACTAGCTACAAATTGCTCCTACCTGATGGCTGTCAACTGCACCCTACATTCCATATCAGTCAATTGAAGAAACATCTCGGGCCCAAAGCAATACCCTAGGCACATCTACCTCTTCTCAACCAAGATGGCACAATACTGATTGCACCTGAAGCCCTACTAGAACGCAAGCTAATTCCTAGACAGCAAGGAGCAATAGCTGTACCAGTTGTTCAGTGGAAGATCAAGTGGACAAACTTACCACTGGAAGACGCTACGTGGGAAGATGCTGCTTTCATTCAGAAGATCTTCCCGGACTTCCAGCCTTGAGGGCAAGTCTGGTCTCGCGAGGGAGGAGTTGTCAGGCCCTCTCTGCCCTGACAGACTGTAACTGAAGCTCAAGATGGTGTTAACTGAAGACGATGAACTCGTACCGCTTCGCGCCTCTTCCTGGACCGTACAATCTAATCCAACGGCCCAGGCCCTACGTCGCGTCGCTGTTCAAATCTCCTTTACACCTGGCACCTTTTCTTCAACCACTCACTTGTTTGTCTCACTCGTTCGCTCTCTCCTTTTAAGCCGTGGATCGGAGACGCCTGAGGCATGTCTGTAATCTTTGGGTTGAACCCTAGCCGCCTCTGTTGAGGTCTGGCCGTAGCTCCACCTCTCTGTAACGGAATCCCTCTGTCATAATCGAGTAATTGCAAGACCGAAATCCCCTGTTTTCTTCTGTAATTGTTGTCTGAATTCGAAGCTAGGATCGTTCCTATAAAATGTGCCTCTGCCTGTTGCCAAAAAGAAGCCGCTGCTTGTTTTTGTTTCAAGTCCACCTATTGATTTCCAGGGAATAGTTTCTGAGTGCAACCAGAGTACATTTTCAAGTGATCTCTTTGAGCTGAAAATCGATATAAACTAGGTGAGAAGTTTTTTGTTGAAATATAATTGCTTGCAGATGTGATCTATATACTTTTAATCTGTGAATCTTTTTAGCGTGTCAAAAATTGTTGCTCAACTTTGTTCGAGTCCAAATTATGGCAATAAGTAGTCCATGTTGTCTATTGAAACACACTAGCATTAGTTCAGCACTTCAGCAGAATCACATCAAGCTCCTCTGTTGTGAATAATCATTGATGATAATATGCATGTTTGTCTTGTCAGTTATCATGTACTCCCTCCGTTCCATAATATAAGATGTTTTAGGTGTTTCACATGTTGTCTAGATTCATACTAAAATGAGTGGATATATACACTAAAACATGTCTAGATACATGTGTGTATGTGTGAATGTAGGAAATGTCTAAAACATCTTATATTATGGAACGGAGGGAGTATGATTTATGAGAATGAATATTCTTCAAGCAACATATAGTCTTTCCCAGCATCCGATACTTGTATTGGCACCAAAGCTGCGATATGTTTGTACCGAATGTTAATATGTTATGCCCCCTTCACTTCAGCAGAGCTGTAGGTTAATGCAATAGTGCTGTAGTCTTTGCCTTGCTTTCAACATTATCTGATGTGGAGGGAGGCAAATTGAATGACTGCTTTTATGATTATCATATCCAGCATACTAAGATTTTACAAGTTAAATAAACCTCTGTACTATGTTTAATTTGAAGTGCGCATTATCAGACTTTGATCCATGAAATCTTAATTTACAGGTAGCTGATGAGAAGAGTAATCATGTTAGCGAACTCAAAGTTTTGGTGATAGTTTGTAGATATTGACACTATCAACATGTAAATCCCACCGCAGAAGGACATATGGTTACAGATCGATGAGTTCCCCTGCAGAGGATATAACTCACTTGTTCCAAAGATTGTTTTGAATTTCAGTAGAGAAATAGTACATCGCTCACTCCACATGTTTGTAGCACCATTCAGGATTATTCACCTGCATGTTTGACAACTGTTTGTATTTGCACATCTGCACATAGGTGGCAAATGTTACAGGTTTTCCGCTCAAACATGTCTGTTTTATGGGTTAAAAAGATCATTATGTCACTTCTTAACTGTAAATTGCTTTGTTTGTATATCCTTATCTTGATAATGTAGTCATTTTAGTGCACGGTGTGTTGGGGAGTCATGAAATTGTTAGTTCAGGGATTTGGTTGTCTCTGGGTATTCAGGGTGTGCAGTACCAGGTGACGCCGAGTCGCTATAAAATTTTGCTCCTATCTAAAGGAAACCTGGATCAAGTTTGATTCTCGCTCATGTTTTCTGTCGCTTATTATCCGGACAATATATTTTTCAACTTTCTGATTATTCATGATTTTCTTCAAACGGCAATCGGTATCCAACCAATAAAAGGTAGCTTCGAATATATCACATATAGATACCAGTATACTGTTTTACCAAAATTTACCTATAACTGACAAGCATATAATTTTCACCGATCTGACGATAAAGTAAACTGCTTAAGTGGAGTGACTAATTGAACAAGATAAACGACAAAATAGTAACTAAGCAACCGGAGATCAAAAGGACCGAACTAGTGTTCTTAGGCGATCTACTCAAACGCCCACTGGTTCTCCCTTCGGATCTCCTCCTCCTCTTCTGGCGTGAAGTCGTTCTTGATGTTGAACAGCTTGCGAATCTCCTCAACCGTCTTGCTCTTGATCATGTCGGCAACCGTTTGGCAGCCGAGGTCCAGCAGCCCCTTGATATCCAGATAGTTGGCGGCGAGGATGATGTCAAATAGCATGGTCTGATCCACTTCGATGAACTTTGCGTCGAAACTCTTGAGGTCCTCTTGCTCGCCAGCGGTGTCGACATGCTTGTTGCAGTACTCTATGACCATGGCTAGGATTTTGGAGGTGACGTTGGGGAGAGGGACGCCGTTGTCGATGCAATCGTCCTCGATCATGTGGTGGATTGTCTGCGACATGGCCGCCGCCTCGTGCGTGATCTCGAACCGCGCGCCGTCGGAACTGATCAGCTCGATCGTCTTACTCTTCTCGGCCACGGCATGGTTCTTGTTGCCCACGATCTCTTCGACGTTGGTCTCCCCGCCCACGGCCTCGTCGATCTTGTTTCCGTCCGCCGTCGTCGCCGCCATGGTTCCTGTTTGATCTCTCGTCGAATCGCTTGTTCGTGTGTCTAGCTAGCTAACAGCTTTCGATCCATCAAACACCTCGGTGGCTCCCATATTTATATAGGGCCAGGCAACGAAAGAAAGACCGACTCGATATACTACTCAGTTTTCGATCGGATCTCCTATTAGACACGGTCATTTTTTTTCCCGATAAAGACTAGACACGGACACACGGTCATGATCTCGTAAATAGAGTGTACATAGTATATTACTATGCATGTGATACAAATACAATCTCTGAGTATATTCCCTTCATTTCTTTCTCAAAAGAAGACATACAAATTAAGTCAAAAGTTAATGTATTGTAAGTTTGACAAAATGAGCGACACTTTTTATGGATCGAAGGTAGTAGATAAAAATATATAAATATATATAATATCAAATCAAAATAAATAGACTCACCGTAGAATATACTTTTCATAATATGTTTATTAAATATTGTAAACATTCATTATTTTGTCTACTCCCTCTCACTACGTGAATCAATCAAAACGCAGACGACCACAGGCTACGCCGACGGCTTTTTGTCGGGGACATCGGCGTAGACGTCGACCAGGCACACTAGTAGAAACAAGCTCTTTAGTCCCGGGTCGGGAGGTCCTCTAGTTCCGTCTGGGCCTCCGGGACAATTAAATCGGGACTAGAGGCCCGCTTCTAGTACCGGCTCCATTACGACCCGGTACAGAAGATTTTCCCACGTGACATGTGAGGGCCCCGGTGCAAGAAAAGAAAATGGGTCTTTATACACAAATAGTTGGTCATATACACAAAATTCAGATACACGTACTTACATGTACTCGAGACGTACAGGCCGAGCATTTGGTCTTTTTGTTTAGCGACTAGCGATAGCCTCTCAGATATGTACGTACATGGCCTTAAACTACTACTAGACGTGCCGGTTAATTAACCATTTCTAACCTAACGTGGGCAGTTACGTATTTAGATGGGGGCCTAAGAAATTTGGGGCCCTGTGCGGCCGCACATGCTGCACATGCTCAGGGCCGGCCCTGGTGGTCGAGGACCTTTTGTCCCGGTTTGTACTACACCCTAGGACAAAAGAGCTCGCCACTTGGTAGCCTCTGGCTCTCCCTTTTTTATTTAAAAGCTATGATTTTGCAAAACATATGGTTAATTAATTACAAAAAAAATAGCATAATAAAATGTTCATAAAAGAAATATCTATCTAATAAAAATATATGGTTAGTTAATTACAACCGGGACTAGGTCCCGTCTATTCGATTACATCAAGATCATAACCGGGACTAGAGCACGTCTATTTGATCGAGAATTTTTCCTTTCGGTTTATGACATGGTCCAGCAAAAATCCGGCCACTTCCTCTTGAATTTCTACAAAGCGCTCCTTTAGTTACAGATTGCTTCAAATTTTTATCCAACTATGAAAGAAGGAGATCAATATGAATATCAATCATCATAACAAAAATTATGAATGACCTTCAACACAATTGATGGTAATAAAATAAAATTGTCGATGTATTTGTTCACTTAATTCTAAAATGTCGAGGGGTTCCGCTCACTGACCTCCTAGCGAATCCACTCGCACACGAAGTATCCACACAAATTGGTCCCCTATGGCTGCCTCGCGCACTTTACGAGAATAACATTCAACCAAATAATAATCAAGCATGATATAATGGTATTGAAATTAGAATTAAAGAGATGCTTGGACCTAGCTCGTACTACTTACATTGATATGATGAAAAGTAAGCTCCTTTTTAAATTCATCATGTGTCCTCTGGGTGAAATTTTTTCAAATCCTGCCCGACAAAAAAAATGAATAAATGAGTTATTAGTTATTTGATATCTCAGAAAATGAACAAAAGAGACCGATATAGTGCGATAATGATTGAAATTACCTTTGAAGTGCATCTATAATGCTTGTGTACTTCTCTTCGAGTTTCGCCAATGAGTCGTAGATTTTAACTTTTCTAGAGTCAACTTCAATGCTTAGCAGAATGTAATGGAACCTGCGCACGTTTATATACGTCAGTAATACACTTAACATCGAGTAAGCAAAAATTAATGTGTACAAGACAGTAATGCCGGCACCCCGCCTGATAGGGATGCCCCGAACGCGCGGTGCGTGGGCCCACACAGTACCTTGCGAGTGAAGGATCCACCCCTAGCCTGGGCACCGGGTTCCCGGAGGGCCTTTGGGGATCCACACCACAAAGACAAACTTCCACCCGCGGACGGCCGGGCAGAGGACACCCGCGTGTCCATCACAGTAGGAGTTGAAGGACACACGGTGGTTGCATGGATCCTAGACCTATTGGGTGAGTCTACCCGGTCCAAGGCCCAAGACCCAAGCTCCAAGGGAGACGCCATGGACAGTTCTAGAAGGCCCAATCAAGGCCCACCCGCAAAGCCTTGCGGGTTAAGAAAGAAAACCTGTAACCGATTTGAGGTTAGGGTTTGTATCCCCCCGGGAAAGGTTTGAGACCTGGCTACCTATATAAATGTAACATCCAAGTATGAAAATTCCCCTTTTACATGGTTGTTTCTTGAATTTTATTCAATGCATCATGACATCATAATGCACTCATGTGTGGAATTTCAAATTTCAAATAAATTCAAATCATTATGTTTCACACTTGGTCTGTTACAACCTTTTCAAATAAAATATTCAAATCAAACAATTTAATTGTTTTCCATAAACTAGATTTCCAAATAAGTGACTTGGGTAATTTTCAAATAATTCAATTATTGCAAGATTCAAGCAAATTCATTTAAATTTTAAACAGCAACAAATATTTAAAATTTTGAAAAACAAAAGTTGGTGCAACTGGGCATTTTCAATAAGGAACTTATAAAAATTATCACCATAATTTTAGGGTCCCAAAAACCCATTCCTTTTCCTTTTCTTTTCTTTTCTACAAAAAAAAGGAAGAAAAAAAAAGAAAAAAAAAGGGAATGGGGAGGCAGCCAGGCCAGCCACACTGGGCCGGCCCAGCCACATACGACCCAGCCCACCTCCCTTTCTTCCACCTCCGTACGATGTCGACACAGGTGACGGAAGCAGCACCACAACCACCGCACCATGAACCCCCCTGCTCCACCTGCTCACGTGCCCCTACAAGACCCCGAGGAACCCTAACCCTAGCCTCCTCCCTTCTCTCCCAGCCGCCGCCATCTCCTGCCCTAGCCTCCCTCTCTCGTTTTCCCCTCCAACCGAAACCATAGCCATGGCGGCCGCCGCGTGTAGCCGGTGATGGAGGCTACCCCGGATGATCTGAAGAACGCCCATGGATCCGTAGTCCCTTCCTCTACCTCCCCACGGAAGAAAATCGAGCCGGGACGACCGGAATCGACCGGCCCGTGGTCGACTTCTCCCCGGCCGGCCGTCCGCGAATCGAGCTCGCCGTCGTCATCTCCGACCTCCTCCTACCTCACCGAGCACACGGTCGGGCTCGTGGTGAGTTTCCCGTTCGATTCCCTTCGTTTCCCGCGTGTATTCGTGCCGTAGTAGACGCCGCCGTCTGGTTCTGTTCGCAGCAGGCTGCCGTCGGCCGTCGTCCTCGTGCGAAGTTCAGAAACTGAACTTCTTCAGTTTCAGTTCCGCACGGGATCCACCTAAAAAGGGGCCAAAGCCCAGTTCTATCACCAAGCGCAGCGTAGCCCAGTGGCTAGAGCCCCCGTGCGCATCCTCGAGGTCCCTAGTTCGAATCCGTGCGGAGGCAATATGCCCAACCTTTTTTAGGATTTATTCCCCGCAGCCCAGCCCCACCTGTCATCGGTCCTAGGTGCCAGCGTGGCTTTGGGCCCACGTATCTGCGTGTAGTAAAGCGTGGGTAAGCCACCCCTCGGCGAGAAAACGATTCGAGGCTGTTTCCTGAAAAATAAAGAAAATGCAATTCTCAAAGCAGATCAAAATCTTAACTTGTAAATTCCACCAAATATTCATAAATGCTCCAATTTTGGTGATTCAAATTTCTACAAACTCACAGTGAGGAGCACTTTCTGTTAATTTCAAAGTTGCAATATGTTTCTGTTGACAATTTTGCACTAAATAATTAAATACAGAAAATGGAATAAAAACTGAAATCTTGCAAAATTCATAACTTGAGTTCTGTTCACCCAAATTGAGCAAACTTGAGCTCTAAATTTTTTTCTTAACAAACTCTACACAGTGGTATTTTGGTTGGTCACAATTGAATTAAATTTGAACATGTTTCCTTCTGTTTACTAAAAGGGGCAGAATAAAAATACTTATGGAAGAATGCATAATAAATTCAATAATGATCCAAAAATTATGTTTAATAGCTCAAAATGTTCAGTGAAACATTTGCTACATGTTTTCAACCTTTTAAATACAATTTGTCCCCTAAGGTACCTCTGTTTAAATTGTTTACCAAAAATGGCAGAAATGAAAACAATAAGAATTAATTCTTATTTATTATTTTCTTCACCCAAAAATTATGGAAACTATACCAAAATGGAAAGAACTTCAATTAATAACAAAAAAGCATCTTTTCATGCATGTGGGAATACTATTGATGTATTGGTCTTATTAAAATTAATAATAGGCCACTAAGATAAATATGAGAGGTTTCCAAATAATGCAAACTTATTTGGGACACTCATTTAACTTGATGATCATGACCATGATCTCTTACTTGCATTAAAATGTTATGCATCACCCCATGTTTGTGCATTATGCCATGTTATTGATTTTCCGTCTCTCTTCGTTGTTTGTTTTGCTTCTTCTCGAATAGACGACGACGTTGAGACATACGAGGTTTACGATACCACTTCAGAGGAACTAGCCTAGTACCAGGCTACTGAGTTTGCAGGCAAGTATTCACTCACACGAACCATTGTGTCCGTTCCACACTTGATACCGATACTTTCCGTTGTCTAATCTGCTAGCCTTATGATTCGTTGCTTGTGTTCCGATCCTATCACATGTCATCCTGCAGCCATGAATATAGCCTCGCCCCCACACCTACAACTTTGTTCTTTGCTAGCCTGTGTCGTAGTATCATGCTTAGGTTTGTTTGTGCTTGAGTCTTGTTGTCATTTATCTTATCACCTGTTTAGTTTGATAGATGGGCTTGTTATAATCAATATCATGTTAATGTTTGGGGTAATAATAATTTGATGATAAGGCACCGGCAGGAGGCTCGGGTTAGGGTTTTGAAGCCTGCTAGTGTCGACCCTAATTAGGAAAAGGGTCTTGTCCTCTGATCCATGATGAGCGTTCTCACCGCATCCGGGTGGTCGTATGGAACCCCCCTCGACTTTGACCTGATCCGCAGTTTGTCCGAAGAGCCACACTTAGTTCGGGTGTTCTATTTGCGCATACGCATGAATGGGTCGCGCCCATGGTTGATGATTATGATGATGATGATGATGATGATGATGCATATAGGGCGAGGCCTGTGGTGCCGGGGGGTGTGGTTTTCACCCTTGCGCTTAGGTTAGGTCGGACTGGCCGGGACCTTATAGCTCCATGGCTCCTAGGACAGGTTGCAGAGATGGTTCGAGTCGTGTTGAGTCCACCTGAGTTTTAGTTGGTGGCTCGAGTGTGTACGGGTACTGGAGCACACCCTGCAGGGATGAATCTTCTCGAGAAGCCGTGTTGTCCGCGGTTATGTGACGACTTGGTGAAAGTGCTGGCTAACAAGTACTCCGACAACTTACACCTAATTAATAATAATTTGACTAGTAATAGGCATATTGTCACAATAACCTGAACCTTCATTAATCCAACTGTGTGGGTTATCCTCGGATTGCTTCTTTGGATAAGGGGCGAGATCCAGGATGGTTTTGTTTGAGGTTAGTGGAAGTTGGCTCCGATGCGCTATCTTATCCCTTTCTTTTAGCCGGATGTTGTAGCGTGTCTCTGTAGTTGGTTAGTGCAGCCCGCTGCCGCACCTTTGTATCACCTATCTTCCGTTGAACCCAAAGAATCTGTACTTGGTGTTGTCGGGTACACTTTGGTATCTTGTGCGTCTTGCTTGCCAGTACTCGTCCGTACTGACCCCTTCGGGGCTGCTGGTTCTGCAGACTACGTTTCCGAGGATCCCCATGGTGGCTACTACGTGGAAGATGACGAGGCTGCTGACGAGTAGATAGCGGATCCGGGCAGGATCCGAGACTTCGTGGATGGGCTCCGTTCTTTTCGTTTCCGGCCTCTTAGGCCTATTTGGTTCTTGTCTGTAGTCAGACACTTTCTGTGGTTCCCTTGTGATGTAATGATGACTTGTTGGGACATGTGTCCTCTGTATGACTGTATTTGCTATCTTTGCTCTAGTGAGAGATTTTGCCACTTATTTCTATTTCTTTGTGTCTTAGAGATTTGTTGTGATATCACTTGTTCAAATGCGTTGACGTACCATGTGTGTATGTTATGAAGTACGTCAATGGAAGTATTCGGATTCCTATTGGATGGTTTCACAGACGATGAATAGTAGAGAATGGTTGTCACATGTTTACGTGTCGGCCTACTCATATTTAGATGCGGGTGCAGGTAGGCCCCGTAAGCCAATTATCTACTATTTAGCGGGCTGTGTGTATCCTCTAGAAGTACGGGTGCGACAATAAAGCTAGGAGAAGCACCGGGAGGGGGACCAAGCAATACCGCACCACCTAAGCCTTGAGATTGAGATCTACTCTCGACTTGAGCACCCCCATTGTAACCGATCTATTGAGCTACTACAGATCGACAGAAGCATGAGTAAGGATTTTACCTCTACGAGGGCCCCGAACCTGGGTAAATCTTGCCCCCTGTTAGCCGACGATTGTCACCAGCGCCTACTCGTTCTCTTACTCGAAACCCTATCGGTTCTCCCGAGAGACTTGTTGAGATGCATATTCGAAAATTGGCACCGTCTGTGGGAACGGCGGGCGCTGGATCTGCGACATCTTCGGCCTCATCGTCGCCAAAATTCAGCTGGAGCCCCGGAAATTCGACTCCAACAAATCTGATCCGAATCGGGTCAGCCATCGTTGCGCCCCACTCGCCGCAATCGCGCCCAGCGTTCAGCGACCTGGAGAAAAGCGTCACCCTGACGTTTGGAAGCTTCAAGTTCTACACCAACAAAGAAGGGATCACGCGCTTCCCCAAAAAAACCGATCTCGAAGGATCGGACTCTAAGTCAGTCTCGAAACCTGAAGCACTTAACTACGTGAGTCGCGACCTAGCGAAAAGCGGCGAGTCCATCCGCGCGAACACTCGCAACTTCCACACCATCTTCGCGGAAGAACCTTCTCGGGTTGGGGAAGCTTTCCAATCTACGCCTAAGACTCACGGGCCATATCTGGCTCAGGTCTGCATGGCAGGGTCGACTGACCCACCCGAAGATACGGAAGAAAGCGCAAGGGAACGCGAGCACATCAAAGTGTCGCGCGCAGCCTGGCTCAAGGCAAAAGCGGCCGTGCACTCATCCAAGACAATTGAAGAAGGAGCCCCTCAGGAAGAGCTAACCGCATACCACTATCATCTAGTGAAAGCGGCAGCATTAATCAAAGAAGCTCGCAAAGATCTCGCTGAGCGGAAAAAATTGGCGGATGAATCAAGCCAGCGCCGTGCAACACTCGGTGGGGAACCAACCCGCGAGAAAAAGACACGTCTCAAAAACCGCGACAATGGATGACGAATCCCTGACCGGGATCAGCAGGTCACTCGAAGCCTCCCTTATGCACGTCGACGAAGACGGCAACGTGTACCCGACGACTCCAACCGCCGCAGTCTTTGCTGCAACCACTTATCTGCAGACAAACCAACCAGGGGAAAACGACCCCCGCGCGGAGCAATACAGGCAAGTCCAGAAAGGGTTAGGCATGGCAGCCGCAAGAGTCGCCGCCTAGGACCGCAAGAAAGCAAAGATCCCGTCTAGATAGAAACCCCAGCCAACGCCACTGCTGGCCCCACGGTGGGCACCAACTGTCGTGGTAAGGTAAAGAAAGATGCCATGGGATGGCTTAAGATACAGGGACGATGGACACTGTGGGTATCCAGGGAGGGATTGCACACCGGAAGATGCGCTCGGAACACTGCTAAAACCAGGAACTACCCAGGTTCGGGGCCCTCGTGTGGAGGTAACACCTCTACTCCCGCCTGTCTGTCAATATAACTGTGTAACCGAGATACAAAGTTGTTCCTCAAGTTCTCTGAGCTAGAGGAAGAAGAAGATCTCTCTGGCTCTCTTTTCTGTCTAAGGGGGAGAATGTCTACTGGTTGCATCGCCCCCACGCAGGAGGGGTGCATCCACCTTATATACCGGTGGCCATTGACAGGGCGTACAAGTTAGGCGGAGAACACTGTGCGGTAGCGCACGCCCGCTGACATGGTGCAGAAAGTCTCCTCCTCCATATCCGCTACGGTGTCCTGCCCCCCTTGTCAGAGGCAGGACGTGGCCTTGCCCATACCCTGCATTGTGCCCATGTATGATCCTACATCATGCATCTTGTAAGTTGAACCGCACGAGCGTACTCTCCCGCGATCGTTGGGATCTCAACTGCTCCGTTGACCTTGCTCCGAGATAGATGATTCTTCATGTACTCGGATTCTCCAAGTGCAACTCGGATAACCCGGGGAACTCCCGTTGTGGCGTGTCACCCTTGATCCTTCTTACCGAGACAGATCCATCTCAGTAATATTCAACTCGGTCCGGGTAGTCAACCTGGTGAACTTTATCTCGGTATCCACTGTTAGGACACCAACTTGTACCAAGCTTTGCCCTACCCGGGGGTAGCCCCCCGACACACACCCCAGTGTCCATGGTCTCCACGCGCTCGCGCTCGAGACTAACCTTGATTTCTGCATGGGAAACCGCCTCCTCCCGCTTCGCGAGGTCCCTCTCAGCCGCAAGGACCCTCTCCTCCCGCTCCCGGCAGGGACGAATACACCCCTCCACCTGATGAGCACGCTAGTTCTTCTCGAGACGAAGCTCGTCTCGGCCCTCCTACACGCTCGCCAAAGTCTTCTCGGCCTCCTCCAGTGCCAAGGAGGTGTCGGGGTGCTGCTGTTTCGCCCCGACATGCGACGCCTGCCTCACGCTCACCGTAGCCTCCTCTGGCGCATGGCTGGACGCGACCATTGACCGGAGCTGGCCACCTAGGAGCTCGACGTGCTCGTACTCCGCGGCTAGGACGACTGTCTGGAGACTTTCCTGGGAGCAGACGACGTCGCTGATCTGCTTCACCGGGTCTTCAACGTCCAGGCTGGGCCGACGGCCACTAGAGCCACGCGCTAGCAGTAACTAGCGATCCTCGCAGGGCACCGTAGCAAGAGCTTCACCACACCCCGTCTCCCCCACCACCACGACTTCGACCTCGCGCACCTGGGGCTTGGTCAGAACAGCCGCTCCTACGCTGGGGGTTGGCGCCGCTACCACAGCTCCCTCCTTAGTCACCGCCAGACACGGGGACAGAGGTGTCCCCCTGTCAGTGACTTTGGGAACGCCGCATGTTGGCACGGCGACGGCCGAAGGTACTGCAGCGGGCGCGTCTTGCCCCACGACATTGTTGTCCACTTGGGCGCTGTCAAACAAGAAGAACTCGTGAGGATGCTATGGGTGGACTAAAGAAGAAGAAGGTCGGTCGCATGACCCTTACCTCTCAGAAAAGCGCCACACCCTGGGGCAACGCCCACGGGGGGGGGGGGGGGTCTCGCGGTCAGTACTCCCCCGAGGAAGCCACACCAGGGGCCAACGGGACGTCGTCAATCCTCGACCTATTCTCCAACCGACGCTCGGCCGACGTCTTGCCAGGGCCTTCACCGCCCCCCGGTCTCGATCTCCACAAAAGAGTAATGCGGGAGGTGAAGGGAATATGCCCGAGAGGCAATAATAAAATGGTTATTATCTTATTCCTTGTTTATGATAAATGTTTATTTCTCATGCTAGAATTGTATTAACCGGAAACATTGATACATGTGTGTTTAATAAACAAACAATGGTTCCTAGTAAAGCCTCTCTTTTAACTAGCCCGTTGATTAATAGATGATCAAGGTTTCCTGATCATGAACATTGGATGTTGTTAATAGCGGGGTCATGTAATTATAAGAATGATGTGATAAACATATACCCAAAGTGAATATAGCAACGCGATCAAGTCATTATGTTTATATTGTTATATCAAACATACGAAGTAACTTATTCCTTAGACCATGAGATCATGTCAATCACTGATACCGGAAGGGTGCTTTGATGTCATCAAAAGTCACACCGTAATAGGGTGACTATAAAGGTGTCGTTGGGTATTCAGAAAGTATTAGTTGAGGCTCATGGATCAAGAGTGGGATTTGTCCATCCAAATGATGGAGAGATATACTCTGGGCCCTCTCGGTGATATCACATTGACACCGCTTGCAAGCACGTGACTAGGTCACAAGGATGTCATATCACGGAAACGAGAAAAGAGTACTTGTTGGTAACGAGATTGAACAAGGTATGGTTGATACCAATGATCAATTCTCGGACAAGTAAAATATCGGGAGACAAAGGGAATAGTTCACGACGTTGATGGTTCACACGATCACAAGAGTCATCGTTGAATATATAGGAGTCATCGCAGATCTCTAGATCCCGTTGTTGATTATTGATCGGAGAGGAGTCTCGATCATGTCTATCTTATTCGCGAACCATAGGGTAACACACTTAAGGTTCGATGACGCATTTGAGAGGATACGGAATAACGAAGAATGTTTTGAGCAGCACCGAAATTGTTTCGGGGAAAATTGAAATAGTTCAAGGGGTTTTTCATCGAATGGTTGTTAATAGAATTAAAAAATGATTCGAGGTGCTATATGCAAAAGTTTCTTAATAGAATTAACAAATGCTGAAATAAAGAAATAAAAATGTTTTATTTATTTATTAAAGAAAAACTCTTGGATTTTCTAAGTGGAGTTTTAAGGGAAAATGTGTGGGTGTGAGTGGAGTGTCCACTCACATGATGAGGGAAGAGGTGGGGGCACACCCATGGGCTGGCCGCACCCCCCTTGGGCTGCCTCCCCCTCTCCTATAAATAGAGGGCATGAGCTCCCTCTCTCACACACACTTGCCCACCTCATATCCTCTCCACCCGCTGCTCCATTCCATGGTCTCCGGCTTGGCGAAGCCCTGGCCGTGGGATTCTTCACCACCACCACGCCGTCGTGCTGCTGGAGTTCCGAAGGATCCTCTACTTCCGTGCCCCACTGGATCGAGGGAACGAAGGTCGTCATCAACCGTACGTGTGACCGATCACGGAGGCACCGCCGGATTGCGGTGCACATCTTCTCGCTCTCGGGATAAGTGTGAGTACGACTACGCCAACAACAAGATTTGATCTCGTAACGCTTTGTGTCTTCGAGGGTATGTGTTCTCCTTTACCCTCTCTTTGCCCGTTGCACTTTGTCTCCTAGATTAGATCTTGGCCTTTCGGGTGTCTCTCGCGTAGGAATTTTTTTGTTTTCTATGCAACGACCCCTTCAGGAGGCGCTCCTGTCTTCACCCCCTCTTCGTCTGAAGAGACCACCACCATTATGTGTGCCCTCGACGAAGAAGCCACCAGGCCGGAGGCGGGGCTCTCGACACTCTCCTCCACGGAGTCCAGCGCGTACGGATTGTCCGCACGCGACTCCATCCTCTCAGCCAGAGGGCCCCATCAATCGAAGAGTGGCATCATTACCATGATCGCCTCCCTCTCATTTGCCGGAAGATCATAGAGAGGGACCGTGTCGGGGAGGAATCTCCATGGAGCCTCCTCCTTCAACATAAGCTTTAATGGCAGCTCGAAGGAGTGCAGCCGGAGATACCGGTTGTTGAGCCTCATCGGGTCGTGGACGCCGGAGTATGTCCATATGTTGTGGTCTCGACGTCGCAAGGGGACAAGGCGTTGCTCGACGAACTCGGTCACGAGCATGGGGAAGGAGAGGCCCTGATTGCGCAAGGTGTGCACGCGCTCTACCAGCGGCCTCATGCTGGCACCAGCAAGATCCTCCTGGACCGATCCAGAGTGCCATAAGGGCAAGCGAAGAATGAAACTCGAGAGACCGTGGGGCTCGTCGGCATTGAGATAAAGCCACCCTGCATGAAAACCAGGGGCCTCATCGGGGAGGTCCATCTGGGGGAAAGCCGCACCGAGGCCGCTTTCGACACGAAAAGAGAGGCTACCAACGCAAGGCCCCTCGTCATCGGCGTGCAACTCAAGGAAAACGAAGGAAGGCCACCGAGGTCTTCACGCCAAGGAACGCCTCACAATAGAAGGAAAATGCAGAAAGGATGAGAATGGAGTTGGGGTGGAGATGGAGCACGTGTATCTGGTAGTGTTCCAGAACAACGAGGAAGAAGGAGGAAAAGGAGGGAGCCAACCCCACCAAGATAGCCCCATAGAAGAACATGTACGACATCGGGGTAAGATCGTTGAGATCTGTCGTGCCCGCATGGAGGATCGAAGCACCATGCTCACTAGAGGCGTGAGCCACCAACCGTCGGGATTTCTTCATAATGTTGGGGCCGATAAGTCAAGCCTCAACCACAAGAACCATGGCTTCGGCTCTGGGAGCGACGGTGGCGGTGGAGAGGTGCACGAGATGGAGGGTGCTCTATTTTGTGAAATGTGGAAGGAGAAGGGGAGAGAAATCAGAAGTGGCGGATGGGAAGTGAGAATCCGTAGCCCCGACTCGGTCTTCTAGGTCTCCTTTGGCGGCTAGGCTGCGGTGCAGGGAGCCGTTTTCCCCCACGTCCATTGGTCGTGGGAATGTCATACGTGAACCGCCCGCGCCACGTGCCTGTGGGTAGGCAAGCAGCAGCTGGGCCCACGACACGTCGTCTCCTTTGGCCACGTGTCCGCCATGGGCCTGGGGGCTATGGTCAGGCCAGTGGATACCAGGGTACCACAACTCGTCTACTGCCGCTCAGCCCACCAGGCACTCCCGGGTTTAATCAAGAATCCCTTGACGAGGTGCGAACCTTGTCAAGCCATGATCGGCCGAGTGTCGAGCCCTTCAGAGGGGACCCGTCGCACTGTGCTTAGGGAGGAAGCCCGCCTAGAGGGGGGCAAGGCATGTGACACTGACGCGCCCGTCCTTGTACGCAGACAGAGGAAGTGCAGAGGTGCAGTATCTCTTTGGTAGCAGTTACCGTTCCTGTGTATAAAGCACATGTGATAGCTGCTTCGGCCAAAGCATCTTCCAAGGACTTCCCCTTTGGTGCAAGGATACCAAGACAACGCTAGAAGACGGAGGCATCGTCATCAAGCGCCCCCACGATCCTGCCATGGATGGTGGCGCTGTCCTCGACGACCAAGACTAAAGAGACAACACGGAGCTTAGTTGTTCTCCACCATCGATGCATTGTGGTAACCCTTTCCCGCCAAATGAGCGGGAAGGAGGTCCAAACGCTGGTATGTAAAGGACCATTCGGCCCTCATAGAAGGAGAGTTCAACTCACTAAGATAAAAATCTGGATTATCACATCTCTTCACCTCATAAGAATTTCGTCCCCGAAATTCAACACAAAACCAAACTACTTTTTTCTCGACTAACATGCAAGATTTTGTCTAGTAAAAAAAATTTTCACAAGTCTAACAAACGAAACTAGAAAACATGCATCAAAATTTAGTCACAAAAATTATCTAACGCTCTCTACCCATTTATTTTCCGTGTGATCTAAACATGAGCTCTGATGCCACTTTTACTGTCACGCCCCGAGACCGGGCTTGGGAGAATGACAGCTGACGCACGCCTATAGAACGAAAGCCTATACACGCGCAAGGCGTGGAAAAGCAGGGCATCGCCCCCCTTGGCCACCGTGGCTCTCCTGATCAACATAACAGAACCATCACCACGCATGTACTTTTGGGTTGCCTCAACAATTTCCACCGGAGAAACAAACGTAGTCACCACATCAGTTTTCTGCCCGACAGAAAACGTGTCTATTCTCTGCCCAGCAGAGGACACGTCTATCGTCCCTTCCCCCTCTTGGAGCTTCACCTCGCCCGAGCTTTCACCATCCTCCAGAACAGTGGAATTATAAACCACCGCAGCCTCACCTAGGCTGACAGTGAGAGGCGAAGATGCCTCCGCTGAAGAAATATGTCCAAGCCCCTCCATGTCTAAACCGATGTCAATAGGAGGAGGCTCTAAGAGACTATCCATAGCCTAATGTTGTACCAAGAGTGAGAACACGACCCACATCCTTGCTATAGTACTCACATTAGGTGCACTAGAACACGAGCCATGCTCTTGAGTATCCATCGGTGCCACTCCATCATTTTTTCCTCTTGTGCCTCTCCTGATTACTCTCATGCTTAGCATCCTTGAAGTCATCTCCCATATCAGTATCATTAGCATCATCATCATCATCCCATGTCTCGGATCATCCATGAGCTCCTCCGATATATATCCATCCTGGTCCTCCACAAATAAAGAGCGTCTATACAATCCATATTTGATAAAAAGAGGAAACATGCGTGTCATTTTAGAATAATCAGGCAGCCAATTAAGATCCTAAGCACCCCATGCTTCCTCGTGTATTTCATATCAACTTTCAGAGTCTTCCCAAACATGAAGCCAACTATCCATAGAGCCAAAAAATCTCCTCGGTGCCTCCTTGGGATAACTTCCACACGAACTCAAATTTCTGGAAGAGTCTCTTCTGCCTCTTCATCATTGGACCAGTTGTCTACTGTTAACTCACATGGACTATTAGGGATCCTGCAAGTGCCAAAGATCATGAGTCTCTAACCACTAGTGGAAAACAGGGCTTTCGCTCGGTGGCGAGCACCCCTTTCCCCCCGGCTCGGCCACCAACCGGTGCAAAAGGCTGCAGAGGTGGGGCCGGGGCGAGCATGGCGTGTGGTGGTGGTGGTGGTGGGGGGGAGTCTTTTGCCCCGGTTTGAGGCACAAACTGGGGCTAAAAGCCCGCAACGAGCAAGGCGCGTCGTGGGGGTTCTTTGGCCCCGGTTGGAGCCACCAACCGGGGCAAAAGACCCCCACCTAGATGGTCAGCAAAGTTGTTTCTTTATTTCTATATTGCCCTTTAGTTAATAATTTCATTAAGAAAAACTAACCAAATAGATGGAAAATTAAAATTAATAGAATTCTTTTCTTCTTCAAATCTAAAAAAATTCTCTTTTTTATAAACACTACCATGCCAGCCCTCTCCACTCCTCATGTCACTCACTTTTTGGTATGGTGTGCTCACTTGTTTTTCCCTCATATGCACAAGAGGTGTTCGATGAAATGCCCGAGAGTATAATGTCATCTGAGCTCGCAGAAAACAAACATGTAATATTGCTAGACTATTGTGTAATAATGTATCAAACCTGCATGGTTCATGTATTTGGATTAGTCCAGCTCTGTTTTCCACATGTTTTGTATCAACATCACTGTCGGGCGTGTGAACTGGACGATTTGTAGATATATAGAACAAAACAAACGGCGTCGCCAGCATACAGCCCGACTGTGGCTCCTGAGTGCATATATATATGCATATCAAATGCACGGTCGGACGTATGCTGGCGAATCCGGATGATTTGAAGTCGGTCGATGAACTGAATGATGTATCAAACCTTTTGTCAAACCTTAATGTGCCAAAAATATGTCATTTACAGCCTCACCAAAAAGAAAACAACACATAAATAACACCCCAAAAACAGCCCCAAGAAGAAACATGCCAAAATTTTGCCGCGGTAGAGAACCTTTTGCCCCGGTTGGTGTTACCAACCGGGGTAAAAGGGTGCCAGCCTGCACGCTGCGCAGAGCATACGTGGGCACCCCTTTTACCCCGGTTAGTACCAGCCACCGGGTCATTAGGGGGGCCTTTAGCCCTTGTTTGGCAAACCCGGTTGGGCAGCCGGTGCATAAGGCCCCCCCAACTAGGGCAAAAGCCCTGACCTCCACTAGTGAACTCATTCTTTGAGGAAAATTGCACCTTGTACAAATTATTCTCAACATGGGTCACCTCCCAAGGAAAAGAAGCAGTGGGAACAAGTCTCTGCAGCCGGCTAACAATCTGCTCAATCGACATCACCCCCCTTCACAACCACCAAAGACATGCGCATATTCTATAGTTTTGGTCGATAATTCTCGAAAATAAAATCTCAACCATGATAAACTCCTCATAGGCATAACCATACATCATCAGCTAAGGTTTTGGGGTAGTCAAAAGAGGATAGCTACCATATCCGCTAGCATGCTCAGGACCTTCACAAACATCGCGAAGAATAGCCGTGCACTGATCCGAGAGGTGACCTGCAACACCACAATTTAAACACATTTTCTTTTGGGCTGCGCTTGCCACGGCTGCCGCCAACTGATCCGCAGACACTAGGGGACCTTGCCGAGGTAAAGCACCAGCCTGGCCATCCACATTAGCTTGCACAGATGCAAATATTTCCCTAGTAGAGCTACCGCTTGTGGCAGCAAAACTCTACCCGGCAGGAAGCGCCCCCGCCGTAGCTGCTCCTTGCGCGCTGGTTGTCGCCACAGCTGTGTGTGCCACTGTGGTTGTCACCGTCAGGTTCACTACTCCACGACCAGCACCCTGGCCATAACCACCAGCATATCGACCCTTGTATCCACGTGCAAGTCTTCAGCCTCACAGCGCCGACCACGGCCGAGATCTTGGCCATTGCCGCCGCCCTGCTTATTGTAACCACGTCTACCTTTATAGCCACGGTAACCTCCGCGGTATCCACCTTTCCCATCACCATTGAACCCCGACCCCGCGTGGAAACGAGCTGCACCTCCCGTGGCATCGTTTATGCCGGCCGGTCCGCCGCCGTTCTGATCTGTCGTGCCACTAGGTCCTTTGACCTCGAAATTGTTGAAGCGCGGAACAAAATTCACACCACGGCCCGCAGGCACTCCACCCCGTCCACGGTTCGCTCCACCCCGGCCATGATCACCGCCTCCGCGGTCACTACCCGCAGCCGCCATAGCTTCACCAGAAGAGAGGTTCGTTAACGATCTCCCTATGGCTTGCCAGATATACCCTAGGATCCATCGTAGCCCCCCTCCAAGGACATAAAAAAGGACTTTATGAGTTGGATGGCTGGACTTTGGACCCTTCTTGGCCTTTTGTCGAATTTTGGACATGATTTCCATCTGATCTCGATGGCCCAAAATTACGGGAATTTGAAGCTTGAAAACAAGATCTGAGCTGACGTACCTTAGCCGCAGGAGACCACCGTCGTCTAGCCACCGTGGTCCATGACGGATCTTCTCCCTCCTTCGTGAAGACTGACGGTGGCAACATGGAATCTTCGGAACGTGCAGACGCCTAGCAATACGATTGCTCGCCCTTGACGAAGCCGCAATCGATCTAGACGAGACCAACAAAGGAGTCCGACATTGCGCCCAATACTGATCTCCTCCACCGTCTCCATTCAGATCGTCCTCCCTTTCCGATTCCTCATTGATCTCTTGGCCCAAAAATGTTCCCTGAATGAACCTTCAGAGATCACAGATGGGAGGATAGGGCCTCTCCCTTTGATCTCACCGACGTCCTCGTCGGCAACTACCTCTGCTCGAGTGGGCTCCTCGCCATCGGGAACGCCTACCGTTCGCCGTGGCGATCGCCTAGGCGTCGCCATGTCCTACCCCAGTGTCATGGCATGTATTTTGCACAACTTCGTCATCTTGATCTCATCAGAGAGGAAAATTCACTACTACTATACTGCATCATACTTTCCTCTTGGAGTAGCCCAACAACTGGGTTGAAGTAAATATGCCATCAAGGGGATAGTGAATATCTCGGCTCACCTCACGTGTTGCTATAGGTATGAAATTCAGCGAACGGGTGGACCGCATGGACGTCGTTCAAGTGAATGTCAATCTGACGATGAACTCACTAGGGGAAATTCGTCAAGAGCCGGTTGTAGCAGCATGGACGCTCAAGCAATCGGCAACCGCGTTTACTGGTGTGTCACCATTGGTGGAAGGGGACGACATCCTTCGACCACCACCACATGAAGAATACACATTCCCTGTGTAATTGCCTTGATAGATCAGGCATGGAACCGAGTGCTCGAAAGCCATGTATGCCTAAGATGGTTTATTTTGAATGGTCACCGGGGGGGAGTTAATCCCCCACCTGAATATTTTTCATTCATGGTTGCCTCGAGACTTTGCAGCCTCTACAAGATAGGTTCAAATGAACCAGAGTGCACGGGGATTACAAGAGGGGGAGATAAACAAAAAAACACACGCACAAACCCGAAAAACTCTGAAACTGAGAGCAAGTAGCCCAATGAGGTACACCGATGCAGCCGCTTCGCCAAGACAACGCAACAACTCCATCGAAGGGTGAAGCATAGCCCAGACTACACCAAGGCACAAACCTCACCGCCGCAAACGAGACCACCACGGGGAGTTGAGACAAAAACCAAACGGCCGGTGCATTGCTCGAGAAGTGCCACCACCGTGGACAAAAAACACCGTTTCGCCGAGACCAAACCAGACGGCATCGGCAAGGTCGAAGGGCAACGCTCAGCCGAGTCCACACCACCTATGTAGACGAAAGGCCGCTCACCGCCGAGACCTCGACACGACAACCGTTGGAGAAGTTGAAGGGCATCCCAAGCCGAGTACACCCGGATAGCTTCAGGCAGCACGCGCGTGCACCGCGGAGTGACAAACCACAAGCGCTGCCAAAGGGAACAACATAGCCGAGGCCACCGCCGAAGAGCTACACTGTCCGAGGCAGCACTAGGAGACCACACCAGGCCTGCTCAGAAACCACAATGACGAACAACACCTGCAGTTGGCCACTTGCAAAGAGACAAGAAGCAGCCACCCTCAAAGCCATGGCACATCCACGACATCCATCTGCAAGGCCATGGAGCTCGCCACACCGACGAGACAAAGTTCGCCACTATATGCAGCAAAGACTTCAGGACTCCACTCCCACCTACGGCTGCTTCCCCTGTAGGAAGCAAACCGCTTCCATGGCTGCCATCTGCAAGCCAAGGAACGCCGACAACTGCGGAGACATGCCGTCGCATATCGATAGGAGGGAGAAAGGAGAGAGGCAAACGACAGCATTGTTGTAGAGAGAACACGCCGGCCTCGAGGGGCCGGCACACCGCCGGCAGCAACAATGCGCTGCCCAACACCATGCTGGCCAGCGAAACGGGCCACCAAGGGCGACCTGCACCCAGGCAAAACCGGATGCGTGCACCAGGCCCAGGGAGACTGACATGCCACCGGAGCCCGCCAGATCTGGGCAGCGCTCGGCAGCGCCCTATCCGCCAAGCCACGAACGAATCCAGGGGAGAGGGGGGGAGAAGGGCGGGCCGCCCGGCGCCGCCACCAGCGGTGAGGAGAAGGTCGGGGAAGCGCCGGGAGCTTCTCAACGAGCAACCCACAGATCCGAGCCGGCCGCAGAAACCACCAAAACCGTGGCCGAGATGCCGCCGCCTAGCACCCCCCCCGATTTCGCTGCGACCTCCACCGCGCCTGTCGTACGCGGCCACGCTGGCCCTTGAGTAGCAGCCGCCGCGTCGAAGTCACAGCCCTCGCGGCCCAGATCGGACCCAGAAGGGCCTGCGCGGCCGCCACAACATCTGCGCACCACGACTCGATATGAGACGCTCGCGCTGCCTCCCGGCGCCACCAAGAAGCAGCAAGCGACGCCCGCCGGCGCCCGAGGACGCCCGCGTTCACCGCAGTTCTCCCACGCCCCCTTTGGAGGCGGGGGCCGCCACCACCGTGGTGAGTCCGGCGGCAGCGGCGGCGGGGAGGGAGGTCGGAGTGGGGGAAGCTAGCGGCGGCGGTCAAGGACCCCTCGAGCCGCCCGCGAGGGGGCGACGCGAGGGTCATTAGGCTTCTTCCATCTGCCTAAGATGGTTGCTGTCCTATTTTGCACTATATGACATTCCAGAGTGTTTTAAGGTGACATCTGCATTATTACACATGATTAATTTTAGGTGCTTTGGGTTTTTTAAATTCAGGCAACTGAAGTTTAGTAATTTTCAAAAGTATGTCAATAATACATTCAAAGATTTTGCACCATCTAAAAATGAAAAAATCTAATACGTACTAAGAAAAAAGAATTATAAGCTCTTAACCCACAAGGCTGCATTACACACGCGTGAATCAAACTCGGACACGCAACACATATATTGACCCGTTACGCATGCAGATCGAGAGAACATCATACCCGGAACGTACGGAACGCTGGACCGATCTGCCTAATGCCTAACTAGAGACCCTCCTGCTGGTGCATGGCGAGGATGGTGCTGAGGTTCATGGGGTGCATGTAGTCGGTGGATCCATGCATGAACTGGCCGACGATGATCCGGTTTGCCCGCTCCGTGGGGTGGAACGCGTCCCAGAACGCGTACACCTCCCGGTCCGCGCACACGTTGGACGCCGCCGTGCACAGCCCGATCCCGTTGTACGGCCCCTGCCCGCAGCACGCCACCTTCACGTTCGTGAACCCTGCACAAGAACACATACCAATTAGCTTTACTTAGATGCACATTATAGAGTAGCCTGCCTAGCTATATATCGTACGTATACGTACCGTAGTTGTGCGGGTTGGCGAGGTAGTCGAAGTTGGCGCGGTAGGTGTTGGCGGAGACGAAGACGTCGGCGCCGATGTCGCGGTTGAGGCCTTGCACCGCCTCCACCAGCTGCGGGTTGAAGAGGTCCACGGCGCGGTTCAGCTCCGACGCGCACTCGCCGTTGCCGCTGTGCTGCGCCAGCTCCGCGGGCACGCACCCCAGCGGCCCCGTCCCCGTCACGATCACCCGCCGCGCCCCCAGCTCGTACAGCCTCTGCATGCGTGCACCATGTTCCACCCGTCGTGTCAGGCCGAGTGCATTCGAAGGAAATTGATGCGCACATGCATCATGCATTCATGCTGCATCGATCGCTGCAGCACGACAGGAGTGAATTCTGCAACTAACGATCGGTCGCCATGCATGTGTATACGATCTGTACTTACCCTGCACTTACGTTACCCTTGCTGGCTCCATTTATGCTTGTCTTTACAGCTTGGGAAAAAGTGTGGGCGGACGCGAACTACAGGTTTCACGCTGCAAGGTTGGGGGCTCACGAATTGATTTGGCTGGTTTACCGGCGGTAGCTAGGCTGGTAGGTCATGATCTCAACTGCTGCATATATGCTGTCGTCCGGTCTATGTTCTTTCATGTGCTCAGAGTTAATTCATGACCAGCGCCAAGCGGTAACTGGATCTTGTTATTGTACTGGCTAGTGGCTGCAGTGACACCCGGCCCATTTATATGGCAGCGCGAACAAATTGGGCATGTCAGGTTGCAGCTAGAGCAACAATTATCACTTGAATATAAGTCCACAATCTACTATTGCATTGTGCACCTATATCATCTGTCTCTCTGTCACTCTCTCTCAGATGTTTATGACAGGTGACACATACCGTTTTCTCATCTGTCTTGCTGCTAGAGTACTGATGGCCATGTCAGCGTGCTCTCTTTTTTAATTAGCTAAGCTTGCGCTTGCGGCAACAAACTATATATAGATCACTTGAACGTACTTTCTACTCCGCAATTCTTAATTACTTAGCGCACATTGTGCACAAACAGGCCTGTAAGCTCGTAAAGTATAACAGGCAGCGCATGCAAGGGACTTACCGCGAGGATCTTCCTGTACTCGGAGACGATGAACCGGACGTAGTCCGGCAGCGCGTACTGGCGAGACCGCATGGACATGGGCACCAGGTAGTAGTTGTTCACGAAGTCGTTGCCTCCCAGCGTGATGAGCACGAGCGCTCCGTTCACGAGCCTCGTCGCCTGCTCCTCGCCCACGAACGCCCGAAGCTTCCGCTGGTACTCCCCGAAGTAACGCAGCTGATCGCCTATCCTGATGATGTTCACCTGCTCGATCCACCATGCATCACAATTAGCCGCTAGACAGTCAATATTTGGATGTGTAAAACATGTCGTCAGGGAACTGAAAAACACTGAGCATTATATCTCTCGTACGTACAAATTGCACGCCCGTGTCGTTGAGGATCCCGACGCCGGCCGACGCGAAGTTGGCGCCGACGAGCAGCTTCGTTCCTCGGAGCGCGGGGCTCAGGTACGGCAACGCAGGCTCGGCCCCGAGATGCTCGCCTAAAGCAAGTTAAACGGCGAGCGGCGTCAGAGATTGATTGACATGTTCTGACATGTTCTACTTCAATTAATTCAACGGCATTCTTCTCTCTGGAAGATGCATCCATGCATGCATGGCGAAAGAAGGCATGCGATTTCGATGCATTACTGATGATGTCAGGGATGTTGAGCCCGTTGGAGAAGCGGCCCGTGGCGCGGTGAGACGGGTAGTCGATGCCGTAGGGAGGCGCGTCGGCGCGCGCCGTGGTCAGGAGGTAGTTGTTGTTGCCATTGTCGACGAGGGAGTCGCCGAAGACGAAGAAGGCCCGTGGCGCCGCGGACGCCGCCGGGGCATGCGCCGCCACGACGAGGACGACGGAGACGAGGAGAGCAACGAGAGCCGCGTCCATCGATCTGCTCAAGACACGTTTGAAACTTAGAGACGACAGGTGGCTACGTACGCACGAAAACACTGGGAGTGGCGAGAGTTTGATTTATACAGGGTCGGCCGGTCGATCTGGCCCGGCCAGCAACCTGCATTGAAGAAAGTTAAAATGGCAGGACATGCTCGCAAATGCGAGGTGGTTGGGTGATGGAAGGGTAGGTACCTCGGCTCGCCTTGGATCATGTGCCCAACAACCCAAGCAGTGTGTTCTGCTGCTAGCACAGGTCGCATAAGCTTTGAATTTATTCGGAAAGGAACGGAGTTTGCACGGCCATTACGTGCCTGTCGCCCTGTACTATTTAGCATCCGCACGGAGGGAAATACGCTTTGCTTCACGGCTGTCTTGATTGTTTGCTGTTTGGAGTAGAGACTAGAGCTGCAAGCTGCTGGAATCGTTCCAAGTGCGGTTGGTATTACAGTTACATGCCTAGTTTGCAATCACGACAGTTCGTTAGTTCAGTTCGAATCTGTCCTGAATTCCTTTTGACATACTCAGTAAGCTTCCCAGTAAGCTGGAAGACTGATGTCATGAGCGGGGACGAATAGAGTACTAGTATTATTTTCAGAAGTGTATCTAACTTTTAAATACACGGCAATTATCAACTACTCAACTTTAGAAAAATTCTCATGTCTTCAACTAACACCTGATCTAAAGAGCTTTTAATTTATTGCGCTGTCAGCAGCTTTCCATGAGGAAAGTAACATACCATGTGAAATTCATAAATCGGTGGGGTAGAATGTTCAAGATGAAAAAGAAGGCAACACATCATGTCATTTTTTTTTTTAGAAATGGGAGCTATGCCCCAGCCTAACACATCATGTCATGGTTTCTGGATTTACACGGCTCCTGACGATTCGCTCATGATATATACAGCCGGGGTTTTGTGGCAGCATTTTAGACAACTTAGTCATGCCTAGTTGATTTATGTTGTCATTATTTCGTTGGTTGATACATGTCTCAACTTAGCTGATCCATGATTTATAAACTGAATACTTCATAAACTTATGATTTAGGGTTTCGTGTGGTCTAAGCCACCACTTGATCAATACATATAGACAGGTAGTACACGTACAAATATGTTACAAATACCGATTCTAACACACCCCCTCAATCTAAACTTCTACTTACAAGGTTTAGATTGGTCTTAAATCGGTCTAACATATGTCTAGTTGCTGGCTTGGTTAACACATCAGCCAGTTGATCATTAGTGGAGATAAAACGAACCTCAAGAGCACCTGCCGCAACTCTTTCCGTCACAAAGTGGAAATCTATCTCAATGTGTTTCGTTCTTGCATGAAACACCGGATTTGCTGTCAGGTACGTCGCTCCTAGATTGTCACACCATAGAATGGGGACACGTTGTTGTCTCACACCAAGCTCCCTTAGTACTGATTCTACCCACATAGCTTCAGCAGTGCCATTTGCTAGCGCTTTGTATTCTGCCTCCGTGCTGGACCTTGAGACAGTAGGTTGTTTATTCGAACTCCAACATACTAAGTTCGGACCAACAAACACAGCAAAGCCACCGCTGGATCGTCTATCATCAACACATCCAGCCCAATCCGCATCCATAAATACACTGATGCCCGTGGAGGGGGAACTGCGAATCTGGAGCCCGGTCTCCAAGGTGCCCTTCACATATCGCAGTATCCGCTTGACGGCCTCCCAATGTATGGTTGTCGGCTGTGAGAGAAACTGGCACACCTTGTTTACCGCAAATGAGATGTCCGGTCGTGTGAGTGTCAAATATTGTAGACCACCCACCACACTACGGTACCGGAAAGAATCATCAGCACCTAACAGAATTCTAGACTCTCGTGTGAGCGGCTCAGATGTAACGAGTGGAGTAGAAGTGGACTTGCAATTCTCCATGTTGACACGATGCAGTAGATCAAGTGCGTACTTGCGTTGTGTCAATGACATGCCCCTAGAATGGTAGGACGCTTCTAGTCCAAGAAAGTACTCCAGTCTGCCAAGATCCTTGATGGGAAACTGATCAACCAAGGATCCAACAAGCCGATCAACAAACTGCAAGTGTAGAGCCAGCAATAACAATGTTATCAACGTAGAAAAGCATGAAAATGTGAGCACCATCCCGTGAGAAAATAAACAGGGATGTGTCGGCCTTGGAGGAAACAAACCCAAGCTCAAGCAGAAAAGAACTCAAACGAGCATACTAGGCACGAGGGGACTGCTTCAGACCATAAATAGATCGCTGGAGTTTGCACAGATGTGAAGGGAAACGAGCATCCTCGAAACCAGGAGGCTGCTGCATATAGACGTCCTCAGACAAGAAACCATGCAGAAAGGCATTACTGACATCAATCTGGCGGAGGCTCCATCCTCGAGAAACCGCTAAGGAGAGCACCAAGCAGACAGTGGCCGGTTTGACAACCGGGCTAAAGGTATCACCATAGTCGATGTCGTGGTGCTGTGTGAAACCGCGTGCTACCAGCCGAGCCTTATGCTTATCAATAGTACCATCCGGGCGGTGTTTTGTCCTGAAGACCCATTTGCTACCGACCGCGTTCACTCCAGGGGGCCGAGGAACCAGAACCCAAGTCTTCGTCTGACAGAGTGTTGCATACTCTTCAGACATGGCAGAACGCCAAGCGGGTTCATTAAGGGCATCCCGATGAGACGCAGGAGCGGAGAAGAAAGCACGACGACGGGGATCATAACGCACCCGTGCCGTCTTTGGGAACGACGGGACGGGGATTGGGGCGCCGAACCATCATGTGGCGTGGCGCAGCATCCGGCGTCGCTGCGGGCGACAGGGGCTGAGGCGACCCAGGCGGAGAAGGCCCAGGCGGAGAAGTCCCTAGCGAAGACTGGCCGGCCGATGACGGGCCGGGCGAAGAAGGACCAGCCGAAGACGGGCCAGGTGAGGGAGGCCCAGCCAAGGGCGACGCGGCCGGGGGGGGGGGGGAATCCGGCAGGGGCATCGCGGGCTGAGCATGGGCGCTGGTGAGCGGTACGGAGCTAGGCGTCGCACAGGTAGCGGCAGGCGGAGGCACGCTGCAGGGCGTCTCGCGGGCCGGGTGCACGGCGGGGGGTGACGAGGCGCCTGTGAGGTCGGTGCGCAGACCGAGGCCATGATGGCCATGCACATCGATCGGCGGCGTAGATAACACGTCCGTCGAGACGGGTACCTGCGTAGGAACAAGAGCTCCCGAGGAAGGATTAGTAGCCAAATGGGAGAGGTCATAATTCTGCATGTGATCATTCAAAACCGGTTCAGTGGATGGATAGGAAACCAAGGGATCTAGAGTGGAAACGTCAACCGCGACGCCCGGAGTAGAATACGGGAACACTTTTTCATCAAAAACAACATCACAGGATACGTAGATACGACCCGTAGAGCGATCCAAACACTTGTACCCTTTATGCAAAGTACTGTAGCCTAGAATCACACACATTTTGGATCGAAAATCGAGTTTGTGTGAGTTATATTTACGGAGACTGTCTAGGCCAACACGCACATCCAAAAGTGCGAAGAAACGAGTAGTTTGGTTGGATTTTAAGAAGACGAAAAAGAGGTGTCTCTTGGTGAATAACAGGTGAAGGCATGCGATTAATGAGGTAGCAAGCAGTGAGAAAAGCTTCATCCCAGAAACGCAAAGGAAGAGACGCATGGGCAAGTAAGCCCAAACCGGTCTCAACCAGGTGGCGGTGTTTGCGTTCAGCAATACCATTTTGCTGGGAGGTGTGTGGGAAGGAAAGACGATGAACTATACCCTTGCGCTGAACATAGCGATCGAGCCTATGGTACTCACCCCCCCAGTCGGATTGAACTGCCTTGATTTTACAATCAAGAAGGCGCTCAACATGAGCCTGAAAAAGCATAGAAAACTTCCTCAACGTCGGACTTGTGCTTAAGCAAGTAAATCCAGGAAAAATGAGAGAAATCATCAACAAAATTGACATAGTACTTGAAACCACCAGAAGAAGCAATAGCAGGGCCCCATACATCGGAATGAATTAACTCAAGAGGCATAGTGGTAACACGACTAGATGCTGAATAAGACAGTTGATGACTCTTAGCACACTGACACACATCACAAATCGATGCAGAATTATTGGACGAAAGACATGGAAGTTCATGCATTTTAATGGTATTACGAATGACATTATTCGATGGATGACCGAGACGATGGCGCCACTGCGATGACGAAACCTTGACACTAGAAGATGCATGATGAGATGGCAGGGACACATGGCCAAACGGAATCGGGTAGAGACCACCACATCTTCTACCGCTGAGCAGGATGCGCTTCGTGACCTTGTCCTTAACACAGAAAAAATGAAGGTGAAGTTCAACAAACACGTCATTATCATAGACAAGGCGATACACAGAAAGGAGATGCTTGCTAAGGTGCGGAACATGAAGGATATTGTTTAGCTTAAGGGATGAACCGGCTATTGATGAATGACCAATATGCGAAATAGACAAACCTGCACCATTGGCCACCTGAAATTGATCCTTCCCGCCGTAGCGCTCGTGGACCTGGAGACGTTCTAGGTCACTAGTCAGGTGATCGGTGGCGCCAAAGTCCATGTACCAGTGCTCGTTGCCGCCAGTGGCTCCGGAGCTAGTCGAACCAGCGTTTCCCGCACGAGGAGCCGGGACTTGATAGTCCTGATTGTAGCGGTTCCGGCACGCCTCTGCTTCATGCCCCCAGTTCTTACAGATCTCGCACCAGGGGCTTTGGCGCCTGCCATTGCGGCCTTGGCCGCCGGTGTTGTTGGCGGTGGGTTGGCGACCGGTGCCCTGGCCACCCTGGGCGCCGTTGCCCGTGGCGGGGGCGCGGTCTTGACCGCTGCCGTAAGTGTGCTAGCCACCTGGAGAGGGGCGCCCGCCTCCTGAGCGCCCGACGAAGGGATCGGCGACGCGTCCGTGGCCGGAGGGGCCGAACTGGCCATGCCGCATGGTGGCGTTGGCCGACGAAGACCAGCCCCGTCGGACTGCATCTGCTGCGCCGTGAGGGACTCGTAGGAGAGCACGAGAGAGTAAAAATCGGCGAGGGAGACGGCGACATTGTTGACGGAGAGGGAGGCAGCGACGGCGTTGAAGTCTGGGCCGAGGCCGGTGAGCATATGATCGACGAGTTCTTCGTCGTCGAGAGGGGAGCCAGCGGCGGACATCATGTCCGCGAGCTCCTTCATATTGTCCATGTACGAGCTAGCCGAGGCGTCGTTCTTCCTCAATGACTGGAGTTGCCTGCCGGATATGACGCACGTTGGCACGGTTCTGCGCGCCATACATGGTGTGAACCGCCGACCAGACAGCGGCCGCCGTGGTGTGGCGAGTAAGCTGCGCGGCGATCGCGGGCTCCATAGCCCCGAGAAGAAGGCCGAGGACGCGCTGGTCCTGAGTCCACCAGGCGATGTAGTCGGGGTTGTTGACAGCCTTGGCCGCCGCGCCCTCGCCCTCCTGAACGGTCTTCGGCGGCGCAGCCACCGTGTCGTCGAGGTAGCCATGAAGGCCAGCTCCCACGAAGTTCGGGAGTTTGAGCGCCCGCCAGAGGACGAAATTGTTGCGGTCCAGGCGAACGGAGGTGGCGGGAATGGTGGCGGTCGGGGCGGATGGAATCGCGGGGAGGAGAGCACCCACGGAGGACGAGACCTGTATCGCACCGGTGCTGGCAGCCATCACGGCGGCGAGGGAAGAGGAGACCTGCGTGGCGGCGGCGGCTTCGGGTAGGGAACCCTAGGCGGCGGGTGGGATGTCGAGTAGGCTCTGATACCAACTTATGATTTAGGGTTTCGTGTGATCTAAGCCACCACTTGATCAATATATATAGACAGGTAGTACATGTACAAATATGTTACAAATACCGATTCTAACACATAAAATTTTGCAATAAAAACCTATGTGCATCGATCGATGCAGCAGAGGCTGGGGCTTTCCCCACATTCTAGAAAAAAAACATGGAGATCTTTGAGAGTACTAGAGTATTATCATCCTTTGCACAACAGTACAGGCCAGCCATGAAAATTGAGAACGTCTGCCACTTTGATATTCTAACACGGTCCCTGAATCACAGCCTGCTGGCTCAGTGCATGGTAGAACTACCACTGCATTTTCTTTCAGTTTCACTCGCGAGCCATGATTGTGTATACGATTAACGTGGTGAAATGGAATGGAAGTAGCAAGCAGAGTGTATTCACATTGACGAGTCATGTAGCTGCATAGCTGCAATGAAAGCTGCCAATGACAGTTGTTGCATGGCCCGGCTCAACCTTGCGCAATATTACTCCTTGCTTGAGTTGAGCCCTGGCTCTTTGGAAGAGGTAGCAAAGAAGAAAAGGTAATTTTTATCCGGTCATGACATCGTTCTGCTGTTTGCTGCCGTTTGAGATGAGAGGAAAGCTATTGATGCTGAGGATGGTATATGTTGTTGGTTAATCCAGCACTTAACCTGACGGAGCACAGGGCAGCCTGCCTGTGGTGATAAAAAGGATGCTTTCTGTGCCGCGGCAGGAGGTGTCGTTTCTTCTGTTTTCTGAATAAAGTTCAATAACAAATAAACTAGTCGCCGATCGCCTGTGATCGCGCGTAGATAGGCTTAGACCGTTTCCTTCCAAGTGTGTAGGATCGCCAGCACATTGTGCAGAGCGTGGGATGGCGCGCTCAGTTGCTGCAAGTCGTTGCAGGTTTTACGGCCATTTTGTTTAGGCCTTTCGTTAAGTATCAGGAAATACAGAAAAGCAGTATACACTTACGTTGCACAAAACTCTTGTCTCTCTCTGTGATCTACCTAGTTCCTAGTTTCTCAACTGGTGAATTCGATTTAGCGAGAGAGTGAGTTGCTGTTCGCAATGACATTTGCTATCAGAGCCATTGGGGTTCATCGCAATGTTTGACGGCAAGGCGTCGGACGGGAACGCGCGATCCCGATCGGGGTCGAGGCCGCCCGCGAAATCCGCAACTCCGCCACCACCGGGGACTCGCAGCAGCAGCCGTGGACGCAGCCTTGTCCGGCGCGGCGAGGGCAGCGGCACGCGCGAGATCGTGGTGCGGGAGGTCGTGCGGGAGAGCGGCGGCGGCGAAGCGATGCATCTCCCCATGCTCACGCGGACAAACTACACGGAATGGGCAATTCTGATGCGGGTGCAGCTGCAGGGGGCACGGCTGTGGGACGTCATCGATCGCGGCATCGTCGACGACGAAGATGATCGTGCGGAGTGCCAGGCCCTCGGTGCGATCCTGCGCTCCGTCCCTCTGGAGATTGTCCCCGTGCTTGCACCCAAGGACAGCGCCAAGGGCGCGTGGGACGCCATCAAGGTAATGCACGTAGGCGTGGATCGCGTGCTCGAGGCCCGGCGTCAGAAGCTCCGCCGGGATTTTGAGAACCTCGCGTTCAAAACCGCGGAGGCGATCGAGGACTTTGCGCTGCGGCTCTCTGGGATCAGCACGGAGCTGCAGTCACTCGGCGACACCATCACCGAGCTCGTTACAGTACATAAGTTTCTCCGTGTGGTGCCTGGGAAATACTCCCAGATGGCCTGCTCAATTGAAACGCTTCTCGATCTCTCGACCATGTCGATTGAGGAGTTGTGCGGCCGTCTCTCCGTCTCCGATGGGCGCGGCGAGCCGGAAGCAGACAGGGGCGGCAAGCAGCTGCTAACCGCTGAGCAGTGGAACACGCGTCAGCAGCGCGGTCAGCAGGCGCCCGCAGGATCAAAGGGAGGTACAAAGGGCAAGCAGCAGGACGGCGACAAAGCAGGTGGGAACACCACCGGCGGTGGAGGCTCTGGCAGCTCACGGAAGCCCGACAATTGCCGTTACTGCAGCAGGCCCGGGCACTGGGCAAAGGAATGCCGAAAAGCGAAGCGAGATCGCGAGCGCAAGGGAGAAGCTGCAAACCTGACGGAGGCCGCGGACGCACCCGCGCTGCACCTCATGGAGATCGTGTCCACGGAAGTCCAGCCAGTGGCAGCTCAGCAGGAGATCGTGCAGATTGCTGCGGTGACTGAGGCTCAGGGCAGTGTTTCTGAACGAGGAACGTGTTGTCCCTGTACCAGCGGCCGCCGGCGTGTGGCACCTGGACACGGGCGCAAGCAGTCACATGACAGGGGTCAGAGCTGCGTTTGTCACCATGGATGAGACCGTGAGCGGAACCGTGCGCTTCGGGGACGGATCCGTTGTGCTGATCAAAGGAAAGGACAATGTGCTGTTCAAGTGCCCTGACGGAAATCAACGCATCCTGTCAGATGTGTATTTCATCCCAAGGCTGCGTGCAAACATCGTCTCAATTGGACAGCTAGACGAGACGGATTTCTCACCGTGTTTGATCAGAGAAGGAAGCCGATGGTGCGCGTGAAGTGCACGGGCAACAGGCTATACGTCCTCAATCTGAACTTGTCGTCACCTGTCTGTTTGCTGGCCAAGGTGGAAGAACCGGCGTGGTTGTGGCACGCCAGGCTTGGGCACCTGCATTTTTGAGCTGTAAGTGCCATGTCATGCAAGGGCTTGGTGAAGGGAATGCCGCGAGTCGAGCATGTGGATGAAATCTGCGACGGATGCACGATAGGGAAGCAGCACAGATGTCTTTCTCGCAGGCCAGCAAGCACCTCTCAGAGCAGGCTCTCGATTTGGTCCACATTGATCTCTGCGGTCCCATCACTCCCGCAACGGCAGGTGGCGCTCAATATTTCTTGTTGGTCATTGACGATTGCACACGCTACATGTGGCTGACTATTGCACACACTACATGTGGCTGGAGCTGCTGCAGTCGAAGGGTGAAGCATTTGCAAAGTTCAGAAAGATACGAGCGCACGTAGAGGCGAAGCAACAGTGCCATCTCAGAGCTTTTCGTTCAGATCGCGGTGGAGAATTCAACTCGGGCGAATTCCGGGCATATTGCGATGAGGAAGGGGTGACCCACTACACCACCGCACCATACTCGCCACAACAAAACGGCGTGGTGGAGCGGAGGAACCAAACTGTTGCGGAAATGGCAAGATGCATGATGAAGAGCATGGCCATGTCCGCGAGGTTTTGGGGAGAGGCAGTCAAGTGTGCGATGTATGTGCTGAACAGAGCGCCAACGCGAAGGCTGGACGGGGTCACTCCGTATGAAGCCTGGAACAAGAGGAAGCCCACGGTAGAACACCTGCGTACCTTTGGGTGCGTGGCGCACATGAAGAGAACTGGCCCAGGGGTGACCAAGCTCACCGATCGCACAATTCTCTCCGTGTTCGTTGGATACGAAGCAGGATCCAAAGCCTATCGTGTCTACGATCCCGTGGGTGAGAGGCTGTACATCACACAAGACGTGGTGTTCGAAGAGAGGCGAGCATGGGATTGGGAGTTGCCGACAGCGATACTCGGCAAGCCCAAACCGACCAGCTTTACAGTGGTGTACACGACGGCCAGTGGAGCAACGGTAGTGGACGACGGTGTCAGCAGTCACGCCAGCTCAGATGGTCGCTCACTGAGCCCGCTCGGCGCCGGATCACCAGGGAACACATCCCAGAGCGCGCCGCTCGCCACACCTGTCGGCACGCCAACGCCCAAGACCGCGACAAGCGTGCAACTCTGCACGCCGCCCTCACACGACAGTGCCCTTGATGCGGCAGATGAAGGAGATGGACCGTGGCGTTATAGGCATGTTCAGAATGTCTACGACACCACTGCTCCTGTCATAGGCGATCAGAACACTCAGGCAGCCGAGGCAGCCAACGAGTCTGAAGGGGACAGTGATGAGCTCGAGGAACTGCACCTGGTGGTTGCAGAGGAACCTTTCAGCATTGATCAAGCAATGCAGGATCCGAGTTGGAGGAGAGCCATGGAGGAGGAGATGGCATGTATCGCTGAGAACAGCACCTGGAATCTGAGCGGTCTCCCAGCGGGGCACCGTGCGATTGGGCTAAAATGGGTTTTCAAACTCAAAAAGGATCCAGAGGGCAACATCGTGAAGCACAAGGCCAGGCTCGTCGTGAAGGGTTACGCTCAGCGACAGGGGGTGGACTTTGAGGAGGTCTTCGCTCCTGTCGCACGCATGGAGACCGGATCCTGCTGGCGCTGGCCGCACATGAAGGCTGGGAGGTACACCACATGGACGTCAAGTCCGCGTTCCTCAACGGAGACTTGGAAGAAGAGGTGTACGTGCACCAGGCCTCGGGCTTCATCGACAAAAGGTACCCACACTCCGTCATGAAATTGAGCAAAACTCTGTATGGGCTCCGGCAGGCACCGCGTGCATGGTACGCAAAGCTCGACGCCACTCTCACCAACTTGGGTTTTGTGAGAAGCCCACTGGAGCATGATGCATATCGACATGAGAAGAACGGAGGGTTCTTACTTGTGGGGGTGTACGTCGATGATTTACTCATCACGGGCACCAGCGCGCAAGAGATCCGGCGTTCAAGGGCGAGATGCAAAATATGTTCAAGATGAGTGATCTCGGGCTGTTGTCCTATTACCTTGGCATTGAGGTGAAGCAGGAGGCAGGTGTGATCACGATTTGCCAACGTGCTTACGCCGAGAAGATCTTGGAGCGCGCTGGCATGTCGATGTGCAACCCATGCCACACGCCGATGGAAGTACGACTGAAGCTCACGAAGGAAGATGGGGCGCCCAAGATGGATGTCACAGAGTACATGAGCGTGGTCGGGTGTTTGAGGTATCTGGTTAACACCAGGCCAGACATTTCGTTTGCTGTCGGCATCGCAAGCAGGTTCATGGAGTCGCCAAGCACGCGACATTGGGCCGCCGTCAAGCAGATTCTCAGGTATGTGCGTGGCACACTGGGGTACGGCTGCTGTTACAGAAAGGGGAGTGGCACCCCGACGCTCACCGGCTACACGGATAGTGATCTAGCTAGAGATTTGGATGATCGGAAGAGCACTTCGGGGATTGTTTTCTTGCTTGGAGATAGTGTAGTGACATGGGCAACACAGAAGCAGCAGGTAGTGGCTATGTCTTCGTCCGAGGCTGAATACGTTGCAGCTCCATCAGGCACCAGCCAGGGAGAATGGTTAAGGAGCCTGCTGGCAGATCTCGTTGGACAAGAACCAGTCAAGTTCAAGCTCCTCATTGACAACCAGTCAGCGATCACACTCAGCAAGAACCCAGTGTTTCATAACAGAAGCAGACACATTGATATCAAATTCCACCACATTCGTCCGTGCATCGAAGATGGAAAGGTGGATGTTGATCATGTGAGAACAAGTGAGCAACTAGCAGATGTCCTGACCAAGGCCCTAGGAAGAACTCGTTTCATTGAAATGAGGATGAAGCTTGGAGTTGTCAAGGTGCAGGATTAAGGGGGTGAAATGTTGGTTAATCCAGCACTTAACCTGACGGAGCACAGGGCAGCCTACCGTGGTGATAAAACGGATGCTTTCTGTGTCACGGCAGGAGGTGTCGTTTCTTCTGTTTTCTGAATAAAGTTCAGTAACAAATAAACTAGTCGCCGATCGCCTGTGATCGCACGTAGATAGGCTTAGACCGTTTCCTTCCAAGTTTGTAGGATCGCCAGCACATCGTGCGGAGCGTGGGATGGCGCGCTCAGTCGCTGCACGTCCTTGCAGGTTTTACGACCATTCTGTTTAGGCCTTTTGTTAAGTATCAGGAAATACAGAAAAGAAGTATACACTTACGCTGCACAAAACTCTTGTCTCTCTCTGTGATCTACCTAGTTCCTAGTTTCTCAACCGGTGAATTCGATTTAGCGAGAGAGTGAGTTGTTGTTCGCAACGACATATGCATGGCCGAAAGATTATGCAGGGCCAAGGGCAAGTCTGCATTGATATCGCAGCGTCGCATGATGAACTCGGGATCGGACCTGTTCGTTGTTTCACTAGAGCAATTCGAACCCGAGAAAGAGAAGAGAAGTGCGCACTCAGACAAATATTGGGCTGGGCCGAGCGAGGCCGGCGGAGAATAGGAATAGAGTTGGGCTTTTGATTTCCAGGCCTCGGAAAGAGCCCTTATTCGTCGAAAATCGGAAACAAGAGTACAAGATCTCGGACATTAATTGCTGAAGATATCACTCATCAATATGTGATCTTTGGAGTGATCGAAGAAACTTCATGAACGTTGAAAATAATATCTGAGTATTAATGCCTTTAGCGCTTGCCAGTTGCCACTCACCCTATACGTGGCAGCGAGGCGTACCTCCTGCTGGCACCAAGTGGCACGTGGAAAAGGAGCCTAGCGAAATAGGATTTGTTTTTTCTCCCAATCTTTTTTTGACCTCATACATGTATTGGAAGTACTCCCTCCGATCCATATTAATAGGTGTTGAAGTGGATGTATTTAGACATGTTTTATTGCTAGATACATCCACTTCATGACCTATTAATATGGATCGGAGGGAGTACTACATATAGAGGTACATCCTTTTCTCTCCCGTTGTCCCTTTTGTTCTCTGTTTGCTTTGCAACCGATCTTGGTTCTTCGGTCCACTTAGCCTGACGGGAACCAGCAAGATGCGTACTGACGGTAAGACATGCTATTCCGATTTTTTCCTTCATCGAATCTACTTTAACTATACTTCTTTCGTTTCGTTTTAATGGTAGTATCGGATTTTGTGGGAAACCATTTTGATGTTACTATCTGATTCGTGATATCCTTATCAATCATTTGCTTCCCTCGGTATTTGGGAAATTGTATGTACTTGAAGTCATATGTTTTCCGTCAATTCTTTTGTATTATTCATGGCTAACCTTTTTTGTTCACAAAATTTAGCAGGTATTCAAGGCCAGTCTCCAGTTGAGCAAGTACAGTTGGTTGTACCTACAACAGATGATCCAACACTCCCTACGCTTACTTTTAGAGTATGGATCATTGGGATTATAGGCTGCATTATCCTATCTTTTATCAGCGCGTTGACTTGTTTCAGACCAAATCCAGTTGACATCCCAGGTTTTGCAATTATACTGGTGTGCTACTCTCTTGGGAAGTTCATGGCAGCTATGCTACCTACTAGACCTGTGAGGGTTCCTAGAACCAAAATTATCTTCTCATTGAACCCTGGCCCCTTCAGTATAAAAGAACATATACTGTGTTGGACAATCTTTACTTCTGGGTCAGGAGTCCCTATTGCAACGGAAGTGTTGGCTGCCACGAGGGCCTATTTTAGAAGATCTATTCACCCAGCAACCTACTTTTTGCTTCTATTCACAACATCGGTAAGTAGTAAGCCTGATGTCGAAATGGTAAACATAAACTACAACGTTTACTACATGATGAGAATCATCTGAATGAAATACCTTGTTTTTTCTTTCTCAAGTTACCATTGACATAAAAGTATGGAACTAAACATGAAAAACTAGCCAAATATAACAAATAATGTTAGATTTTTTTATTGAATATTCTCTTAAACATTCTTTGTTATCAAGTTCTTTGTACTTACGCAGAATCTTGTATATGGATTTGCTGGCTTGTTCATGAAATTATTTGTGAACCGCTCAGAGATGTGGTGGCCTGAAATTCTGCCCAATGTAACATTATTTAGGTTTGTCCTAGCTGGCATTTGAGTGTAGTTGTGTAATTTAGTATTTACCTTTTGTTTTAATAGGATGCTCACATCATTTCTAAATATAACGTAGGACAATCCATGAGAAGGAGGAAAGATCAAAAGCATGGCTATCAAGAAGACAATTTTTCTTCTTGGTCTTTGTCACAAGTTTCACGTACTACACCATTCCAAGCTACTTCTTCCCTTCGATTAGCGCATTGTCATCTGTTTGTTGGATTTGGAAAAATTCTATCACAGCTCAACAACTTGGTTCTAGTATTAATGGTTTGGGGATTGGTTCACTTGGCCTCGATTGGTCGGCAGCCACCGGGTTTACCGGCAGTCCTATAATGTTTCCTTTCTTTGTCATTGTCAATATAATGGCTGGATTTATCTTATTCATGTACATTGTCGTCCCTTTTGCATACTGGACCAATTCATTTAAAGCAAAGAGATTTCCTATTGTGAGTATAGGAATGTATGATGTCTATGGTGGCAAATATAACGTATCTAGGATTATGGATGAGAGTACTTTTCAATTTAAGCAAGAAGGCTATGATAATTATTCAGAGCCTTACTTGAGTATTACAAGGGCATGCTCCATTGGATTTGGATTTGCTTCTATAGGAGCATCTCTTACGGATATAGTAATTTCTCATGGAAGGTAAGGATACATATCTCTCCTTTATTTTACATGTTCAGTGCCATACATATCTAGAAGACGTCCTTTTGTATAATTGCATAGTTTTGATCCCCGGTTGCTCTCTGTTGGTTTTTCCTCTATTTATATGATTTTTCATTTGATTGTAAATGTTAAATTGGCAGGATGACTGTAATAATCAAACCATTCACCATAGTCTTGCCTAAACATGTTTGCACCGGGTCTTTGGACTAAATAATTAAAGCCAAGGATGTCATCACCTAACACATGTAGTACTTAGAGCAACATAGAAAATAATATATTATTATGTCCGCAAATGGAAGTCTGTGATACTTATATAGTTCATTTGCCATACTTCATACTAATTGTTTTTAATATAATTTCTAAAAAATGAAATTCATGTTGCTTATTTATATGGAAGATATGTCCTGCGAGAAAATGCCATTTTATTTTTTCCTTGTGCACTCATATTTGCGCTTCCGATTGCTGAACGTCAATGCTAAATTTTGACCGTGATATTTATTATAATATTACCACGCAATTTCTTTTGGATTACGGAGGTAGTATTTATTTGGGAGTGCCTATGTCACGGTTGACTGTGATTTTGTTACGTCCCAGTCAACCACGTGGCAGTCTGTTGACATCACACTTTTAATTTCCGATCCACCTATACCTGGATTTCCCTAGCTAGCTGGTTCCCTGTTTTTCTATAATATCTCTCAATCGCTCAAGCTGATTCCCTCATCAGCAAACCAAGTTAGACTGCAGCTGTATTTCCTTGGACACCTAATCCGGGTTTCCAGTTGCACATTCCTTGAGAAAAATGTGCAATTCATACCGTATTAAATACATGTTGGAGTTGCACATTTCTAGAAAAAAGTGCAACTCGTATAATATAAGAACGATAAAATAAAAAAAAACATATAGAACCATTGTTGCACTTTTCTCAACAAAAAGTGCAACTCATATCAAATACCGGTCATTAGTTTCTCATTTCTTATGAGAGGTGAAACTCAATAGAATATGAGTTGCTAGTTCCATATTTCTTTGGAAAAAAATATGCAATTCATATTGAATACATATTGGAGTTGCACATCTATTGCAACTCGTATAATAAACAGACAAAAAAATACATATGGAACAATGGTTGCACTTTTCTCAATAAAAAGTGCATCTCGTATCGAATTCCGGTTAGTAGTTTCTCATTTCTTCTGAGAAGTGAAACTCTTATAGAAATATGAGTTGTTGGTTGCACATTTCTTGAGAAAAATGTGCAATTCGTATTGAATACATGTTGGAGTTGCACATATATTGCAACTCGTATAATAGAAGGACAAAAAAACATATAGAACCAAGGTTGCACTTTTATTGGAAAAAAGTGCAACTCTTATCAAATACCGGTTAGCAGTTTATCATTTTTTGTGAAAAGTGAAGCTCGTACCGATTATAGGTTGCTAGTTGCACACTTCTTGAGAAAATGTGCACTTCATATTAATACATCTTCGAGTTGCACGTCAATTGCAACTTGCATAATCAAAAGACAAAAAAAAGAAATAAATAAACACATATAGAAGCATGGTGGTAATTTTCTCGACAAAAAGTGCAATTGTGTCGAATACCGATTAGTAATTTCTCATTTCTTCTGACAATTGAATCTCGTACCGAATATAGGTTGATAGTTTCACATTTCTTAGGAAACAGGTAACTCATGTCGAAAACTGGTAGGATTTATATAGAAGCATGATATATCATTTTTCTCGATGAAGAATACAAGTCGTAAATACTGGGTAGGGACCCATTTTATTAAAAGTGGAAGTCATATATAATTTCAGTTTCTAGTTGCACATTTATTTGACAAAGAATCGCAACATGTAGAATATTAATTAAAGAGAATTCAAGTATAGAATATTTGTCTGAGTTGAAAATTTATTGGGAAAAGTACGGGAAGCTCAGAAATAACAAGAAACCAAAATTAAAAAATACATATAGAAATTTAGTTGCAATTTTCACAATAAAAGAATCAACTCGTAGCGAATACCGGTTAAATATGATCATTTATTGTGAAAATTGCAACCCATATTGAATATCGGTTGCTAGTTGCACATATCTTTGAAAAGTGTGTGCAACTCATAAATAACAAGATGATTTTTTTTGAAAAATATATATAGAAATCTAGTTTCCTTTTTTAGTAAGAAAATGCAACTCGTAACGAATACCGGATATGAAATTTTCATTTCTTTGAAAAATGCAACTCGCGTAAAACACAGATTGATAGTTTCACATTTTTTAGAGAAAAATCTGAATCGTACAGAAAACGAGTTGGAGTTACACATTTTTTATGAAAATTGCAAGTCATGTAGAATGACGGTTGGAGTTTCACATTCTTCTAAAAAATCACACTGTAAAATAACTCAAAATAATAGAAAATACATATATATAACCTTGGATGCACTTCTCTCGGCAAAAGTGCAATCGTGGCGAAAAGTGCAATCGATATAAATAACCAAAAAAATACAACAAATTATTAATTACAAAGATAAAAATATACATCTAAACCCATTGAACTTTTCTCGATGATATAGTTGCATATTTTTGTAAAGGTATAACTATACAAATGATAAAAAAACATTACATACAATATAAATAATGGGAAATAAGGCAAAAGAAAAAAAATAGCACAAAAACAGTGTAATTTGCACTTTGTACAAAATAGGACAAAATCGATGCACTACCATATATGTTTGTACCGTGTCAAAAAATGACAGAGAAACTGACTCACCCTATTGGTATCCTTGACAAGGCACGAAATGATAGGTCGTTAGATCAAGTCCTCCTGCTCGCACATTATTTTTCACCCCGTCTTCTATATTGCACGAATCTCAAAGAAAGATGCACTTATTTTTCATCCCGTCTTGTATATTGCACGAACCTCAAAGAAAGATATAACGGCCCACAAATCGACCGAGACATAAGATAAAATCAGCCAGCTGAGACTTAAAAATCTGTATTTATTTATACCATTGTATATCATGGTAGATTCCAGCAATAGTTGATGTAATATATCTTTTTTCTGAGCCCATATTTGTTTGCATGTAGTAGGTCATTTTGGGACCAATTAAGCCAATCGACGGGAGATATAGGCAGCCAGGATGTCCATGCGCAAATGATGAGTAAATATAGAAGCATTCCAACATGGTGGTTTGTTGTTCTATTATTACCGATGATGGGTATATCAATGTTTGTTTGTGAAGGGTTTGGAAATGAACTTCAGCTTCCTTACTGGGGAGCTATTCTCGCTTTCCTGCTCGTACTTCTGTTCATACCCCCCTTTGCATCACTTCGTGCCACTGTAGCCCAAGTAGGTTACTCAACTCAGACAATTTTTTTTACCATATTAGCAAATTGATCAACATCAGATCTTTGAAATTACTAGACAATGAAGCATTGCACACATATAATCCAAATAAAATCTTCTACGAGATTTTTTTATATTATTAGTGAAATTACCAATTATCCCGTTATGAACTTTTAATAAAGTAGGATGTTCCTACCCTTCGTGCATAACATTTTATGTGCCCCAATTTACTTAGATATGAAAGGTCGAATCTAGAATGGGAATGACTAGGATATTGTAATACTGTTCAAATTGGCACTTTTAACAAATGTATAGTTCAAATTGTGTATGAGCACCCTAGCATGTTGTTCTATAAATAAATACTTTAGAAAAAATATATGTTGAAGCAGAGTAAATATGCCATGTCGAGTGATCGGAACCACAAGCATGTAATTGTTAAATTTTAGTTTGTTGTATATAATCTATGTCTTCTTGAGTTTGGACACGAAGTCCATGCTCTCACTCGAGGTAGATCTTCATACAAATTAGGCGATTCCCTGCCTTCACAAATTTCTTGGTTCATTCACACCATGAAAACTATTGCAAATATCATAACCTGAAACACCTACGGAAGAAATTTGTGTGTGGGGCTCAAAGGTTTACTTGCTAAATGGCGGGAGATACCTTGTGATGCGAAGTTAACCTAGTACCGAAGCTTAGACTGAAAACTGAATAAAAATATATTTGAGAGACGAAAGGTACACTAAACTTGTTTTTTCGAAATGGAGGATGAAACCCCCCGCCTTCTCCATCTGCACAAATCATTTTTTTATTAAAAGTAACAGAAATATAAACCACCAAACCTTACAATGAAGTACATTAATCCGCCGGTGACTTTTCGATACACGTACAATATTGATGAAGGTGGTGGACCTGATCGGAGCCGATTGCTCTTCCATCACACACCAAGGCACATCATCTAAAACCGGAGGCCTGACCCAAGCCGCCCAATGGCGAGCCGGGAGCACATTCTGGCCCAGCGGACACTAGGAAAGGGCCAACACAAACACATATGCACCTTCAACAACGTGGTGGCGCGTAGACGCCGTCGTCGCACGCCACCACCAGAATCGGAGCACTGTTTACACCGGTAGACATGCGTCCTCACTCGCTGCCGGTACCACAGCCAGTCGCCAACCACCTCCAACGAAGGAGGAGGCCACCACCACCACCATGCCTAGGGCCGGAGCCCCGGAAATCCTCGTGTTGCAGGTCCATCCCAAGAGTCGTGCGTTGTCGACCGGAGGATGGTAGCACAACAAATTAGCCCGACCGAGCCCATTTGGGCTCAAATCGCGCCGGTCGTCCTTCGTCGCCCGCACGATGAACCTGTTTGCCACCTTCCGCCGATTCGGCTGGAGGGAAGCGTCGCCGCTCCCACCGAATCTTGAGCTGAAAGAATCGCTGCTGCTGCCACACCACAAGAGCTTTGCCCTGCGACGCTCTCAGCGGCGTCAGTGGAAGGGAGATAATGCCGAGGGGGGACTGGAGGCGTCCCCGGCATGCCACGGCGTCGCCGCATGGGAAGAGTTAGGTCAGATCAATTTTTGCACTAGTATCTCTTCGACTTGAGCTGGTGGGGTGGGTTAGGTCAAATCGATTTTTACACTACACTTGCTAATGACAAGAAATAGTTTGTGGTGCGAACTGCCAGGAAGGCTTTGCACTCAGTAATCGTTAGGGAGAAATAGTTGTCTAAGTGTGGCATTCGTTTCCATATTCGTCTATCATTGGATTTTTATGTCTTTGTGGTTTTTTTCTGTAGCAACCATTCACTGAAATATTGGCACATATACTCATTGGATACTTGTGCCCGGGACGACCATTGGCCAACATGGTTTTTGAACTGTATAGCTCAAGAATCTTGGAATTCACTCTCGGAACTCTTGCATATTTCAAGTTTGGATTTTACATGAAAATCCCTCCGCGAGAAATGTTCTTTGCTCAGGTAATGAAAGAGAAGAGAGTAGAAAATATATGCCACTTTCCTCATTTTATCTGTTACTACATGTGTTTACCTTGTTCTCGAATGCTTACACTTTTACATGAGTTGCTCCTTCCTGATAATTATTACCCCATTTCTTGCTAGTTGGATCACTTTAAATTTTACTTTGAATTTTCAAATATGACTATGTGCATAACAACATGAAATAGTATTTTTGTGTGAATAAAATATAGTAAAAAAAGTACTTTTGGTGTCGGCTTATGAATACCGAAAACAATGAAGGCTCTTATATGTATTCATTTTTTCACTCTACTTTCAAAATATTATTGGCTGATGATGTGGTTGTGGTGTATAAGATAGATATATATTAATTCACACTTCCATATCATAGTATTCTCATGCTTATATCCACAAATCTAGATGTTACTTGAGTCCGCTCATCCCTCCATCATTCTACTAAGAAGCACCTATGGGCATGGATGGACCGGTCTTGCTTGGTTGCGATTCCGGACTACACGACACCCATAATAGATCCAAGACCAACTGACCAAGTTGAACATCACTATGTTATATAAGCCGACCAGTCTTGCCTGACCGCGACACTGACTTCCATGGTCAATATTATTGACACTTCACACCACAAACAACACCCATAACAGATCCAAAACCAACTCTAGATTCTAAAAGAAAAGACCAACTAATTCACCATTCATAATCCACTAAAGTTAGGGGTGGTATAGTCGTGGCAAGGGATTTGGGGTGCGCAAAAGGCGGGGCAAAGCTTGGATAGTACTAGGGTTTTTGAGGTTTGGTGATATTTTAGGCTAGGGAATTATTCAAAACAATTTATCTTTTAGTGTGAGAATAGGAACGAAAAGAGATAAACAACGAGTCGTACTTTCTAGATCTTAGGTAGCTGAATTCATGATGTGAGAGGTCGCACCAACGTGATTCTTATTATTTTGTGAGCTATAGAGTGGCAGTGGTACTTTTAAGGGCCTACTTTTAATTCTGCCGGCCGAACAACGACATACAACATAAGTGATATTGTTGTTTGTCTAGATTATGCGCAATTTTTAGTTCATCTTTGGGTTATCTAGTTTTTATTTTATGGAAAGCAGCAATCACTGCTCCTTTTTCATTAAGAGGCAACTTTGACAAATGCTGGCGAAGTTACTGACAAGATACAAGCCAGCAAAGGAGAAACACAACAAGGGAGAAGCACAAGACACTAAGCAAGAACCCCTCAGGGAGAGCCTTCAACACTCCTCATCCTCCAATTAACGTTGGACCCTAGTGCACATGAAGTTTCACCGCCATAGACAAAAAGTTTCAATCAACCGAGATTAGCCACGATGGAGTCCGAGCAGCCGAAGAGCAACATATCACGGATTCCACACTAGATGAAAGGCCATGCGCTGCCAAGGCTTTACACAACCGCCAATAGCAAAACCTAAGGGCATCACGCAGTCGACTCGACACCCGAGAAGCATCCCCGACGCTAGCCCAAGCCGTTAAGTGTCTTCAGAGTGGGGACTACATCCCTTCCGTCAAAGCTCCAACGTCGTGACCATGGAGAGAGGAAACCAAGCAGAGGAAGACGACAACCGACTACCCCTGGTCCCTCCAGACGGCGCCGACTCCAAGACGAGGCCCCAAGAGATGAGTGATGCATGACGCCACCCTTGTTCGATCCCAAGTGGGCTCGGGGTTTCCCCTCAAGTTCTCCTGAGTAAAGAGGGATGCAACTGCGTCAATAACGCCTTGAAGAAGGGAGCAGCGCCAACAACGCCGTCGTCGCCTGTCCTAGCCACGAGCTGGAATCAAGGCCTCAGCCCGGCTTTGCATCACACCCACCACCTGAGCATGGTCTATCTCGATCACCACCACCGTTCCATTCCCTACATTCGTCGACCCCACACGAACAAGGACACTGCATCCACATGCAAATCATAGCGCTAGGGCCAGAGCCGCCTTACCACAGGACACCCCATAGCCTGTTGTGCACCTAGACAGCCTCACCGAGGACAGCCGCCCTCGTCCGGAGCCGCCACTCCAGTATCCAGGCACCACTTAGGAGGACATCCTTCGAGCACCCATCCATGTATGCGACCTGGCCTAGCCGCGAGCCCTCCAGTCAGAGCACCACCAGCCGCCCTCACCGCCACCTGCACCACGCACCAAGGTCGCAGTCACGCGAAGATGGCATGGCCCGCAAAGCCCATATGGTGCCACAATGGGTCCAGGTGGCCGCCGCCCCATCTGGTGACCTCCGCAGCCTCCGACATGACACGCTCGAAGCACCAACTCTCGGCAAGGTCACCTTCACCTCCAGCCTCGCAACAACATCTTTCGATGCTGCACGTACGTGCGCCGTAGCGCCATGCTGAGCTGCGACCGAAGCCTCCATCGCGTCCATCACAGCTCTCCCACGCAACCTTAATGAAGAGGGGGGGGGGGGGCGCTGCTACCATGGTCAACCCGGGGGCACTGGCGGCGAGGAAGAGACCTGGATGGGGACGCACCTCTAGTCGCTCACGAGGAGCGATGCGAGGCTCGGCTCGGGTCATCTAGTTTGAACCCTGAGACAGGCCTAACTTAGAAACATTATCACAGTGGTTGGGAAAATATAGGTCCCATAACCGAAACAAATCTGGAAGGAAAGGAACCCAACAGCCTTTTCCCATAAAATTTATATCTCTGTCTCTCTCTCCTCGCTATGGTTCCAGTGCTATAGAAAAAACTTATCTCTATATCCTTTAGTTTTCTTGAAGGAATACAACGGTGCGGATGTCTTGTTACCACACAAGGAAGACGGAGTACGTCCAAAGTCGTTAGCTGTCTTTTTGTAGTGCGCAAGTAGAGTGAACTTCTTCTTCTGTTCTCGGAATCTACTAACGAGAACTGCCGTACAGTCCTATCTTTTCTATTTTGTCGCATGTCCGCTAGCTGCGTGACCGACACAAAATTCTTTTCGAACAAGGATTTTTTTTTTTTTGGAAACATTGGCACGTGCCACTGTACGCTATAGGGCGGATCTACTTGTTCCCATTTTTATTGAAGGAATACAACGATGCAGTGCAACCTTCGGACATAAATTGGATCTAAAACATTCCCTGTCGACTTAAATTTAAGTTCCAATTTTTTCTAAATTAATTCCATACCTAGAGAACGGGGCGATAGCCCAGTGGCTAGGGCTGCAGCTGCACGCGCCCAGCGATGCGAGTTCGACCTCCAACGGGGGCTGAATTCCCTGAATTCTAGTGCAACAACTGTTTTTTTTATGAATTCCCTGAAGGGCGTGGATCCTTCTATGAAAAAAATGCCACCAGAGCTAGTCCCGGTAAGTCTTTAAAAAAAAAAAATAGTGCAACATTGCTGCCCAGTTATAGCGAGACCGAAGCTTTGAAGATGTAAACTCTATTTTATAGCGTTGTGCTGCTAATACTGATCAGGATTAAAAATATGTTTGGATTAACCTGGCGTTTGTTTCACTGCTGTTGGCGTGTACCTTACAACTGACATGTAATAAGTAGCTGCTTAACGCTTTATCTCTAAATCTTATACCCATTTCTGGTTTTCTTCCTAAAAACTGATAGTTTTTTCAATGGAAATCATAGAGGGGATGTTTGTTGTGTAAATGAACTAGCAAATGGTGCATTCATAGACACATGAAATGCACACAAGGCACCGAAACTAAAAACTGACATTTTTTTTGTGATTTTAAAATGTATTAACTAAGCGGCAGGAGTAATGCTAGGCCACTTAATTTTGTCTAGTTCAATTTAAGAAGTCAATTTAGTCACATTGTTGTTTTTCAGCATAAATTTTCCATGGTTTTGTTTAAGTGGGCTAGTGGACGTGCCCACTTACACCCTAGGTAATGTCCCGTCCTCCCTACCTACAACCATCACATCATCAGGCAAAAATTAACAAAAGCGACTTTACCATGTGTTCCTTACCATTACGGATGAGAGAACATGCTTCTTTCCTAGGATGGTGAAACCTTGTTTAATTTCAATGGATTTTGACTAAACCACTATTTGTGCTTTCCATTTATTTAATAAAATACGATGTAGAATTCTGAAATTTGATTTCTCAAACAGTGCTTGATATGTTGCTCAAATGTGACAGGTCATTGGCTCGTTGATAGCAACCAGCTTAGACTTCGGGGTGACATGGTGGATATTTTCCTCCGTGGAGAATATTTGTCGACCTGATTTGTTGCCTAAAGGAAGTATGTGGACATGCCCTAGGGTGGGTGTAATGTACAACAATATGGTTATTTGGGGCCTCATTGGACCACGTCGGATGTTGTACCCTGGAAGCATATACTCGAAGTTAGTATATTTCTTCCTGTTCGGTGCAATTGCGCCGATACCTGTATGGATCTTGGCTCGTGCATTCCCCGAAAAGAAGTGGATCAAGCTCATCATTGTTCCTGCCATATTCATGGCAGGTTCTCGTATACCTCCAGCTTCAGCAGTTAACTTCATATCCTGGTTCTTAATAGGGTTTGTTTTTAACTATCTTGTTTTCCGAAGACGTAAAGAATGGTGGGCAAAGTATAGCTTAATCTTTTCTATTGCCTTGGACACTGGCGTTGCTGCAATGGCTTTCTTGACGATGTTGGCTCTGCAAATGCAAGGCATCAATGGTATCAACTGGTGGGGCTCAGCCGTTTCTGATCATTGCCCACTAGCCACATGTCCTACTGAACCGGGAGTTCAAGCTAAGGGTTGCCCCGTTACTAGTTAGGGTGTCCCACATTTTCGTTGTTCGTAACTGAATAAATGTCATGTAACTCTCAATGGGACTACCATATGGATTATTGTGTCTTCAGGTATTCATAATTAGTAGAACTGAAGGAAATATCATATGATGACATGGAGCAATTTCAAAATAAATTTATTTCACTAAAAAATTAATATATGTGTAATATAAAGGAACTTTTTTCAGAAGTTAAGGACGAGAGCGAGAACTGGATGCTCAGGAGTGCTGAACATTTAGCAGCAATTATCTTGTAGCTTTTGCATGTATGGCCCTTTTTTTTCCCGTGTTTGCTCCTGTATCTATATAATTGGCAAATCTATTGCCTCTTTCAAAAAAAAAAAAAACAGCTGAATCAATGAACTAAGCATGCACTTGTCAGTGTGCTCCTATCCATGTTTACAGATATGTCGACCACAGTTACTCTTAACTTCTTAGAGTGTACACGTCATGCGACTTTTCTTTGGTGAAAGCAGTCGATCCTGGCTAGGAATAGGTAAGCCACCACCATTGGTTTAACACTTTCTCTCCTCCTTTCACACCAACGGATCAGTCAAACCTTGTGTTTGCCCTCGTGTATCTTCATGCTTGTTATACATATATATAAACAAGTCAGGTGACGTGATCACATCGTTAGAAATCACATCGCATTGGTCTTACCACTTATAACGTTGTGTTTTCAACGGGTTTTTAGAAACATAGCACAGACGTAGAGACGCTCACATACACACGTATGCACTAATCTTTATAAAGGCACCAGCACATACATCCTAACCCCATGAAGATCTCTGAAAGGCCGAGTTGATAGATTGGATGTTGATACTGCAGACCCTCTTCTCTCAATTGTGGACGGATGAAGTGCTCAATTAGAACCGTGCGTAATAGTTCAACCCGTATTCGAATGCCAAACAGTTGCGTACAGTTTATTTTATTTAAGCGTGTGCGGCATATTGCACATGATTAAAAATAGGGAATTCTACTTCGGTGCCCCCACTTGGCTTAGTTTTCCTCCCTGGTGTCCCACGGGTTTAGTTTTTCTAACCCTTGCTCCACTTCGCTCCACAAAGCCGCACAAAGGTGTCAAACGGTTTGTAACATCCAAGTATGAAATATCCCCTTAGAATGTGTTGTTCCTTGTTTTATTTCAAGCAATGCATCATGTCATCATTTCATTGCAATAGATACTAGATAGATCCTCCAAAGACTCCCGGGTCGCCTCCTCTCGGGCGACTCCGGAGTCCCCCCCGAAACCCTAGCCAGCCGCCCCTCCTCCCTCGCGATCCGCGGCCGCTGCCGCCGCCGGCCGGCGGCGGTGGCGGCACCCCACTAGCAGGCGGCCGGTGGGGATGGTGGGCGCTCCGGCGGCGGCGCTGGGAAGGACGGCGACGGCGATTCGGAGGCGCGAGGAGACGGCGAGATGGTGGCGGCGGCGCCGCTGGTCCTCGGGCGGCGCGTCCTCTTGTCTGCGACGGGAGGCGGCGGTGTGTGGGCGGCCGGCGGCAGGACGACCGGCGGCGACGGACGTGGATGAGCAGATCGATCTGCCTTCACCCTGGGTGGGCTGATCGTGGATTGGGCCTCTAGGCCGATCTGGCCTTTGGCTCAGATTCGGGCCGGTGAGGCTCAGCCGGGGTGCTCCGTGCCCTTTCTCCTCCCGCAACCGTCGCTGTTGGGAGTCGTTTCGCAGCGTCGGGGCTGCGAGACAACAGAATAAAGGTGGCGGTCCTTTGGTTTTCCTTCGTGCAAAGATGAAGATCCGGACGTAGATTCTCTTTGATCAAGCCGGGATGTCGACCGAAAGGCTCCGCCGGCTCCCATGGGCTACGCCTGGAGATTGCTGGATCGGTGGAATTCGGTCGCTATGCTCAGTCATCGATGGTGAGATTGGAGGACTAGCAACGGAGTTCGGAGTCTTTGCATCGATGGGGATCTGGCTTGGAGTTACAAGATTCGTGGCAGCCGTATGTAAGAGGGGGAGACAACATGCGTGAAGTCCAAAGTCCTACCTTTCAGGGTGAAAACCCAAGGTCTGGCCTTAATTGGTTGTGCCTGGCATTGGTCTTCTTGGAGCCGTTGTTTTGAGAGCGAGGATTATCTTCAGGGTGAAAACCCAAGGTCTGGCCTTAATTGGTTGTGCCTGGCACCGTTCTTCTTGAAGACGTTGTTTTCGAAGAGATGGACATCAGCTGTTGTTTCGGTGGTGGTTGTGCGGCTACTTCAAGGACTGTATCTCTGTAGCGGGACTTTTTCTTTTTTACTTCTTCTTTTTATTGTCTTTCGGCTGTGTGCATCCGCAATGACTATGGTTATTGCGTTGTTGCAGAGGCCGGGTGTAATTTGTATCTTGCGATATTAATATACTTCCCTTTATCAAAAAAAAAAAAATCATTTCATTGCATTTGTTTTATTTTGTTTGCAATTGTTATCATTTGTTCTCCATCTGTTTTATCCTGTTTTCATAATCAAACTCAAACACATCTCAAATGGTTACTTTCATACTTGTTCTGTTACAACTTTTTGAATAAGAATCACAACTGAAAACAACCAAATTGTTTCATGTTTGCCTTAGTGAACACTTGTGAAATTGATGTTTCAAATCAATTAGTTATTTGCCAAACACAATTTAAAAACTCGAATCCAAGCACCCAAAAACATAACCATTTTTGAATTCATGTTGTTACCAAATCAAACTATTTCAACATTGCCTAATTACCTTAGGGGTACCCTATTTAAAATATTGGTTTTTGTTAATGATCTTTAATATTAAAAATATCACCTAAATTTGGTTCAAATTTCAAAAGCCATCAAACATTTAAATTTTTGAAAATAAAAGTTGCCACATGTTACTTTTTGACCTAAGGAGCTTCTCCAATTTTTTTTTCCAATTTTTTCCATCAACCAAACCTATTCTTTTCTTCCCAATTCAATTTCAGCAGGAAAAAAAAAACACAAACCGAAATAATAATAAAAAAAAAAGAACAAACGCAGCAGGTGGGGGAGAAGGCCCAGCCCACCAGCAGCCCGCTCGGTCTCCCCCTACCTCCGTACAGGAGCTGACGTGCCATGGAGGACAGCGACAGGCAACTCCCTCTGAACCATCCGATGGATCTCTCCCCCTCCTATATCTTCTCCTCCCCTCCCGTGACAAACCCTAACCCTAGACGCTCCTCTTTCCCTCCTATCTCCCACATCCGCCGCCACCTCGAGGAGATCTTCCTCTGTACTGGTGCCACGGCCACCGCCCGCCGGAGCACGGCGCCGCCGCCTCCGCCACCCTCCGGCCGCACCGAAGACGCCCCTGCGAAGAGGGTGATGCCACCTCTCCATTCCCACTCCTACTCCCTCTTTTCCCTGATGTTTTGGTCACCGTTCTCTTCCCTGGAAGATCACCTCGTGCTCTGTTCATGACAATAACCAGCGCTGCTGTATGTTCGTGCGCCTGCAGTTTCAGATACCAGCGCGTTGGCAAGGGTCAAAACCAACCCGCACCCTAACCCATCAACGATCCACGCAGCAGCCCTACTGGTTGGAGCGCGCGCAGCCAAACCCGCAGATCACAGGTTCGATCCCCAACCCCACCCCTTTTTCTCGTTTTAATTCGGTACAGCCAGCACCAACACCTTATCCTATTCCGAGATGCAGTCCCACCAACACAGCCGCAGCTAGCCTAGTGGTTCTGTTCCTTTGCTGCAACCAAGAGGTGGAGGGATCGAGTCCCCTCTCTCCCAAATAAAACAAAGTTTTATTTTTACAATGGTTTGGTACTGGAACGTTTAGCAAATCACACATAGGCCCCTGGCCCTTATTTCTAGCCCCTGGAAAATTTTTCCTAAGTCCCTAGATGCATTAAAATGGCAGATTGCACCCTATAATTCTAAAATGCATAACAAATTCATTTTAACTCCAATTTTCACTTTTTAAATATGTTTTCTGTCCAAAATTAAATGATCTATCCAAATATAAAATTTGTTTACTGTTTTGAATATTTTAAATTGGGGCAAAATTTGAAAACTTGTCAAATTCACTTAAACTTGCAAAATTCATAACTTGTTCATAAAAATTCCAAATTCCACAAACTAAATATGTTTTCCAATCAACTTTTCATGTACTTTCCAAATATAAATTTTGTTTTCTGGTTTGAATAATTTAAATTGCCTAAACAATTTAAATCTTGATTAATGCAATTAAAAATTGTTTAATATTGTTTAATTCATAATTAAATAATCCAAAGTCCAATTTCAAAATGTGAAACATGTAATCCAACTAAAATTTGATAACCTTTTCAAATATAAACTTTGTTATTTGTTTTGCACCTTTTAACTTGATGAAAACAATCACTACTTGTTTAACACCATTAAGTAACAATAATTTCCAAACTTGATTAATGTTTTCTAAAAATGGTTAACTATCATTCCAATTGCATTTAAATTGTTATCTTCTTGTTATTCATCATGCATGCATCATGCTAACTCAACTACACCTAATGCTTAGTGGTAGAACAATTAATTCAACTCTAAGGCATGGGTTTCCCATATGCAATTCTTTGCATATTGAATCCATTTAAACTTGTGTAGCATGTCAAGTAGTTTATTTTGGTACATCTATTAACATGACATGCATCATCCAATGTTTGTGCACGTATGCCATGTATTGATTGCCCGTCTTCCTTCGTTGTTGTTTTTGCTTCTTCTCGCTTAGACGACGACGTTGGTACCGACGAGACGTACGACACCACTACCCAGGACCTAGCCCAGTACCCGGCTGCTGAGCTCCCAGGCAAGTTATCACTCACATGAATCATCGAGTTCTCTTCCACACTTGTTGTCGATACTATCCTTTTGTCTACTATTGCTAGCCCTATGTATCGTTGCTATTCTCCGAACCCATCACATGATTCCCTGAACCAATGATATTGCCTCACCTCCATACCCACAGCCTTTGTTTGTGCCTGTTCTTATCTAGCATGCTTAGGGTTGCTTTTGCTCGAGCCTGCTGTCGGTTACTTCTTTTATTAACGTGCTATTATTATTTGTTATCGTTCCGGGGGCTCGATGTTAATCAATCAATCCTGTTAATGCTGCTGTTAATAATAATTTGATGATAAGGCACCGGCAGGAGGCCCTTTGTGGTTTTGAGGCCTGCTAGTGTCGACCCTAATAGGAAAAGGGTCTTGTCTACTGATCCATGATGAGCGCACTACCCGCATGTGGGAAGCGAGTATGGGCGCCCCCCTCAACTTGACTCGATTCGCATCTCGTCCAAATCGCCGTACTAGTTCGGGCTTTCCATTTGCTGCATCATATGCAGGTACGAACCCGAGGCCAGGGTGGAACTTTTGTAGTCGGCATTTAGGGCGGCGTGGTCTTCCAGTGCTATGAGGGTCCTCCTTTTCTTCGGGGGGGGGGGGGGGGGGGGGGGGGGCTCGATTAGCCGCGCACGCACAGCACGCGGTGCTTTGGGCTTGATGCGAAGAACAGTTGGTTGTGTTGAGTGTCTCGCTTGGTGGGTTTGATTCCCATCTGGCGGGATATTCTTACGTGTACGGTTACTATGGTGCACCCCTGCAGGGATAAATCTTCTCGAGAAGCCGTGTTTTCCGCGGTTATGGATTACTTGGTGAAAGTACTGGCTAACAAGTACTCAGGACAACTCCAACATAATGATCAATCATGTTCACCCAATGACTAATAACTTGACTAGTAATAGGTTATTCACACAATAACTTGATTCACCTTATTACAACGGTGTGAGTTATCCTCGGATTGCTTCTTCGGATAAGGGGCGAGATCCAGGATGGGTTTGTTTGAAGTTATCTTTCAGTTGGTTACAATTCCTCGATCTTATCTTTTCTATTAGCCGGAACTATTAGTATCTTCTGTAGTTGGTTAGAGCAACCCGCTGCAGCTTTTGTAATACCTATCTTCTTCCGTTGATCCCAAGCATCCCGGCTTGTGTTGACGGGTAACTCCTTGATGAAATGTGAGTCTTGCTTGCCAGTACTTGGATGTACTGACCCCGTTGGGGCTGTGGTTTACGCAGAGTACGACTACGGCTACGATGATCACCAGGATGGCTACTTCGTGGAGTTTGACGACACTGCAGACGAGTAGTTGGCTGGACCCCGGGCAGGATCCAGGACCTACGTGGATGGGCTTCGTTTTCTTTATTTTCTCCGGCTTCTTAAGCCTTGGATTTGTCTGTACTCAGACCCCTTTGATTTGCTTCCGCTGATTTAATGAACGATATATTGGGACATGTGTCCTCTGGATGAGTGTTTTGCTATCTCTGCCTTAGTGAAGGCTATTCGCAAACTTATTTCCATCTTTTGTGTCTTAGAGGCATGTTGTGTTATCCTTTGTTCAAAGCTGTTGACGTACCGTGCGTGCTTGATATGAAGTACGTCGACAGTAGTGCCTATGACTCCTAATGGATAGTTTACGTCGACGGTGGAATAGCAGGGCTTGTGTTGTCGCGCATAAGCGCAGGCCTACCAGGAAGCTGGGACGTGGGAGCAGTTATGCCCCATAATCCAAGCACCTGCTATCCAGTTCGTACGATGAGTATCCCTTAGAAGCCAGGGTGCGACAAATGGTATCAGAGCCTGTCTGCCTGTAGGATCCCTTTTTACTGGTCGCAGTTGAGTCTAGAAACTATTTTGTAGCTATATAGGAAAAATGAAACGTGAGAGTAGGAATTCTGCTATTTTTCTTCTTTCCCCACCCACCCACCCTTTTCTGGTAAGGAAGTGCAACGTTGTTTTCTGTTCTCACCTAAACTTTCAAGTTAGGATTTCACGTGTTTTGGGTTCTCCTTAGTACCTCAGGACTTTTGGTCTCGTTTTCCCGTTGTTGCTTCGATATCCTGTTCTTTTAAAGAACCTATCGTCCATTGAATCTTGTTGTTGTTTTCCACTTCCTTTTTCTCTTACCGGCGCCTAATCAAAACCTTCCAAATCATCTGCAGATGGGTCTCAGCTACTACCTGCAGGTGGTTCGCATGACCCGTTGCGAGAGCACCGCCGGTTATCCGGAGATGCTGAGGGACATGGTTACCTATCTGGGGTTCCGTTGGGCACCAGAGTACCAGGTCTACGAGCACCAGCGCGAGTTCGAGCAGACTTTCTACCGAGCCATCGTCTACATTCTGTCGGATGATGGCAGGAGCATAGTCCACCGCTACGAGGCAGTAGGTTCCACAGTGGATATGGCTGTGCAGCAGGCCGCTTACGTGAGTCTCACCGTCCTCCGTGCTGACTACTGGGGGTTTGACGATTCTATCTATCGTCACATCCCCCGTGGTTACTACGAGGATGATAGCTCCAGGCTGCACACCACTGCCCAGTTCGTGAGGCACAGTGACGCCGTTGCTTCCACACTTGCTCAGGAGTTGGCCTCAGTCAGGGAGCAACTCTACCTCGCGTTGACGCGTCTGGCGACGTACACCACAGACTTCGTTGGAGACGAGCGCTTTGCGCGTTTCCAGCAGACACTGGGTTTTCCTCTGCCAGATGCTGGAGGTTACGAGCCGATCAGAGGCCCACTTCTCGACCTCGGAGCTGGTTACACAGGGATTCCCCGCTATGGAGCACAGGGAGACGACGCTTTCTACTTCACCACCCCGAGAGTTGCTCTCAGAGCAGTTCCTATCTACAGGGATCGTCGTGATACCTACTTCCGTGTGCACACTCCTCCTCGCCGTCCTCTTCGTCGTACCACTCGCCGTACTCGCCGCCGTCCTGCGTGATGAGCATTGGAGTACCGATGTATCCGTTACTAGCTGTGTCTAGTTTATCCTTTCGTTTTCGAACCATGTATTGGTCTGTTGGATATTCTGATGTATTTGAACTCATGATGTACCTGTTGGTTATCTATTCATGCGTCGGAATAATCTCTCTTTCGGTTGCTAAATTTTATCCCTTCCTATTGTTGTGCTAAAATGCATTTCTGTTCAGGATGCCTCCAACAAGGAACACGCCTGAGCCACCGCCGACCGCTGAGCTCTTGACTCAGATGACTCAGGTCATGGCTCAGATGGTCCAGGTTCAGAACCACCAGAACCACCACCACCAGACTGCTCCAAGGGTCACCATCAAGGACTTCCTCAGTGTGGGCCCTAAGGCTTTCGTGGCAACACGCGAGCCTCTGGATGCTGATGACTGGATCCGTGACGTAGCAAGAGCCCTGGAGATTGCTCATGTTGCGGAAGAGGACAAGGTCAACTATACTGCTTACCTACTGAAGGGTCAGGCAGCCTCGTGGTGGGAGAACTACCAGGCCATGAGAGCTGGCTATCCTATCACTTGGGGTTGCTTCAAGGATGCCTTCCTGAAGTACCACATCCCCGATGGTCTCATGGAGAGGATGCGTGAAGAGTTTTGCTCGCTGAAGCAGGGCAAGCTCGACGTCATCGGCTACCAGAACGAGTTCAATCGCCTCGCTCGGTATGCTGGAGACGAGGTGTCTACTGAGACCAAGAAGATGGCAAGGTTCCGCCGAGGTTTTAACCCGGAACTGAAGTACGCTCTCACAAACATCAAGTGCAAGGACTTCGTCGAGCTCGTGAACACCGCGCTCAATGAGGAGAATGGGCGCAAGGCGTTCGAAGAGTCGCGCAAGCACTCGCGTGAGGGTGGTTCCTCCTCCAACATGACCACCCCTCCGCAGAAGCGCCGCATCTGGGTGCCAAACAGTGCTGTCACTAGGGCTCCAAATGCCCAAGCTTCTCCAGGCTTTGGTCCCCGCCCACCCAACCCAGCTCAGATGCATGGGCAGAGGTTTGCAATGGCGCAGCCAAGGCCAGATCCTCCGCGTGTCGTCACTTGCTTCAAGTGCAAGGAGACTGGGCACTACGCTGATAAGTGCACTCAGAGGATGCTGCCTTCTCCACCACCTCGCCCCAACACCAACCAGGCGATGGTCCGCGCTCCTCCGCATAAGGCCTTCAACACCAACAACAGGCCTGTTGGGAGGACCGCAAGGGTGAACCACGTCAAGGTTGACACAGCTGAGGAATCTGCCGACGTTGTTCTCGGTACATTACCCGTAAACTCTAATCCAGCTAAAGTGTTGTTTGATACCGGAGCATCGCATTCCTTTGTGTCAAAGATCTTTGCGACAACTAGTAAACTCCCTTTTGTTGGTTTGGGTTCCCCGCTAGTAGTAAACTCTCCTGGAGCAACTATGCAAACTTCCAAGATCAGTCATGAGAATCAGATCTTAATTGGAGGTCACATATTCCTTGCTTCCCTCATTCTGCTTGGCAATTCTGACATTGATGTCATCCTTGGCATGGATTGGTTGAAGGCCAATAAAGCTACGATTGATTGTGCTAAGAAGTCGATAACTCTCTTCCACCCTGATGGCCAGATAGTCTATTCCCCAAGTGAATCAAGTTCTGTTCAGCTGTTCAACCTAGATGCAAAACCTCTTCCTGCAATTGAGAATGTTCCGGTGGTTTGTGAATTCCCTGACGTCTTTCCAGAAGAGTTGCCAGGGATGCCTCCGGACAGAGCAGTTGAGTTCGTGATCGAGCTTGAACCAGGTACTGCTCCAATCTCTAAGCATCCATACAAGATAGCTCCTCCTGAACTGAAATTGTTGAAGGAGCAAATCGATATGTATATGGAGAAAGGTTACATTCAGCCTAGTTCCTCCGCTTGGGGTTGCCCAACTCTGTTCGTAGCCAAGAAGGACCAAACTAAGAGACTCGTGGTTGACTATCGTCCTCTCAACGAGAAAACTATCAAGAACAAATATCCAATTCCTCGTATCGATGATCTTTTTGATCAACTTGCTGGAGCCTCAATATTCTCAAAGTTGGACTTGAGGATGGGTTACCATCAAATAAAGATCAGAAAGGAAGATATTCCTAAGACAGCTTTCACCACTCGTTACGGTCTATATGAATACACCGTAATGTCCTTTGGTCTCACCAATGCACCGGCGACCTTCTCTCGACTGATGAATTCTGTCTTCCATGAATACCTCGACAAGTTCGTTGTGGTATATCTTGATGATATCCTTGTCTACTCAAAATCCGAGGAAGAGCATGGAGAACACCTTCGTCTCACTCTCATGAAACTTCGCGAGCATCGTCTGTATGCCAAGTATTCCAAATGTGAGTTCTGGATTCCAGAAGTTGCATATCTTGGTCATATCATCTCTGCCAAAGGCATAGCCATTGACCCGGAAAAGGTTAAGGCAATTGTTGATTGGAAACCTCCTAGGACGGTGAAGCAAGTCAGAAGTTTTCTTGGCTTGGCTAGCTATTGCCGTCGTTTCGTCGAAAACTTCTCCAAGATTGCAAAACCTCTCACTGATCTCACCAAGAAGGACAAGAAGTTCGTTTGGTCTCCACAGTGTGAGGAAAGTTTCAATCTCCTCAAAACTAAACTCACTTCTACTCCAGTTCTGGTTGGTCCAGATACCACCAAACCTTTCCAGATATTCTGTGATGCATCTCTCCAAGGACTAGGAGCAGTTCTTATGCAAGAACGCCAAGTTGTGGCTTATGCTTCACGTCAGTTGAACCCACACGAGCAAAACTATCCCACACATGATCTTGAAATTGCAGCAGTTGTGTTTGCCCTCAAGAAATGGAGACAATACTTGTTGGGTAACAAAACTGAAATCTTTTCCGATCATAAGAGTCTGAAATACATCTTCACTCAGCCAGATCTGAACCTCAGGCAAAGGAGATGGATTGAGAAGATTAAGGACTTTGATCTAACCATTTCTTACACTCCAGGCAAGGCTAATGTTATGGCCGATGCTCTCAGTCGCAAATCCTATTGCAACAATCTCATGATCATGGACAGCCAACCTCCACTTCATGAAGAATTCCAGAAGCTGAACCTTGGTCTTGTTCCTCAAGGCTATCTTGCTAGCTTGACAGCCAGTCCAACTCTCGAGGACAAGATTCGTTCTGAACAACTTCGTGATAATGAAATCAAGAAGATGGTAGAGCAAATCAAGGAGGGCAGTGATAAGTTCAAGTCCTTCTCAATTGATGACAAGGGAACTGTGTTCTTCGAAGGACGCATTGCAATTCCTCAGATTCAAAGTCTCAAAGATATCATTCTCAAGGAGGCTCATGAAACTCCCCTATCCATTCACCCTGGAAGTACAAAGATGTACCAGGATCTCAAGACTCTGTATTGGTGGCCTGGCATGAAACGTGAAATTGCTCAATACGTTTCTGAATGCGACGTTTGTCAACGTGTTAAGGCAGTCCACCAGAAAACAGCCGGTCTTCTCCAACCTCTGAAAATTCCTGAGTGGAAGTGGGACATGATTGAAATGGACTTCGTTACTGGGTTTCCAAAGTCCAAAAAGGGCAACGATGCAATCTTTGTTGTTATTGATCGTCTCACTAAAGTAGCTCTTTTCTTCGCTGTCAAGGAGACTATATCAGCTAGCCAGTTAGCAGAGCTCTACACAACAAAGATTGTTCCCCTTCATGGTGTTCCATTGGAAATAAGCTCAGACCGTGGAAGTATCTTCACTTCTCATTTCTGGAAGAGTTTCCAAGATGCATTGGGCACTAAACTTCTGTTCAGCACAGCTTACCACCCTCAGTCTCAAGGGCAAGTCGAAAGAGTCAATCAGATTCTCGAGGATATGCTTAGAGCATGTGGTCTCTCCTTTGGCATGAAATGGGAGGATTGCCTTCCATATGCTGAATTCTCCTACAACAACAGCTACCAGGCAAGCCTAGGCATGGCACCGTTTGAGGCACTGTATGGTCGCAGATGCAGGAGTCCAATCAATTGGTCTGGAGCTGGTGAACGTTCACTCTTAGGCCCTGACATTGTTAAGGAAGCCGAGGAGAAAGTTCGTATCATTCGTGACAATCTCAGAATTGCTCAGTCTCGTCAGAAGAGTTACTATGACAGCAAGCACCGGGACATGGTCTATGCACCTGGTGACAAGGCATATCTCCGTGTAACTCCCCTCAGAGGTACTCATCGTTTCGGTGTGAAAGGAAAGCTTGCACCAAGATACATTGGTCCTTTCAACATCCTGTCAAGACGTGCAGAAAATGCCTATCGTCTCGACCTTCCAGAAAAACTATCCAAAGTGCACGATGTGTTCCACGTGTCACAGCTCAAGAAGTGCTTCAAGGACCCTCATCGTGCAGTTGATCATGATGATATTGAATTGCAAGATGATCTCTCCTATGAGGAGCACCCTACTCGAATTCTCGATGAGACCGTTCGTAAGACTCGCAACAAGAGCACCAAGTTCTTGAAAGTGCAATGGTCGCATCATTCCGATAAAGAGGCAACGTGGGAGACCGAAGATGATCTTCGCAAGAAGTATCCGGACCTTTTCCATTCTCAGTAGGAATCTCGGGGCGCGATTCCTTCAAGGGGGGGCGTTTTGTAACATCCAAGTATGAAATATCCCCTTAGAATGTGTTGTTCCTTGTTTTATTTCAAGCAATGCATCATGTCATCATTTCATTGCATTTGTTTTATTTTGTTTGCAATTGTTATCATTTGTTCTCCATCTGTTTTATCCTGTTTTCATAATCAAACTCAAACACATCTCAAATGGTTACTTTCATACTTGTTCTGTTACAACTTTTTGAATAAGAATCACAACTGAAAACAACCAAATTGTTTCATGTTTGCCTTAGTGAACACTTGTGAAATTGATGTTTCAAATCAATTAGTTATTTGCCAAACACAATTTAAAAACTCAAATTCAAGCACCCAAAAACATAACCATTTTTGAATTCATGTTGTTACCAAATCAAACTATTTCAACATTGCCTAATTACCTTAGGGGTACCCTATTTAAAATATTGGTTTTTGTTAATGATCTTTAATATTAAAAATATCACCTAAATTTGGTTCAAATTTCAAAAGCCATCAAACATTTAAATTTTTGAAAATAAAAGTTGCCACATGTTACTTTTTGACCTAAGGAGCTTCTCCAATTTTTTTTTCCAATTTTTTCCATCAACCAAACCTATTCTTTTCTTCCCAATTCAATTTCAGCAGGGAAAAAAAACACAAACCGAAATAATAATAATAAAAAAAGAACAAACGCAGCAGGTGGGGGAGAAGGCCCAGCCCACCAGCAGCCCGCTCGGTCTCCCCCTACCTCCGTAGAGGAGTTGACGTTCCATGGAGGACAGCGACATGCAACTCCCTCTGAACCATCCGATGGATCTCTCCCCCTCCTATATCTTCTCCTCCCCTCCCGTGACAAACCCTAACCCTAGACGCTCCTCTTTCCCTCCTATCTCCCACATCCGCCGCCACCTCGAGGAGATCTTCCTCTGTACTGGTGCCACGGCCACCGCCCGCCGGAGCACGGCGCCGCCGCCTCCGCCACCCTCTGGCCGCACCGAAGACGCCCCTGCGAAGAGGGTGATGCCACCTCTCCATTCCCACTCCTACTCCCTCTTTTCCCTGATGTTTTGGTCACCGTTCTCTTCCCTGGAAGATCACCTCGTGCTCTGTTCATGAAAATAACCAGCGCTGCTGTATGTTCGTGCGCCTGCAGTTTCAGATACCAGCGCGTTGGCAAGGGTCAAAACCAACCCGCACCCTAACCCATCAACGATCCACGCAGCAGCCCTACTGGTTGGAGCGCGCGCAGCCAAACCCGCAGATCACAGGTTCGATCCCCAGCCCCACCCCTTTTTCTCGTTTTAATTTGGTACAGCCAGCACCAACACCTTATCCTATTCCGAGATGCAGTCCCACCAACACAGCCGCAGCTAGCCTAGTGGTTCTGTTCCTTTGCTGCAACCAGGAGGTGGAGGGATCGAGTCCCCTCTCTCCCAAATAAAACAAAGTTTTATTTTTACAATGGTTTGGTACTGGAACGTTTAGCAAATCACACATAGGCCCCTGGCCCTTATTTCTAGCCCCTGGAAAATTTTTCCTAAGTCCCTAGATGCATTAAAATGGCAGATTGCACCCTATAATTCTAAAATGCATAACAAATTCATTTTAACTCCAATTTTCACTTTTTAAATATGTTTTCTGTCCAAAATTAAATGATCTATCCAAATATAAAATTTGTTTACTGTTTTGAATATTTTAAATTGGGGCAAAATTTGAAAACTTGTCAAATTCACTTAAACTTGCAAAATTCATAACTTGTTCATAAAAATTCCAAATTCCACAAACTAAATATGTTTTCCAATCAACTTTTCATGTACTTTCCAAATATAAATTTTGTTTTCTGGTTTGAATAATTTAAATTGCCTAAACAATTTAAATCTTGATTAATGCAATTAAAAATTGTTTAATATTGTTTAATTCATAATTAAATAATCCAAAGTCCAATTTCAAAATGTGAAACATGTAATCCAACTAAAATTTGATAACCTTTTCAAATATAAACTTTGTTATTTGTTTTGCACCTTTTAACTTGATGAAAACAATCACTACTTGTTTAACACCATTAAGTAACAATAATTTCCAAACTTGATTAATGTTTTCTAAAAATGGTTAACTATCATTCCAATTGCATTTAAATTGTTATCTTCTTGTTATTCATCATGCATGCATCATGATAACTCAACTACACCTAATGCTTAGTGGTAGAACAATTAATTCAACTCTAAGGCATGGGTTTCCCATATGCAATTCTTTGCATATTGAATCCATTTAAACTTGTGTAGCATGTCAAGTAGTTTATTTTGGTACATCTATTAACATGACATGCATCATCCAATGTTTGTGCACCTATGCCATGTATTGATTGCCCGTCTTCCTTCGTTGTTGTTTTTGCTTCTTCTCGCTTAGACGACGACATTGGTACCGACGAGACGTACGACACCACTACCCAGGACCTAGCCCAGTACCCGGCTGCTGAGCTCCCAGGCAAGTTATCACTCACATGAATCATCGAGTTCTCTTCCACACTTGTTGTCGATACTATCCTTTTGTCTACTATTGCTAGCCCTATGTATCGTTGCTATTCTCCGAACCCATCACATGATTCCCTGAACCAATGATATTGCCTCACCTCCATACCCACAGCCTTTGTTTGTGCCTGTTCTTATCTAGCATGCTTAGGGTTGCTTTTGCTCGAGCCTGTTGTCGGTTACTTCTTTTATTAACGTGCTATTATTATTTGTTATCGTTCCGGGGGCTCGATGTTAATCAATCAATCCTGTTAATGCTGCTGTTAATAATAATTTGATGATAAGGCACCGGCAGGAGGCCCTTTGTGGTTTTGAGGCCTGCTAGTGTCGACCCTAATAGGAAAAGGGTCTTGTCTACTGATCCATGATGAGCGCACTACCCGCATGTGGGAAGCGAGTATGGGCGCCCCCCTCAACTTGACTCGATTCGCATCTCGTCCAAATCGCCGTACTAGTTCGGGCTTTCCATTTGCTGCATCATATGCAGGTACGAACCCGAGGCCAGGGTGGAACTTTTGTAGTCGGCATTTAGGGCGGCGTGGTCTTCCAGTGCTATGAGGGTCCTCCTTTTCTTCGGGGGGCTCGATTAGCCGCGCACGCACAGCACGCGGTGCTTTGGGCTTGATGCGAAGAACAGTTGGTTGTGTTGAGTGTCTCGCTTGGTGGGTTTGATTCCCATCTGGCGGGATATTCTTACGTGTACGGTTACTATGGTGCACCCCTGCAGGGATAAATCTTCTCGAGAAGCCGTGTTTTCCGCGGTTATGGATTACTTGGTGAAAGTACTGGCTAACAAGTACTCAGGACAACTCCAACATAATGATCAATCATGTTCACCCAATGACTAATAACTTGACTAGTAATAGGTTATTCACACAATAACTTGATTCACCTTATTACAACGGTGTGAGTTATCCTCGGATTGCTTCTTCGGATAAGGGGCGAGATCCAGGATGGGTTTGTTTGAAGTTATCTTTCAGTTGGTTACAATTCCTCGATCTTATCTTTTCTATTAGCCGGAACTATTAGTATCTTCTGTAGTTGGTTAGAGCAACCCGCTGCAGCTTTTGTAATACCTATCTTCTTCCGTTGATCCCAAGCATCCCGGCTTGTGTTGACGGGTAACTCCTTGATGAAATGTGAGTCTTGCTTGCCAGTACTTGGATGTACTGACCCCGTTGGGGCTGTGGTTTACGCAGAGTACGACTACGGCTACGATGATCACCAGGATGGCTACTTCGTGGAGTTTGACAACACTGCAGACGAGTAGTTGGCTGGACCCCGGGCAGGATCCAGGACCTACGTGGATGGGCTTCGTTTTCTTTATTTTCTCCGGCTTCTTAAGCCTTGGATTTGTCTGTACTCAGACCCCTTTGATTTGCTTCCGCTGATTTAATGAACGATATGTTGGGACATGTGTCCTCTGGATGAGTGTTTTGCTATCTCTGCCTTAGTGAAGGCTATTCGCAAACTTATTTCCATCTTTTGTGTCTTAGAGGCATGTTGTGTTATCCTTTGTTCAAAGCTGTTGACGTACCGTGCGTGCTTGATATGAAGTACGTCGACAGTAGTGCCTATGACTCCTAATGGATAGTTTACGTCGACGGTGGAATAGCAGGGCTTGTGTTGTCGCGCATAAGCGCAGGCCTACCAGGAAGCTGGGACGTGGGAGCAGTTATGCCCCATAATCCAAGCACCTGCTATCCAGTTCGTACGATGAGTATCCCTTAGAAGCCAGGGTGCGACACGGTTGTTCCCGTCGGGTCAAGATTGTTGACCGTTAAACGAACCATGTCTTCATGTCTGGGACCCATTTCAATCCGACAAGTGGGACCAACAGAGGAGGAGTAGCGCGCCTTCAATGGCTCTGCCCGCTGCCCCCTAGCTGGCAAAAAGCTATGTCGCCTTGTGATGAATGTCAAATAGTTGGTAATATTTCTACACGTAATGAAATGCCTATGAGTTATTCTCTTGTTATTGAACCTTTTGATTGTTGGGGATTTGACTTTATGGGTCATTTTCCTCCTTCGAATGGTTACACTCACGTTCTTGTTGTTGTTGATTATGTTACTAAATGGGTAGAAGTTATACCTACAAAAATTGCTGATGGTGAGACCTCTTTAAAAATGCTTAAAGATGTTATTTTCCCTAGGTTTGGTGTGAAGGGAATATGCCCGAGAGGCAATAATAAAGTGGTTATTATATTATTCCTTGTTTATGATAAATGTTTATTTCTCATGCTAGAATTGTATTAACCGGAAACGTTGATACATGTGTGTTTAATAAAAAACAATGGTTCCTAGTAAAGCCTCTCTTTTAACTAGCTCGTTGATTAATAGATGATCAAGGTTTCCTGATCATGAACATTGGATGTTGTTAATAACATTGTCATGCCATTGGTAGAATGATGTGATGAAAATAGACCCAATATCAAGATAACAATACGATCAAGTCATTTAGTTTATATTGTTATATCTTGCATACGAAGCAATTTATTCCTTAGACCATGAGATCATGCCAATCACTGGTACCGGAAGGGTGCTTTGAAGTCATCAAACGTCACACCGTAACAGGGTGACTATAAAGGTGTCGTTAGGTATTCGGAAAGTATTAGTTGAGGATCATGGATCAAGAGTGGGATTTTTCCATCCAAAATGACGGAGAGATATACTCTGGGCCCTCTCGGTGATATCACATCGACACCGCTTGCAAGCACGTCATATGATCACAAGGATGTCATATCACGGGAACGAGAAAATAGTACTTGTCAGGTAACGAGATTGAACAAGGTATGGTTAATACCAATGATCGAATCTCAGACAAGTAAAATATCGCGATACAAAGGGAATAGTTCACGACGTTGATGGTTCACACGATCACGAGAGTCATCGTTGAATATATAAGAGTCATCATGGATCTCCAGGTCCCGATGTTGATTATTGATCGGAGAGGAGTCTCGTTCATGTATATCTTATTCGCGAACCGTAGGGTGGCACACTTAAGGTTGGATGACGCATTTGAGAGGATACGGAATAACGAAGAGCAGCACCGAAATTATTTCGGGGAAAATTGAAATAGTTCAAGGGGGTTTTCATCGAATTGTTGTTAATAGAATTAACAAATAATTTGAGGTGCTATATGCAAATGTTTGTTAATAGAATTAACAAATGTTGAAATAAAGGATGAGTGGATGTGAGTGGAGTGTCCACTCACATGATGAGGGAAGAGGTGGGGCACCTCCATGGGCTGGCCGTACCCCCTTGGTCTGCCTCCCCCATCTCCTATAAATAGAGAGCATGAGCTCCCTCTCTCACACACACTTTCTCACCTTACTTCCTGTCCACCCGTTGCTCCATTCCATGGTCTCCGGCTTGGCGAAGCCCTGGCCGTGGGATTCTTCACCACCACCAAGCCGTCGTTCTGCTGGAGTTCCGAGGGATCCTCTACTTCCGCCTCCCCGCTGGATGGAGGGAACGGAGGTCGTCATCAACCGTGCTGTTTAACACATGGGAAGCATGGTAATAACACTGGAACGCCATATGTGTTAAGTGCTTACAGACTATATTATTGACTCTAGTGCAAGTGGGAGACTAAAGGGAATATGCCCGAGAGGCAATAATAAAGTGGTTATTATCTTATTCCTTGTTTATGATAAATGTTTATTTCTCATGCTAGAATTGTATTAACCGGAAACTTTGATACATGTGTGTTTAATAAACAAACAATGGTTCCTAGTAAAGCCTCTCTTTTAACTAGCTCGTTGATTAATAGATGATCAAGGTTTCCTGATCATGAACACTGGATATTGTTAATAACGGGGTCATGTCATTGGTAGAATGATGTGATGAACATAGACCCAATACCAAGATAACAATACGATCAAGTCATTTAGTTTATATTGTTATATCTTGCATACGAAGTAACTTATTCCTTAGACCATGAGATCATGCCAATCACTGGTACCGGAAGGGTGCTTTGATGTTATCAAACGTCACACCGTAACAGGGTGACTATAAAGGTGTCGTTAGGTATTCGGAAAGTATCAGTTGAGGATTATGGATCAAGAGTGGGATTTGTCCATCCAAAATGACGGAGAGATATACTCTAGGCCCTCTCGGTGATATCACATCGACACCGCTTGCAAGCATGTGATATGATCACAAGGATGTCATATCACAGAAACGAGAAAAGAGTACTTGGTAGGTAACAAGATTGAACAAGGAATGGTTGATACCAATGATCGAATCTCGGACAAGTAAAATATTGCGAGACAAAGGGAATAGTTCACGACGTTAATGGTTCACACGATTACGAGAGTCATCGTTGAATATATAGGAGTCATCACGGATCTCCAGATCCCGCTGTTGATTATTGATCGGAGAGGAGTCTCGGTCATGTCTATCTTATTCGCGAACCGTAGGGTGACACACTTAAGGTTCGATGACGCATTTGATAGGATGCGGACTAACGAAGAATGTTTTGAGCAGCACCAAAATTGTTTCGGGGAAAATTGAAATAGTTCAAGCGGTTTTTCGTCGAATGGTTGTTAATAGAACTAAAAAATGATTCGAGGTGCTATATGCAAATGTTTGTTAATAGAATTAACAAATGCTGAAATAAAGAAATAAAAATGTTTATTTATTTATTAAAGAAAACTCTTGGATTTTCTAAGTGGGAAATAAAGGAAGGATGAGTGGATGTGAGTGGAGTGTCCACTCACATGATAAGGGAAGAGGTGGGGGCGCCTCCATGGGCTGGCCGCACCCCCTTGGGCTGCCTCCCCCCTCTCCTATAAATAGAGGGCATGAGCTCCCTCTCTCACACACACTTGCCCACCTTACTTCCTGTGCACCCGCTGCTCCATTCCATGGTCTCGGCTTGACGAAGCCCTGGCCGTGGGATTCTTCACCACCACCACGCCCTTGTGCTGCTGGAGTTCCGAGGGATCCTCTACTTCCGCATCCCCACTGGATCGAGGGAACGGAGATCGTCATCAACCGTACGTGTGACCGATCACGGAGGCACCGCCGGATTGCGGTGCACATCTTCTCGCTCCCGGGATCGGTGTGAGTACGACTACGCCAACAACGATATTTGATCTCGTAACGCTTTGTATCTTCAAGGGTATGTTATTCTTAAGACTCTCTCTATGCCCGTTGCTTTCATGTCCTAGATTAGATCTTAGCCTTTCGGGTGTCTCTCGCATGGGAATTTTTTTTCTATGCAACGACCCCTTCATGGTTTGCCTAGACATCTTATGACTGACGGAGGTTCTCATTTTATTAATGGTGGTTTTACAAAACCCTTGCTAAATATGATGTTAACCATAGAATTGCCTTAGTTTATCATCCTCAAACTAGTGGGCAAGTAGAATTATCAAATAGAGAAATTAAATATATCTTGCAAAAGACTGTTAATAATTCTAGTAAGAAATGGTTTGATAAGTTGAATGATGCTTTATGGGCTTATATAACAGCTCATAAAAATCCTATGTGTATGTCTCCTTACAAAATGGTTTATGGAAAATCTTGTCACTTACCTTTAGAATTAGAACACAAAGCTTATTGGGCAGTGAAAGAACTTAATAAAGATTTCAAACTTGCTGGTAAGAAAAGAATGCTTGATTTGAATCATCTAGATGAATGAATATGTGAAGCTTATGAAAATGCTAAACTCTTTGAAGAGAAAGTTAAACAATGGCATGCTAAAAGAATCCTTAAAAGAGAGTTTCATGTTGGTGAGAAAGTTCTATTGCATCAGTCTCGTCTCAGATTTTTTGCAGGAAAATTACTCTCGAGATGGGAAGGCCCTTATGTTATTGAAGAAGTGTATTGTTCGGGTGCAATAAAAATTGCTTCCCTCAAAGATAACACTACACAAGTGGTAAATGGGCAAGACTCAAACATTGTATTTCTGTTGATTCCTATGATGAAGATGTTGATGTTATTCAAGAAATGACTCCGGACAAGTTCATTAGAGGGAAGATTCCAGAATCTGCAGAGTCCGTTTTCGAATAGGTAACAGTTCTGTTAAGAAAAAGTTCGCGGAATACCTTTTGAGTTATAAATTATTGATTTTTAGTAAACATGAAAATATCGAGCCGGGCAAGAGTTGGAGACTGTGCCCGAGGGCACCATACCATGCCTGGGCGCGTGCCCACTCTTAGCCGCGCCTGGCTATGGTGTGGGCGCCCCGGAGCCCCTCGTTGACTCGTTTTCGTCCTGGACTTTAATTTCATTACGTATATTTTTACTATATAACCCCGTGGAACCCCCGAGGTCCATATATCATTTTCTTATCGTGTTTGTGTTTCGACATGTTTCTGTCGGGATCTGTTTTCAGTTTTAGAAGCACCATGGTCTCTGCCAACAACAACAAGGGAAAGGGACCGAAGGAAGATGATCTCCAAGACCGGAAGCCGGAGGAGGAGATCGATAGTGGAGCTGAAGGAGATGTAGAAGAAAAACCACGAGTGCATCACGCGCCACGATCGTAAGCATTGGAGTGGTTGCAAAACCTTTTAATCAAATGACGGGGATGAGCACTGGCGGGAAGGCCCCACGTCATTGCTTAGCTTCAAGGACACCACTTTCAGATGAAGGAAGCTCTCGACCTAACGAGGTGGGGGAATCTTGATGGCTGGGATTCACCGTCTGACAAGCACGCTTACATTATTGATCACAATACGGATATGATGCGTATGCTTATATTCACAATGGAAGATTTTAAGAAATAAATTGATAAGCTCATCGAGAAGGATTCAGCACCACCACCAAAGAATTGATTCGTCATTGGTATTGGCATCCCCTTGGTTTGTTCCAAGCTTGGGGGAGTGTCGCGGTATCACATATTTATCTTTCACCCTTTTTACCTTTTAGTAGAGTCATATCATGAGTATAGAAAATATCATAGTGTATGGAAGTTTCACTCTTTAGTTAGTTATCGTTGTATCCCTTGGTTTGAGTTGCCGTAATGAAATATTAATGAGAAGTTTCATCATCTACTTTCTACACTTTATTTTAGTTTGCAATTTTTGTTATATGCTTGATCTTGTTATTAGTATTGGTATCAATTTTGGAGCTTCAAGTTAATCTAGTTGGTTTTGGCAAACTTAGCATTGGTCAGTAGCAACAATACATTGAGACTTAAGTAGAAAAGAGGGAGTTGCATGTAGATATATTATTCCATGATCTTTCTTTCTTGTTAGCTCATAAGCTTAATATTCTCAAGTAAGATTGTTTGTAACTTCAAGGAAGATTGCATGATTGGCTTTATCATATATGTATTTGTTTGTTTTACCTCAACTCTTATGCTTGCTACCCAACCTTGCTAGACAAAAACTTGTACTAAGAGAGAATGCTTCTCGTGCATCCAAACCTTGAGCCCCAAAACCATGCCATTTGTGTCCACCATACCTACCTATATGTGGTATTTAACTTCCACTCTGAGTAGATTGCTTGTGTGCTACCTTTAAAACCTTCAAAATTACACATGTTTTGTGATCCTGTTTTAGCTCATGAGGACGCAAATAGAGAATATTTATCTCACTTTTTGATTGGACTTTACACACCTAGACTAGTGGCTTCATCTGCCTATCCAAATGCTAGAATAGCTGGTAGCGGGGTGCCCAGCCCCATATTAATAATACAAATTCTCTTCACTATTTTTGCCCCTGATTTATCAGTCAAAGCATAATTTTGGAAACAAAAGAGAAAGAGGGATGACCTTCTATACTAGTTGCATCCTTCGACATAAGCATACACCTCTATAAAAATTAGACACTCCCCCATGGTATGTGATTGTTGGCAGGCACCCGAGGATTTGGTTAGCCATGGTTTGTGTAAGAAAAGTTGGGAGGAGTGTCAAACATTTATACCTTTGTTTACTAAATAAAAGCTCTAGCACATGAGTTAATCCCTGCTTCCCTCTACGAAGGGCCTATCTTTTACCTTTATGTTGAGTCAGTAAACCTACTTCTTTATGTCCTAAGAAAGCATTTGAGTTGTTGTGATCCATTTCTATATGTTGATTTACTCAACCATGTTCTTTATTCTTCCTTTTTTGTAAAAATGCCTTTATCAGTTTGAATACCACTTTGAAAGTTACCAATGTCTGCAAAGAGACCGTTATAAGTGATCATGATAAACTCTGCAATATAAGCTCTAATATAAAGACTCTGATCAAAAGATAAGTACACTTATAATTGTTTTCTGACCAGGAACAAAGTTTGTCTTTACCAATTATGATTGCCTTTTGCACCATTATTGTGATTTCCTCTACTTGTTTCAAGTTTGATTATATGAGAGGACGTTGCTTTCTAAAATGATTTGTTCTTTGTTTGATGTGATGCCTCTTGTCTGTATTTTACTTTATCAACACCTCACTCCATAAACCTATGGTCATGTTTACTTAGTTCAGTTTCGCTTGGGGACAAGCAAGGTATAAGCTTGGGGGAGTTGATACGTCCATTTTGCATCACTATTTTATGTTGTTATTTTCTGTTATTCATTGATGGTGTAGATCTTGCACTCGTTGGGATACCCCAAGAGGAGGGTGTTATGAGCATAGCGGTAGGAGTTTTCCCCTTAGTTAAGAACCAAGATTATCAATCCAGTAGGAGAAATAGGACCTTGAGAAGGTTGATGCCACTTATGGTGGTGCTGGTGCTTCACCGGTGTCAGCAACAACGTGGAACCTGCACACAACACAACCAAAATACTTTGCCCCAATGGTACAGTGAGGTTGTCAATCTCACCGGTCTTGCTGAAAACAAAGATTAGATGTATAGTGCGAAAAAATAGTGTATGATTGCAGTAAATAAAGAGAGCAGGAAATCATTGTGGTTTGTTTAACAGTGTGGAAAATGGACCGGGGTTCATAGGTTCACTAGTGGTGTCTGAAAGTGCATTTTGTATCTTTGATCTCTATTAGGTTTTGGAGTTGATAACAACACCACTAAACTTCTAACAGTGCGTCAAGTATTTCAGGTTAGATCAACTAGATGCCAAAAAGGTGAAGAGAATTCCAAGACAAAGCCACCAAGATTAACTTGGTCCAACGGTAGTACCGGGCGTGGCAGCGGTAGTACCGCTCTGCACAGGGAGCGGTATTACCGCGCCCAGTACCGCCAGAAGTACCGCCAGGAGGAAATTGCGTACTGCCTCCAGCGGTACTGAAGCAGTAGTGGCTCGGTAGTACCGCTGAACTCGTTTTAATCCTGAGCAAATCCTTGCTCAGCGGTAGTACCACTACTGGCTGGCGGTAGTACCGCTCCCTCCAGGAAGCGGTAGTACCGCCCCCAGTACCGTCTCTTCTACCGCTGGCTAGGAATTGCTCTCTGTATTGCACGGTACTAGAGCGGTACTGGCTCGGCACTACCGCCAGCCACTTCGAATTAATTCAAAGTGGGTGGCCAGCGGTAGTACCGTGGCGCACTCGCGGTAGTACCGCTGCTGGAGTACCACGGTACTTCAGCAGCAGTACCGCCTGCACTCTGCGTCTGGGACGTGCTAGTACCGCGTGGATACCCAGGTGGCGGTAGTACCGCTGGGTCCAGCGGTAGTACCGCCAGGCACGAAAAGGTTGAAAACGGCTAGTTTTGGGATGGGGCTATAAATACCCCATCCCCTTCTTCCCCAAGATGTTGCTCGTTCCAACATTGAAGTCAAGCATTTATTGAGCCTCCAAAAGCTAGATCTCTCCCAATCCCTCCACCCAAACTCGTTGATACTTGGAGGATTGGAGGAGAAGACCCGGATCTACATCTTCACCGACTCGTTCTTCATTTCCCCCTCTCTAGCTAGAGGGATCTAGCCTAGGGTTTCCTCTTGTGGAGAACCTAGGCATCTTGTTACTTGTTGGTGATTCAAGAAGAGTTGGGAGCCCCCAATTTGGTTGTGGGTGTGTGCCCCAAGTTGTTTGTAAAGGACTCGATCCCCGCCTCAAAGGGGTTCAATAGTGGAAGGTGAACTAGGCCTTTGTGGCGGAGTTCATCGGAGAATAGGGTGAGGCCTTTGTGGCGGGCTCACACCCCTCCAACGAGACGTACTCCCCTAACAAGGAGGAACTCGGGAATACATCGTGTCTCCGTGTGCTTCACTTTGGTTACCTTGTTCCCTCACTCCCTTTACTTATCGCTTGCATTGTGTTTATCATTATCCTTGTGATATAGGTAAATTCACCATAGCCGCATTATCTAGAGAATTTACCTTTGTGTCAAGCCTAAATCAAAAGAAAAATTAAAATTGGTCGTAGCACCTATTCACCCCCCTCTAGGTGCCCATACTTTACTTTCAATTGGTATCAGAGCCTCGGCTCTTCTATCGATCTTAACCGCCTAAGAGTTTTAGTATGGGAGACGATTTGGATACCAAAACGTCTGTGGTCAAGGTGACCGTGGATGATCTCAATGAGTTGAGAACTTCATTGATCTCATCCATAGACACCAAATTTGATGATTTGCGTCAAGTCTTGGCACAAATCCTCAAAGCCAAAGGACCGGAGGTCGCCGAATCTACTCCTCCGGAAACAACTCCGGAGGGCGCCAAGAAAGGGGTAGATGGTGATCCATTTAAAATTGATTCCGCCGAAAACTCCACCAAGAAGGGCACGGAGGTAGACGAAGGATATCACTCTGTTGAAGGACGATATTCTCCTGATCCCCCCATCCCTCATCCTCATTTAATCCCTAGGGGAGATCCACCTAAAATTGATGCCTTTTCTTTTCGTGAATGGCAATATTACATGGAGACTCACTTGAACTCTTCTTGTATAGATCTTTGGAGGATCACTCGTGATGGACACAAGCCATTTGATCCCAAGAACCTAACAAGAAGAGAAGCCGTAGATTGCCAACTCAACTACACCGCTTTGTCCATTCTTCAACAAGTCGTGGGTCCTAACCACATGCCGCATCTTCAACAATATTCCACCGCCAAGGAAACATGGGACGCTCTCATCTTCATGTTTGTGGGCAATGAGAGCATGCAAAGGAATAGATATGATTCCTTGACCAATGAGGCCGAAGGGTTCTATATGCATGATGGAGAGGATCATGTGGACATGTACCGGAGACTCAAGACTCTTGGCACCGCCTTCTCAAATGTTGGTGCCAAGTACATTGATGATGCTTGGATCAAGAGGAAGTACATGATTGCCATAATTCCATTTGAGGGCGCGGACATGAAGAGCATTCAAGGAATATATGATTTCTCTTCCATGACCTCAACTCAAGTGATGCAAGAAATGTGCTCCTATAAAGTGCAAACCAAGAATGCTCTTGACAACCTTGCTAGGGACATTGGAATGCACCAAGGAGCATATGTTGCTTTGAAGGCCAAGGTTGTGTCAAGAGAGGTTGAGTATGAAGAAGAAGGAGAAGAGGCATTGCCTCCCTTGAAGGAACAAGACTATGATCCTGTGCTAAAGGATCTCATTGCTCTCACCGTGCAAATGTTTTGGAACAATCCTCCCAAGGCCAAGAAACTTGTTGAGGAGAAGACCAAGTCTCGCTATGGCAATGATGGGGCTCAAAAGGTGAGGTATTGCTTAAATTGCCAAGATAAGCATCACTTCATTGCGGAGTGTCCCTATGAGAATAGAGAGCTCCATAGTGGCAAGCTCATTCGCAAGGACAAGACCAAGGTTGAGTACAAGAAACCTCACTTCAAGAAGAAACCATTCAACAAGAAGTCTCCCACCAAGTTTGTGCTCTTGACTCAAGAGGAGTATGATTCCGGGAGTGATGAAGAAGAAGAAACCAGAAGTGAAGTGGCCTCTCTAGCTATTGCTTCTATTCCATCATCTTCATCCCTCTTTGAATCCCCCAATGACGATCTTCCTCAAATAAATTCCAAGTGCTTCATGGCTAAGGCCACGGAGGTATCACCTTCTTCCTACTCTAAGACCCCTAGTGAACTAGAACATCTTGCTAGTCTTAGAGTAGAAGATGAGAGGGTCTCCTTGGAACGTTTTATGTCTAACATGCAAGGGGAAACCAAGAAGTACTTTGAGTATCTCATGAAGCAATTGGGAGAGGCCCAAGATTCTCTTGAGAAGAAAGGTGAGGTTGAAAGAAGGGATGCGGATGAAATTGCATCCCTCTCTATGTCTCTTGAGGAAGAGCATGATGGTACAGTTTCTCTAGAGGATGAACTTGAATCTATTGAATTAACTCATACTGAACTTGTCTCTAACATCACTAAGGAACGTGATCTTGCTATTGCTAAATATAAAAAGGCTAAAAAGGATAAGGTTGAGTTTGGGGTTGGTCATGGTAAACTAACTGAGGAGTTTGAAAAGCTAACCAAGGCTCACAAAGCTTTGGAGAGCCAACACTCTTCCCTCAAAGAGTTGCATGAACAACTTCAAACTCAACTTAATCAACCTAACAACCCTAGCACCTCTATTTCTTCTTGTGATCATGCAAATATTATTGAGGAAAATGCTAGGTTGAAGGATGAGCTAGCAAGGCTCAAGGGCAAAGTCCCTCAAGTTGAGAAGGTTGTGTTTCCTACCTGTAACACCTGGGGTGTTACCTGTTTGTTTTTTTTGCTTGGATCATATGCATCACATTGCATTGCACCATGTTGCATCACAACTGAAAATTCAAAACAATTTAAACTTCCAATTTCAAAATTTCAAAACTAAACCACTCAATTGTTTTTCACTGGTTGAATTTGTTCTAATCAAATTGCTTGGTAATACAAATCTCCCTGTTATTAAAACCCTAATGACTACTTCAAAAATTCAAATCAAATCACTCCTAATTATCATACTTCAATATGGGTTTAAATATTAAAATTTTGCAAACCAATTGATTCAATAATGTTTGATTGATTGAACTCATTAAATACCATTTGTTTATTTCTAAACTTCCAAACCAAACCCCATTTACCAAAAAAAAATCACATAACAAATTAATATCCAATTAATAATTTCAAATTGTTGAAAACTATTTTTAAAACTACTTGTTGTTGTTGTGTTGCAAATTAATAAAATTTAGTTATCAAATAAACAACCCAAACCCTCTTTGAGAAACAAATTCAACTAACACCTTTTAATCAAATTAAACTTTCAAAATTGTGAATCTAAGATTAACAATTGCTTTAATTTCTGTTTATAACTTAATACAAATTTCATAAAATAAATTTCCCCAAAACTCTCTTCTATCTCTCTCTCTCCTTATCCCTTACAAAAAAATATATGAGGAAAAAAAAATAGAAAGGGAGAGGTGAGCCAGGAGATAGCCCAATTCCTTTTTCCCCAGCCCACCAAGCTTAGCCCAGTACCCCTTCGAGATGCTTTCTTCCTCCTGCCAACGTCAGCTTCTGTACGAACACAGGAACCACCGTATGATCCCCCTCCACCCCCCTGGATGAGCTGCCGTACCAGGCATCCCCCCTCCTTAAGTATCCCCCTCATCCCTCCGATGGCAGAAACCCTAGAACCCCTCCATCCCATCGCCGCCATCTTCCTTTCCCCTCTCTGCTGGTCGTTCTGTCCTTCTGAACTTCAACACCTAACACCACCGAGACCACCACCTGCCTCTTCATGGCGGCCACGATCTGGACACCTCGAGGAACCTCTGTTCCCGGGAATGGAACGAGGGCCCCTTCATCACCAATATCACCGAAGGCATCAAGGTCAGGTAATTCCTCTAGCTCGCCGAATCACCCCCTGGTCGTCGTCCGTTTTTTTCCCTGTTCCATTGTTTCTGTTCGTCAGAAGCTGATCGCGCTGGGACAGTAACGGGTTGATCCCTCCCCGATGTGCATCAGCGAGCGAGTAGCATCCTGGTGGTGTATCGTCTGGTGCTCCACCCAGCCGAGCCACGGATCGGATTCTGCCCAGGAGACGACCCCATCCTTGTTTCTGTTTGTCTCGATCGTGTACCTGAAAGTCTGACCCTTCCCCTTTCAGTTGTTTCGTCAGTTAACACTGCCTCGGCTGCCTCTTGTGTTGTCAGTCCCGTATCCCATCACAAAGTCATCGCCAGCCCAGTGGCCAGCACCCTTGTCTCGCACGCAGCAGGTCTTGGGTTCAATTCCCATCGGAAGCGTGAGCTTTTTTTTCTTTTACTTATTTTGTTTCTGTACAACCTGAAGGTGTCATGTGAATTTCAGTTACTAGGGTTGTCCACTCTTATTTCAGTCATCGCCACAATCAAACAAAAGTCGATGCTAGTCCACTGGCTAGCACCTTGGCCCTCCCCACGCACAGTCCTAGGTTCAAATCCCACAAACCACATTTATTTTGCAATACCATGCCTTACTTTGCTAGGCCATATCTTGGTCCATTCAAATTCGTTTTGAACAAACAAAAAAATGAATCCATGTTAGAAAAATGTGCCCTCCTTGAATATGCAACTTGTTCCCTGTTTTAAATAATGTAATATGTGCCAACTATTAGATGCTTTTATACCAAAATACAACTTGTTTAATGCATAACTTTCATTTTATATTTCCAAAAATTACAAACTTTACGTCTATTTTTATCAGAAAAACATGTAGATTATGAATTTTCCATCCATGCTCATGTTTGCACTTTGTTTCCTGTTTTGAAATTTCCAAATGCAATTTAAACTTGAATTCAAATAATTCAATTGTAATTTGCAATAATTCATAAATAATTCATACTAATTCCAAATAAGACAAATAAAAAATGTTTTTCATACCATTTTGAATATCCCATTCAAATATAAAATTTGTTTCATGGTTTGAATAATTTAAATTGCCTAAATAATTTAATACTTGTTTAATTCATTTAAATTTGATCAAATCATAACTTGCTCAAAATAAAATAATTTTGAACATGCAAAATATGTTTTCAAACCATCAAAGTGTGAACTTTTCAAATATGAGTTTGAAATTATGTTTTGAACAAATAAAACTTCAATTAAATTCAAACTTGTTTCAAATCCATTTAAAACTTGTTTAATAATGTTTAATTCATAATTAAATTATCCTAACTCCTATTTCAACATGTGAAACATGTAATCCAACTAAAATTTGATGTTCTTTTCAAATATCAACTTTGTTATTTGTTTTGAACAATTTAAATGGTTGAAAACAACAAGTACTTGTGTGTTCCCTTTAAGGCACCCAAAATTCCCTAAAATTAATAATAAAATTCTAAATTGCTACACCCTATTCTAAGTTGATTCTAATGTTGTTATTTTGCTGTTTCCCTTTGCATGCATCATGCTAACCCACCTACACCTGTTGATTAGTTGGAAAACAATTGTTTCAACCATAATTCATGGTCTTTTCATATGCAACTCAAATTGCATATGGGTCCATTTAAATTTGTTTATCATGTCAACTAGTTTATTCTGATGCATCTTTAAACCTGTCATGCATCCATATCTTGATCATGCTGGATCTTTTGCCGTAGTAGTAATTGTTGCATCCGGTGTTTGTTCGAGGTTCGTTGCTTCTTCCCGGATAGGACGTTGAGATGATGTGAGCAACGACAAGTTCTGCTACCTTGCGGGATCTCAGGCAAGTATACTCACTTGCTGCCAAATGGCTGCCTTTCATCACTTGTTACCGATTCTTTCCGTTGTTCTTTTCTGCTAGCCTTAGTAGTAGTTGTTTCTGTTACGAACCTATCACATGAATCCCTTAACCCTGATATTGCCTCACCTCCACACCTATAACCATTGCTTGTTGCCCGTGTCTTACTAGCATGCTTAGGGTTGTTTTGCTCGAGTCTGTTACCCGTTACTTTCTGTTATTATTCATTATGTTCTGGGGGCTCGATGTTTAATCAATCAATCAATCATGCTACTGTTATTGTTTAATAATAAATTTGATGATAAGGCACCGGCAGGAGGCCCTTTGTGGTTTTGAGGCCTGCTAGTGTCGACCCTAATAGGAAAAGGGTCTTGTCTACTGATCCATGATGAGCGCACTACCCGCATGTGGGAAGCGAGTATGGGCGCCCCCCTCAACTGACTCGATTCGCATCTCGTCCAAATCGCCGTACTAGTTCGGGTGTTCCATTTGCTGCATCATATGCAGGTACGAACCCTTGGCGCCAGGGTGGAACTTTCGTAGTCGGCATTTAGGGCGGCGTGGTCTTCCAGTGCTATGAGGGTCCTCCTTTTCTTCGGGGGGCTCGATTAGCCGTGCACGCACAGCACGCGGTGCTTTGGGCTTGATGCGAAGAAGGGTTGGTTGTGTAGAGTACCTCGCTTGGTGGGTTAGCTCCCCATCTGGCGGGTTATTCTTGCGTGTACGGCTAAATTGGTGCAACCCTGCAGGGATAATCTTCTCGAGAAGCCGTGTTTTCCGCGGTTATGGATTACTTGGTGAAAGTACTGGCTAACAAGTACTCAGGACAACTTAAACCTAATGATTAACAACCTTTCACCCAATGATTAACAACTTGACTAGTAATAGGCTTATTGACACAATAATCTGAACCATCATTAATCCAACTGTGTGAGTTATCCTCGGATTGCTTCTTCGGATAAGGGGCGAGATCCAGGATGGGTTTGTTTGAAGTTATCTTTCAGTTGGTTACTATCACTCGATCTTATCTCCTTCTGATAGCCGGAAGTTGTAGTATCTCTCTGTAGTTGGTTAGTGCAGCCTGCTGTCGCTTATTTGCAATAACCCCCTTCCTTTCCGTTGATCCTAAAGTATTTGTATCTTGTGATGACTGGCTACGCCGGTATCTTGTGAGTATGGGTTTATCCACTTGCCAGTACTTAACCGTACTGACCCACGAATCTCTTTCGTGGCTGCAAATTCCAACTTGCAGTCAACAGGTTTGAAGTCTGACGACGTTAGCTTGGGAATCCCTCCGGCTTGGCCTGGGCAGGGATTGGACGCTCTCGGTTATCTTCAGGACTCTTAGTCCAATTTGGATCTTGTCCGTAGCCGGACGCTATGTTGTTTTCTTCCGCTGTTATCTGGATCTTTGTAATGTATCAGTTGTATCCCTGGCTCGTCTGAGTCATCTTGTATCTATCTGTTTCTGTTGTAATTGTGGAATATTCGTGAACTATTGTAATGTTATCATAAATGGCAACCTGGAATCGGTTATTATGCGGATTTGGCGGGAATGCTGAAATCTGCATAGTGCCCGATCTCGGGGCGTCACAAATGGTATCAGAGCCTTGGTTCCGATTCCCGAGATTGTTTCGATACGAATGGTTATCGAAGCAACGGGTCCGCAAAGCCTGTAGGATAACCTCGCTAACGGTCGTTGTTTCTAGAGTGTCAAAAACTATTTCTGCTAAATTATTTTGGAAAACATCTCAATAGGATTCTTGTTTTCTCCTTATCTCTATTCTATTCCTCTCCCATCTTATTTGTTTTGGAGTCTACTCTCGTACTCAATCTTTCAAAGTGTTAGGATCCTACGTGGGTGGACGTTTTCTGAGCCCTTAACCTAATAGGTTCGATCATCGGAAGTTTCCTGGTGGAAGAATATCGTCATCACTCCCAGCAAGAATCCCTTGTTAGTGGTGTCGAGAAGCCCTTGTTAGTGGTGTCGAGGAGATCAACTGGAAGCACGAAGAATCGATAGTCGAACTTCTTTCCCCTCCCGGGTTAGCAGGTGGATTGCGAGGGCGCAATCCCTTGTTAGTGGTGTCGTCTGTAACACCTGGGGTGTTACCTGTTTGTTTTTTTTTTTGCTTGCATCATATGCATCACATTGCATTGCACCATGTTTGCATCACAACTGGAAATTTCAAAACAATTTAAACTTCCACCCCTTGCTCAAAACTTCCAATTTCAAACTTGCAACCAAAACCCCTCCATTGTTTTTCAATGGTTGAATTTGTTTTAATCAATTGCCTGTTAATCAAAATTTCTTCCCTTTTGTTAAAAACCCTAATGGCAATTTCCAAGCATTCAAATCCAATCAATCTTATTTATCATATTTCAATATGGGTTTGAAAATTAAAATTTGGCAAACAAACTAATTTCCATAATGTTTGTATCATTGTTTGTTGCTTATTAAATAAAATTTGTTAAATCCAAATTTCCAACCAAACCCTATTTGGAAAATCACCTAACCATTTAATATCCAATTACTAATTTCAAGTTGTTGAAATTACTTTTAACTACCTTGTTGTTGTTGTTTTGCAAATTAATAAAAATCTAACTATCAACTAAACACCCCAACCTTATTTTGGAATTCAAATAACAAAATAGAAATCAAATCAACAATTTAAATTTTGGTTAACATTACCTTTATGTGCTGTTTTGCAAAAACAACCAAATGTATTTATAAACCTAAAAAATAAAACCCTAACCCCTTTTCCATCCCTCTATCTCTTTTATTCTTTACAAAAAAATCAACCAATAGGAAAAATAAAAATAATAACAGCCAAGGAGAAGAACCAAGCCCACCCCATCTTTTTCTTTCTCCCCAGCCCAATTACCTTTCTGGCCCATACCCTTCTCTTTTCTGCTTTCTTCCTCCTGCCAACGTCAGCTTCTGTACGAACACAGGAACCACCGTATGATCCCCCTCCACCCCCTGGATGAGCTGCCGTACCAGGCATCCCCCTCCTTAAGTATCCCCCTCATCCCTCCGATCGCAGAAACCCTAGAACCCCTCCATCCCATCGCCGCCATCTTCCTTTCCCCTCTCTGCTGGTCGTTCTGTCCTTCTGAACTTCAACACCTAACACCACCGAGACCACCACCTGCCTCTTCATCGCGGCCACGATCTGGACACCTCGAGGAACCTCTGTTCTCGGGAATGGAACGAGGGCCCCTTCATCACCAATATCACCGAAGGCATCAATGTCAGGTGATTCCTCTAGCTCGCCGAATCACCCCCTGGTCGCCGTCCGTTTTTTTCCCTGTTCCATTGTTTCTGTTCGTCAGAAGCTGATCGCGCTGGGACAGTAACGGGTTGATCCCTCCCCGATGTGCATCAGCGAGCGAGTAGCATCCTGGTGGTGTATCGTCTGGTGCTCCACCCAGCCGAGCCACGGATCGGATTCTGCCCAGGAGACGACCCCATCCTTGTTTCTGTTTGTCTCGATCGTGTACCTGAAAGTCTGAACCTTCCCCTTTCAGGTTGTTTCGTCAGTTAACACTGCCTCGGCTGCCTCTTGTGTTGTCAGTCCCGTATCCCATCACAAAGTCATCGCCAGCCCAGTGGCCAGCACCCTTGTCTCGCACGCAGCAGGTCTTGGGTTCAATTCCCATCGGAAGCGTGAGCTTTTTTTCTTTTACTTATTTTGTTTCTGTACAACCTGAAGGTGTCATGTGAATTTCAGTTACTAGGGTTGTCCACTCTTATTTCAGTCATCGCCACAATCAAACAAAAGTCGATGCTAGTCCACTGGCTAGCACCTTGGCCCTCCCCACGCACAGTCCTAGGTTCAAATCCCACAAACCACATTTATTTTGCAATACCATGCCTTACTTTGCTAGGCCATATCTTGGTCCATTCAAATTCGTTTTGAACAAACAAAAAATGAATCCATGTTAGAAAAATGTGCCCTCCTTGAATATGCAACCTGTTCCCTGTTTTAAACAATGTAATATGTGCCAACTATTAGATGCTTTTATACCAAAATACAACTTGTTTAATGCATAACTTTCATTTTATATTTCCAAAAATTACAAACTTTACGTCTATTTTTATCAGAAAAACATGTAGATTATGAATTTTCCATCCATGCTCATGTTTGCACTTTGTTTCCTGTTTTGAAATTTCCAAATGCAATTTAAACTTGAATTCAAATAATTCAATTGTAATTTGCAATAATTCATAAATAATTCATACTAATTCCAAATAAGACAAATAAAAAATGTTTTTCATACCATTTTGAATATCCCATTCAAATATAAAATTTGTTTCATGGTTTGAATAATTTAAATTGCCTAAATAATTTAATACTTGTTTAATTCATTTAAATTTGATCAAATCATAACTTGCTCAAAATAAAATAATTTTGAACATGCAAAATATGTTTTCAAACCATCAAAGTGTGAACTTTTCAAATATGAGTTTGAAATTATGTTTTGAACAAATAAAACTTCAATTAAATTCAAACTTGTTTCAAATCCATTTAAAACTTGTTTAATAATGTTTAATTCATAATTAAATTATCCTAACTCCTATTTCAACATGTGAAACATGTAATCCAACTAAAATTTGATGTTCTTTTCAAATATCAACTTTGTTATTTGTTTTGAACAATTTAAATGGTTGAAAACAACAAGTACTTGTGTGTTCCCTTTAAGGCACCCAAAATTCCCTAAAATTAATAATAAAATTCTAAATTGCTACACCCTATTCTAAGTTGATTCTAATGTTGTTATTTTGCTGTTTCCCTTTGCATGCATCATGCTAACCCACCTACACCTGTTGATTAGTTGGAAAACAATTGTTTCAACCATAATTCATGGTCTTTTCATATGCAACTCAAATTGCATATGGGTCCATTTAAATTTGTTTATCATGTCAACTAGTTTATTCTGATGCATCTTTAAACCTGTCATGCATCCATATCTTGATCATGCTGGATCTTTTGCCGTAGTAGTAATTGTTGCATCCGGTGTTTGTTCGAGGTTCGTTGCTTCTTCCCGGATAGGACGTTGAGATGATGTGAGCAACGACAAGTTCTGCTACCTTGCGGGATCTCAGGCAAGTATACTCACTTGCTGCCATATGGCTGCCTTTCATCACTTGTTACCGATTCTTTCCGTTGTTCTTTTCTGCTAGCCTTAGTAGTAGTTGTTTCTGTTACGAACCTATCACATGAATCCCTTAACCCTGATATTGCCTCACCTCCATACCTATAACCATTGCTTGTTGCCCGTGTCTTACTATCATGCTTAGGGTTGTTTTGCTCGAGTCTGTTACCCGTTACTTTCTGTTATTATTTCATTATTGTTCTGGGGGCTCGATGTTTAATAAATCAATCAATCATGCTACTGCTATTGTTTAATAATAAATTTGATGATAAGGCACCGGCAGGAGGCCCTTTGTGGTTTTGAGGCCTGCTAGTGTCGACCCTAATAGGAAAAGGGTCTTGTCTACTGATCCATGATGAGCGCACTACCCGCATGTGGGAAGCGAGTATGGGCGCCCCCCTCAACTGACTCGATTCGCATCTCGTCCAAATCGCCGTACTAGTTCGGGTGTTCCATTTGCTGCATCATATGCAGGTACGAACCCTTGGCGCCAGGGTGGAACTTTCGTAGTCGGCATTTAGGGCGGCGTGGTCTTCCAGTGCTATGAGGGTCCTCCTTTTCTTCGGGGGGCTCGATTAGCCGCGCACGCACAGCACGCGGTGCTTTGGGCTTGATGCGAAGAAGGGTTGGTTGTGTAGAGTACCTCGCTTGGTGGGTTAGCTCCCCATCTGGCGGGTTATTCTTGCGTGTACGGCTAAATTGGTGCAACCCTGCAGGGATAATCTTCTCGAGAAGCCGTGTTTTCCGCGGTTATGGATTACTTGGTGAAAGTACTGGCTAACAAGTACTCAGGACAACTTAAACCTAATGATTAACAACCTTTCACCCAATGATTAACAACTTGACTAGTAATAGGCTTATTGACACAATAACCTGAACCATCATTAATCCAACTGTGTGAGTTATCCTCGGATTGCTTCTTCGGATAAGGGGCGAGATCCAGGATGGGTTTGTTTGAAGTTATCTTTCAGTTGGTTACAATACTCGATCTTATCTCCCTTCTGATAGCCGGAAGTTGTAGTATCTCTCTGTAGTTGGTTAGTGCAGCCTGCTGTCGCTTATTTGCAATAATCCTTTTCCTTTCCGTTGATCCCAAAGTATTTGTATCTTGTGATGACTGGCTACGCCGGTATTCTTGTGAGTATGGTTTATCCACTTGCCAGTACTTAACCGTACTGACCCACGAATCTCTTTCGTGGCTGCAAATTCCAACTTGCAGTCAACAGGTTTGAAGTCTGACGACGTTAGCTTGGGAATCCCTCCGGCTTGGCCTGGGCAGGGATTGGACGCTCTCGGTTATCTTCAGGACTCTTAGTCCAATTTGGATCTTGTCCGTAGACGGACGATATGTTGTTTCTTCCGCTGTTATTTGGATCTTTGTAATGTATCAGTTGTAACCCTGTCTCGTCTGAGTCATCTTGTATCTATCTATTTCTGCTGTAATTGTGGAATATTCGTGAACTATTGTAATGTTATCATAAATGGCAACCTGGAATCGGTTATTATGCGGATTTGGCGGAAATGCTGAAATCTGCATAGTGCCCGATCTTGGGGCGTCACACTACCCCACAATTGGTTGCCCCTAGCTCAAATGTGGTCATTGATAGACCACAATTGAGTGCTCCAAGGCAACAAGTGGGTAAGCAAGGTCTTGGCTATGTAGCCAAGAAGAGGAACAAGAAGAAGAAGAACAAGAAGAAGACCAACAATGGTCCTTCGGGTGGTATTGTCATTAGGGACAACACTACTCGTAGCACCTCCGCGGGAACTAACAATCCACACCATTTCTTATATGTTGATTATGATGGTGTTGTGCAAGCTAAATATGTTGGTCCTATTGAGGGTTTCATTGACTATACTATTTGGGTTCCCAAGACCCTTGTTGCTAACATGAAGGGACCCTCCTCGGGTCCTAACTCTAGTCAATGATCTCCTGCAGGACTATGCTTCCGGTGGGACTAAATGGATAATTGATAGTGGATGCACTAGCCATATGACCGAAAGCAAAGAACTTGTGACGGAGTTGCGCCCAAATGACATACAAGCAACCGTCACTTATGGAGACTCGTCCTCGTCTAAGGTGTCCGGGTTCGGCAAGGTTGTGGTCGCTCCCGATATCACTATCGTGAACGTCATGCTTGTTGAATCCCTTGGTTACAATTTACTTTCCGTCCGCTCTCTTGGAAAGATGGGTTTCTCCGTCTTTTTTATGTTGATATTGTGGTCCTTTTGAGGAGCAAGACTCTTGACGTCTCTTAGTGGGACATGTTGAAAATGAGTTGTTCGTGGTGGACTTTTTGAAGTCTACCAACTCTCAAACAATGTGTCTTTTTGGAAAGGCGGACGTGGGATGGCTGTGGCATCGCCGCTTGTGTCAACAGGAGAACTTTGCAAAGTCTTCACAAAGGTGGCCTTATCGTCGGACTAAAAGAAAATGTTTCCTTTTCAAAGGATCGCGTTTGTAGGTCGTGTGTTGAAGGAAAGATGCATGTCAAGGCGCGCAAGGCCAAGACTATTATTTCATCTAAGAGGATCTTGGAGCTTCTCCATGTTGATCTCTTTGGTGTCGTGCCCGAGGAAAGTCTTGGTGGCAAGAAGTATTGCTTGGTGATTGTCGATGATTATTCAAGATACACTTGGGTTTATTTCTTCAAGTGCAAGAGTGAAACTCAACAAACCATCATCGAATTCTCCAACGAAGTGCAACTTCAACACAATGTGCAAATCATGGCTATTAGGAGTGATAATGGTTCGGAGTTCAAGAATTACTCTTTGAATGAATTCCTTAGTGAAGAAGGCATTCGTCATTGATACGTGCATTTTATATCATCATTTATACCCTCCATATAGGCATTATTGGGATGTTTTATCAATGTTATGTCATTGTTTTGCATGTTTTAGATGATTTTATGGAACTTCCCTACAAAGTCCCTATTTTTGGTATTTAATTTCTAGGTGTCAGAAAACACCTGTTTTCATGTTTTTGATGTTTTAGGAGCTACAGGTATCCAAATTGCGAAAGGAAAGGAACCCTGTCAGTTTTTCTTCTGGAGAAAGGCCGTTGGCACAAGACACAAAGGAGGAGGGCCAGGAGGCCCAAAAGGGGGTAGCCCACGCGGCCAGATTCCCTGGCCGCGTGTGGGGCCCCAAATGGGCCCACAACACCTCCTCCCCGAGGTCTTTTTGCTGACGACTCCGTCTTCCCCGAAGGGGGAAATCATCCCCATCTTCATCCCCATCTCCTCCTTGGCGTGGGAGGAGGCATCTTCATCACCATCCTCACCAGCACCTGCATCTCCACCATCACCATCACCGTGATCCACTCCGTTCCCCTCATAGTTTGATCATTGCAAGATACGTGTTATTGTACTCTGTTGCATGTTTGGGATTGAGTACTTGTCATTATTTGGTGGTGGATCCATTGTTTCAGATTGTGTTGTACCACATATGTCACCATACATTATCATGTTTGCACATTGTGAGTAGTCCCCGCATGTTCCTGTGGGCATAGGATGAATTGGCAATGATTTGTTACATAAGATGAGTTGTTATTTGGTCTAGTATTTATCTTTTATGTGATTCTATGATGGTGTTGTACGAACGTCGACTGTACAACACTTCACCTACATGGCCTCATAGGAGAACACCGTAGTGTAGTGACGTGATGATGTCTTTAGGTGACAGGAACTTGAGACAGAGTCGTTAAATTGCATTATGAGGGTACTTGTATCGGGGACCTTAGAGCATAAGGCTATGGTGGGACATCATGTCTAAATAATTCTCGTGCTGTCATTTAATTGGCCACGTGATCCATCATAAGGGGTGATAGTTTATTTATTTAGCTATTCCTATTTGTGGCTCCGTCCGAAGAAGATTAAAACTAGACAAGATATACAAACATGTTATGCAATGAATCACTATGCCAGCTAATTCCATGCAGCCCTCGGGAATGTTTTCCACATATAAGACACAAACACACACTTGATCTTGTCCTCTTGCGCATTAGAGGATTGGGCTTTGTCTCTCATTGAGACCTACTACTTGCTGCAATTTACTTTCCGCATTTTACTTTACTTGCACTACACAATTAAAACACAAAAACACATGTTGCTTTTATATTCCTGTCGTGGTGGTGTCACGGCAGATGCCATAGGATGGCTAAAGATGTGGGGACGAAGGACGCTGGAGGCGCTCGGGGAGGGATCACGCGACGAGTAGACGCGTGAAGGATGAAACAAGCACTGCAAACAACACGATCTACCCAGGTCCAGGGCCCTCGTGAGGAGGTAAAACCCCTACTCCTGCCTTTCTCTCTGTATTTTGATGTCTCACCGAGTAGCCACAGTACAAATACTCTTGCTACCGAGTAACCACTCTTCTCTCTACGTGCGGAACTAGGTCAAGAAATGTGAACCAGTCCCAGGATCCCTCGCGCAGGAGGGGGCAGGGCACCTTATATACTCGGTGCCCAGCCGGATACAGCCAAATACAAACAGATGTCGACATTGTGTGCACACCGTCCTTCTTCCGAGTTCCCGCTGACAGCTTTGTCTTCTAGATTTGTCCTGGTGCGGAAAGTCGTTGGGCAAAACCAAGTATCCAGTCTGTTATCACTGCGGCGGACACAGAGTAGGTCCCCCCTATCCTGCGATGCCCTGCTGGCACACTGTCGCTGTCAGGCACGCCGTCCTCAGATGAACAGTGCCGTGAACAGTGCCAAGTACGGACCCGGGATACGCGGGATTCGGTGTCAGAACGGCTCCTTTGACTTCTGGCCCGAGTAGGTTCCCGCCATTTCTACTCGGACCAGCTCTTCTATTCGGAGGAACATAACTCTCTTGATTCATCCTTCTGGCCGTCTAGGTGTAAGACTGGGTAGCAGTCGACCGGGTAGCAAGTACCGGGTAGCCGGCTACTCGGCCAAACATCCCTTCTGATCTTGCCTTTAGCACTTGCCTTTACCCTACTCGGGGGTAACCCCCCGACAGCAATCCCCGAAGCTGGTAGAGTCCTGCGAATTCGTTCACTAGGCCCTGCCAGCTTAAAAACCAACCTTGACAGTCTTGCCCTTGAATCTTGGGATACCGAGTGAAACCTCCGAGTAGCCCTTGATTTTGTTTCTTCTCTTCCGAATAGGGCCACTTTTCTTCTCTGTAGCCGAGTAAAATGACTTGGTGAAATCTTGAAACGGAATCTCTGCGTGGCAGAGCACAATCCGGCTTTCCGCGCTACAACTGGGCACGTGTCAGGCGGACACGACCCCGACGCCTCGGTGCCCGGGAACTGACAGGCCACGCGCCCAGTTTTAACGGAGTGGGCCCACTAGCCCGTTACGTCCCATCAAAGGCAGTGATTGCCCACGATCTCGTCGTGGGATCTAATGCGGCCGTTACGCGCGCGTTCCGCGCTGTGTGCGTTTCTAACCGGCCCACAGATCCCACGCCGCACGTTTTCTGCCACGATCGATCCCACTACCTCAATTCGTAACGGCAACCCGGGGAGCGGTATAAATACCCCCTCGGTAACTCCTTCTTCTTCTTCCGCTCCAACTTTCCCCTCGTCTCCTCGTTTCTCCGCCGCCGCAGAGCATCTCGCCGCCGCGCGTCTCACCGCGCCGCTGCGAGCTTCTCCACCCAAATTCCTTCACTCTTTAAGCCAATCTCTCCTCCACCGTAATGGCTCGCGACGACGATGCTCGCGCCGGCTGAGCCGGATCTGAGGTCACCGCCGAGGACTGCCAGTGGCTCGTGAATACCCGGAGAGTTCCTCCCGGTGTTCGCTGCCGGCAACCTGACGGTGAGCTCGTCCCGGCTCCGCAGGAGGGCGAGCACGTCGTCTTCCTCGCGCACTTCGCGCGAGGATTCGGGCTCCCGGTCTCAAATTTCTTCCGGACATTCCTCAACCATTATGGCCTCCAGCCACACCTCCTCCCGCCGAACTTCGTCGTCATGCTCTCATACCACGCCGTGGTATGCGAGGCATTCCTTGGCGTGCGGCCCACCACGGCTACCTGGTCCAGATACTTCTTCTTCCGAAAGCAAAGTAAGGTTAGGAAGGATGGCGCGGACACCAGCTGCGGGATGACGGAGACTGGCAGCGCCATGATGGTGCAGCGCGGGGGAACCAATCACCCGCGCGTCAAGGGGTTGGACTCTGTCCGCAAGTGGCAGAGGACCTTCCTCTACGTGAAGAATATTCCCGCCGAGAAGGGAGCCAAGGTGGAGGACCGGATCAATCTACCCAGCTGGACCAACGCAGCTCCCACCGGGCAGAACTGGCGGACCAAGCCGTCCCTCGACACCGACCTGAAGTAGATGGACGAGCGCCTCGCCAAGCTGATCTCGAGAGGGCTCAAGAGCGACGACCCGATCGCCTGTTGGATCTCCAGGCGAGTACTGCCGCTCCAGCACCGCGCCCATCTCATGTGCTACATGGGAGGCCCCCGCGACTGCACTCGGACAACAACGTTCGAGCTCAGCAACGCGGACGTCGCTACCTGGGCGCGCTCCATCATGAGCACTGGCCTCAAGGACAACTGGCAGTACGGCTTCGTGCCGTTCAGCCGCACAAAACAGATCAAGCGGGTTAGTACTTCTCATCTTGTTTCCTGTATGCAGCTTCCGAGTAGATAGCCTTCTTAACTTGCTGTGCCTTGTATCTGTATTCCGCGCCGAGTAGGGCACTTAACAGAGTTGCTTAGGCTTAACGTGTTATGTGTTTACACGCCTTGCCGAATAGCGCACTTAGCAGTCTTTTCTAGGCTTACTGTGCTTTGTGTTTGCACGCCTTGCCAAGTAGGACACTTAGCCGCACTCTCTAGGCTTACTGTGCTTTGTGTTTGCACGCCTTGCCGAGTAAGACACTTAGCCGCACTCTCTAGGCTTACTGTGCTTTGTGTTTGCACGCCTTGCCGAGTAGGATGCTACTCGACTAACTTGTGATGTTTGCCTACTTTCCAGGTCCTTGCTCGCCAGCTCGCAGAAAGCATGGAACGCTTTGAGGACAACTGGGAAGGGGATCGAGAGGAGGACGATGAGGTCTCCTACGACACCGCCGACAAGCTCAACATCCCTCATGCCGCCCAGACGGATAAGCATCATGTTGACGCGTCCGTCCGCGACTGGTCCGAGGACGACGAGGAAGGTGATTGAGTTCATCTTTATGGTTGCGAGTAGCGTAACCCAATCTCTTCCTGTTTCTCAACTAGTTTCTCTTCCTCAATTTTATAGAGGATGCCGATGCTGACGCTGATGCTGAGGAAGAGGAGGACGAGGACGTTCTCGACGTCAAACCAGTCGGCGTAGCCGCTCCAAATACTCGGAAGAGGACGGGCAGCGGTGCTCAGGAACCCGCCGCCAAGAAGACCAAAAGAGCCGTGAAGAAGGTCAAGTAGGGGAGACGGCTACCCCCTTCCCGTGCAGGGTAAGTACTTCTCTTCCGAGTTGCGCACTGTTGTTGCTGCTTTTTCTGAGCTCCTGGTTCCGAGACCGCTTCTCGATTTCTTATGTCCTTTTTTCCTTTTCTAAACTTCTTTCTTCTTTTCAGCGCCCCCTTGGATGCTAGTGCTGCCGTCGCATCCACCAAACCCAAGAAGAAGACCGCCATTGATGTTGACAACCTCATCGAGCTCTCTGAGGAGGACGAGGACACTGCACGGGACAGGGCGCATGCGTCCTCTCCCGTGAAAGGAGAAGATTCGGACGACGCCCCGTACATGGACACTGATGCCCATGATGCCGACCAGGGGCAGCAGGCCCGCGCCGAACAAGAAGCGCAGGATGCCGCTCGCAATGAGAGGCCGCTTTCTCCTCCAGCCACCACGGCCGAGGAGAACTTAGAACAAAACCCCGAGTAGCACGACGACACCGCCCTTGAGCGGCAGGAAGAAGACCAAGAGCAGCCGGCAACAAAGGCTGCCGAACAAGACGACCCCGCGGCCCGACCGCGGGTAGAGAAACCAGAAGAGACACAGCAAGATCCCGCTGCCGAGCAGCGGGTTGAGACAGTTGATGAGATGGAGCAGGACCCTCCGAGCGGCGCGCAGCCAGACGCTGCGCAGGGTAGCGCTCAGCCGGATGCTACGCCGGGTAGCACGCCCTTGGCGCCGCCTACCCAGCAGGGCACTTCCTCCACCGCGCCAAACTCCCCACTGGTGAAGAAGACCAAAACTGCGGCCAGCCCTCCGGCCAAGCCGTTTGCGAAGAAGATCAAGCAGGAAGCAGTCGAGAAGAAAGCCGCTGATCAGAAAGCCGCCGAAAAGATAACTGCTGAGAAGAAGGCCACCGAGAAGCGAGTCGCCGAGAAGCAAGTCGGCCAGTCAGATGCCCCCGTCCGCAGGAATTCCTCGCGTGGCGGTACGCAGGATGCTGCCACGATGCCGCCGCCTCAAGGCCGGCAGGTTACCATTGGTGATTCCGGCGCAGCCGCTGATGCAGCCGCTGGATCAAGCTTGCCAGACCCACCTAGCTTCCCACCTTACATGGTAAAGATGAGCCAGCTGCACAGCATCCCAATGACCCCAGCCGAGAAGAAACTTGCTATCAGGAGGGGCAAACAGGCTACGGCAGTGGACTCCAAGCCTCCAGCCAGGAATAAGGACAGGTCCCTCTCGATCTACTCGCGCGAGGTTCAGGAAGCCGAGGTGACGTCCACGGGCCTTGAGCAGATGATCGACCGGGTTGGATTTATTGACGCTGAGTGGAACAGCGACATCCTCGGCAACAAGAACTGGCACGGCTTGGCTTTGGGCGATTTGGATCACATGCGCGTCGACTGGAACAAGGCGGACATGGGTTATAAACCCATGACTATCTCGTCCAATACCAGCACGCTCGCCGCCAAGCTGTTCGTCCATCGCAAGGCCGCAGAGGATCTTGAACAGACTTACGCGGTAAGCTTTGCTCATTCGTCCCGAGTTGCATTTTCCTTCTCTTCTACTCTTCTCCTTCTTCTTATCCATCACCCAGTCCCCGAGATTCTGGCCGAGTAGGCGGGCACTCAACCGAGTTGCCGCCTTCTCGGGTCGAATCTTCACGACTTTGTCTGATTCTTTTTCTTTCTTCCTCTCAGAATAGCCTTCTGAAAAGAACCAACCTGTACCGGCGGCTGCTATGGAACCACAACATCGCTAGGAGGGGTCTTGAGGCCCTGGAATTGGAGCGCAAGTCCGACGAGGCGGCGGAGAAGGAGGTCATGGATAGCGCCCTCAAGATCTCTGAAGTCGAAAGTAAGCTTTTAGCTACGCGGTTCCTGCGTTTGGTGTTTACGCCCGCTTTTGCTTTCTGCTCTAATCGACCGTTCTCTGCAGGCAAATTTAAGGCCCTGGCCGAGGAGCATGAGAACTGCCGCGTCTTTGTTGAGAGCGGCCAAGCCACGATCAAGAAGCTGGAAGGTTAGTTGATGTCTTCTCGGCTTGCTTTCTTGCTTTCATCTTGGCTACTCTGCTGACCTTGCTTTGCTTCTCACAGAAGACCATAAGAAGTTTGTCAAGGAACATCTCGACTGCCTCAAGCCTGCTGAGGTGCAGCAGCAGATTGCAAGCCTTGAGGTGGAATTCAAGAAGAGGCACCTCTCCGAGATGGAACCGTTGCAGGTCCAACTGCGAACTGCTCTCCAAAAAGCCGTTGATCTAGCTACCGAGAGAGATAAAGCAGTGGCCGAGAAGAAAAAGATCGAAGCAGCAGCCAAGGCCAAGCAAAGGGCTCTCGAGCTGGAATGCGAAACGCTGAAGGAGAGCAACTCGGATCTCATGCTCCAGCTGGCGCAGTTCCGGAAGATAGAAGAAAAGCATGTTGCTCACGAAGAGTCATGGAAGAACAAGCTGCAGGCGCTACTCTACGACCTGAATAGTAAGTGCCCACTTCTTTGCACCTCACTTTTCCCTTTTGCTTCTCTTCTGCTCGACTCATTTCTCTATTCTGCCCCTGTCTCTAATCTTTTTGATAGCTTTTTCAGAAATCTTCCCCGACCTCAACTCGTCTTGCAAGCCTGCTCTGGCAAAGGCCCAAGCTGCTCGCACCGAGAAGGGCGAGCCTATGGATACCAAAGCGTCAATTGAAGACAGCATCACAACCATGCAGGTCCAGCTCCAGTGCCTAAGGGGCGTGGGCACCGATCTGGTGCGCACTGCCTTCCAACTCCATGACCTGTTCTGGCCGCGGAAGACTGCGGCACCAACCATCCGCGGGCTTGCCGAGAAGCTGACTGGTGTGAAGGCCGAGCTGAAGAAATGGCGGGCATCTGGAGCTCGGGCCGGTGCTGACATGCTGCTGCTGTTCATCTGCAGCTGGTATGAAAACCTTGATCTTAACATCATTCTCGAGATGAGGAAGAAATCGAAGTGGGAGACGGATCCCGACTGCGTGGCTCGCCGCCAGTTGGTTGCGTACGAGATCGCCCAGTACGCGGACACCGCGCGCTTCATCGACGGCGTCACTGAGCCTGACACGGAGGTGGAGGGAGGGGATGACGACGAGGATGAAGACGAGGATGCCACCGAGTCTGAAGGCCTGAGCAGCTTCGACAGTGCGCGCTACAAGACCGGGAAGGGGAAGGCCGCGGTCGTCGCGGACAGCGAAGAGGAGGTCGAGAGCGTGGAGATGACCATCGACACCGCGGCCCTCGAGTTCGGCACTTCATCAGGTGCGGCTCTCGACGACACGGCGCGACTCCGTGCTCAGACTGCGGCCTCCACCTCGGCTACGGACGCCACCTCGGTGGCCACGGCCACCTCTGAACAGGCTGCCACCAATCCAGAAGCTGAAACTGCTACGACTGATGCCGCCAACTTGGAGACTGACGCTGCTAAGGCCAGCGCTGAAGCTGAAGCTGCCAAGGCCAACGCTGATGCTGAAGCCACCAAGGCCAACGCCGAGAACAATGCTGCCTCTACTTGATTACTTCCTGCAACTTTATCCTCGAAACTTTTATCAGATCCCCGGGATGCCGGGTGCAGATGTATCGAAACAATTATGCTTGTCGTTTGCTACTCAGTTTTATTCACGTTTGATATTTAACTTAGTCAATTTGAGCAACTTTGGCTCGATGCCGGGTTGCGTTATCATGCAAGTCCCCGAGTTGCAGTTCTTATTCGCTCTTCCTTCTCATCTCAGCTCTTACCCGCAACTTGTTGCTTTTTTGGTATTCGAGTCACAATAATTCAAAGTTGGAGTTGCAAATACTTAGCCACTTAGAAACACTCATAGTAACACAGCCCACCACTTGACCGAAAAGGAGTTAACAAAAAACAACAGTGAAAGACAGCCTACTCGGTTCCTGCACTTTTTCTTTCCTTAGTAATTTTTCTTGTGCTTATTGACCTTTTTGCTTGTTCTCTTGCTTGCCATGAAGCCGGGTTTCAGACAGCAGCAGAGTCGAAGAGTTGGCATGTAGGTTTAAACACAATACTAGATGTACTCGTGAAACTTTAAGCAGAGCAACCGAGTGGACAAAAGTAAAGCCGGGTAGAAACACACAGAGCAAGTTTGGACGAGGGCAGTCCCCGAGCTCAATTTCAAATTGCAGAGTAGAATTTTAACTCGGATAAGAGAGTACATAAACATCTTTGCTCACGAATGAAAGCGACGAAGTAGGGCTACATTCCAAGGGCGCTTGGATTCCTCTCCAGCTTTATCTGCCCTGTTCTCCTGTGATGGACGCATGTCCACGAGATAATAGGCATCATTGTGCAGCGCTTTGCTCACAATGAACGGCCCTTCCCATGGAGGAGACAATTTGTGCATCCCGGCTGTGCGTTACACAAGCCCGAGGACCATGTCTCCTTCTCGGAAAACCCTTGGTTTCACCTTTCGGCTATGATAACGCCGCAGGTTTTGCTGGTAGATAGCTGAACGTGACAGAGTAAGCTCTCTTGCTTCTTCGAGCAGGTCAACGTCATCTTCTCGAGCTTCTCTCGCCTCCACCTCAGTGTAGAGGGTTACTCGGGGGGAGTCATGCTCTAAGTCTATTGGCAACACGGCCTCATCCCCGTATACCAAGAAGAATGGCGTGTAGCCGGTTGACCGGTTAGGGGTAGTCCTTAGACTCCACAGCACCGCTGGCAACTCGTCTAGCCAACACCCAGGTGTTTTCAGCAGCGGCTCAATCAGCCTTGGCTTTATGCCTGCTAGCACCATGCCGTTTGCTCTTTCCACTTGCCCATTGGAGGCGGGATGCGCAACAGATGCAACATCTAGTCGGATGTGCTTATCTCTGCAGAACCGCACCATTGCCCCCTCTGCGAAATTCGTGCCGTTGTCGGTGATGATGCTGTGCGGGTAGCCGTATCTCAGGATCACATCCTTTAAGAATTTCACGGCTGTAGCTCCATCGCACTTCCGAATAGGCTTCACTTCAATCCACTTGGTGAAGTTGTCCACCATGATTAAGATGTGTGTCATGTTGCCTTTAGCCGGCTTGAAGGGGCCAACCATATCCAGGCACCATACAGCAAACGGCCATGTGATAGGAATTGTTTTCAGCTCGGAAGCAGGCATGTGAATCTTACTTGCGAACATCTGGCAGCCATTGCACTTCCTCACGATGTCTTCAGCTTGCTGCAGAGCTGTGAGCCAGTAGAAACCATGCCGAAAAGCTTTCTTGACCAATGCCCGAGAAGAGGCGTGGTGCCCGCATTCTCCTTGGTGTATTTCCAACAGAATTTCTCCTCCTTCTTCTGGGTCCACACAACGTTGCAGCACGCCGGTGGCACTTCTTTTGTGCAGCACATCTCTGAATATAGTGTAGCCCTTGGATCTTCTCTGAATCTGCCTTGCGACCACCTCATCTTCTGGCAGAGTGCCGTCCTTTAGAAAGGATAATATGGGCATGGCCCAACTCGGTGTCACCCGTGTAGGAAACACTGGTTCGTCCACTTCCATTGGGACAGGCACCTCTGGCTGCTCTTTAGGGTTGGGAGCACTTCTCTGAAGCCCTGAACGATTGGCAAGGACCTCCTCAATGAATGCGACAGTCCCCGGGTTAAGGACAGCAGTCCCCGAGTATGGAGTGGCAGTCGCCGAGTAGGGAATGGCAGTCCCCGAGTAGGGAACGGCAGTCCCCGAGTAAGGAGCGGCAGTCCCCGAGTAGGGAGCGGTAGTCCCCGGGTTCTCTGTTGCATTCTCCCAGTCAATCTCCATTGGAACGGATTCTTCACTTGGTAGAGAAGGAACAAATATGGATTCCGAGTTGGGAGATGGCTTGATGGATGGCTTCCTCAAGTGCTCTAAGGCAACCCCCGCCGGGATGGATTGCCGAGAAGATCCCAACTTGGACAGCTCGTCTGCTGCTTCGTTCTCTGCTCGGTGAATATGCTGGAACTCGCAGCCTTCGAAGAATCCAGTCATAGACTGTACCAGGAAGCGGTATGATGCCATGTTGGCATCCAGAGCATCCCAAGTGCCAGAGACTTGCTGCACCACCAGATCTGAATCGACATAGCATATGATGCGCTGCACGCCAACCTCCTTGGCTACTCGCAAGCCGTGCACCACGGCCTCGTACTCTGCAACATTGTTGGACGCCTTGAAATGAATCTGCAGCACGTACTTGAGCTGATCTCGTTTGGGTGACGTAAGCACTACACCAGCACCAAGGCCTTCCTTCACCTTCGAGCCATCAAAGTGCATCTTCCAGTAATTTGAAACTGGAGCAGGAGGTTCGTATTGCACCTCAGCCCAGTCCACCAGAAATTCTGCCGGGATTTGAGACTTGATGGCTTCCCTTCTCGCATATGCTGGAGCGTACGCGGCCAGCTCGATTGCCCACTTGGCTACTCTGCCACTCGCCTCCTCTGCCACTCGCCTCTTTGTTACCCATGATATCCGAGATGGGAGCAGAGCTCACAACAGTGATAGGATGCTCTTGGAAATAATGCTTCAGTTTCTTGGCGCCCAGGTATACGCCGTAGGTCATCTTCTGGTAATGCGGGTAGTTCTGCTTGGAGCTGGACAGCACTTCACTGAGGTAGTACACTGGGCGCTGCACACTCTTGCCTTCTTCTTCTCGCTCCACCACAATCACCACACTGACCACTCGGTTGGTAGCAGCAATGTACAGCAGCATTGGCTCCTTGGGTAGCGGACTAGCCAAGATGGGAGCGCTACCCAGCATTGCCTTCAGCTCATTGAATGCCACATCCGCTTGCGGAGTCCAGACAAACTTGTCACTTTTCCTCATCAGCTGGTACAGAGGCAGGGCCTTCTCGCCCATTCGGCCCAGGAAACGGCTCAAAGATGCCAAGCAACCAGTGAATTTTTGCACATCCTTCAGGGATTTCGGCAAAGACATGCTCTCAATAGCTTTTATCTTTGAAGGATTGGCTTCAATGCCCCGACTAGACACCAGGAAGCCGAGTAGCTTGCCAGCCGGGATGCCAAAGGTGCATTTACTCGGGTTCAGCTTCATTTTATACTTGCGTAGGTTAGCAAAGGTTTCCTCAAGATCGGCAAGCAGAGTTTGTGTTTTATTCGTTTTGATGACAATGTCATCTACGTACACCTGCACATTCTTGCCGAGCTGATCGTGCAAGCATTTCTGCATGCACCGCTGATAAGTAGCTCCCGCATTCCGCAACCCGAAACACATGACACGATAGCAATAAGCCCCGTACGGGGTAATGAAGGCAGTCTTTATTTGATCAGCAGGATTGAGAGCTATCTGGTGGAAACCAGAGTAGGCATCTATGAAAGACAGCAGTTCACAACCAGCAGTGGAGTCGATCACCTAATCGATGCGAGGTAGCGGAAAAGGATCCTTGGGGCATGCTTTGTTCAAGTCGGTGTAGTCGACACACATGCGCCATGTAGTAGCAGCCTTGGGATCCTCCTTCTTCTTCTCGACCATGACCGGGTTGGCTAGCCAATCCGGATGCAGCACCTCCATGATGAAATTGCTTATCAGCAACTTGGTGATCTGGTCACCAATGGCCTTCCTTCTCTCATCTCCGAAGCGGCACATAGCCTGCTTCACTAGTTTGGCGTCAGGACGCACATGTAACGAGTGCTCAACCAACTCCCTCAGGACTCCTGGTAAATCTTCATTGGACCAGGCGAACACGTCCCGATTCTCACGCAGGAAGTGGATGAGCTCGCTTTCCTATTTCTCCGCCAACCCGGAGCCAATGATGGCTACGCGGTCGCGGAACTCAGGGTCGACCTGGACCTTCTTTGTCTCTTGGGACGCCTGGAACGCGGTCCCGTGCTGGGTACTCGGCACGCCCTGCGCACCAGCTTGTGCGGATTGCGCCATAGCCACCACCTCGTACATCTTTTTCTTCTCGGCAGCAATCACCATGGACTCCGCCAACTGAGAACCAGCAGAGGCACACTCCATGGACTTCTTGTAATCACCAGAGATGGTAATCACGCCATTGGGACCAGGGATCTTCATCTTCAGATATGCAGTGTGGGTAGAGGCCATGAAATTGCTCAGAGCAGGCCTGCCGAGTAGGGCATGGTAGGGGCTTTGGTGATCAACCACCTCGAACTGCAGGCTCTCTGTGCGGCAGTTCTCCCTGGTTCCGAACAGCACATCTATCCACACTCGGCCAATCGGGTTGCACGAGACTCCCGGCACAATGCCATGGAAAGTGGTCTTGCTAGGTAGCAGCATGTTCTCGGCCAGCCCAAGCTTCTCGAGTGTGTCTCTGTACACAATGTTGATGCTGCTGCCGTTGTCGATCAGCACCTTGCTGAACCTCACATTCTTCTCGGGACCCAAGAAGGTAGGATCCACCACCAAAGCGTAACTACCCGGGTTGGGCATCACCTTGGGATGATCTACTCAGGACCACTTGATCTCTTGGTTGCACCAATGCATATAGTGAGGAACAGCAGGGATTACAGCATTGACCTCCATGGCTCGCCTGTGCTGTGACTGCTTGTCGACGGGCTCAGAAGTGAAGATCATGTAGCTCTCATGGTGTTCTTGGTACTGGTTGCGTCCTCCGCCCTCATTGTTGTCGTTGTTGTTGCCCTGGTAGTTGTTGTTGCCTCTGTTGTTGTTGCGGTTGTGGTTGTTGTTGCGGTAGCCCTCATTGTTGAAGTGACGGTTGGCTCCTAAAGCCACTTGGTTCACGTTTTCTCTTCTCGGAAACACTGGAGGCCGAGCAGCGGGTGCGCGAGCAGGCTGCACATTGGCATTTGCAGCTGGCAGAGGAGGAGGAGGAGGCAAGCCTTCATTCCTGATCAGATCCCACCACTCGCACTGTCGGGTAGTGTGATTAGCAGGCCTCGAGGGGTGCTGAGTATGGAAACTGCATGGGCCATCCCTCATGTCGTCGAAGACGAACTTCCTTGTCTGCTCCGAGTTGCCGCTACCCGACTGAGGAGTGCGGAATGGTTTCTTGTTGCCTTGGCCCTGGTTCTGGTTCTGCCCGTAGGCTCCAGCAGGTTTTTGCCTTTGGCTGCCCCCAGCTCCAACAGCCACTGCATTCACCTCCTCAGGGTCGTACCGAGTATCTATTCGGTCACCCCTGCGCTTGTTGCGGAACTCGTTGCGCTTGTTGCTGCTGAAGTTTCTTCTCGGCTCGGAGGAATCCATCAAGGGTTGTGTAGGGTCACCGAGTGCGTACTGATCCGCAATCTTAATGGTCTCCGCCAGAGTGTTTGGCATCTCCCTCTGCAACCTTTGCCACATCATACTGCCATGCCTGCAACCCTACGCAAACCAAGTGATGGCCTGGGCTTCATTCACACCTTCGCAGGTGTTCCGCAGCGTGCTCCACCGAGTAAGATACTCGTGGTCCGTCTCGTCTTCCCACTGCCTGCAAGCGGACAGCTGCTGTGGCCTATTCGGCCTCTTGTACGTGCTGGTGAAGTTGCTGATGAAGGCCTCCGAGAAATCCAGCCAACAATTGATGCTGTTCTTGGGCAAGTTGTTGAGCCAAGTGCGAGCTGGACCCTCTAGCATCTGTGGAACGTACCGCACCGCCCATCTCCGGTTGCCGTTCGCGATATGAACCGCGGTGACATAGTCATTGAGCCAATCCTCCGGCTTGGTGCTACCATTGTAGCTCTTGGTGCCCCTTGCCAGCTGGAAGTTCTTCATGGACGGCTCGTTCATGATGCACGGGCCAAAGCACTCGGGGCCAGGAGGACCCGTGTTCTCCAGCCGCGCCGACAAGCTGATCCGGTCCAGCTGGTGCCTTGCATCTCCAGGCGCCAACACGCGCTCGCCCACACGATCCAGAATGTCATAGCCAGCCATCCCCATGGCCGAGTAGCCATCATCATATCTGTCCACCTGCACAGCTGCAGGCTGCTCTACCGGGTTGGCGGCTGGCGCCACTGCACGCGGCTGCTGCCTCTACCGAGTAGGCTGAGCAACGGGATGCTGAGAAGGACCTGGGCGCTCTCCATCTCGGGCCTGGCTTTGAGCTTTATGGGCTTGAAAGCCTGCTCCTGCAGCGTTGTGTTTCTGACCGGACAGTCACGGCACAGCGAGCTGTTTCGCAGCGACAGCCGGGTCGTACACCTGCATCTGCCTACCCTTGCCGGAATGCCCACTCCGGCTTCTCTCGCGGCTAGGATGCGGAGATGAAGCCTGATCGTTAGATCTGGCCACGTGCGAGTGCACCACCTGAGAAGCTCCAGCACCCGGGTTGGCTTTCCGGAACTCCTCGTTCTGCCTAGCGGCCTCTAGCACCAGCTCGTTCAGCCTCTCTTGCTGCCTAACGCGCGCGTCGCCAGCTAGATGCGGCAACTCGGCAGCTACGGCCTCAGCAGCTCTAAGTGTCTTGGCGGGTGTGTTGTATCTGGGTCGGGTGGAGGTGTTTGCGGTGGCGGACTGACTGGGAGCCTCTACAACCGTTGCCATCTCGAAACCTAGGTTGCGACGCGTAGCACCTACTTTGCTAGCTCTCCTAACAACTGGTGTGAAACCGTGAACCTTGTTGTACTCCAGCTGATCTAAGCTAAGCTCTAGCCTAATGTTCTCCAACTCCGCTTGCTCAGCGAGCAACTCCTGGCACTGCCGGTCGAGCTGCGCCTCCATGGTCAGGAGCTCGAGATCAGTAGGAGGCGGCATACCCGTCCGCGCTGCAGACGCATGGATTGTCGGAGTAGTGGAGAGCGGAAGGTTGCACTCCTTCTCGTAAGGCTTGTGCGTCTTCCCGCCAGCACTCGAGCCAGCGAGGTCCTCGACAATGGCCGCAGCGGTAGCAGCCACGCCCTTCCCGGCGTCAGCAGCAGGGCCGGTCATCATCACCTCTGCAATGTCCGCGGAGCGGCTCAGCGGCCTCCCGCGCGCGGCGATGACAGCAGGTGGATCTTCCGCGACATGCACCAGCTCAGGGTACTCGCGGTTGATGACGGTGGCGACGTAGACGAGGTGCGCGCCGAAAGAAGGCACCGTGCCGCCCTCCGGCATGGCCCTGCCGCCGAAATTGCCGGCGTTGTCGGTGACGAAGTCGAAGGAGCCGAATCTGTGGACGAGGCCGCAGACCACGCGCTCTCCGGTAACAGAAATCGATCCCGTCCGAACGGAAACTCCAGCCAGCGCCGCTGGTTGCCCCACGGTGGGCGTCAACTGTCGTGGTGGTGTCACGGCAGATGCCATAGGATGGCTAAAGATGTGGGGACGAAGGACGCTGGAGGCGCTCGGGGAGGGATCACGCGACGAGTAGACGCGTGAAGGATGAAACAAGCACTGCAAACAAACCGATCTACCCAGGTTCAGGGCCCTCGTGAGGAGGTAAAACCCCTACTCCTTCCTTTCTCTCTGTATTTTGATGTCTCACCGAGTAGCCACAGTACAAATACTCTTGCTACCGAGTAACCACTCTTCTCTCTACGTGCGGAACTAGGTCAAGAAATGTGAACCAGTCCCAGGATCCCTCGCGCAGGAGGGGGCAGGGCACCTTATATACTCGGTGCCCAACCGGATACAGCCAAATACAAACATATGTCGACATTGTGTGCACACCGTCCTTCTTCCGAGTTCCCGCTGACAGCTTTGGCTTCTAGATTTGTCATGGTGCGGAAAGTCGTTGGGCAAAACCAAGTATCCAGTCTGTTATCACTGCGGCGGACACAGAGTAGGTCCCCCCTATCCTGCGACGCCCTGCTGGCACACTGTCGCTGTCAGGCACGCCGTCCTCAGATGAACAGTGCCGTGAACAGTGCCAAGTACGTACCCGGGATACGCGGGATTCGGTGTCAGAACGGCTCCTTTGACTTCTGGCCCGAGTAGGTTCCCGCCATTTCTACTCAGACCAGCTCTTCTATTTGGAGGAACATAACTCTCTTGATTCATCCTTCTGGCCGTCTAGGTGTAAGACCGGGTAGCAGTCGACCGGGTAGCGAGTACCGGGTAGCCGGCTACTCGGCCAAACATCCCTTCTGATCTTGCCTTTAGCACTTGCCTTTACCCTACTCGGGGGTAACCCCCCGACAATTCCTTTGCTATTCTACTTACCAGTTCCTTTTGCTCCTCGTGGGTTCGACAACCTTTCTAATTCGAAAATTACTACAATTGATCTCCTGCACTTGGGAGCCATCGGTCATCAATACTCCACCACTTACACTCCTCAACAAAATGGTGTTTCCGAAAGGAAGAATCACACTCTCTTGGATATGGCAAGGACCATGTTGGCGGAGTACTCTTCTCCCCAATATTTATGGGCCGAGGCCATTTCCACCACATGCCACTCCTCCAACCGCCTCTACATCCGCAAAGGCTTGGACAAGACTCCATATGAGATCCTCACCGGCAACAAGCCCAATGTCTCCTACTTCCGTGTATTCGGTTGTAAGTTCTTTTATTTGATCAAGGGTGTTAGGTTGTCGAAATTTCAATCCAAAACTATTGAGGGTATATTTGTTGGTTACGGTGCCGAATCCCACACTTATAGAGTCTTTGACAAAGCCTCACGGATTGTCATAGAATCTTGTAGTGTGGTTTTCGAGGAAAATGATGGCTCCCAAGTGGTGCAATTTCATGTTTCTAATGTAGATGTTGAAATACCTCAAGAAGCCATAGGAAGGATGGGTGTGGCATTTTTCCTCTCCATTGAGGGACACCTTATGGCGACTCGAGAAGGACTATGCTCTACTCAAGTGGAGCCCTCCACTATAATAGAATAACAAGACAAGGAGCCAAGTATTACACCTAACCAAGAACATGTTGAAGACCCTCCTCTCATTGACCAAGACACTACTTAAGTCGTACCCACTCCTCTCACTAATGTGAGTCAAGGTCAAGGCCAAGATCAACCATCCTCTTCATCCTCTCCTCAAGTTGAATCAAGTGTTGAAGATATTGATGATGATGATGATGATGATAAAGTCCAAGTTGGTCAAGATGGGGACCCAAATGATCAAGATGATCAAGTGATCCCTCCGCGCAATAATGGGGAGATCGAAGCCCGTCATGTCAAAAGGATAAGAAGAGCTTTGAAGCATATTTATGCCCAAGACAACAAGGTCTTGGAAGATATTCAAGCTAGTAGATCCACAAGAAGGCAATTGGCCCATTTTAGTGAGCATCAAGCCCATATCTCTATGGTGGAACCTAAGAAAGTGTTTGAAGCTCTTGAGGACTCCGATTGGGTTGAAGCAATGCATGATGAGCTCAATAACTTTGAGCACAACAAAGTTTGGAGATTGGTTGAGAAGCCCAAAGATTGCCACAATGTTATTGGCACTAAGTGGATTTTCAAGAACAAGAAATATGAGCATGGCATTGTCATAAGGAACAAGGCTAGATTGGTTGCTCAAGGATACACTCAAGTTGAAGGCATTGACTTTGATGAAACCTACGCACTCGTGGCTCGCGTTGAGTCCATCTGTATCCTCCTTGCTTATGATTCTTCTCATAACTTCAAACTGCAACAAATGGATGTCAAAAGTGCTTTCTTGAATGGTCCACTAAAGGACGAAGTATATGTGAAGCAACCTCCGGGGTTCGAGAATCTCAACTTTCCTAACCATGTCTACAAACTTGACAAAGCTCTCTATGGTCTCAAACAAGCACCTCGTGCTTGGTATGAGCACCTTAGAGAATTTTTGGATGACCGTGGTTTCGAAGTTGGGAAGATTGACCCCACTCTCTTCACCAAGAGAGTAAAGGGAGAGATTTTCATATGCCAACTCTATGTGGACGATATTATCTTTGGCTCAACTAACCAAGCTTTCAATAATGAGTTCTCTAAGCTTATGACTGACAGGTTCGAGATGTCTATGATGGGTGAGCTTAAATTCTTCCTTGTCTTCGAGATCAAGCAATTGGCTCGTGGGACTTTCATTTCTCAAGCCAAGGATACCCAAGACATGATCAAGAGGTTTAACTTTCTAAATGCAAAGATCAAGACATCTCCTATGCAAGTCAAGTGCCACCTATCACATAATCCGAAGGGTAAAGATGTGGACCAAAAGATGTATCGTTCTATGATTGGTTCTTTGCTCTATCTTTGTGCATCTAGGCCCGATATCGTTTTGAGTGTAGGTGTGTGTGTGCAATGTATCAAGCGGCTCCTAAGGAAATCCATTTGATGGCGGTCCATAGGATCTTTCATTATTTGGTTCATAACCCCAGATTTGGTTTGTGGTACCCAAAGGGGGCACAATTTTCTCTCAAGGGCTACATGGATTCTGATTGGGCGGGTGATCAAGATGATAGGAAGTATACTTCCGGGGCTTGCCAATTTCTTGGTAGGTCCTTGGTGAGTTGGTCTTCCAAGAAGAAAAATTGCATATCTCTCTCCACCGCCGAAGCCGAGTATGTAGCCGCCGCAAGTGCTTGCACTCAATTTCTATGGATGAGGCAAACTCTCAAGGAATATGGATTTCATTTGGATAAGGTGCCTCTCTTGTGTGACAATGAAAGTGCCATCAAGATCGCATACAATCCCGTGCAACATACTAGAACGAAGCACATTGAGATTCGCCATCATTTCATCCGAGACCATGTGGCAAGAGGGGATATTGCACTATCTTATGTGCCCACCAAGGACAATCTTGCGGATATTTTCACGAAGCCACTTGATGATGCAAGATTCTTGTTCTTGAGGAATGAACTAAATGTCATTGATTCTAGGAGTTTGACTTGAAGATCTTGCACACACCCCTATAGATGAAACGTGTTCGAGCATAGGTGTAGGCATGGACATAGGGGGAGTGTTATCCTAACACATTGGGTTCTCCCTCCCCCCATTATGCCCAAAGCAATACTCATTGTTATCTCTCTTTTTCTAATGTTGAATTGTGAGTTTCAATGTTGAGAATTGGCAATGTACCCAAGATATATCTTCGCGGTAACATACCATGATCTCTTACATGGTGGCTTAGGCTACCAACCTCTTCTCTTGAAGAGTTGGTTCTTGTTTTGGTTTTATAGTGGTTTCTCGTTGTGATCGGTTTGTGTTTTGTGTTGTGTAGGTGTTGGTTTGGGAATCACACTCCCTATTTTCCTTATTTGATTTTTGAGTTTGTTTGCAAAAGTTGGAGTGTGTAGTACCATCTCAGTTGGTATTCCAATCCCAAGCCCAAACAATTCCCCCTAAGACAATTCTCTCTCTGAAATTTTCAATCTTGTTGATCCCTTGGTGAAATGAAGTTTTGGCTAGCGGTACTACCGATAGCTACAAGCGGTACTACCGCTGTAACTGTCAGTAGTACCCTGCGTGCGGTACTACCGGTGGCCCCGAGCGGTACTACCGCTGCAGGAGTTCGTGCTCAGCACAGACTCGGCTGCGGTACTACCCGTTGGCCCAGGTAGTACCAGGTGGGCGGTACTACCGCTGCGGAAAAAATCCGGGGGATAAAAGAGATCTCGAAACGGGGGTTACCCTCATAAACCCCCACTTCCCCATCTCCTCCCCACTTCGGATCTCTCCGCCGCCAAGCCTTCCAGTCACCAGGGAGGGCTCTCTCCGGCCGTTGAACGCCCCTCTCTCGCCGGAGAACGCCCGGGGACCACTCCCAACTCCTCCTCCTCGACGATGCGCTCCGGTACCCCTTCTATCTCTCTCCCTCGAGCAATCTTTACGATTCCTAGGGTCTAGAGATCTCCTAGTCTAGGGGTAGTTGTTGTGTTCCCTATGTAGAAGAAATCATATTAGCACTACTCGTTGTTTTAGTTTTGGATTGGACTTGGTAGTCTCGTTTGGATGCTTTGGTTGAATCCGCCAGCAGCGGTACTACCACTGTCACCAGCGGTACTACCGCTATGGCAGGAACCGCTGGCAGCAGCGGTACTACCGTGCCCCCCAAGCGGTACTACCGCTTCCTGTAGACTGAAACAGTTAGAAGTTCTAGTTTGATTCCCTCTCGCAGATCACTTTTATTGATGTTTCGCTTATCTTGTGCTACCCCCTGTTGCTTTCTTAGGAGCAGGTGCTAGTGGTTCGAAGGGTGGAGGTCGCAAGCGTGCAGCCGAGCGAGTCCGCAAGAACCCCGAGGAAGATGATGCCCCCGAGGTTATGCCACAGGGCATGACAAGGAGACAGAAATCCATAAACATGAAATCCAAAGCAGCTAAGGACAAGTCCCTGGTTAACATGTCAGATGAGCAGTTTAGGAGGGAGAGGAGGACCAATCCCTATGTTCATCCTAGGGAAGCTCGAGCCAATGAGTGTTTCTGGACACGGTTTCAGGAGAGGATCTTCTATGAGGAGTATCCACTTAACAAAAATAAAGTGGTTACTCAATTCTCGATCAATGTTCCATACATGAGAGCCAAGATGGACTATTTTGGTGAAGCCATGGATATTTGTGAAGAATTTGGTCTTCTGGATTTCATTGAGCTGAACGAGGACTATGATGAGCATCTAGTGGCCCAGTTCTATGACACTCTGTACTTCCACACTGATGAGAGTAAGATCACTTGGATGATGAAGGATCAGAAGTTCTCTGCGTCTTGGAGTCAGTTTGCTACCATTCTGGGCTTGCAGGACTTTCGTGAGACACCAGATGCTGAAGTTTACTCCACGTACTTCAGACTTCCTTATCCTGAGAAGTCCATGCCACTCAGTGAGCTGTATGACCTCTATATTCCTGGACGTGCTGTGGTTGGGCAGTCCAGGCGTCTGTTGCCAGTCTATGATATCCTCCATAGGATTTTCAGGAACACTTTGACTCCACGAGTGGGAAACTTTGATCAGATCCATGGTTCTCTTGTTGACTTGATGGTAGTCTCTCACAGGTGTCGTGGTGATGGCCTGAGGATTGATATTATGGACATTCTGTGGAATGAGATGTAAAATTGCATCATAAAGAGGAGAGTGCCGGTCTTTGCTGCTTTGGTCTATAAGCTCATCTCTACCACTTGGCGCAATGCCAAGCTTGATGAGGCTCTATTGGACAATGATCAGGAGCTCAAGACTCATGCCATCAAGGATCTCCGTGTCAAGAAGCATGCCACTCCTCTACTTAGTCCGGATAATCTTGGTCCGGACACTGATGGCTCTAGTGACTCGGATTTCTAGATGGAGGGAAGAGCCAAGAAGGACAACTTTCGCAAGTGGATGTCCTCTACTTTGAAGAAGATCTTCTGTCGCCAGGTTGATATGGAGGACCAAGCATATCGTGCTCATGTCCGTAGCAAGGAGGAGCGACAGCTGACACGTGACAGGTTTGCCCATCTGGGGGTGCCTGTTCGTGCTGGGTCTGAGGACAGGATCACAGCTTCTGGGGAGTGGAAGTCCAAGCAAGGTAACAAGTGGATTGATCCAGATCTTCTAGATGATGCTACCACTTCTCACGAGCCTTGGACTCGTGGTGACACTGACGAGGAGGTTGAAGATGTGAACTCGGAGGATGAGCTTAATCTTGGAAGCCCAGCTCGTGCTTCTAGCTCCGACGAGTGAGCTCTAGGGACGCTAGCATCACCTCTTCCCTTTTTGGTGCCTTGATGCCAAAGGGGGAGAGAGTTCTATTAGGATCGCTTTATCTGCTTGGGTTTGTGTTTTGTGTGTCAAACTTTGTGTCGTGTGTGCTTGTGAGTTGAACCGTTTGTGTTAAGATTGTGTGGTTGAACCATTTGATGTGAACCATTTGATGTTATGGATTTGGATTTATAGCCTTTATCTTTTTTCATCAAGCAAGCATTCATATTATCATATCTATTGTACCCTTGCTAGGTTTCAAAGAGTTAGGGGGAGCACACTTTCTAAAAGAGACCAAAGTTTGCCTCATAAGCAAATTTTTATTATGTATCACTCTCTCGAAGTGCTCGTCCAAATTCTTTGTACCTCTCTTAGTTGTGTTGTCATCAATCTCCAAAAAGGGGGAGATTGAAAGTGCATTTTGCATCTTTGATCTCTCTTAGGTTTTGGAGTTGATAACAACACCACTAAGCTTCTAACAGTTCGTCAAGTATTTCAGGTTAGATCAACTAGACGCCAAAAAGGTGAAGAGAATTCCAAGACAAAGCCACCAAGATTAACTTGGTCCAGCGGTAGTACCGGGCGTGGCAGCGGTAGTACCGCTCTGCACAGGGAGCGGTAGTACCGCGCCCAGTACTGCCAGAAGTACCGCGAGGAGAAAATTGCGTACTGCCTCCAGCGGTACTGAAGCGGTAGTGGCTCGGTAGTACCGCTGAACTCGTTTTAATCTTGAGCAAATCCTTGCTCAGCGGTAGTACCGCTACTGGCTGGAGGTAGTCCCGCTCCCTCCAGGAAGCGGTAGTACCGCCCCCAGTACCGTCTCTTCTACCACTAGCTACGAATTGCTCTCTGTATTGCACGGTACTAGAGAGGTAGTGGCTCGGCACTACCGCCAGCCACTTCGAATTAATTCAAAGTGGGTGGCCAGCTGTAGTACCGTGGCGCACTCGCGGTAGTACCGTTGCTGGAATACCACGGTACTTCAGCAGCAGTACCGCCTGCGCTCTGCGTCTGGGACGTGCTAGTACCGCGTGGATACCCAGGTGGCGGTAGTACCGTTGGGTCCAGCGTTAGTACCGCCAGGCACGAAAAGGGTCAAAACGGCTAGTTTTGGGATGGGGCTATAAAAACCACATCCCCTTCTTCCCCCAGATGTTGCTCGTTCCAGCATTTAAGTCAAGCATTTATTGAGCCTCCAAAAGCTAGATCTCTCCCAATCCCTCCACCCAAACTCGTTGATACTTGGAGGATTGGAGGAGAAGACCCGGATCTACATCTTCACCGACTCGATCTTCATTTCCCCCTCTCTAGATAGAGGGATCTAGCCTAGGGTTTCCTCTTGTGGAGAACCTGGGCATCTTGTTACTTGTTGGTGATTCAAGAAGAGTTGGGAGCCCCCAATTCGGTTGTGGGTGTGTGCCCCAAGTTGTTTGTAAAGGACTCGATCCCCGCCTCAAAGGGGTTCAATAGTGGAAGGTGAACTAGGCCTTTGTGGCGGAGTTCAACGGAGAATAGGGTGAGGCCTTTGTGGCGTTGAGTAGGCCTTTGTGGCGAGCTCACACCCCTCCAACGAGACGTACTCCCCTAACAAGGAGGAACTCAGGAATACATCGTGTCTCCGTGTGCTTCACTTTGGTTACCTCGTTCCCTCACTCCCTTTACTTATCACTTGCATTGTGTTTATCATTATCCTTGTCATATAGGTAAATTCACCGTAGCCGCATTATCTAGAGAATTTACCTTTGTGTCAAGCCTAAATCAAAGGAAAAATTAAAATTGGTCATAGCACCTATTCACCCCCCCCTAGGTGCCCATACTTTACTTTCAGTGTCTCTCCATAAAAATAACATGTTGGGTGAACAAATTACAGCTGGGCAATTGACAAATAAAGGTTGCACCGTAGTGCACATTATAACAAGATGACTACTATGATATTTAGTGCGGGCATTACAACAAAATATATAGAACGAAATCGATCTGCATCTATGACTAAGAATCCACCCTCAGGTTATCATCTGAACCCCCTTAGGTATTAAGTTACAAGCAACAGATCCCAGCAAACACGGCATATAGAATTGCATAAGATCAATCCCGATCATGATAGGTAGCTCACGAGATCTAAACATGGAGGCATATGAGGAGGAGACAACCATCTAGCTACTGCTATGGAACTGTAGTCCAGGGATGAACTACTCACGCATCACTCCGGAGGCAGGCATGGTGATGTAGAAGCCTCCGGTGATGATTTCCTCTCTGGCAGGGTGCCGGAAAACAGCTCCAGAACCCTTCTGCTCTAGGGTTGACGACGACAGTGGCTACGGAACTTTTTCAGGATTTTTGATCAGGTGCCTAGGGTTTTCAATCCTGGGGAAAAAATAGGCAAAAGGGCAAAGGCAGTTGAGGCCAGGGGGCCCCACACCCATAGCTGGCGCAGCCAGGGGGACCCGCGCCAGCCTATCGTGTGGCCCCCTGTTGCCCGTCTTCGACTCCTCTTTAGTGTTCTAGATGCTTCTGGGGAAAATAGGCACTTCGGCCTTTGTGGGGTCCAATTCCGAGAATGTTTCCAGAACAACTTTTCTGAAACCAAAAACAGCTGAAAACATGGAACTTGCAGTTGGCATCTTGTTAATATGTTAGTCCCGGAAAACTTATGAAAATACTATAAATAAGGGAGAAAACATGTAGCAATTGGCATAATATGATCATGGAGCATCAGAAATTAGGGATACGTTTATGATGTATGAAGCATCCCCAAGCTTAGTTCCTACTCGTCCTCGAGTAGGTAAACAATAAAACAATAATTTCCGAGGTGACATGCTACTATCATAATCTTGATCATTAAAATGTAAAAGCATATGTATGTTGAGATCATAAAACTTTAAACACAAACATGATAAATAGAACTTTAATAATAAAGCATAGAAATTACTTTGCATCATGAAGAGTATCTTAAATAAAGGATCATGAATAATAATGCAAAGAAAGATAAACATAAATGCAAGGACACTTTCAAAGTTCAAGAGGAAGACTAGAACAAATAATTTAAGAACAAATAATATCACATCATGAAGTAATTATTGATGTTTATAGCACAAATGCACATAGAACTTAGAATGGAAAAAATGCTCTCTCAACTGTGCATAAAGACAGAAGATGGAGACTCAACATAAAAGTAAAAGAAAGACCCTTCGCAGAGGGAAGCAGGGATCACTCATGTGCTAGAGCTTTTTATTTTATTAAATAGAGGTATTACAAGTTTGACATTGTGGAGGAATGTCTATTTTTAGGAGAGGTTCATGCTAGAGTCAACGTATGGTAAACAGACAATACAGTACGTCACAAGCCAACTGGATTCACAAGAGCGGCTCCCATGGTGAAGGACGAAACTGGTGTAGAAGGTCATCCCTCTTTCTCTTTTGTTTACACAATTATGCTTTGACTGATATAATGAGGAGCAAAAATAGTGAAGAGAATTTGTTTGTATTAATTTGGGGCTGGGCACCCCGCTGCCAGCTATTCTATCATTTGGATAAGCGGACGAAGCCACTAGTCCAGGGTGTGAAATCCAATCAAGAAGTGAGATAAATATTCTCTATTGACATCCTCATGAGCAAAAACAAGAACACAAAACAGGAATAATTTTGAAGGTTTTAAAGGTAACACATGAGAAATTTACTTGGAGTGGCCGTTAAATACCACATGTAGGTAGGTATGGTGTACACAATGGGAAAAAATTTCTTTAAGGAGTTTGGATGCACGAGTAGAATTCCATACTCGGTATAGGTGGAGGCTAGCAAAAGACTGGGAGCGACAAATCAAGAGAGCATAAGAGCCATAATCATGCATAGCGACATAAGCATCATTAATTAAAGCATAAGCGGTATCACAAGTTTCAAAAACTAAGTGGTAATGGAGGCTATTCGTGACTGTTTGTAGTCATAAACATGGTGTGAGCATGCGCCAAGTCAACAAAATAAAACATTCGAAAGAGAATACCATATATTGATGCTTTACTATGACAAGAACAACTCATGAATATTTCAAGACATATTAAACGCTCTTGGATATTTAAGGATATTCATGCTACTCAATAACCACAAGTATTTAAAACTAAAATAACATTTAGCATGGCATGAAAAAGTTCTGGCCATAGTCAATACAAGCTTCTACTAGTACTGTTATAAATTCTACATCAAGAAGCAGTTTTATTTTCGCAACAAGCACCATACAAGATATGTTTTAACAAAAATACTATTTATGATACAGCAAGCAAACATGAGAGTACTCACATAACACTACTAAAACTAACAGCTCTGATAAGAGATGCATGCAAAATAGGAGCTCAATAAATGCAACAGCCAAACAGAGACTAAGAATACAACGTATTCTCATGAAAAAGCGTAGCGTGTCACTATCAAATAAAAGAATGGTGGGGTCCAACCAAGCTTATTATGAAAATAAAAACAAACTAAAAGAAAAATGAAAACAAAAATAAAGTACGCTCCAAGTAAAGCACATCTAGTGTGACCGAATAAAAATATAGTTTCACTAGAAGTGACCTGATAATTTGTTAATGAAGAAGGGAATGCCTTGGGCATCCCCAAGCTTAGGCGCTCGATGTGACGCCCCGAGATCGGGCACTATGCAGATTTCAGCATTCCCGCCAAAATCCACATAATAACCGATTCCAGGTTGCCACTTGTGATAACATTACAACAGTTCACGAATAATCCACAACAACAACAGAGGAGGTATATACAAGACGACTCAAACGAGTCAAGGATACAACTGATACAATACAAAGATCCAAATAACAGCGGAAGAAACAACATAGTGTCCGACTACGGACAAGATACAAATTGGACTAAGAGTCCTGAAGATAACCGATGGCGTCCAATCCCTGCCCAGGCCAAGCCGGAGGGATTCCCAAGCTAACGTCGTCAGACTTCAAACCTGTTGACTGCAATGTGGAATATGCAGCCACGAAAAGGATTCGTGGGTCAGTACGGTTAAGTACTGGCAAGTGGATAACCCATACTCACAAGAAACCAGCGTAACCAATCATCACAAGATACCAATACTTTGGGTACAACGGAAAGGAAGGGATTATTGCAAAGAAGCGGCAGCGGGCTGCACTAACTAACTACAGAAACACGCTACAACTTCCGGCTAAAAGAAAGGGATAAGATAGCGTATCAGAACCAACTACAACTACTCACCAAACAATACCCATCCAATGTTACCCCCTACTAAGGAAGCAACCCAAGGAAACTCACACGGTTGATTAAGGTGACATTCATTTTATGGTGGAGGTAATCTATATTACTAGTCAAGTTATCATCGTTAAGTGTAAGTTGTCTGAGTACTTGTTAGCCAGCACTTTCACCAAGTCATCCATAACCGCGGACAACACGGCTTCTCGAGAAGATTTAACCCTGCAGGGATGCACCAATTTGGCCGTACACGTAAGAATAACCCGCCAGACGGGGGATCAACCCACCAAGCGTGGTACTCAACACAACCCAAAAGTTCCACCCTGGCGCCAAGGGTTCGCACCTGCATATGCATGCGGCAAATGGAAAACCCGAACTAAATGAGGCGATTTGGACGAGATGCGAATTGAATCAGAATTGCGGGGGGCGCCCATACTCGCTTCCCACATGCGGTTAGTGCGCTCATCATGGATCAATGGACAAGACCCTTTTCCTAATTAGGGTCGACACTAGCAGGCCTCAAAACCACGTCGGGCCTCCTGCCGGTGCCTTATCATCAAATTATTATTACCCAAAACATTAACATGTTGTTGATTGAATTGAAACCCAACTATCAACTAAACAGGTGATAAGATGGACAACAAGACTTGAGCGCAAAACAACACTAAGCATGCAACTACGACACAAGGCCAACAAGGTAAACAAACAACAGTTAATAGGAAGTGGGAGGAAGGCTATATCATGGCTGCAAGGTAAACATATGATAGGATCGAGACACAAGCATCGAATCATAAGGCTAGCATAAAGGCAACGGAAAGAATCGGTAACAAGTGATGAAAGGCAGCCATAGGCAGCAAGTGAGTATACTTGCCTGGAATCCAGCAAGTAGAGGTACATCCGCAGAACTTGTCGTTGCTCACATCATCTCAACGTCCTATCCGGGAAGAAGCAACGAACTAGAACAAACACCGGATGCAACAATTACTTCTACGGCAAAAGATCCAACATGATCAAGATATGGATGCATGACAAGTTTAAGGATGCATCAAATATAAACTAGTTGACATGGTAAACATATTTAAATGGGCCCATATGCAATTTGGATTGCATATGGAAAAGCCCATGAATTAATGTTGAATTAAATGATCTACAAATAACCATCATGTGAAAGTTGATTAGAATGATGCATGGATGAGGAAAACAATGAGAAAACAACAATAGCTTCAATTTGAAAAGGTGTTTTACCAAGTTTGGAATTTTATTTATTAAGTTATGAAATTTGGCTTCTTAAGTGAGTTACACAAGCATTTGTTGTTTTCACCCGTTTTAATTGTCCAAAACAGATAACAAAAATTATATTTGGAAAGAACACAAAATTTTAGATGGAAAACATATTTCATTTGTTGAATTTGGAATTAAAATGAGCAAGTTATTAATTTGACAATTTTAAATGCATTAAATAAGAAACAGTTGTTTTCAGCAATTTAATTTATTCAAAACAGAAAACAAAGTTGATATTTGGAAAGCTTATTCAATTTTGCATGGAAAACATATTTTACATGTTGGAATTGGATTTGAATTGCCCAAGTTATGAATTTTGCAATTTAAAAGGGTTTAATTAAAGCATTGAATTATTGCACCACTTTTAATTAGGAAAAACAGTAAACAAATTGTATTGAAAAGGTTGAAAACATGTAGCAAATGTTTCACTGAACATTTTGAGCTATTAAACATAATTTTTGGGTTATTATTGAATTTATTATGCAATTTTTCATAAGTAGTCTTATTCTGCCTTTTTTAGTAAACAGAAGGAAACATGTTCAAAATTAATTCAATTGTGACCAAATAAAATACCAATGTGTAGAGTTTGTTAAGACAAATTTTTAGAGCCCAAGTTTGCTCAAATTGGATGAACAGAACTAAAGTTATGAAATTCCAAAGTTTGAACTTTTAATTGCATTTTTAGTAATTAATTATTTAGTGCAAAAATTATTACAGAAACATATTGCAATTTTGTTACTAATGGAAAGAGCACAAGATGTTGAATCCACAGAAACTTGAATCGTTGAATTTGGAGCAATATTCAATTTTATATTGATTTTAGAAATAAGGTTTCAGATCTGTTTTCTGGAATTCGAGAAAAAAACAGAAAAAAGAGGGAAAAAGGGGTTGGCTTTGTGCCTAAGGGGATTCGAACCCTGGACCTGCTGGACGCGCGCAAGGTGTGCTACCAGCTGGGCTGTGCTCGGCTTGGTGATACCATACGGATCTGATGCAAGAAGATGTAAACTTCGCGGTCTTTAACTGAAACTGAAATTCGCATCTACAGACTCCACACTGTACCACGACGGGAAACGACTGAGAACGCGACCACGGCGACCAGCTCGGTTCGATGGTGGCACACAGAGCAAAGGGAGGGGGTGCAGCGACGAAGGGAGTGCTCACCTTGGGGGGAAGCTTGGCGGCGCGGACGGCGTGGCTCCCGGTCGAAGAAGAAGACGCCACGAAGGCGAGGACTACGGCTGCGTCCTACCTGACGGACGTAGAAGACGGGGAAGACGATCATGGCGGGGACGAATGGATCATCCTCGGGCTCCGATCTTCGACGTAGAGGAAGAAGGTGTTGAGGCGGTTCCATTCCCGCAGAGACCTTGGCCGGAGGACGAGCGTAGCGGCGGCGCCAAGTGCTCGAACTTTCGGCCATGGAAGGTGTGGTGCGGGTTCAGAAAAAAATTCATGAAACGGAGGGGAACAGAGGAGAAGGTAGGAGATGGCGGCGGCTGGGAGATGGAGAGGAGAAGCTAGGGTTTCGCCTCGGGGGTCTTCTTGTAGAGGGGGAAGGTGGGGAACAGGTGGAAAAGGGGATCGGTGGGGAGGATGACGTCCTCCTCGTGCTCTCCTGTACGGACTAAGGTGGAAGAAGGGTATCGGGCCAGGACAGAGATGTGGGCTGGGCTGGGCCTAGCGAGGCAGCCCCAAAACATTGTTGTTTTCTTTTGTTTATCCATTTTTCAGGGAAAGAAAAAAAAGGAGAAGTGGTTTAGGGATTTAGAGAACAAATTTTAACCATTTAAAATATTGTAGAAAATGTTTTTATCGATGCCATGTGATATGATGCATGACGATGCAAAAGAGAAAACAACAACCAAGACTAATTAGGGAAAACCCCGGGCGTTACAGCCGACACCACTAACAAGGGGATTGCGCCCTCGCAATCCAACCACGAACCCGGGAGGGAGAAGAAGTTCGACTAACGAGTCTTCGCGCTTCCAGGTGATCTCCTCGACACCACTAACAAGGGATTCTCGACACCACTTACAAGAGATTCTTGCTCGGAGTGACGACGATGTTCTTCCACCAGGAATCTTCCGATGATCGAACCTATTAGGTTAAAGGCTCAGAAAACGTCCAACCCACGTAGGATCCTAAGACTTTGAAAGATAGATAAGGGAAGAGACTCCAAAACAAATAAGGTAGGAGGAGAAATAGAATAGAGATAAGGAGAAAACAAGAATCCTATTGAGATGTTTCCAAAATAGTTTAGCAGAAATAGTTTTTGACACTCTAGAAACAACGACCGTTAGCGAGGTTATCCTATAGGCTTTGCGGACCCATTGCTTCGATAACCATTCGTATCGAAACAATATCGGGAATCGGAAACCTGCTCTGATACCATTTGTGACGCCCCGAGATCGGGCACTATGCAGATTTCAGCATTCCCGCCAAAATCCACATAATAACCGATTCCAGGTTGCCACTTGTGATAACATTACAACAGTTCACGAATAATCCACAACAACAACAGAGGAGGTATATACAAGACGACTCAAACGAGTCAAGGATACAACTGATACAATACAAAGATCCAAATAACAGCGGAAGAAACAACATAGTGTCCGACTACGGACAAGATACAAATTGGACTAAGAGTCCTGAAGATAACCGATGGCGTCCAATCCCTGCCCAGGCCAAGCCGGAGGGATTCCCAAGCTAACGTCGTCAGACTTCAAACCTGTTGACTGCAATGTGGAATATGCAGCCACGAAAAGGATTCGTGGGTCAGTACGGTTAAGTACTGGCAAGTGGATAACCCATACTCACAAGAAACCAGCGTAACCAATCATCACAAGATACCAATACTTTGGGTACAACGGAAAGGAAGGGATTATTGCAAAGAAGCGGCAGCGGGCTGCACTAACTAACTACAGAAACACGCTACAACTTCCGGCTAAAAGAAAGGGATAAGATAGCGTATCATAACCAACTACAACTACTCACCAAACAATACCCATCCAATGTTACCCCCTACTAAGGAAGCAACCCAAGGAAACTCACACGGTTGATTAAGGTGACATTCATTTTATGGTGGAGGTAATCTATATTACTAGTCAAGTTATCATCGTTAAGTGTAAGTTGTCTGAGTACTTGTTAGCCAGCACTTTCACCAAGTCATCCATAACCGCGGACAACACGGCTTCTCGAGAAGATTTAACCCTGCAGGGATGCACCAATTTGGCCGTACACGTAAGAATAACCCGCCAGACGGGGGATCAACCCACCAAGCGAGGTACTCAACACAACCCAATTCTTCTTCGCATCAAGCCCAAAGAACCCCGTGCAGTTGAGCGCACGGCTAATCAAGCCCCACGAAGAAAAGGGGACCCTCATAGCACTCTAAGAACGTGTCTCCCTAAATGCCGACTACAAAAGTTCCACCCTGGCGCCAAGGGTTCGCACCTGCATATGCATGCGGCAAATGGAAAACCCGAACTAAATGAGGCGATTTGGACGAGATGCGAATTGAATCAGAATTGCGGGGGGCGCCCATTTTCCCACATGCGGTTAGTGCGCTCATCATGGATCAATGGTGTCGTGGTGGTGTCACGGCAGATGCCATGGGATGGCTAAAGATGTGGGGACGATGGACGCTGGAGGTGCTCGGGGAGGGATCACGCGACGAGTAGACGCGTGAGATAAAAACAACACACTGCAAACAACACGATCTACCCAGGTTCAGGGCCCTCGTGAGGAGGTAAAACCCCTACTCCTGCCTCTCCGTATGTATTATGATGTTTCTCCGAGTAGCCACAGTACAAAGGATATCGTCACCGAGTAGCCACTCTCCTCTCTCCGAGTAGAGCTAGGTCAGGAACTTAGGGTTTCTAGGGTTCCAAGTGAGCATGCCTCGCGCAGGAGGCGGCGGGGCACCTTATATACCTGGTGCCCAGCCGGATACGTCCAAACATGGACAAGTGTCGACATAGTGTGCACATCGTCCTTCTTCCGGGTTCCCGCTGACAGCTTTGGTTCCTAACCTTGGCTTCATCTGGAAAGTCGTTGGGCAAAACTAGGGGACAGACTGGTATCACTGTACCTAAGCACAGAGTAGGCCCCCCTTATCCTGCCACGGCCTGCTTCCATGCTGTCACTGTCAGGCAGGCCGGTCCCAGATGAACAGTAGTTCGAATGCTGCCAAGTACGGACCCAGGATACGCGGGATCCTGTGTCAGAACGGCTCCTTTGACTTTCTGGCCCGAGTAGGTTCCCGCCAATTGTACTCGGGCCAACTCTTCTACTCGAACGTAGAGAACTTGAATGATTCTTCCTTCTGGCCATCTTGAGGTGAGACCGAGTAGCAGTCTGCCGGGTAGCGGGTACCGGGTAGTCGGCTACTCGACCAAACCTCTCTTCTGTAAGGCGCCTTTATCCTTTGCCTTTACCCTACTCGGGGGTAACCCCCCGACAGCAGTCCCCGAAGCTGATTGAGTCTTGCGAACTCGTTCACTAGGCTCTGCCAGCTTAAAATCAATCTTCGCCTCATAGCCCTTGAACCTCAAGATGCCGAGTAAAAAGCCTCCGAGTAGTACTCTGAAAAGTACCTGGAGTCTTGTGTCTTCCGAGTAACACCAGCCTTCTATTCGGCAACCGAGTAAAAAGACTTAGAGAATTTCTTCTCTGGCACCTCTGCAGCGCAGAGCACCATCCAGCCGTTCGTGCCGCAACCGGACGCGTGTCAAGCATCCACGACCCTGTCGTTTCGCCGCCCACGACGCATCGTTCCACGCGCCCAGTTTTCACGGGGCGGGCCCACCGGCTCGTTATGTCCCATCAATCGTAATAATAGGCCACGATCTGATCGTGGGATCTACTGTGGCCGTTACGCGCGCATTCCGCGCTTACGTGCGTTTCTATTCGGCCACAGGCCCCACCACACAGCAATCATGGCCACGATTGATCCCACTACGCCGATGGTAACGGTAAACTCGCGGAGAGGGTATAAATACCCCCGCCGGTAACTTCCTTTTCCCCTTCCCTTGCACTATTCCTCTTTCGTCCTCTGCTTTCCTCCGCCACCGAGCTCTCCGCCGTCGCGCAAGCTTTCGCGCCGCCGCGGACTCAATTCGCCCAACCAACTCCGTCCAATTTCTTCCACTCCTCCTACTCGCAACGATGGCTAAAGCCGGCTGGGCGGGCTCAACCGTCACCACTGAAGATTTCGCCTGGCTCGTGAATACCAGGCGAGTTCCTCCCGGCGTGGAGTGCCGGGCGCCTGACGATGAACTCGTGCCAACCCCACGGGAGGGTGAGCGCGTCGTGTTCATGGCGCATTTCGAGCGCGGCTTTGGACTGCCGGCCTCCGATTTCCTCCGTAAGTTTCTCGACCATTTCGGCCTTCAGATGCATCATCTGCCGCCCAACGCCGTCGTCTTCCTCGCCTACCACGCCGTGGTGTGCGAGGCCTTCCTCGGCATCCACCCGACGACGGATACCTGGCTGAGGTATTTCCACCTCCGCCAGCAAACCGTCGGGAAGAGGGAAACCGCAGGCGTGGCCGGCCGCGCAACCGACACCGGCTGCGCCATGATGGTGCAGCGCTCCCAGACGAACCATCCCCGTGTCAAAGGGCTGGACTCCGTCCGACTGTGGCAGAAGACGTTCTTCTACGTCAAGAACATCCCCGCCACCGAAGGAGCCGTGGTAAACGACAGGATCAATCTTCCCGCCTGGAGCCTCCGTGCTCCCACTCAGAAGAACTGGAAGGAGAAGCCCGCCAATGACGACAACGCCATCGAGATAGAGAACAGGCTTGGCTGGCTGATAGAGCAAGGCCTCAAGAATGATGATCCGGTGGCTTGCTGGATCCAGCGCCGAGTGCTGCCTCTGCAGGAGCGCTGCCATCTCATGTGCTACATGGGAGGCCCCCGCGACTGCACCAGGACGACAACCATCGAGATCGACAACATTGATGTTCCCGGGCACGCAAGGGCCATCTTGATGACAGGCCTCAGCGACAATTGGCAGTACGGGTTCGTCCCGTATAGCCGCACGAAGCCGATTGAGCGGGTACGTCCTCCGTACTCTGTTTTTGCATATGCTTTCCGAGTAGATTAATCTTCTTCTTGCCGCGAGTAGCAATTGCCTTCTGCGCCGAGTAGGATACTTAGCCGAATCGCCTAGGCTTAATGTGCTTTTGTGCTTGCACGCCTTGTCGGGTAGCCTACTCGGGAACAATTCTTAGGCTTAGTGTGCTTTGTGCCTGCACGCCTCTCCGTGTAGGATATTCAGCAATCATGCTTAGGCCTCGTATGCTTTGTGTTTGCACGCCCATCCGGGTAGAAACAATCAGTGAGCTGCCTAGGCTTAGTGTGCTTTGTGTCTGCACGCCTATCCGAGTAGAATTCCTTCCCGGTACTCGGCTAATCTGTGACCCTTCTCTGTTTTTCAGATCCTTACTCGCCAGAAAATTGAAAGCTGCGAGCGCTTCGATGGCAACTTCTCTGCCGATCGCGAGGAGGACGATGTGCCCTCCTTCGATGCTGCGGATCAGATCAATCTCCCACGCTCCCCAACGACGGAGAAACGCGAGGCCGAATCATCTCTCCGCGACTGGCCGGAGGACGAATCTGAAGGTAATTGCGCACTTGCTTTGCTTGTTCTCAAGAAACACCAATCCACCGATTATTGTTTCTGACTTGCTCCTTTTCTTTCCTCTGTCCGTAGATGATGTTGTTGATGAGCACGAGGATGAGGACGAAGACGAGAACGAGGATGATGCGGTCCTTGTCGTCAAACCTCTGTCCGTCGCAGCCCCCAACACCCGCAAGCGGACAGGCAGTGACGTCCAAGAGCCTCCAGCCAAGAAGAAGAAGCCAGCCGAGAAGAAGAAGCCGACCAAGGCGGTCGCGAAGAAGCCGAGGCGAAAGCTCCCTTCTACCACTGCGTAAGTTTCCTTCTCGGTCGTCTCTCCTCTCGCGCTGTGCTGTTTTCCCCAATCTCCTTCTAATTTCTGATTCTTTCTTTCTCGGCAGCCCTGCCATGGACGCGAATGCCGTTCTCGCGCCCGACCAAGCCAACAAAGCACCAGTACCTCTGATCAATCTCGACGATGAGGAGGACGACACCGCCAATGCTGCTGCTGCCAATGCACAGACCACGGATGCTCATGGAGCAGAATCAGAGTCAGCAGCACAAGACACTGCTGCACACCATGAGAGACCCCCTTCTCCTCCGGCTAGCCATGCCGAGGAGAACCAAGATCAAGAGACGCAAGACAACACCGCCCACGAGCGGCCAGAAGCAGAGCACGAGCAGCCCAGCACAGGGGCTGCCGCACAAGAGAATCCCGCTGCCGAGCAGCGGGTAGAGGACGCCACCACCACGGATGCCACCATGGCTGACGTCTACCCACTGAGCGACGTGCAGTCAGGCGCCACATCGAGTAACGCCCAGTCGATTGGCGCACCGGATAGCGCGCCCCTGGCGCCGCCAACTGATCCTGCCAGGCAACAAGCCCTTGATGCTTTGAGGGAGGAGGTTGAGAAGAGAGCAGCCGAGAAAGAGGCTGCCGAGAAGACCGAGGCTGAGAAAGATGCAGCCGAGAAGGAAGCCGCTGAGAAGGCGAAGGCGAGAGCTGAGGGAAAGAAGCTCGAAGATCCCGAGAAGCAGAGAGCCGAAAAAGAGAAGGCGAAGAAAGGGGCCAGAGATCAGATGCCACCGCCAACCTCGAGTGGAGCGTTGGTGATTCGAGAGTCCGGCCCGGTTGCCACTGCGACCGCTGCCGCCGCCATCGCCGCTGGCCAACCTTGCTTCCCGGACTACATGGTTCAGGTTAGCCAGCAAAACACAATTGGCTTCTCTCCCCAGGACAAGCAGCTTGCCCTTCTGAGGGGACGAAAGGCCGTAGCCAGGAACTCCCCTCCCCCAGATCCAAACCAGAACCAGTCCGTCACTATTGCTTCTCGGGGAGTCCAAAATCCGACGATAACCACGAAAAGCCTCGAGCAGGTGTTGGATACCATTGGCTATATCGACGCCAAATGGGACAGCAAGGTTCTCGGCACAGACAACTGGCACGGCCTTGGTCTCGGCGCAATTGACCACATGCACGTCGAGTGGAACAAAGTGGATCTGGGATACAAGCCCATGACCGTCTCCACCGCCACCGCCACTCTCGCCGCCAAGATGTTCCTGCACCGCAAGAACGCCGAGGACATCGAGCAAGCGTATGCAGTAAGTCTCAGCTTGCCCTTCTCCGAGTTGAATTTTTCTTCTCTTCTATTCGCCTTCATTCTTCTTTACCATCACCCAGTCCCCGAGATTCTGGCCGAGTAGGCGGATACTCTCCGAGTAGCCTCCTACTCGGGTTGAATCTTTTCTGCTCTGTCTAACTTGTTTTCTTCTCGCTTCTCAGGATAGCGTCCTGAAGCGGACCAACTTATACCGCGTGCTTCTCTGGAATCACTCTATCGCCAGGAGGCGAATCGCTGCATTGGAGAAGGAAAAGGCAGCTGCGGAGGCTGCGAGCAAGAATGCCAACGACAGCACTCAGCAGCTGGCTGAAGTGAAAGGTACGCTTTTAGCTATGCGGTTACTGCGTTTCTTGTTTACGCCCGCGTCTGCTTTCTTTTGCGCTAACCTTTCCTACTCTGCAGAGAACCTGAAGAACTTAGCTGAGGAGCACGAGAAGTGCCGTGCGTTTGTGGAGAACGGCGAAGCCACCATCAAGAAATTAGAAGGTGAGTAGCCGTCCACTCGGCTTCATTATGTTTCTGTTTCTTCTCTGCTTCTCTGCTAACCTTGCTTGTCTCTCCGCAGAAGATCATAAATTGTTCGCTGAAGAACACCAGGACTGCATCAAGCCGGAAGAGGTGCAAAAACAGCTGTCCGACCAGGCCGTCGAGCTGGTGAAGGACCACACCACCGAGATGGAGGAACTACAGCTCCAGCTGCAGAAAGCACTCGAGGACGCCATCAACATTGGCAAGGAGAGGGACAGAGCGATCGCCGAGAAGGCCAAGGCCGAGACAACCTTCAGAGCCAAAGAGAAGGCCCTTGAGCTGGAATGCGAGACGCTGAAGAAAACCAACGCTGATCTCTTTGCTCAGATGACCACTCTGCGCGAGATTCAGAATAGACATATTTCCAACGAAGAGTCTTGGAGGACCCAGCTGCAGCATCTGCGCCGTGAACTGACCCGTGAGTCTTTTCTTCACTGCATCTTTTCTTCTCGGTCGATTTTCTTCTCGGTTTTGAATCTTTCCCTTGCTATTGCAGAAATCTGGCCTCATCTTGATTCCACTAGCGCGCCTGCTGTGGCAAAGGCCCAGGCAGCTCGCCTTGCGAAGGGTGAGGCAGCTGATACTAGGGCCGAGATCGAGGACAGCCTGCTGGTGCTGCGAGGGTATTTCGAACAGCTAGCCGGCGTTGGTACTGACTTGGTGCATGTGAGCTTTGAGCTCCACAAGCTCTTCTGGCCTCAGGAGCCTGAGCCAACCACCATGCGGGGTCTCGCCTTCAAGCTGCAGAATGTGAAGGCCGAGTTGAAGAAATGGCGTGCCTCGGGAGCTCGGGCTGGCGCGGACATAATGCTCCTCTGTATTGCCTCCTGGTATGAAAATCTTAACATGCAGCTCATCCGCGGGAAGCGCAACGACTCCAGGTGGGAGACAGACCCCAGCTCCGTGGCCACGCGCAAATCGATCGCGTATGAAGTGGCGGAGTGCGCTGAGACGGAGATCTTCATCGATGGTCCCCCCGAGCCCGACACCGAGCTGGAGGAGGAAGAAGGAGAAGGTGACGACACGGAGTCCGACTTGGACGGCTTCTTCGAATCGCCTGAAGGCAAGGCCGGGAAAGGGAAGAACGTCGCCGTCGCGAGTAGCGATGAGGACGAGTACGCGCATATCGACACCGCGGCACTCGACTTCGGCACCTCCTCAGGAGCTGCTCTTGACGACACGGTACTCGCCCCCAGCCGAGCCTCCGGTTCCTCTTCAGCTCCAGGGCCCATCTCGGTGGCCACGGCCACTTCTGATCTGGCCGCCACCGAGCAGGACGCCGAGATGGAGGAGTCCGCCACCGTCCAGTCAGAAGCGGATGCCACCCATGCCAGCACCGAGGAGGATGCGGCAGCTAGGGCCACCACAGAAGATGCAGCAGCCAATGCCAGTACCGACAACACTGCCACCTCCACCTGATTTTACCTGCATACTTTTTTACTCGAACACTTATCAGATCCCCGGGATGCCGGGAGCATATGTATCAGACTTATTTATGCTTGCTACGCAGTTTTTATCCCCTCTTTGTTTATTTCGAAATTAATCAATTTGAGCAACACTGGCTCAATGCCGAGTTGCGTTTCCATGCGAGTCCCCGAGTTGCATTTCTTATTCACCCTATCTTTCATCTCTGCTCTACCCGCAACTTGTTGCTTTTTTGGTATTCGAGTCACAAGAATCAAGGAGTAGGGCTGCAAATACTTAGCCGCTAGAGACAATCATGGTAACGCAGCCCACCACTTAGCCGAGAAGACGAAACAGGTAGCAAAAGTAACAACCAATCTACTCGGTTCCTGCACTCTTTCTTCCTTAGATATTTTCGTGTGCTCATTGACCTTTTGCTTGTTCTCTTGCTTGCCATGAAGCCGGGTTTCGGACAGCAGCAGAGTCGAAGAGTTGGCATATAGGTTTAAACACAGTACTCGATGCGCTTATGAGTTCTGAAGTGGAGCAACCGAATAGACAAAGGGTCAAGCCGAGTAAAAACACTGAGAGCAATTTTTTGGACGAGGGCAGTCCCCGAGAACAATTTTAGATTGCAGAGTAGAATTTCAACTCGGATAAGAGGGTACATACACATCTTTCGCTTACGAATGAAAACGACGAAGTAGAGCTACGTTCCAAGGGCGCTTGGTTTCCTCTCCAGCTTTATCTGCCCTGTTCGCCTGCGATGGGCGCACATCTACAAGGTAGTACGCATCATTGTGCAGCGCTTTGCTCACAATGAAAGGCCCTTCCCAAGGAGGAGACAACTTGTGCATCCCGGCTGTGCGCTGCACCAGCCTAAGGACCATGTCTCCTTCTCGGAATACTCTTGGGTTCACCTTTCGGCTATGATAACGCCGCAGGTTTTGCTGGTAGATAGCCGAACGTGACAGAGTCAGCTCTCTTGCTTCTTCAAGCAGGTCAACGTCGTCTTCTCGAGCTTCTCTCGCCTCCACCTCAGTGTAGAGGGCTACTCAGGGGGAGTCATGCTCTAAGTCTATTGGCAACACGGCCTCAGCCCCGTATACCAAGAAGAATGGCGTGTAGCCGGTTGACCGGTTAGGGGTAGTCCTTAGACTCCACAACACCGCTGGCAACTCTTCTAGCCAACACCCAGGTGTTTTCAGCAACGGCTCAATCAGCCTTGGCTTTATGCCTGCCAGTACCATTCCATTTGCTCTCTCAACTTGCCCATTGGAGGCAGGGTGCGCGACTGACGCAACGTCTAGTCGGATATGCTTATCTCTGCAGAATCGCACCATTGCCCCCTCTGCAAAGTTGGTGTCGTTGTCGGTGATGATACTGTGCGGGTAGCCATATCTCATGATCACATCCTTTACGAACTTCACTGCTGTGACCCCATCGCACTTCCGAATAGGCTTCACTTCAATCCACTTGGTGAACTTGTCCACCATGACCAAGATATGTGTCATGTTGCCTTTAGCCGGCTTGAAGGGGCCAACCATATCCAAACACCAAACAGCAAACGGCCATGTGATAGGAATTGTTTTCAACTCGGAAGCGGGCATGTGAATCTTACTTGCGAACATCTGGCAGCCGTTGCACTTCCTCACAATATCTTCAGCTTGCTGCAGTGCAGTGAGCCAGTAGAAGCCATGCCGAAAAGCTTTCTTGACCAATGCCCGAGAAGAGGCGTGATGCCCACATTCCCCTTGATGTATCTCCACCAGAATTTCTTCTCCCTCTTCTGGGCTCACACAGCGTTGCAGCACGCCGGTGGCACTTCTCTTGTGCAGCACATCTCGGACTATAGTGTAGCCCTTGGACCTTCTCTGAATCTGCCTTGCAGCCACCTCATCTTCTGGTAGAGTGCCGTCCCTTAGAAAGGATAATATGGGCATAGCCCAGCTCGGTGTCTCCCGTATGGGAAACACTGGTTCGTCCAGTTCCATTGGGACGGGCTCTTGCGGTTGCACAGGAGGAGCAGGAGCGCTTCTTTGCAGCCCAGACCGATTGGCGAGAACTTCTTCAATGAATGCGACAGCCTCTGGGTTGAGGGCGGCAGTCCCCGAGTACGGAGTGGCAGTCCCCGGGTAAAGAGTGGCAGTCCCCGAGTAGGGAGTGGCAGTCCCCGAGTAGGGAGTGGCAGTCCCCGAGTAGGGAGTGGCAGTCCCCGAGTAAGGAGTGGCAATCCCCGAGTAGGGAGTGGCAGTCCCCGAGTAGAGGACGGCAGTCCCCGGGTTTCCTGTAGCATTCTCCCAGTCAATGTCCATAGGATCAGATTCCTCACTTGGCAGAGAAGGAACAAAGATGGATTCCGAGTTGGGGGAAGGCTTGATGGATGGCTTCCTCAAATGCTCCAAGCAATCCCTGCTGGGATGGACTGCCGAGAAGATCCCAACTTGGATAGCTCGTCTGCTGCTTCGTTCTCTGCTCGGTGAATGTGCTGGAACTCACAACCTTCGAAAAACCCAGTCATAGACTGCACCAGGAAACGATACGATGCCATGTTGGCATCCAAAGCATCCCAGGTACCCGAGACTTGCTGTACCACCAGATCTGAATCGCCATAGCATATAATGCGCTGCACACCAACCTCCTTTGCTACTCGCAAACCATGCACCACTGCCTCGTACTCGGCTACATTGTTGGATGCCTTGAAATGAATCTGCAGCACATACTTGAGCTGATCTCGCTTGGGTGACGTAAGCACAACACCAGCGCCAAGGCCTTCTTTCACCTTCGAGCCATCGAAATGCATCCTCCAATAGTTGGAAACTGGAGCAGGAGGTTCATACTGCATCTCGGCCCAGTCCACAAGAAACTCCGCCAGGACCTGGGACTTGATGGCTTCTCTTCTCGTGTACGCGGGAGCGTATGCTGCTAGCTCAATTGCCCACTTGGCTACTCTGCCACTTGCCTCCTTGTTGCCCATGATATCCGAGATGGGAGCAGAGCTCACGACAGTGATGGGGTGCTCCTGGAAATAATGTTTCAGCTACCTGGCGCCCAGGTACACACCATATGTCATCTTCTGGTAGTGCGGATAGTTTTGCTTGGAACTGGACAGCACTTCACTGAGATAATAGACTGGGCGCTGCACACTCTTGCCTTCTTCTTCTCGCTCCACCACTATCACCACGCTGACTACTCGGTTAGTCGTAGCAATGTACAACAGCATAGGCTCCTTGGGTAGCGGACTAGCCAAGACAGGAGCGCTAGCCAGCATTGCTTTCAGCTCATTGAATGCCACGTCCGCTTGCGGAGTCCAGACAAACTTGTCACTTTTCTTCATCAGCTGGTATAGAGGCAGAGCCTTCTCGCCCATTCGGCCCAGAAAACGGCTCAGAGATGCCAGACAACCCGTGAACTTCTGCACATCTTTCAGTGATCTCGGTAAAGACATGCTCTCAATAGCTTTTATCTTAGAAGGATTGGCTTCAATGCCCCGACTAGAAACCAGAAAACCGAGTAGCTTCCCAGCCGGTACACCAAAGGTGCACTTACTCGGATTCAGTTTCATTTTGTACTTGCGTAGGTTAGCAAAGGTTTCCTCCAGGTCGGCAAGGAGAGTATGTGTTTTATTTGTTTTGATGACAATGTCATCTACGTACACCTGCACATTCTTGCCGAGCTGGTCGTGCAAGCATTTCTGCATGCATCTCTGATAGGTTGCACCCGCATTCCTCAAGCCAAAACACATGACACGATAGCAATAAGCCCCATACGGGGTAATGAAAGCAGTCTTTATTTGATCAGCGGGATTGAGAGCAATCTGGTGGAAACCAGAGTAGGCATCTATGAAAGACAGCAGTTCACAACCAGCAGTGGAATCGATCACCTGATCGATGCGAGGTAGCGGGAAAGGGTCCTTGGGGCATGCCTTGTTCAAGTCGGTGTAGTCGACGCACATTCGCCATGCGGTAGCAGCCTTGGGATCTTCCTTTTTCTTCTCGACCATGACCGGGTTGGCTAACCAATCCGGATGCAGCACTTCCATGATGAAGTTGCTTATCAGTAACTTGGTGATCTGGTCACCAATGGCCTTCCTTCTCTCATCTCCGAAACGGCGCATAGCCTGCTTCACTGGTTTGGCGTCAGGACGCACATGCAAAGAGTGCTCAACCAACTCCCTCGGGACTCCTGGTAGATCTTCATTAGTCCAGGCGAATACATCCTGATTCTCACGGAGGAAGTGGATGAGCTCGCTTTCCTATTTCTCCGCCAACCCGGAACCAATGATGGCTACGCGGTCGGGGAACTCGGGGTCGACCTGGACTGTCTTGGTCTCCTTGGCAGCTTGGAAAGCAGTACCATGCTGGGTACTCGGCACACCTTGTGCACCAGCTTGCGCGGACTGAGCCATGGCCACCACCTCGTACATCTTCTTCTTCTCGGCAGCAATCACCATCGACTCTGCCAGCTTGGAGCTAGCCGAGGCACACTCAATGGACTTCTTGTAGTCACCAGCGATAGTGATGATGCCATTGGGACCAGGGATCTTCATCTTCAGATAAGCCACATGAGTAGAGGCCATGAACTTGCTCAGAGCAGGCCTGCCGAGTAGAGCATGATAGGGGCTCTGATGATCCACCACCTCAAAATGCAGGCGCTCTGTGCGGCAGTTCTCCCGGGTACCGAATAGCACATCAATCCATACTCGGCCAATCGGGTTGCATGAGATCCCGGGCGCGATGCCATGGAAGGTGGTCTTGCTAGGCAGCATCATGTTTTCGGCCAGGCCAAGCTTCTCGAGTGTGTCCTTGTACACAATGTTGATGTTGCTGCCGTTGTCGATTAGCACCTTGCTGAACCTCACATTCTTCTCGGGACCCAGGAAAGTAGGATCCAGCACCAAGGCATATGTACCCGGGTTGGGCATCACCTTGGGATGATCTGCTCGGGTCCACCTGATCTCCTGGTCACACCAATACATGTAGTGAGGGACATCAGGAATCACTGCATTGACCTCCATGGCCCGCCTGTGCTGTGATTGCTTGTCGACTGCCTCTGAAGTGAAGATCATATAGCTCTCGTGGTGCTCTTGGTACTGGTTGGAGCCATTGCCCCCATTGTTGCCATTGTTGTTGTTGTTGCCCTGATAGTTGTTGTTGTTGCCTCTGTTGTTATTGTTGCGGTTGTAGTTGTTGTTGTTGTTGCGGTATCTCTCGTTGTTGAAGTTCTGGTTGGCTCCTAAAGCCACTTGGTTCACATTCTCTCGTCTCGGGTACACTGGCGGCCGAGCTGCGGGTGCGCGAGTAGGCTGAACAGTAGCATTGGCGGCTGGCAGGGGAGGAGGAGGAGGCAAGCCATCACTCTTGATCACATCCCACCATTCGCATTGCCGAGTGAAAGTGCATGGTGCCCCATATGTGGTTTTGGTAATTACTGACAATCCCTATGGACTAATGTTTGCATTGAGTTATCCTTGTAGTTCTTGTTCATAAGAAATAATGGAGTTCATGTGTTGAACTCTATTAGCTTCCTTGATGGCCATTGTTATATTCAAGGATTTATATGAAGAATGGTCATGGTTTGAGTTGAGGTTATTTCTAGTGTGTCTTGAAGAAAAGTATTATGTTATCCTTCATGGTTATCTTCAAGACATCATCATTTGAAGTGAGAAGAAAAGATACAAGGTTGATCAAGCTAGTGATCAACACACAAAGCTACACGATGTACCAAGTGGGATTGTGTATCTCATGGTATGGTAAGAAATTGTCAATATAGCTTTGTGATCTAACCCATATATGTGTGTGTGGCATCTCTATGTGTGGTTAGGTATCTTTCCATGGGCATGAACAAAAAGGTAGATTTCATATAGCCCATGGTCTATGTCATCGTCGAGCGATGTTCGTCACCTAGCTTGACGTGGAAGCTCAAGTGAAGCATCTAGAAGAAATCCTATGCTTGAATCTTTCCACCCATATGGAGATTATGGTCAAGTGAAGATGTTCATGTGATAAGCTCTCTCATATTAGCTTATGGGAGAGCAATTCACAATCTTCACGAAGCGACGCGCAATCAAGAAAGGTGGTCCAACTTGAGGTGATTAAGATCGCCATCATCTAGCTCAATTAGATTGCGCAAGGCAAAGGTATGACTTATATAGGGTTTCTATTTTACCGGTCTCATTATGCTAGTTGGGAGACCGGATTATAGGATAGATAACCGTACTATCAAGAGGGGCTCTTGAATGCATATCTTGATCGTATCTATCGTAGAGAGCTCAAACCTTTGCATACTTGGCATCATCCTTCTTGGTTCTTATTTGGGTTTTCTCCATGTAAGGTTTTAGAGCTTGTCATGTTCTTCATGTCAAGCTCAAGTTCATCAAAAATGGATTTCGTATGAAAAACTTATCGCATTTTTGTTGTGGGAGGTTTCTACCGGTTGTCCTTCATTGATAGGCCAAACCTTTCATCATTTGGTTTTATATTCCCATTTGGACTATGATGTTTCTCTGCATATTCTTGTAGTTCTCGTTGTTGCAATTTCAACGAGCCCAAGAACATCAAAAACGGAGTCCGGATGCAAAAGTTACGACCGTTTTCGTATAGGGTGTTCTGCAGTTTTTTCCACCAGCGGAGGCTCCGGTGGTAGCTCCGCCGGAAACCCCTTCGGGTTGATGTTGGCGGAACCTCCGGTGAAACCACCGGAGGCTCCGGTGGTTGGGGCATTTTTTCAGCCATTTTGATGTCCTAACTCATACGGGGGGCGGAGGTTCCGGTGGTTTCACCGGAGGTTCCGCCCCTGCGCGAATTTTCCTCCAACGGTTGGATATTTGGGTGACCTATTTAAGGGGCCTTCTTCCCCAATGGTTCCTCAACCTTTTGGGCAAGTTTGACCTCCATTGTTGACCTCCAAAATCTTGCTCTCTCTCAATCCCTCCAATGATTCTTGCTTCCACTTGAGGGAAAAGAGAGAGGAGATCTAGATCTACCACTTCACCAATCAATCCCTCCTCTTTGTGAGGGGAATCTATTGGATCTAGATCTAGGGATTCATTTGTTGTTTTCCTTGTTCTTCCTCCTTCCTCCCTCCATAGCATTAGTTGCTTTGGTGGGATTTGGGAGAGAAGTTCTTGACCACTTTGTGTGTTCTTGCCATTGCATTAGGTGCATCGGTTTGAGTTCCCCACGAGATTCGTGAAAGAGAAGTTCGTGAGCTTGTTACTCTTGGGTGCTTGGTCACCGGAGAGATTGTTCCTCTTGGGTGTATTGAGCACCCTAGACGGTTAGTGCTTGGGGCTTCCACCTTGTTGCAAGAAGCTTCGTTGAGAGCCTCCAATTGAGTTGTGGAGATAGCCTCAACCTCGTGTAAGGTTTGGTCAACGCCTTCAAGTCGACCTCATAGTGGAAACGAGCATCCCCCTCACCGGAGAAGCTCAAGGAGAATAAGGTGTGCACATCCGTGCTATTGAGGAGCGCCTAGGTGGCTCCCCACCTCTCCAACGAAGACGTACTTCCCTTGGGAAGGAACTTCGGTAATCACACCGGTGTCTCCTTGTGCTTCGGTTATCTCTATACTCTAGCTCGTTACTTATGCATTTACCTTTGTGATAGCCATCGTGCTTGAAGTCATCTATCTTGCTATCTCATAGTTGTATATCATGCCTAGCATAAGTTGTTGGTGCACATAGGTAAACCTAGCTTGCATAGGTTTTGTGCTTGATAAATTAAACGCTAGTTTTATTCCGCATTTACTCAAGCCTAAACCGTAATTATTTTAAAGCGCCTATTCACCCCCCCCCCTCTAGGCGGCATCCTTCTACTTTCAATTGGTATCAGAGCCAGGGCTCTCATTTTTAGGCTTCACCGCCTTGAGAGTAATGATGTCGCTTAGTGAATTAGTGCAAGATCCCACATTTCATTTCAATGGCACAAACTATGATCTTTGGAAATTTCGCATGCTCATTTATTTCCGGGTCATGGACCCACACATGGAGCAAATTGTAGAGATGGGTTTTTATCCTCCAAAGGATCCTCAAAATCCAACTTTAGAGGAAGAGAAAAACTTATCCCTCGATGCTCTTGCTATTAATGCGTTTTTCCTTCTTGTGAGCCTTGTAGTTATTAAGCCACTTTTTCCTATTCGGAATGCTCATGAATTATGGACAAAGCTTCAAGATAAATATGGAGTGTCCAATATTATTGTGGATGGTTGCTCTCCCTCCATCTCCGGTCGTGATGAGTTCTCAACTTCTTCTACTTCACCAACATGTGGTAAGCCACAAACTAATGAGATGGTGAGTAGTGATAGGCTTTGCAATAATGATAGTGAGATTATTATTGATGATCCTTCATCTCTATCTTATTGCAATGTCTCGTCTTTGGACTTAAACACAACTAGCACAAAAAATGTTTTACATGCTTGTGTTGATAGTCTTTGCATATCATGTCGTCATTGCTTGACTAAATCTCATGATGATATGCTTGCTTTATCTTGTTCCCATGATAAAAATGATTGTGTTTCCTCTAGTATTTGTATGGCTAACAATTTAAAGGAAACTCAACTCTCTATGGAACAAGATGTGGACTTGAGTGGTGCCTCAAGTAATGATTCATCATTATCTACCACATTTTGCCTTATGGCCAAGGATTCAGAGGTATCTTCCACTTTGAACCCCAATATATATTATGATGATAGTAGTGATGATGATGTTGGTAAGGAAGATAATGATGAGTCTAAGAAATTACGCTTATGGTTCGCAAGCCTTGTTGGTGAGACCAAAGAAAATGTGAATGCTCTCCTAGAACAACTTGATGAGGCTAAATCTCTTGTAGATGAAAAGGAGGATATCATCGTGACTTTCGAAAGTCATAGTGGTAGTCATTCTATCAAGGTCAAAGAGCTTGAAAAGGCTTTTGACAAAGAGCGGTCTCTTAGATCTTCTCTTGAAGAGAAACTATATAGTCTAGAAGAAACATATGCTATTAGCGTTTCTAAGCTTAGAAGGGACAATGAGTTATCTCTTTATCTTGCTAATGAACTCAAAGCTAAAAATGTTGATGCTTGTGCTACTAACTCTATTTCTTGTGAAGCATCCACATTAAAGGAGAATGTTGAGCTACGGGCTCAACTTGAGTTGCTAACTAGTAATTATGGGAAATTGGAAGAAACTCATGAAAAACTCTCAAGCTCTCATAAGGATCTTCTAGTCTCCCGTGAGAGTCTAAAATTAGCTCATAAGGCTATGTTAACTAAGGTAACATCTTGTGATCCTCATGTGGACAAAGGCACAATATCTACTCTAAATGCTATATTGCCTTGTGCTAGTCCTAGTAATTCATCCTCTCATAATGTTCCCACATCTTATGATGAATTGCTTTCCTTACCTTGTTGCTCTAATAATGATGCATCTACTTCCTCTAGCTCTTGTGTTGATACTAACTATGTAGAGGAAATCAAAGAGCTCAAGGCCCAAGTCACTTCATTGGAGAAAGACTTGGAGAAGTGTCATAAAGGGAAGTCCACACTTGATAATATGTTGAGTGTCCAAAAATCCCCCAATGACAAGAGAGGACTTGGATTCATTTCCAATCACAAGAACAAGTCCAAGGTCGACAAGAAGAAGGGCCATGAACAAGTCAAGAATTTGGCGAATATTGTTTGCTTCAAGTGCAAGGTTGAAGGGCATCATGTTAGATCATGCCCTATGAAGAAGAAGAAACTTAGCGAGAAGCAACAAGGGAAGCGGCCACAAGTTCAACCTCAATCTCAACTTCAAGTTGAAGAAAGGCCTCTTCCTATGAAGACTCAAGCTAATGCTTCTCAAGTTGAGAAATCAACTAAGAAGAATGGAAGGAGTCGTTGTTGCTACTTATGTCGTGAAAAGGGCCATCTTGCTTCTTCATGCACAAATGGTACATTATCCAACCCTATCATAATTGATGATGTGTATTCCATTCGGAAGGATGATGTGGGCAATTTGTTTGCCAAATATGTTGGTACTCAAAGTGGTGTCAAGAAAAGAACCATTTGGGTAGCCAAGCCTATTGTGACTAACCTCTTAGGACCCAACTTGGTTGGGGACCAACAAGCTCAAACTTGATCAATAGGTGTTATCGGAGGGCATTGGAGACTTGGCTATATCATGAAGAATTAAGGGGTCTTCATCACGTATATTTTCCTTAAGCCAAGTCATTTGGATTATCACATCTCGATCTCATATTCCATGCTCCTTCTTGCGGTAACTTGTATTTATTACATTATATATATACATTGAAAGTTGCTTGCCCCTTTGCATATATTGGTTTTGTACCTTGCTTGTATTTTGTATATTTTGTGCTTACTACTTACTTATCCTTGAGTAATCTAGTATGTGTTTGTCGGTTCGCACAAAATGTATGTATGAGTTTGCTTTGAGCCTAATTGCATCTTGTGTGTATCTTATTTGGCTCTTTTGAGTGATTAATGGACTATCCCATTTTGGGAGAGTAATATGCCTTTGGCACTTCACAATCCCAAAATGTGTGTACATGAGGAATACCACATAGTGCTGATATTTCAATATTATCTAGTCTCTATGTGGTATCTCATACTCATGAGAAATTAAAATTCTAATGTCTATTGATTATCTCAAGTTGGTCTTTGTTTGCCTCTTGCTAAGAAGATACGGATTATCACATTATGGGGGAGTAATATGTTTGTGCATATTACAAGCCTAAAGAATGTGAACATTTAAGGTTTTGCCACGTAGAATTGATATTGTTAATTATCTTATTCCTATGTGGCATGTGTGCTCAAACAAGTTCCAATTTTCTTAAATGATTTTATTTGCTCATCTTTTGGTATCTTATTTGTGAGAGAGTTTCTTGGTGCGGTTTTCCACAAATTAGTACTAGAATTTTCCTTCTCGGGAACCGGTTGCTTCTTGATATATTAATCATTTCTTTGCATGATCATTCGACTATTGAAGCCACCAAGAATCTCTATTTAAGTATGGTGTTTTCATTCCTATCTTTTACCACATACTTATGTTTTGTGAATATGATTGTGAACAAATATACCACTGAGAAATATCTCCATACATCTCTTGTCTTTGACAAGTTATAATAATTTGTGGTAAGTTTATTGATCATATTTACTTTGTCCATTGCTCTAAAATTGCCTTGTTTCTTGCCAATGATTTGTTTGGTTCAAACTCCTTTGCGTCTTCCTTACTCTACTCAAAAAAAAAATTATGCTTTATTGAGTTAGGAAAAGCAATGATCCCATTCGTGTGCACTCTTATTCAAAGTCATACTTCTTTGTGTTACATTTCTTGGGGAAGCTATCCTACATTGAGTAGAACACAATTCTTTAATTGGTATTGCATCTTATTGCTTTTCTTGAGCTTGACTAGTGTTTGAACAATATATATGGAGAGTAATGATTCCATTGTGTGCATCTTGTATTCAAATGCAATATCATAATTAATGCACTATTATTGGAAGAACTATCCTATATGTGTTTGAACACTTGTTGTCTTGAAATTGGTATTTTATCCCAATGACTTGTCTCTTTGGAAGACGAACATTTTTCGTCTTGGTACTTTGTGTGCCATCATGAAAAGTGTAGAGGGTTTGTTTATTCGTTGATGTTGTTTTTGTTATCTTCTCTATTTGATTTCCTAAATCATGTGTTGATTTGGGGTTTTGATATAACTTGGACACTTTGTTTGATTTTATCTCTTGTGAGTGCCTTCTTTGTTTTAATTGGTATTTCGTCCAATTTGTATCTTGTTTGGTTCTTCAAAGTTTTGTGCATGTATATTTACTATGTATATTCTTTGACATGCTTACTTTCGTTGATCCAATATATAGAATAAACTCCATCAAATCCTAAATGGCTAAGATGTGCATAAAATTCAAATTCATATTAATATGCACATATTTATGTGGAGTTTGTCCTATGTATTGTAGTTGTTCTAACTACTTTGGACCCAATAAGTTTTGGGACCATTTTGTACTTGATTTTTGTTTTTAGGTACAATGGAGATACATTGGTTGCTTGCTTCATTCATAAGGAAGGTGTTCTCACCATCATATCATAGGAGTCAAGCTACGATGATTATCAAACTCGCATCCTCTTCATCACCAATGCCGTCTCGGTAACAACTATCTATTCCATGCATACATTTCTAGCTTTCAACCTTGTGTAGGTTGCATCTTGGCATGAATTCCATTTGTTGCATTTCATTTGGCTCTTGCAAATGTCTTATCAAAAACATATTTATTGCAACTATGAGTAAGCCGGGATGATTACATACTAAGGGGATATTTATAATCAATTTCATGATTCACCAATCCCAAGTATATTAATCTAGTAACTTCTACTTTAAGTCTCTCATATGCAATATTTATGAATTCTCAAAAACCATTTGAATCTTCTGTGATATGCGTTACCTTTCTCGAAGCATTCCAACTATCACTTTTCCCTTGTGATATTTGTGATGCTTTGATGAGTTTATTTTTTGTCCATCTATATCCCCTTAAGATTAAACTAATCCTAGTGCTTTGCTTTCAAACAAAAATCTTATTGGTATATTTATGAACCTATCTTCGATATCATGTTCTTTACCCTTGTACCTATTTTTGTGTGTGCATATTTCTTTGTGGATATATATCTTTGTGATTGGTGTCCACTTAGAAACTTATACACACGAGAATAGTTACATATTTAATTGATATTCTATTTCTTTAGTGACCATGTTTTATTGCTTTATATTACTTGGTGGTTCCTAAAAGGCACAAACTTTTCTTTTTCTTTTGGTATTCCTTTGGAATCTTATAAAGCTTGTGGACATATGTGTTTTATCATTTGTTGGTTTGTGTGTATGGGAAAGACATGATATGCACTATGTGACTCATATATTTAAAGACTATGATGAAGCATTGCTCATCCTATTAGTCTCCTACAAATGTCCTTCCTTGTCACACTCATCTCTTTCGGTTGAGTAAATCTTTACTTGTCGCTTCTTGATCTTAATTGCTCAACTCTTGTTTGTTTGCAAGTTGCTTTGCTACATTTCCTATCTATTCTCTTGCTCTTGTTTGTGTTCAAAATTATCTAGAAGGGAGTGATGATTCCATGTTGTGCACATTATATAGTAATTCAAATCTAACATTGTGCATGTACCTTGGGGAGTTCCCTCTTGATTTTCTAGAACACTTGGTTGATCTTATCATAATATTGATTTTGGTCAATCATTTTTTTCGGATCCTTTGGTTGGTTGCTTATTTATGAAAGTATCCTTCAATTTGACTTTGCTTGTAAATCTTTGGATCTTCAATATAGTTTGATCTCCCTCCATCTATTCCTAGTTGGATACATGCTCTTGATTTCACTCATATCATGAGGAATGCATACACTATGGGGGGGCTCTTATTATATTTGCCTTCTAATTTTTTTCCCATCTTGGCAATGGATGCCAATGGGGGAGAAGTTTAGAGGGTTTAAGGGAATTTGGTTCTATGCTTTAGTTTCGTTCTTAAGCATTTGCCTTCCATGCTATTGCATCCTTGCTCTTTGTTTTGCATGGTTGCTTAATTCATCATATAAACCCTCGTAAAAAGGGATTGTCATCAATTACCAAAATGGGGGAGATTGAAAGTGCATGGTGCCCCATATGTGGTTTTGGTAATTACTGACAATCCCTATGGACTAATGTTTGCATTGAGTTATCCTTGTAGTTCTTGTTCATAAGAAATAATGGAGTTCATGTGTTGAACTCTATTAGCTTCCTTGATGGCCATTGTTATATTCAAGGATTTATATGAAGAATGGTCATGGTTTGAGTTGAGGTTATTGCTAGTGTGTCTTGAAGAAAAGTATTATGTTATCCTTCATGGTTATCTTCAAGACATCATCATTTGAAGTGAGAAGAAAAGATACAAGGTTGATCAAGCTAGTGATCAACACACAAAGCTACACGATGTACCAAGTGGGATTGTGTATCTCATGGTATGGTAAGAAATTGTCAATATAGCTTTGTGATCTAACCCATATATGTGTGTGTGGCATCTCTATGTGTGGTTAGGTATCTTTCCACGGGCATGAACAAAAAGGTAGATTTCATATAGCCCATGGTCTATGTCATCGTCGAGCGATGTTCGTCACCTAGCTTGACGTGGAAGCTCAAGTGAAGCATCTAGAAGAAATCCTATGCTTGAATCTTTCCACCCATATGGAGATTATGGTCAAGTGAAGATGTTCATGTGATAAGCTCTCTCATATTAGCTTATGGGAGAGCAATTCACAATCTTCACGAAGCGACGCGCAATCAAGAAAGGTGGTCCAACTTGAGGTGATTAAGATCGCCATCATCTAGCTCAATTAGATTGCGCAAGGCAAAGGTATGACTTATATAGGATTTCTATTTTACCGGTCTCATTATGCTAGTTGGGAGACCGGATTATAGGATAGATAACCGTACTATCAAGAGGGGCTCTTGAATGCATATCTTGATCGTATCTATCGTAGAGAGCTCAAACCTTTGCATACTTGGCATCATCCTTCTTGGTTCTTATTTGGTTTTTCTCCATGTAAGGTTTTAGAGCTTGTCATGTTCTTCATGTCAAGCTCAAGTTCATCAAAAATGGATTTCGTATGAAAAACTTATCGCATTTTTGTTGTTGGAGGTTTCTACCGGTTGTCCTTCATTGATAGGCCAAACCTTTCATCATTTGGTTTTATATTCCCATTTGGACTATGATGTTTCTCTGCATATTCTTGTAGTTCTCGTCGTTGCAATTTCAACGAGCCCAAGAACATCAAAAACGGAGTCCGGATGCAAAAGTTACGACCGTTTTCGTATAGGGTGTTCTGCAGTTTTTTCCACCAGCGGAGGCTCCGGTGGTAGCTCCGCCGGAAACCCCTTCGGGTTGATGTTGGCGGAACCTCCGGTGAAACCACCGGAGGCTCCGGTGGTTGGGGCATTTTTTCAGCCATTTTGATGTCCTAACTCATACGGGGGGCGGAGGTTCCGGTGGTTTCACCGGAGGTTCCGCCCCTGCGCGAATTTTCCTCCAACGGTTGGATATTTGGGTGACCTATTTAAGGGGCCTTCTTCCCCAATGGTTCCTCAACCTTTTGGGCAAGTTTGACCTCCATTGTTGACCTCCAAAATCTTGCTCTCTCTCAATCCCTCCAATGATTCTTGCTTCCACTTGAGGGAAAAGAGAGAGGAGATCTAGATCTACCACTTCACCAATCAATCTCTCCTCTTTGTGAGGGGAATCTATTGGATCTAGATCTAGGGATTCATTTGTTGTTTTCCTTGTTCTTCCTCCTTCCTCCCTCCATAGCATTAGTTGCTTTGGTGGGATTTGGGAGAGAAGTTCTTGACCACTTTGTGTGTTCTTGCCATTGCATTAGGTGCATCGGTTTGAGTTCCCCACGAGATTCGTGAAAGAGAAGTTCGTGAGCTTGTTACTCTTGGGTGCTTGGTCACCGGAGAGATTGTTCCTCTTGGGTGTATTGAGCACCCTAGACGGTTAGTGCTTGGGGCTTCCACCTTGTTGCAAGAAGCTTCGTTGAGAGCCTCCAATTGAGTTGTGGAGATAGCCTCAACCTCGTGTAAGGTTTGGTCAACGCCTTCAAGTCGACCTCATAGTGGAAACGAGCATCTCCCTCACCGGAGAAGCTCAAGGAGAATAAGGTGTGCACATCCGTGCTATTGAGGAGCGCCTAGGTGGCTCCCCACCTCTCCAACGAAGACGTACTTCCCTTGGGAAGGAACTTCGGTAATCACACCGGTGTCTCCTTGTGCTTCGGTTATCTCTATACTCTAGCTCGTTACTTATGCATTTACCTTTGTGATAGCCATCGTGCTTGAAGTCATCTATCTTGCTATCTCATAGTTGTATATCATGCCTAGCATAAGTTGTTGGTGCACATAGGTAAACCTAGCTTGCATAGGTTTTGTGCTTGATAAATTAAACGCTAGTTTTATTCCGCATTTACTCAAGCCTAAACCGTAATTATTTTAAAGCGCCTATTCACCCCCCCCCTAAAGCCACTTGGTTCACATTCTCTCTTCTCGGGTACACTGGCGGCCGAGCTGCGGGTGCGCGAGTAGGCTGAACAGTAGCATTGGCGGCTGGCAGGGGAGGAGGAGGAGGCAAGCCATCACTCTTGATCACATCCCACCATTTGCATTGCCGAGTAGTGTGGTTAGCAGGCCTCGAGGGATGATGAGTGTGAAAGCTGCATGGGCCATCCTTCATGTCATCGAAGACAAACTTCTTCGGCTGCTCGGAGTTCCCGCTACCCCACGGTGGGCGCCAACTGTCGTGGTGGTGTCACGGCAGATGCCATGGGATGGCTAAAGATGTGGGGACGATGGATGCTGGAGGTGCTCGGGGAGGGATCACACGACGAGTAGACGCGTGAGATAAAAACAACACACTGCAAACAACACGATCTACCCAGGTTCAGGGCCCTCGTGAGGGTGTTCGCGGTGGCGGACTGAGCGGGCACCTCCGCAACCGTTGCCATCTCGACACCCAAGTTACGCCGCGTAGCGCCTACTCTGCTAGGCCTCCTGGCGACTGGCGTGAAGCCGTGAGCCTTGTTGTACTCGAGCTGGTCTAGACTCAGCTCAAGCCTGATCTTCTCCAACTCCGCCTGCTCGGCAAGCAGCTCCTGGCGTTGCCGCTCGAGCTGCTCCCTGGCGGCCAGGAGCTCGATGTCGGTGGGAGTGGGCATACCGGCTCGCGCAGCAGACGCGGGGATGACCGTAGAGGTGGAAGGCGGCAAGTTGTTCTCCCTCTCGTAGGGCCGGTGAGTCCTGCCACCAGCAGGCGGTTCGTCAACCTCCTCGACGACGGCCGCAGCGCCAGTAGCAGTTGCGCCAGTGTTTGCCGCCAGACCCGTCACCATCACCTCAGCGCGGCTCGCAGAGCTGCATGCGGGCCTTCCGCGAGCAGCAATCACCGCGGGAGGATCCTCCGCGTCCTGCACCAGCTCGGGGTACGCGCTGTTGGCGACGGTGGCGACGTAGATGAGGTGAGAGCCGAAGGAGATCACCGTGCCGCCCTCAGGCATGGCCATGCCGCCGAAACAGCCGGCGTTGTCGGTGACGAAGTCGAAGGAGCCGAATCTGTGGACAAGGCCACAAACCACGCGCTCCGCTGAAGAAGATCCCGTCCGAACAGAAACTCCAGCCAGCGCCGCTGGTTGCCCCATGGTGGGCGCCAACTGTTGTGGTGGTGTCACGGCAGATGCCATGGGATGGCTAAAGATGTGGGGACGATGGACGCTGGAGGTGCTCGGGGAGGGATCACGCGACGAGTAGACGCGTGAGATAAAAACAACACACTGCAAACAACACGATCTACCCAGGTTCAGGGCCCTCGTGAGGAGGTAAAACCCCTACTCCTGCCTCTCCGTATGTATTATGATGTTTCTCCGAGTAGCCACAGTACAAAGGATATCGTCACCGAGTAGCCACTCTCCTCTCTCCGAGTAGAGCTAGGTCAGGAACTTAGGGTTTCTAGGGTTCCAAGTGAGCATGCCTCGCGCAGGAGGCGGCGGGGCACCTTATATACCTGGTGCCCAGCCGGATACGTCCAAACATGGACAAGTGTCGACATAGTGTGCACATCGTCCTTCTTCCGGGTTCCCGCTGACAGCTTTGGTTCCTAACCTTGGCTTCATCTGGAAAGTCGTTGGGCAAAACTAGGGGACAGACTGGTATCACTGTACCTAAGCACAGAGTAGGCCCCCCTTATCCTGCCACGGCCTGCTTCCATGCTGTCACTGTCAGGCAGGCCGGTCCCAGATGAACAGTAGTTCGAATGCTGCCAAGTACGGACCCAGGATACGCGGGATCCTGTGTCAGAACGGCTCCTTTGACTTTCTGGCCCGAGTAGGTTCCCGCCAATTGTTCCCGCCAATTGTACTCGGGCCAACTCTTCTACTCGAACGTAGAGAACTTGAATGATTCTTCCTTCTGGCCATCTTGAGGTGAGACCGAGTAGCAGTCTGCCGGGTAGCGGGTACCGGGTAGTCGGCTACTCGACCAAACCTCTCTTCTGTAAGGCGCCTTTATCCTTTGCCTTTACCCTACTCGGGGGTAACCCCCCGACAAATGGACAAGACCCTTTTCCTAATTAGGGTCGACACTAGCAGGCCTCAAAACCACGTCGGGCCTCCTGCCGGTGCCTTATCATCAAATTATTATTACCCAAAACATTAACATGTTGTTGATTGAATTGAAATCCAACTATCAACTAAACAGGTGATAAGATGGACAACAAGACTTGAGCGCAAAACAACACTAAGCATGCAACTACGACACAAGGCCAACAAGGTAAACAAACAACAGTTAATAGGAAGTGGGAGGAAGGCTATATCATGGCTGCAAGGTAAACATATGATAGGATCGAGACACAAGCATCGAATCATAAGGCTAGCATAAAGGCAACGGAAAGAATCGGTAACAAGTGATGAAAGGCAGCCATAGGCAGCAAGTGAGTATACTTGCCTGGAATCCAGCAAGTAGAGGTACATCCGCAGAACTTGTCGTTGCTCACATCATCTCAACGTCCTATCCGGGAAGAAGCAACGAACTAGAACAAACACCGGATGCAACAATTACTTCTACGGCAAAATATCCAGCATGATCAAGATATGGATGCATGACAAGTTTAAGGATGCATCAAATATAAACTAGTTGACATGGTAAACATATTTAAATGGGCCCATATGCAATTTGGATTGCATATGGAAAAGCCCATGAATTAATGTTGAATTAAATGATCAACAAATAACCATCATGTGAAAGTTGATTAGAATGATGCATGGATGAGGAAAACAATGAGAAAACAACAATAGCTTCAATTTGAAAAGGTGTTTTACCAAGTTTGGAATTTTATTTATTAAGTTATGAAATTTGGCTTCTTAAGTGAGTTACACAAGCATTTGTTGTTTTCACCTGTTTTAATTGTCCAAAACAGATAACAAAAATTATATTTGGAAAGAACACAAAATTTTAGATGGAAAACATATTTCATTTGTTAAATTTGGAATTAAAATGAGCAAGTTATTAATTTGACAATTTTAAATGCATTAAATAATAAACAGTTGTTTTCAGCAATTTAATTTATTCAAAACAGAAAACAAAGTTGATATTTGGAAAGCTTATTCAATTTTGCATGGAAAACATATTTTACATGTTGGAATTGGATTTGAATTGCCCAAGTTATGAATTTTGCAATTTAAAAGGGTTTAATTAAAGCATTGATTTATTGCACCACTTTTAATTAGGAAAAACAGTAAACAAATTGTATTGAAAAGGTTGAAAACATGTAGCAAATGTTTCACTGAACATTTTGAGCTATTAAACATAATTTTTGGGTTATTATTGAATTTATTATGCAATTTTTCATAAGTAGTCTTATTCTGCCTTTTTTAGTAAACAGAAGGAAACATGTTCAAAATTAATTCAATTGTGACCAAATAAAATACCAATGTGTAGAGTTTGTTAAGACAAATTTTTAGAGCCCAAGTTTGCTCAAATTGGATGAACAGAACTAAAGTTATGAAATTCCAAAGTTTGAACTTTTAATTGCATTTTTAGTAATTAATTATTTAGTGCAAAAATTATTACAGAAACATATTGCAATTTTGTTACTAATGGAAAGAGCACAAGATTTTGAATCCACAGAAACTTGATCGTTGAATTTGGAGCAATATTCAATTTTATATTGATTTTAGAAATAAGGTTTCAGATCTGTTTTCTGGAATTCGAGAAAAAAACAGAAAAAAGAGGGAAAAAGGGGTTGGCTTTGTGCCTAAGGGGATTCGAACCCTGGACCTGCTGGACGCGTGCAAGGTGTGCTACTAGCTGGGCTGTGCTCGGCTTGGTGATACCATACGGATCTGATGCAAGAAGATGTAAACTTTGCGGTCTTTAACTAAAACTGAAATTCGCATCTGCAGACTCCACACTGTACCACGACGGGAAACGACTGAGAACGCGACCACGGCGACCAGCTCGGTTCGATGGTGACACACAGAGCAAAGGGAGGGGGTGCAGCGACGAAGGGAGTGCTCACCTCGGGGGGAAGCTTGGCGGCGCGGACGGCGTGGATCCCGGTCGAAGAAGAAGACGCGACGAAGGCGAGGACTACGGCTGCGTCCTACCTGACGGACGTAGAAGACGGGGAAGATGATCATGGCGGGGACGAATGGATCATCCTCGGGCTCCGATCTTCGACGTAGAGGAAGAAGGTGTTGAGGCGGTTCCATTCCCGCAGAGACCTTGGCCGGAGGACGAGCGTAGTGGCGGCGCCAAGTGCACGAACTTTCGGCCATGGAAGGTGTGGTGCGGGTTCAGAAAAAAATTCATGAAACGGAGGGGAACAGAGGAGAAGGTAGGAGATGGCGGCGGCTGGGAGATGGAGAGGAGAAGCTAGGGTTTCGCCTCGGGGGTCTTCTTGTAGAGGGGGAAGGTGGGGAGCAGGTGGAAAATGGGATCGGTGGAGAGGATGACGTCCTCCTCGTGCTCTCCTGTACGGACGAAGGTGGAAGAAGGGTATCGGGCCAGGACAGAGATGTGGGCTGGGCTGGGCCTAGCGAGGCAGCCCCAAAACATTGTTGTTTTCTTTTGTTTATCCATTTTTCAGGGAAAGAAAAAAAAGGAGAAGTGATTTAGGGATTTAGAGAACAAATTTTAACCATTTAAAATATTGTAGAAAATGTTTTTATCGATGCCATGTGATATGATGCATGACGATGCAAAAGAGAAAACAACAACCAAGACTAATTAGGGAAAACCCCGGGAGTTACACTCGAGTCTTCTTGGAATTTGCTGGGATGTACCACCGGGGCATCCCCAAGCTTAGGATTTTCACTCTTCTTGATCACATCATATCATTCTCTTCTCTTGACCCTTGAAAACTTCCTTCACACCAAAATTCTCACAATCTTCATTAGCAACGTTAGTGCAATCGAAATAATAAACTCACATGGTTCATTTTCAACACAAGACAAGCACTAAAAAACACATTAGATGTTGTAAGAACTTCTTTTAAAACTGTTTTTTCTCAAAAGAGCACAAAAAGAAAGAGATTAAGATGCAAATGCAATTGTGGGCAGAAATCTGTCAAAACAGAACAGCAGGCAGAGATCGATTTTTTCGAAAATCTTATGTTGATCAAATAAAAAAGTGGTCAACTAATAAAAGTTGCGTATATAGCCCAGGATTTAGAACAAAAAAGCTCAGGTAATTTAGAATTTTCTGTTATTTTATACGTAATTAACAGTGGACAGAAGAAATATGTTTCCTGCGCAGAAATCCGAAATATAGTGTCAACTTTCCACTAGAGGCTTTACTTGGATCAACAAAAACACAAAAGAAAATATACAGCGGGGTTGCTAAGGAAATAGAAAACACCAAGGAAAACAAAGAAAAAGAGAATGAAACAGAGAAATAAAACGGGTTGTCTCCCGGTAGCGCTTTTCTTTAACGCCTTTCAGCTAGGCCTAGAAAGGTCGAATCAAGTAGATGCTCACATAAGAAGTATGAATTGAAGCAAAAGAGAGCATCAAGAAGCAAGTATAAAACAAATTTAAGTCTTACCGACTTCCTATGCATAGGAATCTTGTAAAGAAATAAATCAAAGAAGCTCAAACTAGAGATCATGGGAAGGTAGAACAACAACAACTTCAAAACTTTCAACAAAAAGAGAGGTATTTTAGTAACATGAAAATTCCTACAACCATATTTTTCCTCCCACATAATAATTTTCAGTAGCCTCATGAACAAACTCAACAACATAATTATCACATAAAGCATGTTTGTCATGGTATAAAAGCACACAATTCATATCAAGCTCAAAAAGAGTGGGATCAAAATTTAAAATCAGCTCTTCTTTTTCCCCACTTTTAGCAATATAAAAACAAGATAATTGCTCACTCTTAAAATATATAGGAAACATTATAGCAATCCTATTTTCGGTAGCATTATGATTTATAACATCAAGTAATATAGGACCATCATCAAGAGCATTATCATATAAATTTTCTAAATAAACTTCCTCATTATCATGCATATCAATAGTTGGAATAAATAGAGGATTCTCATAGGATTTATAAAAGTAGAATGTATTATCATAAATAAAAGTAGAAATATTATTCTCACAAGTTTCATTCATAGTAGTATCAAGGTCACAAGTATAGCAAGTATCAACTTCATCAAAAAGAAATATTTCAAAAGAATCAATAGGATCATCACAATTATGAGTTAAAGATTTACTATCATCGGGAGGTAGACATGGGTTCCATTCTTTCTCCTCTTGATCATCACTCTCCTCCTCTTTTTCCTCCAAAGAAATTTCAGTTTCATCAATTTCTTCTTCCATAGTTTCCTGCAAGGCATTAGTCTCTCCCTTTGGGGGAGAGAATCTATTAAGATAATCTATTATGTAGTAATTACAATCCTTGTAATTATCAAAGCAATATTTAGGTATAGAATAAATCTCATATTTATAAGGTGCATCATTAATACTTTCAAACAAATAGGCAATTTTGAATGCACCCTTCCAAGCAATAAATTCTTCAGTTTGTTCCACATCATATAATTCATAATTTCCCTTAACATAAGAAGATATGGTAACATTATCATTATACTCACATTGAAAAGGGAGGTGTTTATACCTCCTACAGCAACAAGATTTATCGAAGCAATAAGTAACATTATAAGTAGAGCACATTTTTTTAGCATAGTCATGCAATTTATTAATTTGCTCCCATAAGTGTATCCCTTTTTGTGACAAGCGGTGTTCCTTATAATGTTTTTGTTGTTCATCCGTGAACCCACCTTGACTAAAAGATCTAGTTTGAAAGACATCAAACAATGATAGCAAGCACGATAAAGCAAAAATAACTTCACTTGAAAATACTTGAGTTGCTTTCTATGCTATAAAGTAAACTAAATTTTTTTTGTGTGTTTTTAATATAGATAAGAAAAACAAGACAAAAATAAAAACAAGACAATAAATTAAATAAAGAGGTTGAGAGTGAGAGACTCCCCTTGCCAGAAGACTTCCTTCTCCCCGACAACGGCGCCAGAAAAAGTCCTTGATGGTGTAGATCTTGCACTCGTTGGGATACCCCAAGAGGAGGGTGTGATGACACACTGGTAGGAGTTTTCCCCTTAGTTAATAACCAAGGTTATAAATCCAGTAGGAGAAAGAGAACCTTCGGAAGGTTGATTCCACTGATGGTGGTGCTGGTGCTTCACCGGTGTCAGCAACAACGTGGAACCTGCACACAAAGGTACAGTGAGGTTGTCAATCTCACCGGTCTTGCTGAAAACAAAGTGTGGGGACCCTAGACTAGCAGTCCGAGACCTCCAGTATGCATACATTCACGATCCCATGATCAGTTAGTAGTGAACAACATACTCGAGTTGGCATTACAGATACGACATCCACTACACGAATACACGGCTTACACAACTGGTCACATGACTCAGTTTGAAAACAACTGCCACGCATGGCAGGAACACTCACTAAAAACAGCGGAAGTATACAAAACACACTCGTGGTAAACCCAAGTCACGCCATGACTACCTACAGGCTACTGACTCGGAGACGTTCCTAGCTCGTACAGCCGTCAGCGACACCATCTTCTTCAGGTACTCTGGGTTTCTGCTCAAAGTCTGGCTAAGACAATAGCCAAGGACGAAATCATTGTGAGTACATTGGAATGTACTCGCAAGACACCCCAAATGAAAGCTAAACCTGCAAGTATGCATATATATATATAGGTGGTAGGAAGGTTGTAATTAAGGTTCAACTAGCCATGATGAATTTGAAGACACATCATGGTTGCACAAGTTTTAGTTGTTTTTGTTGAAGAAGATACTTCAAAAGATATTTTATTTCTCTTGTAGATATTGCATATCCACAAAGTTTCGATAAAGCATTCTAAATAAAAGAAAGTTTCTCTTTGCAAAACTTCTTGGAGAATCACCTCTTCAAAACCATCATTTTCCTCGTACCTCAAAGGTACAATTATTCCCTTTCAGCGTACCTCCCAGGTACAATTCCAAAACACTTTCCAGCTTTTTGAAAACTTTGACACAATGCTAGCTACATGGCCATTCAACTGTCCATATCCGAGGACTCTGCTATTCTGAATAGTTTTACTCTGCAGAGGTGTACACAATCCACAAGATCCAGTACATCCGCCGTGAACAACCACGGACTGTCCAAGACAGTATGCAAACATCAGATAACTGGTCCTAACTATCCACTATGCAAGCTAGTAAATGGCTACCTCTTCAACTGGGTTTGTTCTCCCCGGCACCGAGTGAGTCAGCCGTATCGATCCGGTTTCCCCTGACAACACACTGCCATGACAGGAGACCCAACTGTTGCAACCAGTGGCGAACTTAATCCCCACACTTTGAATGTCCCATGTTTTCCTTTCTGGCGACAATTCGGTTTGGAGGAATCTATACCCTATAGCACATTGAGGTAGACACGGACTAACACCGACAAGCTTTTAGCTAGACCCCGTTCCCATATTGGGGTAATGTGGCAGCACGGTTTGGTTGTCCGGCGAAGACTAGGTTATGTGTCATTTTTGGAAACCAAGTCGAAAACATTTTCTTCTTCACATACCTCCCTCGGACAAGGTCCCACCTTTCCTCGGGGTTTTTCCAAGCTTTTGTTTTCCAAAAACATCAAGTTAAAAATGTCCACTAAGGGACTTAAGTTGATTAAGTGATGATACTAAAATATCTAAAGGGCTTGGTAACACCAAGATTATATGGTAGACATAGCATAATATAAACCTAAAATGGATAGTGGTAAAGTCCACTTAAAAGAGTAGTTTTTGAATCAAACTTTTGTAAAACTTCAGAAGTAAAAAATGCATGATAGATAATAATAAGTAAAACAACAGCAAGCATTTAGAGTGGCTTGCCTTGTCACTGGTCTTGGTCTTGCTCTTGAAATAAACAAGAGTTGCAATAAAAACCTCTCCGGGAAATAATACCGTCTTTGACATCTAACGTCGTAAACTCAAAAAGGAAAACACCCAATCATAACAAAACAAAGGCAAGCACTTGAGAAAAAAGTAACCGTACATCAAGCATTTCATCAAACAAGTATACTCACAAACAATATTACTAGGGTGCACACCATCAAGAAAAACATGCCTAGACAACACACATGAATAACACTGGATTCGATGTCATGGATCCCCAAACAAAATGGAATGAGTTCAGTGGGTGTGCCACTCTCATATCATGCTCAAATAAGTTCAAATGAGTCTCTGGTCATTCATGAGGATGAGAAAAATAACATGAAAACAATCTACAAACAACTACACATGCACAGGAAATTAATAACAAGCAATAATACAAGCCCATAGTGACACCTGTTTTTCTAAACATGGAGAAATAATATAAACAGTAGCTAAGAAACATAATAACAGAGACAAAACAATACCAAACATGTCATGGCATCACTCAATGCATGAAAATAATCATGGAGCAAAATGACCACTAAAACTAGAGATGCAAAAGGGGCTATTTAGACATGTAGACATGCATAACCATAATAGATCATTAAACAAGATTTATTCTAACTTGATAGATCTATAATATAGCACCCAAATAACAGATAAAACAACACCTACACATTCTAGTAATATCAAAATAACAATCTAATCAATGCCTCAAAAACTAAGCATGCAAATAACAACTTATGGCAGAAAATCATCTAAAACTATCATAGCATGACAAAGTTATCTAGAGATCACTCAAGAATGCAAGCAAGTATAATATGCTAGAATAACAGTAGCTATTCTATGGAAAATAATACTAAAGAATTTATTCAATTCATCATACCAATATGAAGAATAACATAATTTTAACCTATTTTTACTAGGAAAACAACATATTGAGATTTAAACTATAACAAGCATGGCTTTCACACACAAATCCTAACATGATAGTGTAACACTCATAACACATATCAAACATGTATTAATACCCTACACATGCTAGGAATCAATTTTATAACAAAAACAATATAACACACAATTTAATAAAGGCATAGCAATAATATGCAGAAAAGAGCTAAACACTAAATATTGCACCAAGGCTATTCTTTAACCCCTAAAATCATGAAAATCTAGTATAAGGTTCTACTAGTCACTAGCAAACCAACACAGGTGGATTCACATAAAAATTCATCACCAATAAAAATAAACAATTCACAGAATGCTCCCTGGCCTAAAACTAACATGCATGTCATTTTCACACCACAACTCAAGTCAACACAAGGCCAACTTCCACACATAGACATTTTCAAGGGCTACTCAGAAAAGTTGAGTTTGCATGTTTTGGATACATAAAACTTAAGTTATTAAATAAAAGATGTTAATGTGTGTCTCTGCCATTTATTTTATTTCTCCTAAAATACAGCACAAAACCCAGATCTACAAGTTGGAGATGGTTAAGAATTTGTATAGCTATAACTGTGATTTTTATCTTGGCAAGATTCACTGGTTAACATTTTCATTTTGGTTAAAAGGAAAACACCAGAAACTGATCTACAGGAAATTAATAAAACAACCTGCAGAAGAATGGCTAACGGGCCAGATATGCGAAGGAGTTGGGCCGGACAGAGGCAGGCAGGCCCGCGGGCGAGCGCGCGCTGCTGAAACGGTATGCGACCGTCAGACCTGAAATCGGCGGCTGCGATTAGAAGGTCACGCGTTCAAATGGAACCATCAGATGCAGATCCGACGGCAGGCATCGGGCCACGCCTCCACCCGCCGGCGACGACCAAGGAACGCGGAGGAGTCCGCTCTGTCCGCCATTCGGAGAGCGAGGGCTCGCCGCTGGTGGCTGCGGAGGTCACCGGGAAGCGGATCTAGGTCGAGGAGGATCAGAGGGTGATGTCGAGTTGAAAGCCCCCACTCCCGCTTGCAGGGAATGGCCGAGGGTGAGTCCTGGACGAGGTGCGGCGGCCGGCGACCAAGGTCATCCTCGAGAGCACACCTGTAGAGGATAAATCTCAAAATTAAAAAGGGCAAGAGCCTATAGAGGCCAAGGGAGAGGGAACTAAGCATACGGCGAGGGAAAAGAGGACCTGCAACGGTGGCTCGATGAGGAGGCCGTCCGCGGTGGCTCCGGGTCGATTCCGGTGATGCAGAGGGAATGAGAGGGGGTTTTCCACCTAGGGTTCGATTGGAGGGGTGTTGAGTCGGGAACGCGGGGTAGGAAGCTTGGAGGAGGCTCGAAGGGGGTTTGCTCGTTGGAGGTCCGTGGTGCGTCCATGGCGGCCACGGTGGTTGAGGTCGAGCGGGCTAACGAGAGGGGGGTTCTTTGGGATGTTTGCAGCTAGGAAGATAGGGCATGGTGGGAGTGTCCTCAAGGCGAGAGAGGGAGGCAGGAGGCTCACGGGAGCGTCGGCAATCGACGGAGTTTGCTCTGCACCCGTAGGTGTTCGACATGAGTTCGAGGGAGAAGGAGGGTGGTCTGGGGTAAGTGAGGGACACAGATTGGTTCGTGGAGATCACTTGAGGCTAGTAGACAATGCCGCGATGATCGGCATGCGCCCACGCGTTGGAACGCGAGGGACGTGTCAAACGGGTTCTGGGCGCCATGGCCAGCTCGTGGGTAAGGAACAAGGAGACAAAGGGACGGTGTATGCTCTCGCCAGGGAGTCACTAGGGTCTAGAGGAGTTCGCTGGCGCGATGGCTTCTTCTAGGATGCACTGTGGAGATGGAGTGGAAAATGGGTGGTGATCACTCCCTTGTCTACTTGTGGTTGGATGTGAGAGAGAAAGAGAGAGAGATAGCTATGTGTGGATAGACCATGTCTAGGAGAGTGAGGGGGAGGTTTTCTATCTCACAGAACAGGAGAGAGTCACAGAGAGCCCAATAATTGATCAAGACATGTATGAACTCAATAGTGTCCAGGAATAGCAGATATGTTTTTGATTGTTTTCACCATAATTTTGAATAGAACACATGTGCAACATCATGTCCATAGGATATAGAATCAAAAATGGAGTCTAGGGGTGGTGGTCTCAAGGTTTTCTGAAAAATATTTCTTTCACAAAATTTTGGGAATTGAAAAATGGCAGAAACTGTTTTTAAATGTTTTCTTCAAAATTTTCTAAACAACTTGCAAATGTTTTTGTATAAAATGGTCCCACATGTCCATAGGCATGTTGGGTAATTTTTCCAAGATTTTAGGAAATACTTTTCTTCACAAAATATTTTAAAGTCCATTTATGGACTTTTGGAAAATGGAAAATAACAAATAGTAAAATGCTTTTAAAACAAATATTTTTGAGTTGGTATGATAAAGTATATAATATAGGTCTCAAAAGTGATTTTTAATAAACAACTCTTTTGAAAATATTTGAGGCATCAAGTGGAAAAAGGGTGAAAACAGGAGTTTATTTAATAGGCTAAAAACCATGAGAGATAAATAATTAAATGGCCATTGGAAAATAAATGGACCATATGGATATGATGTATAGGGTATGGAGAGTACAAGGGTAGGTTGATGGGGCTTGAAAACTAAGAGGAGTGGTTTTGAGCAACACAGAAACAGTGCATAAAAATAACAGGGATATGATCAACCTTTAGGGATGCCTTCTAAAGGACTTTGAAAGAAGATACCAAAGTGTTTCAATATCCAAATTAATAACTTGGATTCATAGCATGGATATATAAAATGATATGTATTATGATGCATTGATGATTAGCTCAAGATTTGTCATAGAAGCATGTCTCCAAAGTTGGAGATTTTTAAGAAAACAGAAGATGATATGGACATGAGATGGAATATGATATTGATGTTTGATATTGTTATTACTAGGTTTTATTTACATAAAACAACACACATTCATCAACAACCAGAAATAAATACTCCAAGCACATAAAGGGAAAGATCTCACATAAAGTAGGGCAAAAAATAACAAGACACACAAGATCACTCAAACCACTGAGTTCTTCAATTTAATTTCTAGGTGTTTTTCTCAAGTGTTAATTTTAGGTAGTGATCAAGACATACAATGACAATAGGATTTTGTAAAGAAGTTCAGCTCAAAATTTGTTATTTCAAAAGAATATAATTGAGGTAAAACACAGGGGTAACATAGTCCCCTCTTATTGTTTTGCAAAAGAAGGAAGTGAGAAGGAGTTTTTGAAATACTTGCAAAAACATATTGGTTGCAAACAGGGTGGAGATGATTAGCTCCAAAATACTTTTCATATAGTTTTGAAAATTATCTTTTGATTTCTCAAAACTTGTCCTTTGGGTTTCTTCTCAAATCAAAACATTTTCAAAAAGGTTTTTGCCAAAAGAGTGTGATGGATGAAGATGATAAGCTTTCTTGTCATGCCTTGATAACAAGGGTTGTGTTTTAAGAAAGTTATGATCATTGGTTTTATTGTTAGTTGTTAACAAACTCAAATAAAAAACACAATCAACAAGCAAAAAGAAAAGGAACACAAGCATTGGTCAAATATATTAAAAAGTTTTTGTTGGCCCTGGTTTTGGGGTTATTGAAAACAAGTCTTTCTTGTCTTCCAAAAATTGGGCTGTTACACAAAGATTAGACGTATAGTGTGGAAAAACAGTGTATGCTTGCAGTAAGTAAAGAGAGCAGGAAAATTTTGTGGTTTGTTTAACAGTGTGGAAAATGGACCGGGGTTCATAGGTTCACTAGTGGTGTCTCTCCATAAAAATAACATGTTGGGTGAACAAATTACAGCTGGGCAATTGACAAATAAAGGTTGCATCGTAGTGAACATTATAACATCATGACTACTATGATATTTAGTGCGGGCATTACAACAAAATACATAGACCGAAATCCATCTACATCTATGACTAATAATCCACCCTCAGGTTATCATCCGAACCTCCTTAGGTATTAAGTTGCAAGCAACAGATAATCGCATTAAACAATGTGTGTAATGTAAGCAATGATTATACACGCGGGCACTCTCACCTCTGTTTTCTCCCTAATGGCAACAACACATCCTCCCCCTTCAAGTTTCTCTCACTGGATCAAGGCAATGAGGAGGCATGAACCCACTATCAAGCATAAATACTCCCTCTTGGAGTCACTAGCAACTACTTGGCCAGAGCAACCAATAGAAACGGAAAGCATGCAAGATCACAAATAACATATGCAATAAAGCTATGATCAACTTGGCATAAGGTCAATATTCATCGGATCCCAGCAAACACAGCATATAGAATTGCATAAGATCAATCTCGATCATGATAGGCAGCTCACGAGATCTAAACATGGAGGCATATGAGGAGGAGACAACCATCTAGCTACTGCTATGGACCCGTAGTCCAGGGATGAACTACTCAAGCATCACTCCGGAGGCAGGCATGATGATGTAGAAGCCTCCGGTGATGATTTGCTCTCTAGCAGGGTGCCGGAAAACACCTCCAGAACCCTCCTGATCTAGGGTTGACGACGACGGCGGCTGAGGAACTTTTTTGCGATTTTTGATCAGGTGCCTAGGATTTTCCATCCGGGGGGAATAAATAGGTGAAAGGGAAAAGGCGGTGGAGGCCAGGGGGGCCACACCCATAGCTGGCGCGGCCAGGGGGCCCACGCCAGCCTATGGTGTGGCCCCCCTGTTGCCCGTCTTCGACTCCTCTTCAGTGTTGTGGATGCTTCCGGGGAAAATAGGCTCTTCGGGCTTTGTGGGGTCCAATTCTGAGAATGTTTCTAGAACAACTTTTCTGAAACCAAAAACAGCAGGAAAAAGGGAACTGGCACTTGGCATCTTGTTAATAGGCTAGTCCCGGAAAATGTATGAAAATGCTATAAATAAGGGAGAAACATGTAGAAATTAGCATAATATGATCATGGAGCATCAGAAATTAGGGATACATTTATGACGTATCAAGCATCCCAAGCTTAGTTCCTACTCATCCTCGAGTAGGTAAACAATAAAACAATAATTTCTGAGGTGACATGCTACTATCATAATCTTGATCATTAAAATGTAAAAGCATATGTATGCTGAGATCATAAAACTTTAAACACAAACATGATAAATAGAACTTTAATAATAAAGCATAGCAATTACTTTGCATCATGAAGATTATCTTAAATAAAGGATCATGGATAATAATGCAAAGAAAGATAAACGTTTGTTTCAAGTATAAAGAAAGCATGGCAAAGTGGTATTTCGCTAGTATGCAACAAATGCACATAGAACTCAGAATGGAAAAAATGCTCTCTCAACTGTGCAGAAAGTTAGAAGATGGAGAGTCAACATAAAAGTAAAAGAAATACCCTTCGCAGAGGGAAGCAGGGATCACTCATGTGCTAGAGCTTTTTATTTTATTAAACAGAGGTATTAAAAGTTTGACATTGTGGAGGAATGTCTTTTTAGGAGAGGTGTATGCTAGAGTTAACGAATGGTAAACAGACACTACAGTACGTCACAAGCCAACTGGATTCACAAGAGCGGCTCCCATGGTGAAGGACGCAACTGGTCTAGAAAGTCATCCCTCTTTCTCTTTTTTTTACACAATTATGCTTTGACTGATATAATCAGGGGCAAAAATAGTGAAGAGAATTTGTTTGTATTAATTTGGGGATGGGCACTCCGCTGCCAGCTCTTCTATCATTTGGCTAAGCGGATGAAGCCACTAGTCCAGGGTGTGAAATCCAATCAACAAGTGAGATAAAGATTCTCTATTCACGTGCTCATGAGCAAAAACAAGAACACAAAAAAGGAATAATTTTTAAGGTTTTAAAGGTAACACATGAGCAATATACTTGGAGTGGCAGTTAAATACCACATGTAGGTAGGTATGGTGTGTACACAATGGGAAAACTTTGGTTTAAGGAGTTTGGATGCACGAGTAGAATTCCATACTCAGTACAGGTGGAGGCTAGCAAAATACTGGGTGTGTCAAATCAAGAGAGTATAAGAGCCATAATCATGCATAGAGACATAAGCATCATTAATTAAAGCATAAGCGGTATCACAAGTTCAAAAACTAAGTGGTCATGGAGGCTATTCGTGAATGTTTTGTAGTCATAAACATGGTGTGAGCATGCGCCAAGTCAACTAAATAAAACATTCGAAAGAGAATACCATATATTGATGCTTTACTATGACAAGAACAACTCATGAATCTTTCAAGACATATTAAAAGCTCTCAGTTATTTAAGGATATTCATGATACTCAATAACCACAAGGATTTAAAACTAAAATAACATTTAGCATGGCATGAAAAAGTTCTAGCCACAGTCTATACAAGCTTCTACTAGTACTGTTATAAATTCTACATCAAGCAGCAGTTTTATTTTCCCAACAAGCACCATGCAAGATATGTTTCAACAAAAATACTCTTTATTATACAGTCAGCAAACATGAGAGTACTCACATAACACTACTAAAACTAACAGCTCTGATAAGAGATGCATGCAAAACAAGAGCTAAATAAATGCAGCAGACAAACAGAGACTAAGAATACAACGTATTCTCATGAAAAGCAGAGCGTGCCACTCTCCAATAAAAGAATGCTGGGGTCCAACCAAGCTTATTATGAAAATAAAAACAAAAGCAAACTGAAAGAAAAATAAAATACGCTCCAAGTAAAGCACATATGGTGTGACCGAATAAAAATGTAGTTTCACTAGAAGTGACCTGATAATTTGTTGATGAAGAAGGGGATGCCTTGGGCATCCCCAAGCTTAGGCACTTGAGTCTTCTTGGAATTTGCTGGGATGTACCACCGGGGCATCTCTAAGCTTAGGCTTTTCACTCTTCTTGATCACATCATACCATCCTCAGGTTATCATCCGAACCCCCTTAGGTATAAAGTTGCAAGCAACAAATAATCGCATTATGCAATGTTTGTAATGTAAGCAATAATTATACACGCGGGCACTCTCACCACTGTTTTCTCTCTAATGGAAACAACATATCCTCCCTCTTCACGTTTCTGTCACTCGAGCAAGGCAATGAGGATGCATGAACCCACTATCAAGCATAAATGCTCCCTCTTGGAGTCACTAGCAACTACTTGGCTAGAGAAACCACTAGCAACGGAAAGCATGCAAGATCACAAATAACATATGCAATAAAGACTATAATCAACTTGGAATCAGGTCAATATTCATCGGATCCCAGCAAACACAACATATAGAATTACATAAGATCAATCTCGATCATGATAGGCGGCTCACGAGATCTAAACATGGAGGCATATGAGGAGGAGACAACCATCTAGCTACTGCTATGGACCCGTAGTCCAGGGATGAACTACTCACGCATCACTCCGGAGGTAGGCATGGTGATGTAGAAGCCTCCGGTGATGATTTCCTCTCTGGCAGGGTGCCGGAAAACAGATCCAGAACCCTCCTGATCTAGGGTTGACGACGACGGCGGCTACGGATTTTCCATCCGAGGGGAATAAATAGGCGAAAGGGCAAAGGCGGTGGAGGCCAGGGGGACCATACCCATAGCTGGAGGGAACAGGGGGACTCGCGCCAGCCTATGGTGTGGCCCCCCTGTTGCCCGTCTTCGACTCCTCTTCGGTGTTCTGGATGCTTCCGGGGAAATAGGCAGTTCGGGCTTTGTGGGGTCCAATTACGAGAATGTTTCCAGAACAACTTTTCTGAAACCAAAAACAACAGGAAACAGAGAACTGGCACTTGGCATCTTGTTTATAGGTTAGTCCCGGAAAACGTATGAAAATGCTATAAATAAGGGAGAAAACATGTAGCAATTGGCATAATATGATTATGGAGCATCATAAATTAGGGATACGTTTATGACGTATCATTCATCGATATATTTCATGTTATGATGCATCACTTATGTTATTTTATCTTATTTTGCATCATCTATAATTTTGGGAGAAGAAACACCAGAACCAGAAATCTGATGGAAAAAAAGCACCATCAGGACACCCTATAGCAGAAGATCAGAAGAAGAGAGGGAACACCGGAGGAGTCTTAGAAGTTCCAAGGAGGAAGTCAGCCAGAAGGGCACCAGGAGAGGGGACACCTGGGGCCCACACCACCAGGCGGCGCGCCCCCCTGGCCCAGGGAATCCTAAGCTCCAGGATATCATCGAAGAATTATTCCGCTGCCGCCTCGGGGCGGAAAACAATAGAGAGGGAAAAGGTCTCCGGCAGGGAGAAATCTGCCGGGAAATTTGTCCCCACAGAGGGGAAATCATCGCCATCGTCACCGTCATCACTCCGGGCTTCATCGAGATCATCATCATCATCCTCATCACCAGCACCAGCACCATCCACCTTCATCATGTTGTAATAATTAGGGGGTCTTTATTGTTGTTCTTCACTAGATCTCTCTCCCGGTGTGGATTACTTGTTAGTAGTTGATGCTTGTGAGATTTATCGGTGTTTGCACTTTATGACCAGATTGTTATTATCCATTATATCACCTCTGATTATGATCTGTATGATTTCTTGTGATTAGTTTGTTTAGTTCTTGAGGACATGGGAGAAGTCATGATGTTAGTAGTGAAGTTGTATTGAAGTAATATCTCGTGGTTCGATATTTAAGTTGTGGTGTTATTCTTCTAGTGGTGTCATGTGAACGTCGACTACATGATACTTTACCTTTATGGGCCTAGGAGGATGCATTGTGTATTTGGCTACTAATTGTGGGGTTGCCGGAGTGACATAAACCTAAGCCCCCCTTAGGAAACCAATGCACGAGGGAGTGTAGGATCCCAGAGTTTTAAGGCTGTGGTTAGATTTATCTTAATTACTTTCTTGTATTTGCGGATTCTTATGAGGGGTATAATCACAAATATGTATTAGTCCTAGTTGGGCGGTGCATTAGCATAGGTTCACCCACACAACACTTCACGAACAATTAAATAGTAATCAACCGTAATGAAGCGAAAGCACTTGACGAAATTCCCATGTGTTCTTGAGAACGTTTGATAATTATAAGTAGAACAACCGGCTTGTCCTTTGCTCTCAAAAGGATTGGACCACTCACTGCAATATTATTTACTATTATTTATTTACTCGCACTTTATTTATCTGCTATATCAAAAACCACCAAAAAATCGTTTGCTAGTGTTTACAGTGAATCATCTATCCAACCTGCTTGTCAACACCTTCTGCTCCTCGTTGGGTTCGACACTCTTATTTATCAAAAGTATTACGATACACCCCCTATACTTTTGGGTCATCACCTGGCAGGACGTACGGGCTGGTGTGTCGTTGGCCGGGACCGGACCAAAAACGCGAAATGTTTCAGTGGAAAATTAGAGTGACTGTCAAATTCAAATGAATTGGGGGAAACAGACCAGTGAACCAAAATTTCCCGCCAAACCAAAACCGTTGGACCGTCCGGATATTTTGTGGACCTTCCAAGCATGAGTGCACGAACTAGTCACGGGCATACGGTTTCATTCAAATAATCAGATTGCAAACGAGCAAAAGGGAATTATGAAGATACAAAAGGAAATTGGAAACAATCAAATGGGAATTAAACTTGATTATGAGTAGGCATTACACCAACTTGCGAGCACAAACGTGACTACTAGACTTAAACATAGACCAAATTTTAATAGTCCACACGTTTTATATTCGAGTAGAATTAATCGAGGATGATGGCGCCTTCCTCGACGGACTTTACCGCTTCGAGAGCCGATCAGTCGACGGAGTTGGATGTGTCGGAGCCCTCGGGCTCGCGCTCCAGACCTGCTTGATAGGAGGCTTCCTCTACGTTCACCATGTCTCCAGTGCCTTGGCCCAAAGGCGGTATCGCGCCAACATTCTCCACCACCCTGGTCCCTGGCACTCTGCCACTACGGGAAGAGTGGTGTTTGGCTTAATTTTCACGCTCGAATTGTCGGTCCCAGTATGGCGCATTCGTGTTGTTCTTAGGGAATGCCCGTACTACGGATAGCAATCTCGCTCTGTGTTCAGCAACCATGTTTGTGCGAGCGCTGCCAGTGGGCGGTGGCAGCACGGGGGCACCGTCCAGGTCGAGGTGCCACCCTGATGGCAGGTGGCAGTATGGAGGCGCGGGGAGATCAGAAATAGCCAGGTCGAACGTCGTCGTCGTCTTCACGCGCATCCTGACAGATGCGCAACGACTCGACGACCCTGCATTCTGCCTTGGTCTCTGCATCTTCGTGGTGGCGTCGATGTTTGCTAGGTAAGGCGAGGAGAGGTGTGCACGGGGGCGATAGGTGTTGGGAGTCCATAGAGTGGTATGATGCGGTGGTGCGGCAGCTCGGTCCGGGATGGGGAGAAATGGGTAGTGTGTGACATGGTCAGGGGTGGGGTGAAATTATGGATTGCTCCGGCGAAATGTGGAGCATGCAAATTTATCCTAAAATTTCTAGGATTTAGATTATTGATTCGACACATGTCCGATCACATGTGAGGTCGGGAGTGCGCTTGCCCCACCAGTCATATACGCGGTCGGCCCCAGCCAAGTTTGGGATTGTTTCGGTCGGGGCTGATGAAGGTTCGGAAATTGTTGGGAATGTCCGAATTATAACGGTAAATAAAGAAAATTTAGAAACTAGTCGAAAACTCAATTTTCATTTGCATGGGATCCTAATTGTGTGTATAAATTTAAAATAAATTGTACAAGCCAATTAAAGTTCAAAATGGTAGGTCATTTAATAATAGGAGCTATCTAGTATAAATTTAGTCTCTGGACTTAGAGTGGAAAACCCCACTCCGGGTAATGATCAAAACGAATTTTCGTGACGAAACTTTGTATTTTTAATCCACCTTGTTCACATGTGTTGGATTATCATTAGGACTAAGCAGTGTATTTTAAAAAAATCTCGTTACAAATAAGATAAATGATACATATCTTTTGTACATATATATGTGTTTACCAAGGAAAAATAAATAAATGTGATGTATATACTATCAAATGATGAACCACAGTGTCGTTTGTCAAAATGCGGACACCGGGAGTGACCAACATCCAGCTCCCCGGTTTTCTCGGCACTTTCCGAGGGAGACTCCTTAATCGTCTCTTCTCAGATGGTGAAATTTGTGGGAGAGGGAGAGCCGAATGCACAACACACGAACACAATTTTTTACTCAGGTTTAGGCCATCAGAGATGGAACCCTACGTCATGCATGTTTGATCTGGGATTATCCTGCCGGGGGGATGTTACAAGGGTTCGGATACAACGCCATCTATCTATTTCTTTCCTCTTTCTCTCCTCTCTTTTTCCCCTTATCTTCTCTTTTTCTCCCCTCTCTTTTCCCCCTTCTCTTCTCTTTTTCTCCCCAATTTGGTCTGTCTTCCTTTCTTCCATACGTCTTCGTCTCTTTTATATCCCTATGCTTCTCGTCCAACTTCCGATGGGGTTCACACATGTAGTTTATCTCCTATGGCGGGTTACGCATGGGGGCGGAAGGCAGAGTGTTGTGGGGGTACCCAAGATACCATCCCTTAAGGAGGTACCCAATGTGTTCCATTAAGGTGTACTACAAGACTCCTCAGGCGATGCATGCGGAGGCCCATGAAGATTCGGGCCGCGACAGAAGGAAAGATCATGTCAACAAAATTAAGAAGGTGTAGTTACCGACTAAGAGTCAAAGTCCATCTCATGTGCGACCCCTGAGACCCCTTCTACCCACCTTCATATGAGAAAGATCGCATGGAAACCTCGTACGCTCACGAGGCAAACAAAATGTACAACAATGATAGGAAAAGAACAGGAAAGCGGAAGAACCGGCTGTTTGACGAGATGGAACCCGAGTTGGTCGCAGCCGAGTTCCCGGGCAGTCGCAGTAACGACTACCGCCGACAAGGACGTGACCAGCACTCGAAAAAGAACGTGACTGCAGGCAAGAACAAAAGTGTGAGTGGCAGCCACGGAAAATCATGGCGGATGGACTACCCCCCATGTCGATCGAGCAGCAACTCAAGGACCGTGACTAAACCACCTTTACAGCGATGATAATGGAGTACCCAAGTCAAATCACAAGTTGAAGGGCTATCGTAGATTAAATCTACTCATGGAGGCATCTTTCACGAAACAAAGGGAGGCGCAACAAGCAGGATTCCCAGCAGACCCATGAGCATTATCCATAGGTGCGCCACCACCTCCTCTAGGACCAACAGTCGCACCACCTCAGCAACAACCCCCGGCGCAAGGAGTGCCTAGAGCACAACAAGCCGCAACAGTACACCAGCAGTATAGGGTGGGCTACCCGGAGGAAGACAGATACCCGGAGTCAAAAGCGAAAATTAACATGATACAGAAAGGTGCGCCATCCAGGCGAAGCCAAAAGCTTATCACCAGGCAGGTGAATCTGGCAAAAATCTCACCCCCCTGCGACATCCGAGTTCTTAGACTAGTCCGACGAAAGCATCGCCTTCTCTAGAGATGAACACCCGCTTCGAGTCCCCTTCCCAGGAAAGGCACAGCTGGTACTCGAGGAACAAATTGGAGGCTATGATTGATGTCTATGCATGCTTCTATCCTTGTAGACAGTGTTGGGCCTCCAAGTGTAGAGGTTTGTAAAACAACAGAGAGTTTCCCTTAAGTGGATCACCCAAGGTTTATCGAACTCAGCGAGGTAGAGGTCAAAGATATCCCTCTCAAGCAACCCTGCAATCAAGATACAAGAAGTCTCTTGTGTCCCCAACACACCCAATATACTTGTTAGGTAAATAGGTGCACTAGTTTGGCGAAGAGATAGTAAAATGCAAGTAATATGGATGATAATAAGTGATAATAGCAATCCGAAATAAATATGGCAGCAAGCAAACATGCAGCAAAACAGGCGGAAAATGGTGTTTCAATGCTTGGAAATAAGGCCTAGGGCTCCTACTTTCACTAGAGGACACTCTCAACAATGAAAACATAATTGAATGCATAAATATCATTTCTTCACTATGCTACTCCGAACCACTCCCCGGTCAAATAACAAACACCAATCATTGCGTACGGCTGTCACAGTACTCCTCGAGTTTATATTCCCTCTCTAGGGCACCCCATGCTATCACTATGAGCGTCCTAAATTAGTACTAAACAAACGTCACAATTTCATAGGTTCATCTTCCAACACAAGATATAAATATCATGCTAAACCCCACGGTGCACACACTGCCACCTTTACACCGTGGTCAAAGTGTTTACGGAGATAACAAACCACTTGAGTAGCATAACAGATGAAGATCACATCTACATATTAAACTAGATTACAAAGCTCATGATCACATAAAGATCACACCATGGGAGAGAGAGATGAACCACATAGCTATCGGTAGACCCCTCAGCCTCGATGGAGAACTACTCCCTCCTCATCATAGGAGACAGCAACGACGATGGAGATGGCAGTGGAGTCGATGGAGATGGCTTTCGGGGGCACTTCCCCGTCCCGGCAGGGTGCTAGAACAGAGATCTGTCCCCCGAAACTTGTCGGTGGCGGCGGCGGAGCTCCGGATGTATTTTGTGAAAAGGTCGACCTTTTTAGGGTTTTCCCTCGGGGGAGTATAAATAGGCGAAAGGGCGATGCCGGGGGGTGGCCAGGGGCCCCACACCACCAGGTGGCGCGGCTAGGGGGGGGCCGTGCCACCCCATGGTGTGGCCACCCTGTGGCCCCCCTCCGGGGCTCTTCGGGACTTCTGGAAGGTTCCGGGACTTCTAAGACTTCTGGCTTTCGAATTTTCCAATTCCGAGAATATTTCCAGAACAACTTTTCTGAAACTAAAAATAGCAGAAAACAGGGAACTGACACTTGGCATCTTGTTAATAGGTTAGTCCTCGAAAACGTGTAAAAATGCTATAAATAAGGGAGAAAACATGTAGCAATTGTCATAATATCATCATGGAGCATCAGAAATTATAGAACACAATAAGTTCTTAGGTAAACGATAAAACACAATAAGATGTATCAAGCATCCCCAATCTTAGTTCCTACTCGTCCTCTAGTAGGTAAACGATAAAACACGATAAGTTCTTAGGTGACATGCTACTAGCATAAACTTTATCATTATAATGTAAAAGCATACGTAAGCTAAGATCATAAAACTTCAAACAGAAGCATGATAAATAGAACTTTAATAATAAAGCATAGCACTCACTTTGCATCATGAAGAGTATCTTAAATAAAGGATCATGGATAATAATGCAAAGAAAGATAAACGTTGGTTTCAAGTATAGAGAAAGCATGGCAAAGTGGTATTTCGCTAGTCCTTAAGAGTGGGACAAAACATAAATGCCAGGACACCTTCAAAGTTCGTGAGGAAGACTCAGAATGGCAAAAATGCTCTCTTAACTATGTATAAAGTTAGAAGATGGAGACTCAACATAAAAGTAAAATAAAGTCCCTTCGCAGAGGGAAGCAGGGATCACTCATGTGCTAGAGCTTTTTACTTTATTAAACAAAGGTATTAAAAGTTTTTTAAGAGAGGTGTATGCTTATGTCAACAAATGGTAAACAGACAATACATTACGTCACAAGCTAACTGGATTCACAAGAGCGGCTCCCATTGTGAAGGACGCAACTAGTGTAGAAGGTCATCCTATTTCTCTTTTGTTTACACAATTATGCTTTGACTGATAAATCAGGGGCAAAATAGTGATGAGAATTTGTTTGTATTAATTTGGGGCTGGGCACCCCGCTGCCAGCTCTTCTATCATTTGGATAAGCGGATGAGGCCACTAGTCCAGGGTGTGAAATCTAATCAACAAGTGATATAAAGATTCTCTATTGACATCCTCATGAGCAAAAACAAGAATACAAAACAGGAATAATTTTGAAGGTTTTTTAAAGGTAACACATGAGCAATTTACTTGGAGTGGCAGTTAAATACCACATGTAGGTAGGTATGGTGTACACAATGGAAAAACTTTGGTTTAAGGGAGTTTGGATGCACGAGTAGAGCTCATACTCAGTAAAGGTGGAGGCTAGCAAAAGACTGGGAGCGACAAATCAAGAGAGCATAAGAGCCATAATCATGCATAGTGACATAAACATCATTAATTAAAGCATAAGCGGTATCACAAGTTCAAAAACTAAAGGGTCATGGAGGCTATTCGTTATTGGTTCATAGTCATAAACATGGTGTGAGCATGCGCCAAGTCAACGAAATAAAACATTCGAAAGAGAATACCATAGATTGATGCTTTACTATGACAAGAACAACTCATAAATCTTTCAAGAAATATTAAACGCTCTCAGCTATTTAGGGCTATTCATGCTACTCAATAACCACAAGGCTTTAAAAATAAAATAACATTTAGCATGGCATGAAAAATTTCTAGCCACAGTCTATACAAACTTCTACTAGCACTGTTATAAATTCTACATCAAGGAGCAGTTTCTTTTCCCACCAAGCATCATAGAAAATATGTTTAACAAAAATACTCTACAGCATACATCAAGCAAACATGAGAGTACTCACATAACACTACTAAAACTAACAACTCTGAATAAGAGATGCATGAAAACAAAGGCTAAATGCAGTACTAGCAAAAAGTGAAAACTCACAGAACAATAAGAATGAAAACTAGAGTGTTTTAAGCAATGAAAACGGAGTGTGTCTATCGGATATATACTGATTAGGGGTATATCTGATAGTGTCTCAAAGATCCGGATTACCAGGGTGGCCTGAATTGTAATGGATCACGGTCCATTAGGCGGCCCAGTAAGCTGACGCACGGAAGCCGTATTCTAGAAGAAATCGGACCACGTCCCACGTGGTACGGCTTGGACTAGAAGGCGGATTCCTGCTTTCCAAGTTAGAAACTTACCGTAGTCTTCTAGGTTTCCTTTCTATAAGCCCTAACCCGGCTATCTATATAAAGCCGGACGGGAGAAAAGAAAGGTACGGACAATTATCTAGAAGCCAACTCGTCGAGAAGTTGATCCTTGTCGAGTAGCTAAACCAACTCACATTGTACTTTGTATACTTCAGGATTCAGCCCTGATTTAGTGAGATTGCAGGAGTAGGAACGCCGCCTAGTTGCGACGTGCCGAACCTGGGTAAACTTTGGTGTCCTTGGTCATCATACTACCACGTTCCCCCCACGTCTCTATCAGTAGTCTCATGGCACCCCCGTCTATTAACTCTACTACGATGTCTCGACAGTTGGCGCCCACCGTGGGGCCAGCGACATCAGGCGTTATGTTTCGATCTGGGATACTCGGCGGTACCATAACTGTCGGAAGCTTGGAATTCGACAACGACGTCGGGCGCTTCCTCGACAACGGATCGTGCATGCCAGCACGGAATCATATGGTAACTGCCTGCGTTTTACCGACTGGATCTGCAAACATATTTATCTGATTAACCGCAGAGGCAATGGGATTCTGTGGTGGAAGAAAATTTATCCCACCCGCCCTATACCCAGTTGAAGAAGACTATCATGCCGGATTTTTCTCAGATCACCGATATCCTGCTGAATTTGCCGCCTCCTCGGAGATGCCTGCAATGAGATCGCACTTTATTGGTATGGTGCAATCCGAGATCGCCGAAAACACGGACGAAAGTAATCCCGTGGAAGAGGCAGAAGAAAACAATCGCACAATAGAGGTGGAAGATCCGACATCCATCAATGTGACCACAAACTCGAAAGACGATTCCGTACTAGCCGCCATTGAGGCGAGATTGGAATCGGAATCCGGATCAGATGAACTCGATTCCGAAGATGAAGACGGAGATGCTTTCAAAAGAAAGGTCAAATCTCTTCAAGAGGGATTCCATGAAGTACTTATGGCAAAACCGGCTAAAAACACGGATGCCGAAAGTCAGGAAAGCCCCCAAACACCTCCGCCAGAGGAAGAAAGAGAGGATGGTGAAACCACTCCAACTTACCCTGATGTCAAGGAATTCACAGAAGATGAACCTGGTAAAAAACCTCCCTCTTCCAAGAAAAAAAACAAGGCTTCCAAGAAACTCCAGTACAAACTCCGAAAGAAAAAACTGGCAGATCCAGCCAACAAAAACATGGAAGTAGGAGGAGGAAGCGGAGTCAAGCCTGCGGAGAAGAAAACGAAGGAAATCTCTGTTCCGCCAATGTCAGAACAGGATGAACGGGATTGACTTCAAAAACCAGTGGGACCCCACGAGCCCCCTGAAGTGCTGGAAGCCAGGAGACAAGCTCTCCAAAGGCAACAGCAACATCTATTCAGAACTCGGGAAAACCTCCAAAAAAACCAGGCTGACATTAAGTTGCATCAGGAAGAAATCGAGGAGTACGAGAGAAGGAATAGATCTGGCATAAAACCTACACGGTTACCCAGAATCGCAAGACCGGAAGTACTGCCGCCAAAGGAACGGTTCCAAAACCCTGCCTGGCAAAAGCAAGTAAATGGCATTGATGCCAAGGGCGAACCTATATACAAAACTGCATCAGAAAACGCGGAAGCCGCATTCCCCATCCTCAACAATATTCTGTACTCCAATGGCAAAAAACTTCAAGGGGTTTATGCTTTCTTAGGAAAAGCATTGCAACAGCAACAGCGAGGGCAGGCAAGATCAGGGAAGTTGCACGACGACTCGACCCTATTGAAAACAGCCACATGCGTCGCTGGAGCACCTGGACCTGAAGAACCTAGAGATTGAGGCAATTCAAAAGAGAAGAAAGGAGATCTGAGAAAGGACAAGAAAAATACAGATAACGAGGATGCAACGTCCAGAACCGGATCCCATCTGCCGAAAGGTGGAATTAATCCCCGCGATCGGGAAGAACAAAACCGGAAAGACGGAAAAGCAATGCCGCCTCCGAGACGCCCTGGTAAAAAAGCCGGAAGATATGACATTCCTCACAGGCTTGAGAGATCCCGTAATCCTCCTAGGAATAAGGAAAGACACCGGAGTAGAACCCCACGTTATTCCAAAGGACATGATAACGGAGGAAATAGGGATAACCCCGGAGAAGCGTGCTCGTGCAACAATGGAAAAGAAAGGAGCAAATCCCCTTCTATTCATTAAGACGGTAGATACACCGTTCACGCTGATAGAGCGGAAAGAGATGATCTATACTTCGGACCTAAGTGTTTCACTGACAGGATCCGAAGAATAACTCTACATTCTGGCTTCACGAAAGTTGGTCCAACATATCAAAAATATACCGGCAGTACAAACCCGGATACCTGGCTCTTAGACTATTATACATCCGTCCAGATTAACAATGGGACAGATCTAGAGGCAGTAAAATTCCTCCCCCTAATGTTACTGGATGGAGCCAGAGATTGGATTAACGGGCTTCCGTCAAGGACCATGGATAGCTGGGATGAAATGGCGAGAGTTTTTACTCAGCATTTTCGGGGAACTTACAAACGCCCCAATAGCATCAACCAGCTAAACCGCTGCACCCAGTTTGAAGATGAGCCATACGTTGACTTTATCTCAAGATGGACTGCAATGAAGAACAACTGCTCTGGAGTAACTGACGTACAGGCAATGCATGCTTTCGTCAACTTATTAAAACCCGGCCTCGTACCATTCATGGTCGGTTCAAAAAAGCACAAAGATCTCGGATCTATGCTTACAACCGCAAATGAGCACGCAGCGGCCGAACATGACATCAGAGCGAGAGGTAGAAATATCAACGCTTTGATTCAAGCCAAAAAGATGCCTCGTTCTGAGAAAAAAGCCACTCCGGAGGCACAGCAAAAGCCCAAAGAAGTTAACATAGCCTTTGGAAAGGACAATGGGAGCAAATGGAAAGGAAGAAGCACATAACCTATCTCCTACACAAAGGAAGAGTGGGAAAGAATTAAGTCAAAAAACTGTGTCCACCATTCGCAATTTGGGAAACCCACCCATACCAACGCACAATGTCGGCTTAATAAGTATATGAAAGGCAGTGCAGGATCCAGGAGCAAGGGGAAGAGTTCCAAGAGGACATTCTCCAAGCAAAAGCCAGAAGCAGGAAAAGAAGACAGTGAATCGGACACTGACGAAAAAATCTAGGAACAACAGCGGAAAGGCGAACCAAAGTTCCCAGAGTTGATGAAGAATGCAATTTAACTTTTCTTGCAACTCGCTCAGCAAAGGTGGCAAAGAGTACACTTCGAGAAATAAATGTGGTTGTTCCACCAATCCCCAAATTCTTGAAGTACTCTAATACACCAATTACCTGGGATCAGTCTGATCATCTCGGGGATATCCCAGAACCCGGCACACAAGCTCTAATTGTAAGTCCTATTGTTCAAAACACTAGGCTAAAAAGAGTGCTGATGAATGGAGGATCCAACATCAACATAATATATCTGGATACACTGAAGCATTTGCGAATCTCCGAGACTCGGCTCAATCTTAGCAACATACGTTTCCACGGCATCGTTCCTGGTAGGCAAGCACGATCCCTAGGAGAAATTTCCCTAGACGTAACCTTTGGAGAGAAAGAACATTTTCGACAGGAAAAAATTTCTTTCGAGGTTGTGCCGTTCGAAAGTGTATATCACGCAATACTCGGACGTCCAGCTTTCGCCAAATTCATGGCAAGATCATGTTATATATATAACAAGCTGAAGATGCCAGGACCAAAAGGAGTAGTAATCACCATATCGGGAGACTTCAAATTGGCAAACGTGCTAGAAAAAGAAAACGCCCTTTGCGCAGAAAAAGTGATAGCAAAGGAGGAATTGAAGGAGCTGGCAAAAGAAGTATCACCGACAGAAATGCCGGCAGGAAAAGAAAGACGGAAGCCGGCAGATAGTTTCGAAGCTTCCGAAAATACAAGACAGGTTATCCTTCCGAGAATACAAGACAGGTTATCTTAGATCCCAAAGATCCGACAAAGTTTGTCGTAGTGGAAACCGGGGATGACCGACAAATAGGAAGGCGAGCTCATCAAGTTCCTCCGTGAGAACTGGGATATTTTTTCCTGGTGTCCTGCGGACATGCCAGGTGTACCCAGGGAAATTGCTGAGCATCAACTTAAAGTGATTCCAGGATCTAAACTCGTCAAACATGGTCTCTGTCGATTTGACGGAAGAAGACGGAAGGCTATTGGCAAGGAAATTATCCGGCTATTAGCAGCTGATTTTATCCGGGAAGTTATACATACTGAATAGTCCGCGAACCTAGTATTAGTCCCGAAGAAAGATAGTATTGTTCTTAGGATGTGTATAGATTACACCGGCCTGAACAAATTGTGTCCAAAAGATAGGTTTGCGTTACCGCGAACCGATCAAATAATAGATGCCACTGCTCGCTCTGAGCTTTTATGCTTTTTGGATGCTTATTCCGGGTACCATCAAATACGTATGAAGGAATAAGACCAAATCAAAACCTCCTTCATAACCCCGTATGGAACATACTATTACACAACCATGCCCTTTGGCCTGAGGAACGCAGGTGCAACCTACCAGCGTTGCATGCAACGATGTTTGCATAGTCAGATTGGCAAAAAAAATCACGTCTACGTGGATGACATTGTCGTCGTTTCCAAGGAAAAAGACACACTCCTTGAAGATTTGCGAGAAACCTTCGAAAATTTGCGCACTTACAGAATGAAGTTGAATCCATTAAAGTGTGTATTCGGGGTTCCCTCAGGAAAACTTCTGGGTTTTATCGTTTCTCACAGAGGAATAGAAGTAAACCTGGAAAAGATCAAGGCAATATTAAACATCTCAAATCCTACGTGCTTAAAAGATGTACAAAGATTAACGAGTTGAGCAGCTGCCGTCGGCAGGTTCATAAGCCGGCTAGGAGATAAAGCTCTGCCATTATACAAGTTGTTGAATAAATCCGACAAATTTGTATGGACAGAAGAGGCAGAGAAAGCATTAACCCAGTTAAAAGAAACCTTGATGAAGGCTCCGATTTTGGCATCACCAAAAGACAAAGAACCCATGTTACTGTATCTCACAGCAACAAACAGGGTTATTAGCGCAGCGATAGTCGTGGAAAGGCGGAAAGATGAGCAAAGCATACCAGATCAACATCCGGTGTATTATGTAAGTGAAGTTTTTCCGAGTCCAAACAAAGGTACCCACACTATCAAAAGCTGGCATATGGTGTGTTTTTTGCATCTCGAAAACTCCGTCATTATTTCCAAGGACATTCCATAACAGTGGTATGTAAAGCACCACTAGGGGATATTATCAACAATGCGTACGCAATAGGCCAAGTAGTCAAATGGGGCATCGAATTGGCCACGTTCGACATTAAGTACCAACCCAGGACGGCAATTAAATCCCAGGCGTTGGCAGATTTCGTCGCTGATTGGACAGAAGTAATGGAAAACACACCAATGCCGGAGTCTGAAAATTGGGTTATGCACTTTGATGGATCCAAGTGAAGGAAGGCGCTGGAGCTGGTGTACTCCTAAAATCCCCAAAGGGAGATATTATGGAGTATGTATTACAAATACACTTCAACGCCAGCAATAATGTGGCAGAATACGAAGCTTTTCTTCATGGCTTGCATATTGCAAAAGAAATAGGTGTCAAGCGCATACTATGCTATGGTGACTCAGACTTGCTACAGCATCAGCTCAACCAAACATGGGACGCCAAAAGCCCCATCATGGCCGAATATCTGAGAACGGTGGACGAGTTTGCTATTTGCTTCCTGGGATTTGAAGTACTTCATGTCAAAAGGAAAGAAAATTGGAATGCGGATGCATTAGCCCGCATGGGCTCGGAAAGAGTGAAAATCCTACCACCAGGTATGTTTGTACAACATTTGCACGAACCATCGATAAAAGGTGGAGATGTTGATTATCCTCTCGTTTCCGAGTCAATTGAAGTCATGCTCGTTAACCCGGATTGGAAAATTCCATATTTAAACTTCTTAGTGGATCAGAAGTACCCGGATGGAGAAGACGAGGTCTTGCAAAGGCAAATAAAACGTCGATGCAAAGGATACATGGTAATCAATGGTTGCCTGTATTAACGCAACACTATCGGAATTTTTTAGCAATGTATTTCGCCAGAAGAAGGCCGAGAAATACTGCAAAAAATCCATGCAGGGGATTGCGGACATCATGCTCAATCAAAAAGCATAGTTAAGAAAGCATTCCGTGCAGGGTTTTTCAGGCTAACAGCCAAGACAGATGCCGAACACATAGTAAATACATGTGCCGGATGTCAGTATTATGCCAAGCAGACGAATATGCCAGCCCAAGCACTCAAAACTATCCCTATTACATCGCCATTTGCGGCTTGGGGGCTAGATATGATGGTACCATTCAAAACTGCAAGAGGTGGACTTTCACATCTACTCGTTGCAGTAGATAAGTATACCAAGTGGGTGGAAGCAAAAACCATCAAAAAGCTTGACGGTGTAACTGCCAGGAGTTTCATCATTGACGTAGTCATGAGGTACGGCGTTCCACACAGCATAATTACCGACAATGAGACAAATTTCTCTATTGGAGAGTTGGCTAAATATTGCCGACAAACGGGAATACTGAAGGGGTCGTTACATAGAAAACAAAAAAATTCCTACGCGAGAGACACCCGAAAGGCCAAGATCTAATCTAGGAGACAAAGTGCAACTGGCAAAGAGAGGGTTAAGGAGAACACATACCCTCGAAGACACAAATCGTTACGAGATCAAATCTCGTTGTTCGCGTAGTCGTACTCACACCGATCCCGATAGCGAGAAGATGTGCACCGCAATACGGCGGTGCCTCCGTGATCGGTCACACGTACGGTTGATGACGACCTCTATTCCCTCGATCCAGCGGGGCGCGGAAGTAGAGGATCCCTCGGAACTCCAGCAGCACGGCGACGTGGTGGTGGTGAAGAATCCCACGGTCAGGGCTTCGCCAAGCCGGATACCATGGAATGGAGCAGCGGGTGGAGAGGAAATGAGGTGGGACAAGTGTGTGGAGGAGGGAGAGCTCTCACCCTCCTTTTATAGGGAAGGGGAGGCAGCCAAGGGGTGGGTGCAGCCAGCCCATGGTGGTGCCCCCACCTCTTCCCTCATCATGTGAGTGGACACTCCACTCACACCCACTCATTTTCCCATTATTTCCCACTTGGAAAATCCAAAGGTTTTCCTTTAATAAATAAATAAAACATTTTTATTTCTTTATTTATATTTGTTAATTCCATTAACAAACATTTGCAAATAGCACCTTGAATCATTCGTTAATTCTATTAACAACCATTCGACGAAAAACCCCTTGAATTATTTCAATTTTCCCCAAAACAATTTTGGTGTTGCCCAAAATATTCTTCGATATTCTGTATCCTCTCAAACGCGTCATCGAACCTTAAGTGTGTCACCCTACGGTTCGTGAATAAGGTAGACATGATCGAGACTCCTCTCCAATCAATAATCAATAGCGGGATCTGGATATTCGTGATGACTCTTATATATTCAACGATGACTCTCGTGATCGTGTGAACCAACAACGTCGTGAACTATTCCCTTTGTCTCGCGATATTTTACTTGTCCGAGATTCGATCATTGGTATCAACCATACCTTGTTCAATCTCGTTACCGACAAGTAATCTTTTCTCGTTCCCATGATATAACATCCTTGTGATCATATCACGTGCTTGCAAGCGGTGTTGATGTGATATCACCCAGAGGGCCTAGAGTATATCTCTCCGTCATTTTGGATGGACAAATCCCACTCTTGATCCATGATCCTCAACTAATACTTTCCGAATACCTAGACACCTTTATGGTCACCCTGTTACGGTGTGACGTTTTATGACATCAAAGCACCCTTCTGGTATCAGTGATTGACATGATCTCATGGTGTAAGGAATAAGTTACTTCGTATGTTGTATATAACAATGTAAACTTAATGACTTGATCGCATTGCTATATTCACTTTGGGTATATGTTCATCACATCATTCTTCTAATGACATGACCATGTTATTAACAACATCCAATGTTCATGATCAGGAAACCTTGATCATCTATTAATCAACGAGCTAGTTAAAAGAGAGGCTTTACTAAGAACCATTTTTTGTTTATTAAACACACATGTATCAACGTTTCCGGTTAATACAATTCTAGCATGAGAAATAAACATTTATCATAAACAAGGAATAAGATAATAACCACTTTATTATTGCCTCTCGGGCATATTCCCTTCACTCTCCCACTTGCACTAGAGTCAATAATCTAGTCTGTAAGCACTTAACACATATGGCGTTCCAGTGTTATTACCATGCTTCGCATGTGGTAAACATCATCAAAAAGATCTGAATTGTTCAAGTCCTATTGTATTTGCATGTTCTTTGCGTCTACACGCGTCACTCATTCTCTAATGAGATGGCTTTGTATATATATGTCAATCGGTGAAACCTTAATTCCTCAGCTTAAATCAATGTCACTAACATTGTGAAAATGTAGCTTCATAGTGTTTAGCATTCTTGTAAATTCACCACGTTCCGGTGATACCTCAATTCCTCAGCTTAAACTAATGTTACTAACATTGTGAAAATGCATCTTCATAGTGTCAGCATTCTTGGAAATTCACCAAGTTCAATAAAGAACTCCTTGACACAAAATACGCTTATTATCAGTTGTCAACACAACGATATACTTTAGCCTTTGTTGTAGTATCTGTCACAATATTTTAATTTTGAAACTCTTTCAAATCCAGCATGGAACTTTCTTCCAGCCTATTGTGCTACCCTTCATCACGTATTTTAATTGAGATAAATTTATTTGAATATATGACAAGACTATCAATGTACCATATTACAACTAACATTTTGTCATTACTACATAGGAAAACATATCCTTATCATTTCTAAAATGACACAAGGATCTCTCCCACTATTGTCTAATCATCATATGAATTATCCTGCTATAACATTTTACAGCATAGGACTTATCTGGTTGTGTACATAGCATGCAAACATGACTTAGAAATCTCAAAATGGGAACGAGAGTCATCATTTGCTTCCTTTATAAGGTCCAGGTCCTTCTGTTGTCAAAACAACACTTCATTCTCAAACCACAAGTTGGTCTAAGTACAAAGTTTTAGGACCTTTGTGGTTCAGTTCGCAAACTCATTCGAAGTATCTACAACATATGTAGTGTCTTCTACTTTCTCAAAATGGGAAACCCTGGAACAACTTCCAGCGCTGCGCTACTCTTGACATGGTAACGAAGATTCTCTAATCTCGTTGAGTTTGTACTGTCCTCCCACTCACTTGTTTCGCAACAACTACTTTCTCGAGAAATCAACCCTTTCTGACAAACAACATTTGTCTTTGGTCGGTGATAGGAGAAATACCCAATGTATTCTTTAGGATAACCTTATAAACATATATTTATCCCATTTTGGTTGTAAACATTTTACACATGCTATGCATACCAAAACTTAAGAAAATGACAATTCGAGTCACTACCCAAACCATATCTTATATGTTGTCAATTTCAATGGATTATGATGGTGCTCTTTTCAGTGAAAAAGCGGTTGTCCTTAATGTATAAACTACAAAATTATAATGGCAATTTTATTAATATTACCATGTCCAACAAGGTTTGATTTTGTTTCTTGAATAGTCCAAACTAATGTGGGGTATTCGAGTATAAGTTGTAGAACAATTCTGCAACTCCTCGGATGTTTTGCTAAACTTGTAACTCAAACTTTATCCTTTATGATCTAATCATAAATACTTGATTATCTTGTTACAATGATTTTTTACTTCATATTAACAACCATTTGAACCAATTCAAAATGTCAAACTCCGTTCTCTTTAAATAGATATACTCACATATCTACTCAAATCATCGATAGAATTTTATGAAGGAAAAATTAATCCACCATACATGACTGCACATAATGGACTATATACATCAATATGTATAAACTCCACTAAATTAGTCGTCCATTCTACTTTGGTCTATGAACGATATTTTAGTCATCTTTTGGAAGAGGTCTCACAAGCGCTAATTTATTCAAAACAAATGACTCCGGAAGTCCATCAATATGGAGTTTCTTCATGTTTTCCTTTCCGATATGAACTAAAATGGTGGTGTCACAATTTAAGTGAAACTCTTTTACGTCTTGCAACGTTTAGCATTTAGTCTTATAGATGTTTACTTTACCAACATGATTTATATTAACATATCCATCGATTATGGAATATGGTCATAGTTTGAACAATCTCATTTGTTCTCACAAAAGACTAGAACAAAATAACAAATTATTAAGTTCTTAAAATAAATCTTGATTGTTTGGTTCGATACGACAATGAACACAATAACACTTTATTTCTGTTCTTGTTATAATCGATTCCACATCTATTACTAGTTTCTTTTAGGCCTTGTATTTCTTGCATTGCGTTGCTTTGTATGACAACTCATACCAACCAATGTGGTATCAAAATACCCAAAAATACTTTGTTAACTAGTAATACATCTATAACTTGTATATCAAGCATATACTCCTGAGCTGGACTTTTCCAGTTATCTTCTTTTCCTGCCATATATCTTTTTGTAATTCTATTTTCAATATTCCCTTTCTTTTATAGAAGAATAATTTAACATCAAACAATGCTAGTCGTACTAGCTTATTTTCTTTGGCGTGTTAGTCATATACTATCACCCATTGAGTAATACTTTAAGTTTGATTGTTCTACTAATATCACCATATCAATAGCATTCTTCCAGATTCCACTCTTAGCAATGTCCAAGCAAGGTAAAACAATTTTACCCCTACTTTTAATCCATCCCATCGTAACAATTTTATGATTAAGCTACTTTAGCTCGAAGGAAGGAATTTAAAGGATAATGTTTAGCGCCCAATTTCTTGGAATATTCAAACACCTAGCGTCTTCAATCATTGCATATATTCAGATAATATAAGCAAACATTGTCACGCTAAATTATACTCAGTCATGTTTCCACAAATAAGTTTCCAGATATCAATATATCTTTCACTTGATTGTTTTTTAAAACAACTCTTTTTAGTTCCTAAATCACCTTGATCAACAAAACGTTCTTTTGAGGATAAAGTAATATGGAAGCAACCATGACTCTGGATTCTAAGTAGGAATTATTTGCTCTCTAGATCAATCAATCATCAATCATATGGAGCTAGGTAGAAAATACGAAAATCTACAATAGGAATCAATTTTAATTTCACTAATACGGTACCAATCTTAAATGATTTTTACCAGGTCATAACAGTTATATCTCAATTAACAATCTAAGTGTAAGGTATTTATGTGGATGCCAATGAATACTACAATTTGTGAAAATTCACTTTGATTGGTTGTTCATGATAAATAAGTTCAAGTTAATTCAAAAATTATACCATGAACTCCCACTCAAAAACAACATCCCCCTTAGTCATCTTTAGTGATTACACGAACCAAATTCACTACACCAAAACCGATCATCACGTGAGATGATGTAGCTTCAAAGGGGAACATCGACATGTTCATCCTATCATCCATATGACTCATGCTTTACCTTTCGGTTACGTGTTCCGAGGCCATGTCTGTACATGCTAGGCTCGCCAAGTAGAACCTTAGTATTTCGTGTGTTTCAAGGCCATGTCTGTACATGCTAGGCTTGAAAACACCCGTTGTATGCGAACGTTGAGTCTGTCACACCCGATCATCACGTGGTGTCTCGAAACGATGAACTTTATTAACAGTGCATACTTAAGGATGAACACACTATTATCTTGATATTAAGTGAGAGGGATCATCTTATAATGCTACCGTCGCTATCTAAGAAAAACAAGATGCATAAAAGGATTAACATCACAGACATCACATGTAAGGATAACGTGATATGATATGGTCCTTCTTGCACTTGATCTCCATCATGTGCATTATGGTATGATCTCCATCATTCCACCGGAGTGGTACCAAGTATCATGGCACCCCAATCTTGATTGTCCATCAATAATAAGACAACCATATGGATAACTTCCGGTATATCAATAATTTACAAAATAGGTCATCTCATAATTAAATTTGTAACATTGACCATATCATATCACATGCCCAGCAAAAACTAGTTAGACGCCTCTAATTTATTTTTGCATATTTTACGTGGCTTAGGGCTTTCGAGGATAGAACCGTTCATACCTATGAACATCAACCACAATGTTGATAAACACATTTTTAACAACACTTCGTAGATTAGATCTTAACTATAGTTGGAGAAACGGACACCCCCTCAGCCACAAGTGAGACAATTCTCGCGTACATAGTACACGTAAACTTAGTCTAGGGCAGCTTCATCCAACTATGCCACTAAGATCATAAAATACTCAAGGAGGCAATAACATGATCATCAACGCCCACATACACCTATGTGTTCTACCCGTACAAAACATCTACGCATAGATCCGGCTCTGATACCACTGAAGGGGTCGATGCAAAGAAAACAAAAAATTTCCTACGAGAGACACCCGAAAGGCCAAGATCTAATCTAGGAGACGAAGTGCAATAGGCAAAGAGAGGGTTAAGGATAACACATACCCTCGAAGACACAAAGCGTTACGAGATCAAATCTCGTTGTTGGCGTAGTCGTACTCACACCGATCCCGATAGCGAGAAGATGTGCACCGCAATCCGGCGGTGCCTTCGTGATCGGTCACATGTACGGTTGATGCCGACCTCTGTTCCCTCGATCCAGCGGGGTGCGGAATTAGAGGATCCCTCAGAACTCCAGCATCACGGTGACGTGGTGGTGGTGAAGAATCCCACGGTCAGGGCTTCGCCAAGCCGGAGACCATGGAATGGAGCAGCGGGTGGAGAGGAAATGAGGTGGGACAAGTGTGTGGAGGAGGGAGAGCTCTCACCCTCCTTTTATAGGGGAAGGGGAGGCAGCCAAGGGGTGGGTGCGTCCATCCCATGGTGGTGCCCCCACCTGTTCCCTCATCATGTAGTGGACACTCAACTCACACCCACTCATTTTTCCCATTATTTCCCACTTGGACAATCCAAAGGTTTTCCTTTAATAAATAAATAAAAAAATTATTTCTTTATTTATATTTGTTAATTACATTAACAAACATGTTCATATAGCACCTCGAATCATTCGTTAATTCTATTAACAACCATTCGACGAAAAGACCCATGAACTATTTCAATTTTCCCCGAAACAATTTTGGTGCTGCCCAAAATATTCTTCGATATTCCGTATCCTCGTAAGCGCGTCATCGAACCGTAAGTGTGTCACCCTACGGTTCGTGAATAAGATAGACATGATAGAGACTCCTCTCGGATCAATAATCAACAGCGGGATCTGGAGATCTGTGATGACTCCTATATATTCAACATTGACTCTCGTGATCGTGTGAACCAACAACGTCGTGAACTACTCCCTTTGTATCGCGATATTTTACTTGTCCGAGATTTGATCAGTGGTATCAACCATACCTTGTTCAATCTCGTTAACGACAAGTAATCTTTTCTCGTTCCCATGATATAACATCCTTGTGATCATATCACGTGCTTGCAAGCGGTGTTGATGTGATATCACCGAGAGGGCCTAGAGTATATCTCTCCGTCATTTTGGATGGAAAAATCCCACTCTTGATCCATGATCCTCAACTAATAATTTACGGATACCTAATGACACCTTTATGGTCACCCTGTTATGGTGTGACGTTTGATGACATCAAAGCACCCTTCCGGTATCAGTGATTGACATGATCTCATGGTCTAAGGAATAAGTTACTTCGTATGTTTGATATAACAATGTAAACTTAATGACTTGATCGCATTGCTATATTCACTTTGGGTATATGTTCATCACATCATTCTTATAATGACATGACCCCGTTATTAACAACATCCAATGTTCATGATCAGGAAACCTTGATCATCTATTAATCAACGAGCTAGTTAAAAGAGAGGCTTTACTAGGAACCATTGTTTGTTTATTAAACACACATGTATCAACGTTTCCGGTTAATACAATTCTAGCATGAGAAATAAACATTTATCATAAACAAGGAATAAGATAATAACCACTTTATTATTGCCTCTCGGGCATATTCCCTTCAAATACGTCTAGATCTTGCATCTATGGCACACCCGCAATCCAATGGACAGGTTGAAAGAATGAATAGCTCAATCCTGCTAGGAATACGCCCAAGACTCGAATCTCCTCTTCATAGAGCAGCTGAAGCATGGGTAGAATTGTTACCTTCCGTGCTTTGGAGTATTCGAACGACGCCAAACAGGTCAACAGGGCAAACCCCGTTTTTCCTAGTTTATGGCGCAGAAGAAGTGCTTCCAACGGACATGATCCATGACAGCCCAAGAGTGCAAGCTTTCGATGACTCGGATGCCGAAAGTGCACGACAGGATGTCGTCAATCTCCTAGAAGAAGAACGAGAACTTGTGCTTCAAAGATCCGCCATTTATCAGCAACGATTACGACGTTACCATAGTCGGAAAATCAGGCATCATTCTTTCAAAGAAGGTGACTTAGTGCTAAGATTGGTGCAAGAAAGAAAGCACAAGTTAGCCCCAGTTTGGGAAGGACCATTTCTCATTAGCAAAGCTATGAAAAATGGATCATACTATCTTGTAGATATTCGGGATACGGAGGATGACCCCAAAAGACCGAATCGCAAAAGAAAGTGAAAGATAGATGACAAACTAGGGGAGACCAAAAGACCCTGGAGCATCCAGCAGTTATTTCCCTTCTGCACTTAGTTCAATTTCTATCTAAACATCTTTGAGATCATGAAATAAAGTTGTCGGAATTCATACATCTATGTTTTTATATGTTTACAATAGTACCAAGCAAAATTCCGCCTTATCTATTTCCCAATGATCTTTCAAAATACTCAATGTTAACCCGAATTGTGCCTGCGTGCTCGGAGTTAAAAAACTGAATGATTTTCAGCCTAAAATGGCCTAAGGAAACCCATATTGTGCCTGCGTGCCTCAGTTTCATTCAAAATTCCTTGTTTTTCTCTAAGTATTATCTGATTGTTTTTATGTTGGGTCACTAGAGCTAGTAAGTAAAAATGCCTTCAGTATAATCCATGTTTCCGAGTTTTGACCGATTGGTTATACCCAGTCACTTGGCATGAAGATTAGATACTATTGAGCCATTTCAAACACTAAGGATAGTTAAGACATATAAACCAGAGAACTTAGAAGATAAAGGAATAAAAACCCGAAAAACTTGCAAAGACTTAATAACATAACTGCAAAAGCGGAGTACTTGTTTATACAAAGGAATACAAAGCATTACAATAAGTTTTACATTGTAAGAACAATAATGCTTCTATTTTCCTATCTCTACCCAGGACCAGGCAGCTTCTTCAGGCATCCGAGTCGTCGTCTTCGCTGATGTATTCCTCGGGAGTTGCCGGGATCGCTTCCTCGGGGTAGAAGGTGAAGATGTTCACCATACTGGCAATCTTGGTGGCGTGACCTTTTATTTCATCAAAGATGTCTGCCCGTTGAGCTTCCGTATATCCCTGAGGGATGTCGGACGCCACACGCCAAGATTTGGCAGTGGGGTAGTGCATGCGCATGAGCCCAAGAGCCATGCGTGCACCACCACGAGCCGCAGAACAGAGAAGGGACTCCTTGGATTCCGCCACCTCCACGATAGCTTCTGAAAGTTTTTCAACTTCCGAGAACTCCCCAGATATGGCGGGAAGGTACCTGTTGACAAGCAACATTCCCGCAGCCTTGATTGCGGTGAATACCTTCCCGAAAGCCCGGATTTTTTCAATCCGGGTAAGCTAGGGGCTATCTCTTGTTTCAGTAAACACACAAGTGTTAGAAAAAACATAAGAAGATGAAACATGGAAAATCCGGTAAATGAAAAAGTACTTACCGAGAATCTGGTCCATCTCGGTGCCTTCCTCCAGGCGCTGGTTCAAGGCGTTCTCCAGATCCCGGATGGTGGCCTTGTCTTTTGCAGCCTGGTTGGAGGCCTTAGATTTGGTAATACCAACAGCTAGTTGGCTGGCCTCCAGGTCCTGCTGCAGCTTCACATTGAGCTTGTGAAGATCCAGGTTATCGCGGCGGAGGTTTTCGGCGTTGCCGGCATCTTCAGCAACTTGTTTGGCTTTCGCCAAAGAAGCTGAAAAGCAAGTAAAAAAGAAGAGTTTGAAACTCGGAAAAATACTTAGAAAAAATTGCGAATGAAAGCAGAGAAAAATTTAATACATGCTAGTTCACTCAGCTGCTGCTCAGTAGATGCCAGTTCTGCATCCTTATCTTCAAGAATTTTAAGAAGGGTTTTCACCTCCTTGTTCTTGATGGTAAGTTTGTTGAAAATCTCCACGTAGATGTTCTCAGCAGTTTGCTAAAACATGGGAAAGAAAGAAAAAATGCTTTAATCCAAAACAAGCATAACAATGAAAAAGGTATTAAGTCGAACGTATACATTCAAATTATTACTTGGGGGCTGGAGATATTACCTGGCTCATCTTGGTCAGGTTTGCCAGGTTTTCATTGAATTCTTTTGCATACTCTGCCAAAAAGAATCCCGACGTTGCAGAGGCCGTCCTGGATGACCTGCCGAGGTGAAAATATGAACTTATCCTTACAATTAGCCCGCCTTGCGGCGAAGGACGGATTAGAGGTGCTGGTGCGAAGAACCTGGTAGCCCACGGATGAATATATCTGATTTCATCAAACGGTTCCTCTTTTACCTTGAATTCTTTGTCAAAAGTCGGAATGGGATCCTCCTTAGTTGTACGAGAAGGGCCACCCATGTCCGGCACCGCCCTTTCCCTCGCGTCCATCTCGGACGCAATGGGCTGGCTGGTCGGTAGTGGGTATTCTTCCTCCCTTGCAGATTGATTTTCTCCCTCCGGAGCAGCTGGGGTAGCAGGAGCTACAACAGGGGATGGGTGCACCTCCTTGCCGGCAGCAGCCTTATGCCTTTTCAGTTTCTTTGGTTTCAAAGAAGTTGGAGCAAGGCTGAAAAGGGAAGGAGGTGGAAGAAATTCCGAGAAATTATTATTCCGAGAAACTAAAATAACTCCTGCAACAAAAAGCAGAGACAAACGGAAACCCAGGGGATTACCTGGAAGTAGCGACGGGAACTCCGTCAAGTTCCACTACCTCTTCGGCAGTTGATGGCCTCTTGCGTTTCCGACCACCATAAAACTTGGCATGCAATTCGTCAAGTTCGGCATCAGTTGCAAGATCTTTGTCGGTAAGGTCGTCGAACTATGGAAAAAGCACAATATCCAACTAAGTCAGGAAATCGGAGAGAGGTAAAAATTCGAGAAATTTCCCAAAGGAGAAAAAAGCATTACCTTGGGAACCGGTTTTCTTCGTGATACATCCCTAGGCTTTCTTCATATTGGTCGCCAGTGGCGACCAAATGATTAACCTATTTCTTGAAGTCCCTCTTCGAGAAAGCTTTTTCCGTTCCCCTCATTTCGTCTTCTGGACCCTTGTATTCACACAAAAGCCGGGTTCGATGCGCCAATGGCTGGATACGTCTCCCGAACAAGCATAGAACGGTGTCGGTTCCATTGAGAGGAGGTTTGGAAGAGGTGAGTTTGGCGATGCGCCGTTTGATTTTCATCAAATCATCCAGCAGAGTCTGAACTGCCTCCACAACCCAGTTTTCCTGAGGGGTGGCGACATAATTGACGAAAGGTGGAATCCCCGTTTCCTTTCCAAGAAACGGGATGTCTTGGTGGTAGAAAAAGGAACCCGTCCAAAATTTGACGGATTCCGATGTTTTGATCTTGGGGAACCAATCCTCCTTGAATCTACGCAGGGTAAAGGATATGGTCCCGCAAGTTGGGAGTGCGCCCTTTGAGGGGTTTCGCTTAACCCCGAAACAATACAACCAGAAATCTAGCCTAGGCTCTATACCTAGATACCCTTCGAAGAGGGCCTGGAACCCGGCTAAATATAGAATGGAGTTGGGAGGATGGTTGTGGGGTTATATGTTGTAGTGGTTGAGAACTTGGAGAAAGAAGGCGGAAGGTGGAATTCCCATACCTCGAGAAATAAGCGAGGTTAAGAGAACGCTCTCCCCGGCTCTGGGCAAGGGCTCAGAGTCGTCCTCCTCTTTCCGCCACTTCCCCTTCACAATCAGCCCCTCTTTCTCCATTGTTGGAAGAAGAGAAGGGGCCAAGTTGCATCGGCTCCAATTGTAGGATATCTCGCCCTCGTCTTCGGCTCCGGCGGCAGAAGCCGTAGCGGCGAGCTCCTCCCCGACGAGGAGGATTTTCTCTTCCGCCGTTTCGAGGACGAGGGCGGAGGCGGCGCAGAGGAAGAGGCGGCCAGGTTCTCAGCCGCGAGAGAAGGATCCTTGCAGGCCTGGTCGCCGGAAGTTTTCTCCGGTGCGCCGGCGGCGGCACGGCTCATAGAATTGAGCTGCGGGTCCATGGTATTGATGATCTTGTCGATGTCGATAGAGACCGAGTGCTCCTCTGCAGTGCGCGGTGAGTCATTGGTGTCCATCTGCGACGCGTGTAGCTCGCCGGAAAATCCGGGAAATGAGGGGACGGGTGATTATTGCTATCTCCTCGTTTCCCGTGAGAATCTGTCAGTGATACGTTTCAGGGTTTCCAACTCGAAACCCAAATGTCCCTGACGTCAGCATGATTTTATCGCTGACGTAGGAAGTTCCTTCTCCACGAAGGCTCGTGGAAGAAAAAGGCGGATTTTCCCAAAATCCGAGTTTCGTGTTAAAGCACGATTTGAGGAAAAGAAGAATCGAGACAAGCGCCAGCATTTCTCGGAAAATAATGCAAATTGATGGAAGACGGCAGATTGGAGTTTCAATCCTTCTTGAGGGCTACTATCAGATATATACTGATTAGGGGTATATCTGATAGTGTCTCAAAGAGTCGGATTACCAGGGTGGCCTGAATGGTAATGGATCACGGTCCATTAGGCGGCCCAGTAATCTGACGCACGGAAGCCGGATTCTAGAAGAACCCGGACAACGGCCCACGTGGTACGGTTGGAGTAGAAGGCGGATTCCTGCTGTCCAAGTTAGAAACTTACCATAGTCTTCTAGGTTTCCTTTCTGTAAGCCCTAACCCGGCTATCTATATAAAGTCGGACGGGAGAAAAGAAAGATACAGACAATTAGCTAGAAGCCAACTCGCCGAGAAGTTGATCCTCGTCGAGTAGCTAAATTAACTCACATTGTACTTTGTATACTTCAGGCTTCAGCCCTGATTTAGTGAGATTGTAGGAGTAGGAACGTCGCCTAGTTGTGACGTACCGAACCTGGGTAAAGTTTGGTGTCCTTGGTCGTCATGCTACCACGTTCCCAACACGTCTCTATCAGTAGTCTCATGGCACCCCCGTCTATGAACTCTACTACGATGTCTCGATAGTGTCTATCTCCCACACAAGTATGATATGATCCAGCTATTTATTGCAGCAAAGAAAACCAAACAAACTGAAAACAAAAATAAAAGACGTTCCAAGTAAAGCACATAAGATATGACCGAATAAAAATATAGTTTCACTAGAAGTGACCTGATAATTTGTTGATGAAGAAGCGGATGCCTTGGGCATCCCCAAGCTTAGATGCTTGAGTCTTCTTGGAATTTGCTGGGATGTACCACTGGGGCATCCCCAATCTTAGGCTCTTCATTCTTCTTGATCACATCATATCATCCTCTTCTCTTGACCCTTGAAAACTTCCTTCACACCAAACTTCTCACAATCTTCATTAGCAACGTTAGTGCAATAGAAATAATAAATTCACATGGTTCAGTTTCAACACAATCCTAACACTCATTAACACATTAGCTACTATCACAACTTCTTTTAAAACTCTTTTTCTCAAAAGAACACCAAACGAAAGAGATTAAGATGCAAATGCAATTCTTGGCAGAAATCTGTCAAAACAGAACAACGGGTAAAGATGATTTTTTTCGAAACTTTTCTGTTACTCAAATAAAAAATAGGTAAACTAAGAAAAGTCGCGGAATTAGATCAGGATTAAGCACAAAATATTTCGGATCATTCTGATCATCCAGGATTTTATACGATGTTTTATGGTGGACAAAAGAAATCTGTTTTCTGCGCAGAAATCCGAAAACCAACTCAAACTTTCGTCAGAAACTTTACTTGGAACTACTAAAACATGAAAAGAAAGATACAAAGGAGTTCCTACATAAGTATACAACCCCGTGACTCAAAGAAAACAGAGAAAAACAATGGAAAAATAAAAAACATGGGTTATCTCCCAAGAAGTGCTTTTCTTTAAAGCCTTTTAGCTAGGCATGATAATTTGAGAAGATGCTCACATGAGAAATATGAATTGAAGCAAAAGAGAGCATCAAGAAGTAAATGTAAAATAAATTTAAGTCTAACCCACTTCCTATGAAAAATAATCTTGTAGAAAAACAAGTCATGAAAACACAAAGCAACAAGCATAGGAAAGCAAAACAAGTGCAACTTCATAATTTTCAACATAAAGAGGGGAAACTTGATATTGTTGAGATGCATGAAACTATGTTTCCCTCTCTCATAATAACTTTCAGTAGCATCATGAACAAAATTAACAATATAACTATCACATATAACATTCTTATCATGAGCCACATGCATAAAAGAATTAATGCTCTCCACATAAGCAAAGTCATTCTCATTAATAATAGCGGGAGAAAATTCAACAAAATAGCTATCATTATTATTCTCATAACCATAATCATTAAATATAGGAGGCATATTGTGATCATAATTGATATTTTCTTTTATTGTAGGTGGACTAAAAATATCATATTCATCATTGTAAACAGGTGGAACTAGAATACCACAATCATTATAATCATCATATATTGGAGGCAAAGTATCATCAAAGAAAATTTGTTCCTCCGTGCTTGGGGGACTAAAAAGGTCACTTTCACAAACTAGCTTCCCCAAGCTTAGACTTTTCCATAGCACTAGCAATAATGGTGTTCAAAGAATTCATACTAATAACATTTCCATTAGCATGCAAATAAAGCTCCATAGGTTTTTTAATTTTCTCTTCAAACACTTCATGTCCTACCTCAAGATAAAGATTATAAAGCTCTCTCATATTTTTGTTGTTTTCCATTAAGTCTAACTAGTAAATATAAAAACAAGGAATAAGTAAAAATAATCCTAACTAGTGAAAATAAAAACAAGAAACAAAAAGATATAATTGCAGAATCTAAAGGAAATAACTTCGAGCACTCACACCCGAGGATGTGAGAACCTTTTATCTTACCTCCCCGGCAACGGAGCCAGAAAAGAGCTTGATGTCTACGCACGCTTCTATTCTTGTAGACAGTGTTGGGCCTCCAAGTGCAGAGGTTTGTTGAACAGCGGCAAGTTTCCCTTAAGTGGATCACCCAAGGTTTAACGAACTTAGGGAGGTATAGGTCAAAGATATCCCTCTCAAGCAATCCTGCAATCAAGATACAAGAAGTATCTTGTGTCCCCAACACACCCAATATACTTGTCAGGTATATAGGTGCACTAGTTCGGCGAAGAAATAGTAAAATGCAAGTAATATGGATGATAATAAGTGATAATAGCAATCTGAAATAAATATGGCAGCAATGAAACACGCAGCAGAACAGGCGGAAAACGGTGTTTCAATGCTTGGAAATAAGGCCTAGGGCTCCTACTTTCACTAGAAGACACTCTCAACAATGAAAACATAATTGAATGCATAAATATAATTTCTTCACTATGCTACTCTGAACCACTCCCCGGTCGAATAACAAACACCAATCATTGCGTAGGGCTGTAACAGCACTCCTAAAGTCTATATTCCCTCTCTAGGGCACCCCCACGCTATCACTATGAGCGCCCTAAATTAGTACTAAACAAACGCCACAATTTCATAGGTTCATCTTCCAACACAAGATATAAATATCATGATAAACCCCACCGATGCACACATTGCCACCTTTACACCGTGATCAAAGTGTTTACGGAGATACAAAACCACTTGAGTAGCATAACATATGAAGATCACATCTACATATTCAACTAGATTAGAAAGATCATTATAACATAAAGATCACACCATGGGAGAGAGAGATGAAACACATAGCTACCAGTAGAGCCCTCAGCCTCGGGGGAGAACTACTCCCTCCTCATCATAGGAGACAGCAACGGCGATGGAGATTGCGGTGGAGTCGATGGAGATGGCTTCCGGGGGCACTTCCCCGTCCCAGCAGGGTGCCAGAACAGAGATCTGTCCCCTGAAACTTGTCGGTGGCGGCAGCGGAGCTACGGATGTATTTTGTAGAAAAGGTCGATCTTTTTAGGGATTTCCCTCGGAGGAGTATAAATAGGCGAAAGGGCGATGCCGGGGGGTGGCCAGGGGGCCCACACCTCCAGATGGCGCGGCTAGAGGGACTCGTGCCACCCCATGGTGTGGCCACCCTGTGCCCCCCCCTCCGGGGCTCTTCGGGACTTCTGGAAGCTTCTGGGACTTCTAAGACTTCTGGCTTTCGAATTTTCCAATTCCGAGAATATTTCCAGAACAAAATTTCTGAAACTAAAAACAACAGAAAACAAAGAACTGGCACTTGGCATCTTGTTAATAGGTTAGTCCTGGAAAACGTGTAAAGTTCTATAAAGAAGGGAGAAAACATGTAGCAATTGGCATAATATCATCATGGAGCATCAGAAATTATAGATACGTTGGAGACCTGTCAATGATCTGAGTCGAATATTCATGGATGGAGGAAGCAGAATCAACATCATCTATGAAGAAACTCTGAAGGAGATGATCATACCAATAAGTAACCTAAAGCACTCGGAGAACATATTCCATGGGATTGTGCCACAAAAATTAATAAAACCCTTGGGTACAGTAATACTCGAGGTAGTCTTTGGAGAATGCAACAACTATAGAAAAGAAAATCTTGACTTCGAGGTAGTCGACTGGCCATCATAGTACAATGCAATACTCGGAAGAACAACGTTTGTGAGGTTCATGGCCGTACCCCACTATGCATACCTGATGATTAAAATTTCAGGGTCTAGAGGAGCAATCACAGTACAGGGAAACTATAAAAGTCAGATAGCTGTGGCATCGAGTTTAACATAATTTCAGAGTCATTCGGAACGCATCAGGAGCAAACAGAAATTGCCTCCATGACTGATCACTTGATCCTTCCTTTGACAAAGAAGACGACACTCGAGATGGAGTTTGACGTAAAAAAAGACACAGTGGAGCATCAAGTTCACCCTACTGATCTAGCAAAGACAGTACTCATGTCAAGAATGTTTCCTATCCCATATCAAATTTCTCCGTGAGAACTGGAAAATCTTCGCATGGGCCACAACGGACATGCCAGGAGTACCTAGGAAATTCGCCGAGCACTCTTTAGAAATCTAAAAAGATGCAAAGCCTATACAACAATCTACTCGCCGTTTCTCGGAGCCGAAGAAACAAACAATAGGAGAAGAGTTGAACCGGTTACTTGTAGCAAAATTCATCAAAGAGATCAAGATAGAGACATGACTCGCAAATCTGGTTCTGGTAGCCAAGAAAAATACAGAGATCCTCCGTATGTGCATAGATTATACATCGTTGAACAAGCAATGTCCTAAGGACTGGTTCCCATTACCTCGTATTGACCAGACCATCGACTCGACCGCAGGCTAAGAGAAGCTCTCCTTCCTCGACGTGTATTCGGGTTACATTTATTACCCCATTTGGTGTGTACTGCTACACCATGATGCCCTTCGGGTTGAAGAACGCAGGTGCCACGTACCAGCGCTTGATGCAAAATTGTGTCAAAGCACAGATTGTTAGGAACGCACTAGTATACGTCGATGACATCATGGTCAAGTAAAATAAGGAAGAAACCCTTATCGATGACCTACGTGAAACATTCACAGCACTCGATGTATACCAGATCAAGTTGAAACCGAAGAAGTGCGCATTTGAAGACCATCAAGGAGATCATCTCGGGTAGCTCTTGTCTGCAGGAGGCATTAAAGCCAACCCAGTAAAAAACAAGGCCATACTGTCAATGAAGGAACCAACAAACATCAAAGGAGTACAGCAATTGGCAGGGAGAATAGCAGCACTCGGGAAATTCATAGCAAACCTTGGAGAGAAAGCACTCCCCTTCTACAAATTACTGAAAACATCGGACAATTTCGAGTGGACACCCGAAGCACAGGAAGCCTTCCACGCCCTCAAGCAAACCTTGTCGACTCCACCCGTCTTCGTAGAACCTCAGGAAAAGGAGTCAATACAATTGTACATCTCAACAACAATACAGGTGGTTGGTACTGTATTAGTAGTCGAACGACCCCAGGAAGGGTCGATCTATAGGACGCAATGACCGGTATACTAGCTCAGCAAAGTACTCTCAATATCCAAGAAACGATACCTGCATTATAAGAAACTAGCGTATGGGTATACATGACAGCAAAAAAAGTTGAGGCACTATTTCCAGAAACACCCGATTACAGTGGTATCGAGTGCACCACTATCGGATTTACTCAACAACTACAATGCAACAGGACAAGTGGCAAAGTGGGGAATCGAGCTTGGACCAAGAGACATAACATATGAGATCAGAAAAGCTATAAAATCACAGGTACTCTCAGATTTTATATCAGAATGGCTCGAGTTTATTTACTTTCAATTGCACTTTTTCCCTCCCTAATTGTAATCCCATTGTAAACTCCCTCTCACCCTCCCCTCTTTTGTAAGCTCCTGGCTTTCATCATATATATAAAATCTACACCGTAGGGTCCTTGCCCTACGGTAAAATGTTCAAAAAAATGGCTCGAGTTGGAACAGCCGAAACTACCGGATATGTCAAATAGCTGGACAATGTACTTTGACGGCTCGAAGAAATAATCTGGTGCAAGGGCAGGAGTCATACTCACCTCCCCCCAAGGCGATACTATACTATACGTACTACAGATGAACTTCAAGAATGCTTCCAACAATGAAGCCGAGTACGAAGCACTCATTCACGGGATGAAGACGGCTAAACTTTTCGGTGCAACTCGACTCGTTATCTATGGCAACTCAAACCTCGTAGTACAGCAAACTATGAAGGAGTGCGACGCTCCAACAAAAAATATGGCAGCATACAGAGACTTGTACAACAAGCTTGAAAGTGAACTCGATGGTTGTGCGTTACAGCACACTGGAAGAGGAAGCAATACTGAAGCAGATGCTCTAGCTAACATTGGGTCCATGTGTGCACCGATACCACCCGACGTCTTCTATGAAGAAATTGATCAGCCTTCAATTAAACGAAAAGTAATCGCTACAGAAATAGCTAAGCACTCGAGCAAAAATCAAGAGGAACAGTCGAAAGAAGGAGAGGAACCTATGCCCATGGACATAGTCGAACAAGTAAATCAAGTGGAGACCACCTGGATCCAGCCGCTATTCGACTACATGACTCGAAATGAGCTCCCAGAAGATCCGGCTGAAGCACGCCGAGTGATGCGTAGGGCCAAAGCATTTACAATTTATGATGGGCGACTGCTCAAACGTATCATATTATACATATTATAGAGGTGCATCACCCCAGAGGAAGAAAGGGAAATATTCCTGTACATACACCAAGGAACGTGTGGACATCATGTGGGGAGCAAAAATCTCGTCCGCAAAGCTTTCCGAGCCGGGTTCAATTGGCCAATAGGGGAGTATGATGCTAAGGAAATTGTGCAGCGATGCGAAGCATGTCAAATATTTGCAACACGACCAAATGTACCAGCCACATAATTACACATGATACCACTCGCATGGCCTTTTGCACAATGGGGACTCGACATGGTCGGACCGCTCAGTCGGTCGTATAACGGAGGTTACACTCGGCTCCTCGTTGCAGTATACAAGTTTACCAAGTGGATAGAAGCCATGCCAATAACATCGCCAGATGCAGAATCCGTAGTCAAATTCATCAGCTCTATCGTACACAAGTCCGAAGTACCTCACAACATCATCACAAACAACGGAACGAACTTCACAGCAGAAGAATTCCAAGATTACTGCAATGAGTTGGGCATTAAGGTCACTTACGCTTCAGTTGCGCATCCACAAACTAATGGACAGGTAGAATAGTCAAATGGGCTATTCACGGCAGGACTGAAAACGACTTCTCACACCATTGAAATAAGCAGCAGGTGCATGGGTAGAAGAGCTGCCTTCCGTCCTCTGGAGTTTACGAACAACGCCGAGTAGACCAACAGAGTACACCCCATTCTTTATGGTATATGGATCAGACGCAGTACTACCAGCAAACGTACGGCACAACGCGCCTCGAGTTGCATATTATACATAGGAGAACTCGAACGAAGAACTCGAAGATGTACTCGACATGGCAGACGAGGCACGGGATAAAGCACTCGCACGCACAACCGTATATTAGCAAGACTTGCGCAATTATCATGCTCGTCGAGAGCGCAACAGAACTTTCAACGTAGGTGATATGGTGCTACAACTGAAGTAAGAAAGCCACGACAAGCTTACATCTCCACGGGAAGGACCATACGTAATACGGGAAGTACTCGGGAATGGTGCATACAAGTTTAAGGACAAGAAGACATGGAACTTCTACAAGAACCCGTGGAATGTCTCGGGGCTATGTCTCTTTTATGCATAAAATTTATCATTCAGTATAATCTAGAATAAGGCTACCTTAGCCATTTATGTATCTTGATCGAACAAATCAATATTACCCCTCTGCACTAAGGAATTTTCGTTTGTCTGTTTTACAGTTGTAATTACGAAGTTAGTTGTAGCATCACCCAAGTCAAAAGCTACAAAGTACAGCTACACTCGGGGGCTGCGCAGCAAAGCGTTTAAGACAGAAATCTTGGGGTGACTCTCAGCCGCAGTCGCACTCTAAATACTCGGGGGATGCTTAGCAAAACGTTTAGGACAGAAATCTTGGGGTGACTTCCAGTCGTAGTCGCACTCGAAATACTCGGGGGCTGTGCAACAAAACGTTTAAGACAGAAATCTTGGGGTGACTCCAGCCACAGTCGTACTCGAAATACTTGGGGCCTGCACAGCAAAACTTTTAAGACAAAATTTTTGGGGTGACTCCCAGCCGCAGTCGCGCTCGAAATACTCGGGGCTTGTGCAACAAAACGTTTAAGATAGAAATCTTGGAGTGACTCCTAGCTGCAGTCGCACTCTAAATACTCGGGGGTTGTGCAGCAAAACGTTTAAGACGGAAATCTTGGGGTGACTCCCAGCCTCAGTCGCACTCAAAATACTCGGGGGCTGCACAGCAAAATGTTTAAGACATAAATCTTGGGGTGACTCCTAGCCGCAGTCGCCACTCGAAATACTCGAGGGATGCACAGCAAAACATTTAATATAGAAATCTTGGGTGACTCCCAGCCGCAGTCGCACTCGAAATACTCGGGGGCTGCACAGCAAAATGTTTAAAACAGAAATTTTGGGGTGACTCACAGCCACAGTCACACTCGAAATACTCGGGGTCTGTGCACCAAACAGTTTATAAAGAAAATTTGGACTAAGGTATAATCACAGTTGCATCTGAGATATTCAAGAGTTGTGCACCAAAGATTCTGAATAGAAATTTCGGAGTAATAACTACAACAGAGACAAGAATACTCAATCAGAAAAATTGGGTCCTTTATTGGAATAAATAATTACAGAGTGATTTACAGACACACTACAACTAAACTACAACTACAATTGCGGAGTCCGGCTACCCTCCAGCTGAATATCAGTCTCTTCCTCAGCCAGACGCATGAGTGCAACTGTTGCAGGACTCGTTGCCTCATAGCGTGCAGTCATGTTTACATGTCGACGACCAAGAGGTGCATGAGGACCTCTACCAATCTTCAGCAGATTCATGTGCGGTTAGTGGGTTTTGGAAACATCCAAGACAACTTTCGCTCCACCAACTAACTAGCGACGAACTAATGCTTTAGCATGATCAAATCTGCTGAATTTGCGCATCAGACTGAATAACCCCTTGGATAGCTTGTTGAGTAGAAAAAAAGTCCCATAAATATTGCAGAATGCCGCCTGTCAGGACCCAATCACTCCACCAACTTGTTGAGATCGAGTTCTCAAAGTCAGAACCACTCGATATTTTTCAGGATCAGCCCAGAAAGATGATGAACTATATGCAGAAAGCTTCAATCGTTCTTCTTCAATGTATCGAGTCTCTTCAACAGTACTTTCTTGGACACCTGCAGACAGAGTCATTATCACCAGGTCAGCAACAAATAATATTACTCAGGATAAAGTAGGATACGGGTGCCCGAAAGCTCACATGCTAAATCAATCGCTATCGCTGTGAATTCAGCCAAGAGGAAACTTCACTATCTGCAGCAATTTGTTATTTTTCTTTTGCAGCATCGAGCTGAGTCCTCAAAAAATTTACTTCCTCCTTTTTGCTTAAAATCTTGGCGCTCAGCCATTGCACCAAATTATAAGAGGAAGAAGTTGAAGGGGCCTAAGGGTGTGCACATTCAGAAGCCTCGGGTGCCTCAAAATCAGGGAAGATATACTCCATTACTATTTTATTCGAGTACTCAGCAGAAACATCTCGCCTCATACTCGGGGGCTACTCCCATCGGCAGAAGGCACGAGTACAAAGGAAAAATTCAGTAATAGAAACAAACCAAGGAAACACTCCAGATATATAGCGGGGAAGCCAAATATTTTTCATCAAATCAGTGCACAAGATTCATTGCAACAAAATATGCGGGTTTACTGCACCAAGGAACCGCTACTACTACTCGAGAGAAAAACATAACTAGGACTCGGCAGATCTCTATTGAGCATCCCTAGCAGCCGCGGCAGCTTCAACAGCCTTAGCTCAAGCTTCAAGCATTTTCAGAAGACCATCTGCCAGCCTAACAGACTTCGGGGTGAAGGGATTGAGATCTACCTCTTGCCCATCCGAGTCCAGAGGAAGTCCACCTAGCGCAGCTTTGAAGTCCCCTGTCGGGGGGATATCCCCGAGTAGGGTAAAGGCAAGTGCTAAGAGCAAGAACAGAAGAGACGTTTGGCAAAGTAGCGGCTACCCGGTACTTGCTACCCGGACGTCCGCTATTCGGCCGTACACACTGATGGCCAGGAGGAAGAATCAAGGAAGTTACTCTCCTCCGAGTAGAGGAGGTGGACCGAGTAGAGAGGGCGGTCTCCTACTCGGGCCAGAAGTCAAAGGAGCCGTTCTGACACAGGATCCCGCGTATCCTGGGTCCATACTGTGGCACTGTTCATCTGCAGAGCGGGTGATTATCCGCGCCAGGGTGACAGCAGGGCGTCGCAGGTTAGGAGGGGCCTACCCCGTGACAGTGTCAGTGATAACAGATCAGCTCCTCGGTTCTGCGGAACAACTTTACACATGAAGACAATCTAGGAAGCCAAAGGTGTCAGCGAGAAGCTGGAAGTGTACAGTGTGCACACTATGTCGACATCTTGGCTGTATCCGGCTGGGCACTGGTATATAAGGTGCCCTGCCCCCTCCTGCGTGAGGGATCCCAGAATCGGTTCACATTCTTGACCTAGTTCATCACATAGAGAGAAGAGTGGCTACTCGGTGTAGGAAACACTTGTACTGTGGCTACTCGATGAGACACGGATATAAAGAGAGAAAGGCAGGAGTAGGGGTTTTACCTCCACACGAGGGCGCTGAACCTGGGTAGATCTTGTAGTTTGCAGTGCTAGCTTCATACTCACACGGCTACTCGCTGCGTGATCCCTCCCCGAGTGCCTCCAGCGTCCATCGTCCCCACAACTTTAGCCATCCTATGGCATCTGCCGTGACACCACCACGACAGTTGGCGCCCACCGTGGGGCAACCAGCGGCGCTGGCTGGAGTTTCCGTTCGGACGGGATCGATTTCTGCTACCGGAGAGCGCGTGGTCTGTGGCCTCGTCCACAGATTCGGCTCCTTCGACTTCATCACCGACAGCGCTGGCGATTTCGGCGGCAGGGCCATGCCGGAGGGCGGCTCGGTGCTTTCTTTCGGCGCGCACCTCGTCTACGTCGCCACCGTCATCGACCGCGAGTATCCCGGGGAGGTGCATGTCGCGGAAGATCCCCCCGCCGTCATCGCTGCATGCGGGAGGCCGCTGGGCCACTCTACGAACGTCGCGGAGGTGATGATGACCGGCCCTGCTGCTGATGCCGGGAAGGGCGAGGCTGCTGCCGCCGCGGGCGTCATCGAGGATCTCGCTGGCCCGAGTGCTGGCGGGAAGACCCACAAGCCCTACGAGAAGGACTGCAACCTGCCCCCCTCCACTACTCCGACAATACCTGCGTCCGCCGTGCGGATGGGCATGCCGCCTCCCACCGAGCTCGAGCTCATGACCATGCGGGCGCAGCTCGAGCAGCAACGCCAGGCGCTGCTCGCCTAGCAGGCGGAGCTGGATAAGGTTAGGCTTGAGCTAAACCTGGACCAGAACGAGTACAACCGGGCTCACGGCTTCACGCCCGTGGTGAGGAGGCCTTCCAAGGCAGGCGCTACGCGCCGCAACCTAGGCATCGAGATGGCAGCAGTTGGTGAAACTGCTGGCCAAGCCGCTAGCCAAAACACCGCCACCACCAGACCCAGATACAGCACCCCCGCCAAAACCCTTAGAGCTGCTGAGGCTGTAGCTGCTGAGTTGCCGCATCTCGCTGGCGACGCGCGCGTTAGGCAGCAGGAAAGGCTCAATGAGCTAGTGCTAGAGGCTGCTAGGCAGAACGAGGAGTTCCGGAAAGCCAACCCGGGTGCTGGAGCTTCTCAGGTGGTGCACTCGCATGCGGCTAGATCTAACGATCAGGCCTCATCACCGCATCCCAGTCGCGAGAAGGAGCGGAGTGGGCATTCCGGCAGAGATAGGTAGATGCAGGTGTACGACCCGGCTGTCGCTGCAAAACAGCACGCTGTAGCGCGACAGTCCGGTCAAAAACACAACGCTGCAGGAGCAGGCTATCAAGCCCATAAAGCTCAAAGCCAGGCCCAAGATGGAGAGCGCCCAGGCCCTTCTCAGCATCCAGTTGCTCAGCCTACTCGGCAGAGGCAGCAGCCACGCGCAGTCGCGCCAGCCGCCAACCCGGTGGAGCAGCCTGCAGTCCTGCAGGTGGACAGATATGATGATGGCTACTCGGCCATGGGGTTGGCTGGCTATGACATCCTGGATCGCGTGGGTGAGCGTGTGCTGGAGCCCAGTGATGCCAGGCACAAGCTGGACCAGATCAGCCTGTCCGCGCAACTCGAGAGCAAGGGGCCGCCTGGCCCAGAGTGCTTTGGTCCCCGTATCATGACGGAGCCATCCGTGAAGCAGTTCCAGCTCGCCAGGGGGACCAAGTGCTATGACGGCAGAACCAAACCGGAAGATTGGCTCAATGACTATGTCACAGCCGTGCACATTGCATGCGGCAACCGGAGGTGGGCCGTGCGGTACATCCCGCAGATGCTCGAGGGACCGGCAAGAACGTGGCTCAACAACCTGCCCAAGCACAGCATCAACTGCTGGCTTGACTTCGCGGAGGCCTTCGTCAGCAACTGCACCAGCACCTACCGGAGGCCGAATAGGCCGCAGCAGCTATCCGCTTGCAGGCAGCGGGAAGAGGAGACGGACCGGGAGTATCTTACTCGGTGGAGCACTCTGAGGAACACATGTGAGGGTGTGAATGAGGCCCAGGCCATCACTTGGTTTGCGCAGGGTTGCAGACATGGCAGCATGTTGTGGCAAAGGCTCCAGAGGGAGATGCCGAGTACTCTTGCTGAGACCATCCGGATTGCGGATCAGTACGCACTCGGCGACCCGACACAGCCTCTTCTTGATGCTGCTGAGCCGAGAAGGAACTACAACATCAACACCAGCAAGCGTAATGAGTTCCGCAACAAGCGCAGAGGTGACCGGATCGATACCCGGTACGATCCTGAGGAGGTGAATGCTGTGGCTACTCGAGGTGGGAGTAGCCAGAGGCCAAAAACTGCTGGAGCCCAGTACGGGCAAAACCAGAATCAGGGCCAAGGCAACAAGAAGCCATACAGCGCTTCCCAGCAGGGTAGCGGCAACTCGGGTCCGGCACCGAACTTTGTCTTCAAGGACATGAAGGATGGCCCGTGCAGCTTCCACACTCGGCATCCCGCAAGACCCGCCAACCACACTACTCGGCAGTGCAGTTGGTGGGAAGAAATCAAGAATGAGGGCCTGCCTCCTCCTCCTCCTCTGCCAGCCGCGAATGCCGCTGTACAGCCTGCTCGCGCACCCGCTGCTCGGCCTCCAGCCTTCCCGAGAAGAGAGAATGTGAACCAGGTGGCTTTAGGAGCCAACCGCTACTTCAACAACGATGGCTACCGCAACAACAACAACAAAAACAACAACAACAACAAGTACTACACCCGCAACAACAACAGAGGCAACAACAACAACAACAACCAAGGTAACAACAACAACGGCAACAATGGTGGCGGAGACCGCAATCGGTACCAGGAGCACCACGAGAGCTACATGATCTTCACCTCTGAGCCTGTCGACAAGAAATCCCAGCACAGGCGTGCCATGGAGGTCAATGATGTGATCCCTGCTGTTCCTCACTATATGCATTGGTGCAACCAAGAGATCACATGGTCCAGAGCAGATCATCCCAAGGTGATGCCCAACCCGGGTAGCTACGCCTTGGTGCTGGATCCTACCTTCTTGGGTCCCGAGAAGAATGTGAGGTTCAGCAAGGTACTGATCGACAACGGCAGCAGCATCAACATCGTGTACAGAGACACGCTGGAGAAGCTTGGTATGGCCGAGAACATGCTGCTACCCAGCAAGACCACTTTCCATGGCATTGTGCCAGGAGTCTCTTGCAATCCGATTGGCCGAGTATGGATAGATGTGCTATTCGGCACCAGGGAGAACTGCCGCACAGAGAGCCTGTAGTTTGAGGTGGTTGATCACCAGAGCCCCTACCATGCCCTACTCGGCAGGCCTGCTCTGAGCAAGTTCATGGCCTCTACCCACACTGCATATCTGAAGATGAAGATCCCTGGCCCCAATGGCGTGATTACCATCTCTGGTGATTACAAGAAGTCTATGGAGTGTGCCTCTGCTGGTTCTCAGTTGGCGGAGTCCATGGTGATTGCTGCCGAGAAGAAGAAGATGTACGAGGTGGTGGCTATGGCGCAATCCGCGCAAGCTGGTGCGCCTGGCATGCCGAGTTCCAAGCACGGGACGGCGTTCCAGGCATCTCAGGAGACAAAGAAGATCCAGGTTGACCCTGAGTTTCCCGACCGAGTTGCCATCATTGGCTCCGGGTTGGGGGAGAAATAGGAAAGCGAGCTCATCCACTTCCTCCGTGAGAATCGGGACGTGTTCGCCTGGTCCAATGAGGATTTACCAGGTGTCCCGAGGGAGTTGGTTGAGCGCTCGTTACATGTGCGTCCTGACGCCAAACCAGTGAAGCAGGCTATGCGCCGTTTCGGAGATGAGAGGAGGAAGGCCATAGGTGACCAGATCACCAAGCTTCTCATAAGCAATTTCATCATGGAGGTGCTGCATCCGGATTGGCTGGCCAACCCGGTCATGGTTGAGAAGAAAAAGGAGGACCCCAAGGCTGCTACCGCATGGCGCATGTGCGTCGACTACACCGACTTGAACAAGGCCTGCCCCAAGGATCCTTTTCCGCTACCTCGCATCGATCAGGTGATCGATTCCACTGCTGGTTGTGAACTGTTGTCTTTCATAGATGCCTACTCTGGTTTTCACCAGATAGCTCTCAATCATGCTGATCAAATAAAGACTGCCTTCATTACCCCGTACGGGGCTTATTGCTATCGTGTCATGTGTTTCGGGTTGCGGAATGCGGGTGCCACTTATCAGAGATGCATGCAGAAATGTTTGCATGATCAACTCGGCAAAAATGTGCAGGTGTACGTAGATGACATTGTCATCAAAACGAATAAAACACATACTCTGCTTCGTGACCTTGAGGAAACTTTCGCTAACTTGCGCAAGTATAAGATGAAGCTAAACCCGAGTAAATGCACCTTTGGCGTCCCGGCTGGCAAGCTACTCGGCTTCTTGGTATCCACTCGGGGCATTGAGGCCAATCCTTCAAAGATAAAAGCTATTGAGAGCATGTCTTTGCCGAGATCCCTGAAGGATGTGCAAAAATTCACTGGTTGCTTGGCATCTCTGAGCCGTTTCTTGGGCAGAATGGGCGAGAAGGCCCTGCCTTTGTATAAGTTGATGAAGAAAAGCGACAAGTTCGTCTGGACACCGCAAGCGGATGTGGCATTCAAGGAGCTAAAGGCAATGCTGGGTAGCGCTCCCATCTTGGCTAGTCCGCTACCCAAGGAGCCAATGCTGCTGTATATTGCTGCTACTAACCGGGTAGTAAGTGTGGTGATCGTGGTAGAACGAGAAGAGGAAGGCAAAAGTGTGCAGAGGCCGGTATATTATCTCAGTGAGGTGATGTCCAGCTCCAAACAGAATTACCCTCACTACCAGAAGATGACTTACGGTGTGTACCTGCGAGCCAAGAAGCTGAAGCACTACTTCCAAGAACACCCCATCACAGTGGTGAGCTCAGCTCCCATCTCGGATATCATGGGAAACAAGGAAGCGAGTGGCAGAGTAGCCAAGTGGGCAATCAAGCTGGCCGCGTACGCTCCCGCGTACGCGAGAAGAGAAGCCATCAAGTCTCAGATCCTGGCAGAATTTCTGGTGGATTGGGCTGAGGTGCAATATGAGCCTCCTACTCCGGTATCCAACTACTGGAAGATGCACTTTGATGGCTCCAAGATGAAGGAGGGCCTTGGTGCTGGCGTGGTGCTTACGGCACCCAAGCGAGATCAACTCAAGTATGTGCTGCAAATCCACTTCAAGGCATCCAACAATGTTGCAGAGTACGAAGCCGTGGTACACGGTTTGAAGGTAGCAAGGGAAGTTGGTGTGCAGCGCATCATATGCTATGGAGACTCGAATCTAGTCATGCAGCAGGTTTCTGGCACTTGGGATGCTCTGGATGCCAACATGGCATCATACTGCTTCCTGGTACAAACCATGACAGGATTCTTTGAAGGTTGCGAGTTCCAACACATCCACCGAGCAGAGAATGAAGCAGCTGATGAGCTGTCAAAGTTGGGATCTTCTCGGCAGTACATCCCGGCTGGGATTGCTTTAGAGAATTTGAGAAAGCCATCCATCAAGCCGTCCCCCAACTCGGAGTCTATCTTCGTTCCTTCACTGCCTGATGAAGGAGCAGTTCCAATGGAAATTGACTGGGAAGGTGCAAAAGGAGACCCGGGGACTGCCGTCTCCATCCCGGGGACTGGCGCCTGCAACCCGGGGACTGCCCCTCTCTACTCGGGGACTGCCCCTCCCTACCCGGGGACTGCTCCCCCTTACTCGGGGACTGCCCCTCTCAGCTCGGGGACTGTCGCATTCCTTGAAGAAGTCCTTGCCAACCGCTCGGGGCTGCAGAGAGTCAACCCAACCCAGAAAAAGACGCAACAGTGGCTGTCCCAATGGAAGTGGACGAACCAGTGTTTCCCGCACGGGAGACGCCGAGTTGGGCCATGCCCATATTATCCTTTCTAAAGGACGGCACCCTGCCAGATGACGAGGTTACCGCAAGGCAGATTCAGAGAAGATCCAAGGGCTACACAATCTTCAGAGAAGTGCTGCACAAGAGAAGTGCCACTGGCGTGCTGCAGCGCTGTGTGGAACCGGAAGAAGGAGAGGAGATTCTGGTAGAAATACACCAAGGGGAATGCGGGCATCACGCCTCTTCTCGGGCTCTAGTCAAGAAGGCTTTTCGGCATGGCTTCTTCTGGCTCACCGCTTTGAAGCAATCTGAAGATATCGTGAGAAAATGCAACGGCTGCCAGAGATTCGCAAGTAAGATCCACATGCCTGCTTCCGAGTTGAAAACAATTCCCATCACTTGGCCATTTGCTGTCTGGTGTCTGGATATGGTTGGTCCCTTCAAACCGGCTAGAGGCAACATGACACACATTTTGGTCATGGTGGATAAATTCACCAAGTGGATTGAAGTGAAGCCTATTCGGAAGTGTGATGGAGCTACTGCTGTGAGTTTCCTGAAGGATGTGATCCTGAGATACGGCTACCCGCACAGCATCATCACAGATAACGGCACCAACTTTGCTGAGGGATCCATGGTGAGATTCTGCAGAGATAAGCACATCCGACTAGATGTCGCGTCTGTCGCGCATCCCGCGTCCAATGGGCAGGTGGAAAGAGCGAATGGCATGGTGCTGGCAGTCATAAAGCCAAGGCTGATTGAGTCGCTGCTGAAAACACCAGGGTGTTGGCTAGACGAGTTGCCAACGGTGTTGTGGAGTCTAAGGACTACCCCTAACTGGTCAACCGGCTACACGCCATTCTTCTTGGTTTACGGGGCTGAGGCCGTGTTGCCAATCGACTTAGAGCATGACTCCCCCGAGTAACCCTCTATACTGAGGCGGAGGCGAGAGAAGCTCGAGAAGACGACGTTGACCTGCTAGAAGAAGCAAGAGAGATTACTCTGTCACGCTCAGCTGTTTACCAGCAAAACCTGAGGCGTTATCATAGCCGAAAGGTAAACCCAAGGGTTTTCCGAGAAGGAGACATGGTCCTTAGCCTCGTGCAGCGCACAGCCGGGATGCACAAGCTATCCCCTCCGTGGGAAGGGCCGTTCATTGTGAGCAAGGCTCTACACAATGATGCGTACTATCTTGTAGACGCGCAACCATCACAGAAGAACAGGCCGGATAAAGCTGGGGAGGAATCCAAACGCCCCTAGAATGTAGCTCTACTTCGTCGCTTTCATTCATGAGAAAAAGTGTGTATGTACCCTCTTATCCGAGTTAAACTCCTACTCTGCAATCTGAAATTGAACTCGGGGACTGCCCTCGTCCAAAATTGCTCTAAGTGTCTCTATTCTGTTGTCTCTTTGTCTACTCGGTTGCTACGCTTAGAATTTCAAAAGCATACAAAGTAGTGTGTTTATACTCACCGGACACTCTGTGACTCTGCTGCTGTCCGCAAACCGGCTTCATGGCAAGCCAGAGAACAAGCCAAAGAGTCAATGAACACATGAAAAATTGCAAAGGGAAGGACGCGTGTGGCAACCGACTAGAGTGTCTTTTACTGTCTGTCGTTAACTTTTTCGGCTATGTGGTGGGTAGCGTTACTATGACTGTTTCCAAGTGGCTAAGTATTTGAAACTCCAACTTTGAACTCTTGTGACTCGAATAGCAAAAAAGCAACAAGTTGCAGGTAAGAGCTGAGATAAAAAGGAAGGGTGGATGAAAAATGCAACTCGGGGACTCGCATGATAACGCAACCCGGCATCAAGCCAAAGCTGCTCAATTTGCTAAGTATAAAAACTTCAAGTGAAATAAAACTGAGTAGCAACGGGAAGATAAATTGTTCAGTACATCTGCACCCGGCATTCCGAGGATTTGATAAAAATCTCGAGCATAAGTATTGCAGGACATAATCAGGTAGAGGTAGCAGCATTTTCGGTGTTGGCCTTGGCGGCATCAGCTTCGGAGTTGGCCTTGGCAGCGTCAGCTTCCGGGTTGGCGACGTCGGTCTTCGTGGCATCCGCTTCTGGGTTGGTGGCAGCCTGATCAGAAGTGGCTGTAGCCACCGAGATGGGGTCCGTCGCCGAAGTGGAGGTAGCAGATTGAGCGCGGAGTAGCGCCGTGTCGTCAAGGGCTGCGCCTGATGAAGTGCCGAACTCAAGGGCCGCGGTGTCGATGGTCATCTTCTCGCTTTCGGCTTCCTCGTCGCTATCCGCGACGACCGCGCCCTTCCCCTTCCCGGACTTGTCATCGGTGCTGTCGAAGAAGCTCAGCCCGTCTGACCCAGTGGCCTCCTCGTCATCATCTTCATCCTCGTCTTCGCCCTCGCCTTCCACATCCGTGTCGGGCTCGGTGAGGCCTTCGATGTAGCACGCGGTATCCGCGTAGGAGGCGATCTCCCACGCGACTGCCTGGCGGCGAGCCACGCACTCGGGATCCTTCTCCCACTTGGAATCGCGGCGCATCTCGAGGATGGTATTGAGATTGAGGTTCTCATACCAGCTGCAGATGAAGAGGAGCAGCATGTCAGCGCCTGCCCGAGCTCCGGATGCTCGCCACTTCTTCAGCTCGGCCTTGACGCCATTCAGCTTCTCGGCAAGCGCGCGGATGGTTGAGGGCAAGGGATCTTTGGGCCAGAACAATGCATGGAATTTGAAGGCCACAGACGTTAAGTCCATGCCCAAGCCCTTAAGGCGCTGAAGCTGACCCTGCATGTTCGTAAAGCTGTCCTCGATTGAAGCCTTGGTATCCATGGGCAGCCCCTTCTCTACTCGCACATCTTGGGCCTTTGACAGGGCAGGTTTGCGAGCTGAGCAGAGATCGGGGAAGATTTCTGAAAATGCTATAAAAAATGATTAGAAAAGAAAGCAGCAAAGAGGTGCAAATCGGTCAACAGAGAAGAGGAAGAAACCAGGGAGGCACAAAGATGCAAGAACTTACTGTTCAGGTCACAGAGTAGCGATTGAAGTTTCCTTTTCCATGACTCCTCATCAGCAGCGTGCCGCTACTCGACCCTCCAGAACTGGGCCAGTTGGAGCATGAGATCCGAGTTGCTTTTCTTCAGCGTCTCGCACTCCATCTCAAGGGCCCTTTGTTTAGCCTTGGCGGCTGCCTCCAACTTGTCCTTCTCGGCGGATATGTCTATGACGTCCTGAAGGGCAGCCCTTAACTGGACCTGCAGCGGCTCCAGCTCGGTGGTATGTTGGCTCTTAAGCTCGACGGCTTGGCTTTCCAATTGCTGCTGCAACTCGGCGGGCTTCACGCAATCGAGATGCTCTTCACAAAATTTCTTGTAATCTTCTGCGGAGGAGAAGGGTATGGTCAGCAAATAGCAGAGAAGAAGGAGGAGAACAAGCCGAGAAGGCGACAACTGACCTTCCAACTTGGTCTCGGCATTCTCGACAAAGACGTGACAGTGCTTATGCTCCTCAGTCAGCGCCTCGATCTTGCCTACAGAGTACAAGGAGTTAGAGCAGAAAGCAAAAACGGGCGTAAACACAAAACGCATGAACCGAATAGCTAAAAGCTTACTCTCCAGCTCGGAAAGTTGAAGGGTACGAGCTAGGGCCTCCTTCTCGGTCACGGTATCACTTTTGCGTTCTGCTTCTAGGGCTTTAAGGCGCCTTTTTGCAATGCTGTGATTCTAGAGCAGATGACGGTAGAGGGTCGTTCTCTTCAGAAGGCTATTCTGAGAAGCAGAAAGAAAAGGAGTTAGACAATGTTTTGAAGATTTGACCCGAGAAGACGGCAACTCGGTTGAGTACCCGCCTACTCGGCCCGAATCTCGGGGACTGGGTGATGGATAAGAAGAAGGAGAAGAATAGAAGAAGAAGAAGAGTAGAAGAGAAGAAAAGTGCAACTCGGAACAGGCAAAGCAAAACTTACCGCATAGGTTTGCTCGAGATCCTCTGCAGCCTTGCGGTGGACGAACAGCTTCGCGGCAAGCGTGCTGGTGGCGGACGAGATGGTCATGGGATTGTAGCCCAGGTCCGCCTTGTTCCAATCGATGCGCCAGTGGTCCAACTTGCCCAAAGCCAGGCCGTTCCAGGACTCGTTGCCAAGGAACGCGCTATTCCACTCGGCGTCAATAAAGCCCACCCGGTCGATTATCTGCTCGAGACCCTGGGACTCCACCTCTGTCTCCTGGATCTCGCGCGAGAAGATCGAATGGGCCTTGTCCTTGGCCGGCAGCTTGGAATTCACAGCCTGGACCTGTTTGCCTTTCGTAAGAGCGAGCTGTTTCTCGGTCTTGGTCAGACCGATGCTATACTGTTTGCTCAGCTGCGTCATGTAAGGCGGGTAGGCAGGCGGGTCTTGAACGCTCGATCCCGCGGCTGCGCCTGCACCGCTGCCGGAAGCACCAATGGTGAGCTGCCCACTCTTCGCGGCAGGCCTCGCAGTTGGTTTAGGTGGCGGCATCACGACAGAATCGTGAGCAGCGCCACGCGAAGGATTCCTGCGGACGGGGGCGTCTGGCTGGGCAGCTTGCTTCTCGGCGGCCTTCTTCTCGGCAGCTGGCTTCTCGGCTGTCTTCTTCTCGGTAGCTGGCTTCTCGACGGCTTTCTTCTCAGCAGCCTTCTTCTCGGCTGCATCTTTCTTGCCAGCAGCGTCGGAAGCAGTTTTCGTGGTGGTATGTTCGGCAGGAGGGCTGGTTGTGGTCTTGGTCTTCTTCATGGGCGGGGAGCTTGGCGCAGTTGGTGGAGCGGCCTGCTGGGTAGGCGGCGCCAAGGACTGGCTACCGGGCGCAGCGTCCGGCTGTGCGTGGCTCTGCAGGTCCGGCTCCACATCAGTTGTCTCAACCCGCTGCTCGGCAGCGGGGTCTTGCAGTACGTCGTCTTGATTATCTACCCGCGGCTGGGCCGCGGGGTCATCTCGGGCAGCAGCATCAGTGTCCTGCTGCTCCTGGCTCTCTTCCTGCCGCTCAAGGGCGGCACGATCTGGATGCTCGGTGGTTGTTTCTGTGTTCTTCCCAGCTGTGGCAGCTGGGGGAGAAGGGGGTCTCTCGTCGTGAGCAGCATCCTGCGCTTGTTGTTCCGCGCGGGCCTGCTGCTCCTGCTCGGCGTCCTGGGCACCAATGTCCATGTCCTGGACGTTGGTGTCGTCTTCATCCTCACCCTTCACGGGAGAGGGCGCACGCGCCTCGTCCCCTGCCGCGGGCTCGTCCTCTTCAGAGAGGTCGATGAGCTTGAGATGTCAATGGCGGATCTCTTCTTGGATTTGGAGGGAGCAGCAGCAGCATCAGCGTCCAAGGGGGCGCTGAAGAGAAAAAGGGATTCAGAAAAGAAGAGAGAAAGAAGAAACGAGAAGCAGCGGTGGAACAAGGAATTCTGGAAAAGCAGTGACAGCGGAATGAAGCTTGGAAGAAAATCGCTTACCCTGCACGTGAAGGGGGTAGCCGTCTCCCAGAGACCTGCTTGGTCTTCTTCTCACCCTTCTTGGCCTTCTTGGCGGTGGGCTCCTGGGCACCACTGCCCGCCCTCTTCCGAGTGGCGGGAGCAGCAACCGCAAGCGGATCGACTTCGAGGGCGTCCTCATCCTCTCCCTCGTCAGCATTAGCATCATCTGCAGAGTAGGAGAGAAGAAAACAATTGAGAAACAGAAAGAAACTAAGTTGCGCTACTCGTGACCAAAAAGGTGAACTCAGTCACCTTCGCCGTCGTCTTCGGACCAGTCCCGAATGGACGCGTCGACATGATGCTTACCCGGCTGGACGGCGTGAGGGATGCAGAGGGTGTCCGCGGTGTCGTAGGAGACCTCGTCGTCCTCCTTTCGGTCTTCGTGCCAGTTGGCCTCGAAGCGCTCCTCGCTCTCAGCGAGCTGGCGAGCAAGGCGCTGGAGATATAAGCAAGCAACATGAATCAGTTGAGCGGCGTAAGGGATTCTACCCGGGACAAGATGCAAGCACAAAGCATAACAGAGTAAGCGTCCTACTCAACGAGGCGTGCAAACACTAAGAACATAAAGCCTAACAGATAGTAGCAAGTGTTCTACTCGGCATGTAGTGCAAACATAAAGCACATGAAGCCTAAAGAGATACGGCTAAGTGTCCTACTCGGCACAGAGTGTGGATGCTAAGCATACCAGGCTAAGAAGGCTATCTACTCGGAATCAATACGCAGGAAACAGAATAAGAAGTACTAACCCGCTTGATTGGCTTCATGCGGCTGTACGGCACAAAGCCGTACTGCCAGTGGTCGGTGAGGCCGGTGCTCATGATGGAGCGCGCCCAGACGTCCACGTCCGCGTTGCTGAGCTCGAACGTGGTCGTCCGAGTGCAATCTCTGTTGCCGCCCATGTAGCACATGAGGTGTGCTCGGCGCTGCAACGGGAGCACTCGCCTAGAGATCCAGCAGGCGATGGGGTCGTCGTCCTTGAGCCCCTTTTCCTTCAGCTGGGCGAGGCGCGCATTGATCTGCTTGATGTCGCCATCTAGCGGGGGCTTGAATCCCCAATTCTGCCCGGTAGGAGGCGAATTGGTCCACCGGGGGAGGTTGATCTGGTCCACCAGTGGTTCGCCTACCTTGACAGGGATGTTCTTCATGTAGAAGAAGGTCTTCTGCCATTTGCGCACAGAGTCGAGGCCCTTGATGCGCAGATGGCTGGTCCCGCTGCGCTGCACCATCATGGCGCTGCCGGTTTCAGTCATCCCGCGGCTGCTGTCCGCGCTACCCGGCTTGGCCTTGCTCTGCTTCCTGAAGAAGAAGTAGCGCGCCCAGGTCATCGGCGTGGGGCGCACGCCCAAGAATGCCTCGCACACCACGGCGTGGTATGCGAGCATCACCATCGCATTCGGTGGCAGGTGGTGCGGCTGGATCCCGAAGTGGTCGAGGAAGCCGCGGAAGAAGTCCGACACGGGCAGCCCGAATCCCCGCGCGAAGTGCGCGAGGAACACCACGTGCTCGTCCGCCTCCGGGGTGGGGACGAGCTCGCCTTCGGGATGCCGGCAGCGGACACCGGGAGGAACTCGCCGGGTGTTCACCAGCCACCGGCACTCGTTTGCCGTGACGTTAGATCCAGCCCACCCAGCGCGGGCGTCGTCGTCGCGAGCCATCGAGCAGGAGAGGAAGTTTGATGGTGGTTTTGTGTAGTTTGGCGGAAAGAACTGGCCTTTCGGCGCTGTGAGATGCACGGCGGCGGAGAAACGAAGGGGCAAAGAGAGAATGAAGGCAGGAAGAAGAAGAAGGAGTTACCGAGGGGGTATTTATACCTCCCCTCGGGTTGCCGTTACGATTGGAGGTAATCGGATCAGTTACGCACGGAGATCGTGCGGCGTGGGGTGTGCGGGCCGGTTAGAAACGCACACAGCACAGTTGGCGCGCGTAACGGCCGCATTCGATCCCACGACGCGATCGTGGGCAATTACTGCGCTTGATGGGACCTAACGGGCTAGTGGGCCCAGGCCGTGAAAACTGGGCGCGTGGCCTGTCAGATCCCGGGCACCGAGGCGTCGGGGATGTGGTAGCGTGACATGTGCCCAGTTGCAGTACGAAAAGCCGGATTTCGCTCTGCGCGCAGAGATTCTGATTGGAAATCTCGCTAAGTCTTTTTACTCGGCGACAGAGAAGAGAAGTGGTTCTATTCGGAAAAGAAGAAACTTGAGACAGAATAAAGGGCTACTCAGAGGTTCTACTCAGCAACCTAAGGCTCAAAGGCAAGATTGGTTTTTAAGCTGGCAGAGCCCAGTGAACAAGTTCGCAGGACTCTACCAGCTTCGGGGACTAATGTCGGGGGGATATCCCCGAGTAGGGTAAAGGCAAGTGCTAAGAGCAAGAACAGAAGAGACGTTTGGCAGAGTAGCGGCTACCCGGTACTTGCTACCCGGACGTCCGCTATTCGGCCGTACACACTGATGGCCAGGAGGAAGAATCAAGGAAGTTACTCTCCTCCGAGTAGAGGAGGTGGACCGAGTAGAGAGGGCGGTCTCCTACTCGGGCCAGAAGTCAAAGGAGCCGTTCTGACACAGGATCCCGCGTATCCTGGGTCCGTACTGTGGCACTGTTCATCTGCAGAGCGCGTGCTTATCCGCGCCAGGGTGTCAGCAGGGCGTCGCAGGTTAGGAGGGGCCTACCCCGTGACAGTGTCAGTGATAACAGATCAGCTCCTCGGTTCTGCGGAACGACTTTACACATGAAGAAAATCTAGGAAGCCAAAGGTGTCAGCGAGAAGCTGGAAGTGTACAGTGTGCACACTATGTCGACATCTTGGCTGTATCCGGCTGGGCACCGGTATATAAGGTGCCCTGCCCCCTCCTGCGCGAGGGATCCCAGAATCGGTTCACATTCTTGACCTAGTTCATCACATAGAGAGAAGAGTGGCTACTCGGTGTAGGAAACACTAGTACTGTGGCTACTCGGTGAGACACGGATATAAAGAGAGAAAGGAAGGAGTAGGGGTTTTACCTCCACACGAGGGCCCTGAACCTGGGTAGATCTTGTTGTTTGCAGTGCTAGCTTCATACTCACGCGGTTACTCGTTGCGTGATCCCTCTCCGAGCGCCTCCAGCGTCCATCGTCCCCACAACTTTAGCCATCCTATGGCATCTGCCGTGACACCACCACGACATCCCCCTCAATGTCGTGCGCTCGGGCGAGGGTCAAAACCGTCGCCGCGCCAGATAGAGTATGTTCCTAACTGAAATCATCCAAGACATTAGTGTTATGAAACTCGTCCAACAGCGCATCCGGAGTGGCGGTAACCTCTTCTTTGGGGAACAAGCACTCGTGAAAAGACAAGAGTACTCCCCGGAGTTTCTCCAACAACGGGCCCTCTCGGAGTCGGCGAGTTAAAGAAGGAGGACTCCCGACAACGGCTGCAACAATGTAAATAAATCATCTGCTAAAACTATAGTAATACTAGAAGAAACTAATTTAAGGATGAAGAAAGGACGAGTACCTGTCAAGTTGTTTGTCAATGAGTTGAATCGAGGGACGAGTCTCTCTTCTAAATCGTAGAACTGCTTAACAACCTCTTTTTCATTCTCCTTCGACTCATCGTCCTTCTGGAGAGCAACCTCGGTCCTTTTCAGTGCAGTAGTGACTTCAAGCCGAAGAGCGACATTCTGCGCTTCGAGTTCTTTCACGTGAGCCTTAGCAGTTTTCTTCTCGGTAGTGGTCAAAGCCAATAGTTCTAAAAAAGAGTGAAAAAGATTGGTTAAGAACATAAGAACTATAAAAGAAAAGATGACAGAAATTTATCAAAGTAAATTCTTACCTTTAGTTTTGGAGAGGTTAGCCAAAGCAGAATCCTTTTGCCTCCCAATACAAATGAAGCGGATAACCAGGTCATTCATACTCGCCAAGAAAGGCTGGAGTAGTACAAGAATAAATAATCGAGTCAGACGCCTGAGTCTGCGCTCGCTGCATGCAGCCAAACTCAGACTCGGGGGCTACTCCCATCGGGGCCGCTGATCGCGCACCCAACAGAATTGTAGAAGAAATGGAGCAAAAACTAAGAGAAACTCACGTGGTCTCTAACTTGGAATTCAGGGGCCAAGGTATCGGTCTCCGCCAGATCCACCATCCAAGCTCCTGGGCGTGTAAGTCTCCCTTCTTCCTCACGGACATCAGAGTGTCTGTGGATATCTTCTTCCATGACTCCCTTGTCTCGAGTCCCTTGCGAGGAACCCTAAGTTGTGGGCACATTAACTTTAGGAGCTGTAGCAGAACCAGCCCTTCCTTGAGTAGAAGGGGGAGGTGCAGCAGTCAAAGCAGCGGGTGGAGTTGGATCAGTAGGAGGATTCGCCACAGAAGGACGAGGAGTCCGCGCCCTTGGAGGAATTGGAGCCCTAAAACAACAATAGTTAAGAATTGAAAGTTCGACTGAATAAGTCAATGAGAAGAAAACGAGTAAAAGCTCACTTGTCCAAGGAACCCAAACCGTACACTCGGAGAACTTTCATCATCACTTGTTCGTTGTTCCATTTTCATTTAATATTTCCTGACTATTCGATACAATTAATTCCCTAGTTTTCAGCGAGACAGGAAGATTGAAAAACTTCTCGTAAAGTTGAGAGCAAGAGAGTTCGTGTTTTGTGTGCATGTACATGCTTGGCCCTCGTCAAGACGCTATATTTCTTATGTCGTGCCTGAAACAACCTACTGAGAGACTTCGAAGTCCTACTGGATTGATCACCCTGGTTCCTTAACTGGGGGAAATTTGCTGCTGGACTACATCATACCTTCCTCTTGTGTCTCCCAACGAGTGTGTGATTTCACGCCATCACACCACAAACAATAATTTAATTTCTTTCTTGCTTGCTTGATCTAAAGATAGTTTGCAGGCACAAAAAAAAGAGAAGTGATCAAAGATAAACATGCGAGGCCATTTTCATAGTGAAGGGATCGTTGCATAGAAAACAAAAAATTTCCTACGCGAGAGACACCCGAAAGGCCAAGATCTAATCTAGGAGATGAAGTGCAACAGGCAAAGAGAGGATTAAGGAGAACACATAACCCTCTAAGACACAAATATTTACGAGATCAAATCTCGTTGTTGGCGTAGTCGTACTCACACCGATCCCGAAAGCGAGAAGAAGTGCACCGCAATCCGGCGGTGCCTCCGTGATCGGTCACACGTACGGTTGATGACAACCTCCGTTCCCTCGATCCAACGGGGCGCGGAAGTAGATGATCCCTCGGAACTCCAGCAGCACAACGATGTGGTGGTGGTGAAGAATCCCACGGTCAGGGCTTCGCCAAGCCGGAGACTATGGAATGGAGCAGCGGGTGGAGAGGAAATGAGGTGGGACAAGTGTCTGGAGAAGAGGAGCTCTCACCCTCCTTTTATAGGGGAGGGGGAGGCAGCCCAAGAGGGGGTGCGGCCAGCCATGGTGGTGCCCCCACCTCTTCCCTCTTCATGTGAGTGTAAGCTCCACTCGCACCCACTCATGCTCCCATTATTTCCCACTTGGAAAATCCAAAGGTTTTTGTAACATCCCAAGTATGAAAATACCCCTTAGAATGTTTGATTCCTTGTTTTATTTCAAGCAATGCATCATGTCATCATCTCATTGCATTTGTTTTATTTATGTTTGCAATTGTTACTATTTGTTTTCCATCTATTTGTCTTGTTTTCATAATCAAACTCAAACAAATTTCAAATGGTTATTTTCATACTTGCTCTGTTACAACTTTTGGAATAAAAATAACAAATGAAAACAACCAAATTGTTCCATTTTATTCCATGTTGATAACTCCTAAAATTGTTGGTTTTAATCAAACCCTTAATTCAATCAATAATTCCAAATCATTTCCAATTTCAAACCAAATCTCAAAACCTTTAATCTTTTGAATCAATGAAATTCACCACTAATTTGAATTCCTTAAATCATTCTAAACCCTAGGGGAAACCCTATTGAAATTGCTTGTTTTCCTAATATTAATGAATATTGCAAATTTCAATCAATTTGGTTTGTTTTCCAAACAGCACCCAAGTTGGGTCATAACCACTTTATAAACATTATCAATTCAACCAAATAATTTTAATTTTTTTTTAATTCATAGGGGCTACCCTATGAACATGCTTCTTTTCCTTAATGGTTCATTAATATGAAAATCTCCCAAATTGGTTTCAAATACAAACATATTTTTAAATCTCAAATAATTGGAATCCAAGCATGCAATGTGGTTCCTAATTACCTAAAAGGCTTAACTAATTTTTTTTTCAAAATTTTCTATAGCCAAAACCCTAACTTATTCTTCTAAAAGCAAAGTTACAAAAAAATAATAAAGCAGAAAAAAAAAAAATTGCAGAAGAGAGGAGAGAGGCAGCAGCTAAACCCAATCTATCTAAGCCCAGCCCAAACTCTCCTTTCTGGCCCACCTCCTCACTGTTTGTCGTCTTCTCCACCGGTACGAACAGCTGCAGACCGATCGATCGTCTCTCCCCCCCGTGGATGGCATGCCGTACTGGCCCCCTCTCTCCTTAAGTAACCTACCTCTCCCCCCACCTCTGCTAACCCTAGCACCACTCTCCCTGCGCCGCCGATCTCATCTCCCTCTCTCCCCTCGATCTCATCTGATGTCTGAACCTCGACACTGCAACCCACGATCACCTTCTGAATCTCTGAACCCAACCACCGTGAGCTCGTTCGTCAGAACCTGCCGTCGCCGTCGCCTCCACAACCCTCCTCGCGACGCGATGACCGTGGGAATGGAAACGGCACGCCACGGTCATCCCCGTCATGGAAGGCCAGGGCTGGAGATGGACTAGGGAGCTCCTGCGCCGCCGCGATTGCCTCCGGCGGACGCACCTGTACGTGCGCCTCCAACCTCGACCTGCGCCTCCTTCGTCGCCAGCGGGCCGTCCCCGCGACGCCAGGACCCCCCCCGGTGAGCACGCCTCCAAGCCGCTTTTCCCCTTTTCCCTGGTGGACGCCCGCGCGCACCACCGTAGCGGCATCGCCGGCCGTCGCTGCTGCTGTCTCTGCTCGGTGCGACAGCAGCACTGTCGTCAGTTTCGTCAGGTTGTAGATAATCCCGCAGAGCTACTACAAAAACCATTCGGGCCTGTACGTTGACAGATGTGAGACTCAGCCCAGTGGCTCGGTGCTTGGCTCGAACGCGCAAGGGCGCGAGTTCGACTCCCGCGCGGTGCAAAGCCCCTTTTTGGGCCATTTATCTCCACACTATGCCTGGCCCCACCTGTCATTAACAGTGGAGGTCCAGTCAGCACCCCAGCCATCCCAGTCAGCGCCACCGTGTCCTTGGACCCACCCGCTAGCGGCACTGGGTCAGTACACGCTGTGTGAGAAAAGTCCAAACACGTTTCTGTTTTATTTTCTATCTCTTTTAAAATGGCAGAACTAATCCCTAAAATACAAACTTTAATAACTTTTAATATAAAACTCCTATAAATAAAAGTTATATATGTTTATTGCTCCAAATTTCCTAATCTTTCCAAATAACTTATTTGTGTACTGTTTTGACAATTACAAATGCATTTAAAATTCAAACTTCAATATTTCAAATGCTAATTTATAAAATCCATAACTAATTATTTATTAATCCAATAAATGCAAATAAAATATGTTTTCCATACCATTTTAAACAACCTATTCAAATATAAATTTTGTTTTCTGTTTTGGATAATTAAAATTGCCTAACACATTTAAATCTTGTTTAATGCAATTAAAAATTGTTTAATATTGTTTAATTCCTAATTAAATAATCCAAAGTCCAATTTCAAAATGTGAAACATGTAATCCAACTAAAATTTGATAACCTTTTCAAATATCAACTTTGTTATTTGTTTTGAACAAATTGAATGGGTGAAAACAACAAATACTTGTGTGTCACCTTTAAGGCACCCAAAATTTCCCTAAAGTAATAATAAAATTCTAAATTGCTACACCCTATTCTAATTTGATTCTAATGTTGTTATTTTGCTGTTTTCCTTTTGCATGCATCATACTAAACCACTATCACCTGTTGTTTAGTTGGAAAACAAATAATATAACCAAAATCCATGGGCTTTTCATATGCAACTCAAAATTGCATATGTGTCCATTTAAATTGTGTTATCATATCAATTAGTTTATTTTGATGCATCTATTAACTTGTCATGCATCATATTTGATTGTGCACTATGCCATGATATTGATTGTTTATATTTCTGCCTTGTTTGTTTGCTTCTTCTCGGATACACGACGACGTTGAGACCGACGATACTTACGACGCCCCTTCTAAGGAGTTAGCTCAGTACCAGGCTACTGGGTTTGCAGGCAAGTTATCACTCACATGAACCACTGTGTTCCTTTCAACATTGATTATCGATACTTTCCGTTGTTCTTTTCTGCTAGCCTTAGTAGTAGTTGTTCTGTTACGAACCCATCACATGAATCCCTTAAACCTGATATTGCCTCATCTCCCTTCCTACAACCCATTGTTTGAGCCAGTGTCTTACTAGCATGCTTAGGTTGCTTTTGCTCGAGTCTGTTATCCGTTACTTTCTGTTACTATTTCTATTACGTTGTGGGGGCTCGATGTTTAATCAATCAATCATGCTAAAGTTACTATTAATAATAAATTTGATGATAAGGCACCGGCAGGAGGCCCATGAGAGGTTTTGGAGCCTGCTAGTGTCGACCCTAATAGGAAAAGGGTCTTGTCTACTGATCCATGATGAGCGCACTACCCGCATTTGGGAAGCGAGTATGGGCGCCCCCCTCAACTTGACCTGATTCGCATCTCGTCCAAATCGCCTCATTTAGTTCGTGTTTTCCATTTGCCGCATGCATGTTTTTGCGAGCCCAGCGCAGGGTGGAACTTTTGTAGTCGGCATATAGGGGGACACGTTCTTAGAGTGCTATGAGGGTCCATTTTCTTCTGGGCTCGATTAGCCGTGCGCCCAAGGTTCTTTGGGCTTGATGCGAAGAATGGTTGGTTGTGTTGAGTACCCCGCTTGGTGGAAGGGCCTTTCCATCTGGCGGGTTATTCATGAGTGTACGGCCAAATTGGTGCAACCCTGCAGGGATAATCTTCTCGAGAAGCCGTGTTTTCCGCGGTTATGGATTACTTGGTGAAAGTACTGGCTAACAAGTACTCAGGACAACTTAAACATAATGATCAAACATGCTACACCCAATGATTAATAACTTGACTAGTAATAGGTTGATGACACAATAACTTGATTCATCATTATTACAACTGTGTGAGTTATCCTCGGATTGCTTCTTTGGATAAGGGGCGAGATCCAGGATGGGTATGTTTGAAGTTATCTTTCAGTTGGTTACAATCCTCGATCTTATCTCCTTTCTGTTAGCCGGAAGTGGTAGAATCTCTGTAGTTGGTTAGCGCATCCAGTTGCAGCATCTTTTATATCCCCTCTCTTCCGTTGAACCCAAGGCATCTGTGCTTGGTGTTGACGGGTTACACTTTGGTGAACTGTGAGTCTTGCTTGCCAGTACGTTTATGTACTGACCCCTTTGGGGCTGTGGTTTACGCAGACGACGTTCCGAGGATCTACATGGTGGCACCTACGTGGAGTATGACGAGACTGCTGACGAGTAGATAGCGGACCCGGGCAGGATCCGAGACTTCGTGGATGGGCTCCGTCTTTTCGTTTCCGGCCTCTTAGGCCTATTTGGTTCTTGTCTGTACTCAGACATGTTGAATGCTTCCGCTGTGATGTAATGATGAGTTGTTGGGGCATGTGCCCTCTGAATGATTGTATTTGCTATCTCTGCTCTAATGAGAGCCATTTGCAACTTATTTCCATCTTTTGTGTCGTAGAGATCTGTTGTGATATCAGTTGTTCAACGCCGTTGACGTACCATGTGTGTATGGTTTGAAGTACGTCGACGGAAGTGCCTTTGATCTCTAGTGGATAGTTTACATCGACGATGGAATAGCAGGGCTTGTGTTGTCGCGCATAAGCGCAGGCCTACCAGGAAGCTGGGACGTGGGAGCAGTTATGCCCCATAATCCAAGCATCTGCTATCCAGTTCGTACGGTGAGTATCCCCTAGAAATCAGGGTGCGACAAATGGTATCAGAGCCTGTCTGCCTGTAGGATCCCTTTTTACTGGTCGCAGTTGAGTCTAGAAACTATTTTGTAGCTATATAGGAAAAATGAAACGTGAGAGTAGGAATTCTGTTCTTTTTCTTCTTTCCCCACCCTCCCACCCTTTTTCTGGTAAGGAAGTGCAACGTTGATTTCTCCCTTCTCATCTAAACTTTCAAGTTAGGATTTCACGAATTCTGGTTTCTCTAGGATGCTTGTATCTACTAGACCATAGGAATGGAGGTGGTTATGACGTGATTTATCATGTTGCCTACTCATGATTGAGAACGGAGGCGTGTAAGCCCCGGAAGCAGATCCTCTATTCCTTAAGCAGTAGATATTGATCCTCTAGAAGCCCGGATGGGTTTTCCGTAGTACCTCAGGAGTGTTTTGTTCTCGTTTTCCCCGATGTTGATATCCTGTTCTTCTCAACATCCTTTTCGTCCGTTGAAATCTTGTTGTTGTTTTCCACTTCAAATCTTCTACCGACGTCTAATCAAAACTTCCTCGTAAACTATTGTCCAGTTAAAGTGTTATTTGATACCGGAGCATCACATTCCTTTGTGCCAACAATCTTTTCCACAACATACTACCCAATTCTGGTTCCACTAAGCAATCAAATCACCGTTCACTCTCCGGAATCTCAAGTGTTGACTTCCAAGATAAGTAAGAACACTCCAATTCTAATGGGAGGCCACATATTCCTCGTTTCTCTCATGTTGTTGATTCTGACATTGATCTCATTCTTGGTGTTGCATTGATGTCAATAACTCTGTTCCACCCTTATTACAGATAGTCTATTCTCCAAATGAATCACTCTACTCAGCTTTACACCCTTGGTGCAAAATCTCTCCCCTTTTACATGAAAATGTTCCGGTGGTTTCCAAATTCCCTGACGTCTACCCAAGAAGTTTCCGGACCTTATCTTTTCTCAGCAGGAATCTCGGGGCGCGATTCCTTCAAGGGGGGGCGTTTTGTAACATCCCAAGTATGAAAATACCCCTTAGAATGTTTGATTCCTTGTTTTATTTCAAGCAATGCATCATGTCATCATCTCATTGCATTTGTTTTATTTATGTTTGCAATTGTTACTATTTGTTTTCCATCTATTTGTCTTGTTTTCATAATCAAACTCAAACAAATTTCAAATGGTTATTTTCATACTTGCTCTGTTACAACTTTTGGAATAAAAATAACAAATGAAAACAACCAAATTGTTCCATTTTATTCCATGTTGATAACTCCTAAAATTGTTGGTTTTAATCAAACCCTTAATTCAATCAATAATTCCAAATCATTTCCAATTTCAAACCAAATCTCAAAACCTTTAATCTTTTGAATCAATGAAATTCACCACTAATTTGAATTCCTTAAATCATTCTAAACCCTAGGGGAAACCCTATTGAAATTGCTTGTTTTCCTAATATTAATGAATATTGCAAATTTCAATCAATTTGGTTTGTTTTCCAAACAGCACCCAAGTTGGGTCATAACCACTTTATAAACATTATCAATTCAACCAAATAATTTTAATTTTTTTTAATTCATAGGGGCTACCCTATGAACATGCTTCTTTTCCTTAATGGTTCATTAATATGAAAATCTCCCAAATTGGTTTCAAATACAAACATATTTTTAAATCTCAAATAATTGGAATCCAAGCATGCAATGTGGTTCCTAATTACCTAAAAGGCTTAACTAATTTTTTTTCAAAATTTTCTATAGCCAAAACCCTAACTTATTCTTCTAAAAGCAAAGTTACAAAAAAATAATAAAGCAGAAAAAAATAAAATTGCAGAAGAGAGGAGAGAGGCAGCAGCTAAACCCAATCTATCTAAGCCCAGCCCAAACTCTCCTTTCTGGCCCACCTCCTCACTGTTTGTCGTCTTCTCCACCGGTACGAACAGCTGCAGACCGATCGATCGTCTCTCCCCCCCGTGGATGGCATGCCGTACTGGCCCCCTCTCTCCTTAAGTAACCTACCTCTCCCCCCACCTCTGCTAACCCTAGCACCACTCTCCCTGCGCCGCCGATCTCATCTCCCTCTCTCCCCTCGATCTCATCTGATGTCTGAACCTCGACACTGCAACCCACGATCACCTTCTGAATCTCTGAACCCAACCACCGTGAGCTCGTTCGTCAGAACCTGCCGTCGCCGTCGCCTCCACAACCCTCCTCGCGACGCGATGACCGTGGGAATGGAAACGGCACGCCACGGTCATCCCCGTCATGGAAGGCCAGGGCTGGAGATGGACTAGGGAGCTCCTGCGCCGCCGCGATTGCCTCCGGCGGACGCACCTGTACGTGCGCCTCCAACCTCGACCTGCGCCTCCTTCGTCGCCAGCGGGCCGTCCCCGCGACGCCAGGACCCCCCCGGTGAGCACGCCTCCAAGCCGCTTTTCCCCTTTTCCCTGGTGGACGCCCGCGCGCACCACCGTAGCGGCATCGCCGGCCGTCGCTGCTGCTGTCTCTGCTCGGTGCGACAGCAGCACTGTCGTCAGTTTCGTCAGGTTGTAGATAATCCCGCAGAGCTACTACAAAAACCATTCGGGCCTGTACGTTGACAGATGTGAGACTCAGCCCAGTGGCTCGGTGCTTGGCTCGAACGCGCAAGGGCGCGAGTTCGACTCCCGCGCGGTGCAAAGCCCCTTTTTGGGCCATTTATCTCCACACTATGCCTGGCCCCACCTGTCATTAACAGTGGAGGTCCAGTCAGCACCCCAGCCATCCCAGTCAGCGCCACCGTGTCCCTGGACCCACCCGCTAGCGGCACTGGGTCAGTACACGCTGTGTGAGAAAAGTCCAAACACGTTTCTGTTTTATTTTCTATCTCTTTTAAAATGGCAGAACTAATCCCTAAAATACAAACTTTAATAACTTTTAATATAAAACTCCTATAAATAAAAGTTATATATGTTTATTGCTCCAAATTTCCTAATCTTTCCAAATAACTTATTTGTGTACTGTTTTGACAATTACAAATGCATTTAAAATTCAAACTTCAATATTTCAAATGCTAATTTATAAAATCCATAACTAATTATTTATTAATCCAATAAATGCAAATAAAATATGTTTTCCATACCATTTTAAACAACCTATTCAAATATAAATTTTGTTTTCTGTTTTGGATAATTAAAATTGCCTAACACATTTAAATCTTGTTTAATGCAATTAAAAATTGTTTAATATTGTTTAATTCCTAATTAAATAATCCAAAGTCCAATTTCAAAATGTGAAACATGTAATCCAACTAAAATTTGATAACCTTTTCAAATATCAACTTTGTTATTTGTTTTGAACAAATTGAATGGGTGAAAACAACAAATACTTGTGTGTCACCTTTAAGGCACCCAAAATTTCCCTAAAGTAATAATAAAATTCTAAATTGCTACACCCTATTCTAATTTGATTCTAATGTTGTTATTTTGCTGTTTTCCTTTTGCATGCATCATACTAAACCACTATCACCTGTTGTTTAGTTGGAAAACAAATAATATAACCAAAATCCATGGGCTTTTCATATGCAACTCAAAATTGCATATGTGTCCATTTAAATTGTGTTATCATATCAATTAGTTTATTTTGATGCATCTATTAACTTGTCATGCATCATATTTGATTGTGCACTATGCCATGATATTGATTGTTTATATTTCTGCCTTGTTTGTTTGCTTCTTCTCGGATACACGACGACGTTGAGACCGACGATACTTACGACGCCCCTTCTAAGGAGTTAGCTCAGTACCAGGCTACTGGGTTTGCAGGCAAGTTATCACTCACATGAACCACTGTGTTCCTTTCAACATTGATTATCGATACTTTCCGTTGTTCTTTTCTGCTAGCCTTAGTAGTAGTTGTTCTGTTACGAACCCATCACATGAATCCCTTAAACCTGATATTGCCTCATCTCCCTTCCTACAACCCATTGTTTGAGCCAGTGTCTTACTAGCATGCTTAGGTTGCTTTTGCTCGAGTCTGTTATCCGTTACTTTCTGTTACTATTTCTATTACGTTGTGGGGGCTCGATGTTTAATCAATCAATCATGCTAAAGTTACTATTAATAATAAATTTGATGATAAGGCACCGGCAGGAGGCCCATGAGAGGTTTTGGAGCCTGCTAGTGTCGACCCTAATAGGAAAAGGGTCTTGTCTACTGATCCATGATGAGCGCACTACCCGCATTTGGGAAGCGAGTATGGGCGCCCCCCTCAACTTGACCTGATTCGCATCTCGTCCAAATCGCCTCATTTAGTTCGTGTTTTCCATTTGCCGCATGCATGTTTTTGCGAGCCCAGGCCAGGGTGGAACTTTTGTAGTCGGCATATAGGGGGACACGTTCTTAGAGTGCTATGAGGGTCCATTTTCTTCTGGGCTCGATTAGCCGTGCGCCCAAGGTTCTTTGGGCTTGATGCGAAGAATGGTTGGTTGTGTTGAGTACCCCGCTTGGTGGAAGGGCCTTTCCATCTGGCGGGTTATTCATGAGTGTACGGCCAAATTGGTGCAACCCTGCAGGGATAATCTTCTCGAGAAGCCGTGTTTTCCGCGGTTATGGATTACTTGGTGAAAGTACTGGCTAACAAGTACTCAGGACAACTTAAACATAATGATCAAACATGCTACACCCAATGATTAATAACTTGACTAGTAATAGGTTGATGACACAATAAACTGGATTCATCATTATTACAACTGTGTGAGTTATCCTCGGATTGCTTCTTTGGATAAGGGGCGAGATCCAGGATGGGTATGTTTGAAGTTATCTTTCAGTTGGTTACAATCCTCGATCTTATCTCCTTTCTGTTAGCCGGAAGTGGTAGAATCTCTGTAGTTGGTTAGCGCATCCAGTTGCAGCATCTTTTATATCCCCTCTCTTCCGTTGAACCCAAGGCATCTGTGCTTGGTGTTGACGGGTTACACTTTGGTGAACTGTGAGTCTTGCTTGCCAGTACGTTTATGTACTGACCCATTTGGGGCTGTGGTTTACGCAGACGACGTTCCGAGGATCTACATGGTGGCACCTACGTGGAGTTTGACGAGACTGCTGACGAGTAGATAGCGGACCCGGGCAGGATCCGAGACTTCGTGGATGGGCTCCGTCTTTTCGTTTCCGGCCTCTTAGGCCTATTTGGTTCTTGTCTGTACTCAGACATGTTGAATGCTTCCGTTGTGATGTAATGATGAGTTGTTGGGGCATGTGCCCTCTGAATGATTGTATTTGCTATCTCTGCTCTAATGAGAGCCATTTGCAACTTATTTCCATCTTTTGTGTCGTAGAGGTCTGTTGTGATATCAGTTGTTCAACGCCGTTGACGTACCATGTGTGTATGGTTTGAAGTACGTCGACGGAAGTGCCTTTGATCTCTAGTGGATAGTTTACATCGACGATGGAATAGCAGGGCTTGTGTTGTCGCGCATAAGCGCAGGCCTACCAGGAAGCTGGGACGTGGGAGCAGTTATGCCCCATAATCCAAGCATCTGCTATCCAGTTCGTACGGTGAGTATCCCCTAGAAATCAGGGTGCGACAGTTTTCCATTAATAAATAAATAAAACATTTTTATTTCTTTATTTATATTTGTTAATTCATTAACAAACATTTGCATATAGCACCTCGAATCATTTGTTAATTCTATTAACAACCATTCGACGAAAAACCCCTTGAACCATTTCAATTTTCCCCGAAACAATTTCGGTGCTGCCCAAAATATTCTTCGATATTCCATATCCTCTCAAACGCGTCATAGAACCTTAAGTGTGTCACCCTACGGTTCGCGTATAAGATAGACATGATCGAGACTCCTCTCCAATCAATAATCAACAGCGGGATCTGGAGATCCGTGATGACTCCTACATATTCAACGATGACTCTCGTGATCGTGTGAACTATCAACGTCGTGAACTATTCCCTTTGTCTCGCGATATTTTACTTGTCCGAGATTCGATCATTGGTATCAACCATACCTTGTTCAATCTCGTTATCGACAAGTACTCTTTTCTCGTTCCCATGATATAACATCCTTGTTATCATATCACATGCTTGCAAGCGGTGTCGATGTGATATCACCGAGAGGGCCCAGATTATATCTCTCCGTCATTTTGGATGGAAAAATCCCACTCTTGATCCATGATCCTCAACTAATACTTTCTGAATACCTAACGACACTTTTATAGTCACCCTGTTATGGTGTGACGTTTGATGACATCAAAACACCCTTCCGGTATCATTGATTGACATGATCTCATGGTCTAAGGAATAAGTTACTTCGTATGTTTGATATAACAATGTAAACTTAATGGCTTGATTGCATTGCTATATTCACTTTGGGTATATGTTCATCACATCATTCATGTAATGACATGACCCCGTTATTAACAACATCCAATGTTCATGATCAGGAAACCTTGATCATCTATTAATCAACGAGCTAGTTAAAAGAGAGGCTTTACTAGGAACCATTGTTTGTTTATTAAACACACATGTATCAACGTTTCCGGTTAATACAATTCTAGCATGAGAAATAAAAATTCATCATAAACAAGAAATAAGATAATAACCATTTTATTATTGCCTCTCGGGCATATTCCCTTGAGTCTCCCACTTGCACTAGAGTCAATAATCTAGTCTGTAAGCACTTAACACATATGGCGTTCTAGTGTTCTTACCATGCTTCGCATGTGGTAAACATCATAAAAAAGATCTGAACTGTTCAGGTCCTATTGTATTTGCATTTTCTTTGCGTCTACATGCATCACTCATTCTCTAATGAGATGGATTTGTATATATATGGTCAATCGGTGAAACCTTAATTCCTCATCTTAAACCAATGTCACTAACATTGTGAAAATGTAGCTTCATAGTGTTAGCATTCTTGGAAATTCACCAAATTCCGGTGAGACCTTAATTCCTCAGCTTAAACCAATATTACTAACATTGTGAAAATGCAGCTTCATAGTGTCAGCATTCTTGGAAATTCACCAAGTTCAATAAAGAACTCCTTGACACAAAATACGCTTATTATCACTTGTCAACACAACGGTCTACTTTAGCCTTTTGTTGTAGTATCTGTCACAATATTTTAATTTTGAAACTCTTTCAAATCCAGCATGGAACTTTCTTCCAGCCTATTGTGCTACCCTTCATCACATATTTTAATTGAGATAAAATTACTTGAATAAACGACAAGACTATTAGTGTAACATATTACAACTAATATTTTGTCATTTCTACATAGGAAAACATATCCTTAGCATTTCTAAAATGACACAAGTATTTCTCCCGCTGTTGTCTAATCATCATATGAATTATCCTGCTATAACATTTTATAGCATATGACTCATCTGGTTGTGTACATAGCATGGAAACATGACTTAGAAATCTCAATTTCAATGATGCTCATCATGTGTCAAAACACTTGAATCTTGCTCAATTATTTTCCATGTGACAAGAACTCCTTCTTTTCATTTCGATATTGACTTACTTCAATATTTCATCTATGTAATTTGGCTTCAATCATATCAGGCGCTTCAATCCATCTTTTATAGATATCGATTCCCAATATCTTCTAAGCCTTTTATCAATATGAAAATCTTAACCGTGTTAATTTGAAATACTTATTTTCCATTCAACCATATGTCATCTACATAAAGTATTGGAAATATGTCATAGCGCTCCCACTTAATTTCTTGTAACTCTACAATCATCTTTATCGTTCATGATGGAATCAAACTATTTTGGTAACTTCGTTAAGGTAAAGATTTCAACTTCGTTATGCTCACTTCAACCATTGAAGTGTGCATACCTTTCTATCAACCTTTTGAATTTTACAAAACTATCAGACTGTTTCTAGTACACATCCTCGATCAAACTTCCTCGAGAGAAGAGTTGGTTTTGTTATTCAACTGCCATATCATAATATGTAACTTTTGCTAGAACTATCCGCAAAGACTAAAACATCACTACGGAAGATCAAAATCTTGCAGTAGTCAACTCTTTGAACTTCGTCGAAAATAACTTTTCGATAAGTACAACTTTCAAAGGATGTAAAAATCCATGTCTTTGTCGCTATATAGACCTTTTTGCTATCGTTAGGCATCATGCCTATCGAAAGGACTACCAAGTCACATACTTGATATTCATACAAGGATACTATCGTGGATATAATGACTCATAGTCAATTTTACAAAGTCAGAGCCCATCATTTGCTTCCTTTATAAGGTCCAGGTCCTTTGTTGTCAAAACAACACTTTAATCTTAAACCACAAGTTGGTCTAAGTACAAAGTTTTAGGACTTTTGTGGTTTAGTATGCAAACTCATCTGAAGTATCTACAACACATGTAGTGTCTTCTACTTTGTCAGAATAGCAAACCCCGGAACAACTTCCAGTGCTGCGCTACTCTTGACATGATAATGTAGATTCTCTAATCTCGTTGAGTTTGTACTGTGCTCCCACTCAATTGTTTCGCAAGAACTACTTTCTCGAGAAATCAACCCTTTCTGACAAACAACATTTGTCTTTGGTCGGTGATAGGATAAATACCCAATGTATTCTTTAGGATAACCTTATAAACATATATTTATCCCATTTTGGTTGTAAACATTTTACACATGCTATGTGTACCAAAACTTAATAAAATGACAATTCGGGTCACTACCCAAACCATATCTTATATGTTGTCAATTTCAACGGATCATGATGGTGCTCTTTTCAGTGTAAAAGCGATTGTCCTTAATGTATAAACTACAAAATTATAATCGCATGTTTATTAATCTTACCATGTCAAACAAGGTTTGATTTTGTCTTTTGAATACTCCAAATTAATGTGGGATATTCGAGAAGTATAAGTTGTAGAACAATTCCGCAACTCCTCAGATGTTTTGCTAAACTTGTAACTCAAACTTTATCCTTTATGATCCAATCATAAATACTTGATTATCTTGTTACTATGATTTTTACTTCAGACTAACAACCATTTGAACCAATTCAAAATGTCAAACTCCGTTCTCTTTAAATAGATATACTCACATATCTACTCAAATCATCGACTGAATTTTATGAAGAAAAAAATTAATCCACCATACTTGACTACACATAATGGACTATATACATCAATATGTATAATATCCACTAAATTAGTCGTCCATTCTACTTTGGCCTATGAACGGAATTTTAGTCATCTTTTGGAAGAGGTCTCACAAGCGTCAATTTATTCAAAACAAAATGACTCTGGAAGTCCATCAATATGGAGTTCCTTCATGTTTTCCTTTCCGACATGAACTAAAATGGTGGTGTCACAATTTAAGTGAAACTCTTTTGCGTCTTGCAACGTTTAGCATTTAGTCTTATAGATGTTTACTTTACCAACATGATTTATATTAACATATCCATCAATTATGGAATATGGTCATAGTTTGAACAATCTCATTTGTTCTCACAAAAGACTAGAACAAAATAACAACTTATTAAGTTCTTAAAATAAATCTTGAATGTTTGGTTCGATACGACAATGAACACAATAACACTTTATTTCTGTTCTTGTCACAATCGATTCCACATCTATTACTAGTTCCTTTTAGGCCCTTGTATTTCTTGAATTGTGTTGCTTTGTAGGACAACTCATACCAACCAATGTGGTATCAAAATACCCAAAAATACTTTGTTAACTAGTAATACATCTATAACTTGTATATCAAGCATATACTCCTGAGCTGCACTTTTCCAGTTATCTTCTTTTTCTGCCATATATCGTTTTGTAATTCTATTTTCAATATTCCCTTTACTTTACAGAAGAATCATTCAACATCAAACAATGCTAGTCGTACTAGCACATTATCCTTGGCGTGTTAGTCATATACTATCACCCATTGAGTCATACTTTAAGTTTGATTGTTCTACTAATATCACCATATTAATAGTATTCTTCCGGATTCCACTCTTAGCAATCTCCAAGCATGTTAAACGATTTTTACCCATACTTTTAATCCATCCCATCATAACAATTTTATGATTAAGCTACTATAGCTCGAAGGAAGGAATTTAGAGAATAATGTTTAGAGTCCAATTTCTTGGAATATTCAAACGCCTAGCGTCTTCAATCATATTATATATTCAAATAATATAAGCATACATTGTCATGCTAAATTATACTCAGTCATGTTTCTACAAATAAGTTTCTAGATATCAATATATCTTTCACTTGATTGTTTCTGAAAACAACTATTTTCAGTTCCAAAATCACCTTGATCAACAAAACATTCTTTTGAAGATAAAGTAATACGGATGCAACCATGACTCTGGATTCTAAGTAGGAATTATTTGCTCTCTAGATCAATCAATCATTAACCATATGGAGCTAGGTAGGAAATACCAAAAATCTACAATAGGACTCAATTTTAAATTTCACTAATACGGTACCAATCTTAAATGATTTTTACCAGATCATAACAGTTATATCTCAATTAACAATCTAAGTGTAAGGTAGTTATGTGGATGCCAAAGAATACTACAATTTGTGCAAATTCACTTTGATTGGTTGTTCATGATAAATAAGTTCAAGTTAATTCAAAAATTATACCATGAACTCCCACTCAAAAAAACATCCCCTTCGTTGTCTTTAGTGATTACACGAACCAAATTTACTACACCAAAACCGATCATCACGTGAGATGATGTAGCTTCAAAGGCGAACATCGACATATTCATCATATCATCCATATGACTCATGCTTTACCTTTCGGTTACGTGTTCCGAGGCCATGTCTGTACATGATAGGATCGCCAAGTAGAACCGCAGTATTGCGTGTGTTTCAAGGCCATGTCTGTACATGCTAGGCTTGAAAACACCCGTTGTATGCGAGCGTTGAGTCTATCACACCCGATCATCACGTGGTGTCTCGAAACGACGAACTTTCTTAATGGTGCATACTTAAGGAAGAACACATTACTATCTTGATATTAAGTGAGAGGGATCATCTTATAATGCTACCATCGCTATCTAAGAAAAACAAGATGCATAAACGTATTAACATCACAGACATCATATGTAAGGATAATGTGATATAATATGGTCCTTCTTGCACTTGATCTCCATCATGTGCATTATGGTATGATCTCCATCATTCCACCGGCGTGGTACCAAGTACCAAGGCACCCCAATCTTGATTGTCCATCAATAATAAGACAACCATATGGATACCTTCCGTTATACCAATAATTTACAAAATAGATAATCTCATAATCAAATTTGTAACATTGACCATATCACATCACATGCCCAGCAAAAACTATTTAGACGCCTCTAATTTATTTTTTTGCATATTTTACGTGGCTTAGGGCTTTCGAGGATAGAACCGTTCATACCTACGAACATCAACCACAACGTTGATAAACACATTTTAACAACCCTTCGTAGATTAGATCTTAACTATAGTTGGAGAAACGGACACCCCCTCAGCCACAAGTGAGACAATTCTCGCGTACATAGTACACGTAAACTTAGTCTAGGGCAGCTTCATCCAACTATGCCAATAAGATCATAAAATACTCAAGGAAGCAATAACATGATCATCAACTCCCACATACACATATTGTTCTAACCTTACAGAACATCTATGCATAGATCCGGCTCTGATACTACTGAAGGGATCGTTGCATAGAAAACAAAAAAATTCCTACGCGAGAGACACCCGAAAGGCCAATATCTAATTAGGAGACGAAGTGCAACGATCAAAGAGAGGGTTAAGGAGAATACATACCCTCGAAGACACAAAGCGTTACGAGATCAAATCTCGTTGTTGGCGTAGTCGTACTCACACCAATCCCGAAAGCGAGAAGAAGTGCACCGCAATCCGGCGGTGCCTCCGTGATCGGTCACACGTACAGTTGATGACGACCTACGTTCCCTTGATCCAGCGGGGCGCGGAAGTAGAGGATCCCTCGGAACTCCAGCAGCACGAAGACGTGGTGGAGGTGAAGAATCCCACGGTTAGGGCTTCGCCAAGCCGGAGACCATGGAATGGAGCAGCGGGTGGAGAGGAAATGAGGTGGGACAAGTGTGTGGAGAAGAGGAGCTCTCACCCTGCTTTTATAGGGGAGGGGGAGGCAGCCCAAGAGGGGGTGCGGCCAGCCATGGTGGTGCCCCCACCTCTTCCCTCTTCATGTGAGTGGAAGCTCCACTCACACCCACTCATGCTCCCATTATTTCCCACTTGGAAAATCCAAAGGTTTTCCATTAATAAATAAATAAATAAAAGTATTTCTTTATTTATATTTGTTAATTCCATTAACAAACATTTGCATATAGCACCTCGAATCATTTGTTAATTCTATTAACAACCATTCGACGAAAAACCCCTTAAACTATTTCAATTTTCCCCGAAACAATTTTGGTGCTGCCCAAAATATTCTTCGATATTCCGTATCCTCTCAAACGCGTCATCGAACCTTCAGTGTGTCAACCTACGGTTCGCGAATAAGATAGACATGATCGAGACTCCTCTCCGATCAATAATCAACAGCGGGATCTGGAGATCCGTGATGACTCCTATATATTCAACGATGACTCTCGTGATCGTGTGAACCATCAACGTCGTGAACTATTCCCTTTGTCTCGCGATATTTTACTTGTCCGAGATTTGATCATTGGTATCAACCATACCTTGTTAAATCTCGTTATCAACAAGTACTCTTTTATCGTTCCCATGATATAACATCCTTGTGATCATATCACGTGCTTGCAAGCGGTGTCGATGTGATATCACCGAGAGGGCCCAGAGTATATCTCTTCGTCATTTTGGATGGAAAAATCCCACTCTTGATCCATGATCCTCAACTAATACTTTCCGAATACCTAACGACACCTTTATAGTCACCCTGTTGCGGTGTTAGGTTTGATGACATCAAAGCACCCTTCCGGTATCAGTGATTGACATGATCTCATGGTCTAAGGAATAAGTTACTTTGTATGTTTGATATAATAATGTAAACTTAATGACTTGATCGCATTGCTATATTCACTTTGGGTATATGTTCATCACATCATTCTTTTAATGCATGACCCAATTATTAACAACATCCAATGTTCATGATCAGGAAACCTTGATCATCTATTAATCAACGAGCTAGTTAAAAGAGAGGCTTTACTAGGAACCATTGTTTGTTTATTAAACACACATGTATCAACGTTTCCGGTTAATACAATTCTAGCATGAGAAATAAACATTCATCATAAACAAGGAATAAGATAATAACCATTTTATTATTGCCTCTCGGGCATATTCCCTTCACATAGCTCCATCGTGGTTCGATACTCTTACTTAGAAACTAGCTATAATAACCATGTGCACTTGCATGCATCAATATGCCCAACAACCTTTGTCGAGTCGAGTATGGCAACAAGAGCACCTACCATTAAGTTAATTAGGATTAGAGAGATGGGATCCCCCTGTCTCACCCCTCTCTTGTTTCTAAATATAGGTCCAATCTCTCTCCAACTCCGTTTCGACTCGTTGTCTTCCTTTTCTCCCAATTTTTTTCTATATAGTCCCTAGGATCTTCATAAGTCCATATCTCGTGTTTTCGACGTATTTTGTTTCGATCTGTTTCTGCCACGGTTCTGAGGGCGTTCGAGCAAGATGTATTCCTAAGATTTCAACCATGCCGATACTGATAATGATGAGAACAACACCGAGGGGGTTGAAGATGAGAAGAAGGATTGGAGGATACACCTGGAAATAAAGAAGAGGAAGTGGGAGAGGACACACACCAATATCTGTTGCCACTATATCAAGGATTAGGTTACTTCGAGCTCATCACCAGGTTATGGGAAAGGTATTATGGTGGTAAGGTCTCCCATAGGAATAATGCTGGAAGAATCCCCTTCTCGCACATCTACAGCCCTTTTCACACCTTACTCCGTAGCCACCAACTTGAAAACACACCTATTGCAGAATGTCCTATCTTTTAGAATATGGATCGTTCTTCACATACATGAAGTGGAAGTTTTGGACCTGAAGCTGAAGAAAAGTGGGGAACTAATTCCCATAGTTTGGGGTCAACCATCCATCAATTCTTGGATCGGGTTAATCAAAATTCTATGCGTATCCAAAACCTCGGAGGTCAAATTGAATATTTAAGAAGGATAATTCAGAAACTTGTTAAGTACATCAACACATTGTCGAGAAATCAAGCTCAATTTCATGGGTAATGGCGCTCCCTCGGCTTGTTCCAAGCTTGGGGGAGCTGCACCGGTATCTTTATCTTTTATTTTTGAGTCATGTGGCATATCATGATTAGGAAGTGATCATATAGGATGGTTGTTTGCAATATGGGTTGTCACTCCTGTTTGAGTGAGCTTTTTATCCGTTATTGAGTGATCGTCCATAGTGGAATAATAATGAGAATTCATCTTTTTTTTTACTTTACCGAACTTTGTATTCTATAAGTTGCAATCAATCTTATATGTTGGTCTTGTGAAAAGTAGTGGCTTTACATTGGGTGTAGCTTTGAAAATTTATTGAGTATTGGCAAACATAACATTGTTCATAACAAAAACTCTTAGAGACTTAGAACAAAGAAGAGAGATTCACATGAAAATATACTATCTCATGCATCTTTTATGATGCCTAGATTTCAAGTTTTATATTCCTACAATGAATCTGATATGCCGACAAGGAAGACAACTTAATAATCTCATTGCTTGGTTACTATAATTTCTTGTATCTGTCAACACTATATGTTTGCTAGAAATTCTTAGCTACCCTAAACCTTGTACTGAGTATGAATACTACTCGCGCATCCAAATCTTGAGCCAAACCTTCCACAAATGTCCATCATACCTACCTATACGTGGTATTTTACCGCCACTCCAAGTAAATTTCTTGTGTTCTACCTTAAACCTTCAAAATTATTTATTTTTACTCCTTATTCGAGCCCTTGTTTTTATCTCATGAGGAAGTGATAGGTACTTTGTTATTTACCCATGTTAGATAGGTGTTAACCTTTGACTTGGATGCATAATGTGTTTGTCCTTAATATTACAAAAAGATCTGGCAAGCGGGTTCCCAGTCCATAAAAGATAAACAACAAAAACAACCATTACACTCCTTCACACTTTGTTCTTGAGAAACCGGTCAAACCTTGCTTGTGATAATCAAACGAGAAGAGGAACGCTTTCGTTTCCCTATGGGAGCCGGTCTTAAAAGCTTGTCTAGCATTGGAATTATTGAGTTATCTATTAGCAATCGTTGACATAGAGCATACACCTATCCAAGATTTATTTTTACATCTCATATATGTTTTCAAAATATAAAGCTCTAGCACATGACTAATTCTTACTTCCCTCTGCGAAGGGTCTATCCTTTACTTTTATGTTGAGTCGGTTTACCCATTCTTTCTATTCTTCACAAGTAAACCTATAGTGTTGAGTTGAGATACATCCTAATATATTTCAGCAATGTGTTTGATCATGTTTTATTTCAGTAGACATTACCATCAGGTAAATAAGTTGAAAGTTAAGCTTTGCTAAATTAGCATCTTCCTATTGTGTCGGTATTCTCATCTCTTTATAAGAATGTAATCCCGAGAGTTCCCATTTCATTTAAATACTATTTTATAGTTGAACCATGTGTTATTTTCTAAACAAATATCTCTTTCATAGACTCTTCTGGAATGATAAGATTAATTCTTTAGTTGTTCTCTAATCAGGAACATAGTTTGCCAAATCTAGACTATAGCTATTTCTATTTCTATTTGATTTCCAATCATGCACACACTTCCTATCATACTAGTATTGCAAGAAAACAACCTAGTAAAAATATCAACACATCTATACATGCTAGAAAACAATTTTCTAACAAACAATCATTTAATCACAAACAAACACACAAGATTAAATAAAACCAGAAAAGGTGTTGTTTCTAGAAAACCACACCAAAAATAATATAGGGCTCTAAAAATTAATCCAAGCTATGATCTCATATATCTACTCATACACAAACTAATCAAATTGGATTCACAACAAAATTCATTTTTAAACTCCCTCCAAAAATCCTAGAAAAGCCTACTGGCCCTTTACAAAAATATATGGCATTTACATTTAAAAACTCCCCTTGATGTGAGGTTAAGTGCTACTGATAGATCTATTCAATAACTACTCAAAACAATTGGTTTTGCAAGATTTGGATACGGATCCAAAAAGTTATTCCCAAAATGGCTTATCAGACACTCTGTGGCATTTTAATTACTATAGAAAAAATAAACAAGAAAACAAGTATCTACCACTTGGATGTGGTTATGAAAATGGTACTCTACTGTTAGGAATTTTGGTTGAATTGATTTCTCTCTAATTTTTTTTAACAATCCTAAAGTAATCATCAAACTTCCTGTGGATTTAGAAGAAAAACAACAAACATCACATGGGCTGGCTTCCTAACTAGCGCGACCCAAATAGGCGTCAAAATGGCCTAGTGCAGTGGGACGCACGCGCGCGGGCGCGGGAAAAACTAGGTTCAACGTGGCCCGTTGATCCCATGATCAACGGCACGCAAGTCATCATCCACCTCCCTCTCTCTTCTCTCTCAACTCGAGAGACGGAGGAAACAGCGAGGCACGGCGGATCACCGTGGGGCTCGACAGGGATAGGCGCGGGGTCGGGGATGAAGCTGGCACACGGGGTGGTCGCGCGCCGCGGAAGAGGCGGTTGGCGCAGCTTCAGGCGATGGCGCATAGCCGGGAGTCCGCGGCAGCGATCTCGACGGCAGGAGGTTCCCTGCAAGCGAGAGTACACGAGGGGAGGTCAGGGGCACTCCACGGGTTACGGGGACCTCAACGGTGATGAGCACAAGTGGTGGGAAGGAACGGGAGAGCTGCACAACCTCGAGCTCGAGCGCAGTGGCCGGCGGCGGGATTCGTGCTCGTGGGGCTCGCAGGAGCTCTCGGGCTCGGTTTCTTTGGGTGAGGGTGAGTGAGGGGAGTGTGTGGGAGCTAGTGGCGAGAGGATTTCGAGTGAGGAGGCTTATAGCCACGGCGTTAAGTCACGGGGGCACTCTCGGTGAAGTCGAAAGTGGCATGGGGGCGCTCTTGGGCGTGTCCGTGGTGCCCCAACGCATGGGCTGGTGTCAGGGGGTTAGGGGGTGGTCGGGGGCAAGTGCTAGGAGGCGTTTTGAGGTTGGAAGAGCCAAGGCATGGCCACAATGACCATGGCACTGTGTGCCCATGCCATTCCACTCTTCTTCTCTTCCCCCACTCTTTCTTACTCGGTTTATCTCTCCCTTGACCATCTAGAAGCAAAACAAAGGATCCAATGTGGAGTCCAAACATCAATGAATCAAATTGGCAAAGTGGCATTTCAAGATTTGAACAAAATACAATAGAAAACAACTGTCAAACTTTTTTAATAATGTTGTTTCTGAAAATTCAGTTAGCAAAGACTTAGAAAAATTATAAGTGTTGAAAACAGATAAAACATCAAAAAGTCCAGCTTGTTTTCAAGGGTCAATGGAAACCAAATTTTGTTTTCAAAGTTGGAGATTGTTAAACATGTTTTAAACTTTCAGAAACATATTTTGAAAACAAAATTGGAATAGTGGAAGGCTATGAAAACAAAGAGGGAAAAGGGCTACTTTCTTTTTTTCTCTGTTTTCTAAAAATACAATTTTCTGTCTTATTTTTCTTCCACGGAAACAACATGCAAATGATTGTTTTTCTTATTCCAAAATTCGAACCTAGCTTATGGATTTGTAGTCCACATATCAGAGAACAAATTAAAGTCAAGAAAACAAAATGTAATATTATAGCCTAGTGAAAACAAGTGTGGAAAACAGGTACTTGGCTATATTTTCAGGAAATAGTTTCAATATAAAACTTAGAAGAAAATTTCCATAAATCATTTTGAGATTTTGTTTTCTTGGATCCAACAGAGCTAAAAGTTCATTTCAGGATGCAATCAAGCATGATCCAAGTCTTGGAATAAAAATCACTCAAGTATCATTACGAAAACATCAGAGAAAACATAAAGTTGTTTTCAGAAAAATTGATTGTATTGTTTTCTTTCAAATGAAACAAAACTTGCATTGCATATATGACTATTGTCATATACACATGTTGGTTCAAACACTCATGTTGTTAAAAAAATTGTTAGCCCACATTTTTGTCTCCTTGAACTACAGTATAAGGTTCCAAAAACTGGGGTGTGACAATTAATGGAGTAACAAAAATAACAATTGCAATAAGAACTTTTTTTGTGCTTTTGCTAAAGAGAAGAAAACAAGACAAAATAAAATAAACTAAGAAAAACTAAAACAAAGTAAAGAGATTGGAAGTGATAGACTCCCCTTCCATAAATCCATTTCCTCCCCGGCAACGGCGCCAAAAATTAGCTTGATGCGTGTGTAACACACGTTCGTTGGGAGACCCCAAGAGGAAGGTATGAAGAGAACATTGGCAAGTTTGCCTCAGAAAGAAACCAGGGTCGAATCGACCAGTAGGAGAAATAAATGACTTCTGAAGGTTGATACAGTTGAGGTGGCAGGGAGCACTACCGGTTCAGAAGCAACGTGGAACCTACACAACACAATGAAATCACTTTTCCCCAACAAAGTAGTGAGGTTGTCAATCTCACCAGTTTTGCTGAAAACAAAGATGTTAAACGTATGGTGTGGAAAATAGTACTTGTTTGCATTATGTGAAAAGAGAACAATGATGGTAGTAGGAAAACAGTAGTAACAATATGAAAACATAGATTGTAGTGGTTGTATTATCGGTATGAGGAAAATGAACCGGGGTCCACAGTTCACTAGAGGTGTCTCTCCCAAAACAGATAGATAACATGTATGGTAAACAAATTACAGCTGGGCAATTGCCAGATATAAAGGCTGCACCATAGTGCATATGCATGACATGATGATTACTATGTGATTCATGCGGGCATTACAAAAGGATACATAGACCGTCATCCAATTGCGTCTATGCCTAATAATCCACCCTCAGAATGTCATTCGAGCAAACCTTGGGTATTAAGTTGCAAGCAATAGATAATTACAGTAAGCAAAGTGTATAATGTAAACAATAACATCATCCTTAGACAAAGCATTGTTGTTTTCTCCCTAATGGAACATCACATCCCCTACCCGTTTACGTTTCTGTCACTCGAGCGTGAGTGAAAGGGAGGCATGAACCCACTATCGAGCATAAATACTCCCTCTTGGAGTCACTAACATCTACTTGGCCAGATAATCTACTAACAACGGAGATCATGCAAGATCATAAATAATATACACATGAAAATAACATGATAGATTGATAATCATTGGACAAAGCATTCAATATTCATCGGATCCCGGCAAACAAAACATGTAGCATTACAATAAGATGATCTTGATCATGTAGGGAAGCTCACAAGATCTAAACATGAGGCATAAAGAGGAGAGAACAACCATCTAGCTACTGGTATGGACCCGTAGTCCAAGGATTACTCACGCATTATTCCACAGGCAGGTATGGTGGTGTAGAGCCCTCCGGTGATGATTACCCCTCCCGGTAGGGTGCCGGGGAGAGCTCCAGAACCCTCCCGAACTAGGGTTGCCAATGACGACGGTGGCGGATGTTTTTTGTGGAAAAGGCTCGGGTCTTTAGGGTTAACCCTTCGAGGAGACTATATAGGCGCGAGGGAAACATCGGTGGGCAGCCAGGGGGCCACACCACCCCTGTGCGCGGCCAGGGGGTCGCGCCCACCCATAGTGTGGGTCCCCTGTGGCTTCCCTCCGGATCCCCTCTGGACTCCGTGTGCGCGACGACTTTCTAAGACTTCCGGGTTTCGAATCGTCCAATTCCGGTAATATTTCCAGAAGAAATTTTCTGAAACTAAAAACAGCAGAAAACAGGAACTTGCTCTGTGGCATCTTGTCAATAGGTTAGTCCCGGTAAATCGATAAAATGGCATAAAGTGTAAAGGAAACATGTAGCATATGGCATGAAAACAACATGGGACATGAGAAATTATGGATACGTTTATGACGTATAAACGACACGGTCCGGGTAAGCTTCATCAACCGGGATCTTCTTTGTCTCCCTAGATGCCTGAAATGCCACACTTTGATGCGGGTTAGTCATACCCGACACACCGAGTTGAGCTGATTGTGCCAGTGCTACCACCTCATGAATCCTCTTCTTCTCTGCACCAATAACCAGGTACTCAGCAAAACAGGAGCCAGCCGAACCACACTTCATGGACCGCTTATAATCGCCCGAGATGGTGATCACACCATTTGGACCCGGCATCTTCATCTTCAGATAGGAGACATGAGTGGATGCCATGAATTTGGCCAATGTCGGCCTGCCAAGTAAGGCGTGGTATGGACTTTCGAAGTCAACCACCTCAATACAGGCTCTCTGTTCTGCAGTTATCTCGGGTGCCGAATAGCACGTCAACCCAAACTTTTCCCATGCGTGCTGATGTCTACGCACGCTTCTATTATTGTAGATAGTGTTGGGCCTCCAAGTGCAGAGGTTTGTAGAACAACAACAAGTTTCCCTTAAGTGGATCACCCAAGGTTTATCGAACTCAGGGAGGTAGAGGTCAAAGATATCCCTCTCAAGCAACCCTGCAATCAAGATACAAGAAGTCCCTTGTGTCCCCAACACACCCAATATACTTGTCAGTTATATAGGTGCACTAGTTCGGCGAAGAGAGAGTAAAATGCAAGTAATATGGATGATAATAAGTGATAATAGCAATCTGAAATAAAAATGGCAGCAAGAAAACATGTAGCAGAACAGGCGGAAAACGGTGTTTCAATGCTTGGAAATAAGGCCTAGGGATCCTACTTTCACTAGTGGACACTCTCAAAAATGATCACATAATTGAATAACTAAATATCTTCTATTCACTATGCTACTCTTAACCACTCTCCGGTCGAATAACAACACCAATCCATGCGTAGGGCTTTAACAGCACTCCTCAGAGTAAGCACTTTCCCAACTAAGTGTCACCTTTACACCGTGATCAAAGTGTTTACGGAGATCTCATAACAAATAACGAACACTAATCATTGCATAGGGCTGCAAAAAGCATTCCTTAAAGTAAGCATTCTCGTATCTAGTTAACCCCATGCTGTCACTATGAGCGCCCTAGATGGTACTAGACAAACACCACAATTCACAGAGGAGACACACACGATGTGCACACTGTCACCTTCACACCGCAGGACAAGGTGACTCCAAAGTTCATATTAATAAAGCACTTGAGTAGCAAAAGATGAAGAGTAACATCTACGAATTCAAACAGATCACACCATGGGAGAAAGAGATGAACCACATAGCTACCTGTAGAGCCCTCAGCCTCGGGGGAGAACTACTCCCTCCACATCATAGGACACAGCAACGGCGATGGAGATGGCGGTGGAGTCGATGGAGATGGGTTCCGGGGGCACTTCCCCGTCCCGGCAGGGTGCCAGAACAGAGATTTGTCCCCCCGAAACTTGTCAATGGCGGCGGCGCAGCTATGGATGTATTTTGTGAAAAAGGCCGATTGATCTAGGCTTTATGCCTTGAGGGGAATATATAGGCGAAAGGTCAACGTCGGTGGGCTCCCGAGGGGGCCACACCACTAGCCGGCGCGACCAGGGGGAGCTCGCGCGAGCCTATGGTGTGGGGGCTCTAGGGCCCCCTCCGGGTCCTCTTCGGCCTTTTGGATGCTTCCGGGGAAAATAGGAACTTCGGGATTTGTGGGGTCCAATTCCTAGAATATTTCCAGAACAACTTTTCTGAAACTAAAAACAGCAGAAAACAGGGAACTGTCTCTGTGGCATCTTGTTAATAGGTTAGTCCCGGAAAACGTGTAAAAGTGCTATAAGGGAGAAAACATGTAGCAATTGGCATAATATCATCATGGAGCATCAGAAATTATAGATACGTTGGAGACGTATCAAGCATCCCCAAGATTAGTTCCTACCCGTCCTCGAGTAGGTACAAGACAAAACAAAACAATTTCTAAGGTGACATGCTACTAACATAAAAGTGATTATTATAATGTAAAAGCATATGTAAGCTGAGATCATAGAACTTTAAACACAAACATGATAAATAGAACGTTAATAATAGAGCATAGCAATCACTTTGCATCATGAAGAGTATATCAAATAAAAGATCATGAATAATAATGCAAACAAAGTTATGCGTTTGTTTCAAGTATAGAGAAAGCATGGCAAAGTGGTATTTCGCTAGTCCTTAAGAGTGGGACAAAACATAAATGCCAGGACACCTTCAAAGTTCATGAGGAAGACTAGAGCAAATAATTTGAGAACGAACAATAGCACATCATGAATCATTTATTGATGTTTATGGGACAAATGCACATAAAACTCAGAATGGAAAATGCCCTCTCAACTGTGCATAAAGTTAGAATATGGAGACTCAACATAAAAGTAAAAGAAAGGCCCTTCGCAGAGAGAAGCAGAGATCAATCATGTGCTAGAGATTTTTATTTTAATAAACATAGGTATTAAAAGTTTGACACTCCTCACATCCATCTTTCACAAACCATGGTTAACCGAATCCTTGTGTGCCTGCCAACATTCACATACCATGGAGCAGTGTCTATATTTTAGGGGAGGTGTATGCTAATGTCAACGAATGGTAAACAGAAAATACAGTACGTCACAAGCCAACTGGATTCACAAGAGCGGCTCCCATATGAAGGACGCATCTGGGTAGAAGTTCATCCCTCTTTCTCTTTTGTTTACCCAATTATGCTTTGACTGATAAATCAGCGGCAAAAGTAGTGAAGAGAATTTGTTTGCATTAATTTGGGGCTGGGCACCCCGCTGCCACCTCTTCTATCATTTGGATAGTCGGATGAAGCCACTAGTCCTGGGTGTGAAATCCAATCAACAAGTGAGATAAATATTCTCCATTGACGTCCTCATGAGAAAAAACAAGAACACAAAACAGGAGTAATTTTGAAAGTTTTAAAGGTAGCACATGAGCAATTTACTTGGAGTGGTGGTGAAATACCACATGTAGGTAGGTATGGTGGACACAATGGGAAAACTTTGATTTTAGGGAGTTGGATGCACAAGTAGAGCTCATACTTAGTACAAGTGGAGGCTAGCAAAAGACTGGGAGCGACAAATCAAGAGAGCATAAGAGCCATAATCATGCATAGCGACATAAACATCATCAATCAAAGCATAAGTGGTATCACAAGTTCAAAAACTAAGTGATCAAGGAGGCTATTCGTGACTGGTTCATAGTCATAAACATGGTGTGAGCATGCGCCAAGTCAACCAAATAAAACATTCAAAGGAGAATACCACAAGTTTATGCTTTAATATAACAAGAACAACTCATGATTCTTTCAATGGCATATTAAACACTCTCAGCTATTTGAGGCTATTCATGCTACTCAATAACCACAAGGCTTTAAAACTAAAATAACATCTAGCATGGCAAGAAAAAGTTCTATCCACAGTCTATACAAGCTTCTACGTGCACCATTATAAATTCTACTTCAAGCAGCGATTTATTTTCCCAACAAGCACCATACAAAACATGCTTTAACAAAAAAATTCTACATGCTACAGCAAGCAAACGTGAGAGTACTCACATAACACTACTAAAACTAACAACTCTAAATAAGAGATGCATGAAAACAAAGGCTAAACGTTGTACTAGCAAAAAGTGAACACTCACAGAACAATAAGAATGAAAACTAGAGTGTTCTAAGCAATAAAAACGGAGCGTGTATCTCTCCCACACAAGTATGATAAGATCCAACCATAAACTACAGAAAAGAAAACTAAACAAACTGAAAGCAAAAAATAAAAGACGCTCCAAGTAAAACACATAAGATGTGACCGAATAAAAATATAGTTTCGCTAGAAGTGACCTGATAAATTATTGATGAAGAAGGGGATGCCTTGGGCATCCCCAAGCTTAGACAGTTGAGTCTTCTTGGAATTTGCTGGGATGCAATTATTAGCAGAAATATGTCAAAACAGTACAGAAGGTAAAGATGATTTTTTTTCGAAAATCTTATGTTGCTCAAATCAAAAAATGGTCAACTAATAAAAGTTGCGGAATTAGCTGAGGAATAAGCACAAAAAATTTCACATCATTCTGATCTTCCAGGATTGTGTACGATGGACACCAGAAATCTGTTTTCTGCGTAGAAATCCGAAATCCAACTCCAACTTTCGTAAAAAACTTTACTTAGCACTTATAAAACATGAAAAGAAAGATACAAAGGAGTTTCTACATAAGTATACAACCTCTTGACTCAAACAAAACATACAAAAAAATGCAAAAATAAAAATATGGGTTATCTCCCAAAAAGTGATTTTCTTTAAAGCCTTTTAGCTAGGCATGATAATTTGAGAAGATGCTCACATGAGATATTTGAATTTAAGCAAAAGAGAGCATCAATAAGCAAATGTAAAACAAATTTAAGTCTAACCCACTTCCTATGAAAAATAATCTTGTAGAAAAACAAGTCGTGAAAACACAAAGCAACAAGCATAATAAAGCAAAATAAGTGCAACTTCAAAATTTTAAACATAAAAAGAGGAAACTTAATATTGTTGAGATGCATAAAACCATGTTTCCCTCTCTCATAATAACTTTCAGTAGCATTATGAATAAAACCAACAATATAACTATCACAAGAAACATTCTTATCATGAGCCACATGCATAAAAGAATTATTACTCTCCACATAAGCATAGTCATTCTTACTAACATTAGTGGGAGCAAATTCAACAAAATAGCTATCATTATCATTCTCAACACCATACTCATCAAATATAGGAGGCATATTATAATCATAACTAATTTTCTCCTCAATAGTAGGTGGACTAAAAATAGCATGTTCATCATTGCAAACATCATATATAGAAGGCATATCATGATCACAATAAAATTTATCATCAATAGTAGGTGGAACAAGAATACCACAATCATTATAATCATTATATATTGGAGGCAAATTATCATCAAAGTAAATTTGTTTCTCCATGCTTGGGGGACTAAAAATATCATATTCATCAGGACTACCTTCCCCAAGCTTAGAATTTTCAATAGCATTAGCAATAATGGTGTTCAAAGAATTCATACTAATAATATTGCTATCACTATTATGCAAACAAACTTCCATAGGTTTTTTAATTTTCTCTTCAAACACTTCATGTCCTAACTCAATATAAAGATTATAAAGTTCTATCATATTTTTGTTGTTTTCCATTAAGCCTAACTAGTGAAAACAAGAAAGAAAAAGATTTAATTGCAGAATCTAGAGGAAATAACTCTGAGCACTCACACCCGAGGATGTGAGTACCTTTTACCTTACCTCCTCGGCAACGGCGCCAGAAAAGAGCTTGATGTCTACGCACGCTTCTATTCTTGTAGACAGTGTTGGACCTCCAACTGCAGAGGTTTGTAGAATAGCAGCAAGTTTCCCTTAAGTGGATCACCCAAGGTTTATCGAACTCAGGGAGGTAGAGGTCAAAGATATCCCTCTCAAGCAACCCTGCAATCAAGATACAAGAAGTCTCTTGTGTCCCCAACACACCCAATATACTTGTCAGTTATATAGGTGCACTAGTTCGGCAAAGAGAGAGTAAAATGCAAGTAATATGGATGATAATAAGTGATAATAGAAATCTGAAATAAAAATGGCAGCAAGCAAACATGTAGCAGAACAGGCGGAAAACGGTGTTTCAATGCTTGGAAATAAGGCCTAGGGATCATACTTTAACTAGTGGACACTCTCAACAATGATCACATAATTGAATAACTAAATATCTTCTCTTCACTATGCTACTCTTAACCACTCTCCGGTCGAATAACAACACCAATCCATGCGTAGGGCTTTAACAACACTCGTCAGAGTAAGCACTTTCCCAACTAAGTAACCCCCATGCTATCACCATGGGACCCAGATGGTTCCACGCAAACACCACAATTTCACAGGGTTATCCAACACAAAATATAAAGAGAGAATTCTTTATTTGACCCTTCATTAAAATCTTGTTCCCTATTTGACCCTAAAAAAAGTTCTTCCCTATTTGACACCTTAACTTCATTTTCTTCCTAATATGGCCCTATAGTGCATTCTAAACACAAATGGGGATGTAAAAAGACTCTTTTTCCCCTAATGAATTTTTGTACCAAAATTCATAATAGAAGTTGAAAATGAGTATAGCTAGATTCTATGTCATGTTGATCCCACATGATACAAATATTATTTTGAAAAATATACATACATACATATATATATATATATATATATATCAAAAATAGTGTGCTAACCCCGGGGCTAGCCGTGCACCCTAGCCCAACCATTAGATCGACCCTATAGTACATTTTTGTCACCGTTTCTGATTAACGCCGTCACCGGCCTTTTTCCCCATCCCGCATTGCCTCACCGGGGCCACCCAGCCACTCGACCCGTCCCCTCACGCTTCTCTCTCTTCCCTTTCCCAACCCGCAGCTCACCACCCTGATCCCAAGGGATTTTTGATGATTTGCCACGCTTTACATGTGAAATTTGATTATTTGCCCTGTGACCACCACATGTCAGTGAGACATGATGTGGCAAATAATCAAATTGCAAAGTAAAACGTGGCAAATCGTCAAATGCCCCGAATCCCAAAACGCCCCAGCGTTGCTCACACGGATCCCCGCCGACGTCCACTGCTACCACCGCCGGCCCGACCTCCTAGGAGCCCACCCCCCGCCCACTGCTACCACCACTGGTGGCCGCACCCCGTCGACTTGGCCACTGGGTCGTGGCGCGGGAGGGCAGTCAACAGCCGGCCTCCGTCTGGCGAGTTGGGGCTGGGCGGCGCCCGATTCCGGCGCAACGTCACGCCCTGCTCCGACCTACTTCCGCGCGCCGTCCCCAGAAGGAGCTCCCCGCCCAAGCCTCCTCTGCTCAACCACCACCGCATCGCCACTTCTCTTCCCCCACCGATGGGTTTCTTCCTCCTCCGGGCCCCCACCTTCTTTCCTCACCCCGTGCCATGGCCACCACTTTACCGCGTCTCCCACATCGACGGTGAGCTCGACACTCCACAGCTCGGCCTCCTGCGCCCCCCCGCTGAAGCCATACGGTTCGAGGGACGATGGGAGGGCACCCCGCGCCCGGCCCTGCCGGGATTTCAGATCGCCGATGCGGCATCCCCGACCCCGTCCTACTCGCCGTCCATGGTGGACAGAGTGCGCGGTGCGGAGGCACAGGGGCGGCACCGGTGGCCTCCTCCGGTTGGAAGGAGCAGGGGGAGCACCTCATCGAGCCGCCTCCACCTTCCCCACGGAAGCACCACATCGAGCCGCACCTGCCCCGAAATTGATGGCGTCGGCCAGTCCCTGCTTCTCCATCGCGCCCTCCTTCTACCTCTGACCTTGATCCACCGCGGCGCGGACCGAGAGGTCGGAGATCCATGGCGGCTGGTTTGGGATCCCATGGCGGTGCAGGTCTTCCACCAGGCGGATGCCGTTGTTGTTCCCCGTCGCGCGGGCGGGATTCGAGTAGCCGCGGCGCGCCCCGTCGACGGGATTGAGAGCTGCGGAGCCTATTTCCCACGCGAGGTGATGGGGTAAAGGGGAACCGCCGCCGGCGGGTCAACGGAGGTGGAGGCGCACTGCCGTGCGGTGGCGGGCTCAAACGGGATCGGCGGTGGCGTTGTTCAACGGGCGCAGTCGTTCCATGCGCCGAGGCGCTGGAGAAGAAGATGCGTAGAGGGTGAGGCCGGCGACTGCAACAGCTCCGCATGAGGTGCGGGACGGCGAGTAGGTCATCGGAAGGCCATCTCCACCAGTGCAGAACTGCCTGGCCAACACTTTGCCTTTCAACAGCTGCCATCCGGCATGCGCATGCTCTTCAAGGGCTGCCGTCCGGCCGGTTTTGCTTTTTATGTGATTTGATTCACCTCTTTTTTTCCTTTTTGATCTGGATCTGCTTCACTGTTTCAGGGAAACATTTTCATGTTGATTATTTGTACAGGGTGTGTTCCCGATCCGGATCCAATTTTGTTATTTTCTACTGTATAATTTTTCAGGCAGATTCCGTCCATCTCTCTCCCTCGAATTAGTGTTCTTTGCTGGATGGTGATTGGTGAACTAAACAAAACAACAGTCGTATTAAGCATAGCTGATGGTTCGTAAGTTTCAAAGCTGATTTGTTTGATCGAACAAATATTTTGCTAGCTTTTAACTAAACGGGCCAGGGATCCTGTTTTGGCTTACACGAACGGGCACCGCTCTGAAACACGCCGCAAAAATTAGGATGGCCGGCAATGGGGAGCTGGTGGCGCCGTACTTCCCTACATCTACGCACCGACACGGTTCCTGGTGAGTGGTTGAAGCTACGGTGAGGGGATGGTGGCCGTTGCTGTTGCCGGCCTCCCCTCCTCCCAAGCCTCGCGAGGGTGCGTCAGAGAAGAACATGCGGCGGCGGATGGCCGGGTAGGAAACTCGGCAAGCAGTTTCTATTGTGACCGTCGATGGGGGATGCTGGGAGCGGCCGCCGCGGGAGGAAAAGTGCGTGCGAGTGGAAACAGTGGGGTAACCCAGCACGATTGTCCTTTTTGTGTGGTTGTTTTTAGTTGAGACCAACTGGAACATGTAAACGGACGTGAAGTACAACAAACGGGAGCACAAATCTCGGTACTACATCAGACGGCTCTGAGAGTATACGTAGTTACCACCCGTGGTAGCAAATCCGCGTTGATATATATATATATATATATATATATATATATATATATATATATATATATATATATATATATAGCTAATCAACTTTTTTGACGTCGTTAAGGTGGGAATGACGTACACGGCCATATCATGGTTCGGTAAAAGTATCACATCATAGGTTTCGAAAAAGTTGTAGCATACTGTCACGTAGGTGACAAAAAAATGGGCTTAAGTAAATTACACCATCCGCGCCACACACGATTTTATAGCTTGGCGCGTGTACCCATTCACTTTTGTTGTGCGCACATGGCCCCACTGGGCCTTATGCCATTGTATGGCCAAATAGACTATTTGTATTGATCGTGAATGTACCGTGCTTTCCTAGCGTGAAATTGGAGAGTCATGCATGGTCCCAAGCAGGAATTAATTAAGAGACATGAGATGCTAGTAGATTAGTAGGAGAAGAGAAAAACAAGCTGATATTATTTCTTAGCACGGTGCCAACAAGTGAATATAAGACCATGTACACGACTAATCACTTCTCTACTAATCACGCTAGCCGACACGACTCTTTGTTGCCGTTCATGGCTGCACCAGGTAACATCAAAATCTATCTTGCTCATGGATTCAATTAAAGAATCTGACATCAATTAGTCTCTCACAAGGGGATGTCCCGTGTGCAACAGGAGGTGGGAAACCATGTACACGATAGAACCATCTAAGGCATCAGACAGTGTGGAGAACACATCAAACAGACGGACAAAATTGTTTTTATCATGTACACATTTGCAACCATTGAGTGCATACCGCATATACCATTTCCCTTAATTTATTTGGTAGTATGGATGGGAAATAAAGTTAGTAGGATGCAGAAGTTGTACAACATGTATGTCAAGGGACCAAAGATGGATCATAGGGAGGCATCATCGTGTGGGCCAACATGACTTAAAATCTAATTATGCTCATTTTCAACTTCTATATGTATTCTGGACAAAAAATTCAATAGGAGCAAAAGAGTCTTTTTACATCATCATTTGTGTTTAGAATACACTATAGGGTCATGTTAGGAAGAAAATGAAATTAAAGTGTCAAATAGGGAAGATTTTTTTAGGGCCAAATAGGGAACAAGATTTTAAGGAAGGGCCAAATAAGGAATTATAATGCTAAACCACACGGTGCACACACTGTCACCTTTACACCGTGATCAAAGTGTTTACGGAGATCTCATAAGAAATAACGAACACTAATCATTGCGTAGGACTGCAAAAGGCATTCCATAAAGTAAGCATTCTCGTATCTAGTTAACCCCACGCTGTCAGTATGAGCGCCCTAGATGGTACTAGACAAACACCACAATTCATAGAGGAGACACACACGATGTGCACACTGTCACCTTCACACCGCGGGACAAGGTGACTCCAAAGTTCATATTAATAAAGCACTTGAGTAGCAAAAGATGAAGAGTAACATCTACGAATTCAAATAGATTACATAGCTCATGATCACATATAGATCACACCATGGGAGAGAGAGATGAACCACATAGCTACCGGTAGAGCCCTCAGCCTCGGGGGAGAACTACTCCCTCCTCGCCATAGGAGACAGCAACGGCGATGGAGATGGCGGTGGAGTCGATGGAGATGGGTTCCGGGGGCACTTCCCCGTCCCGACAGGGTGGAAGAACAGAGATCTGTCCCCCTAAACTTGTCGGTGGCGGCGGCGGAGCTACGGATGTATTTTGTGGAAAAGGTCGATTGATCTAGGGTTTATGTCTCGGGGGAATATATAGGCGAAAGGGCAACGTCGGTGGGCGCCTGAGGGGCCCACACCACTAGCCGGCGTGGCGAGGGGGAGTCCGCGCGAGCCTATGGTGTGGGGGCTCTAGGGCCCCCTCCGGGTCCTCTTCGGTCTTCTGGATGCTTCCGGGGAAAATAGGAACTTCGGGATATGTGGGGTCCAATTCCGAGAATATTTCCAGAACAACTTTTTTGAAACTAAAAATACCAGAAAACGGGGAACTGGCTCTGTGGCATCTTGTTAATAGGTTTGTCCCAGAAAACATGTAAATGTGCTATAAATAAGGGAGAAACATGTAGCAATCGGCATAATATCATCATGGAGCATCAGAAATTATAGATACGTTGGAGACGTATCAGGCGCACAAGATACACTAGGCACAGTAGCATGAAAGGTAGTCCAGCTGGACTGCATCATGTTTTCAGTAATGCCCAACTTCAGCATAGTATCCCGGTACATGATATTGATGCTGCTCCCGTTATCAATAAGAACCCGGGTGAACTTGGCATTTATGTCAGGCCCAATGAATGTCGGGTCCACCACCAGTGCATAACCTCCCGGGTTAGGCATGACCTTGGGATGATCCTCAAGGCCCTAGGTAATCTCCTCCTCTGACTAGTACATAAACTTGGGCACAGTCGACATTACTGCATTTACCTCCATAGCACGCTAATGCAGGCACTGTTTGTCAGTTGCCTCAGTCACAAATACCATGTAACTCTGGTGATGCTCTTGATACTCATTTTGGCGACTGTCACCTGCATTGTTATTGTTGGCCCCATGAGCCACTTGATTGACACTCTCCGGATTCCTCCGGTTATCCGCAGGCCTTGGGGTGCATTTAGGATCTGAGTGTTTGCACCCATAAGCGATGGTGGTGGAGGCGGTATATTTCCTCCTTCCCTTTTGATGCCTTGGGGTGCATTTAGGATATGAGTGTTTGCACCCATAAGCGGTGGTGGTGGAGGTGGAGGCGGTAGATTTCCTCCTTCCCTTTTGATGCGGTCAAACTAGCTGCACTGCCGAGTAGTGTGGTTAGCCAGCCTGCTGGGATGCTTAGTGTGGTAGCTGCATGGCCCATCCACCATCATCTCGAAAGTGAACCTCTCTTGATTCACCCAAGGCTTGTTCTGGTCGCCCCACTGTTTCTTGTTACCTTGATTCTGCCCCCATTAAGGCACATTGTTCTTCTGACGCTAGCTATGGCCAGCACCTGGTTGATCCTGGTCAACCGCAGCAACATGGTTTGACCCATATCGGTAATCCGGCCGATCAACTCTTCTGTTGTTCCAGTAATCTTGACGGTCATGTCGCCTGGATGACCCGACACCATCATTACCCGAGTACCGCTTACTCGGTTCTACCAAGGTCAGAAGAGGCTGAGTTGGATCCCACAATGCATACATATCCACAATCTTATTGTCTCGGCCAGAGTGGCCGACATCTCTCTCTACAATTTATGCCATACCATGGTGCCATGTCGGCACCCTTGAGCAAACCAGGCAATGGTCTGCGGCTCAATCACCCCTTCGCAGGAGTTGCGCAAGTTGCTCCACCTTGTCAGGTAATATCGGTCGGTCTCGTCTTCCCTCTGCCTACACATGGAGAGTTGTTGACGACGCTTCGGCCTCTGGTATGTGCTAGTGAAGTTGCTGACGAAAGCCTCCGAGAAGTCCATCCAGCAATCAACGCTATTTTCTGGCAAATTGTTCAGCTAGATCCGAGCTGGACCCTCCAACATCTTCAGAACATACCGCACCGCCCATCGGCGATTTCCACTAGCGATGTGCACCATTGTGAAATAGTTTGTCAACCAATCCTTTGGCTTAGTACTGCCGTCATGTCTTTGTACCCCGGGCAAGCTGGAATTTCAGCACCGGCGGCTCCCTCATGATACGGGGTCCAAAATAAGCAGGGCCAGGAGGGCCTTGTTCCTCAAGAAGTTCACACAGATGAATTTTGTCAAGTTTGTTGTGGGCCTCATGTGCCGGCAGCATGCGAGGTCCCAGCCGGGATCCGAGTGCACCCTCGGGCACCAGCCGCTCATATCTCGGGTACCCGGCTCTTTCCATAGCCGAGTAACCATCAACTTACCTGTAACATCCCAAATTTGCTAACATTAGGGTGTGTGGTGTTATGTTCATCTCATACATGCATGAACAACAATTTAAACCATGTTTGAACCAATTTAAAACTTGAATTTAAATGGTTTGAGAAAATGTCACAGATAGTACTTAGTCTGGTTTCCAAAATCTTGTATTGAAAAATATTTCAAATACACCAAAGAAACACATGGTTTTGTTGGAAATTTTACAAGGTTTCCAAAACTCATTTTTGACAAATTTTAGTTTTGCAAAAAGGCCCTCAAACATTCAAATTTTGTTGCTGTTTTGGGGCAGACAAGGACTCTTTTGCAAATTCCTGGAATTTCAGGGGGTTATGAAAAATTCTTTTGTCTTTTCTCTTTCTTCAAGCTCCCGCCAGAAGGATGCAAGTCGAGAGCGACGCGCTGCCACCTTCTGCTACCCCTTCCCGTGGGCATAAGCACGCTGGGGAAGCGTCCTGATCTCTCTCTTCCTCGCAGAAACCCCCTCGAGCGCCCTCTCCCTCTCTTTGTCCATGCAGGTGGCCAAACCCTAGCCGAACCGTACCTCGCCGGCGATCTCCTCTCCCTGCCATCTCTGGCCACCCCTGCCCGAATGGAAGCCACTCGGAGCTCCGCCGACCTCCACTGAATGTCCATGAAGAAGGAATCGAGCAGAGATGGCTCGAATCGCCGGAATTCGGCCACCGTACTCAACTCCGGCCGCCGCAGATTTCTCGATGCCGGCGCCGATTCCGGCCATGTCTCGACCCCCCGACAACTCCATCGCACTCAGGGTGAGTCCCTGCATCTGTGGGTGTCCTCAGCTTGCCTCCTCCCCCTCCAGTTTACCCTGCCACCACCGGCCGCCGCCCGCCGCCGCTCTGTTGGTCGCCGCCGGTCATTCCGGTGTCCATCCGGCCAACCGCCGCCACCTAATGGTCGCTCTCAAGCCCCTCTACCTAGGCCCCCAACCAATTCCACAAATAATCCATCGAGGTACTCGAATTGGAGAGGAACAGAGCAGTTCATCCATGGGTGATGCAAGGATGATGTCATCCTGACATCATATTTCCCTTTTTAGATATTCCAGGAAACTACAGAAATAGAATAAAATTATATAATTAATATCTCCCAAAATATAATGCAGAAAAATAAAATGAAAGTATGGAAATGATCATAAAAATATTCTCTATCCAAATATGTCACTTTTATACATGTTTGACAAAGTTGAAAATTGAACATTATTTAATGTTGTTTAATTCATTTAAAATAGAAAAATAAGTTTTTATTCAATAAAATTAGAAAATTAAAAGTTATATACCAAATTGCTCAAAATGACAAATGCAATATAGTTATGTTGTTTTCAAACCCATTTGAGCAACTAAAATTGTACTCACCTCCATAATCACCCGAATTGCCCCCCAGGGTCTATTTCGGGCGAATTTCAGTAAAACTACATATCTAACATACGAACCCTAGCAACCCATTGAACCTGTCTAGGGCTTTATTTTAGTGTATTAATTTGCTCATGCATACATATTGTGCATTGCATCGATGCCATGTTGATTGTGTTCTTCTTTTCGGTGTTGTTTTCCCCCTCGGTAGAATCCGACTCCGAAGTGAAGGCCATCAACTCCAAAAGACGAATACTTGATCTTAACCGACAAGTCAAGCACTTACTCCAGAAGATATCTATTGGTTTTCTTATAACCAAGGCAAGCATAACCTCTTATCTGCTCATATATGCTTTCGAACAACATTTGAATCTCATACTTTGCATTCGATTCCAAAGTATTTGATGCTAGTAGATATAACTCACCTATATACTGCATTGCCTCAATATCCTGATCCACTGCTCCTAGCTGCCATAGATTTGCTTGTGCGCATCGCCAGAGCCTCATATCTGCTTCGCTTAGTCATACATGTTTGTTACCTCTGCTCCATCCGGTTGATGAATCAGAGCTGCGTTAACCTAGTATGATATGATGACGTGGTGAGATGAGCTTTGTGTGGATAACTTGACTAAGGCTAGTATGGGAGGCCACTTGGGAAGTGGTTGTTCGTCCTATACTCGCCAACCCTAGGATTACGGTCTCGAGCGGAAGCCAAGACTGAGCGTGCAACCACACGCGGGGTCTAAGTAACCGCGCTCGACCAAGCTTGTTTGGCCAGATCCATGAGTCACGTAGTTTGAGATTTCCATTCAGCACCGCAAATAAAACCTTTTAAACGGTTTTGAAAACAAAATGCTCCGCTAGTGCGTGACCGGGGCCAAGTGATGGACGTACACGGATCTTGACCCCGCCTCACAGAGACAGGTGCCGTCAGGAGGATGGCCAACTCCCTGTTGACGGGGTGGCCCTGTCTTGGGTTCACTCATGGATAGGGTCGGGTAAGGTAAAGTTCGTGGCCAGCCACCCTCTGCCGCGTTCCATGGAAGAGCGTACATGTGGCGCTAAGAGTCGGATGGTACGTGCGGGTAAAGTGTACATCCCTGCAGGGAAATCTTTTCGAAAAGCCGTGTCCACGGTTAAGGACGACTTGGTGAAGGCAAAGACCATAGACAACCTAACGTGACGTAAAATATGTTGACAAAGCATGGAGTTTATGTTTGAAGGGTGCCTCCTCGGAGATGCCGAGAGGGGCGATCCTTGTAGCATGTGAGATGCTGGGAATTGATGTTGGTGGATTGAAAAGATGATGATTACAGTAGTGAGTTTCTCATCTGTTTTGAAAACATTATGTGAGACGTGCTATTCTTCCTCGACTTAGAAAACAAAGATTGCTTTACACAAAACAGCCTTCATAAAACCCTTTCTGAAACCAGAAGATATATAATAGGTTAACTAAGTCTTGTTGAGTACCTCCCGTAGTCAGGTTTGCTTAATTTTGGTTCAGGTGGAGTTCGTCACTTCAGTGGTGGTTCAACGTGGACATCGACGAGTAGTTTGGGGTTCCCAGGTAGCAGCCTGGAATCTATGGGCTGGGACGTCGCCTTATGTTGCGGCCTCTTAGGCCTTTTTAGTTCTTGTTGACTAGCAACATAACTTGCCTTCCGTTGTCTGATGTAATGTTGGGTCATGTGACCTCTGCTTGTAAGCTATACTCTAGTAATATTTGTTTAATACAACTTCCATGTTTAGAGTACTGCTTTGGTCGGTTGTTGGTTTCGAGCTCATTGTTATACAGTTTTGGCTATGCCTGCATAATTGTCGCATTCGAGGGGTTGTGGAGCCGATGATCCATGTCCAAGCCCGTCTGCCGATGTGATTCGGCCTGGGGCGAGGTAACACTAGTAACCCTCGATTGTTGTTGCACTTTCTGGACACATAGCATCTCTGTATAGCTTTGGTCCCGTTTCCTCCAGTTTCATTCGATTCGTGGACGCTTTGATATACATAGTTGGTTATGACTAGCATGGATACAAGGAGTAGTAGACTGGGGATCCGGACTACGTGCCGATGAATCCAGTCTGCCTGCCGTTGTTTGTTGCGGCCGGGGCTGGTAACTCTGAAGCCCTTGTGAGTCCATGTCTAGGAGCACATAACAGTATGTATATCTCTAGGTCCGGGGTCGTGACATTACCGATTGTCCACTTGATCATTTCCGTGATGCTAAGAAGCATGCCCGACACCATGCTGCTACTGAGCTTGATTTGCTGTCGGATACCGAGGTGGCTGACCTCGGTCAGCCGGGTTATGATCATGCCCGGCCGCATGAACTCGTTTGGCGCCAGACCGCCTTGACCGAGATGGCCTCGACCGGCATCACCCTGGACGGCTAACTGCTTTCCGACATATGTCGGATCATATGCGTGAATCTGCTTGTTTTGGCCAGAATTAACACTCCGGTCTCGCCCTCCATCTGCATGCGGCGAAGAGGAATGACCACCAGATTTTCCGTCGGCACCACCAGCTGAGTGAACAACCTGAGATGCACCCGCACCTGGATTTTCCTTACGATAGGCCTCATTTTGCCGGTTAGCCACACATACTGACTCATTTACTCGGTCCTGCTGCCTATAGCGAGATTCACTAGGTAAGCCTGACAACTCGGCTGCAGCTGCCTCTGCAGCCCCAAGGTTCTTACCAGGAGAGCTATACTTAGGCTTATCGACCGACATATGACTAGCAGTTCTACTAGATCTAGATTTACCATCTCTAGCAATCTCAACATTGAGGTCTCTACCTCGGTTGCGGACAGCATCTATGCGACTAGGGTTGTTTGCTACTGGAGTAAAGCCATGAGCCTTGTTATACTCACAGAGATTGATCTCGAACTCCTGCCTGATACGGCACATCTCGACAGCCTCCTGGAGTATGCTCTGACGCTGCACCTCCAAGTGAGCCTGCACCAGCGCATGATCTGTACTGGGAGCGACCGGCACGGCCAACTTCTCCATCATGTCCTGAAGAGGATCTGGCTTTGCCGGCACGCTAGATGGACCTACATAGTCCAAGCGGTTCTTGGGTTTCTCCATCGGCTGGCGCTCCGTCCAGGTGGGCTTGACACCGACATCGACAACACCGGCCGCACCTTTCCCAGCTTCAACAGCTAGCGAAGTCATCATGACCTCTACACTATCCGCGGGGCGAGCGATATGCCGGTTGCCGACCGCGCAGACCGCAGGGGGATCTACAGCCACGTGCACCCTTTCGGGATACCCGCGGACGACCTCGGTGGTGGCGTAGACCAGGTGATCGCTGAAGTTGACGAAGAAGCCTCCCGTCGGGAGTGACCTGTTGCCGAAATTGCGACGAAGCTGAGCGAGCCGAATCTATGTACAAGGCCACATACCACACGCTCACCCGAGTCAATGATGGATCCCGTCCGGATGAAAACTCCATCCAGCGCCGCTGCTGGCCCCATGGTGGGCGCCAACTGTCGTGGTGGTATCACGACAGATGCCATAGGATGGCTAAAGATAGGGCCGATGGACGCTGTCAAAACCGGGGAGGGATATCGCGCTAAGAAGCGCACACGGAAGACACAAAGCACACACTCGATCTACCCAGGTTCAGGGCTCTCGTGAGGAGGTAAAGCCCCTACTCCCACCTATCTGATTGTATATGATGGAATATCCGGATTACAAAGGTGCTCCTTGAGCTGTGCTAGCTAGAGGAGGAGGAGGAAGAAGCTCTCCGTAGAGCAATGCTCTCCCTCAAAACAGTGAGTGGTTCTAAATATAATAGAATGACTCTCATTTTGTTTGTCCCTCGCGTAGGAGGGCCTGGGGCACCTTATATACTGGTGCCTACGGATACAGGTACATGATACAGGTGCGATACACTGTGGCCGAGCACACGCCACCCACTACGGAGACGAAAGTCCAACGTGCGACATCGCTACTGCCAGCTCTGTCGCCTCTGTCCAGGACAAGACATGGCCACCCCATACCTATCCACTGCTCCCACGAACATTCGCAGTCAGCAGTACGGGAGTGAACCCCTCGCCTAGTAACTTGAACCTGCACGCATGTACTGATCCATGATATCAGGGATGCGATAGCAGCATTGAACCTGATTCGAGATCAAAGTCACCTGTAACATCCCAACTTTTAATAAAGATGGAATACATGTGTTATTGTGCTAGTCCCTGGATCAATTGCTAGCACCACAGTACAAAATGAAATATCATGCAAATGCATCAAATTCTATTACATCGCATGATCCAATCTTTACAAAATAGGATTACAACTTGCATAGTCTTAGAAGACTAGCAGAAAACAAAGAAATACAGCGGAAAACATAGTACAACATTGAGCCCATCTTCTTCATGTGCCACAGGCAAAACATGTTGGCGATAGTCTCAAGATCCTAAACGAAATCCTCACTCGTCTTCAGAAACATCTGCAATATGGAATATGCAGCCACAAGGGAGTCAATACAATTTAATGTATTGGCAAGTAACACTATGGTGGATATAAATGGCAAGACCAATACTACATGCTTATTTGGCTGAGTGGAGTTTTGGCTAAGTTTTGCATAAAGCCAGTTTTCTCCTATCTCTTTTGTAAAACAACTTTTCTTTTCAAAGGGTGGCAACATTGGATTAAGATCCAAGCACCACAAATACTATTCACTTAGTCAAAATTTTAATTATTGAAAATGGTGATGTGATTCTTCCGTCCTTCCTTGTCCAGCTGCTCATAGTTGTCCATAACCGGGGACACGGCTAAGCTCTTAGTTTGTTGACTCCGCAGAGCTTGTGCACTTTCACCTTCAGACTCAAATCAGCCCAAACATCCTATACACCCTGAGTGCATTAAGGAAAGGAGAAGATTGAGACGAGATCTTTCAGAAGAAATTCCACCACCGTTTGGCTTACCCGTGCCACCTATACTTATGCTACATCTGCTGGTAAGCCTAGTGAGTTCATTCAACTTAGTTGATCAAGACAGAGCCCATATGACTAAAGGCTGCACTAGAAGCAATCTAAACTTGGGGAACATCATAATCACTTTGTTCCTGGGTGGCATTCCTCAAGTGAACAACCCCTCGGGGAGACACTCAACTCTCATCAGCCAAACAACCAAATCCACCCAGGTGGTTCATTGAAGTTGTTACTTAGAATTTTTCCACAACCTCAAGTAGAAATCATTTGTCACATTGCATAGCATCTATCGAGTTCTAAGGCTATAAATAACAAGGGTAAAAGGGATGGCTACACACTACTAGGATAATAGCATAGCATAATATAACTTAGTAAAAATTTCCTATCAATGCATACTACTCAAAAATCAACTAATGCATATAGAAAATAATGGGTAGTTGATGATGTGTTACTTGCCTGGTTGAAGTTGGTGAAGATATCACACTCTCTTCACAAAAGATCGTTGCTCTCCGTACAATCTATTCATTGACAACACAAAACCAAATAAACAAGCATCCTAACAAACAAACATACAAGTGTAGAAAACATACATAGCAACTAACATATCAAAAGGGGCTTAACCAAGTTGGCTAGGACAAGGTCAAGGTTTGAGTTGAAAGATTCATTCTCTAATGGTCTCATACTTGTTAAGGAAATTCCAATGGTTTACTTGGGAAGGACTAGGTTGAGCTTGATGTGATCTAACTTTATTATAACCATACTTGTCGAGGAAGTTCCAAGAGTTCACTAAGAATAAACATATTACTTCTTCAACTGAAGTAATACATGCAAACACTTGGTCATATTCACCTTCAAAAATATTTGAGTGACTATGTTAGTATTTTCCATTGTGGTTAGGGTAGGTCTACTAACTTCCTCATCAAAGGGAAAATATTACTAAGTCTTGGGTTTTCCATTTGGGTCAATGGTTGGACAAAAATAACTTGTTATTCTTCAACTTGTATGGATTGCTTCTAGACCTCATGTGATTGCCTTCTTGAAGATCATCTTCATGCTTCTATTGTAGTCTTGTTCCTTGGATGGATTCTTCTCTTGGTCTTGATAAATTCTTCAGGTGTTTTACTTCACTAATTGGTTTGGGTATGGGATGGGCACAAATACCACTAAGTCAATTTGAAAAGAAAGAAATAGAAGGGATAGGAAGGGAGAGAAAAATGTCATTCTCCTTGATTTTCTTCATACTCTTGTACTTCATTGAGTTGTTTCTTGTTGTTGTGGAGTCTAAGTCTTCCCTTCAATTTCTTCAATGATCTTCCTTGTAGCTCTACTTGTTGCCACCAAGTTGAAAGGATAAGAATAGAAAAGGGAAGGAAAAAGACTTAGAGAGAAAAAGTGTTAGTCCTCTAGAAGTTTCTCTGGTTTTCTTCTAAGTGCTTCCACTTCTTGGAGATGCTTCTGAAGTTTGTTTTATTTTCTAAGTCCTTCATTGGTCTTCTATCTTCAGGTTGAAAATCTCTAGATGGTTAAGTCCTCCATTGCACTTCATGGTTCTCACAAATCCCAACTTGGTGAAATCTTGAAGCAAGCATGGGGAGTGGAGGAGTAGATAGAAAGCAAAGGTACTAGTGTCTAAGGTTCACTACTTGGTCTTGTATGTGATTGACACATACTAGGGATTTGGTCTTGGCTCCAAAATAGCCACAACCAACAATGGTAGAAAGAAATAGAAACAACTTCTAAGACTTAATAACTAGATGGACTACTATGATGGATTTTTGGCTAAAATACATGGTCATGGTCCAAGGGTGTCCAAAATGGTTGGGCAAGGTTTTTCTGGTCCAAGGTTATCAAATGGAACAATTTTGCAAAAGGAACTAATTTGAAAATGTTTATAGAAATTAATCTATGTCAAAAATACTCAAATAGACAACTTAATTCTAAATTCAATTTTAGTTTGATCAATAATTATTTTGGGACAGAGGTTATGAAAGTACACATCCTATGGTTTCCAAATATATTTTATTTGCAATTTTTGGATTTGTAGAATTTGAATTATGCCAAAATTCATCAAACAAACATATTTGAATTTGAACAAATTTAAAATGGTCAAATTTAGATTTGGACAGAGCCAAAAGTTTCTACATGTTGTGCTGATTCCAAAAAGTCCAAGTTTGCTAAATTTGTCCTTATGGTTAAAAAGATATGATGTTTCTAAGTTCTAGGGACTGTTCTGCAAATTTACAATTCTATTTTTATTCGAAATAATTCCAGAGGCAGACTGGGCCGAAAAGGTCTTATCTGTCGCTCAGGGCGACGGTTAGGGACTGCGATTGGGCCGGTTTCACGCTGCGCCGAGCGACGGATAACAGAATAACACGCAGGCCGACGTGGCTATTTCCTATTGGCTGATACCTCTTCATTTCATTGATCTAATAGGGACGGTTGGATTAAAATCCAACGGGCAGAAAAAAAAAGGAGTGCTCACCGCGGAGGGATCTCGCCGGATTATGTCGGGACGGTGGCCGGCGGCTCGGGAATTCGATGGCGCGGGCGATACAGGCGATCTCCGGGCTCCGGGAGGAGTCCAGGGGGCGCGCCGCTTGACAAAGAACTCGGTGGGGATGATGGCGGGGACTCCGGTGCGTTGGTCCGAGCGCGCGATGCACACGAAACGGCGGAGAGCTCCGGCGACCTCGGTGTGCATGGCGCCACCGTTCTGCTGCGAAACAAAATCGGGGAAGGGGTCAAGCACGCGTGCACGGTCATGGGTAAACGAAGGAACCTAAAAGGGACGGTGGGGACGGGCTACCGTAGCCGGAGACGAAGAATTTCCACACCGGAAAAGCATAACTCCGGCGAGCAAAAACTTCCATGTGGGGGCGCAATCCTACAAGGTTCGAGAGGGCTTTTGGGGAGGAGGAGGAGGGGATTTAAGGGGAAGAAACGCACCAATCAATCGGGGATTAAATTAGGCGCAATTAGAGGGATTAAAATCCGGATGAAACGGACACAGGATTGAAGAGGGAGGTTGATGGTGACATGACGTCATCATGACGTCATTCATTTTTTTCTTTTTTTTCTGTTTATTTAATTAAATCATAACTTCTGTTTTAAGTATCCAAATGACTTGAAACAAATTTGTAAATTCTTGAAATTTCAAATACTTTCCAACAGTACCATTTTTGAAAACAAATCAACAGATTTTATTTTTGAATTTTAGAAATTTGAATAATTCCTTAATAGTCACTTAATGTGATTTTTAATTCAAAAAATTATAAAACATGGTTATTGGTCAATTAAAATTTTAGTGACATTCTAAATGTTGAAAACATATTTTTGAAAGTCATTTAATCTTGTTTTCACACTTTTATATTTTGAAAAATAAATAAAACACTAATAATACTTTAAGGCCATTTTAAAATTTAGTAAATAATAAATTTATGTTATTGTCTAAATAAAATTTTAGAGACATTTTACATGTCATATATTATCTTTGGAGAGTCATTTTTAAACCATTTTCACATTTTATAATTTTAGGATATGAAGGATTTACTAATAGTAACTTAATGTTATTTAATTAGTTCATATCAATTAATTAATATTGTTGATCAATAAATTTTAGAATAAAACCACAAGTCATAATATTGTTTTCGAAACCATTAGTTATGTTATTTTCAAAGCAATGCATTTCATTTTCACCCCTTCATGTTTAAAAGTTGGAATAACAACTAAAAGTTATTATTAAAACATTTTATTCTCATCAAATATTTTTGAGGCTTAGGACTTTATTAAGGGTTATAAATCTTTTATTGTTGTTGCCATAAAATAATTTGAAGGTAATATTTGAATTGAAACCCTTTTAAGTAATAAAGTTTGCTAAAGATAAAATGGTTTTCTTTATGTGAGAAAAATCATTTGAGAGGGTTTATGGAATATAGAGGCCTACTGGATTCTTAATTTCATTATCATTGAAATGTGTATTGTTTTCTTTTGTTTCTTGCATCTCATTTGGTTTTTGGTGACTTACTAAACATGAAAACAAAAAGTTTCAAATTTTAGTGATTTTTGGACTTTCCAAAAATCAGGGATGTTACAGACTACCACCCTTAAAAGAAATCTCGTCCCGAGATTTGGGAAGGATGGAAAGAAAGATTAGGTTTGGGTAAGTGGGTTCCAAAACAACTGGGTGCGCTACCACCCTTATAAGAAACTTCTGTGGGTAGTCTATTTTCATTAGATTGGAGTGTAGATTGATTCTAGATTAGCTTGAGTAGATCTTTCCTTTGTGGTAGAGTTGTAGACCAACATAGGCATGTTGAACTACCTTTGACACTGAGGGGTCACTCTTTGGGTCAATCAAAAACCTTTGGTTCACTCTCAACTTGGTCTTTTGATATCCTTGACAATCTTCCATCTTGTTGTTGTCATCCTTGAAGGCAAACATCATGCTCATTCTAAACAAACTCTCATGTAACACATACTGGGTAGTTGTGTTTCTTCATTACTTCTTCTCTTGGTGTAGTTGGCTCTGAAATCTTCATAGCTCATGCAACTTGGGGTTCACTTGTATTTCTTCACTTGTTGATTGGCTTGATACTGCTTATTAGGCAGTTGGCATTGATCATGGATGTGATTGTTCCTTCACACAGAAGAAGGGAATTTGATACTAGCATTCCTCAAATGGGATGGCTTGTGTATAAATAGGGTAAAGGTTGTATGATTCCAAATGGTTCTCACTATGATTGGTGAATGAGTATGGTGTTGGGTTTGGTCTAGTAGGATGAGTACATATTTAGAAAGATGGCTAAGGAAGTTTCTTATCCAAAATAGCAGATCAAGGAAACTCATCTTACAAACAACACATAACAAACATATAGCAACACATCCATCACACCAAACAACACAGTTTTAGGAAAACATCTAGTATTGTCATACCACACTCATTAGTATGATCAATACTCTAATCGTGTTTCGTGTCTCACAACTTTGTTACATCTCATGGTGGTCTCATCTATATCTTCTTGAGCTTTTCTTCATATTCTTCTCTCCATGTCTTGAGGTGTTCTTGATTGTTGGGAAGTCTATGTTTTTCTTCAAATTCCTCAAAAATCTTGAGTGTAGGGATTCATGTGGTGAAAATACTCCTTGCACTTCTTGGTATGGTCATCAACAATCCTGCCTTGATGGTATTCAAGAAGTAGGCCATCTAGAAAATTTTGAAGGTGAATAGTAGATGAGAGGATATGAGAAAGATTAAGATGATTGTTTTGTTTCTAGAAAGTTTGAACATAGGAAATTTTTAATCCTAGGGTGATCAATGGGTTATTAACATCTTGTTGCAAATTGGATATTCACTATAGTGAGAGATACTGGCACCCGCTAGCCAATCAGGGAACGGTCTCGTGTCCGTGGACACGTAAAGTTGTCCGGGCCGCTTCATCTCACTATGCCGCTAGGATCCAAAATACTCTAAGGAGATAATAACATGATCAAAAATGGCTTCCAAACCTAGGGGTCCCGAATCCTACAGGCAACACAATGCTCTGATACCATTTTGTAACATCCCAACTTTTAATAAAGATGGAATACCTGTGTTATTGTGCTAGTCCCTGGATCAATTGCTAGCACCACAGTACAAAATGAAATATCATGCAAATGCATCAAATTCTATTACATCGCATGGTCCAATCTTTACAAAATAGGATTACAACTTGCATAGTCTTAGAAGACTAGCAGAAAACAAAGAAATACAGCGGAAAACATAGTACAACATTGAGCCCATCTTCTTCATGTGCCATAGGCAAAACATGTTGGCGATAGTCTCGAGATCCTAAACGAAATCCTCACTCGTCTTCAGAAACATCTGCAATATGGAATATGCAGCCACAAGGGAGTCAATACAATTTAATGTATTGGCAAGTAACACTATGGTGGATATAAATGGCAAGACCAATACTACATGCTTATTTGGCTGAGTGGAGTTTTGGCTAAGTTTTGCATAAAGCCAGTTTTCTCCTATCTCTTTTGTAAAACAACTTTTCTTTTCAAAGGGTGGCAACATTGGATTAAGATCCAAGCACCACAAATACTGTTCACTTAGTCAAAATTTTAATTATTGAAAATGGTGATGTGATTCTTCCGTCCTTCCTTGTCCAGCTGCTCATAGTTGTCCATAACCGGGGACACGGCTAAGATCTTAGTTTGTTGACTCTGCAGAGCTTGTGCACTTTCACCTTCAGACTCAAATCAGCCCAAACATCCTATACACCCTGAGTGCATTAAGGAAAGGAGAAGATTGAGACAAGATCTTTCAGAAGAAATTCCACCACCGTTTGGCTTACCCGTGCCACCTATAATTATGATACATCTGCTGGTAAGCCTAGTGAGTTCATTCAACTTAGTTGATCAAGACAGAGCCCATATGACTAAAGGCAACACTAGAAGCAATCTAAACTTGGGAAACATCATAATCACTTTGTTCCTGGGTGGCATTCCTCAAGTGAACAACCCCTCGGGGAGACACTCAACTCTCATCAGCCAAACAACCAAATCCACCCAGGTGGTTCATTGAAGTTGTTACTTAGAATTTTTCCACAACCTCAAGTAGAAATCATTTGTCACATTGCATAGCATCTATCGAGTTCTAAGGCTATAAATAACAAGGGTAAAAGGGATGGCTACACACTACTAGGATAATAGCATAGCATAATATAACTTAGTAAAAATTTCCTATCAATGCATACTACTCAAAAATCAACTAATGCATATAGAAAATAATGGGTAGTTGATGATGTGTTACTTTCCTGGTTGAAGTTGGTGAAGATATCACACTCTCTTCACAAAAGATCGTTGCTCTCCGTACAATCTATTCATTGACAACACAAAACCAAATAAACAAGCATCCTAACAAACAAACATACAAGTGTAGAAAACATACATAGCAACTAACATATCAAAAGGGGCTTAACCAAGTTGGCTAGGACAAGGTCAAGGTTTGAGTTGAAAGATTCATTCTCTAATGGTCTCATACTTGTTAAGGAAATTCCAATGGTTTACTTGGGAAGGACTAGGTTGAGCTTGATGTGATCTAACTTTATTATAACCATACTTGTCGAGGAAGTTCCAAGATTTCACTAAGAATAAACATATTACTTCTTCAACTGAAGTAATACATGCAAACACTTGGTCATATTCACCTTCAAAAATATTTGAGTGACTATGTTAGTATTTTCCATTGTGGTTAGGGTAGGTCTACTAACTTCCTCATCAAAGGGAAAATATTACTAAGTCTTGGGTTTTCCATTTGGGTCAATGGTTGGACAAAAATAACTTGTTATTCTTCAACTTGTATGGATTGCTTCTAGACCTCATGTGATTGCCTTCTTGAAGATCATCTTCATGCTCCTATTGTAGTCTTGTTCCTTGGATGGATTCTTCTCTTGGTCTTGATAAATTCTTCAGGTGTTTTACTTCACTAATTGGTTTGGGTATGGGATGGGCACAAATACCACTAAGTCAATTTGAAAAGAAAGAAATATAAGGGATAGGAAGGGAGAGAAAAATGTCATTCTCCTTGATTTTCTTCATACTCTTGTACTTCATTGAGTTGTTTCTTGTTGTTGTGGAGTCTAAGTCTTCCCTTCAATTTCTTCAATGATCTTCCTTGTATCCCTACTTGTTGCCACCAAGTTGAAAGGATAAGAATAGAAAAGGGAAGGAAAAAGACTTAGAGAGAAAAAGTGTTAGTCCTCTAGAAGTTTCTTGTAACACCTGGGGTGTTACCTGTTTGTTTGCTTGCATCATATGCATCACATTGCATTGCACCATGTTTGCATCACAACTGAAAATTTCAAAACAATTTAAACTGTTAACCTTGCTCAAAAACTTCCAATTTCAAACTTGCAACTAAAACCCCTAATTTGTTTTTCCACTGGTTGATTTTTGTTTTAATCACTTGTCTGTTACCATCTTTCAAATAAAGAATTGCAACTCAAAAACATCTTTTGCTTCCAATCAATTCCTTAATGTTTCAACTATTAATTGTTGCTTAATTCAATCAATCACTTAATCAATTAATTTCAAATTATTTCCAAACTCAAACCATTTCTCAAATCTTTAATCATTTGAATCCATGAAATTCACCACTAAATTGAATTCATTAAATCACCTTCAAACCCTAAAGAAAACCCTATTGAAAATACCTTGATTTTCTACTATTAACTAATTTTGGAAATCTCATTTAAATTGGTTTAATTTTAAAAACAACAAACAAACAATAAATTTTTGGAAAACAAAAACTGCCAAAAGGTTGCTTTTCCACTAAGAAGTTTATCCTAATTTTACTCCAAAGTTTTTCTATAACAAAGCCTTTGTTTTGTTTCCATTTTCTTAACTACAAAAAAAACAGTAACAGAAATAAAAAAAATAAGAGCAAGGAGAGAACCAGCCCAACCCCTTTCTATCCTTGCCCCAAGCCCACTAATTTTCTGGCCCGCTACCCTTCTACGCTTGTCGTCTTCTACCTGGGGTACGGCCGCACGCAGAACCACTGGATCTTCCCACCCCAGCTCGATGGCTCGCCGTACAGCCGTGGCCACCCTATAACTACCCCCCCGAGCCCCTGCAACCCTAGGCCCTAGCTAACCTCCCTCCTCGCCGCCGATCGCATCCTCTGCCACCTTCCCCACTTCTCTGAAGATCCTCGCCACTGTACCACTCTGAACCGGCAAGGATCGCCGCCGGTAGGCCCGTTCTTCCCTCGGGATGGCGACGGGAACGGAGTCCCCGTGCTCTCCTCGACGCGATCGACACTTCCTCGAGTCTAGTTAACCCCTGTAGCAGCGCCGCCGTCGACGCTGCTGTCGCCTCGCCGTCGAAGCTCTCTCTGAAACCGTGTCGCCGGCCGCCGTTCCCTTGCCCCATCTCCCTCGCCAACCGCTGGAACGAGTCCACGGCATCCTCGTCGACATCCTGGACGTCCCCGTTGAGATCGAGGTGGCCCATTGCCACGCCGTCGTCCTCACCGCGCGCCGCCGGCCGTCCGCCCTCCTTCGAGCCTCTGCCCGACTCCAGCGAGGGTAAGCCTCACTGTCTCCCTCCGTTCCCTCCTCCTCTGAACGCTGGCTTCCACTGCATCACCGCGCGCATCCCCACCACTCCCAGCACAACGCATCGTTGCCCGTCAACGCTACGGTGATCGCCGGCGACCACTGGCTGTAGCTGTCCAGGTTTCAGTTTCGTCAGGTTGTATCGGTTAACTGAACCTTAACCTCCGTCGTTTTCCATACCTGTCACAACCACGCGAGCAGCCGCAGTGGTAGCGTTCCACTGCTTGCGGCTTAGCGACCCCGGGATCGAATCCCCAGCGGCGCAATTCTTTTGGGGATTTTTCCCCTCACCGCGGCCCACCTGTAAGCCCCTCTACTGGCCACGCGTGCTGCTGCGTGGTCCACGCTGTCTAGGCCCACGGGCAGTGACAGTGGGTAGAGTGAACTGAGTAACCAATGTTTTCTGAAAATTCCTGGGAAATTCCAAATTCATTTTAATTAGCAGAATTGAAACAAAACTTTAAAATTGAATATCTTTTGTTTTGTAATTCCAATAAATACAAACTTTATATGTTTTCTGATCCAAATCTTCTAAACTTTCCAAATATCCAACTTGTGTTCTGTTTTGAACTTTCAAATTGCAATTCAAATTCAAATTTAAATCATTTCAATTGTATTTTGCTAAATTCAATAACTAATTATTCATAAGTCCAAATCATGCAAATAAAATATGTTTTCAATACCATTTTAAATACCCTATTCAAATATAAATTTTGTTTTCTGTTTTGAATAATTAAAATTGCCTAAACAATTTAAATCTTGTTTAATTCACTTAAAAATTGTTTAATATTGCTTAATTCATAATTAAATAATCCAAAGTCCAATTTCAAAATGTGAAACCTGTAATCCAACTAAAATTTGATAGCCTTTTCAAATATCAACTTTGTTATTTGTTTTGAACATTTTAAATGGTTGAAAACAACAAATACTTGTGTGTTCCCTTTAAGGCACCCAAAATTCCCTAAGTTAATAATAAAATTCTAAATTGCTACACCCTATTCTAATTTGATTCTAATGTTGTTATTTTGCTGTTTCCCTTTTGCATGCATCATACTAAACCACTAGCACCTGTTGATTAGTTGGAAAACAAATAATTTAACCATAATTCATGGGCTTTTCATATGCAACTCAAATTGCATATGGGTCCATTTAAATCTGTTTATCTTGTCAACTAGTTTACCTTGATGCATCTTTAAACCTGTCATGCATCCATATCTTGATCATGCTGGATCTTTTGCCGCAGTAGTAATTGTTGCATTCCGGTGTTTGTTCGAGGTTCGTTGCTTCTTCCCGGATAGGACGTTGAGATGATGTGAGCAACGACAAGTTCTGCTACCTTGCGGGATCTCAGGCAAGTATACTCACTTGCTGCCAAATGGCTGCCTTTCATCACTTGTTACCGATTCTTTCCGTTGATTCTTTTCTGCTAGCCTTAGTAGTAGTTGTTTCTGTTACGAACCCATCACATGAATCCCTTAACCTTGATATTGCCACACCTCCATACCTACAGCCTTTGTTTGTGCCTGTTCTTATCTAGCATGCTTAGAGTTGTTTTGCTCGAGTCTGTTACCCGTTACTTTCTGTTTTTACTCTATTACGTTCTGGGGGCTCGATGTTTAATCAATCAATCATGCTAATGCTATTGGTAAATAATAAATTTGATGATAAGGCACCGGCAGGAGGCCCTTTGTGGTTTTGAGGCCTGCTAGTGTCGACCCTAATAGGAAAAGGGTCTTGTCTACTGATCCATGATGAGCGCACTACCCGCATTTGGGGAGTATGGGCTCCCCCTCAGTTTGACCCGATTCGCATCTCGTCCAAATCGCCTCATTTAGTTCGGGTTTTCCATTTGCTGCATGCATGATCTTGCGAGCCCTTGGATCCCGGGTGGAACTTTCGTAGTCGGCATATAGGGGGACACGGTCTTAGAGTGCTATGAGGGTCCATTTTCTTCTGGGCCCGAGTAGCCGTGCGCCCAAGGTGCTTTGGGCTTGATGCGAAGAAGGGTTGGATTGTGTTGAGTGCCCCGCTTGGTGGAGTGGCCGCTCCATCTGGCGGGTTATTCATGAGTACGGCTAAATTGGTGCAACCCTGCAGGGATAATCTTCTCGAGAAGCCGTGTTTTCCGCGGTTATGGATTACTTGGTGAAAGTACTGGCTAACAAGTACTCAGGACAACTTCAACATAATGATTAACCATGTTACACCCAATGAATAACAACTTGACTAGTAACAGGTTTATCCACACAATAACTTGTTTCATCTTAATACAACTGTGTGAGTTATCCTCGGATTGCTTCTTTGGCTAAAGGGGCGAGGTCCAGGATGGGTTTGTTTGGATTTACTTTCTGTTGGTTACTATTACTCGATCTTATCCCCTTTCTGATAGTTGGAAGTAATAGAATCTCTGTAGTTGGTTAGTGCAGCCGTTGACGCTTATTTGCAATAACCCCTTCCTTTCCGTTGATCCTAAAGTATTTGTATCTTGTGATGACTGGCTACGCCGGTAACTTGTGAGTATGGGTTTTATCCCCCTTGCCAGTACTTAACCGTACTGACCCACGAATCTCTTTCGTGGCTGCAAATTCCAAATTGCAGTCAACAGGTTTGAAGTCTGACGACGTTAGCTTGGAAATCCCTCCGGCTTGGCCTGGGCAGGGATTGGACGCCTTCGGTTATCTTCAGGACTCTTAGTCCAATTTGGATCTTGTCCGTAGCCGGACGTTTGTTTCTTCCGCTGTTATTTGGATCTTTGTATTGTATCAGTTGTAACCCCGGCTCGTGTGAGTCATCTTGTATCTATCTGCTTCTGTTGTAATTGTGGATGAGTCGTGAACTGTTGTAATGTTATCATAAATGACAACCTGGAATCGGCTATTATGTGGATTTTGGCGGGAATGCTGAAATCTGCATAGTGCCCGATCTCGGGGCGTCACAAAATGGTATCAGAGCCCTGGTTCCGATTCCCGAGATTGTTTCGATACGAATGGTTATCGAAGCAACGGGTCCGCAAAGCCTGTAGGTTAACCTAGCTAACGGTCGTTGTTCCTAGAGTGTCAAAAACTATTTCTGCTAAACTATTTTGGAAAAACATCTCAATAGGATTCTTGTTTTCTCCTTATCCATATTCTATTTTCCCTCCCATCTTATTTGTTTTGGAGTCTACTCTCGTACTCAATCTTTCAAAGTGTTAGGATCCTACATGGGTGGACGTTTTCTGAGCCTTTAACCTAATAGGTTCGATCATCGGAAGATTCTTGGTGGAAGAACATCGTCATCAGCCCGAGCAAGAACCCCTTGTTAGTGGTGTCGAGAAACCCTTGTTAGTGGTGTCGAGGAGATCAACTGGAAGCACGCAGAATCGATAGTCGAACTTCTTTCCCCTCCCGGGTTAGCAGGTGGATTGCGAGGGCGCAATCCCTTGTTAGTGGTGTCGTCTGTAACACCTGGGGTGTTACCTGTTTGTTTGCTTGCATCATATGCATCACATTGCATTGCACCATGTTTGCATCACAACTGAAAATTTCAAAACAATTTAAACTGTTAACCTTGCTCAAAAACTTCCAATTTCAAACTTGCAACTAAAACCCCTAATTTGTTTTTCCACTGGTTGATTTTTGTTTTAATCACTTGTCTGTTACCATCTTTCAAATAAAGAATTGCAAATCAAAAACATCTTTTGCTTCCAATCAATTCCTTAATGTTTCAACTATTAATTGTTGCTTAATTCAATCAATCACTTAATCAATTAATCAATTAATTTCAAATTATTTCCAAACTCAAACCATTTCTCAAATCTTTAATCATTTGAATCCATGAAATTCACCACTAAATTGAATTCATTAAATCACCTTCAAACCCTAAAGAAAACCCTATTGAAAATACCTTGATTTTCTACTATTAACTAATTTTGGAAATCTCATTTAAATTGGTTTAATTTTAAAAACAACAAACAAACAATAAATTTTTGGAAAACAAAAACTGCCAAAAGGTTGCTTTTCCACTAAGAAGTTTATCCTAATTTTACTCCAAAGTTTTTCTATAACAAAGCCTTTGTTTTGTTTCCATTTTCTTAACTACAAAAAAAACACTAACAGAAATAAAAAAAATAAGAGCAAGGAGAGAACCAGCCCAACCCCTTTCTATCCTTGCCCCAAGCCCACTAATTTTCTGGCCCGCTACCCTTCTACGCTTGTCGTCTTCTACCTGGGGTACGTCCGCACGCAGAACCACTGGATCTTCCCACCCCAGCTCGATGGCTCGCCGTACAGCCGTGGCCACCCTATAACTACCCCCCCCCCCCCGAGCCCCTGCAACCCTAGGCCCTAGCTAACCTCCCTCCTCGCCGCCGATCGCATCCTCTGCCACCTTCCCCACTTCTCTGAAGATCCTCGCCACTGTACCACTCTGAACCGGCAAGGATCGCCGCCGGTAGGCCCGTTCTTCCCTCGGGATGGCGACGAGAACGGAGTCCCCGTGCTCTTCTCGACGCGATCGACACTTCCTCGAGTCCAGTTAACCCCTGTAGCAGCGCCGCCGTCGACGCTGCTGTCGCCTCGCCGTCGAAGCTCTCTCTGAAACCGTGTCGCCGGCCGCCGTTCCCTTGCCCCATCTCCCTCGCCAACCGCTGGAACGAGTCCACGGCATCCTCGTCGACATCCTGGACGTCCCCGTTGAGATCGAGGTGGCCCATTGCCACGCCGTCGTCCTCACCGCGCGCCGCCGGCCGTCCGCCCTCCTTCGAGCCTCTGCCCGACTCCAGCGAGGGTAAGCCTCACTGTCTCCCTCCGTTCCCTCCTCCTCTGAACGCTGGCTTCCACTGCATCACCGCGCGCATCCCCACCACTCCCAGCACAACGCATCGTTGCCCGTCAACGCTACGGTGATCGCCGGCGACCACTGGCTGTAGCTGTCCAGGTTTCAGTTTCGTCAGGTTGTATCGGTTAACTGAACCTTAACCTCCGTCGTTTTCCATACCTGTCACAACCACGCGAGCAGCCGCAGTGGTAGCGTTCCACTGCTTGCGGCTTAGCGACCCCGGGATCGAATCCCCAGCGGCGCAATTCTTTTGGGGATTTTTCCCCTCACCGCGGCCCACCTGTAAGCCCCTCTACTGGCCACGCGTGCTGCTGCGTGGTCCACGCTGTCCAGGCCCACGGGCAGTGACAGTGGGTAGAGTGAACTGAGTAACCAATGTTTTCTGAAAATTCCTGGGAAATTCCAAATTCATTTTAATTAGCAGAATTGAAACAAAACTTTAAAATTGAATATCTTTTGTTTTGTAATTCCAATAAATACAAACTTTATATGTTTTCTGATCCAAATCTTCTAAACTTTCCAAATATCCAACTTGTGTTCTGTTTTGAACTTTCAAATTGCAATTCAAATTCAAATTTAAATCATTTCAATTGTATTTTGCTAAATTCAATAACTAATTATTCATAAGTCCAAATCATGCAAATAAAATATGTTTTCAATACCATTTTAAATACCCTATTCAAATATAAATTTTGTTTTCTGTTTTGAATAATTAAAATTGCCTAAACAATTTAAATCTTGTTTAATTCAATTAAAAATTGTTTAATATTGCTTAATTCATAATTAAATAATCCAAAGTCCAATTTCAAAATGTGAAACCTGTAATCCAACTAAAATTTGATAGCCTTTTCAAATATCAACTTTGTTATTTGTTTTGAACATTTTAAATGGTTGAAAACAACAAATACTTGTGTGTTCCCTTTAAGGCACCCAAAATTCCCTAAGTTAATAATAAAATTCTAAATTGCTACACCCTATTCTAATTTGATTCTAATGTTGTTATTTTGCTGTTTCCCTTTTGCATGCATCATACTAAACCACTAGCACCTGTTGATTAGTTGGAAAACAAATAATTTAACCATAATTCATGGGCTTTTCATATGCAACTCAAATTGCATATGGGTCCATTTAAATCTGTTTATCTTGTCAACTAGTTTACCTTGATGCATCTTTAAACCTGTCATGCATCCATATCTTGATCATGCTGGATCTTTTGCCGCAGTAGTAATTGTTGCATTCCGGTGTTTGTTCGAGGTTCGTTGCTTCTTCCCGGATAGGACGTTGAGATGATGTGAGCAACGACAAGTTCTGCTACCTTGCGGGATCTCAGGCAAGTATACTCACTTGCTGCCAAATGGCTGCCTTTCATCACTTGTTACCGATTCTTTCCGTTGATTCTTTTCTGCTAGCCTTAGTAGTAGTTGTTTCTGTTACGAACCCATCACATGAATCCCTTAACCTTGATATTGCCCCGCCTCCATACCTACAGCCTTTGTTTGTGCCTGTTCTTATCTAGCATGCTTAGAGTTGTTTTGCTCGAGTCTGTTACCCGTTACTTTCTGTTTTTACTCTATTACGTTCTGGGGGCTCGATGTTTAATCAATCAATCATGCTAATGCTATTGGTAAATAATAAATTTGATGATAAGGCACCGGCAGGAGGCCCTTTGTGGTTTTGAGGCCTGCTAGTGTCGACCCTAATAGGAAAAGGGTCTTGTCTACTGATCCATGATGAGCGCACTACCCGCATTTGGGGAGTATGGGCTCCCCCTCAGTTTGACCCGATTCGCATCTCGTCCAAATCGCCTCATTTAGTTCGGGTTTTCCATTTGCTGCATGCATGATCTTGCGAGCCCTTGGATCCCGGGTGGAACTTTCGTAGTCGGCATATAGGGGGACACGGTCTTAGAGTGCTATGAGGGTCCATTTTCTTCTGGGCCCGAGTAGCCGTGCGCCCAAGGTGCTTTGGGCTTGATGCGAAGAAGGGTTGGATTGTGTTGAGTGCCCCGCTTGGTGGAGTGGCCGCTCCATCTGGCGGGTTATTCATGAGTACGGCTAAATTGGTGCAACCCTGCAGGGATAATCTTCTCGAGAAGCCGTGTTTTCCGCGGTTATGGATTACTTGGTGAAAGTACTGGCTAACAAGTACTCAGGACAACTTCAACATAATGATTAACCATGTTACACCCAATGAATAACAACTTGACTAGTAACAGGTTTATCCACACAATAACTTGTTTCATCTTAATACAACTGTGTGAGTTATCCTCGGATTGCTTCTTTGGCTAAAGGGGCGAGGTCCAGGATGGGTTTGTTTGGATTTACTTTCTGTTGGTTACTATTACTCGATCTTATCCCCTTTCTGATAGTTGGAAGTAATAGAATCTCTGTAGTTGGTTAGTGCAACCGTTGACGCTTATTTGCAATAACCCCTTCCTTTCCGTTGATCCTAAAGTATTTGTATCTTGTGATGACTGGCTACGCCGGTAACTTGTGAGTATGGGTTTTATCCCCCTTGCCAGTACTTAGCCGTACTGACCCACGAATCTCTTTCGTGGCTGCAAATTCCAAATTGCAGTCAACAGGTTTGAAGTCTGACGACGTTAGCTTGGAAATCCCTCCGGCTTGGCCTGGGCAGGGATTGGACGCCTTCGGTTATCTTCAGGACTCTTAGTCCAATTTGGATCTTGTCCGTAGCCGGACGTTTGTTTCTTCCGCTGTTATTTGGATCTTTGTATTGTATCAGTTGTAACCCCGGCTCGTGTGAGTCATCTTGTATCTATCTGCTTCTGTTGTAATTGTGGATGAGTCGTGAACTGTTGTAATGTTATCATAAATGACAACCTGGAATCGGCTATTATGTGGATTTTGGCGGGAATGCTGAAATCTGCATAGTGCCCGATCTCGGGGCGTCACATTTCTCTGATTTCTTCTAAGTGCTTCCACTTCTTGGAGATGGTTCTGAACCATTTTGTAACATCCCAACTTTTAATAAAGATGGAATACCTGTGTTATTGTGCTAGTCCCTGGATCAATTGCTAGCACCACAGTACAAAATGAAATATCATGCAAATGCATCAAATTCTATTACATCGCATGATCCAATATTTACAAAATAGGATTACAACTTGCATAGTCTTAGAAGACTAGCAGAAAACAAAGAAATATAGCGGAAAACATATTACAACATTGAGCCCATCTTCTTCATGTGCCACAGGCAAAACATGTTGGCGATAGTCTCGAGATCCTAAACGAAATCCTCACTCGTCTTGAGAAACATCTGCAATATGGAATATGCAGCCACAAGGGAGTCAATACAATTTAATGTATTGGCAAGTAACACTGTGGTGGATATAAATGGCAAGACCAATACTACATGCTTATTTGGCTGAGTGGAGTTTTGGCTAAGTTTTGCATAAAGCCAGTTTTCTCCTATCTCTTTTGTAAAACAACTTTTCTTTTCAAAGGGTGGCAACATTGGATTAAGATCCAAGCACCACAAATACTGTTCACTTAGTCAAAATTTTAATTATTGAAAATGGTGATGTGATTCTTTCGTCCTTCCTTGTCCAGCTGCTCATAGTTGTCCATAACCGGGGACACGGCTAAGATCTTAGTTTGTTGACTCCGCAGAGCTTGTGCACTTTCACCTTCAGACTCAAATCAGCCCAAACATCCTATACACCCTGAGTGCATTAAGGAAAGGAGAAGATTGAGACGAGATCTTTCAGAAGAAATTCCACCACCGTTTGGCTTACCCGTGCCACCTATAATTATGCTACATCTGCTGGTAAGCCTAGTGAGTTCATTCAACTTAGTTGATCAAGACAGATCCCATATGACTAAAGGCAACACTAGAAGCAATCTAAACTTGGGGAACATCATAATCACTTTGTTCCTGGGTGGCATTCCTCAAGTGAACAACCCCTCGGGGAGACACTCAACTCTCATCAGCCAAACAACCAAATCCACCCAGGTGGTTCATTGAAGTTGTTACTTAGAATTTTTCCACAACCTCAAGTAGAAATCATTTGTCACATTGCATAGCATCTATCGAGTTCTAAGGCTATAAATAACAAGGGTAAAAGGGATGGCTACACACTACTAGGATAATAGCATAGCATAATATAACTTAGTAAAAATTTCCTATCAATGCATACTACTCAAAAATCAACTAATGCATATAGAAAATAATGGGTAGTTGATGATGTGTTACTTTCCTGGTTGAAGTTGGTGAAGATATCACACTCTCTTCACAAAAGATCGTTGCTCTCCGTACAATCTATTCATTGACAACACAAAACCAAATAAACAAGCATCCTAACAAACAAACATACAAGTGTAGAAAACATACATAGCAACTAACATATCAAAAGGGGCTTAACCAAGTTGGCTAGGACAAGGTCAAGGTTTGAGTTGAAAGATTCATTCTCTAATGGTCTCATACTTGTTAAGGAAATTCCAATGGTTTACTTGGGAAGGACTAGGTTGAGCTTGATGTGATCTAACTTTATTATAACCATACTTGTCGAGGAAGTTCCAAGAGTTCACTAAGAATAAACATATTACTTCTTCAACTGAAGTAATACATGCAAACACTTGGTCATATTCAGCTTCAAAAATATTTGAGTGACTATGTTAGTATTTTCCATTGTGGTTAGGGTAGGTCTACTAACTTCCTCATCAAAGGGAAAATATTACTAAGTCTTGGGTTTTCCATTTGGGTCAATGGTTGGACAAAAATAACTTGTTATTCTTCAACTTGTATGGATTGCTTCTAGACCTCATGTGATTGCCTTCTTGAAGATCATCTTCATGCTTCTATTGTAGTCTTGTTCCTTGGATGGATTCTTCTCTTGGTCTTGATAAATTCTTCAGGTGTTTTACTTCACTAATTGGTTTGGGTATGGGATGGGCACAAATACCACTAAGTCAATTTGAAAAGAAAGAAATAGAAGGGATAGGAAGGGAGAGAAAAATGTCATTCTCCTTGATTTTCTTCATACTCTTGTACTTCATTGAGTTGTTTCTTGTTGTTGTGGAGTCTAAGTCTTCCCTTCAATTTCTTCAATGATCTTCCTTGTAGCTCTACTTGTTGCCACCAAGTTGAAAGGATAAGAATAGAAAAGGGAAGGAAAAAGACTTAGAGAGAAAAAGTGTTAGTCCTCTAGAAGTTTCTCTGGTTTTCTTCTAAGTGCTTCCACTTCTTGGAGATGCTTCTGAAGTTTGTTTTATTTTCTAAGTCCTTCATTGGTCTTCTATCTTCAGGTTGAAAATCTCTAGATGGTTAAGTCCTCCATTGCACTTCATGGTTCTCACAAATCCCAACTTGGTGAAATCTTGAAGCAAGCATGGGGAGTGGAGGAGTAGATAGAAAGCAAAGGTACTAGTGTCTAAGGTTCACTACTTGGTCTTGTATGTGATTGACACATACTAGGGATTTGGTCTTGGCTCCAAAATAGCCACAACCAACAATGGTAGAAAGAAATAGAAACAACTTCTAAGACTTAATAACTAGATGGACTACTATGATGGATTTTTGGCTAAAATACATGGTCATGGTCCAAGGGTGTCCAAAATGGTTGGGCAAGGTTTTTCTGGTCCAAGGTTATCAAATGGAACAATTTTGCAAAAGGAACTAATTTGAAAATATTTATAGAAATTAATCTATGTCAAAAATACTCAAATAGACAACTTAATTCTAAATTCAATTTTAGTTTGATCAATAATTATTTTGGGACAGAGGTTATGAAAGTACACATCCTAAGGTTTCCAAATATATTTTATTTGCAATTTTTGGATTTGTAGAATTTGAATTATGCCAAAATTCATCAAACAAACATATTTGAATTTGAACAAATTTAAAATGGTCAAATTTAGATTTGGACAGAGCCAAAAGTTTCTACATGTTGTGCTGATTCCAAAAAGTCCAAGTTTGCTAAATTTGTCCTTATGGTTAAAAAGATATGATGTTTCTAAGTTCTAGGGACTGTTCTGCAAATTTACAATTCTATTTTTATTCGAAATAATTCCAGAGGCAGACTGGGCCGAAAAGGTCTTATCTGTCGCTCAGGGCGACGGTTAGGGACTGCGATTGGGTCGGTTTCACGCTGCGCCGAGCGACGGATAACAGAATAACACGCAGGCCGACGTGGCTATTTCCTATTGGCTGATACCTCTTCATTTCATTGATCTAATAGGGACGGTTGGATTAAAATCCAACGGGCAGAAAAAAAGGAGTGCTCACCGCGGAGGGATCTCGCCGGATTATGTCGGGACGGTGGCCGGCGGCTCGGGAATTCGATGGCGCGGGCGATACAGGCGATCTCCGGGCTCCGGGAGGAGTCCAGGGGGCGCGCCGCTTGACAAAGAACTCGGTGGGGATGATGGCGGGGACTCCGGTGCGTTGGTCCGAGCGCGCGATGCACACGAAACGGCGGAGAGCTCCGGCGACCTCGGTGTGCATGGCGCCACCGTTCTGCTGCGAAACAAAATCGGGGAAGGGGTCAAGCACGCGTGCACGGTCATGGGTAAACGAAGGAACCTAAAAGGGACGGTGGGGACGGGCTACCGTAGCCGGAGACGAAGAATTTCCACACCGGAAAAGCATAACTCCGGCGAGCAAAAACTTCCGTGTGGGGGCGCAATCCTACAAGGTTCGAGAGGGCTTTTGGGGAGGAGGAGGAGGAGGGGATTTAAGGGGAAGAAACGCACCAATCAATCGGGGATTAAATCAGGCGCAATTAGAGGGATTAAAATCCGGATGAAACGGACACAGGATTGAAGAGGGAGGTTGATGGTGACATGACGTCATCATGACGTCATTCATTTTTTTCTTTTTTTTCTGTTTATTTAATTAAATCATAACTTCTGTTTTAAGTATCCAAATGACTTGAAACAAATTTGTAAATTCTTGAAATTTCAAATACTTTCCAACAGTACCATTTTTGAAAACAAATCAACAGATTTTATTTTTGAATTTTAGAAATTTGAATAATTCCTTAATAGTCACTTAATGTGATTTTTAATTCAAAAATTTATAAAACATGGTTATTGGTCAATTAAAATTTTAGTGACATTCTAAATGTTGAAAACATATTTTTGAAAGTCATTTAATCTTGTTTTCACACTTTTATATTTTGAAAAATAAATAAAACACTAATAATACTTTAAGGCCATTTTAAAATTTAGTAAATAGTAAATTTATGTTATTGTCTAAATAAAATTTTAGAGACATTTTACATGTCATATATTATCTTTGGAGAGTCATTTTTAAACCATTTTCACATTTTATAATTTTAGGATATGAAGGATTTACTAATAGTAACTTAATGTTATTTAATTAGTTCATATCAATTAATTAATATTGTTGATCAATAAATTTTAGAATAAAACCACAAGTCATAATATTGTTTTCAAAACCTTTTGTTATGTTATTTTCAAAGCAATGCATTTCATTTTCACCCCTTCATGTTTAAAACTTGGAATAACAACTAAAAGTTATTATTAAAACATTTTATTCTCATCAAATATTTTTGAGGCTTAGGACTTTATTAAGGGTTATAAATATTTTATTGTTGTTGCCATAAAATAATTTCAAGGTAATATTTGAATTGAAACCCTTTTAAGTAATAAAGTTTGCTAAAGATAAAATGGTTTTCTTTATGTGAGAAAAATCATTTGAGAGGGTTTATGGAATATAGAGGCCTACTGGATTCTTAATTTCATTATCATTGAAATGTGTATTGTTTTCTTTTGTTTCTTGCATCTCATTTGGTTTTTGGTGACTTACTAAACATGAAAACAAAAAGTTTCAAATTTTAGTGATTTTTGGACTTTCCAAAAATCAGGGATGTTACATCACCCTTGGCATGTCGGCTTCCTCAAGACAATCTCGGATGACTCGGTTGAGCCCCTCCTGCAAAACATTGATACTGCAAAGCTATACTGACATACCACATGCATGTCGGTTAGAGTATGCCAGCACGCTGGTACTGGCCATATGTCGGTCAACCTTGATCCAGTCCACACTTGGACAACACTTTTCACCTACCTTGACCCTACCTAGGGGTAGCCCTCCGATACAAGGAGAGTCTAAACCATGCGGAGTTGATACGTCCATTTTGCATTACTATTTTATATCATAATGCATCCTTATTCATTGATATATTTCATATTAGGATGCACTAATTATTTTGTTTATGCCCTATTTCGTATGTTTTGGAGTTTCCGGGGTTAATCTGTGAGAGTGACGAAACGGCAGGAAAAAGCTCCGTCAGGTGGAACCACTTCAAAAATCCAATAAATCGGGGGGGGGGGGTTAGAAAATGCACTTTCGAGAAAAATCGCCGGAGGCAGCCAACAATCACCTCGAGGAGGGACCCACAACCATCAGGCGAGTAGGGGGCGCGGGTCCCCCACCAGGCGTGCCCACCAGTCTCTTGGTGGCGTGGGGCAACTCCCCCGGATCCCCTTTGGCGTACTTCATCCCCGCGAAATAATTCCTTCAAGGGATGCTTCGCATAATTTTTCCGACACCGACCCGGGGTCGAAATGATACGGAGACAAGAGAGCTCTCTGGCAGGCATAATTCAGCCGGGGAAATTCCCTCCGAGAGGGGGAAATCGTCACCGTCGTCACGTCGGGCATCATCGGGACCATCATCAACATCATCTCCACCACCGGGACAATCATCCCCTTCATCACATCCCACCTCGCTGTAACATGTAGGGTTGTAACTTGTGCTATTCATTAGGATCTCTCTCCAAGTGTTGATTACTTCGTTGTAGTTGATGCTATTGAGTTTTATCGGTGAATTTTTGTTATGACCATATTGTTATTCATTCATACATACCCTCTGATTATGATCCATATAATGTCTTGTCAGTAGTTCATTTAGTTCTTGAGGACATGAGAGAAGTCTTGTTGTTAGTAGACATGTTAAATCTAGTAATGTTCAATGATTTGATATTTAAATTGTGGTGCTATTCTTCTAGTGGTATCATGTGAACATCAACTACATGGTACTTCACCTTTATGGGTCTAGGAGAATGCATTGTGTATTTAGTTTGTTTATGGCGGGATTACGGGAGTGACCGAAACCTAAATCCAATTCGTGAACTATTGCACGAGGGAGCGTATGATCCTAAAATTAATTTAAGACAGTGGTTAGATAGTGTCTGACCAGAAACCAGTTCGCTTCTCCTCCCTTGACCCTCCCCCGAAACCCTCCCATACGCGCTGCCCAGCATCGCCCCCGCGGCGGCCCGCACGGCCCCCATCTCCTCCTCTCAGCCCCCTCCCTCTCCTCTCCTCTCGCTGACGTCGGCGTGTGCCGCCTCGTGCGGGGCCGGCGGCGGCGGGCTTCCTCTCCCTGCACTGTGGTGGGTCTCGCGGGGCGGCCCTCTCCGGTGGTGGTGGTCCGGCTTGGATTGGGCGGCAGCGCGGAGGGGCGTTGCGGCGGACGACATGAAGGTCTGCAGCGACGACACTCTGTGGATGGCGGCTGTTGGGCCTGTCGGCCCAGATCTGGGCCCCTGGGCCCCATCTGGGTCGGTGCGGGCGGGGCCTGTCCCTGGGTGCGCTCTGAAGATGGAGGTGGCGTAGATCTTGCAGGTATAGCGGCAATGCCGGCATGCTTGTTGCAGCATAGCGTAGCAGTCCTAGGGTTTTACGGGCCCTTTTTGGGCCTGGCTGGACCTTGTTAGGACTGGTGTGCCCCTACGGGGCTTTACGGCCTGCGGGCTCGGCCGGACCTGACGGGGACCGGTGTACTCTGTTGCCGCGTCCGGTCGACGATCGCCCTTGACGGTGGAGGCGGTTCCCTCCAGCGCGACCGTGTTTCTGCTGTCCCCCTACCGAACTACTCCTCGCCTCCATCTTGTAGACCCCCTGGTGGTTGCTTCAGTGAGACGGCGAGGACGACTGCGTAACCGGAGTGGCGCAAGTTGGTGGACGGCGAGGTTTGCTTGGCGAGGCTTAGGTCTTTTGGGGCTCTAGTCTCGTGCATCGTCCGAGAGGGTGGATAGGATTTTTCGGGAGAAATCCTTGCCGTCTCGTCCGACACCGACGCTGTGTCGCCTCCGGGTGACACCATTCCTTCCTGAGGGGCGTCGTGGCTACCCTCCATCCACTTCCTTCGGGGTGCCGGGGGAAACCCTAGGACTGATGTGCTGGTCCGGGCAGCAGCGATGCTTCCCTTCTTCAAGGGGTTGTTTGGTGCTCGACGATTCAGGCTAGATGCTAGGCTTGTGGTGGTAATTCTCCGGTGGGCGCAACGGTTACGGGTCGTCGCTCGTGTAGTCTTACTGCCTATGTCTCCATTTCTTTATTCTTTTCTTGGTTTTTTGGGCGATTGTTTGCTGCTGCCCCAACGTGTCTTTCGGTTCGTGTATCATGTTGGTTGTATCGGGTGGTTGCTATATTAATATAGGGGGCGAAAACCTATTTCGAGAGGTTAGATATTGTCTTAATTATCTTCTTATAGTTGCGGATGATTACAGGAGGGTTTAATCACGAGTTTGCTTTTGTTACAGCAGTGACGATGCATTAACATAGGTTCACCCAAACAACACTTATCAAACCCATGAATACTAATCAACGGTACATGACGAAAGCAAGTTGGCCAGATTCTCGGTGTGTTCTCAGGAATACCAATGCGAGATGCTTTATTAAGAGCACCAGTCACGAGTGGTCGAACAGAAGATCGCTCCATTACTGTTAGGCAGTACGCATCAGTCACCAGCACGTATTTCCAAAATGGCGATGCTAGTGCTACTAGAGAACGAAAAAGCGCCTGCTCAATAACTTGACACAACCATAATATATACTGGGCAAGCATCATGTGATTCGTCGCGGCAGGCAGCAGACCGTCAGGGTAATGATTGGGTAGAGCATCAGCGCCACTTTATCACAGAAAAAACCCGTAGCAGGGCTGCAAGCAAGTGCAAGGATTGATCCCAATTTAGGTCGTACCGTTTATCCCTTGTGTGCACGCTCCCAGGATTGCTCTCACTTTTAATACGTACGCGTACGCGAGGACCACCAGCCAATGATAAGCCATATATAGTGTCAATCACAACGTGCACTTGCACCTACCATGACGACGTTACGACTCAACTAATCCTCCCATCCCGGCCGTGCGTCCAGACCCCTGCCTTTATCCACTGTCCCTTCCCAAAAGAAGGCCTATGCTTCTGCCAAATCACAAGCAGGACAGGGTGTTCCTTTGTCCCAGTTGCCTTTTCTGCCATTTTGGACCGACGAATTTGTTGTAGGACACAATGTTGATACTAATTCGCACGAGTAAATATATTGAAGTTCACAGATAAATACTCCAATATTTTGAACGCATAGTATTGCCCTTGGAGCGCGTTTGCTGCCTGCTTTCAAACAGCCCGAGTTGATCCATGCACATGGATTTGGACTGATCTGGTGAAAACACTTTTTGCCAAGCAGTAGGAAAAAGAAACACATACGGCTGCTATATTTACTTCCTGGATTCACAACACGTGACTTTTTTCAGATATTTCACTTCTCTAAGATTAAATTCGATCGTTATTTTGTATAGATGTGTCACTTATTAAAAATTAAAAAAGTATGGGAATGACTAGGGCTCACTCGAGTGAGAATTAAGTTACTTCTCACTCAGATGACATCGTCCAGTTGCATGTGCAACTCATGTGCAACCGAGAAAATTTTAGTTGCAAGTCATGTGTAATTAGGAAAATCCCAGTTCCAACTCATCTGCGATCATGTGTAACTGAATTTTTTTCACTTGTAACTCATGTGCAAAAAAAAATTTCCAGTTGCAATCGAATGCAACCCATGTGCAACCGGAGAAAATATGAGTTGCAAATCATGTACAAGTTACAACCCGCACGAATCGCAATGTAAATCCAACGGTATTCGAGTTGAGTGAGCTCTAACTTAATTCTCACTCGAGTGAGAAATAGCAAAACCAAAAAAGTATAGATTATAGAGTTTGTGATTTTTCATGACAAGTAATCTCTACTTTTGTTTTAGATAAAGAATGTACATTGATATCGAGGAGATACAAATTACACCCAACCTCTGCAACAACGCAATAATCAGAGCCATTATGGATGCACACAGCTGAAAGACAATTAAAAGAAGAAATGAAAATAAAAGTCTCGCTACAGAGTTACCGTCCTTGCAGCAGGCGCACAACCACCACCAAAACAACACCTGATGTCCAGTTCTTCAAAAGCAACCTGGATTTTCACCCTGAAGATACAATGTCTCCAACAAGACCACTGCCAGGCACAACTAATTAAGGCCAGACCTTGGATTTTAGGTAGGACTTTGGTTCACCTGTGCTGTCACCCCCACATGTCGCCGCTACGATTCCTGAAACTCCAAGAAAGTTCCTCAACAGCGCAAAGACTCTGAACCCCCTTGCTAGTCCTCCAATCTTGTCTTCCATGACATTTCCACCTCTGACTTCACCATGAATTTGTCCATGATGGTAACAGAGCAGAGCTTCGCACTGGTTCCTCCAAAGCGACCGAATCCCACCCGATCCAGCAAACTTCAGGCATAGCCCATGGGAATTTGCCGGCGGAGCCTTTCGGAACCCACCACTCCGGTCAGATCAAAGAGGACATACGTCAGGCATATCTTCGTCCTCGGATATAATTAGGTAACATTAGAGAATCCATAACCTTTATGCCTTATCAAGATCATCAAGGATATGGGCCACTTAATAATATGTTTAAGTGGAAGCAAGTATCAAGTAAGAAACGATAAAAACACTACTAAGTTGAGTTACCCAATTATTTTCTTAAAAGGATTGTACCAAAATTGTCCAATTTTAAACACGTCACTTTAGTACCCATATGTTGGTTGTGTGTGCTCATCATAATCATACCTAAAATAACTTTAAAACCATTTAATAAATTAAATGGGGTGAAAACAACAAAATCACTTAAATTGAGTCCCTCAAGTGAAAAATCAAACCTTGCTCAAATTCACCAAAACAAAACATGGTGAGATTGAATTTTTTATAAGGATTCTAAATCTTATTTTTAATAATTTTTCTGTTGATAAAAAGGCCCTGAAAACATCGTTTCTATTCTGTTTTCAATCACAGAAGGACCTCTTTGTAAAAAATTAATTAATTCCAGGGGATTATGCGGAAAACGGCTTTTGTCTTTCTCTAGGCCGGCACAGACGTGCCCTCGCCGCCGACGTCGCCTAGCCACCTCCTGCTAGCCGCCCTTGGAAGGAGAAGGTCATCACGATGTTGCCCACACCCTCCTCTATCCCCTCAGTCACTTTCCCCTCTCACTCTCGCTCTATACCACGCACAAGGCAAAACACTAGTTTATACGGTCGTCGTCGCGCGCTGTAACATCCCTGATTTTTGGAAAGTGCAAAAATAACTAAAAATTGAAACTTTTTGTTTTCATGTTATGCAAGTCACCAAAAACCAAATGAGAAGCAAAAAAGGGAAACTATACATTTTTTCAATGAAATTAAAATTACCAATCCAATTATACCTCTATTTCATAAACCCTAAAACCCTCTCAAAATGAATTTTTCTTGGATAAAGGAAACCATTTTATCTTTAGCAAACTTTGTTACATAAAACGGTTTCAATTCAAAAATTACTTTAAAAATAGTTTATGGCAGAAAAAATCAAAGATTTATAACCCTTAATAAAGTTCTAAGCCTAAAAAAATATTTGATGAAAATAAAATATTTAATAATAACTTTTAGTGGTTTTTCCAAGTTTTAAACATAAAGGAATGAATATAAAATGCTTTGCTTTGTAAATAACATAAAATAAGACATAGAAAACAATATTATGACTTGTGGGATTTTTTCTAAATTTATTAATCCACTTTTGTAGTTATTTCATTTTCTGTTTTAAAAAAGGCATTAAATGGTATTAGTAAATCACTCATATCTTAAAAATATAAAACATAAAAATGATGTGAAATGACTTTCAAAAACTATATTTGACATGTTACTGTCTCTGAAATTTTATTTGATCAAAACCACATTTTTATTATTTTTCTAATTTAAAATGTACATTTATCACTATTAGTGAATTATTTATATTTTCAAAAAATTTGAAAAGTGAAATGTGTTCAAATGTTTATAACAATGTTCTAAACAGAAAGATATTATTTTTACAAAATTTTAGAAGTTAATTTGAGGTTAAATGTATTTACCAATTAAAAGATATAAAATACAAGAATTAAAAGAAAAAAAGCATTGATGACGTCATCAATGACGTCATCGTCTTCAATCTCGGGCAGAAACTGCCACTACCGTTTCTCCTTAGTTTGATTGCGTGGTTTTAAGGTCGCCATATACTGCATTTGAGCCCTCTCCTTATAGCCACGGATGTCCTCCATATTTACCCTCTCTTTCCCGTGCGAATCGCCCAGCCAAGACGCCCCGATTGCTCGCCGGAGTTCGAAACCCTAACCGCCACTGGTGAGATGAGCCGCCGTCGCTCGAGGTCCCCTGAGCCGCAACCGAGCATACCATCGCCTCCCCCTTGACTCGCAGACCTCCCCTAACCATTTTACCCATCTGCAGGTGCACGAGGAGAGGAGTACGATGTCACCAGAGTTGCCCGGTCACCGCCTCCTCGGGATCTTCTTCGCGTCTCCTCCTGGAGCCCCGACAGACCCCGGCAAAATCTCCATCGAGTTTGCCATGGAGTGGCGCACCCGATCATGGTCTCCCCGAGCTCAGGAACACGTTGGAGCGCTGCGCCCACAATTTTCCGAGCAGCCGCGCTGCCGCACGGCCATCTCCGGCCAGCCACGCCTGTGAGGTGAGCTCCCTTTTGTCCTTGACCGTTAGATCGAGATCAGACGTCCCCTGTTAAATCACTTGTTGAAGAGGTATCGGCCAATAAGGAGGAGCCACGTAGATCGAGCGTTAAGTAGCTTATCTGTCGCTCGGTGTAGCCCCAAGCCCATTTGTTATCCATCGCACGGCGCGTCATTTAGCCAATCTGAGCCCAGCTATCTCTGGGATTTATTCCCGAATAAAGATAGAATTGTAATTTTGCAGATTAGCCCCTAGACCTTTGAACCATCATAACTTTTTAACCACTTGACCAAATTTGATAAACTTAGACTTTTTGAAATCCCCATAATGTGTAGAATCTTGTAGCACTATTCAAATTCAAATTTCACAAACTTAAATTGGTTCAAATTTAAATATGCTTGTTTGATGAAATTCGACATAATTCAAATTCTGTAAATCCAATTTTTAAAAACTAAATTGTTATGGGTTCCTTAGAATGTGTACTAACAGATCCATAAGCCCAAAATATTATTTGAACAAGTTTAGAATGGATTTAGAATTATATGGCCATTTGAGCAATTTTGACTTAGTTTAAATTCTATAAATAATTTTAATATGTTTTCTTAAGCAATATTGCTCCATATGGCAACCTTAATCCATAGAAACCAGTTCCATAGAATTTTGGACCCATATGAGCCATACCCATGTATTTTAGGCCAAGGTATCACACACATGTTTCACACCATATTAAAAATGACCTAGGAAATATTTTTGCTTAAGTGGTTCTATGTGTGTATGGCTATTTGAAACCAAGGCTAAGTCCTTAGTGAAGTTTCAACTTATACTTAGCCAACAAATGAACCTAAAAACATTATTACAAATGTTTCCATCAACTTCTTGTCTCCCCATGCTTGCTTCAAGATTTCACCAAGTTGGGATTTGTGAGAACCATGAAGTGCAATGGAGGACTTAACCATCTAGAGATTTTTCAACATGAAGATAGAAGACCAATGAAGGATTAGAAGATAAAAAAAACTTCAGAAGCATCTCCAAGAAGTGGAAGCACTTAGAAGAAAACCAGAGAAACTTCCAGAAGACTAACCCCCTTTCTCTCTAAGTCTTTTTCCTTCCCTTTTCTATTCTTCTCCTTTCAACTTGATGGAAACATGAAGAGAAACAAGGAAGATCATTGAAGAAATGACTTAGGCTCCAAAACAATCTAAAGCATACTCCATCAAATGCAAGTACATGAAGAAATGAAGAAGAAGACTCACCTCTCCCATTCTATCCTCTTGTCTCAATTCTCCTCTATTTTGACTTAGTGATATTTTCACATTTGTTAACTAAAACACTTAGTTGTGACCACACCACTTGGGAAACAACTAGTGACAAAACCATGAATACTATCAAGACCAAGAGAAGCACCACACCAAGGAAGGAAACAACTTAGATGGCATGATGATGATCTTCAAGAAGGCAATCACATGAGAACTACAAGCAATCCATAAAAGTTGAAGAATAACAAGTTATTTTTGTCCAGCCCTTGACCCAAATGGAAAATACCAAGACTTTAACTTGTTATCTCCTTTGTTATGAAGTTAGTTGAACCTAGACCTAGCCTAAACCAAAATGGAAGGACTAACTTAGATCACTCAAATGTTTTGGTGAAAAGAACTAAGTGTTACACTTTATGATGTGATACTTTAGTTGAAATAGTGAGATCACCTTGGTGAACTCTTGGAACTTCTTAGATAAATATGTTTTCAATAAAGTTTGGTTACTACCAACTCAACCTAAATATCCTTAGTGAACTCTTGGAACTTCCTCAACAAGTATGATTATAATAAAGTTAGATCACATCAAACTCAACCTAGTCCATCCCAAGTAAACCCTTGAGAATTTCCTTAACAAGTATGAGACCATTAGAGAATGAATCTTTCAAACTCAAAACTAGACCTTGCCCTAGCCATATAGATTAAACCCCCTTGTTATTGCTTTGTATGATCTCTTCACTTGTATGTTTGCTTGATAGCATGTTTGTTTATTTTGTTATTGTGTTTTCAATGAATAGATTGTACGGAGAGCAACGATCTTTTGTGAAGAGAGTGAGAATTATTCACCAACTTCAACAAGGCATGTAACACACCATCAACTACCCATTATTTTATATATGCATTAGTTGATTTTGAGTAGTATGCATGATAGGAAATTTTACTATGCTATATCCTAGTAGTGTGTAGCCATCCTTATACCTTGTTATTTTGATGCCTTGGTACTTATTAGATGCATAGCCATGCTACAAAATTTGTTTTACTAGATGTTGAGGAAAAATTCTAAGTATAACTAATGAATGAACCACCTGGGTGGAAGTGGTAAGACTGGTTTATGTTGAGTGCTGCCTCAGGGCCCTTGTCTAAGGGTTATTCCACTTGAGGTTGTCACTTGCGGATGGCCACCCAGGAACAAAGAGATTACTATGTCCTTCTAAGTCTAGTAGCTTACCGTGCAGCCTTTTGACATATGGGCTCTGTCTTGATCAACTAAGTTGTGAGAGTTCAGCCCAGGCTTGACTAGCAGATGTAGCAAAATTATAGGTGGAACGGTCTTGCCGGTGGGTTTGGACTTCTTCGTCTCAAAGATCTCGTCTCAATTCTCTCCTTTCCATGATGCACTCCGGGTGTATAGGATGTTTGGGCTAATTGAAGACAAAGGGTGAAACTGCACAAGCTCTGCAGAGTCAACAAACTAAGATCTTAGCCGTGTCCCCGGTTATGGACAACTATGAGCAGCTGGACAAGGAATGACGGAAGAATCTCATCACCAATTTCAATAAGTAAAATTTTGACCAAGTGAAGAGTATTGTGGTGCTTGGATCTTAATCCAATGTTGCCACCCCTTTTGAAAAGAAAAGTTTGTTTTACAAAAGTGATAGGAGAAAACTGGCTTTATGCAAACTTAGTCAAAACTCCACTCAGCCAAATAAGCATGTAGTATTAGTCTTGCCATTTATATCCATCATAGTGTTACTTGCCAATACATTAAATTGTATTGACTCCCTTGTGGCTGCATATTCCATATTGCAGATGTTTCTAAAGACGAGTGAGAATTTCGTTTAGGATCTCGAGACTATCGCCAACATGTTTTGCCTGTGTCACATGAAGAAGATGGGCTCAATGTTGTATTATGTCTTCCGCTGTATATCTTTGTTTTCTGCTAGTCTTCTAAGACTATGCAAGTTGTAATACTATTTTGTAAAGACTGGATCATGCGATGTAATAGAATTTGATGCATTTGCATGATATTTCATTTTGTACTGTGGTGCTAGCAATTGATCCAGGGACTAGCACAATAATACAGATGTCCTTACATTATTTAAATGTGGGAACGCTACACGCGCCGTTGCTACCGGTCACCTCTACGCAAATTGAGGCCACGGGAGATTCGCCGTCGTCTCCTCTTCCTCCTCAATCCCGCACGAAAGACGGGAGGCCCGGAATCAACCGAATCGAGTCTCCTCCTTCAATCCGGCCGCCGCCACTACGGACCTCCTCGATCGTCTCCGTCCAATCCACTGCAACCAGGGTGAGCCCCTGAGCATTTTGGTGTGCTCCGCAGTTTTTATCGGGGTCAAAATCATCGTCGTCGTCGTCGCCCGTGGCCGCCGCTGCAGATGCCGCTCGTCGGCGCTGTTCCGGTGACCACTAGGGGGCGGCGTCACCGCTATTAGGTGACACGCGATGCGCTCTTCCCAATGAGCTAGCGCATGCTTGCTGGGAGGCCGCGGTTCGTCGCCGGCGGCCATGACAGGACCGTTCCGTCCATGGGCTGGCGTCACCATGACGTCATGCGTATGTCATGGCGGGTCCAGCTGCCAGTTTGATTTAATTAAAATCAAAAATAAAATAAAAAGGAAAATGTTGACAGGGCTCGTCCACGTGTCACTTTAAATTCTAGATTTTTTTAAATTTTTTAAAAAATTAGTATCTTTTATTCTGTTAATCAGAAAAATATATCAAAATGTTTAGAAAAATAAACTCTATATGTTTATCAACTTTTTAGACATGTTTGATAAAGCTTAAATTTGAACATTATATGAAATTCAATTAAATCATTTAAAAATTGAGAAAATAATAAATAATTCAAAAATTCAGAAAAATACAAGTTATATACCAAATTGCTCAAAATGATCTATGATGTTTTCAAAGTCATTTGACCAAGTTTTCATGTGTGCAATATTTTTTCTAGTGATTTAATTCATTTAAAATTAATATATTAATAACTTATTCAAATATTTTTAGAAAGCTTCAAATGTTATATGAAATTAAAGAGAACAACATTTCCAACTCAAAGAAGCCAAAAACAAAATATTTTGTTTAACTTATTTTTTTTTCTAAAGGTATAATGGAATTCTATATTGTTCCATTATAACTAAAAATAACTGCCACAACATTATTTTTCTTATTAATAAAACCCTAACGTTATCACATCTACTAAACCTATCATCACAAGTCTTTAGCAAGTTATGTGATGATAGAGTTAGTTGTATTAGTTCCTCATTTTCAATTAAACTCTTTCTCATTAGCTCTACACTTTTTAACAACGAAAACAACATGTGTTGTTATTTCCATAAAGTTGTTTTCAATGTGATATTGCCTTGTGCTATAACCATGTGATAAATAATTATAACTTAAACATGATAACAATTGTTTGTTAAAAAAAAGTGAAACACATGTAATTCTAAAAGAAGTAACAACATCATCAACACAATTATTAAAACAATCATAAGTCACCTAAAACCAACGTGTTCAAGTTATCGTATCAAACGTAGCTTAAACTTGTAAGCTGGGGTATTTTCCACGGGATTTCGTGATGCATCTCATTACTATGCATGTATCATCTTGCCAGTGTTTTCAGTAGTCCTTACCGGGACTACTTTACTATCTTTCAGATCTCGGAATTTCTCTACGCAACCCTCGAATTCGAAGACATGGATTATTATTGTCATTATCTCTATCTCAGGCAAGTTCATCACTTGCTCATATCCTTTGCAGTACTTCCTAAAGAACTATTTGCAAAAACCCTATCGTATTACCACCTATTCTCAAAAGAATGCATGATCCTATTTTTATAATAATATGACTAATTGAATGATTACCCGAGTGGTAGTGTTCTGTTTGGTGGGCGGAAGGAACTATGCTAAGATTAATAGGTAAAAGGAAGGTTCCATATGCATGGGAAAGTATTACCTAGGAATTAACAACAAATACCGTCAGGATTCTTGCGCCGTAAATACCGTGTTAACCATGGGTCTTGTATGGGGCGAGTAAGTCTGTTGTGATCTTTTCCCGTTCGCATGTCAACGGGCTGCCAGAGATGTACGTGATACGTCTCCAACGTATCTATAATTTCTGATGCTCCATGATGATATTATGCCAATTGCTACATGTTTTCTCCCTTCTTTATGTCATTTTATCGATTTTCTGGACTAACCTATTGACAAGACGCCACAAAGCCAGTTCCCTGTTTTCTGTTGTTTTTAGTTTCAGAAAAGTTGTTCTAGAAATATTCTCAGAATTGGAAAGTTTGAAGCCCGGAAGTCCTATTTTTCCCGGAAGCATCCAGAAGACCGAAGAGGAGGCGAAGAGGGGCATCAGGGGGCCCACACCATGGGTAGCGCGGCCCCCCTTGGCCGCACCAGGGGGTGGTGTGGGGCCCCCGGAGCTCCACCGCCTCTGCCCTTTCGCCTATTTAATCCCCCCGGATGGACAACCCTAATCACCTGATCAAATATCCCCGAAAAGTTCCGCAGCCGCCGACACCGTCAACCCTAGACCAGGAGGGTTCTAAAGCTATCTCCGGCACCCTGCCGGAGAGGAGATCCTCACCGGAGACCTCTACATCACCATGCTCGCCTCCGAAGTGATGCGTGAGTAGTTCATCCTTGGACTACGGATCCATAGCAGTAGCTAGATGGTTGTCTTCTCCTCATATGGCTCCATGTTTAGATCTCGTGAGCTGCCTAACATGATCGAGATTGATCTTATGTAATTCTATGTGCTGTGTTTGCTGGAATCCGATGAATATTGAACTTATGCCAAGTTGATTATAGTCTTTATTGCATATGTTATTTGTGATCTTGCATGCTTTCCGTTGCTAGTGGTTGCTCTGGCCAAGTAGTTGCTAGTGACTCCAAGAGGGAGTATTTATGCTCGATAGTTGGGTTCATGCCTCCTTTTCGCCTGTGCTCGAGTGACAGAAACGTGACGGGGAAGATGTGTTGTTGCCACTAGGGAGAAAACAGCGGTATGAGTGCCCGCGTGCATAATCATTGCTTACATTACACACTTTGTTTAATGTAGTTATCTGTTGCTTGCAACTTAATACCTAAGGGGGTTCGGATGATAACCCGAGGGTGGATTGTTAGTCATAGATGCAGTTGGATTATGGTCTATGTATATTGTTGTAATGCCCGCACTAAATATCATAGTAGTCATCATGTCATGAATGTGCACTACGGTGCTACCTCTATTTGTCAATTGCCCAGCTGTAATTTGTTCACCCATAATGCTATCTTTTATGGAGAGACACCACTAGTGAACCTATGAACCCCGGTCCATTTTCCTATACTGTTAAAACAAACCACCACAATTTCCTGCTTTCTTTACTTACTGCAAGCATACATTATTTTCCATACTATACGTCTAATCTTTGTTTTCAGCAAGACCAGTGAGATTGACAACCTCACTGTACCGTTGGGACAAAGTATTTTTGTTGTGTTGTGTGCAGGTTCCACGTTGTTGCTGACACCGGTGAGCCATCACCACCGTCAGTGGCATCAACCTTCTGAAGGTCCTCTTTCTCCTACTGGATTGATAACCTTGGTTCTTAACCAAAGGGAATTTCCTACCGCTGTGCTCATCACACCCTCCTCTTGGGGTATCCTAACACACAACATCAAGGAAATTTCTAGCGCCGTTGTCGGGGAGAAAGAAGTCTTCTGGCAAGGGGAGTCTCTCACTCTCAACCTCTCTATTTTGTTTATTGTCGTGTTTTTATTTTTGTTTTGTTTTGCTTCTCTTTATCAAAAACACACAAAAAATAGTTCTTATTCTAGTTGTTATTTTTTGCTTTATCATGCTTGCTATCGATGTTTGATGTCTTTGAAACTAGATCTTTTAGGCAAGGTGGGTTCACGGATGAACAACAAAAACATTATAAGGAACACCGCTTGTCACAAAAAGGGATACACTTATGGGAGCAAATTAATAAATTGCATGACTATGCTAAAAAACTTGTGCTCTACTTATAATGTTACTTATTGCTTTGATAAATCTTGTTGTTGTAGGAGGTATAAACACCTCCCTTTTCAATGTGAGTATAATGATAATGTTACCATATCTTCTTATGTTAAGGTAAATTATGAATTATATGATGTGGAACAAATTGAAGAATTTATTGCTTGGAAGGGTGCATTCGAAATTGCCTATTTGCTTGAAACTATAAATATGAAATTTATGCTATAATTGAATATTTCTTTGATAATTACAAGGATTGTAATTAATACATAATGGAATATCTTAATAAATTCTCTCAACCTAAGGAAGTAATTGATGCCTTGCAGGATCCTATGGAAGAAGAAACTGCTGAATCTGGAAGCTCATTGGATGAAAAATAGGAGAAGAGTGATGATCAAGAGGAGGAAGAATGGAGCTACCCATGTCTACCTCCCAATGATAGTAACTCTTTAACTCATACATTATTTGATGAAATTGATACTTGCTATACTTGTGACATTGATACTACTATGAATGAAACTTGTGAGAATGATATTGCTACTATTATGTGTAATAATCCATGCTACTTGGATAAATCTTATGATAATGCTTTTGATGATGGTCCTATGTTACTTGATGTTATAAATTATAATGCTACTGAAAATAGGATTGCTATAATGTGTCCTATACCTTTTAAGAGTGATCAATCATCTTGTTTTTCTATTGCTAAAAGTGGGCAGAAAGAAGAGCTGATTTTAAATTTTGATCCCACTATTTTGGAGCTTGATATGAATTGTGTGCTTTTAGACCATGACAAACATGCTTTATGTGATAATTATATTGTTGAGTTTGTTCATGATGCTACTGAAAATTATTATGAGAGAGGAAAATATGGTCTTAGGAATTTTCATGTTACTAAAACACTGTTCTTTTTGTTGAAAGTTTTGAAGTTGCTCTTGTTCTAACTTCCCATGATTTCTAGTTTGATCTTCTTTAATTTATTTCTTTAATGCCTAGCTGAAAGGCGTTAAAGAAAAGCGCTACCGAGAGACAACCCGTTTTATTTCGCTGTTTTCAACTCGTTTTCTTTGGTGTGCTTTGCACCTGGGTGTTTTCTATTTCCTTAGCAACCCCGTTTTATCTTTTCTTTTGAGTTTTTGTTGAGCCAAGTAAATCCTCTAGTGGAAAGTTGAGGCTATATTTTGGATTTCTGCGCAGGAAACAGATTTCTTCCGTCCACTGTTTATTCCGTATAAAATCACAAAAAATTCAAAATGACCCTGAGTTTTTTGTGCGTAATCCTGGGTTATATACGCAACTTTTCTTAGTTTACCACTTTTTGATTTGAGCATAATAAGATTTTATAAAAACATCATCTTTACCTGTTGTCATGTTTTGAGAGATTTCTGCCAATAATTGCATTTGCTTCTTAATCGCTTTCTTTTGATGTTCTTTTGAGAAAAAGAGTTTTAAAAGAAGTTGTGACAGTAGCTAATGTGTTTTTGAGTGTTATACTTGTGTTGAAACTGAACCATGTGAAATTATTATTTTGATTGCACTAACGTTGCTAATGAAGATTGTGAGAAGTTTGGTGTGAAGGAAGTTTTCAAGGGTCAAGAGAAGAGGATGATATGATGTGATCAAGAAGAGTGAAAAGCCTAAGCTTGGGGATGCCCCGGTGGTACATCCTAGAAAATTGCAAGAAGACTCAAGCGTCTAAGCTTGGGGATGCCCAAGGCATCCACTTCTTCATCAACAAATTATCAGGTCACTTCTAGTGAAACTATATTTTTATTCAGTCACATCTTATGTGCTTTACTTGGAGCATCTTTTATTTTTGTTTTCAGTTTTTTTTTGCTATCAGTTTGTTTTTAGTTTTTCAATAAGCTTGGTTGGACCCCAGCATTCTTTTATTGGAGAGTGACACGCTCCGCTTTTTCATGAGAATACTTTGTATTCTTAATCTTTGTCTGATTGCTGCATTTATTTAGCTCCTGTTTTGCATGCATCTCTTATTAGAGATGTTAGTTTTAGTAGTATTATGTGAGTACTCTCATGTTTGCTTGCTATAGCATTTAGAGAGTTTTTGTTAAAACATATTGTGTATGGTGCTTGTTGGGAGAAAGAAACGGCTGTTTAAAGTAGAATTTATACTGGTGCAAGTAGAAGCTTGTATAGACTGTTGCTAGAACTTTTTCATGCAATGCTAAATGTTATTTTAGTTCTAAATCCTTGTGATGTTGAGTAGCATGAATAGCCTCAAATAGTTGAGAGTGTTTAATATTTCATTGAAAGATTCTTGAGATGTTCTTGTCATAAGGAAGCATAAATTTTTGGTATTCTCTTTCGAATGTTTTATTTGGTTGACTTGGCGCATGCTCACACCATGTTTATGACTATGAACCAGTCACGAATAGCCTCCATGACCACTTAGTTTTTTAACTATGATAATGCTTATTCCTTAATTAATGATGCTTATGTCGTTATGCATGATTATGGCTCTTATGCTCTCTTGATTTGTCGCTCTCAGTCTTTTGCTAGCCTCCACCTGTACTGAATATGAGCTCTACTCGTGCATCCAACTCCCTTAAACCAAAGTTTTTCCCATTATGTCCACCATACCTACCTACATGTGGTATTTAACTGCCACTCCAAGTAAATTGCTCATGTGTTACCTTTAAAACCTTCAAAATTACTCCTGCTTTATGTTCCTGTTTTTGCTTATGAGGACGTCAATAGAGAATCTTTATCTCCCTTGTTGATTGGATTTCACACCCTGGACTAGTGGCTTCATCCACTTATCCAAATGATAGAAGAGCTGTCAGCGGGGTTCCCAGCCCCAAATTAATACACACAAAATCTCTTCACTATTTTTGCCCTTGATTTATTAGTCAAAGCATAATTGTGTAAACAAAAGAGAAAGAGGGATGACCTTCTAACCAGATGCGTCCTTCATATGGGAGCCGCTCTTGTGAATCCAGTTGGCTTGTGACGTACTGTATTTTCTGTTTACTATTCGTTGACTTTAACATACATCTCCCAAAATATAGACTCTCCTCCACGGTATGTGATTGTTGGCAGGCACCCGAGGATTCGGTTAGCCATGGTTTGTGAAAGATGGATGGGAGGAGTGTCAAACTTTTAATACCTCTGTTTAATAAAATAAAAGCTCTAGCACATGAGTGATCCCTGCTTCCCTCCACGAAGGGCCTTTCTTTTACTTTTATGTTAAGTCTCCATCTTCAAACTTTATGCACAATTGAGAGAGCATTTTTTCCATTCTTAGTTCTACATGCATTGTCCCATGAACATCAATAATTACTTCATGATGTGATATCATTTGTTCTTAAATTATTTGCTCTAGTCTTCCTCCTGAACTTTGAAGGTGTCCTGGCATTTATGTTTTGCCCCACTCTTCAGGACTAGCGAAATATCACTTTGCCATGCTTTCTCTATACCTGAAACAGACATTTATCTTTCTTTGCTTTGTTTCTCATGATCCTTTATTTGAGATACTCTTCATGATGAAAGGTTATTGCTTTGCTTTATTATTAAAGTTCTATTTATCATGTTTGTGTTTGAAGTTCTATGGTCTCAGCTTGCATATGCCTTTACATTTTTATGGTCAAGATTATGTTAGTAGCATGTCACCTCAGAAATTATTGTTTTATCGTTTACCTACTCGAGGACGAGTAGGAACTAAGCTTGGGGATGCTTGATACGTCTCCAACGTATCTATAATTTCTGATGCTCCATGATGATATTATGCCAATTGCTACACGTTTTCTCCCTTCTTTATGTCATTTTTACCGATTTTCCGGACTAACCTATTGACAAGATGCCACAGAGCCAGTTCCCTGTTTTTAGTTTCAGATAAGTTGTTCTAGAAATATTCTCGGAATTGGAAAGTTCGAAGCCCAGAAGTCCTATTTTCCCCGTAAGCATCCAGAAGACCGAAGAGGAGACGAAGAGGGGCATCAAGGGGCCCACACCACGGGGTGGCGCGGCCCCCCTTGGCTGCGCCAAGGGGTGGGGTGGGCCCCCCAGAGCTCCACCGCCTCTGCCCTTTCGCCTATTTAATCCCCCGGATGGAAAACCCTAAACATTTGATCAAATATCCTCGAAAAGTTTCGCAGCCTCACCGTCAACCCTAGATCAGGGGGTTCTGAAGGTGTCTCCGGCACCCTATCGGAGAGGAGATCATCACCGGAGTCCTCTACATCACCATGCCCGCCTCCGGAGTGATACGTGAGTAGTTCATCCTTGGACTACGGGTCCATAGTAGTAGATAGATGGTTGTCTTCTCCCCATATGCCTCCATGTTTAGATCTCGTGAGCTGCCTAACATGATCGAGATTGATTTTATGTAATTCTATGTGTTGTGTTTGATGGGATCCGATGAATATTGAACTTATGCCAAGTTGATTATAGTCTTTATTGCATATGTTATTTGTGATCTTGCATGATTTCCGTTGCTAGTGGTTGCTCTGGCCAAGTAGTTGCTAGTGACTCCAAGAGGGAGTATTTATGCTAGATAGTGGGTTCATGCCTCCTCACCACCTTGCTCGAGTGACAGAAACGTGAAGGGGGAGGATGTGCTGTTGCCATTGGGGAGAAAACAACGGTGAGAGTGCCCGCGTGCATAATCATTGCTTACATTACACACTTTATTTAATGCAGTTATCTGTTGTTTGCAACTTAATACCTAAGGGGGTTCAGATGATAACCTGAGGGTGGATTATTAGTCATAGATGCAGTTGGATTACGGTCTATGTATATTGTTGTAATGCCCGCACTAAATATCATAGTAGTCATCATGTCATGAATGTGCACTACGGTGCTACCTCTATTTGTCAATTGCCGAGCTGTAATTTGTTCACCCAGCATGATATCTTTTATGGAGAGACACCACTAGTGAACCTATGAACCCCGGTCCATTTTACTATATTGTTAAAACAAACCACCACAATTTCGTGCTTTCTTTACTTATTTCAAGCATACATTATTTTCCACACTATACGTCTAATCTTTGTTTTCAGCAAGACCGGTGAGATTGACAACCTCACTATATCGTTGGGACAAAGTATTTTGGTTGTGTTGTGTGCAGGTTCCACGTTGTTGCTGACACCGGTGAGCCATCACCATCGTTAGTGGCATCAACCTTCCAAATGTCCTCTTTATCCTACTGGATTGATAACCTTGGTTCTTAACTAAGGGGAATTTCCTACCACTGTGCTCATCACACCCTCCTCTTGGGGTATCCCAACACACAACATCAGTTCGTGATGGTGCAGATCTTGCACTCGTTGGGATATCCCAAGAGGAGGGTGTGATGAGCACATCGGTAGGAAGTTTTTCCCTTAGTTAAGAACCAGGGTTATCAATCCAGTAGGAGAAAGAGAATCTTCGGAAGGTTGATGCCACTAAAGGTCGTGCTGGCACTTCACCGGTGTCAGCAACAACATGGAACCTGCACACAACACAATCAAAATACTTTGCCCCAACGGTACAGTGAGGTTTTCAATCTCACCGGTCTTGCTGAAAACAAAGGTTAGACGTATAGTGTGGAAAAACAGTGTATGCTTGCAGAAAGTGAAGAAAACAGGAAATTGTTGTGGTTTGTTTAACAGTGCTGAAAATGGATCAGGGTTCGTAGTTTCACTAGTGGTGTTTCTCCATAAAAGATAGCATGCTGCGTGAACAAATTACAGCTGGGCAATTGACAAATGGAGGTTGCACCGTAGTGCACAATATGACATGAAGATTACTATGTTATTTAGTGTGCGCATTACAACAAGATACATAGACCGACATCCATCTGCATCTATGACTAATAATCCACCCTAAGGTTATCATCCGAACCCCCTCAGGTATTAAGTTTCAAGCAACAGATAATTGCATTAAACAAAGTGTGTAATGTAAGCAATGATTATGCACGCGGGGACTCTCACCGCTGTTTTCTCCCTAATGGCAACAACACATCCTCCCCTTCACGTTTCTGTCACTCGAGCAAGGCAACAAGGAGGCATGAACCCACTATCGAGCATAAATACTCCCTCTTGGCGTCACTAACAATTACTTGGCCAGAATAACCACTAGCAACGGAGAGCATGCAAGATCACAAATAACATATGCAAATAAATACTATAATCAACTTGGCATAAGGTCAATATTCATCGGATCCTAGAAAATAGAGCATAGAGAATTACATAAGATCAATCTCGATCATGATAGGCAGCTCACGAGATCTAAACATGGAGGCATATGAGGAGAAGACAAACATCTAGCTACAGCTACGAACCCGTAGTCCAAGGATGAGCTATTCACGCATCACTCCGAAGGCATGCATGGTGATGAAGAGGCCTCCGGTGATAGTCTCCTCTCCGGCAGGGTGCCGAAAACAGCTTCAGAACCCCCCTGATCTGGGGTTGACGGTGACGGCGGCTGCGGAACTTTTTCGGGGATTTTGATTAGGTCTTTAGGGTTTTCCATCCGAGGGGCTTAAATAGGCGAAAGGGCGAAGGCGGTGGCGCTCCAGGGGGGCCACACCTATAGCTGGCGCGGCCAGGGGCGCGCCACCCAGGGTGTGGCCATCCTGCTGCCCCTCTCCGGCTCCTCTTCAGTCTTCTGGATGCTTCCAGGGAAAATAGGACTTCCGGGCTTCGAATTTTCCAATTCCAAGTATATTTCTAGAACAACTTTTCTGAAACTAAAAAACAGCAGAAAACAGGGAACTGGCTCTATGGCATCTTGTTAATAGGTTAGTCCGGAAAACGTATAAAAATGCTATAAATAAGGGAGAAAACATCTAGCAATTGACATAATATGATCATGGAGCATCAGAAATTAGGGATACGTTTATGACGTATCAAGCATCCCCAAGCTTAGTTCCTACTCGTCCTCGAGTAGCTAAATGATAAAACAATGATTTCGGAGGTGACATGCTAATAACACAAACTTGATCAATCTAATGTAAAAGCATATGCACGCTGAGATCATAAGACTTTAAACACAGGCATGATAAATAAAACTTTAATAATAAAGCATAGAAATTACTTTGCATCATGAAAAGTAACTCAAATAAAGTATCATGAATAATAATGCAAGGAAAGGTAAATGTTTGTTTCAGGTATAGAGAAAGCATGGAAAAGTGATATTTCGATAGTCCTTAAGAGTGGGGCAAAACATAAATGCCAGTACACCTTCAAAGTTCAAGAGGAAGACTAGAACAAATAATCTAAGAACAAATAATATCACATCATGAAGTAATTATTGATGCTTATGGGACAAATGCACGTAGAACTCGGAATGGAAAAAATGCTCTCTCAACTGTGCATAAAGTTAGAAGATGGAGACTCAACTTAAAAGTAAAAGAAAGGCCCTTTGCAGAGGGAAGCAGGGATCACTCATGTGCTAGAGCTTTTATTTTATTAAACAGAGGTATTAAAAGTTTGACACTCCTCCCATCCATCTTTCACAAACCATGGCTAACCGTATCCTCGGGTGTCTTCCAACAATCACATACCATGGAGGAGTGTCTATATTTTGGGAGATGTATGCTAATGTCAACGAATAGTAAACAGAAAATACAGTACGTCACAAGTCAACTGGATTCACAAGAGCGGCTCCCATGGTGAAGGACGCAACTGGTGTAGAAGGTCATCCCTCTTTCTCTTTTGTTTACACAATTATGCTTTGACTAATATACCAGGGGCAAAAATAGTGAAGAGAATTTGTATGCATTAATTTTGGGCTGGGCACCCCGCTGCCAGCTCTTCTATCATTTGGATAAGCGGATGAAGCCACTAGTCTAGGGTGTGAAATCCAATCAACAAGTGAGATAAAGATTCTCTATTTACGTCCTCATGAGCAAAAAACAGGAACATAAAGCAGGAGTAATTTTGAAGGTTTTAAAGGTAACACATGAGCAATTTACTTTGGAATGGCAGTTAAATAACACATGTAGGTAGGTATGGTGGACACAATGGGAAAAACTTTGGTTTAAGGGAGTTTGGATGCACGAGTAGAGCTTATACTCAGTACAGGTGGAGGCTAGCAAAAGACTGGGAGCGACAAATCAAGAGAGCATAAGAGCCATAATCATGCATAGCGACATAAGCATCATTAATTAAAACATAAGCACTATCACAAGTTAAAAAACTAAGTGGTGATGGAGGCTATTCGTGACTGGTTTGTAGTCATAAACATGGTGTGAGCTTGCGCCAAGTCAACCAAATAAAACATTCGAAAGAGAATACCATATATTGATGCTTTACTATGACAAGAACAACTCATGAATCTTTCAATACATATTAAACACTCTCAGATATTTGAGGCTAATAATGCTACTCAATAACCACAAGGCTTTAAAACTAAAATAACACTTATCATGGCATGAAAAAGTCCTAGCCACACTCTATACAAGGTTCTACTAGTATTGTTATAAATTCTACTTCAAGCAGCAGTTTTTGTTTCTCTCAACAAGCACCATACAAAACATTCTTTAATAAAAATACTCTTTATGATACAGCAAGCAAACATGAGAGTACTCAAATAATACTACTAAAACTAACAGATCTAAGAAGAGATGCATGCAAAACAGGAGCTGAATAAATGCAGCAGTCAAACAGAGACTAAGAATACAACGTATTCTCAAGAAAAAACGGAGCGTGTCACTCTCCAATAAAAGAATACTGGGGTACAACCAAGCTTATTGAAAAATTAAAAAAAAAACTGAAAGCAAAAGAAAAAGCATACTAAAAACAAAAATAAAAGACGCTCCAAGTAAAGCACATAAGATGCGACCGAATAAAAATATAGTTTCACTAGAAGTGACCTGATAGTTTGTTGATGAAGAAGTGATTGCCTTGGGCATCCCCAAGTTTAGACGCTTGAGTCTTCTTGGAATTTTCTTGGATGTACCACCGGGACATCCCCAAGCGTAGTCTTTTCACTCTTCTTGATCACATCATATCATCCTCTTCTCTTGACCCTTGAAAACTTCCTTCACATCAAAATTCTCACAATTCATTAGCAACGTTAGTTCAATCAAAATAATAAATGCACATGGTTCAGTTTCAACAAAAGTCTAACACTCAAAAACACATTAGCTACTGTCACAACTTCTTTCAAAACTCTTTTTCTCAAAAAAACACCAAAATAAAGAGATTAAGATGCAAATGCGATAAATGACAGAAATCTATCAAAAATAGGACAGCAGGTAAAGATTGATTTTAAAAAAATCTTCTGTTGCACAAATCAAAAATTGGTCTTATAGAAAAAGTTGCTTATATAACTCAGGATTAAGAACAAAAAAGCTAAGGTCATTTTGAATTTTCTATGATTTTTAACGGAATTTACAGTGGACAGCAAAAATCTGTTTCCTGCGATGAAATCCGAAATGTAGGATCTACTTTCCACTAGTGGCTTTACTTGGCTCAACAAAAACTCAAAAAAAAGATACATCGGGGTTTATAAGGAAATAGAAAACACCAAGGTCCAAGAACACCAAACAAAACAAAGGAAAACTGAAAGAAAACAGAGAAAATAAACGGGTTGTCTCCCGGTAGCGCTTTTCTTTAACGCCTTTCAGCTAGGCACAGAAAAATCAACTCAAGTATTTTCAAGTGAAGAAGCATCAACATCATATTTTGCTCTAATAATAGAGTCAAAGGGTAGCTTCATCTTCTTTCTAGGAAAGTGTTCCAAACCTTTCTTGAGGGGAAGTTGATATTTAATACTCCCCTCTTTCATATCAATAATAGCACCAACAGTTCTAAGAAAAAGTCTTCCCAAAACAATAGGACAAGAAGCATTGCATTAAATGTTCATAACAAAAAAATCGACTGGGGCAAGGTTATTATTAACCATAATAAGAACATCATCAATTCTACCAAGAGGTTTCTTATTAGCATTATCAGCAAGATGAACATCCAAATAACAGTGTTCCAACGGTGTCAAATCAAGCATATTATAAAGCTTTTGAGGCATAATAGAGATACTAGCACCAAGATCACACAAAGCATTGCAATCAAAATCATTTAATTTTATCTTAATGATAGGATCCCAACCATCATCTAATTTTCTAGGGATAGATGTCTCAAGTTTCAACTTTTCTCCCTAACTTTCATGAGAGCATTGGTAATATGTTTAGTAAAGGCCATATTCATGGCACTAGCATTGGAACTTCTAGCAAGATTTTGTAGAAACATAATAAATTCAGAGATATTGCAGTCATAAAAATCAATATTATTATCATCAAAAGTAATGGAACCATTATCTCCCACATTTCTAAAAAAATTGGCACTTTTATCAGGAGCAATTTCAGCAGTTTGAGGCAATTTAGCACGTTTCACCAAAGAAGTAGGGACTTTATTAACACCAACTACTTTACCATTGATAGTAGGAGGTTTACTAGCACTTGGAACTTTGTTTTTACTAGTTTTTGTGATAGTACAAACTCTAGCAATATTATTCTTTTTAGCTAGTTCTTCTTCTCTTTCCCATCTAGCATGTAATTCAGCCATCAACCTAACATTACTATTTGAACTTGGATGGCATTTATAGTTTTATTTTGTTTAACATCTTGTGGCAAAACCTTCAGTTTTAGAAAATCAACATCAATAGCAAGGCTATCTACTTTAGAGGCAAGAACATATATTTTACCAAGCTTTTCCTCAAGGATTTCTTAAAATAAGTTTGTGTGCTAATAAATTCTATAATCATGTTTTCAAGATCATAGGTAGAGATTTTATTACTATTGTAGGAGTTGCCATAAGAACTACCATAATTATTATTAGGAGGGTAGGGCTTATAATTGTTTCCTCCAAAATTATTTCTATAAGCATTGTTGTTAAAATTATTATTTCTTATAAAGTTTACATCAACATGCTCTTCTCGAGCAACCAAAGAGGCTAAAGGAACATTATTAGGATCAACTTGAGCTTTACCATTAACAAGCATAGACATAATAGCATAAAGCCTTTCAGTTAAAGAGGAGGTTTCCTCAACAGAATTTACCTTCGTACCTTGTGGAGCTCTCTCAGTGTGCCACTCTGAATAATTTATCATCATATCATCAAGAAGCTTTGTTGCATTGCCCAAGGTGATGGACATAAAGGTACCTCCAGCAGCTGATTCCAATAGGTTCCTTGAGGAGAAATTCAGTCCTGCATAAAAGGTTTGTATAATCATCCAAGTAGTCAGTACATGAGCGGGACAATTCTTCACCATAGTTTTCATTCTTTCCCAAGCTTTAGCAACATGTTCATTATCAAATTGTTTAAAATTAATTATGTCACTTCTCGGGGATATAATCTTAGCAGGAGGATAATATTTTCCAATGAAAGCATCTTTACACTTAGTCCATGAATCAATACTATTTCTAGGCAGAGATAGCAACCATTCTTTATCTCTTCCTCTCAAAGAGAAAGGAAATAATTCCAGTTAAATAATGTCTGCATCCACATCTTTATATTTTTGCATCTCACATAGTTCAACAAAATTGTTAAGGTGGGCAGCAGCATCATCGGTACTAATACAAGAAAATTGTTCTTTCATCACAAGATTTAATAAATCAGGTTTAATCTCATAGAAAGCAGCAGTAGGAGCAGGTGGAGCAATAGGTGTGCAAATAAAATCATTGTTGTTTGTACTAGTGAAGTCACACAACTTAGTATTCTCACAGGAACTCATTTTAGCAGAATAAAAGCAAGCAAATAAATAACAACTATGAAGTAAACTAATTTTGTGTGTGTTTTATATATAGAGAAATAAACTAATTTTTTTGTGTTTTTGATATAGAGAAATAAAAACAAGACAAAAATAAAAACAAGACAGAAAACAAAATAAAAAAATTGAGAGTAAGAGACTCCCCTTGCCAGAAGACTTCCTTCTCCCCCGCAACAGCGCCAGAAAAAGTCCTTGATGGTGCAGATCTTGCACTCGTTGGGATAGCACATCAGTAAGAAGTTTTCCCCTTACTTAAGAACCAGGGTTATCAATCCAGTAGGAGAAAGAGAATCTTCGGAAGGTTGATGCCACTGACGGTGGTGCTGGCGCTTCACCAGTGTCAGCAACAATGTGGAACCTGACACACAACACAATCAAAATACTTTGCCCCAACGGTACAATGGGGTTGTCAATCTCACCGGTCTTGCTGAAAACAAAGGTTAGACGTATAGTGTTGAAAAACAGTGTATGCTTGCAGAAAGTAAAGAAAGCAGGAAATTGTTGTGGTTTGTTTAACAGTGTGGAAAATGGACCGGGGTTCGTAGTTTCACTAGTGGTGTCTCTCCATAAAAGATAGCATGCTGGGTGAACAAATTAAAGCTGGGCAATTGGCAAATAGAGGTTGCACCGTAGTGCACAATATGACATGAAGATTACTTTGCTATTTAGTGCGGGCATTACAACAAGATACATAGACCGACATCCATCTGCATCTATGACTAATAATCCACCCTCAGGTTATCATCCGAACCCCCTCAGGTATTAAGTTGCAAGCAACATATAATTGCATTAAACAAAGTGTGTAATGTAAGCAATGATTATGCACGCGGGCACTCTCACCGTTGTTTTCTCCCTAATGGCAGCAACACATCCTCCCCCTTCACGTTTCTGTCACTCGAGCAAGGCAACAAGGAGGCATGAACCCACTATCGAGCATAAATACTCCCTCTTGGAGTCACTAAAAATTACTTGGCCAGAATAACCACTAGCAACAGAGAGCATGCAAGATCACAAATAACATATGCAAATAAAGACTATAATCAACTTGGCATAAGGTCAATATTCATCGGATCCCAGCAAACACAACACAAAGAATTACATAAGATCAATCTCGATCATGATAGACAGCTCACGAGATCTAAACATGGAGGCATATGAGGAGAAGACAACCATCTAGATACAGGTACGAACCCGTAGTCCAAGGATGAACTACTCACGCATCACTCCTGAGGCAGGCATGGTGATGAAGAGGCCTCCGGTGATGATCTCCTCTCCGGCAGGGTGCCAGAAATAGCTTCAGAACCCCCTGATCTGGGGTTGAGGGTGACGGCGGTTGTGGAACTTTTTCGGGTATTTTGATCAGGTCTTTAGGATTTTTCAGCCAGGGGGCTTAAATAGGCGAAAGGGCGAAGGCGGTGGCGCTCCAGGGTGCCCACACCTATAGCTGGCGCGGCTAGGGGGCTGCGCCACCCTAGGGTGTGGCCCCCTGCTGCCCCTCTCCGGCTCCTCTTCGTCTTCTGGATGCTTCCGAGGAAAATAAGACTTCCGGGATTCGAATTTTCCAATTCCGAGAATATTTCCAGAACAACTTTTCTGAAACTAAAAAATAGCAGAAAACAGGGAACAGGCTCTGTGGCATCTTGTTAATAGGTTAGTCCAGGAAACGTATAAAAATGCTATAAATAAGGGAGAAAACATGTAGAAATTGGCATAATATGATCATGGAGCATCAGAAATTAGGGATACGTTTATGACGTATCAGTACGCTGTAGGTCTTGCAGGACTACATGCACATGGGTGGGATCCCTTAATTCCCACGGACCGTGGGGTCTATGAGTGTCTGCCAGGGGAGCCTAGATCTCTATCGTGAGGAGTAGAATCAGAGGTTCAACCTGCTGGCAGAAATGGGTGAGCATGCATTGTGCGGAGAAGCATGGTTTGGCTTGGATCAACAACCGGGCCCCCACACCTAAGTGGGCGTGGACAGGAACTTAAGCCTGGTTGTGCAACATGGTCTTGATCGCCCATGGGTAAAGTAACGTACCTCTGCAGAGTGTAAAAAGATGTGGCATGTTACCCCCTATTCCGGGAAGGAGTTGTGAACGCCGCAGGAAAGGCAACTCCATGCAGTTCTAATCTTGTGAAGATCTGCCGGACATAGTCTTCCAAATTAAAAGCAACCTCTTGAAGAAAGATTTTCAAAAACCTTGCATTAGTTGATGACTCTTTCGAGTCTAAAGCTGTAGTTAGTGCATCAAACTAACCACTATATATCATGAACTTGTTGAGTAACGCTCGTTACTCATTCATTCCCGTTTGACCCCCTGATTAGAGTTGAAGCCTCAAGGGAGATCTTCATCGAGAAGCCATCGTTAGCTACTGAAGCTAGAAGGAGTCATCTCTTACTTAGACAGTGAAGCATCATCATCAACAACACTGGTGGAGGAGAAGCTATCATGGTGTAGGTGGCGTCCATTCTTAGAATTAGATTCTCACAAGACATAGATTAGGGCTGACATCAGCCGTAGCGGATTAGGTTATAAGCTAGAGTTCTTCTCCAGCTCGGAGCTTTCCAATTGCTTCTTCTGATGTTTCATTTGCATGAAACCTTCTTTGAATCATCAAAGGTGGATTCTCAAGATTTTGTAATGAAGTTTGTATCATATAGCTTTGCTTGGACCTGCTATGTTTCTGTTATACCACTCCGAGGGATGTAATATTCACGGATAAGTCCTTCTGTGAGTATTATGTCAACGACTGGCACGCTACACATGCAGCTTCTCTTTATCAAAAACACAAAAAAAATTAGTTCTTATTCTAGTTGTAGTTTTATTCTTGTTTTTAGTCTTGCTAAAATGAGTGTTCCTGAAGTTGAAGTTCATTCTTTTAAGCAACAAGGTGGAGAAAGTTTGAAAGATGCTTGGTATAGGATAGGTGATGCTCATCATAGATGCACTAAGAAATATTCCACTTTAATCCTTCTTAGGAATTTTTATGTTGGTATTACTAGCTGGTATAGGTATGTTCTAGACACTCTTACAGGCGGTAATTTTCTGGGAACACCTGCTTTGGAAGCCTGTAATTTAATTGAAAGTTTAGTTGGAACACCACCTACTAAGGTTGTTAAAACTGAAATCGCTTTACATGATGCTATTAAAACGCTAAACTCTATGGAGAAAAATTTGCCAAATTTCCTTGGTAATGCTAGCAAAGCTAATGAATCAACAGTAAGTATCAACAAGAGAGTTACTGTTTTAGAAGCTAGAAATATCCATGATAGTCAAAATATGAGTATTGGTAAATTAGAGGAGGCTATGGAAACTTTAAGCTCAACTTTTCTTCTCTTTAGTTTAAGAGGGAGAAACCTCCTACGGGAAAATAGAAAAAAATTATGTATGTCCCTAAGGTGCCTAAACCAAAATCCCCTAATGTACTTAAAATAAATAAAACTTTTAGTGAAACTAAAAGTGATTTGCACGTTGAATCATCTTCAGGGGAGGTACACATTGATACAATTGGGGTTTTTGAGGAAATTATTGATTTGGATGCTTCTTCACTTGAAAATACATGAATCCACTTTTCTGGGCCTAGCTAAAAGGCGTTAAAGAAAAGCACTTCTTGGGAGATAACCCATGGTTTTATTTTGCTTTGTTTTTCTCTGTTTTCTTTGAGTCAAGGGGTTGTATACTTCTGTAGAAAATCCTTTGTATCTTTATTTTCATGTTTTAGTTGTGCCAAGTAAAGTTTCTGACGAGAGTTGGAGTTGGTTTTGGATTTCTACGCAGGAAACAGATTTTTGATGTGCACCGTAAAAAATCTCATAATTCCATGAAAGATTAAAATGACCTGAAATTGTTTGTGGTTATTCCTCAGCTAATTCCGCAACTTCTTCGTTCTTTAAGTTTTTTGATCTGAGCAACATAAATGCCCCGAAAAAATTCGTGTTTACAGACTGTTCTGGTTTTGTCAGATTCAACCATTTTTCTTGCATTTGCTCTTTTACGATGGCAGGTGGATTTCTTTGCTTCACGAAACATCAGTGGTTGTAGCTAATGTTTAAAAGTATCAATAGAACTTATGACCATACAGAACCCATAGATTTTTTTATTGTTGCACTAACCACCTAATGCGAATTACTCTTTGAGTGTGGTGTGAAGGAAGTCTTCAAAGGTCAAGAGAAGAGGGTGATATAATGTGATCAAGAAGAGTGCAAAGGCAAAGCTTGGGGATGCCCCGTGGTTCATACCAGCAAATTCTAAGAAGACTCAAGCATCTAATCTTGGGGATGCCCAAGGCATCCCCTTCTTCATCAACAATTTATCGGGTCACTTCTAGTGAAACTATATTTTTATTCGGTCACATCATATGAAGTTTACTTGGAGCGTCTGTTTATTTTTATTTTGTTTTCATTGCTACAATAATATAGTTGGACCCTAGCATTCCTTGTTTGGGAGAGATACACGCTCTTCTTTTTCATTTGAATACTTGCTATGCTTGTATTCTTAGTTTTTCTTCTAGCTTCTACAAAATTCCTGTTTAGCTCTTGTTTTCATTGCATCTCTTATTCATAGATGTTAGTTTTATTAGTGTTATGTGAGTACTCTCATGTTTTCTTGCTGTATCATTTAGAGAGTTTTCGTTAAAACATATTTTGTATGGTGCTTGTTGGGAAAAGAAACTGTTGCTTGTAGTAGAATTTATAACGATGCAAATAGAAGCCTGTATAGACTGTGGCTAGACTTTTTCATATCATGATAGATGTTATTTTAATTCTAAAGCCTAGTGGTTATTTAGTAGCATGATTTGTCTCAAATATCTTAGAGTGTTTAATGTGCCATTGAAATAATCATGAGTTGTTCTTGTCATTTTGAAGCATAAATTTGTGGTGTTCTCCTTTGAATGTTTTATTTGGTTGACTTGGCGCTTGCTTACACCATGTTTATGACTATGAACCATTCACTTATAGCCTCTATGATCATTTAGGTTTTGAACTTGTGGTACCACTTATGCTTTGATTAATGATGTTTATGTCGCTATGCATGATTATGGCCATTATGCTCTCTTGATTTGTCGCTCCAAGTCTTTTGCTAGCCTCCACCTGTACTGAGTATGAGCTCTACTCGTGCATCCAAATCCCAAAAACCAAAGTTTTCCAAATGTGTCCACCATACCTACTTACATGTGGTATTTAACTTCCACTCCAAAGTAAATTGCTCATGTGTTATCTTTAAAACTTTCAAAATTACTCTTGTTTTATGTTCCTGTTTTAGCTCACGAGGACGTAAATAGAGAATCTTTATCTCACTTGTTGATTGGACTTTCACACCCTGGACTAGTGGCTTCATCGGCTTATCCAATTGATAGAGGAGCTGGCAGCAGGGTGCCCAGCCGCAAATTAATAACAACAAATTCTCTTCACTATTTTGTCCCTGATTTATCAGTCAAAGCATAATTGTGTAAACAATAGAGAAAGAGGGATGACCTTCTACCCAGATGCGTCCTTCTATGGGAGCCGCTCTTGTGAAGTCTAGTTGGCTTGTGACGTACTGTATTTTCTGTTTACCATTCGTTTACATAAGCATACACCTCTCTAAAAAAATAGACACTCATCCATGGTATGTGATTGTTGGCAGGCACCCAAGGATTCGGTTAGCCATGGTTTGTGTAAGATGGTTGGGAGGAGTGTCAAACAGTTTATACCTTTGTTTAACAAAATAAAAAGCTCTAGCGCATGAGTTGATCCATGCTTCCCTCTTCGAAGGGCCTTTCTTTTACTTCTATGTTGAGTCTCCACCTTCTAGCTTTATGCACAGTTGAGAGAGCATAGTTGCCATTCTGAGTTTAATGTGAACTTTTCCCAGAAACATTATTAATTGATTCATGATGTGTTATTGTTTGTTCTCTAATTATTTGTTCTAGTCTTCCTCATGAACTTTAAAGGTGTCCTAGCGTTTATGTTTTTCCCCACTCTTAAGGACAAGCGAAATATCACTTTGCCATGTTATCTCTATGCTTGAAACAAACGTATATCTTTCAGTGCATTATTATTCATGATCTTTTATTTGAGTTACTTCTCATGATGCAAAGTGATTGCTATGCTTTATTGTTATTTTTTTATCATGCTTGTGTTGAAGTTCTATGATCTCAGCTTACATATGCTTTTACATTATTGATGATCAAGTTTATGTTGGTAGCATGTCACCTTAGAAATTATGTGTTTTTATCGTTTACCTACTCGAGGACGAGTAGGAACTAAGCTTGGGGATGTTGATACGTCATAAACGTATCCTTAATTTCCGATGTTCCATGTTGTTTTCATGTTATTTCCTACATGTTTGCTATACAATTTATGTCATCTTTATCGATTTCCGGGACTAACCTATTGACAAGATGCCATAGAGCAAGTTCCCCGTTTTCTGCTGTTTTTAGTTTCCGAAAAAGTTGTTCTGGAAATATTCTCGGAATTGGAAAATTCGAAGCCCGAAAGTCTTAGAATTCCCGAAGGTTCCACGGAGTCCCGAAGAGGCCCGAAGAGGGGCCACGGGGGGCCACACAATAGGGCGGCGCGCCCCCTGGCCGCTCCTCGGGTGGTGTGGGCCCCTCTGGCGTCCACCGCCATCGCCCTTTCACCTATTTATTCCCCCTGATACATCAACCCTAAAAAGATACCACTTCGTCCCAAGAAACACCCGAGGCCGCCGTCGTCGTCATCCCGAGATCGGGAGGGTTCTGGAGCTCTCCCCGGCACCCTGCTGGGAGGGGAATCATCACCGGAGGGGTCTACACCACCATGCCCTCCTCTGAAGTGATGCGTGAGTAGTTCATCCCTGGACTACGGGTCCATAGCTGTAGTTAGATGGTTGTATTATCCACTTTGTACCTCATGTTTAGATCTCGTGAGCTGCCCTACATGATCGAGATCATCTTTATGTAATGCTACATGTTGTGTTTGCTGGGATCCGATGAATGTTGAATGCTATGTCTTCTGATTATCAATATATCATGTTATCTTCATTCATATATTATTTATGATTGTGCATGCTCTCCGTTATTAGTAGATGCTCTGGCCAAGTAGATACTAGTAACTCCAAGAGGGAGTATTTATGCTCGATAGTGGGTTCATGCCTCCTTTGCATCTGTGCTCGAGTGATAGAAACGTGACAGATGGAGGATGTGTTGTTGCCATTAGGGAGAAAACAATGGTGTTTACTTAGTTTACATTGTTTACATTACACACTTTGCTTACTGCGATTATCTGTTGCTTGCAACTTAATACCCAACGTTTGTTCGGATGATATTCGGAGGGTGGATTATTAGTCATAGACGCAGTTGGATGAAGGTCTATGTATCTTGTTGTAATGCATGCATGAATCACATAGTAATCTTTATGTCTTGCATATGGACTACGGTGCAACCTTTATTTATGTCAATTGCCCAGCTGTAATTTGTTCACCACACATGTTATTTATCTTTTATGGAGAGACACCTCTAGTGAACTATGGACCCCGGTCCATTTTCTCATATTGATAATACACACACTGCTTCCACTGTTTTCACACTGTTGCTACTGCTTTCATACTGTTCTCATATTGTTTTCCACACCATACGTTTAACCTCTTTGTGTTCAGCAAAACCGGTGAGATTGATAACCTCACTTCTTCGTTGTGGCAAAGTGATTTGATTGTCTTTTGTAGGTTCCACGTTGCTGCCGAACCGGTAGTGCGCCCTGACATCTCAGCTGCATCAACCTTCAGAGATTGTTTGTCCTCCTACTGGTCGATTCAACCTTGGTTTCTTTTCTGAGGGAAAACTTGCCGCTGCACTCTTCACAACCTTTCTCTTGGGGTTTACCAACGTCAGCCATCAGGCACTCACGATAAGTGCCGAGAAAGCTTATTTCCTCAGCACATCGACTTTTTCTAGGGCGCCACAAAAATATCGTAAGGATTTGTGTCGCTTTACAACTTTATCACCGCAGATATGCGCGAAGCCAGATCGACACTAGTTAATGCCACATTACATGAGCAATGGCACGTATGATCAATGGGTTCTTTTCGGTGGGTCCAACGGGATCCCATACGGGAGACTCGTCAATGGCCATATACATCCCGCTAAGTCGTGCATCACACCACCGAATCCGAACCGCGACCCATATAGTTGTGCCCCACTTGCTTAAGGAGCCATAAAACAAACTCTAGCCCCTACTCCCACTGCCCAATGATATACATATATGCAAGGAACAATCGACCCATTCCGCTCCATGTTGCACATATAATCCCTAGCAACAATCCCCACTCTCCTTGATTCTCCTATGATTCATCCTCCCAATGTCGCCTCAAAGATGGTGCAAAAGCTCAAGGCACACATAATTTCCTTCGATGGGTACGACTTCTCTCACTCGGGGGAAGTTGTGTTGGGGTACTCCACCGGCGCTCTCGACCAACCGATGCACTCTTCTTCCTTCCTTTTCCAAATCTAAGTTTTTCTTCTCTTGGTTCTCTTCGAGCTAATGATGTGCATCTCCCTTACATCCGCCGCAAGGAGAATGGTGTGCAAAACACCGAGTTGCTTAAAACCGTCACCAAGACGAAGGAAGAAGTTTCCAGACAAGGAGGTTGATATTCTTTGGTAGCAAAGAACTGAATCCATACTTTTTGCTAGTTAGCGGGTAGATCTATGATCCGCTAAACTACATTTAAAGAATCTCATAAATTAAGGGTTTTTTGCAGAGAATTCATGATTCTTAATTTCTTATAGATCATATATCCCACAAATAAATAAAGTATCATAAACTTCCATTCATTTTCTTTCTCTCAACCTGATATAGAATTCACTAGTATTTTTTTATCTCGCTCTCTTTTTGAAAAAGGAAAAACCTAGGACTCTGCATCAATTGATGCACATAGCCATATTTATGAAAAAATTGTCGTGAAGTATTATTACATGTCATGGATCACATAAAGTTTCTACAAAAATCAACCACCAGAATAGCGAAAACATGAATACCCTATGCATCACGTAGACAATCAGTGAACAACCAGCGAACCCGGTTGAAGATCTCCCCCAATATCATCTCCATACAGTTGCATATGTACTCCATGAGTCCATGTTTCTTTGCGAGATACAAATATAACCACGAAAGACCCAATACACAATCACATGGATAACCTGCAAAAAATGAATAACTCCAATCTTGTTAAAAATAATGGTTATTTCGTGCATTACAAATACCCTAAAACTAGAGCACAAACTCCAACCCGAATTTTACCTTTAATTTTCTTGTCAATCCCTCAAACAATTACTGAACTTATTCATGTACTAGTTAGAGGAGGTAAACTAAAAGCAATAAACACAACACGCAAAACAAGATTAACGAAAGGACAATACTTTTTAGTAGAAACAAAAAAAAGTTATTACCATTCCAGTTTCTCTTTGCTATGTTATATTTTGCTAGTAGGGCTATTTTGATTCATAGGAAAGGAAAACCGTAGGAAGAAGAATTGTATAGGATTTAGATGGCATGTCTAGTTGAATCGTATGGGAAGAGGGATTTACTTTGATTGTGGTGAAGTAATTTTTTCATGAGGTTGGAGCTCATATTATTTTTCTATAGGATTTACACTACAAAATTCCTATGGAATTATCTATACTTCTTATAAAGCAAAACTCCACTAACATACATTAATTATTTTTCTATCTCAACATGCAAACTATCCACATCATCCATTCTCCTAAACAATCAATTGTCCATATCATTCACTAATAGTTGTTAATCTATCCACATCATCTATTCTCCTAACCAATCAATTGTCCATGTCATCCACTAATATTTGTTAATCAATACATGCAAGTTACACACCATCCATTTTGTAAACCATCCAATTATTTATATTAATAATTTAAGTTATATCTATTATAATAAATTGAATATTATATATTCACATAGAAATCATTTCTCTTATAAACTTTTGTTTACAATATAGTTTCTAAACCAGTCCCCACTGCAACGGGCGGGGTATTCTTCTAGTTTTCTATAGGATACCATCCTATGAATCAAACACGTTTTATAGGAAAGTTTCCTATAGGATGCAATTCTACAAAATTCCTGTATTATTCCTTTCAATCAAAGGGGCCTTAAAATTTTCTTATATGAGAATCACATAAAAATCCTTAATTTTAGATGAACTTTAGCTTCCAAATATATTTCGAATTGAAGACCAATTATGTTTCCTTGTAAAATGAAGGATTGCCACTTTAACGAATATTATAGGGTTCTCTTGCTCTAAATGTGATGGAGTTGATTTAATGCACCTATAATTTTGTTAAGAGCACCGCTATGCGCATGACGTTCCCTGTCCGACGTCTGTCCGACGGATTGATCCGTCCGCTACTTTGCAGCGCTCTCCAACCAACAACGTCCGGATTGGTGCGTCGTACAGGGATCGGAAGGAAATCATCGTATGCAAAGCATTTTCGTTTTGTTAAAGAGTGAATTTTGAATATGAGAAAGTAGATGACTGAGTCTAGGGTTTACCTACTTTTTTTCTTGACGATAGGGTTTACCTACTTGTTTATATTAAAAAATCTCAAGAAATTTGTAGAGGACATGTGATTAAGTTACATAGAAAGGTACACTATGACCATTTGTAGAGTATAATTTGTACAGTTGTGCAGCTCCGAGGTCAATATTATGCTAGTACTAGCAGTACTACTCCACAAAACTAGTCGCTGCACCTGAGTGTACTAGCAGTACTGACGAAGATATGGATCCTGGACCCTGCGGGTAAGGACACCCCCTCTCAGGCCCAAGGACGAAGCCCAAGAAGAGGCACCCTTGAAGTACTCTAGAAGGCCCGCGTGAAGCCCACCCGCACTAAACTTGCGGGTTAAGTTAGAAAACATGTAACCGACCTAACTAGGGTTGGAGTCCTCTCCGGGTAAAACTCGAGACCTGGCCATCTATATAAGGCCAGGAGAGCCCCCCTAGGGGAGGACCAAGTAATACCGCACGACCAAAAAGCCTTGAAACTCGAGATCTACTCTCGATTCGAGCAACCTGTAACCGATCTAACCATCCAATACAGATCGACAGAAGGCAGGAGTAAGGGTTTTACCTCTTCGAGGGCCCCGAACCTGGGTAAATCTCGCCCCCTGTCTAGCCGACGATTCCACCAGCGCTCATGACTTCTCCTAGTCGAAACCCGATAGAGTCACCTAAGGGATTTGTAGAGTCAGAGATTCGACAATTGGCGCCGTCTGTGGGAATCGCGGGCGCTGGATCACCGGCATCTTCGGCTTCATCGACGTCCAACTCCCATTGGAAACCATCGACTACGGCTCCGAACAATCCTGTACGGATCGGATCCGTCATAGTCACGCCTCACTCGCCGGAATCACGCCCGGTGTTCGAGGATCTGGAGAAGAGCGTCACCCTGACGTTCGGAAGCTTCAACTTCATGGCGAACAGAGACGGAATCCTCCACTTCTCGGATGAATCTGAACCTGAATCTGGAGCCGTCAACTCGCGCTTTCCTATGGAGAAAAGTGGCGAGTCCATCCGCTTCAACACAGTCGACTATCATGCCCTCTCGACAGAGGAACCATCTCGGGTACGGGAAGCTTTCCGATCTACGCCTAGGACGCACGAGCCACGACTGGCCCAAGTCTGCATGGCAGGATCGGAACAGCCCTCAGAAACCGAATTCAGCGCAACCGAGCGCGATATAATCGGCATCTCGCGGGAGGCCTGGAAAAGGGCCAAGAAAGCCATGCGGCGGAGTCAGCCACCCGCGGCAGGAGCCTCACAGGAGGACCTAACCGCCTACCACTACCACCTAGTAAGAGCGGCCTCAAACATCAAAGATGCCCGAGCGGATCTAGCCCGTCGCAGAAGAGCGGCGGACGAATCAAGCCTGCGACGAGTCGAGCAGTCCCTTGCACCCTCGGTTGGTACCCGACCCGCGAGGAAAGGACACGCAACATCGTCAAGGGACCACGAATCCATGACTACGACCGACAGGTCGACCACGTCTTCCTTCATGAGGGTCGACGATGACGGCAACGTCTACCCGCAAACCCCAGCTGCCGCGATCCTAGTCGCAGCAACTTACATGCAGATGAACCAACCGACGGAAAGCGACCCTCGGGTGGAACATTACAAACAAATTCGCAAAGGACTAGGATTGGCGGCCGCAAGGCTCGCTTCTCACGATCGCAAGAAGACCGAAGAACAATTGGAGAAGGAGCGACAGGAGAAGGACAAGGATAAAGAAACGCCCCGCAGGCACAGAAGCTCATCCCCAAGAAAAGACAAATCGCCACGACGTGGTCGAGGAAAAGAAGCTCGCCGCCGCGGCGATAGTCGAAGCAGCAGCGACGACATCCCGAGAGACAAAATCTCGCGGCACCACAGCAGCCGCTCGAGAAAACGAAGCAAAGAACCAAGGAAAGATAACGACCGCGACCGGTCCGAATACGACGCGCGATCAGATCTCGCCCAAAAGAAGGTGGATAGGGCGAGAGCTTCACGATATCGCGAGCGCTCCTCATCCAGGTCCTCGGACGACGAAACCTGTGGAGCACTCTGTTTCGCTCGCAGCATCCGTGAAGCACCTCTACCCAAGAGGTTCAAGCTCAGCACGGAGGTGACAAAATACGACGGCTCACTCGAGCCCTCCCAGTGGTTAAGCGACTACCTCACGGCAGTAAAATGCCAACGTGGGAACAAGAACACAGCCATGCAATACCTCAATTTGCATCTTACAGGCGCGGCCCGTAGTTGGCTGGAGAGAAGACCCAAATCTTGCTACGCATCGTGGGACGACCTACACCGCGATTTCTGCAAAAATTTCCAGTCGACTTACAAGAGGCCAGGCACAATCGAAGAGTTACAAGCATGCAAACAGAAGAGTGGCGAATCCACACGAGAATATATCCAGCGGTGGACCACACTCAGGAACACCGCGGGAACCATCTCGGAAGAGGTGGCGATTGAGGCCTTCGCCAAAGGGGCGAGAAGAACCGCGTTTCGAGAAGAGCTAGGCAGAGCCGCGCCCAAAACCATTGGGGAGCTAATGATCATAGCCGAAAAATGGGCTAACGGAGAAGACGCGGTGCGCAATGAAAGAGCATCGTCGCCCGCACACGAGGACGACCGCCATGGACGAAGAAAGAGAAGGAAATACTACGACCACGAGGACAGGGAGGAATTAGTGGCGGCAGAATTCACGCGAAATCGCGACTCTGGTCGCCGTGGAAGTCGCGAGTGGAAACCAAAAGCAGAAGAAAAATCCCCCGAGGAGGATCTTGATGCATACTGCTCGCTACACCTGTTTACAGATAAGCGCACGGGCAAAACTAAGGCAACACACCTTCTCAAGGATTGCCGAAAGTTTCTTGACATCTCAGATGCTCTCGCAAGGAAGAGATTTGCATCCACCCAAAACTACCCGCCGCTGCCAGGAGGAGGACAACAATTCCAGCCGCCTCCACCACCACCTCCACCAGCAAATCCAAACATGGCGCTAGCCGCACTACCTGCGCCACCACCACAAAACAATGGAGCCAATGCATACCCGAACCCGGCAGGACAACTCGCGATGATACAGAAGGTATGCCCCTCTCGAAGAGCTCAAAAGACTAACACAAGGCAATTGTGCATGGCAGTGCAGACACCACCGACAAAAACCGAGTACCTGAAAATGGCGGATCAGCCAATCACGTTCTCGATGAAAGACCATCCGCCACGAGTCTATCGACCAGGACACGCCGCCCTTGTCATCCAAGCTCAAATTGGTAATTATGACCTGGCCCGCGTATTCATGGACGGTGGCAGTGGCATTAACATCATCTACGCGGATACACTCCGTCGAATGAACAAGAATCTGGACGGCCTAACGGAATCAGAAACATCCTTCCACGGGATAGTTCCGGGCAAGGCAATCCGTCCACTCGGAACAATCAACCTAGAAGTAGTATTGGACTCTCCAAGCAACTACAGAAGGGAATTCCTGGACTTCGAAGTCGTCGACTGGCCCTCACAGTACCACGCCATTCTTGGTCGAACAGCGTTCGCCAGATTCATGGCCGTACCACATTACGCGTATTTGAAGCTCAAGCTACCCGGCGAATACGGTGTGATCACCATCGACGGAGACTTCCAGAAATCGGACAAGTGCGACATAGAATTTAATGAGATCGCGAAATCTTTCGGGATGCAAGAAGAACTCCAAGAGCTGGCAAAAACCACGGATCACTCCGTTATGCCCCTCACGAAGAAAAACGTGCATGAACTAGAATTCAGCGCCAACAGCGACACTCGCAAGCATCAAGTGCACCCGACGGATTGTGCGAAGACAGCAATGGTTTCAACAACCCTCTCGCCAGCATAGGAACGCGCGCTCGTCAAACTCCTCCGTGAGTACTGGGAGATTTTCGCCTGGCAGCCCTCAGATATGCCAGGAATACCCAGGGAGTTTGCCGAGCACTCACTCGAAGTCTTTCCTAATGCCAAACCCATCAAACAGACGACTCGACGATTTTCAGAACCCAAACAGAAGGCGCTTGAAGAAGAAGTAAACAGATTGCTAGCTGCAAATTTCATCAGGGAGATCAAGATATCCACCTGGTTAGCAAACCCGGTATTGGTCCCCAAGAAGAACACGGATATCCTTCGGGTGTGCATCGACTACACGTCGTTAAATAAGCACTGCCCCAAGGACAATTTTCCTCTACCACGAATCGACCAGATCGTGGACTCTACGGCAGGCTGCCAACGCCTACAGGGGTGCTAAACAAAATACCTGGTTCTCAAAAGTGCAGAATACGTGCCACAATTGCGATACACTCCTACAGGGGTGCTAAACAAAATACCAGAAAATAGCAGGGACCTACGTGCGCAAACAACTACCCAAACTACTGTCTGTCTTTCTGCACTCTCGCTCTTCCTTTTCTCTCTCTCAGATCCGACCACTCCCCTCCCCACCGTCCGGCTGCCTTCCCTGCCATTTCCCAAGCTCGTAGGGAACCCTAAACCCAACTACCGCTACTCATCGCCGGCGGAGTAGGAAGCATCAGTGCTGGCGGAAATGGAGGCGGCGCTGGAAGCGGCGCGCTCCAAGGACACGAAAGAGCGTCTGGCCGGGGTGGAACGGCTGCACGAGGCGCTGGAGGCCGCAGCGCGGCGCGGGTTGACGGCGGGGGAGGTGACTTCGCTGGTTGACACCTGCATGGATCTGACCAAAGACGCCAACTTCCGGGTCGCGCAGGGCGGATTGCACGCGCTCTCAGCCGCCGCGGTGCTCGCCGGCGAACACTTTAAGATGCACCTCAATGCTCTCGTGCCTGCCGCCGTTGAGCGCCTCGGCGATGGAAAGCAGCCTGTCCGTGACGCCTCCCGGCAGCTCCTGGTCACCCTCATGGAGGTCAGCCGCCCGTTAGCTTATTCACGGTCGCCTGTTTTATGCTCTCCGAGTTTGGTTCTTCAGGGGAATGTGGGTTCGGTGCTGGGTTGTGGTTGCAGTGAACTATAGTTCGAGCAGAATATCTGGTGTTCAGCGTATTGAGATTGCACCACTTTCGATGTCTGTGTTGAACTTGATGAGAGAGGGTGGACGCGTGGAGCTTTGAGCAGTTGGTGGCGCAAGCCTTTCTACCTAAAGCAGAATTTGAGGATTATCTGTTTTGGATTAGACCGCGGCAACAAATTTGAGTTTTGTAGAGAATTAGCTATACACTGATTTGAAATTTGGAAATATTCTGTTTTTGACTCCAATAGAACACCAATTTTGAGTTATAATGAAACGGGTCTTACATTCTTAAGGCGAACTATCTTGGTTGCTGGTCTGAATTAGCAGTGCATGGCAGCAAAATGATCAGGTTTTGTATGGGTGATCCTATCTTTTTGTGTGTATCTAGGCTATTGAAGCAGAGTATTCTCTGTGCGTGCCTTCTGGATTACTACAATGTTGGTATATATACACATTCGCTCAACACTGAGCCATGCTGTCCTCTGCTTTCCTATCCTTGCGAGACCTCACATTTAGGTTTCTACTACAGGGACCAGGTGTATCCGCCCGCCCCTCTCCCGAAAACAACATTTCAGTGGAATTCTAACGATAACTAAGTGAATTCGATGATAATTTCTCTTTTCTAGTGAAATGAACACACTTCACCTTAGCTGAGACTGGATGCTGCAATATTTTCAGTGAATGGAAGCACCAGTTTGGACTCAACGACACTACGTACCACTCTTTAATTGACTAATGGTTACGTTGCTTAGCTGGATTGAGTTGGAGATTTGGACCATAGTATCTGTTTCTAGACCCAAGCGTTAGTGTATTTTGCTTTTCAGTGGAAGAATATATTGTCCCTTACGTAGATGAAGCACTTAAGGGACAATATATTCTTGGCAAAATAAGGAGGACGAGAATGAACCATAGCGGGTAGTTAAGAGACGAATTTGTCAGCCCGGAAGTTTAGGGATGAAAATGAGGTGCGTCATTGCGTGTGGTAGTTCAGGAACAAAATTAGGTATTTACTCTTTTTTTTTTAACACTCTATTGATGGGTTGATCCAGCACTTTGGAGAACTGTTATTTTCTTTGTTAAAGTTGAAACAATATGTTCCTGAACATCATCGCAGCATTAAAATTCTAATTTGTGCTTCGAATAAAAACTCCTCCGTTTTGTGAACTTCAGTATGCGTTTCTTTTTAAACTCAGCATTTCACAAGTTACAAATATGCAAGAAAGGATACTAAATTTCATCGTTGACTGAATTTTTTTCGCATTAATAATCACTTATCTTCACTTGAAACTTTTTTTTATCCATGGTTACCTTGCGGGGTATATTGAAATGTTTTTGTCTCCAATCTCAGGTTTCTTCTCCGACAATCATTGTTGAAAGAGCTGGAAGTTACGCCTGGACTCACAAGAGCTGGAGGGTGCGAGAAGAGTTTGTGCGCACCCTTGCAACAGCAGTTGGGCTTTTTGCTTCTACAGAGCTCCTTCTACAGCGAGTGTTTCTTTCACCTGTATGTCAAGATGATTTTTCTTCTTCTTTGATATGTAATTTCTAATTTTCCCTTTATTTTCTTGCATAATTGGTAACGCTAACTGCTAATCTTGTTTCAACTCGACAGGTCCTGCAATTGTTAAATGATTTGAACCAAAGTGTTAGAGAGGCTGCAATTTCCTGTATACAGGTGGTTCATTACAAACCTGCCCAATTTTATGCTTTTCAGTTACTTGTGCAATACTTTTCTTCAATTTGCACCCCCTCTTTGGTTATTGTTTAAACCTTTTCATTCTTTTTTTTTCTTGTCTCGCGTCTATATTCTTGTTACAGTTCCATCCTTCATACTGACTTTCTTCTTGTACCAAGCTAATTGACTTAAAGAAATGCAAATTTAAACCTTTTCATTCTTTTTTTTTCTTGTCTCGCGTCTATATTCTTGTTACAGTTCCATCCTTCATACTGACTTTCTTCTTGTACCAAGCTAATTGACTTAAAGAAATGCAAATTATATGTTTGCATGTTCTCTTCTGGTTGTGTACTTGCGTCCCTTTCTGGTACTCACTCAGTCTCTTCCATTTCTCCATTCTGCATTTCACCCATTTGACTAGTTTAGACAAGAAGACACCACTACTTACTATTTGACTACTTGTCACATACCAAAGTTTTCTTCAGGTTCTTCAGGTCTGTACCAACCATATTGGTGTTGAAAACAGATGAACACTAATTTCTATTGTCATGCAATTTACCTATATTTGAATGCAATACCCAATGTTTTCTTCTTTTCTCCATGGACTTCCCCTGAAAACTTGATGCTCTGCACACACATTTTACTGTTTTACTTCATCCTTGATAATCTAATAATTTACATTCTCTATTTTCACTACAGGAGATGTACAAAAATATGGGATCTCAGTTCCATGAAGAGTTGCAGCGCCATAATCTGCCTTCTTATATGGTAACAAACTAATGCATTTGGTCCTTTACTAATTTACTATGGTGATCTGATCTCTCCATTATTATCGATTTCTTTTAACATGATTGTTGCATTATTAGTAAATTGGACGCTTGAGCTTTGACCTTGCCCCTAAATTTAACGTTGGTTGGTGCTGACATCGTGATTATTCTTCCTTTTGCCTTGTTTGATGTTTTCAGCTAAAGGAAATAAATTCAAGATTGGATAAAATAGAACCAAAGGTTCCCTCATCTGATGGGGCTAGAGTGCAATATAGGGCCATGGAAAGATCTGTTAGTGCTCATCCCAAAAGAGGCAGCCCAAGGAAAAAAACAACATCAAGGGAAAGCACATTATTTGGAGGCAAGCTTTACTTTTTGGCCTACTGGACGATTCCAGTCTATTTGATTAGTATTTATTTATAGGACCAAAATTGTTAACAAAGATTTTAAGTAATGGCTTCATTTTTTTTAATGTGCATCTGAGTGGACTTTCTAGATCAAGCTGAAATGCCCAATCTATTACTGCTGATTTGGTCCATACTACTGGTCTTTGCATGCTCAGTGCTCTATTCAACATAGCTTTTGTATTCATGTACAGATAATGGTCATAAAGGCATTTAGTTGGTTCATGACTTCAAAATTCAGACAGACAGCAGTGGCAGATGCCACTTGTGGATCCACTGACATACTTAAAGAGGACATCACATGCTGCCTTCACAAACTATGCTTAGATATTAGCCTCAAGATAGTTTGCCTGTTAATTAGTGGCAACTTCATTCTGGACCTTGCATTGATTAAAATTTGATAGTCCATCCATGCAATATGTATAAATGCAGTTGTCCCTTTCACAGCTATATATCATCGTTTCTTTTCTTGGTATATAAGGTAGAGGCTTCCCTTTCACATGTATAAATGCAGTTGTGCCTTTCACATGTATAAATGCAGTTGTCCCTTTCACCAAGGCTTCTTGTTCTACTATTTTGTAGGATTTTTTTGTAGCAAAATAATTTAGTAAACAAAGTTGTTGTGACAATACTAGTTTTATGCTAACCTACTATTTCTAAAGTTTTGTGGAAGAACAAACACATCACCATATTGATGATGTATGCGGGATTTTGTGTTATTTTTCAGGTGATACAGATATTACTGAAAAACCAGTGGAACCCATAAGAGTTCATTCAGAGAAAGAATTACTTAGAGAGATTGAGAAGATTGCATCTGCCCTTAATCCAGAAAAGGACTGGTCTATACGTATAGCTGCAATGCAAAGGATCGAAGCCTTGGTTTATGGAGGTTGATCTTTTGTCTCCTGTGTTCTATTTTCCTACTTACATTTCTGTTTTATCATTAAGTTGCTTTCTTCAAAAAAAATACACCTGTGTCAGTCTTGAAATTCTTGTTGCATGTAAAAGCTGAACTGAGTGGAAACCCAAAGGTAGGTAATTCATTTTGTAACACTAAGGAAAATAATAAAATAGATCATCCGTTTTCTTTAAAAGGATAGGCAGGATGCAGCCTAACTACTTAGCCAGGTCTGTATGCTGGAAACCAGAATGTTCATTACAGAGACACTTTCCGTCGCAACCTCTTGTGTCATAACAGAAGTTCTGCAACTTCTCACTTATTAGAAAGAGAGAGATGGAATGAGGGAGGTTGGACTGCAGCCCACCTCCATGTTGTGCCAGAGTTGGACTGTGGAGTCATTTCATATAAGGGGCTATGGGCAAATATGTACATGAGTGACATTTTCCTAAATGTTGTAACTTTGCAATGGCTATCTTGGAGGTGGAATTTCGTAGTGGCATATCTCGTACTGGCACAGTGCTGCGCTATATAGTTGAATCGTCATGGACATACGTGTAATAATTCCGAAAGTTTAGGGACCCAAGTGGCATAATTGCGGAAGTTCAGGGACATCATGGTGGTGCTAGATTTTTTTGTCAAGTAACTGGTAGATCTGTAGATGAACACTATTGTCACAGTTAAGTAATTTTGGCAACATAACATAGATTTCTTTAACAGACTGCTCTATTCATTGTTCCTTAATACAATGACCCATTGACTGCTCAGGAATTTGAAATCTAGAATGTTACATCGCCAGTTTATCACATATGCGAACTGTTGAGCGTGTAAGCTGTATAGAATGCACTCGAGTCGATAAGCTAAGCCATGGAAACTAATTGAGTGGAACAGTAAAGCGAAATTGTTTCACATTTACACTATATTACACCATATATGTTTCATAGTATTGACTGGTCAAATGTCATGTTAATTTTTTCGGCCTCTCTTGCTAACATGACTGCATATTTCACTTGAAACCTTTTGTATCAGGCGCAATTGATTATCCATCGTTTTTCATGCTCCTGAAGCAGCTAGTTCATCCATTGTCCTCTCAGCTATGCGATCGACGCTCTAGCATTGTAAAGCAGGTACAATCTTCTTGCCTTTTGATCTTTATTGACAATTGAATGTCTGAAAATGCTGCTATTATTCTTGCAAGTTGCAACAGAAATACCCCGAAACCACCAGATCATCTATATGTCCGTCTGTCTGTCGAAAACAAGTATCGACCATATAATGAGTAAATTGCCCTGGGGGGAGGGGGATTGTGAGACTGTGCAAGTGTGCAGAGATCTCAAGGCACATTGGATGAGTGCTCACCCACAGAAAGCACAAACTCCGCTCTAAAATACCAACACAAGGTCGGCTGTAAAACTAGAATTGGCTTAAGTTGCAGCACACATGAACTTGAGAGGTGGAAGCAACTAGGTACAAGATCAGGACAAATCGGGTAGAGATGACTCATCGTATTCGGGTTTTACCTCGCCGACATCCTTGTGGAGAGTGACTCTGCCCAGCTGCTCAACCATGGTGCTGCTTTTGTAGCTCCACCCTCTTAGCGATTGGTGGTAGGTCAAGGATTTGGATGCGGTTGGGTTACCTGGTGTACTGAAGGTCTACGGGTCTGTCGATGTGAACTGTAAAGACACGTGGAAGCAGAACTGCATGGGCTTAGGTGAACCGATGGGAGGCAATTATTTAAAAAAGATAAGGGAAATCCTTGTAAAAAAAGGTAAGTAAAAGAAAGGAAAAAGAGCAACCAACTGCAGAGTGTGGCTGAGTCATCCCATGGTGGCACCGAATTGAATTTCAGGTGGATTTTGTACCTCCCTAGCTGTGAAAGAGCCTTTTCTCCAGTTCTTTTCCCACTTGCACCCACCACCGAAGTTCGTGTGGTGCAATATATTCATAAACATATATAGCTGATCATATTAAGAGTCAAGAAAAATCACTGACATAATTGGTACTAAATGTCCCAGTTTTAATTATTAGTAAGCCTACTTTAAATCTGCATCATAGGTAAGGCTTAGGGTTCCACAGACCATGAGACAGACTCACTAAGATTACCAGTTCCTTCCCTAGGTTTTAACATTGTTCCAAAGAGGTTTAGAATCATCTACTATATACTGCACAGGGACTGAATCCATCACCTCGATACCCCTCCTTATACAGTCCAGAAAGAAAACAGGAAATTTCTGTTCCAGATTATTATTAAGTTTCCCTGGCAAAAACAAAAGGCTTATTATTATGGTTATGCACAGACTAATGCATTGGGATTCCATGCCTGCCTAGTTGCTGGCATGAGTGAGTGTACTGGTCAAGTAATCTAGTTATCTTGGACATGCATTATACACTAGATGGAATCAACCTTTTACTTTTGTGAGTTTCAGTAAGCCATTAGGGTCTGGTAAAAAAATTTCAATCTTACACCACTAAACATCAGTTCGGTAAGTTATTTCTCTCTGTAAGAATGCAGGTGGTATGGAATTTTGTTAGAACAAACTTCTTGGTGATAAAAAAACTTGCTGAATAGGTTTGTTTCGCAGGCATGCCATCTACTTAATGTACTATCGAAGGAACTCCTCAGTGACTTTGAAGCATGTGCTGAAATATTTATTCCGGTAATTCTAGAAGCTGTTTGAGTGTTATGCAAAACTTGCCTAATACTAATAGGGCTAACATATTAATCAAATTCTCAGGCACTTTTTAAGCTTGTTGTCATAACTGTGCTTGTGATTGCCGAATCTTCAGACAACTGTGTAAAAACGGTGAGATTCCTGCCTTCTTTTACCAAACCATGGTCCATGGTACTTCCTTTCAGTAGTTTTCTCTTTTCTGATCTGCAATTTCTCGTAGATCCTACGGAACTGCAAGGTTTCACGTATTGTTCCTCTAATAGCTGAGACAGCAAAAAATGACCGCAGTGCAATCCTCCGTGCTAGGTACTTGTCTGCTTTGCAATGTCTCAACACACATGGGGTTTTAAAGCTACTTATGCATTTCTTCCTATGACAGGTGTTGTGAATATGCACTTCTAATATTGGAATATTGGGCAGATGCTCCAGAAATACAACGCTCAGCTGATTTATATGAAGACCTAATAAAGTGCTGTGTGGCAGATGCAATGAGCGAGGTAGAACTAACACCATCTATGTTTCCTGACTTAATAACATTATTGCAATACTGTTCAATTGAAAGCCTGAAATTCCTATTAATTTGTGTTATTTCTTGTATGTAATGACATGTTGCAAATACAGGTTCGTGCAACTGCAAGAAGTTGCTATAGGATGTTCATAAAGACATGGCCTGAGCGTTCACGCCGGCTTTTTATGTCATTTGATCCTGCAATACAGAGGGTACGTGGATTTACTTCTCTGCATGCATTCTCAGATCACAAGGCACTTGCCTCCACAAGAACATGCAAAAAAATGAAATGAAAGAAAGGCACAGTCCTTCTCTTTAAAAGCAGTTTACCAGTTATTTGTCTCAGTGAATACTTGATTTAGGTAGCCCTTTCCGCCTATGTAGCGCCCCCTTTTTTGAGCGGGATGCAAAAGAAGGGTAAGAATCGTAAGGGATACGGTACTAGACTAACACCTAATTAATACTTAAAGGATACCCATTACGAAATACTCCCTCCGTATCAAAATATTACTCCCTCCGTTCCACAATATAAGATGTTTTAGACTTTTTCCACATTCATATAGATAGACATGTATCTAGACACATTTTAGTGTATATGTACACTCACTTTAGTGTGTATCTAGACAACATGTGAAATAGCTAAAACATCTTATATTATGGAACAGAGGGAGTAGATGTTTTACCGTTTCCTAAACAACATGTACCTAGACATGTTTTAGTGTGTAGATTCATGTGTATCTTGCACTAAAACATGTTTAGATACGTTTTGTCTAGAAAATGCTAAAACATCTTACATTACAATACGGAGGGAGTATGTAACAGAAAAAATAAGGCTGAAGACGTTGATTTATATGCATTATTGTCATCTAGCTAAGATATTATTTCGATCATTCTATGAATCTCATGGAAGCAGAATTTTTTTTTGTGTTTTGTAATATCTTACACTGGGTTATTTTATGTTTGAGTAAATGTAGTAATAGACAGTAGTTTATATAGCATCCGGTGCCTGATGTTTATACTTTATAATCAAAATTCTATATTTGGATAATACAGCCAAGAATTGTATGTAAATTTGTGGAAAGCAGTGCAACTCAAGTACCTCCCCTGATCATTTCAAGGCTGGGGAAATAAGGTAGCAGTGCTAGTTAGCTGTTTTAGGACTACCGTATGAATTCTTTCAAGTTCAACCTTGCAGCTTTTTTCTAAAAAACTGTTTTTATATATATAAAATCAAATTGTGTTTGAAAACTTTTATTTTGTCCCGACTTGGAATCACGGATTGCAGGTTGTACCCAGTAGTGATGGCCTGATGGTAACCCAAGGCCCTGTCGTACAAGATTTCTGTTAGTTTGATCTAACCCTGGGCACATTTGCAGATAATTAATGATGAAGACGGAGGCATGCACAAGCGGTATCCATCTTCATCATTGCATGAGAAGGGTGTTCAACTTTCTCGTGCCTCATCTCATGCAAGTGGTACACATCTGACTGGATACAGCACTTCATCAATTGTTGCAATGGACAAGGGTGCAGCAATTTCTTCTGAATCGTCTCTCCCGTCAAGTGTTCTTCTGTCGCAGTCGAAGGTGACTGGTAGACATTCTGAAAGAAGCATAGAGAGTGTGCTTAGTTCAAGCAAACAAAAGGTTCAGCGATTGAGAGTCTGTTGAAAGGTGTAGGCATCTCAGGCAGGCAAAATTTCTCAGCTGTGCGCTCAACAAGCTTGGATCTTGGTATGGTTTATGCTGCTTAATGATAAAATGTTGAAAGGTTCTTTTATTATGTCGTCAACGTCAAGTTTCTGTTGCTATTACTTCAATGAATTTCTTCTGTATACATGAGAAACCTTAATTTCTCTTTCTTTTCCTCCTAGTGCAGGAGTTGATCCTCCATCCTCTCGTGATCCTCGTATACCGCTTGCTACACCTGCTTTGGATCACCTTTCTTTGCAGAGTTCTGCATTGTTGGATTCATCCCTTCCTAGCATAAGTATCAGAAGAAATGGCAGTTCACGTTTGATAGACGCAGTGCCTCAGGTAGACACCAAAGGGCGATCAAGGTCACCATATTTGCGTAATCTATCATCTGAACCCATATCGGGTTTGTCAATGCCAAACTTGAAAAGATCTTCAGGGAGGTCTCAAGATGATAGCATTATGGATGAGAGTAATGAGACATGGCCAAGGCCTACCAGGCGATCACCACAAATGCATACGGACAAAGACTTCGCTGATATGCCTTATAGGGATGCCAGTTACAGAAATTTGCAGAACAACAATGTTCCACACTTCCAGAGGCCTCTTAGGAAGCAAGTGGTATCAAGGGTTTCTGGGAGTGTAAGGCACAGTTTTGATGATGGTCATGTCCCATCTAATAACATGTCTGGATATACAGACGGCCCAGCATCTCTAAATGATGCACTCTCTGAGGGTCTTAGTCCAACTTCAGACTGGATAGCAAGAGTTGCAGCTTTTAATTTTGTTCAGACATTATTGCAACAAGGACAGAAAGGCATTCAAGAAATTACTCAGAACTTTGAAAAGGTCATGAAGCTATTTTTTCGTTATTTGGATGATCCTCATCACAAAGTTGCACAGGCAGCTTTCTCCACACTTGCAGATATTATTCCAGCTTGCAAGAAGCCATTTGAGAGCTATGTTGAAAGAATTTTGCCATATGTCTTTTCAAGACTTATTGATCCGAAGGAATTGGTTTCGAAGCCCTGTTCATCAACCCTGGAAGTTGTTGGCCGAACATATGCTGTTGACACATTGCTACCTGCAATAGTACGTTCACTGGATGAACAAAGGTCTCCGAAGGCAAAACTGGCTGTTCTTGAGTTCGCTAATAAGTCATTCAGCAAGTACAAGGTAGACGTCGAAGGTTACAGTAACAGCGGCTTTCTTAAGCTTTGGCTTTCAAAACTAGCACCTCTAGTACATGAAAAGAATGCAAAGTTGAAGGAAACATCAATTAAAGGAATCATATCAGTTTATTCTCATTTCGATTCAGGAGCAGTCTTAAACTTTATTCTAAATTTGTCGATTGAAGAACAAAATCTTGTGAGGCGAGCTCTCAAGCAATATACTCCTCGTATTGAGGTCGATCTGGTAAACTACTTGCAGAGCAAGAAAGAACGTTCACGTCCCAAGTCTTATGATTATGAACAGGTTGATTTTGGAACTTCTGAAGAAAGTTATAACCCGACATCAAGGAATAGCTATCCTTTTGGACGGGTTTCTGCTAGTTCTATTGACAATGATTCAGGGAAGAGGATGCACGCAGTTCAAGAATCAACATTTCATATTGGTCGAACAACCTCTGACATCAGCACTGATCATGCTAATCATTTTTACGAGCCTGCTTCTGAAGCTGAAATTTTTACAGAAAGCAGGGAATCAAAGAGCAATGCTCGCTCTGTTGTAGAAGCTGCACGCTCATGGGCAGATTATCCTGAAAAATCAGATGCCACCATTGATGATGAAAATTCTGTTGGCACCCCTCGCCTGGATTTTGGCCGTATTGTTTCTGATGCTGTTGTTACAACTGGTGGGAGCAACACTCGAGACATGGATCAATTTGTCGACCTTAGTTCTCTTAAGGCTGTCTCACACACAACTAACGGCCTCAGCATACCACAACTTCTTCATCGGGTACTTCTGATATATCCTTCTATTTTCCCTTTATCTTTTTTATTGTTCCAATAGTAATACTGATACATGCTGTTTTTACTTTTGACTTTTCATCATACTAAATAACATCATGATGATATGACGTCGTACCTTCTTAGATAAGTAATGATGGTGAAGTTTCATCCCAAGATAAGCTGGACGCACTACAACAGTTGGTGCAAGCTTCTGCCAACAAAGATAGCTCTATATGGACAAAGGTCTGTAAACTATGTCATTTCAAGTCCCATTTTATTTAGGCGAGAAGCTTCGATATTCTTGTCACATTCTTTGTGAGTTTACTTTTGTTTGATTTCCTCTTTACGATTCGGCTTAACAGCTAAGTCTTCCGTTGTGTGTGTGTGTGTGTGTGTGTGTGTGTGTGTACAAGCTCATTCAGTCTTATGGCTTTTGTACATCTGGTGTCTACGATTCCTGGAGCTGAGTGGGTGGGAGGGAAATGCATTCCACACGAGAAGACATCATGTTCTTTTTCCAACATCTGAATTTAATGTAGTGGCTCGTCATTAGCTTTTCATTACACCATGCTATTGTCTAAAAAACCATCTCCTTTCCAGTACAATTCACCTGCTTGATTTTTGAATCTTGACGAGATGGCTTCTGTAAATGCTGGATTCATCACCATTTGAACAACAGAAAAAGGTTTACATTTGGTTTTTTGTCTAAAGTCATTTTACTTGGTGTCCGCCAAAGTTTTTTCTTAAAACACAGTTGCTATTAAATTTTCTGCATCTAATATGTTACTTCGTCTGTTAAAATATGTTATCATTCAATATATGATATTTGTATTCTAACACCACCCCCTTTTCTAAATAGTATTTCAACCAGATATTAACAACTGTCCTTGAGGTATTGGATGACTCTGATTCTTCTGCCAGGGAGCTTTCTCTATCGCTAGTTGCTGAGATGCTTCACAATCAGGTTTGGTACTCACAAATCATGCATTTTGATAGGTAGTATTGTTGATTAATATTGCCTATTTATTTTCTTAGAAAGATCTTATGGAAGAATCCCTAGAGATTGTCCTTGAAAAGCTGGTGTTGATGACCAAAGATATTATGACAAAGGTATACTTTCCTACTCAAGAGGTTTTATCTTTTTATTTTTTGCGGTGCTAATATTTTCTTATTACTGGTGCAGATTTCAAATGAAGCAAACCAGTGCTTAAATGCCGTGTTGGCAGAATATGACCCATTTAGATGCCTTGCTGTGCGTCCAGTGCTCTAATCCTATTTACTAATTATATTACTGCAGTACTACTATGTTTATCTGTAGTTTTTATAGCTAGCAACTTATATTACTGTATACGTTGTTTTTGTTGTGCTGCAGGTTATTGTGCCCTTGATAGTTAGTGATGATGAGAAGACACTTGTCATGTGTATCAACTGCTTGACAAAGGTATCTTAGTTTCACACTGCAATCAGCTATTAGTACTATATCATTATATATTTTTATTCGAAGAATCATTTTTCAAGTGCTCTATTCAGAAGTTTCATTAGCTGATGAGTGGTTCTGGTTCATCCGGCTCATCATGGCTTTATGGTTATTGATATGATAAATCCCCTGTATACAGCAGTATTTAGACAAAAGAAAATCATTTAAGCACCATTTGTTACATATGTTAGCAATGTCATATTTTGTACGGGAATAATCGTCTGATCCAAACTCTATTAAATATAGTTATTACTAGTTTGTAGGGACGTCCATTCAGTTAATTATAGCAATACATCCCGAGCAATAACAGTTAACTGTTGTTCTCCTGGTACTTGTGCAGCTAGTTGGGCGGTTTTCACAGGAGGAATTGGTGGCTCAACTGCCTTCATTTTTACCAGCACTTTTTGATGCTTTCAGCAACCAGAGTCCAGATATTCGCAAGGTAGTTTACCTGTTTTCCTGATGAATAACCTTACAGTTTCCGTTGGCGATGTTAGTTACCTCAACTAGGGGGCTCTGAATCTTGTGTAAAGTACCTAAGAGAGGAACAAAATACATGGTTTCATATCCCACCAGTATATAATGGACTTATGGTAGTACCTAAAAAGTAGGGATAAGGTGCTACCGTTATTTGAGACAGGCAGCAACAAGGACCAGGATTTTATCTGCAAATTGTAATCCCCACTTCAGCTTTTAAGCAGAGTATGTATGGGGTGGTAGCACATGATTAATTTGGGTGGAAGCTATTAGTCGACTTAAAAGTTTCAACATGAATGGGGAACCTGTTTATGGTCATTGTGGAAGTCAGAATCATGCTGAAAACCGTCATAAACTGCTGGTAGATGCTCCAGATCTGCTGCTATGATACCACTGATGTGGTCTTGTCCTCTGCAACTTAATATACCCAATTTCTGATTAAGAACTCAGCAACTCAACATGACTTCCAGTTTCATGTTGATACCTGACTGAAATTCTCAAAGCATATAGTCCTGATCTGTTTTTGCTTCCTATCTGCTATTCAATGGATCTCTTGATTTATAACTCCATCCTGCATTGTATTGGTACATTGATATGGTAGAGAATAGTTCTTTTCCCTACCTAAGAGTTACGACAAACCTTCTGGCAACTGCACAATGTTTTTGAGGATTCGAACCATAATTTAAGCATGCTTGACATTATGTATTTTCTGGATTATGTATGGCAAAATTTACATTTGATGATCTTTGGTGTTCCACATCTGATATGATTTACACTTCCTTTCAGACTGTTGTATTCTGCTTGGTGGATATCTACATCATGCTAGGGAAATCGTTTGTACCATATCTGGAGGGGCTCAGTAGCACACAGCTGCGGCTAGTAACGATCTATGCAAATCGGATATCACAGGCAAGGTCTGGCGCACCCATCGATGCAAACCAATGAATAGCATCGCTTTTGTGTGCCACATGGACATTTGGTTGGATGGGACCGGGATATCGTGTTCCATCCACTTGTGTATTTGTACAGAACAGACTGGTGGTGCTCATGTATTTAGCTGCTGGCCTTTTCTTGTCTGATAATTGTTCTTTGTCCTGTTTATTTTCATGTCATGTGTGATATTCTACCATTCACACTGTACAAAGGGAAACAGAAAAGCCTTCGCGGTGTATGTGTATCTCCCATTTTCCTGTTGGCAGCTGTTTTAGGATAAATCTATTGAAAGGAAGAAATTGATTGTGAATATCTTACCAGCCGGTTTAGTGCAGACGATTTTTTGCTAGATGTTTGCCTGAAATTGCTGTGTATTTGTGTTCGTGTGTGCCAACTCAATCATGCAGATGGCTCTGATTTTACGAGAGTTGCTAGTTTCTACAATCTGGATCTATGATTGGGCTCGGTTCAGTATGAGCACCTGGTTTTAACACCACCCTAGATGATACTTCTTTTCTGATCAATGTTGTCATCTATTACCAGTTAAAACTTGTGAGGCTGCTCTCCTTTTGTAATAAACAAGCGGAGTAGCATACAAGTTGATGACATATCAAGGAACTTATTATCAGAGCAGCGGGTCATGGTTTACAAAAGTACAATTTTAGTTTCATTGTTATGGTCTGAGGTTGTTCAAGTGTAATTTGCAAAAAAAGAAGAGGTTGTTCTAAGTGTAACACTAGTCGAATTAAAGCTCCGCATGTACGGTGAGTTGCTCACAGGCGTCATGTGCTCTTGGGTATTGCATACACAGGCGTGTCATGTTGTAATGGTTCTGGGCATGTGCATAAGATGCTATCTTCATGCTGCAAAGTTGATTTCGTGTTGCTGCATTCTTGATTTGCATGCTATGTTGCCATATATTTTCCTCAATGATTTTAACGCGTTCAATGGGGCATGCCACATAAGTTGACTTTTTGTTGCATGACGGTGTTCTAAATGCTCTATCATTCTTATACAAATTTTGCATACCACGGGAAAATTGATGCAAGCAATGTTGAATTTATATATAAAGTATAGGGAACCGCTGAGCGTCCTTCGGAAGAAATTTACTTCCATCCTTCCATCGCGAGCCCGACACGTGTCCTCCGTGACAGAAAAGAGAGATGATCACGCCACCACGTGTGAGCCCTCCCGCTTCTTCCTCTTCCTTTTTCCTGATGTCTCTCCATTTATTCCTCTAGTCTCCCTCCGCGTGCACCACCGGCGCAGCCCCAATCTGCCAATGGCCTCTACCACTCTTCTCCCCCGCTCGCACCTTTGCTGAGAGGGCACTCGCATTTATCTGAATTATTTTATATTTTATTGACGGCATTCTTTCAGTAGTTGGTGGCGTGCCGTCAATAGCGGGGCTTGTGATGACTTCGTCAACCTCAAAATCTGTCCGACTCGGCCTCTCTTTCGAAGTTGCTTATAGAGGTAGTGTGTTTTTAGAGATATCTAGACTCCTTATATGGCGGAGTCTTTAAATCGTGTTTGCAGTTTGCTTATTCCGGCTTTTAAGGGACAGAAAAGCCTCGCGCAGAATTGGATCATTAAACAGAACTGTAAATTTTAAAAGAATATGATTCAAATGAAAGTTTAGAGATGCATACAATGATACACTAGCTTCAGAGATTCAAACTTTACGCAATACATAGATGGATAGGGCGATAAGCTAGAACATCCTCCGGGGAAAAGCTATGTTGGCTGCGCCGCCGTGCTCAGTCGTTTTCGTCGTTGTACCACTATTGGGAATAGCCGAATTGGTGCATCTTGCGGACGAGTGAAAGAACAATTATTGATCCCTCATATTTTATGTGTTAGATGACAACACTGGTGATATTTTAACTACGTGGTGCAGGTTCTTAGATGAAGTCATTCTATTGATGGCACGAAAAAGATCAGAGAAAAAGAGCTGAAACAATACTGTTCCAGGCCGAATATTGAGGCCGGAATATTTGGCTGAGGCCGGATATTCCGGTGTCAATATCCCTGGCCAAAATTCGGCTAAGGACTAAGGTGGCGCCTCCCCTGTCTAAACCGGAATATTGGCTCGGATATTTTGTCCAAGGCCGGATATTTCGGTGTGGCAGTTCTCAAGTTGAAAAATGGCTAAGGACCGACGTGGCACCTCCTCTGTATAAACCGGAATTTTAGGCCGGACATTTTGTCCAGGGTCAGATATTACGGTGTGGTTTTTCTCCCATCTGCAAAATTGGCTAAGGACCAAGTTGGTTCCTTCTCTAGATAAACTCGACATTTCAAGCCGGATATTTGGCAGGAGGACGGATGTTCTCGGGTGCAGATCAAGATCGTGTGGAAATGGCTAAGGAGCATAGTGGCTCTCTCTGGTTAAACGGGAAGTTTGGCCGGAAAATTTTGTAGGATGCCAGATATTCCGCCCCCTGAAGGGTTTCGTAGCAGAAAAAAAAAAATCCTAACAACGATAACCGAAACTAGCCAGAATCTATTACTATGCAGATATAGAGTAACGGAGAAGGAACGGTGATCATACCCTTAAAGAACGAAAGCGGGGATTACCCTACCTCACAAGGGTTGTCGATGAAGACGGCGAAGTCGATCACGAGGTCGAGAAGTCGTTCCGCGACTAGTTCCCCAAGTGTTGCACCTCGTGGGATTACACACATACGGTGTAGACTATGACTCCCGGTCTCCGGCCCAGCGAAGCTTACGGGAGTAGAGCGATGGACCAAAAAATAATAGCACGACGGTGTGCTTATAGTGGAGAATTCTCAACTCCTAGCACGACTCCAAAGAGAACCACAGTTGGAGAAGAGAGATGGATTGATTGATGGAAGAAAAGGAGAGGGGTGTCCAACTATATAAAGTGGGAATGGCGGGAGCCTTTTCCCTTGGCCAAGCCATGTGGGACTAAACCCCACATGGCCATGCGGCCAAGGAGGTGCAGCCGCACCCCCACATGGGCCCGCCCCCCTTATTTTCCCCTTTTCTTTCTCCCACTTTTCCGCTAATGGGCCTCTTTTGCCCGGAAGGCCCATTAGTGGAATAAATGTATTTAAAAATAAAATAAAATGATATCTAGTTATTAATTACACTAATTAATAATAAATATACACTTCTTATTTATTTCGAGTCCCGGAACCCCTTTCGGTACCCTCCGATCACCATCGGGCATTTCTCCCTTAATTCCGATACACCTTCGGAACTCTCCGATCTCTATCGGATAAATACGAGAACAAATTTTCGGCTCTCTTTATTATTCTCTTCGGTACTAAGATAACTCTTAAACATTTTCTACCCTTAAGTGTGACACCCTATGGTTTGGTCTACTCTAGGCATGGCCGAGACACTTCTTCGACCAATGACCAATAGCGGGATCTGGACATCCATAATGGCCCCTGTGCATCCATCGAAGTTTTTGCGTCACTTTGAACCTTAAACGTAAGTCCCCATGCCTCTTGACTTAGTGATACTCTGTTTGTTTGAGACTTGATCTTCCGGTATCTTATACCCAGTTCAGTCTCGTTACCGACATAAGATTCTACTCCTTCCTATGTCGTTGCAACTACATGGCCTAGTCACATTCTTGCAAGCTAATTGATGCAACTCCACCGAGTGGGCCTAGGAGTATCTATCCGTCAATAGGATTGTCAAGTCCCGCTCTTGATGGTATGCCTCAACATATCCCTTTCATTACCTAAGAGACACCTTTCTAATCACCATGCCACGGTGTGACGTTTGATGCAATCAAAGTAACTTTCAGGATAGCAATTACATAACATCTCACAGTCAAAGGCTATGGTACTACGTTTCGTTATCATAACTTTGAACTTAATGACTCAGCCTCGTCATGATCAACATAATGGGTGTGAGTCCATCACATCATTCACCGATGACATGACTCCGTTGTCAATGTCATAAATACCCATGATCAGGAAACCTTGATTATCTGTTGCCCAACAGACAAGTACAAATCGAGGCTACTAGGGACCTGGTTTGTTTACATACCACACAAGCATTAATGTTTCCGCTTAATATAGTTACAACATCGTATAAAACACTATGAACAAATGAGTTATGAATAATAAATCTCTTTATTAAATTGCCTCTAGGGCATAACTCCTTCTGTCTCCAACTTGCACTAGATTACAATTTAATCAAATTAAATGAGGTAATATTCTAACACTGATGGAATCTTACCCTCCCATTGTTGACCAAGTTTCTATGCAAGAACCAACCACTCCTATCATTCAAACTAGTCAAGGTCAAGGCCAAGATCAACCTTCTTCATCTCATATTGAAGCAAGTCTTGATGTTGATGATGATGATGATCAAGGCCAACATATAGGTCAAGACGAGGACCCAAAAGATCAAGATGATCAAGTGATTCCTCCTCGCAATAATGAGGAGATCGAAACCCATCATGCTAGAAGTATTGCAAAATCCTTGAAGCGTATTGATGCATCCGATGATAAGTGTTGAGTGAAGTGCAAAACGAGAGATACACAAGATCTCAATTGGCAAGAATTAGTGAGCATCAAGCTCACATGTCCATGGTGGAACCAAAGAAAGTGTTTTAAGCTCTTTAAGATTCGGATTGGTTGGAAGCTATGCATGATGAGATCAATAACTTTGAGCGCAATAAAGTTTGGAAGCTAGTTGAGAATCCTAAAGATTGCCACAATGTTATTGGTACTAAGTGGATATTCAAGGCAAAATGAGCATGGTATTGTTGTGAGGAACAAGGAAAGATTGGTGTCTCAAGGCTACACTCAAGTGGAAGGCATTGACTTTTATGAAACATATGCTCTTGTGACTCGTCTTGAGTCTATCTGTATCCTCCTTGCATATGCATCTTCTCATAACTTTAAATTGCAACAAATGGATGTCAAGAGTGCCTTTCTGAATGGTCCATTCAAAGAGGAGGTATATGATTAGAAACCTACGGGTTTCGGGAACCCAAAGTTCCCTAACCATGTATACAAGCTCTATAAGGAACTCTACAGACTTAAGCAAGCTCGACATGTGTGGTATGAGCACCTTAGAGAGTTGTTGCAAGATCGTGAGTTTGAAGTGGGGAAAATCGATCCTACCTTTTTCACAAAAAGGGTAAATGGAGATATTTCCATATGACAACTATACATGGATGATATTATCTTTGGCTCAACTAACAAAGCTTTCAATGATGAGTTCTCAAAGCTTATGACTAACAGGTTTGAGATGTCTATGAAGGGAGAGCTCACATTCTTCCTTGGTTTTGAGGTCAAGCAATTGGCTCATGGGACTTTCATTTCTCAAGACAAGTATACCCAAGACATTCTCAAGAGGTTTAACTTCTGAGGTGTTAAAGAGAAGATCTCTCCAATGCAAGTCAAATGCCATCTCAAGCGCAATCCGGACAGTAAAGATGTGGACCAAAATTTGTATCGTTCTATGATTGGTTTTTTTTGCTTTACCTTTGTGCATCTAGGACCGATATTGTATTGAGTGTAGGTGTGTGTGCAAGGTATCAAGCGGCTCGTAGGGAAAGTCAGTGCATAGGATCTTCGGTATTTGGTTCATACCTCAAGGTTTGGTTTGTGGTACCCAAAGGGGGCACAATTTTCTCTCAAGGGGTACACAGACTCGGATTGGGCATGTGATCAATATGATAGGAAGTATACCTCCAGGCCTTGCCAATTCCTTCGTAGGTCTTTGGTGAGTTGGTCTTCCGAGAAACAAAATTGTATATATCTCTCCACTGCCGAAGCCGAGTATGTGGCGGCCGCTAGTGCTTGCACCCAATTGCTATGGATGAGGCAAACCCTCAAAGAGTATGATATTCACTTGGAGAAGGTGCCTCTCTTGTGTGATAATGAGAGTGCCATGAAGATCGCCTACAACCACGTGCAATACACAATGACGAAGCATATTGAGATTCGTCATCATTTCATCCGGGATCATGTGGAAAGAGGTGATATTGAGCTAGCATATGTGCCAACCAAGGATAATCTTGCAGACATCTTCACGAAGCCTCTAGATGATTCAAGATTCATGTATTTGAGGAATGAGCTAAATATCATAAATTCAAGGAGTTTGACTGAGGATCTTGCACATACACCTATAGTTGACTATGTGTTTGGGTTTATGTGTACGCATGGACATAGGGGGAGTGTTATACTAAAACATTGGGTTATCCCTCCCCCCATTATGCCCAAAGAAAAAAAATTCATTGTTATCTCTCTATTTCTAATGTTGAATTGCGAGTATCAATGGTGAGAATTGGCAATGCACTGAAGATAGTCATACCATGATCTCTTACATGGTGGCTTAGTCCACCAACCTCTTCTCTTGAAGAGTTGGTTCTTATTTGGTTGATATTTGGATTTCATTTGCTTTTCTTATCTCTTTTTGAGTTTGTTGGTTTTCTTGGGAAACACACTCAAATTTTGTCTTTTACTTGTTTGGATCTTGCAAACTTTGAGTGTAAAGTACCATCCCTGTTTGGTTTTTCTAATCCCAAGTCATATATCCCCTAAAAGCCAAGTTTTATAGCCACATGCGTGTCCTACACAAAATCTGGATGTTTCTAGAGATTTGGGGATGGAGACCTGGTGTGAAACACCAGAGACTCCGGCCTGGCAAAGTATCCGGCTTAATAACGGAGATTTCGATACACCGGAGACTCGAGGCTTAGACCGGAGACTCCGGCCTGGCAGTTTCCGCAAGGTCAAAAAGGGGATCAGGGTGGAGGGTTTCTCACAAACCTCTTTCCATCCCGACCCCAAAGACTCCTTGCATCGCTGACATCTCTCCAGGGCACCATCAGCCACCCCCAGCCGTCGAAATCCGCCTCCGCCGTGCTCCCTCCACTCCTCCTCGAGGGGAACCATCCTCTCCTCCAGGATCTGCACCATGCCTCACACGGGTATCCTTCGTCTCTATCTCTCTCTATTACTTTTTCCTCTAGGATTTGACCTAGATGTGATTACTTTTGGAGATTTAGACCTTGTCGCATGTGGTAGAACTTCCCTAGGCGAAAACCTCATCTAGAAATCATCCTTAGATAGTAGTGTACAAGTTCTTGATTCCGCATCTGGAGTAACTGCCGTAGGTCTGGAGACTCCGGTGTGGTCCGGAGATTCCGCCCCCCTGAGGCCGGAGACTCTAGTGTAAAATGAGAAACTTGTTCCCGTTATCTCTTGCTAGTTTCTTCCTTTGGCTTTCGTACATGCATTCTTATCTTCTTGCTATTCTTTTTTGTTGTTTGGTTGTTTTTCGGGGAAAAGGACCAAAGCATCCTCATCTAACCCTCATGTCAAACCACGGAAGTCCCGTGCACATTCTCGCAACTATATTTTCACTGATCCAGAGTTTGAGAACGTGTCTTAGGTAGGGCTCTTGAGGCTGACCGTGCAAGGGAGGAAGCTATGGCAGAACATCAAAGGCAAGAGATAGCGAAAAAGGCTCATTCTGATCAGATCTCCACTTTGAAAGGCATGATCAAGAGTGAATATAGGGTGATGAGGGTGCAAAAATTCTTATCTATGGCTCGCACATCTAATCATCCTAACTATTGGAGGAAGGAGCAAGAGCTCATCCAGACAGAGGTCTACAACAACCTTGCCCATCCAGTCTGTCAGTAGAACGTTCTCGATTTAGATGCTCTAGGAAGAAGGGAGTACTTTGAGGAAGACGTCTGGGTGACTAGGAAGCCTGGTCTCGAGAATCTAGTGGGCATAGAGCAGGACTTCAACATCAAGGTTGTTCAGCAGTAATTTGCCACCTTTACCTTCGCAGATGATGATGATATTTCTTTGACTTGGATGACTGGCCCTCTCAAGTGCAAGTCGTCCCTCTTCAGGCTCTCCAAGCTTCTTGTCTATCCTATCCATGGTGACAACTTGGGCAAGAGGATGCATGTTACCGGTGTTTCTTATGACAAGAGGAAGTTGGCTCCTCTATATAACAAGATCTCAAGTGTAGGCACAAACAAGGACTTGAAGCGTGTCTACAACATTCTCATCTGCCTCTTTCGTTACAACATTTCTCCTAAGGCCGCTAATGTGGATGCTATTCGCGTTGGTCTTGTGAACTTACTTCACCATGCTTTCAAGTGCCACCGTGCTGGATGGGACTATGAGGGCTTTGAGGTTGATGTCATGGACTTCATAAAGGAAGAGATCTACCATGCCATGATTGAACCAAATAAGGTGCTTATTTATGATCCATTGATGAAGCTTATTCTGGAGAAGGTACACAGTCTAACCATCGAGACCAAGCATCTTCCTGACTCTCTTCAAATTATTTCTACTCACTTTGTTGAGGATGAGGACACTCCTATGGGAGAGGCTGAGGCTCCAAGCACTAGGAGGAAGAATGTTGATCCATCTACTCATCTTCAGGTCAAGGAAGAAGTTCAGGATGAGCTAAAAAAGCTCACATGGTTCCAGCGCAACATCCTCTGCATGACTATTGTAGTACACAAGGAGAACCATGAGGCTTACAAGAAAAGGAGGGAAATGAAGAAGATGCTCACTACTCTTCAGGACAATGCTGGTATTGTGCGTACACCTCCTCTTGAGCCTCCTCCTGAGTCTCACACCATGTCCTACCATGAGTGGAACACATCCTCGTTTCCTTGGGGTGATTTGATGAGGTCAATTAAGCTCCAACTTCATCTAGCAACCTTGGAAAGGCTCCTATGACCAAGGAAGAAGAAGCTCAAATTGAAGAAGAAGAAGAAGAGGAGTATCAGTCAGGTGATGGTGATGATGATGACGATGCTCGGGATGATGATGATGAGGATGAGGAGTATGATGGGGATGCTAGATCCTTTGGGTTGCGTGTAGTTGCTCGTTTCTCCTTTTTGGTGTCTCGATGCCAAAGGGGGAGAAGTGGCTATCTAGACTACTCGGGAAATTGCAAGGGTTGCTTTGCTTTGCTTCGGAAGACAAGACTTTCGACTTGATTTGCTTTTTATGGCTTTATCTTAGTTGCTTTTGTGTTTCCCTTTCCTAGTGAACTTTAAATTGTGTATGGTGAGACTATGTTGTGAAGCTATCTTATGGTTGTGCTAATGTTTCCTTGCTTTACTTATCTTACCTATATGCATGCAATTGTATTGTTCACTATATTTGTGCTTGTGATGTTAGTTTGTAAAACATAGCGGGAGCTCATAACTTTGTTGTTGTGTATCATTGGTGCACACGTCAAGGGGGAGCCCGTCTATGTTTTACAAACCAATGTCTATCTATGATTTTCATTGCAAATACTTGTCTTGTCATCAAACACCAAAAAAAGGGAGATTTAAAGCGCAAATTCGGCTAAATCTTGGTTTGAGTGTTTGCTAACAACACTAGCATAATTATTATTGCGTGTTGATGATTCAGGGTTAATTGATAAAATTACTAATGGTGGTGCGGTCTCCAAAAAGATCTAAGAGAACTACACATGTTGGAGGTGCTGGAATTTATTCCAGGATGGAGTCTCCGGTCTCCCAGACCGGAGTATCCACCGTCAGATTTTTCCTGCAAGAAGAAGAAGTGTGTGAATGTCACCCACTAGACACACTCCAAAGTATGCGGATACTTGCCGGAGTCTCCCAGGCGTAAGGGCCGGAGTCACCGGACTCCCGGCTGCTCCACTACGCTCGCTGCACCCGAGACACCCTCTGTGTTTTGGTGCGAAGAAATGGCGGAAACTATGCAAAGTCTTAGGCCTGGTCAGAGTCTCAGGCCTGGTCAGAGTCTCAGGCCCAGCAGACCAGAGTCTCCTCCCTGAAGGATTTCCCCGCGCCAAGTCAAGATGGTGTCACCCACTGCCATGGGTCCGGAGAGTGTCTGGATTCTTCGGTCCAGTGCAGAGTCTATGGCCCACCGGATCCAGTCCGGAATGTTTGGCAGGCCGTAGTCTCCGGCCTTTGCACCGGAGTCCCCGATGTGACTTTCGTAGAAAGCCACCAAACAGCTAGTTTTTGGGACTGGGGTATAAATACCCCCTCCCCCTATCCTTCCTCTAGCTAGCTCGCCCAAAATTGAATGCCCATTGATTGAGCTCACCTTGCTAGATCTCCCAATCCATCCACCCGAACTTGTTGATCTTCGGAGGATTGAAGGAGATGGCCCCGATCTAGATCTTCACCAACCGGTTTTCCACCCCCCCATTTTCTTGAGGGGAACAAGTCTAGAGTTTCCTTGTGTGAAAAACCTAGAGCTCATTGCTACTCTTGGTAATTCTTGGTGATTCTTGGGAGCCCCCGATTCGGTTGTGGTTGTGTGCCCCAAGCTCGTTGTAAAGGACTCAATTCCCACCTAAAAGGGGATCAATAGTGGAAGGTGAACTAGGACTTTGTGACGAGGTTCATCGGAGAATAGGATGAGGCCTTTGTGGCATTGAGTAGGACTTTGTAACGAAACTCACACCCCTCGAAAGAGACGTACTCCCCTCAAAAGGAGGAACTCGGGATTACATCCTTGTCTCCGCGTGCTTCTGTTATAGGCTACCTCATTCCCTCTCCTTTGCTTCATGTTTGTATCTTGTTTATTGTTGTTGTTGTCATATAGGTAAATTCACCGTAGTTGCATATCTACAGAATTTACCCTTGTGTCAAGCCTTAATTTGAATAAAAAGGTTAAAATTGAACGTAGCACCTATTCACCCCCCCTCTAGGTGGCCATACTATCCGTTCAATTGGTATCAGATCCTCAGCTCTTCTATTGGGATTAACCGCCTAAGAGTTTTAGTATAGTCAACATAGAGGATCTCAGCTCATGTCACTATGGATGATCTCAAGGAATTGAAAGATTCCCTGACCTCATCCATGGATGACAAAATGACGGAGTTGCGAGATCTTATGATGCGACTCTTGAAAGCCAAGGAACCGGAATCCTTGACTTCATCTCCCTCGGGAGAAATTGCGGAGGAGAAGGAGACGAATAGTGGGGATAAGGGTGGAGAAACTAAAAATGAATCCCACTCTAAGAACAAAACTTCTAAGGGGTCGGATGATAATGGAAAGTACCACAACATCGAAGGACGGTACTCCCACGATCCTCCCGTCCCACATCCTCATATTAACCCTAGAGGCGATCCTCCTAAAATTTATGCACATCCTTTTGATCAATGGCAATATCTCACGAAAACTCACTTGAACTCTTCTTGTATTGAGCTTTGGAGGGTCACACAAGATGGATACAAGCCTCTTGACCCCCAACAACTTGACAAGAAGAGAAGCGGTAGATTTCGAACTCAACTAAACCGCCTTGTTGATAATTCAACAAGCTGTGGGCCCAAACCACATGCCTCATCTTCAACAATATTCCAGCGCCAAAGAAACTTGGGATGATCTCTGTGTCCATGTTTGTGTGCAATGAAAGCATGCAAAGGAATAGGTATGATACCTTGTGCAATGAGCCAAAGGGTTCTATATGATAGATGGTGAAAGCCATGAGAAATGTATTGAAGGCTCAAGACCCTAGCTACCTCTTTTAGTGCTCTTGGTGCTAAATATGTTAATGTTGCTTGGATCAAGAGGAAGTACATCAATGACCTCTTGCCATTTTAGCTCGTGGATGTAAAGATACTTCAAGGAAAACACAACTTTTCCTTCACGTCCTCAACCGAGGTGATGCAAGGGATGGCCTCCTTTAAGGTGCAATCAAAGATTTCCCATGACACATGTGTTCGTGCTATTGGGATTCCCAAAGGGACCTCTGTTGCTTTAAAGGCCAAGGTGGTGACCAAGATGGTGGATCAACATGAAGAGGTTGCCTTGGAATGAAATTTTTCCCCACTCAAATATTAATAACATGATCCTGTTCTTAAGGATTGCATTCTCTTGCGGTGCAAAAGTTTCGGAAGAACCCTCCCAAGGCCAATGCATATGTTGAGGAGAAGACCAAGTCAAGCTAATGCAAAGAAGGGACTCAAAAAGTGAGGGCTTGTTTCAATTCCCAAGACAAGTATCACTTTGTTTCCAAATGCCCCTTCGAGAACAGGGAGCACAATGGAGGAAAGCTAGTCCTCGAAATAAGTCAAAGGCTCCCAACAAGAAACCTCAATTCAAGAAGAAACCCTTCAACAAGAATCCATCATCTAGATATGTGCTTGTGACTCAAGAAGAGTATGATTCTGGTGATGAAGAAGAAGAAACCACAAGTTAAGTGGCCGCTATTGATATTGCATCTTCATCATCCCCTTCACTCTTTGAATCCCCCAATGAGAATCTTCCTCAACCCTCCGCAATGTGCTTCATGGCTAAGGCCACCGAGGTATTATCTTCTTCCACCACTAAACTTGCTAGTTCTAGTGTCGAAGATGACATTGCCTCCTTGAACATATATATGACTAACTTGCAAGGGGAGAACAAGAAGTACTTCACTCTTCTCATGAGTCAACTGGGAGAGGCCCAAGAGGCTCTTGAGAAGAAGTGTGAGACCGAGAGGAATGATTGCTTTGAAAAGGCTTTCCCTCTCAAATGCTCTCGAGGAGGAACATGAGCTTCGGGTATCTCTTGAGGAGAGACTTGAATCTATTGAGGAGTCACATAATGAATTAATCTCTAAAATCACTAAAGAACGTGACCATGAAATTGCTAAATATAGGAGAACTAAAAAGAAAAAGTTTGAGTTAGGTGTTGTTCATGAAAAACTAACCGAGGAGCTAGAGAAGCTCATCGAGGCTCACAAGGCTTTGGAGAGTGAACTCTCTACCCTCAACAAGTTCGTGAACAACTTGAAGCTCAACTTGATCAATTCAATGTGCCTAGTACCTCTACTTCTTCTTGTGATCATGCAAATATTATTGAGGAGAATTCTGAAGGAAGAGCTAGCAAGAATCAAGGGCAAGGGTCCTAGTGTTGAGAAGGTTGTGGCTCCAAATCCACAAGTGGTTGCTCCTAGACCACAAGTTGGAAAGGAAGGTCTTGTCTATGTTACCAAGAGAAAGAACAAGAAGAAGAAGGAGAAGAAGAACAAGGCGAAGCCCACACAAGCTAAGAATAATGTTGGTGCGAGTGGTATTGTCATTAGGGACAACAGTAGTCGTAGCAACTCTACGGGAACTAACAATCCGCACCATTTGTTATTTGTTGATTATTATGGTGTTGTGCAAGCTAAATATGTTTGCCCTATTGAGGGTTTCATCGATTACTCTATTTGGGTTCCAAATACCCTTGTTGCTAACATGAGAGGACCCTCCTCGGGTCCTAACTCAAGTCAATGATTCCATGTAGGACTATGCTTCCGGTGGTGTAAAATGGATACTTGATAGTGGGTGTACAAGTCATATGACCAGAAGCAAAGAAATTATGACGGAGTTAAAACCAAATATAAATCAAGCAACTGTCACTTATGGAGATAAGTTCAACTCTAAGGTTACGGGGTTTGGCAAGGTGGTTGTTTCTCCTAATATCACCCTTGAAAATGTCATGCTTGTTGAATCCCTTGGTTTCAATTTGATTTTGGTTCGTGCTTTAGGGAATATGTGCTTTTTCGTCTTCTTTGATCCTCACAAGGTGATCATCATGTGGAGAAAGTCTCTCGATGTTGCTTACATTGGGCATGTCGAAAATGAGTTGTATGTGGTGGACTTCTCGGAGTCCACCAACTCTCAAACGATGTGTCTCTTCGGTAAGGCCAACGTGGGGTGGTTGTGGCATCGTTGATTAAACCATGTCAACATGATAACTTTTCAAGTCTTCACAAGGGTGGTCACATACTCAGACTAAAAGAAAATGTTTCCTTTGCCAAATATCGTGTGTGTAGGGCTTGTGTTTAAGACAAGATGCATGATGCCTCCCATAAAATCAAGACAATCATTTCATCAAAGAGGATCTTGGAGCTTCTCCATGTTGATCTCTTTGGTGCCAGTGCCCGAGGCAAGTATTGGAGGAAAGAAGTATTGCTTGGTGATAGTGGATGACTATTCAAGATACACATGTGTATATTTCTTCAAGTTGAAGAGTAAGACCCAACAAACCATCATCGACTTCTCCAATCAAGTGCAACATCAACACGATCTTCCTATCTTGGATATTCGGAGTGATAATGGCTCCTAGTTCAAGAACTACACCCTTAATGAGTTCCTAAGTGAAGAGGGTATTCGTCATCAATATTCCGCTGCATGTACCCCTCAACAAAATGGTGTAGCTGAGAGGAAGAACCGGACTTTATTGGATATGTCTAGGACCATGTTGGAGGAGTTTAACTCTCCCCGATATGTTTGGGCTGAAGCCATCTCCACCTCTCCGGATCTAAACCGGATCTAAATTCGCAAGGGCTTAGTGAAGACTACATATGAGATTCTCACCGGAAACAAACCCAACATCTCCTACTTCCGTGTCTTCGGTTGTAAGTGTTTCTATTTGATCAAAGGTGTTCATTTGTCTAAATTCCAAGCTAAAACTATTGAGGGTACATTTGTTGGTTATGTTTCCGAATCCCACACTTATAGAGTCTTTTACAAGGCCTCACGGATTGTCCATTGAGACTTGTAGTGTGGTGCTCGAAGAACAAGATGGCTCCCAAGTTGGGAAATTTCGTGTTTCCGATGTAGATGTTGAAATACCTCAAGAAGCCATATCAAGAATGGATGCGGGTTTTTTTTGCCCCAATGAGGGAAACCTTGTGGAGAATCGAAAAAAACTATGCTCTACTCAAGTGAAGCCCTCGTCTACATTGGAAGATCAATCCAAGGGAGCAAGTGATCCACCAACCCAAAAACAAGTTCAAGACCCTCCCATTGTTGACCAAGTTGATATGCAAGAACCAACCACTCAAATCATTCAACCTAGTAAAGTTCAAGGCCAAGATCAACCTTCTTCATCTCATATTGAAGCAAGTATTGATGTTGATGATGATGATGATCAAGGCCAACATACCAGTCATGACAGGGACCCAAAAAATCAAGATGATCAACTGATTCCTCCTCGCAATAATGAGGAGATCGAAGCCCGTCGTGCTAGAAGGATTTCAAAATCCTTGAAGCGTAGTGATGCATCCGATGATAAGGTGTTGAGTGATGTTCAAAACAAGATATACACAAGAGCTCAATTGGCAAGCTTTAGTGAGCATCAAGCTCACATATCCATGGTGGAACCAAATAAAGTGTTTGAAGCTCTTGAAGATTCGGATTGGTTGGAAGCAATGCATGATGAGCTCAATAACTTTGAGCGCAATAAAGTTTTGAAGCTAGTTGAGAAGCCTAAATATTCCATAATGTTATTGTCACTAAGTGTCTATTCAAGAACAAGCAAGATGAGCATGGTATTGTTGTGAGGAACAACTCAAGATTGGTGGCTCAAAGCTACACGCAAGTGGAGGGCATTGAATTTGATGAAAACTATGCTCCAATGGCTCATCTTGAGTCTATCCATATCTTTGTTGCATATGCAGTTATCATAACTTTAAATTGCAACAAATGGATGTCAAGAGTTCCTTTCTTAATGGTCCATTTAAATAGGAGGTATATGTTAAGCAACCTCTGGGTTTCGAGAACCCAAACTTTCCTAATCATGTCTACAAGCGCTCTAAGGCACTCTATGGACTTAAGAAAGCTCCTGATACGTCTCCAACGTATCTATAATTTCTGATGCTCCATGATCATATTATGCCAATTGCTACATGTTTTCTCCCTTCTTTATAGCATTTTTATACGTTTTCCGGGACTAACCTATTAACAAGATGCCAAGTGCCAGTTCCCATTTTCTGCTGTTTTTTGTTTCAGAAAAGTTGTTCTGGAAACATTCTCAGAATTGGATCCCACAAAGCCCGAAGTTCCTATTTTCCCCGGAAGCATCCAGAAGACCGAAGAAGAGTCGAAGACAGGCACCAGGGGGGCCACACCATGGGGTGGCGCGCCCTCCCCCTAGCCGCGCCAGCTGGTGGTGTGGGGCCCCCAGGCGGCCTCCTTTGCCCTTTCGCCTATTTATTCCCCCCGGATGGAGAACCCTAGGCACCTGATCAAATATCCCCGAAAAGTTCCGCAGCCGCCGTTGTCGTCAACCCTAGATCAGGGGGATTCTGAAGCTGTCTCCCGGCACCCTGCCGGAGAGGACATCATCACCGGAGGCTTCTCCATCACCATTCCTGCCTCCGGAGAGATGCGTGAGTAGTCATCCTTGGACTACAGGTCCATAGCAGTAGCTAGATGGTTGTCTTCTCCTCATATGCCTCCATGTTTAGATCTCGTGAGCTGCCTATCATGCCCGAGATTGATCTTATGTAATTCTATATGTTGTGTTTGCTGGGATCTGATGAATATTGAACTTATGTCAAGTTGATTATAGTCTTTATTGCATATGTTATTTGTGATCCTGCATGCTTTCCGTTGCTAGTGGTTTCTCTGGCCAAGTAGTTGCTAGCGACACCTAGAGGGAGTATTTATGCTAGATAATGGGTTCATGCCTCCTTTTCGCCTGTGCTCGAGTGACAGAAATGTGACGGGAGAGGATGTGTTGTTTCCACTAGGGAGATAATAGCGGTGTGAGTGCATGCGTGTACAATCATTGCGTACATTACACACATTGTATAATGCAGTTATCTATTGCTTGGAACTTAATACCTAAGGGGGTTCGGATGATAACCTGAGGGTGGATTATTAGTCATAGATGCAGATGGATTTTGGTCTATTATATTGTTGTAATGCCCGCACTAAATATCATAGTAGTCATCATGTCATGAATGTGCACTACGGTGCAGCCTTTATTTGTCAATTGTCTAGCTGTAATTTGTTCACCCAGCATGTTATCTTTATGGAGAGACACCACTAGTCAACCTATGAACCCCGGTCCATTTTTCTACACTGTTAAACAAACCACAACAATTTCCTGCTTTCTTTACTTACTGCAAGCATACACCATTTTCCACACTATACATCTAATCTTTCTTTTCAGCAAGACCGGTGAGATTGACAACCTCAATGTACCGTTGGGATAAAGTATTTTGGTTTTGTTGTGTGAAGGTTCCACGTTGTTGCTGACACCAGTGAGGCGCCATCACCAGCGTCAGTGGCATCAACCTTCCTGAGATCCTCTTCCTCCTACTGGATTGACAACCTTGGTTCTTAATTGAGGGAAATTCTTACCGCTGTGCTCATCAAACTCTTCTCTTGGGGTTTCCAACAAAACGTAGCAAGGAATTTCTCGCGCCGTTGCCGGGGACCAAACATATATAAGAAGTCTTCCTCCCGCCACGGTCACAAGCAGCAAGGAATTTCTGGCGCCGTTGCCGGGGAGGAAGAAGTCTTGTGGCAAGGGTAGTCTCTCACTCTCAACCTCTTTATTTTTTTATTGTCTTGTCTTTATTTTTGTCTTGTTTTGCTTCTCTATATCGAAAAAATAAAAAAAATAGTTTAATTTAAGATGTTATTTATTTGCTTGCTTTTATTTCGCTAGTTTAAAAGATGCTTGTTATAGAATAAATGATGCTCATAATAGGGGCACAAAAAAATATTCTACCTTGATACTTCTGAGGAATTTTTATGTTGGTATTACTGTCTGGTATAGACATGTGTTAGATACTCTTACGGGTGGAAATTTTTTAGGAACTCCTGCCTTGGAAGCCTGCAATTTGATTGAAAGTTTAGTAGGAGCACCCCCATTACAACTGTTAAAACTAAGATCACTTTGGAGGATGTTATTAATAAACTAAACTCTTTGTAAATGAACTTACCAATTTTCCTTGATAATGCTATCAAAGTTAATGAATCAATAATTGTTATTGATAAGAGAATCACTGCTCTAGAAGCTAGCAACACTCATGATAATCAAAATTTTAGGATTGGTAAACTAGAGGATGCTATGGGAACTTTAAGCTAAACGTTTTTATCTCTTAAATTCAAAAAGAAGAAAGCCTTTGTGGGAAAGGAGCAAAGATTCATGTATGTTCCCAAGATAACTAAACCTAAATCTCAATATGTGCTGAAAATTGCTAAAACAATTAATGAAACTAAGAGTGACCCCCATGTTGAATCTTCAGAAACATCTAGAGTGCCTATTGAAATTAATGGTCTAGAGAAAGTTATAGATGTTGATTCTTCACTTGAAAATACTTGAGTTGCTTTCTATGCCTAGCTGAGAGGCGTTAAAGAAAAGCGCTACCGGAGACAACACGTTTTATTTCTCCATTTTCAATCAGTTTTCCTTTATTTTATTTTGTGTGATTTGCACCTGGGTGTTGTCTTTTTCCTTAGCAACCCCGCTGTATCTTTTCTTTTATGTTTTTGTTGAGCCAAGTAAAGCCTCTAGTGAAAAGTTGAGACTATATTTTGGATTTCTGCGCAGGAAACAGATTTCAGCTGTCCACTGTTAAATTCGTATAAAATCACAGAAAATTCAAAATGACTTGAGCTTTTTTGTGCGTAATCCTGGGATGTATACGCAACTTTTCTTAGTTGACAAATTTTTGATTTGAGCAACATAAGAGTTTCGAAACAAATCATCTTTACCTGCTGACATTAGTTAATGTGTTTTTGATTCTTAGGCTTGTGTTGAAACTGAACCATGTGAATTTATTATTTCGATTGCACTAACGTTGCTAATGAAGATTGTGAGAAATTTAGTGTGAAGGAAGTTTTCAATGGTCAAGAGAAGAGGATGATATGATTTGATCAAGAAGAGTGAAAAGCCTAAGCTTGGGGATGCCCCGGTGGAACATCCCATAAAATTCCAAGAAGACTCAAGCGTCTAAGCTTGGGGATGCCCAAGGCATCCCCTTCTTCATCAACAAATTATCAGGTCACTTCTAGTGAAACTATATTTTTATTCGGTCACATCTTATGTGCTTTACTTGGAGAGTCTTTTATTTTTGCATTCAGTTTGTTTTTATTTTTGCAATAAGCTTGGTTGGACCCCAGCATTCTTTTATTGGAGAGTGACACGCTCTGCTTTTTCATGGGAATACTTTGTATTCTTAGTCTTTGTCTCGCTGATGCATTTATTTAGCTCATGTTTTACATGCATCTCTTATCAGAGTTGTTAGTTTTAGTAGTGTTATCTGAGTACTCTCATGTTTGCTTGCTGTATCATAAAGATTATTTTTGTTAAAACATATCTTGTATGGTGCTTGTTGGGAAAAGAAACTGCTGCTTGATGTAGAATTTATAACAGTGCAAGTAGAAGCTTGTATAGACTGTGGCTAGAAGTTTTTCATGCCATGATAAATGCTATTTTAGTTTAAAGCCTTGTGGTTATTGAGTAGCATGAATAGCCTCAAATATCTGAGAGTTTTTAATATGCCTTGAAAGATTCATGAGTTGTTCTTGTAATAGTAAGGCATAAATTTATGGTATTCTCTTTCGAATGTTTTATTTGGTTGACTTGGCGCATGCTCACACCATGTTTATCACTACGAACCAGTCACGAATAGCCTCCATGACCACTTAGTTTTTGAACTTGTGATACCGCTTATGCTTTAATTAATGATGCTTATGTCGCTATGCATGATTATAGCTCTTATGCTCTCTTGATTTGTCGCTCCTAGTCTTTTGCTAGCCTCCACATGTACTGAGTATGGAATTCTACTCGTGCATCCAAACTCCCTTAAACCAAAGTTTTTCCCATTGTGTACACCATACATACCTACATGTGGTATTTCACTGCCACTCCAAGTAAATTGCTCATGTGTTATCTTTAAAACTTTAAAATTACTCCACTTTCGTGTTCTTGTTTTTGCTCATGAGGATGTCAATAGAGAATCTTTATCTCACTTGTTGATTGGATTTCACACCCTGGACTAGTGGCTTCATCCACTTATCCAAATGATAGAAGAGCTGGCAGCGGGGTGCCCATCCCCAAATTAATACAAATAATTTCTCTTCATTGTTTTTGCCCCTGATGTATCAGTCAAAGGATAATTGTGTAAACAAAAGAGAAAGAGGGATGACCTTCTACACCAGTTGTGTCCTTCACAATGGGAGCCGCTCTTGTGAATCCAGTTGGCTTGTGACGTCCTGTATTGTCTGTTTACAATTCGTTGACATTAACATACACCTCTCCTAAAATATAGACACTCCTCCACGGTATGTGATTGTTGGCAGGCACCCTAGGATTCGGTTAGGCATGGTTTGTGAAAGATGGATGGGAGGAGTGTCAAACTTTTAATACCTCTGTTTAATAAAATAAAAAGATCTAGCACATGATTGATCCCTGCTTCCCTCCGCGAAGGGCCTTTCTTTTACTTTTATGTTGAGTCTCCATCTTCTAACTTTATGCACAGTTGAGAGAGCATTTTTGCCATTCTGAGTTCTATGTACATTTGTCCCATAAACATCAATAATTGTTTCATAATGTTATATTATTTGTTCTTAAATTATTTGCTCTAGTCTTCCTCATGAACTTTGAAGGTGTCCTGGCATTTATGTTTTGTCCCACTCTTAAGGACTAGCGAAATACCACTTTGCCATGCTTTCTCTATACCTGAAAGAAGACGTTTATCTTCCTTTGCATTATTATCCATGATCCTTTATTTAAGATACTCTTCATGATGCAAAGTGATTGCTATGCTTTATTATTAAAGTTCAATTTATCATGTTTGTGTTTGAAGTTCTATGATCTCAGCGTACATATGCTTTTACATTATATTGATCAAGTTTATGATAGTAGCATGTCACCTCTGAAATTATTGTGTTTTATCGTTTACCTACTCGAGGACGAGTAGGAACTAAGCTTGGGGATGCCTGATATGTCTCCAACGTATCTATAATTTATGATGCTCCATTATCATATTATGCCAGTTGCTACATATTTTCTCCCTTCTTTATAGCATTTTTATACGTTTTCCGGGACTAACCTATTAACAAGATGCGAAGTGCCAATTCCCTGTTTTCTGCTGTTTTTGGTTTCATAAAAGTTGTTCTCGAAACATTCTCGGAATTGGACCCCACAAAGCCCGAAGTGCCTATTTTCCCCGGAAGCATCCAGAAGACCGAAGAAGAGTCAAAGACGGGCACCGGGGGGCCAGACCATGGGGTGGCGTGCCCTCCCCCTAGCCGCGCCAACTAGTGGTGTGGGGCCCCCAGGCCTCCACCGCCTTTGCGCTTTTGCCTATTTATTCCCCCCGGATGGAAAACCTTAGGCACATGATCAAATATCCCCGAAAAGTTCCGCAGCCGCCGTTGTCGTCAACCCTAGATCAGGGGGGTTCTGAAGCTATCTCCTGGCACCCTGCCGGAGAGGAAATCATCACCGTAGGCTTCTCCAGCACCATTCCTGCCTCCGGAGAGATGCGTGAGTAGTCATCCTTGGACTACGGGTCCATAGAAGTAGCTATATGGTTGTCTTCTCCTCATATGCCTCCATGTTTAGATCTCGTGAGCTGCCTATCATGCTCGAGATTGATCTTATGTAATTCTATATGTTGTGTTTGCTGGGATCCGATGAATATTGAACTTATGCCAAGTTGATTATAGTCTTTATTGCATATGTTATGTGTGATCTTGCATGCTTTCCGTTGCTAGTGGTTGCTATGGCCAAGTAGTTGCTAGTGACTCCAAGAGGGAGTATTTTATGCTAGATAGTGGGTTCATGCCTCCTTTTCTCTTGTGCTCGAGTGACAGAAACGTGACGGGGGAGGATGTGTTGTTGCCACTAGGGAGAAAACAGCGGTGTGACTGCCCGCGTGTACAATCATTTCTTACATTACACACATTGTTTAATGAAGTTATCGGTTGCTTGCAACTTAATACCTAAGGGGGTTCGGATGATAACCTGAGGTTGGATTATTAGTCATAGATGCAACTGGATTTCGGTCTATGTATATTATTGTAATGCCCGCACTAAATATCATAGTTGTCATCATGTCATGAATGAGCACTACGGTGTAACCTTTATTTGTCAATTGCCTAGCTATAATTTGTTCACCCAGCATGTTATCTTTATGGAGAGACACCACTAGTGAACCTATGAACCCCGGTCTATTTTCTACACTGTTAAACAAACCACAACATTTTCCCGCTTTCTTTACTTACTGCAAGCATACACCATTTTCCACACTATACGTCTAATGTTTGTTTTCAGCAAGACTGGTGAGATTGACAACTTCACTGTACCGTTGGGACAAAGTATTTTGGTTGTGTTGTGCGCAGGTTCCACGTTGTTGCTGACACCGGTGATGCACCATCACCACCGTCAGTGGCATCAACCTTCCCGAGATCCTCTTCCTCCTACTGGATTCATAACCTTGGTTCTTAACTGAGGGAAATTCTTACCGCTGTGCTCATCAAACCCTCCTCTTGGGGTTTCCAACAAAACGAGCAAGGAATTTTTGCGTCGTTGCCGGGGACCAAACATATATAAGAAGACTTCCTCCTGCCACGGTCGCCATAACAAGCAGTAGCTCCACATGCGTGGTATGAGCACCTTAGAGAGTTGTTGCAAGATCGTGGGTTTCGAGTGGGGCAAATTTATCCAACCCTTTTCACAAAGGGAGAGATTTTCATATGCCAACTTTATGTGGATGATATTATGTTTGGCTCAACTAACAAAGCTTTCAATGATGATTTCTCAAATCTTATGACTGACATGTTTGAGATGTCTATGATGGGAGAGCTCAAATTCTTCCTTGGCTTTGAGATCAAGTAATTAGATCATGGGACTTCCATTCCTCAAGCCAAGTATACCCAAGACATTCTCAATAGGTTTAACTTCCAAGCTGCTAAAGGGAAGATCTCTCCATTGCAAGTCAAATGCCATCTCAAGCGCAATCCGTACGGTAAAGATGTGGACCAAAAGTTGTATCGTTCTATGATTGCTTTGATTTACCTTTGTACATCTAGCCCCGATATTGTATTGAGTGTAGGTTGGTGTGCAAGGTATCAAGCGGCTCCTAAGGAAAGTCACTTGGTGGTTGTCCATAGGATCTTTCAGTATTTGGTTCATACCGCAAGGTTTGGTTTGTGGTACCCAAAGGGGGCACAATTTTATCTCAAGGGGTACACGGTCTCGGATTGGGCCGGTGATCAAGATGATAGAAAGTCTACTTTTGGGGCTTGCCAATTTCTTGGTAGGTCTTTGGTGAGTTGGTCTTCCAAGAAGCAAAATTGTATCTCTCTCTCCACCGCCAAAGCCGAGTATGTGGAGGCTCTAGTGCTTGCACCCAATTGCGCTGGATGAGGCAAACCCTCAAATAGTATGACGTTCACTTGGAGAAGGTGCATCTCTTGTGTGATAATGAGAGTGCCATCAAGATTGCCTACAACCCCCTGCTACACACAAGGACGAAGCATATTGAGATTCGTCATCATTTCATCCGGGATCATGTGGCAAGAGGTGATATTGAGATAGCATATGTCCCGACCAAGAATAATCTCGCAGAAATATTCATGAATCCTATAGATGATTCAAGATTCATGTATTTGAGGAATGAGCTAAATATCATATATTCGAGTAGTTTGACTTAAGGATCTTGCACATACCCCTATAGTTGACTATGTGTTTAGGTTTAGGTGTAGGAATGAACATAGAGAGAGTGTTATCCTAACACATTGGGTTCTCCCTCCCCCATTATGCCCAAAGAAAAAATTCATTTTTATCTCTCTATTTCAAATGTTGAATTGTGAGCTTCAATGTCGTGAATTGGCAATGCACCGAAGATATATCTTCGTGAAGTCATACAATGATCTCTTACATGGTGGCTTAGGCCACAATCCTCTTCTCTTGAAGAGTTGGTTCTTATTTGGTTTATATTTGGATTTCATTTGAGAATTGGAAATGCACCGAAGTGAGTTGGTTTTCTTGGGAAACACACTCAATTTTTTTGGTTTTTACTTGTATGGATCTTGAAAACTTTGAGTGTAAAGTACCATCTATGTTTGTTTTTTCTAATCCCAAGCCATATATCCCATAAAAGCCAAGTTTTATAGCCACATTCATGTCCTACACGAAATCTGGATGTTTCTGGTGATTTGGGTCGGAGACTCCGGTGTGAAATACCGGATATTCTGGTCTGGCCAAAGTCTTCGACCTAAGCACGGAGATTACGGTACACTGGAGACTCTGGGGATTAGAACGGAGACTCCGGCATGGCGATTTCCACAATGTCAAAATGGGTATCGGGTGGAGGGTTTCTCACAACTCTCTTTCCACCCCGACCCCAAAGACTCCCTGTACTGCCGTCATCTCTCCAAGGCACCCTCCGGCTGCCCCCAGCCGCTGGAATCTGCCTCCGTCGGGTTCCCTCCACTCCTCCTCGAGGGGGAACGTTCCTCCCGTCCAAGATCTGCAGCATGTCTGACACGGGAATCTCTCTCCTCTTTCTCTGTCTTTTTCCTCTAGAATTTGACCTAGATGTGATTACTTTTGTATATTTAGCCCTTGTCACATGTGGTAGAACTTCCCTAGGCGAAAACGTCATATAGAAATCATCCTTAGATAGTAGTGTACAAGTTCTTGATTCTGCATCTGGAGTAACTGCAGCAGAGCCACAGACTCCGGACCCCAGGACCAGAGACTTCGGTGTGGTCTGGAGATTCCGCCCCTTGAGGCCCGAGACTCCGGTGTAAAATCAGAAACTTGTGCACATTATCTCGTGTTGGTTTCTTCCTTTTGCTTTTGTACATGCATGATTATCTTCTTGCTATTATTTTTGTTGTTTGGATGTTTTCAGGGAAAAGGACCAAAGCATCCGCATCTAACCCTCATGTCAAACCACGAAAGTCTCGTGCACATTCTTGCAACTATCTTTTCAATTATCTAGAGATTGGGAAAGTGGCTCAGGGAAGGGCTCTTGAGTCTGATCGTGCAAGGGAGGAAGCTATGGCAGAACATCAAAGGAAAGAGATAGCGAAAAAGGGTCATTTTGATCGGATCTCCACTTTGAAAGGCATGAGGAAGATTGAATATAGGGTGATGAAGGCGGAACCATTCTTTTCTATCGCTCGCACATCTAATCATCCTAACTATTGGAGGAAGGAGCAAGAGCTCATCCAGACAGAGGTCTACCACAACCTTGCCCATCCAGTATGTCAGTAGAAGGTTCTCGATTTAGATGCTCTAGGAAGCAAGGAGTACTTTGAGGAAGACATCTTGGTTACTAGGAAGCTTGGTCTCAAGAATCTAGTGAGCATACAGCAGGACTTCAACATCAAGGTTGTTCAGCAGTTATTTGCCACTGTTACCTTCACTGATGATGATGATATTTCTTTGACTTGGATGACTAGCCCTCTCAAGTGTGAATCGTCCCTCTTCTATCCGAGCTTCTTGGCTAACCTATCCATGGTGACAACTTGGGCAAGAGGATGCATGTTACTAGTGTTTCTTATGACAAGAGGAGGTTGGCTCTGCTATATGACAAGATCTCAAGTGTAGGCACCAACAAGGACTTGAAGCGTGTTTACAACATTCTCCTCCGTGTCTTTCGTTGCAACATTGCTCCTAAGTCCGCTAATGTGGATGTTATTCGCGGTGGTGTAGTGAACTTACTTCACTGTGCTTTCAAGTGCCACCATGCTGGACCGAGATCAAGCATCTTCCTGACTCTCTTCATATTCTTTCTACTCACTTTGTTGAGGATGAGGACACTCCTATGGGTGAGGCTGAGGCTCCAAGCACTAGGAGGAAGAATGCGGATCCACCTACTCGTCTTCAAGGCAAGGAAGAAGTTTAGGATGAGCTCAAAAAGCTCACATGGTTCCAGCGCAACATCTTCTGCATGACTATTGCAGTCCACAAGGAGAACCATGAGGCTTACAAGGAAAGGAGGGAAATGAAGAAGATGCTCACTACTCTTTAGGACAATGCTGGTATTGTGCATACACCTCCTCTTGAGCCTCCTTCTGAGTCTCACACCATGTCCTACAATCAGTGGATTACATCCTGGTTTCTTTGGGGTGGTTTTGATGAGGTCACTTCAGCTCCAACTTCATCTAGCAACCATGGAAATGCTCCTATGACCGAGAAACAAGAATCTCAAACTGAAGAAGAAGAGGAGTATCAGTCAGGTGATGGTGATAATGATGAGGATGCTCAGGATGATGATGATGATGAGGAGGAGGAGGAGTGTGACAGGGATGCTTGATCCTTTGGGTTGCGTGTACTGGCTCTTTTCTCCTTTGCGGTGTCTCGATGCCAAAGGGGGAGAAGTGGCTATCTAGACTACTCGGGGATTTGCAAGGGTTGCTTTGGTTTTCTTCGAAACACAAGACTTTGGACTAGATTTTCTTTTTATGGCTAGTGTCTCCTTTCATCTTAGTTGTTTTCGAGTTTCCCTTTCCTAGTGAACTTTAAATTGTTTATGGTGAGACTATGTTGTGAAGCTATCTTATGGTTGTGCTAATGTTCCCTTGTTTTACTTATCTTACCTATATGCATGCAATTGTATTGTTCACTATATGTGTTCTTGTGATGTTAGTTTGTTAAACATAAGGGGAGCTCATAAATTTGTTGTTGTGTATCATTAATGCACACATGAAGGGGGAGCCCGTCTATGTTTTACAAACCAATATCTAGCTATGATTTTCATTGCAAATACTTGTGTTGTCATGTTTCAAAAAAAATACTTGTGTTGTCATCAAACACCAAAAAGGGAGAGATTGAATGCGAAAATTCGGCCAAATCTTGTTTGGAGTGTTTGTTAACAACACTAGTATAATTATAAATGTGTTTTTATGATTCAAATTCAATTGATAAAATTACTAATGGTGGTGTGGTCTCCAAAAAGATCAAAGATAACTACACATGTTGGAGGTGCTTGAATTTATTCCAGGCCGGAGTCTCCAGTCTCCCAGACCGGAATCTCCGTTGTCATGTTTTTCCTGCAAAGAAGAAGAAGTGTGTGAGTGGTTTCACCCACTAGACACACTCTGGAAAGTGTGCATAGACTTCCCGGAGTCTCCGGTCCAGACCGGAATCTCCGGGGCACAGGGGCCGGTGTCTCCGGACTCCCGGCTGCTCCACTGCGCTCGCTGCACCCTAGACACCCTCTGTGTTTTGGTGCGAAGAAATGGCGGCAACTCTACGGAGTCTCCAGCCTGGCTGGAGTCTCCGGCCCAGCAGACCAGAGTCTCCACCTGAATATTTTCCTGCGCCAAGTCAAGATGGTGTCACCCACTGCCATGGGTGTGGAAAGTGTCCGGAGTCTTCGGTCCAGTGCGGAGTCTATGGCCCACCGGATCCAGTCTGGAATGTTTGGCAGGCCGTAGTCTCCGGCCTTTGCACTGGAGTCCCCGATGTGACTTCTGTAGAAAGCCACCAAATAGCTAGTTTTTGGGATTGGGGTATGAATACCCATCCCCTTATTCTTCCTCTAGCTAGCTCGCCCAGAATTGAATGCCCCATTGATTGACCTCACCTTGCTAGATATCCCAATCCCTCCACCAAAAACTTTTTGATCTTTGGAAGATCGAAGGAGTAGGCCCCAATCTAAATCTTCACCAACAGGTTTTCCATCCCCCCCCTCATTTTCTTGAGGGGAACTAGTCTAGGGTTTACTTGTGTGGAAAACCTAGACCTTGTTGCTATTCTTGGTAATTCTTGGTGATTTTTGGGATCCCCCAATTCGGTTGTTGGTGTGTGCCCAAGCTCGTTGTAAAGGACTCGATTTCCGGCCTAAAAGGGGATCAATAGTGGAAGGTGAACTAGGCCTTTCTGGAGAGGTTCATCGGAGGATAGAGTGAGGCCTTTGTGGCTTTGGGTAGGCCTTTGTGGTGAAACTCACACCCCTTCAACGAGACGTAATCCTCTCAAAAGGAGGAACTCGGGATTACATCCTTGTCTCTGCGTGCTTCCTTTATCGGTTACCTCGTTCCCTCTCCTCTACTTCATGTTTGTATCTTGTTTATTTTTGTTGTTGTCATATAGGTAAATTCATCGTAGTTGCATATCTAGAGAATTTACCCTTGTGTCAAGCCTTAATTTGAAGAAAAAAAATTAAAATTGGTCGTAGCACCTATTCACCTCCCCCTCTAGGTGCCCATACTATTCCTTCAACCATAAACACATAGCCCGTCTGCGACTTCGAGTCATCTATATATGTGCAGAAGCTCGCATCAACCTGTTATGTTAAGCTCATCTGTACATCCTCCATAGATAAGAAACAAATCCTTGGTTTGCTTAAGATACTTGAGGATGTTTTTAACTGCTTTCCAGTGTGCCTCTCTATGGTCACTCTGGTATCTGCTGGTCAAACTGATAGCATGTGATACATCCAGTCTAGTACATAATATGACATACACGATCGAGCCTACGGCTGAAGCATAGGGGATGTCTGACATCCTCTCCTTTTCTTTTGCCATTGTTTGAAATTGAGTCTTACTCAATGTTGTCCCTGATACCATGGGGAAGAAACCTTTCTTATTCTCTTCCATGTTGAATCTCTTCACAATCTTATCCAGGTATGTACTTTGACTCAACGCTATTAGGCGTCTGGATCTATCACGATAGATCTTAATGCCTGATACGTAAGAAGCTTCTCCCAAGTCTTTCATTGAAAATTTATTGTTCAAATACTCTTTCACGCTCTGCAGCAATTTTACATCATTCCCTACCAGTAATATGTCATCCACATATAATACCAGGAATACAACTGAGCTCCCACTCATTTTCTTGTAAATTCATGTCTCTTCTATATTTTGGAAAAATCCAAAAGCTTTGATGACCTCATCAAAGAGAAGATTCGAGCTCCGAGATGCTTACTTCAGTCCATAAATGGAACACTGAAGTTGGCATACTTTATTAGCATCCTTTGGATTATACAACTCTTTCTCAATGTTTCCATTTAGGAATGTCGTTTTGACATCCATCTGCCATATCTCATAATCTAAATAGGAAGCAATTGCTATAAAATCAGAATAGATTTGAGCATTTCTACGGGTGAAAAAGTTTCATTGTAGTTAACTCCCCTCAACTTGTTGAAAACCCTTTGCGACAACTCGAGCTTTATAGACGGTTACATTACTATCAACATGAGACTTTTTCTTAAATATCCAATTATTCTCGATGTACTTGTAGTCTTCGGAAGATCCACCAAAGTCCATACTTTGTTGTCATACATGGATTGGATTTCGGATTTCATGGCTCCAAGCCATCTCTCGGAATCGGGTCCTTCCATTGCTGCTTTGTAGGTTGCAGGTTCGTCTAGGTCATTCACCATGACCATGCCGACAACATCACCATACCAATAAGGTGTGGTACACTGTCTCAGAGACCTGCGAGGTACAATAGCTGAATCGATATCCGCTCCATCGACGGAGGACGCTTCCGGAACAACTTCCGGTGCGCTACTCTGAATTTCAAGTTTAGGGTCAATGATCTCCTCGAGTTCTTTCTTTCTTCCACATACTCCTTTAGAGAGAAACTCTTTCTCAAGGAAAGATTTTTGGCATACACGTTTTGCCTTCCTTCTTATTGTAGAAGGTATATCCAATAGTATCCTTTGGATATCCTACAAAAGTGCATTTTTCGCCTTAGGTTCGAGTTTGTCAGGCTGCAGTTTCTTAACGTAAGCCTCACAACCCCAAACCTTTAGAAACGACAACTTTGTCTTCTTGCCATCCCATATCTCATATGGTGTTGTCTCCACGGATTTGGATGATGCCCTATTTAAAATGAATGCAGTTGTTTCTAATGCATAACCCCAAAATGATACATGCATATCGGTGAGAGACATCATAGATCGCACACTATCCAGCAAAGTTCTATTACGTCGCTCCGAGACACCATTGTGTTGTGGTGTTCTTGCCGGTGTTAGTCGTGGTACAATACCACAAGACTTCAAATGAGTGCCAAACTCAAAACTCAAATACTCACCACCTCGATCAGATCGAAGGTGTTTGATTTTCTTGTTTGGTTGATTTTCTACTTCATTTTGAAACTCCTTAAATTTTTCAAATGTTTCAGACTTGTGCTTCATCAAGTAGATATACCCATATCTTCTCAAATCATTAGTAAAGGTAACAAAGTAACGATAACCATTGCGTGTCGAAACGGTCATTGGTCTACATACATCAGTATGAATGATTCCCAATAAGTCCGACGCCCGCTCCATAACACCGGAGAACAGTGTCCTTGTCATTTTTTTCATCAGGCATGGTTCGCACGTGTCAAGAGAATCAAATTCTAATGACTCTAAAATTCCATCAGCATGGAGCTTCTTCATGTGTTTTATTCCGATATGACCAAGACGTCAATGCCATAGAGTCATGGAATTATCACCACTAAGTTTCAATCTCTTGGCATCTATACTATGGTTGTGCATACTATTTTCAAGATTCAATAAGAATAAACCATTGCGCTGTGATGCATGAACATAGAAAATATCATACATAGAAACAGTACAACCATTTGATACTGATTTGAATGAATAATTGTCTTGTAACAAGCAAGACCCACTGAGCCCATAATAACATTTATTCAACATTAAAACTAATCCTGACGGTAGATGTAGAGGGAGCATGCTGACGGCTATCACATCAACTTTATTGCCATTCCCAACACGCATCGTCGCCTCGTCTTTTGACAGGTGATATGTCCAAAACGTATCTACTTTTGTGAACACTTTTGTTATTGTTTTCCTCTAAACTTGTGAGTTTTGGATGCAACTAACACATACTAACATTTTTTTCAGCAGAATTACCATGGTGTCTCGTTTTTATGCAGAAAATCAACTTTCAAGAAAATGCCCGGAAAAGATCCTGAAGTTCTTATTTTACCCGAAGACCCCCGGAGCCAGAAGATGAGCAGAAGAGGGGCCAGGAGGGGCCCACACCACCTAGTGGCGTGCCCCCCTAGGACATTCCACCACATGGTGTGGCCGCCTCGGGCGCCCCCTCGTTCTCCCCTTTCAACTACATATACCTCTCGACCTAAAAACCCAAGGGGGTTCATCACATTCGAGAGAGAAAACACCAGAGAGCCGGCGCCACCTTGAAACCCAATTCAGGGATCAGAAGTTCCTGTTCTGGCACCCTTCCAGGACGGGAATTTGGAGGAGATCAGCGCCATCATCATCTCCACCACTTCTCCATCGACCATCCATGATTCCCCATCCATGTGAGTAATCCCCGATGTAGGCTGAGAGGGATGGTAGGGATTGGATGAGGTCGTTCATGTAATAATGCCAGATTGTTAGGGCATGGTGCCTAGTATCTGTTGTTAGTGCTATCTATCGTCGTTGCAACTTGTTATGCTTAATGCTTGTCACTAGGGACCGAGTGCCATGATCTCAAATTTGAACATGTTATTTTTTCATGAAGATAATTATGTTTTTTATCATACCTGCAAGTTGTTTACACATATCGTTGTCCGGAACCCGAGGCCCCAATGTGATAATAATTGGGATAACCGGAGGGGATGGCTATGATGTGAGGATCACATGTGTTCACGAAGTGTTAATTCTTTGCTCCGGTGCTTGATTAAAAGGAGCACCTTAATTACCAGTAGTTTCCCTTGAGGCCCCGCTGCAACGGGCTGGTAGGACAGAAGATGTTTTGCAAGTTTCTCATTGTGAGCACGTACGACTAAATATGGAACACATGCCTATGGGTACCTAGTACTTGGATGTTTTATTATTATTTATCTGCAATTGCCCATGTTTTGATCATTATATGAACTATCTTATCCATGCAACGCCCGTTCATCCGTCCCTATGCCTACGGTATTTTAATCTTGCTGTTTCTTACAATTACTACCGTTGTTTCTATTTTATTCCTGCTGTTATTTTACTATTGCTACTAGTATAAAACTATCGCTACTGATAAACTATTGCGAGCAAGTCTACTTCCAGGTGGAGCTGAATTGACAACTCATATGTTAATCCTTATAAATATTCTTTGGCTCCCCTTGTGTCGAATCAATAAATTTGGGTTTTACTTCCCTCGAATACTGTTGCGATCCCTCTATACTTGTGGGTCATCAAGACTATTTTCTCGCGCCGTTGTCGGGGAGCATAACTTCCTTTATAAGCTCACTTGAACGTGATATTGTTCCCTGCAAATTTTTCATCATGGGTAAAACTCGTGACGGGAAAGTCTCCATACTACCATCCGCTACAAGGAGAGGTACAACTCTGAACACATGTGTTGCTCTTGATTCGCCATCTGTAATGACTGCACTTCTTACACCACCACATACACATGCTACACATGATGATAATTCTCTTGAGTTTGAAAATGCTTCTGATAAATTTGATGATGCTCTACTGTGCTTGATGAGACTGGTTCATTGGGTCCTTGTTTAGATACTACATATGCTAGAGCTAAACAAATCAAAAACACTGAAATTCCTGATGAAAATACTGGTACACCTGTTAATTAACCCAAGTCTAGAGAAAGACCTAGTGATGATCTTGAGGAAACTTACATTGAACTTGATGATGACTTTATTGAAGAATGTCATGCTACTACTAGTGCAAGTGCTATTACTAGTCTTCTTGGAAGACGTGTTGTTAGATATAAACCGTCTCCTGGTGCTAAGTTTGCTACATCTCCCATAAATATTAGAGATAAGGATTATGATTTCTCTCTAGATTTATCTTATATATCTATTGTTGAGGGAGAACCTTTTGTGGAACTGAAAATGAAAGTGTTGTAGGACATATGAATGAGCTCTCATCTTTGAGTAGTTTATTTTCTGATTATATTAAGAAACACAGTTACTTTGTTGCTAAATTTTTCCTTTCTCATTGAAAGATGAAGCTACAACTTGGTTTAATAATTTGTCACCTATATCCATTGATAGGCCTATTGGTTTGGTTAATGCTTTCTTTCAGAAATATTTTCCTGCTAGTGCTCAACATGTTGTTTTGCAAAGAATCTTTAACTTTAAGAAAATTGAAGGAGATAAAATGCCTGAATCTTGGTCAAGATTTTGTTCTTTACTTAGAGCTAGCCCTGGACATTGTCGCACCCGGACTTCTAGAGGATACTCACCGTACGAACTGAACAGTATTTTGATTGGATTACGGGGCTTACCGGCACCCGCATCTCTTACGAGTAGGCCAACACTTATGTGTGACAACCAATCTTTACTATTCACCGTCGATGTAAACTATCCCGTAGAAATCAGGACACTACCATTGACGTACTTCATACCATACACACATGGTACGTCAACGGCTTTGAACAAGATGATAACACAACAAATCTCTAAGACACAAAAGATTGAAATAAGTTGCAAATGGCCCTCACTAGGGCAGAGATAGCAAATACAATCATCCAGAGGACACATGTCCCAACATAACATCATTACAACTCAGCGGAAGCATTCAAGGGGTCTGAGTACAGACAAATCCAAATAGGCTTAAGAAGCCGGGAATGAAAAGAAAACGGAGCCCATCCACGATGTCTCGGATCCTGCCCGGGTCCGCTACCTACTCGTCAGCAGCCTCGTCAAACTCCACGTAGTAGCCATCACGGGGATCCTCGTAAGCGTAGTCTGCGGAAACCACAGCCCCAAAGGGGTCAGTACATAAACGTACTGGCAAGCAAGACTCACAGTTCACCAAAGTGTAGCCCGTCAAAACCAAGCACAGATGCCTTGGGATCAACGGAAGAAAGGGTATAAAAGATGCTGCAACTGGCTGCACTAACCAACTACAGAGCATACTACAACTTCCGGTCTAACAGGAAGGGATAAGATAGCGTATCGTAACCAACTATAGCTAACCACCAATCAAACCCATCCTGGATCTCGCCCCTTATCCAAAGAAGCAATCCGAGGATAACTCACACAGTTGGATTAATGATGTATCAACTGGTTGTGTCAATAAGCCTATTACTAGTCAAGTTATCATTAGTTAGGTGTAAGTTGTTCTGAGTACTTGTTAGCCAGTACTTTCACCAAGTTAACCATAACCGCGGAAAACACGGCTTCTCGAGAAGATTTATCCCTGCAGGGGTACACCAATTTGGCCGTACACGTAAGAATAACCCGCCAGATGGGAAGGCCTTTCCCACCAAGCGGGGCACTCAACACAACTCAACTCTTCTTCGCATCAAGACCAAAGCACCACGTGCTGTGCGTGCGCGGCTAATCGAGCCCCACGAAGAAAAGGGGACCCTCATAGCACTGGAAGACCACGCCGCCCTAAATGCCGACTACAAAAGTTCCACCCTGGCCTCGGGTTCGTACCTGCATATGCGTGCATCAAATGGAAAGCCCGAACTAGGTGTGGTGATTTGGACGAGACGCGAATCGAATCAAATTGAGGGGGGCGCCCATACACGCTTCCCACATGCGGATAGTGCGCTCATCATGGATCAGTAGACAAGACCCTTTTCCTATTAGGGTCGACACTAGCAGGCCTCAAAACCACGCCGGGCCTCCTGCCGGTGCCTTATCAACAATTTATTATTACCTCAAATAAACAGGTTGTTGTTTAACAGCGAGCCCCAGAATATAAACAGATATGATAACAGAAAGTAACTGGTAACAGACTCGAGCGAAAACAACCCTAAGCATGCTAGTAAGACACGGGCCCAAGCAACGGGGTTATAAGACTGGAGGTGAGGCAATATCAGGGTTCAGGGTATCATGTGATAGGTTCGTAACAGAAGCAACGATACATATGGCTAGCAGAAATAGACAACGGAAAGTATCGGTAACCAATGTTGAAAGGAACACAATGGTTCATGTGAGTGATAACTTGCCTGCAAACCCAGCAGCCTGGTACTGAGCTAGATCCTCAGAAGGGGTGCTGTAAAGATCGTCAGTCTCAACGTCGTCGTCTATCCGAGAAGAAGCAAACAAACAATACAGGAAAAATAAACAATCAATATCATGGCTTGGTGCACAATCATGGGATGATGCATGTCAAGTTTAATGGATGCACCAAAATAAACTAATTGACATGGTAACACAATTTAAATGGACACATATGCAATTTTGAGTTGCATATGAAAAGCCCATGGATTTTGGTTAGATTATTTGTTTTCCAACTGATCAACAGGTGAAGGTGGATTAGTATGATGCATGCATGAGGAAAACAACAAAATAACAACAATAGAACCAATTTGAAATGAGGTTTAGCAATTTAGAATTTTATTTATTAAGTTAAGGAATTTTTTGGTTCCTTAAAGGTGACACACAAGTATTTGTTGTTTTCAACCATTTAAATTGTTCAAAACAAATAACAACATTCATATTTGAAAAGATCATGAAATTTTGGGTGGATTACATGTTTCAAATATTGAAAAAGGAATTAGGATGAATTTATTAGGCCTTAAACAAAAATTAAAAAGTTTTAAATGAATTTAAAACAAGCATGAATTTTAATTGAATTTTATTTGTTCAAAACATAAATTCAAACTCATATTTGAAAAGTTTATACTTTTCTAGTTTGAAAACATATTTTGCATGTTCAAAAATAATTTAAATTGAGCAAGTTATGAATTTAGCAAAATTAAATGAATTAAACAAGGTTTAAATTATTTAGGAAATTTTAATTATTCAAAACAGGAAACAAAATTTGTATTTGGAAAGATGATTTGAAATGGTATGGAAAACATATTTTATTTGCATTATTTGGATTAAGTATGAATTAGTTATTGAATTTAGAAATTTGCATTTAAATTATTTGAATTTGAAATTTAAATGCATTTGGAATTTTCAAAACAGTACACAAATGGATTAGTTAGATAGATAATTAAATTTGGATCGGCAAACAAATATAACTTTTATTAATTGGAGTTATATTTTAAAAGTTATTCAAGTTTTAAATTTAGGGGTCAATCTGCAATTTTAAAAAGGATTGTTTTTGAAACAGAAATGTGCAAAACCATTTGTTACCGTGCAGTGCGCTAGCCACAGCCACTGCACGTGGTCCTGGGGGGACAGCGTGGCACTGTGCGTGCTTGCGTGGCCACCAGGGTCACTGCCTGGTAGACCCTGCCTGTCAGCCACTGCGAAAAAAAGGTTGGTTTTATTCGAGCCGCGAGGGATCGAACCCACGCCTTCGCTGCGCGCTGCGTTAGACTGAACCAGTGCGGTGTGTGCGTTTCGTTGTCAGTAGACGCGATGCAGAGAGGAAATACTTCAGATCCAAGTGTTAACTGAAGATGACTGACGCGCGCATCTCTGAACATTTGACAGATAACGACGCCGGCGGCGAGCCGTGGCTGCTTCGATCTGGTGCGTGCGTGAGAGGATGGATGCGTGCGCAAGCAGGAGAGTAACAGAGAGGAGGAGGAGACCACGCTGCTCACCAACGGTGTCGTGGAAGCAGAGGCGCGATGATGACTGCTGACGGAGGCGACGGCGGCGTGGACGAAGACGGCGGCGCAGATCCAGTCGTTGTCGAGCTCGTCGCCGGTGTCCAAACTGGAGAGGAAGATGAGGTGGTTCGTTTCCAGTACTAAGCTAGGTGGGTGGATCTCCATGGCGACGGCGGCGTGGACGGATTCAGTCGTGATATCTCCGGTGGTTGCAGCGGCGAGGGGAAACGGTGGCAGAGAGGAGCAATTGGCGGCGGAGGCGAGGGAACAGGGACCTAGGGGGCTAGGGTTGGCGGCTCGAGGTCCGTAGGGGCCTATATAGGCACGGACGTCGATGGGATGCCGTCGGCGCGCGATGGCTGCCGCCGTGGCAGTCTCTGATGCGCGGCCGTACAGAAACAGACGACGCGGGCGGCGCTGAAGGGGTACCGGGCCAGGTGGGCTGCTGCGCGCGAGGAGAAGAAGTGGGCTGCGCGCAGCCCACTGCCCCTGGCTCCTTTCCTTTTCTTTTTAAATTTTCCTTTTCTGTTTTTTTTGTAGAGTTTGGATTTGGAAGAAAAAGGTGAGATTTAAGTTAGTAAAAAATTTATAAAAATTAGGTTAAGCTATTTAGAACAATAGCAAACAAATGCCAAGATTTGTTTTCAAAAATTTTGAGATTTGCTTGCTATTTGCATTTGACCCAAATTTGAATGAATTTTAATATTAATTAAACCTTAATGAAAACAAACATTTTAATAGGGTGACCCCTATGGTTTAATTTGATTAATTGAGTTGATTTGAATTGGAGATTTTCATAAACTCAAGTTGGGTGCTGATTTGAAGATTTGATTTGAATTTGAAATGATTTGGAATTAATTGATTGAATTAATTGTTTGATTACAACCATCATTTTAATAAGTGAGCATTATGGAATTATTTGGAAACAAAATGAGGTTTTGATTTGCATTTCTTTATTTGAAAAAGATTGTAACATGACAAGTATGAAATAAACATTTGAAATTGTTTGAGTTTCATTATGAAAACAAATAAGAACAGATGCAAACAGAAAGGAAACAAATGCAATGAGGATGATGACATGATGCATTGCTTTAATTAAACAAGAAATAAAACAACTAGGGAGTTTTTCATACTTGGGATGTTACAGACATCAATTACCTAAAATGAACTCCTTGATATATTTTATAATGGACTAACTGTTGAATCTAGGACATACCTGGATAGTTGTGTTGGTTGTGTTTTCAGGAAAAGAACTCTAGAAGAAGTTGAGGAATTATTGGCTAATATAAGCATAAATCATGATGATTGGACTATACCTGAACCAACACCAACACCAAAGAAGAGATGAATGATTGAATTAAATGATGAAGTGACGAGGGAAGCCAAGAAATCTCTCAAAAAGAAGGGTATTAAATCTGAAGATGTGAAGAATCTACCACCTATGGAAGAATTATGTAAACCAATTCCTCATCCATCCACAGTTGAGGTACACTCTCTCCAGTATTTTGATAATAGAGATGTTCCCAATTCTAAACCACCTGATCAATTCTTACATGAATTTGATAATTATGTTGTTAACCAAGATAACTTTAATATGAGAATGCAGAATCATCTAATGGAAAATTCTAGAACTATTTCTAATTTGCATGGTATTATTTAGAGAACCTCTAATGATGTTAAAATTCTTGTTAAACATTTCCATATGGTTAAAACTCAAATTGATCAACTCACTAAGGTGCAAAAAGATTTGCTAGCTAATGCTTGTAGAGAAAAACATGTTTATGAAATAAGCACTAGAAGTGGTGTTTCTACTCAGGATCGTTTGTATCCTGAGGGACATCCTAAAAGAATTGAACAAGATTCTCAACAAGCTAAAAACAACAGTACTCCTTCTAAGAAAAAAGAAGAAGAAACATAAAACTGTTGTAGAATCGCTTGAACTTGCTAAAGATCCAAGTAATATATCTGTCTGGGATGCTGAAACTAAAAGTGGTAATGATAAGAGTGATGCTTCTGATAAATAAGTTGATTTTGAACCTGAAAAGCAAACTAAAAAAATGCAAAACACACTAAGGAGGATTTCGTTGCTAATAAACATGGTAATGAGAGAGAACCTTGGGTACAAAAATCAATGCCTTTTCCTAATAACAAGCTTTGTGATTGGATGAAACCTTTGTTTTTGCAAATTCCATTAACTTATGCTATGAAATTGCTTCCTTATTCAAAATATATGAAAGATATTGTCTCTAAAAAAAGGAAGATTCCTAATGAGAAAATTTCCACTATGCTTACTAATTACTATTTTAATGGTAAAGTCCCAAAGAAGCTTGGAGATCCAGGTATACCTACTATTCCATGCTCCATTAAAAATAATTATGTTAGAACTGCTTTATGTGAATTGGGGGCAGGAGTTAGTCTTATGCCTTTCTCTCTTTATAAAAGACTTCTTCTAGAAAAAATAATACCAACGGATATATATATTTGCAAATGGATGACAAATCTACTGCTATTTGTATGGGTATATGCGAGAATGTTCCTATTCAAGTGGCTAATAACTGTTTAATATTAACTGACTTTTTTGTGTTGGAAATGCATGAAGATGATAGTATGTCTATTATTCTTGGGAGACCTTTTCTTAACACTGCAGGGGCTGTTATTGATTGCAACCAAGGAAAAGTAACTTTTAATGTTAATGATAAAGACCATACATATTATTTTCCCAAGAAGATTGATAGGAAATATGGTCTAAATTCAGTTCAAAATATTGAGACCATCAAGATTGGAGAATTTATTGTCCTATTCCAATGCCACAGAAAGAATATGAAATTGTTATGATTGGGACCATGTATATCAAGGTTGAGGTAACATAATCATTTAGTGAAATGCAAAGTGTTGTTTCATGAAAAAATGGTTTGGTAACCAGACTTGATCAACCTTGTTAACAAAGTGATTTTGAATGAAGAAAACAATGTTTTCACTATGAGTTAATTTTCCCTACTTATGTTTTCACAATGTTTTCACCATGATACTTTAGTTAACTTATGTTTTTAGCACCCACAATCATGTTTTCACCTTGTTTACTGCTGTTACTCATGTTTTCACCATCCCCACTCATGTGTTTACTATGTTTTTTATATGTTTCCTATGCTTATTTCTTATTAGTGTGTCTTAGAACTTTTGTAGCTTTGTTTCTGGTTTTTTTTCATCATTCCATAATTGTTTTCCTGGTTTATAATCATTTAACTAATTCTGGAATTACTCGAAAATAAAGTTTCTCTACTTTTTTTTATAAAAATTGTATTAAATTTTTACGTTGAAAATGGGGCAGAGAGGCACCTTGGGCTACCTAGGGGGGCACCATGCCACCACACCACCTGCTGGCACGGGGAGGCCCTAGGGCGCGCCAGCACATGGTGTGGGCCCCCTGGCCCTCCACTTTCTCTCCTTCTTGCCAAACACTCCTCTCTCTCCACCAAACTCGAAAACATTGCTCAAACCTGAGTTCTTACTGTTCTTCCTCGTGAATTTTCGATCTCCTTGCTCAACACATCTTTATTGCTGAAATTTGGAGCATTTTCTCTCCGGTATGTGACTCCTCCGATTATCCAAGTAGAATTTTGTTTAGTGGAGTATTTCTTGAGTATTTTGGTACTGTAGGTGACAGGTTATGTGAGTTTGCATGCTTGATTTGTGTAAAAATAAATTAGTTTTGATGCATGTATATCCCTCTTACAAGTCTCTATAGTAGTTTCTATCATATAGTTGCTTGAAAATCAATTTTGTGATGATTGTGGAAAATTCCAGAAAAGGAAGATGCATAACTACATATTTGGAGAAATATTTGAGAGTGATCCACCTAGGAGGTCAAGGCCTTCAAGATCAGCTACTCTGTTGAGATCATCTTACAATGAAAATCTCATTGCATCGAGTATTGATGATGCGGGGGATGATTGAGATGCACATCCATCTACTTTCCCTTGTTTTAACTTTTTGAATGATGCAGGTATCCTTGATGATTTCTTGCTTCTTATTAGCAGAGTTGTTCTAACCGATTATATGAATGATTAAAGCGCTCAATATGCTATACTAACCAAAACTTTTGTTGAGAACTTTACTTTGGATAACTCCTCTTATAACCCATCTATTGCTTTCAGAATCCATGATAGGACTTTCACCATGCCATTGGCAAGATTTTGCAGCATCATAGGTATTAATACAACTGGGACAGCGAGGAGGATTCAAGGACGACCTGCTGATTTGCTGGAGCTCTACCGAGGGGTGACAAATGACGATGACCGCGTAGCTCAGCTCGTCAAGATAAGAAACATTCAACTCCCAGTCATTAGATACTTTACTTACTATCTTGCTACTATTGTTCTTGGTAGGGAAAACACTAGTAATATTTCAAATTACCATTTAGCTTTTCTGGCTGCTGCATTTAATGATAATCATAAGTATAACCTTGGTGCTCTCATTGCTCGCCGTTTAGCTGCTAGAGGACCCATTTATGGGGGTATTATTGCTGCACGTATTATAGCTGCTCTTGGCCTTTCTGTTGCTCCCATTGATGTGTTATTAGCCCCACAAAGACTTGATATTGCTGCCATGAAAGCTCGTCATTTTGTTACTGCTAACTCTAGTGCTGGAAATCTAGTCTATAGAGTTTTATTTACTAATGGAGATGAAAGGGAAGTTCCTTTTTCCACAGGCTGGTTTGTTTAGTATTCGTAGAGGTCCGTAGTCGCGCCCAAAGGAGGAGCTGGACGAGCAGCTATGTTTGCTTGATTTCCATGTGCAGCACGACCCCGAGTATCAGCCAAGATGCGCCCTCTAGGACTACACAGTGCATTACACCGGGGCATCCTCGAGTTCATATCAGGAGGATGGCCCTTCCTCGTCGCACTATGGGGGCGCCACTTCTTGGCCCTCTTGGGATTGATCTCCACTTTGGCCAAAAGCCTAAGCTTGGGGGGAGGTATGCCGACATCACACTTATTTACATATTATGTTTCTGTCTGTTCTTTGTATATCCATGTTTTCGTTTCTTTCTTTACTTTGGTTTTTAGTGTTTGTTTCCGCTTTCCAAAATGCAAAAAGACCAAAAATATTTTTGTTGTTTCTCTTTATTTGTTTCTTTGGTTTCTATTGTTAGTTTGTTTTACTCTCTAGTTTCAGTTTAATATTCAAAAACCCAAAAGGTTTGGCTTTGTTTGCGTTTTTCCTTCTCTTCTTGTTTTAAATTCGAAAACCCAAAAATATTTGTTGGTCTTCTTTGGTTTTATAAAGTTTGATGCACAGGAATTTTGCTACCTTAGGACCATTATAGTTACGGCCTCCGTTCACCGGGGCTTCGGTCGCCGGCTTCCCTGTCATCAGTCCACCAACTTCCTTGACCTTCCGCACTGAGCAGGCGTCAGTGGCTCAAGTAGTAACTAATTTCCAAGAGGAGGGGGCCATGGAATACACTATTGTAGTAGGTGAAATGGCGGATTCACCTGCTACATTACAATACCTCGCTCCTTATACGGGAGCAGCCCCGGCTGAGTATTTTTTGTACCGCGAACGGCATACTTTGATAATTTATGATGATCTCTCCAAATAGGCACAAGATTATCGCCAAATGTCCTTTCTAATAAGAAGACAACCCTGGTCGTGAAGCTTATCCAGGGGATGTTTTTTATTTGCATTCACGCCGTTTAGAAAGAGCCGCTAAATTAAATTCTCGAATAGTCCTCCGTGACTCTGTTGGAGCTTGGTTATCATTTTATATCATTCAATCCACACAAGTGAAGAGCAATAATGACGATTTATGACAATTCAAGTTGTGGTGAGAGGCTGGTATGAACTCTATTTGTTTTCATTTTTGTACATATGCTCATCCATGTGGACATGCTTAGTTTGTTCGTGTAAGGTGTATGTTATTTAATGGATGCTTAGTAGTTCGTTCTCTCTCATGATCAGTTCCGATTTACTAATAGTAGATAGCATGTCGTATAAATGTTTGCTTGCATTGTTTTATTCATAGAAGGGTATGCCATTGTGGTATCTCCCTCTGAATGTTTCACTTGAATTGACTTGGCACATGCTCACGCATGCATAAGACTGAAAACAAAAAGTCAATGAAGCCTTGATGATTTATTTTGCCTCAGAGTATTTGTATCACTTTTATGTCCCCCGTTAATTTGTTTTGTTGCAAGCATGATTATGACAGTTGTTGCTCTCTTGATTGTCGCTCCTAGTCTATTTATAGCCTTCACTTGTACTGAGTATGAGCTCTACTCATACATCCAACTCCCCAAAACCAAAATTTTCAAATGTGTCCACCATACCTACCTATATGTGGTATTTAACCGTCACTCTAAGTAAATTTTCATGTGCTACCTTTAAAACCTTCAAAATACTTCTCATTTTGTGACAATGTTTTAGATCATAAGGAAGTAGTAGTTGGGTTTGTTATCTTCCGTAATAATTGAGTACCCCGAATTGCATGCTTCATCTGCTCATCACTAATTTTGCAAAGAGCTGGTTAGACCATTCTAACATCAAAAAGCTAAACAAATAAATAGGCACTCCTCCATGGTATGAGATTGTTGGTAGGCACCCAAGGGTTGAGTTAGCCATGGTTTGCGAAAGCAAGGTGGGGAGGAGTGTCATACTATATAAAGAGCATGCTATAAATGCTTAATATAAATAATTCGGAACCTCTCTCAACTTGATTAGTATGGAAGATAACAAGAACTCTATTACCATTCGTTCACATGAACAATCACCTCCCAAAATCATTTTACGTATGTTTTATATAAAATAAAAAGGTCTAGCACATGTTAATCCCTGCTTCAATCTACGAAGGGCCTTTCTTTTACTTTTATGTTGAGTCTTCACCCTCTAACTTTACGCACCTTATTGAGAACATATCTGTCATTCTTACTGTAATGTGCTTGTCCCAGAACACGGTTGATTGTGGTATAACTTTGATGCTTTTATCTTTGATATCTTTACCTCTAGTCTTCACTTGAACCTCAGAGGTGCCCTGTCATTTATGTTTTGCTCCACTATCAAGGTCAAGCGAGATACCACTTTATCATATCTTATTATGAATATTGCAATCTTGCAAATTGATATATTTCATGTTGCTTATTATTAGTGTGTTGGTATATCTTCATGGTTTGCAGAACTATTAGGTGACTTTATTTGCATACTTCCTATTATGAATTTCCTAAGCACTTGATCATATAGTGAGAATATTTACATCATATGAAAAAAATGTGTTCGTAAAAGTTCTTTTATCGCACTCAATTGTTAACTGAATTGCTTGAGGACAAGCGATAATCTAAGCTTGGGGGAGTTGATACGTCCAAAACGTATCTACTTTTCCGAACACTTTTGTTGTTTTTATCCTCTAAACTTGTGAGTTTTGGATGCAACTAACACATACTAACATTGTTTTCAGCAGAATTGCCCTGGTGTCTCGTTTTTGTGTAGAAAATCAACTTTTAGGAAAATGTCCGAAAAAGATCCCAGAGTTCTTATTTTACTCGAAGACCCCCGGAGCCAGAAGATGAGACGGAGAGGGGCCAGGAGTGGGCCACACCAACTGGTGGCGCGCCCCCCTAGGCCGTGACGCCACATGGTGTGGCCGCCTTGGGTGCCCCCTAGGTCTCCCCTTTCAACTACATATACCTCTTGACCTAAAAAACAGAGGGGGTCGTCAAATTCCAGAGAAAAAACACCAGAGTGCTGCCACCACCTCGAAACCCAATTCGAGGATTAGAATTTCTTGTTCTGGCACCCTGCTAGGACAGGGATTCGGAGGAGATCATCGCCACCACATCTCCATCAACCATCCATGATTCCACCATCCATTTGTGAGTAATCACAGTTGTAAGCTGAGGGGGATGGTCGGGATTGGATGAGATCGTTCGTGTAATAATGCCAGATTGTTAGGGCCTGATGCCTACTATCCGTTGTTAGTGTTTTCTATTGTTGTTGCAAATTGTTATGATTAATGCTTGTCAGTAGGGACCGAGTGCCATGATCTCGGATTTGAACATGTTATTGTTTCATGAAGATAATTATGTTTTTGATCATACCTGCAAGTTGTTTACACATATCGTTGTCCGGAACCCGAGGCCCCAAAGTGACAATAATTGGGATAACCTGAGGGGATGGCTGTGATGTGAGGATCACATGTGTTCATGGAGTGTTAATGCTTTGCTCCGGTGCTTTATTAAAAGGAGCGCCTTAATTACCAGTAGTTTCCCTTGAGGCCCGCCGCAACAGGATGGTAGGATAGAAGATGTTGTGCAAGTTTCTCATTGCGAGCACGTACGACTAAATATGGAACACATGCCTATGGGTACCTAGTATTTGGATGCTTTATTATTATTTATCTGCAATTGCCCATGTTTTGATTATTATATGAACTATATTATTCATGCAACGCCCATTCATCCATCCCTATGCCTACAGTATTTTAATCCTGTTATTTCCTACAATTGCTACCACTGTTTCTATTTTATTCCTGTTGTTATTTTACTATTGCTACTACTATAAAAATGTTGCTACTCATAAACTGTTGCGAGCAAGTATACTTCCAGGTGCAGCTCAATTGACAACTCATTTGTTAAGGCTTATAAATATTCTTTCACTCCCCTTGTGTCGAATCAATAAATTTTGGTTTTTTATTTCTCTCAAAGACTGTTGCGATCCCCTATACCTGTGGGTCATCAACATGCGCCATTCATTCCGCAACTCCCTCTGCGAGTTACATATGTGAGCAACAGAACCGGTATCAAATACCCAAGTGTTACTTTGGGCACTGGTAAGGTAAACATCTATTACATGTATATCACATATACCTTTCTCTCTGTCGGCAAACTTCCCGGCCTTCTTGTCTGCTAGGTACTTGGTGCAGTTGTGCTTCTAGTGACCATCTCCCTTGCAGTAGAAGCATATCACACCGGGCTTTGGCTTGGGGCCAGACTTGGGAGATCTGAGATTAGCAACAGCCTTGCTGCTCTTCTTGGACTGCCAATTCCTTCCTTGCCCTTGGTGCCAGATTTCTTGAAATCCACGGCCTTGTTGACCATCAACACCTTGTGCTCCTTCTTGATCTCAACCTCAGCAGTTTTGAGCATCACGAATAGCTTAGACTGCTTCTTGGTCATCCCGTGCATGTTGTAGTTCATGAAACACCCTTTTATAGCTAGGTGACAACGATTGCAACACCTTGTATTTATCCATCTCATCTGGGATTTTGCAATCCAAAGCATTGATGCGGGTAACGTAGCCAGACGTTTTGACTACGTGCTCACTAACAGTATTGTGCTCTTCCATCTTTGCTGAGAAGAACGCCTCAGATGCTTCATACCTCTTAGCCTTGGCTTTTGGTTCAAAAACCACCTTGAGATCAGTGATTATCCCAAATGCACTCATAGTCTCAAAGCGTTTTTTAAGGTCAGTCTCCATGGCACAGAGCATGCCACTCTAGACAAAAGAGGAGCCATCGGCATTGGACTAGTAGACTCTCTTGTCATCCTTGGTGACGGAGTTAGTAGGCTGATCACCTATTGCGGCCTCAAGAATGTAGGCCATCTTGTGGGGAGTGAGGAGACTCCTCAGATTACGGAACCAGGACATTAAGTTTGAAATGTTGGTCTTAACCTTTTCTTTCTCAAGGAATGCGCCTAGCTTGAAAGTGGGGCGAGACATCTACAATGGCATTTGCAAGATTTAAGACTTTTGTTCATAATATTGGGTTCATGTTTTTTAAATTGAAATATATGACACACACACACACGGATATATATATATATATATATATATATATATATATATATATATATATATAACACGAACTCCCACTTAAACAAACATCATTCACTTTGTTTTAGTGATCACACGACCCCCGTCCACCATACCTCCCCCAATCGTCACGACCATTGGTATAGTTTTCGAGGTAGACAAAACATGTCAGTTGCATCATCCATGCAACTCGTGCTCAACCTTTAGATCTTCTATGTTCCGAGGCCATGTCTGTACATGCTACGCTTTCCAATTTAACCTTAGTGTATCTGACTGTGCATAACATGTCTTGCACCCGCTATGCGAACGCAGAAGGAAGTAACCGATCGTCACAACCCACTTTCCTACCGCAGACTTTCTTGTCGGTGCCACACTGATGACTCCCAAGTGCAGAAGATCAATTGTAGTACCTTTCGATAAGTATTTGAGTGTCGAACCCATGAGGAGCTGAAGGTAAGCTATCTATTCTCTAAAGCCCTATAACCCTCTTATATGGCTGTTTATGCAAAGCAATAAGTTTGACTAAAAGGAACTAACTAATTAAAAGCAAGTGACGTGGAGTGTGGTTTGTCTAGTAACTAGTGAAGCAATTTTAAAATGCAAGTTTCTAAGCAAGTTTCACAAGTAGCAAGCAGCAAATATCTCAAGTATCTCAAGGGAGCAAGTGTTCTAGCAATAGGTGTTTCGTTCGTGTGGTTGTCACAATTAGTGAAGCACATGTTTCAGTCTTAGTTGTTTCTTCTAGAAAGGAGCCATGAATAGGTATAGTCAAGTAAATGATCTCCAACCCCTTATGATGGATCATGTGGCCAAGTAAATGACTGCACAAGATTGATTAAGACATAAATTCCCACCATAGCCTTACGTTCTAAGGTCCCCTAAATATATCCCCCAATAACTTAACTTTGTGGCTCGGTCTCAGGTTACTGTCACTCCCAAGTCACCACCACTCCATTATGCTACTGGTGATCACCTTACATGCATTCCCCAACATATGCGTGCACTCATATATTGTACATAAAGACAATCATAGAAGATAACAAACTTGTATGCAACCAATCAACGAACTATTTCACCATTGCCAAGAACAATTCACTACTCAAACATAGACGGGGAGACACAATACATCAAGGGAATATAGTATTGCATCATACATCGTGTTTGCCAAGATATTACAGTGGAGAGATGGAGCTGATCTTGCTATAGATGTTGATGATGAACACGCCGGAGAGGGGTGGAGCCCTCCGGGGGTGATCCCGACGGTGTTTCCCCCCTCCGATCTTCTCCGGCGGCAGCCTTCTGTCTCTCTGTTTCGTGGTTTCGTCTCTCGGCGCCGCCTCCTCCTCGAAAAGGCCAGGGGACCCTTTATATAGTCGTTTTTAGGTCACGAGACACTCGGGAGAAGAAAGATCGACGGCATCGGAGCCACGGGGGAAAAAAGGGGGCCTCTCACGCGGCCAAGGAATCTGGCCGCGTGGAGGGTCCTCTTTGCCACCTGGTTGGCCTTTTGGCCCTCTACTTTGGCCCATGGTCTTCGTCTTGAAAATTCTGAACCGTGCTCTTTGGTCTTGCCCTTTTTGGAGTCCCGAAGCTCCCGGAAAGTCTGAAACACTAAAAGGTACGTTTTCTGGAAAAACAGGGTTAGAACCAAAAGAAGGGGGATTGTTTAGAAAATCCCCCAAATCATTATAAAACATGAATATAAGTTGCTAATATGTAGGAAAAACAAGTAATAACATGCAAAGTTCATGTATGCATTTTACATGCATCAACATCCCCAAGCTTAACCCATGCTCGTCCTCGAGTATGAAGGTGATAAAACTAACATGGACTTTGCATATTGAAACAATCATGGGATATCAAGGAGGATTATTCATGCTACATATAATCAAATGATTAATACTAGAAATGAGTAGCAATATACAATTCATGTTGTAAGAAATATCAAATATGCAAGCAAAGATGCTTCATGAAAGTTCACAAAGTGTATAATGAAATAAAAGCACTATGGACCAAATGCATACACAAAATGAAAAATAAAATCCTATATTGGTCAAGGAATAGCATAATGGAAAATAGAAAATATGGTGGACACTTTGGAGAAAATTTAGTAGAGGTAAAACATGATCAAGTCTTATTTCGCCTCTAAATTATTCAACTAAAATTACTAATTGAAATGTGGTATCCAATTATCTAGGACTCTCATTGCCCCTTTATCACTAGCATCTTAAATGGTGAATGTTGAAGTAATGTGAATGACAAGGTGGTTGAAAGCCTCATGCCCCGTGAGTGTGAAAACCTACTCCATGATTACTCAACTTAAGATTCCTAATAAGCTTTGTACAATCATAATAAGTATTAATGACATCATAGAGAACCGCAAAGAGGTACCTCTTGCCCCATTACATGGAAACAAGCCCATGTCACAATGACAAGACAAACAAACGGAGTAGACTCATCATCCTTTTTATTTTCATTCACTATTATGCATAGCTTCTTATTTTATTGTAGGATGTGTTGTAGAGTCACTCAAGCTGTAAGTAAATTTCCACCATGATAAAGCATGGCTTGGGTTAGCGGCCCAATGCGTTTCTCTAGTCATATAGATACTTACTCATCAAAACATACTATTCCTCTATTTCATTTCGGCATGGTAGGAGTCCAAAAACAAAAGTACATGATATCAACCAAATGTAAATTTTTGTGCAATGTTGAAAGCTTTCCGGTGATACACGTTTATAGCTAGCTCCCAACCACACACTTGTCAAACGCAAAACTTGTGGCTCCCATTATTGGGTCATGTTTATTAGATGCATAAAAAGTAAAGTGTGCCTTCAAAAGTTCGTGAGAGTCCTATCCCAAGTTCAACCCATGATAATTAATAAAGTGAATATCTTAATTTAGAACATAAATAACACAATAACATGGTGAACATACTCGGAATAGCAATGAAGCTAATGGGAAGATATGGTGGACTCACTGGAAATACTTGGCTAAGGAGTGTTGGAAACAAGTTTTTACTTGTTGGAATTTTTAAATTTTTGGCTAGCAAGAGGGAGATAGTTGACCAGCTACTATGCATGCATATGTCCATAGAACTACTCATTTCATGACAAACTAAATAAACCAGCAATTAACATCAAGTACATGAATAAGAGATAGCTCAAGACAACATTATTGCAAATTTCTACACATAAAAAGCCTATAAATCATGCAAACATATGTAGCTCTTCAAATCAACCATGGCATCCCTATTCCAAGTCATAGTACTAGCATCCAATACATTCCAACCCCAAACTCCAGTAGCTCAATCTCATATAAAATGATGGGTGTGGTCTTATCAAAACAAAAATAAAAACAAAAACTAGACGCTTCAAGTCTCTATGATAAATGCTTTGCTTAGAAAAACAGAAAGTAGACGTGTGCTAACCAAAAGAGTGTAGCTCCAGTGGGGTGTTCATCACATAACCAAGCTTATGGCTTTCACCATTCTTGGATGTCTTGAGGCGCAGCTCCTCTATTCCCTGTGAAAAAACTTCACAAAACATGTTTCTCCCATTCTTTTTCTGTGGGGTGAGATTAGCAAGGACAAACAAATCACATGCTTGCTTTGCAAAATTCCAAATAAAATGCTCCAGTAGATAGGCAATAAGATTCATTATGTTGTATGTTCACTCTCTTGCTTGAAAGAATCATGGAAATTCGATTCCCAAGCCCAAAGAGTGCATAAAACAAAAGAAGGCAGAATCTGTCCCGAAAAGCAACAGCAGCAAAACGAACGTTTTCTCCTAATCTAGACTCGTCAAAAAATTAAGCCAATTTTTGTGCTTACAGAGGACAAAAAGTTGCAGAACATACTAAAAAATTAGCTCAATCCTACATACCAATAAAAAACGTAAAATCATACGGTGAGCAGACTCGTGCTGAAACAGAAATTTCATGCACTAGGATAGCAACTTATAAGTCCAAATGGGTTTGACTTGACTCTTTATTGAAAACTCCAGGATTAAAAAAAAAAACTAATCTCTTGAGACAGCAAGAGGACATTAGGAAAATTCAAACAAAAACAACCGGGTTGCCTCCCGTAAAGCGCTTTCTTTATAGCCATATAGCTAGGCTTTACTTACTTAACATCATGATGGTTGGAGTGAGGTGGCTCGGCATCCCCAAGCTTGGATTCTTGTACTTATTTGATCCATGTAGGGTGAGACCAGGGGTACATCCCCAAGATTGATTGGTTGTCCCTCTTAATCTTTGTTCATCTCACTCAACTCTTCCTCCTGAAAAATTCTTTTTACACAAATCTCAACATAAAACTTGATTAGAGGGGTTAGTGCCTCCATAAATAAAATCCACATGGGTACAGCAAAGACACATCATGAGTTGATTCCAAATATTAACTACTGTTACTACAGTTGTGCATTGCTCCTTGATCAAAAGAACCACACAAAACACAAGTAATGAGAGCAATGCAAAATAAAGACATAATCTGCCAAAAACTGAACAGCCCGAAAAGAGTGAATTTTTAGAGGCACTTAAGTTGCTCAAATCAGAAAACTTAAACTAATGAAATATGTAGTGATAACTAAATATTTCTGTCGTAAATTACCAGTTCAAAATTCCACTTCTGTGATTTTAAACATTTTTCGCAGTGAAGTTCAGGAATCTCTTTTCTTGACAGCTAATTACTATTGTTTAATCCTATCTCTCATATAAGATTATTCTTGCCATTTAAGATGAGAAATAAGACAGAAATGTGATGTTACAGTAGTGAACTAATATTTTTATTATTTTTAGCTTTGGAAAAAGTTTTAATGATAGAGACTTTGCAATGGTTTCATTGGCATGAACAACACATGTTCAAGGTCGGCCCCAACTTCTCCATTACTCATCCTTCTCATTTACTTTCCCAATTTTTTTTATAAAATGAAAATCTTAAACTAAATGATACATAACAGTAGGTAAAGGTATTTTACATGTTTTAAAGACATAAATGTGTGCTCAAACCGAATAGGAAATTAAAGCATAAGGAACACACCAAAAAAATATTAAACAATTTATTTTTAAGTCTAACCCATTTCCTATGCATTGGCATTTTGTAATGAAACAAATAAAAGAAGCACATAATAGCAAGCATAGAAAGGTAGATCAAGTGCAACTTCAATACTTTCAGCATAAAGAGGGGAAACTTAATATTGTTGAAATATGTGTAACCATGTTTCCCTCTCTCATAATAATTTTCAGTGGCATCATGAATAGATTCAACAATATGAATATCACATAAAACATTCTTATCATGAGCCACATGCATAAAAGAATCACTACTCTCCACATAAGTAAAATCCTCATTAGTGATAGTGGGAGTTAAACATTCATAATTTTCATTGCAATCATCATATAAAGGAGGCATAGTATCATCAAAGTGAATTTTCTCCTCCAAGCTTGGGGAACTAGAAATATCATGCTCATCAAAACCAACTTCCCCAAGCTTAAACTTTCCATAGAATCAGCAAGTATATCATTTTTATCCTCAATAGTAGGGGGACTAAAAATATCATATTCATCAAGACAAACTTCCCCAAGCTCAAGGTTTTCCTTAGCAATAAAGGTGTTCAAAGAATTAGTACTACCACAAATATGATTGTTGTGCAAATAATTTTTCAATTTCTCCTCAAACACTTCATGTCCTAATTCAAGGTAGATATTATACAGTTCTAAAATTGTTTGGTTGTTTTCCATTTTATAATTTTTTTTGTGTTTTAGGTTTCTATGTTAGTATGCAATGCAAACAAGAATAAAATCTTAGCACAACGCTCCCCGGCAACGGCGCCAGAAAAGTGCTTGATGACTCCCAAGTGCAGGAGATCAATTGTAGTACCTTTCGATAAGTATTGAGTGTCGAACCCACGAGGAGCTGAAGGTAAGCTATCTATTCTCTAAAGCCCTATAACCCTCTTGTATGGCTGTTTATGCAAAGCAATAAGTTTGACTAAAAGGAACTAACTAATTAAAAGCAAGTGACGTGGAGTGTGGTTTGTCTAGTAACTAGTGAAGCAATTTTAAAATGCAAGTTTCTAAGCAAGTTTCACAAGTAGCAAGCAGCAAATATCTCAAGTATCTCAAGGGAGCAAGTGTTCTAGCAATAGGTGTTTCGTTCGTGTGGTTGTCACAATTAGTGAAGCACATGTTTCAGTCTTAGTTGTTTCTTCTAGAAAGGAGCCATGAATAGGTATAGTCAAGTAAATGATCTCCAACCCCTTATGATGGATCATGTGGCCAAGTAAATGACTGCACAAGATTGATTAAGACATAAAGTCCCACCATAGCCTTACGTTCTAAGGTCCCCTAAATATATCCCCCAATAACTTAACTTTGTGGCTCGGTCTCAGGTTACTGTCACTCCCAAGTCACCACCACTCCATTATGCTACCGTTGACCACCTTACATGCATTCCCCAACATATGCGTTCACTCATATATTGTACATAAAGACAATCATAGAAGATAACAAACTTGTATGCAACCAATCAACGAACTATTTCACCATTGCCAAGAACAATTCACTACTCAAACATAGACGGGGAGACACAATACATCAAGGGAATATAGTATTGCATCATACATCGTGTTTGTTAAGAGATTACAGTGGAGAGATGGAGCTGATCTTGCTATAGATGTTGATTATGAACACGCCGGAGGGGGGTGGAGCCCTCCGGGGGTGATCCCGGCGGCGTTTCCCCCCTCCGATCTTCTCCGGCGGCAGCCTTCTGTCTCTCTGTTTCGTGGTTTCGTCTCTCAGCGTCGCCTCCTCCTCGAAAAGGCCAGGGGACCCTTTATATAGTCGTTTTTAGGTCACGAGACACTCGGGAGAAGAAAGATCGACGACATCGGAGCCACGGGGGCAAAAGGGGGGCCTCCCACGCGGCCAAGGAATCTGACCGCGTGGAGGGTCCTCTTTGCCACCTGGTTGGCCTTTTGTCCCTCTACTTTGGCCCATGGTCTTCGTCTCAAAAATTCTGAACTGTGCTCTTTGGCCTTGCCCTTTTTGGAGTCCCGAAGCTCCCGGAAAGTCTGAAACACTAAAAAGTACGTTTTCTGGAAAAACAGGGTTAGAACCAAAAGGGGGATTGTTTAGAAAATCCCCCAAATCATTATAAAACATGAATACAAGTTGCTAATATGTAGGAAAAACAAGTAATAACATGCAAAGTTCATGTATGCATTTTACATGCATCACACACTAAGGGAGAACACTTACATTGGAATTAAAATAGGGATCATCCTATATAGCTACCGCTGAATATATCACAATATAATGTTAGCTATAAGGATGTATATAATGTCCACCCAATAACATCAAATGAAATAGTGTAAATTCATATGATATGGTCGTCGCGCCTTGATCTCCGTCGTGCGCTCTGAAACAGCACCGGGTCCTCGATGCCTCTACATGAAAAGGTTAGTCCGAACAATTCATAAGATCACCTTTACCATATCATATTCTTTGCCCCCAGCAACATAAAGTTAGACGCTTCCACTTTATCTTTATGCAAGTTTTACGTGTCTCATGTAGCTGTCGCAAGAAGAATCGTTTCTTACCTGCGAACCTACAACCACAACACCGATCAACTAGTTGTTTGTTACATATCCATTTCGGGCCTCCCATTGTAAATGCCATGATATCTATTGTAAGAGAAACTTACACTCTCAGAGTTGCGTATGCGATACAAGACACATGTCAGTTGCAATGCCGGTCTCACACACGGAGTACACGTAAGGTTGGCTTCATGCCACTATCATCAAACAATGCCAACATAAAAAACAAGTACACGCGAGGAGGTAACAACTATAAGATCGATGCCCTCAGTCAACATGAGTTCTAACCGTACTTCTATGTCTACACATATATCGACTCAGATACCAATGATGGGTTTCGTAGCAGAAAACAAAAAATTTCCTAACAAAAGTACCTGAAACTAGCCAGCTGTTACTATGTAGATATAAAGTAATGGAGAAGGAACGGTGATCATACCCTTGAAGACCGATAGCGTGGATTACCCTCCCGCACAAGGGTTGTCGATGAAGATGGCAAAGTCGATCACGAGGTCGAGAAGTGCCCCAAGTGTTCCACCTCGTGGGATTACACACATACAATGCAGACTATGACTACCGGTCTCCGGTCCAGTGAAGGTTGCAGAAGTAGAGAGATGGACCGAAGACTAATAGCATGTCGGTGTTCTCATAGTGAAGAATTCTCAACTCCTAGCACGACTCCAAAGAGAACCACAGTTGGAGAAGAGAGATGGATTGATTGTTGGGACAAAATGGGAAGGGTGTCTAGCTATATAAAGGGGGAAGAGGGAGCATTTCCCCTTGGCCAAGCCATGTGGGACTAAACCCCACATGACCATGAGGCAAGGAGGGGCAGCCGCACCCCCACATGGGCCCCAAGTGGCCCATGTGGGATCCCCTCCTTTTCCCCTTTTCTTTCTCCCATTTCCCCCCTAATGGGCCTCTTTTGCCCGGAAGGCCCATTAGTGGAATAAATGCATTTAAAAATAAAATAAAATGATATTTAATTATTAATTACAGTAATTAATAATAAATATACACTTATTATCTATTTCGAGTCCCGGAACCCCTTCTGGTACCCTCCGATCACCATCGGGCATTTCTCCCTTAATTCCGATACACCTTCCAAACTCTCCGATCTCTATCGGATAAATACCAGAACGGTCCCGACTCTCTTTATTATTCTCTTCGGTACTAAGATCACTCTTAAACATTGTCTACCCTTAAGTGTGACACCCTAAGGTTCTGGCTAATCTAGACACTGCCGAGACACCTCTCCGACCAATGACCAATAGCGGGATCTGGACATCCATAATGACCCCTGTGCATCCATTGAATTTTTTGCGTCGCTTTAAACCTTAAACATAAGTCCCCATGCCTCTTGCCTTAGTGATACTCTGTTTCTACGAGAATTGATATTCCGGTATATTATACCCCATTCAGTTTCGTTACTGACATAACAATTCTACTCGTTCCCGTGTTGTTCCATATCAGTGACCTAGTCACATGCTTCCAAACTAATTGATGCAACTCCACAGAGTGGGCCCAGGAGTATCTATCCGTAAATAAGATTGGCAAGTCCCTCTCTTTATGGTACGCTGATACATCATAAACGTATCCTTAAATTCTGATGTTCCATGTTGTTTTCATGTCATTTGCTACATGTCCTCCTTACACTTTATGTCATTTTTATCGATTTCCTAGGACTAATCTATTGATAAGATGCCACAGAGCTAATTCATGTTTTCTGTTGTTTTTAGTTTCAGAAAAGTTGTTCTAGAAATATTCGCAGAATTGGAAAATTTGAAGCCCAAAAGTCTTAGAATTCCCGAAGGTTCAACGGAGTCCCAAAGAGGCCCGGAGGGGGGCCACAGGGGGGCCACGCCATGGGGTGGTGTGAGCTCCTAGGGCGCCCACCACCATCGCCCTTTTGCCTATTTATTCCCCCCGATGCGTGAACCCTAAATATATACCACTTTTCCATGAAAAACACCCGAGGCCACCGTCATCTTCAACCCGAGATCGGGAGGGTTCTAGAGTTCTCCCCGGCACCCTACCCGAAGGGAAAATCATCATCGGAGGGCTCTACACCACCATGCCCACCTCCAGAGTGATGCGTGGGTAGTTCATCCTTGGACTACGGGTCCATAGCATTAGCTAGATGGTTGTTCTCTCCTATTTAAGCCTCATGTTTAGATCTCGTGAGCTGCCCTACATGATCGAGATCATCTTATTTGTAATGCTACATGTTGTGTTTGCCGGGATCCGATGATTATTGAATGCTATGTCTTTTGATTATCAATATATCATGTTGTCTTCATGCGTATGTTATTTATTATCTTGCATGGTCTCTGTTGTTAGTAGATACTCTGGCCAAGTAGATACTAGTAACTCGAAGAGGGAGTATTTATGCTCGATAGTGGGTTCATGCCTCCTTTGCATCTGTGCTCGAGTGACAGAAACATGACAGATGGAGGATGTGTTGTTGCCATTAGGGAGAAAACAATGATGTTTACATTGTTTACATTACACACTTTTCTTACTGTGATTATCTTTTGCTTGCAACTTAATACCCAAGCTTTGTTTGGATGATATTCTGAGGGTGGATTATTAGTCATAGATGAAGTTGGATAACGGTCTATTAGTCTTGTTGTAATGCCCGCATGAATCACATAGTAATCATCATGTCATGCATGTTTCATTATCTATCAATTGCCCAGCTGTAATTTGTTCACCACACTTGTTAGCTATCTATTAAAGAGAGACACCTCTAGTGAACTTTGGACCCCAGTCCATTTTCTCAGACTGATAATACAACCATTGCAATTACTGTTTTCACACTGCTTCCACTGTTTTCACACTACTACTGCTATTTTCACATTGTTCTCATACTGTTTTCCACACCATACATTTAACCTCTTTGTTATCAGAAAAACCAGTGAGATTGACAACCTCACTGCTTCGTTGGGGAAAAGTGAATTAATTGTGTTGTGTAGGTTCCACGTTGCTGCTGAACCGGTAGCGCGCCTTACCACATCAACTGCATCAACCTTCAGAAGTTGCTTGTCCTCCTACTGGTCGATTCAACATTGGTTTCTTTTCTGAGGGAAAACTTCCCGCTGCACCCTTCACAACCTTTCTCTTGGGGTTTACCAACGTTAGCCATCAACAAGTTTTCTGGCGCCGTTGACGGGGAATTCAAAGTCATCTAGAAGGAACCACTCCCTCGTCAACTCTGCCAACATCAAGTTTTCTGGCGCCATTGCCGGGGAGGAAGAGAATTTATGCAAGAGGAGTCTCTCACTTCCAATCTCTTTACTTTGTTTTAGTTTTGCTTTGTTTATTTTATTTTGTCTTGTTTGCTTCTCTTTATCAAAAACACAAAAAATTAGTTCTTATTCTAGTTGTTGTTTTATCCTATTTTTAATCTTGCTAAAATGAGTACCCCTGAGAACACTAAGTTGTGTGACTTTACTAGCACCAACAACAATGATTTCATTAGCACAGCTACTGCTCCACCTGCTCCTACTGCTGCTTTTTATAAGATAAAGCATGCCCTGTTAAATCTTGTTATGAGAGAGCAACTTTCTGGTGTTAGTACTGATGATGTTGCTGCCATCTTAATAATTTTGTTGAGCTGTGTGAGATGAAAAAATATAAAGATGGAGATGTAGATATTATTAAGCTGGAATTGTTTCATTTCTATTTGAGAGGAAGAGCTAAAGAATGGTTGCTATATTTGCCTAGACATAGTATTGATTCTTGAACTAAATGTAAAGATGTTTTCATTGGAAAATATTATCCTCCTGCTAAGATTATATCTTTAAGAAGTAGTATTATGAATTTAAGCAACTTGATAATGAGCATGTTGCTAAAGCTCGGGAAAGAATGAAATCTTTAATAACGAATTTTCCCACTCATGGACTGACTACTTAGATGATCATCCAAACCTTTTATGCAGGACTGAATTTTTCTTCAAGAAACCTTCTGGATTCAGCTGCTGGAGGAATCTTTATGTCCATAACTTTGGGGCAGAAACAAATCTTCTTGATGATATGATGGTAAATTATTCTGAACGACACACTGAGAGTGCTACAACAGGTAAGAAGGTAAATTATGTTGAAGAAACCTCTTCATTGAGTGATATGCTTGACGCTATTATGTCTATGCTTATGAATGACCATGCTCCTATTGATCCAAACAATGTTCCTTTAGCCTCTTTGGTTGCTCAAGAAGAGTATGTTGATGTGAACTTCATTAAAAATAATAATTTCAACAAAAATGCTTATAGGAATAATTTTGGTAGCAATAAATATAGGCCGTATCCTCCAAATAATAATAATGTTTATGTCAATTCCTATGGTAATTCCTACAACAACAATAAAAGTGTACCCTCTGATCTTGAGAACATTCTTAAGAATTTTATTAGTACACAAATTGCTTTTAATAAATCTGTTATGAAAAAGTTTGGCAAAATTGATTTTCTTGCTTCTAAAGTTGATAGCCTTGCACTTGATGTTGGTTTTATGAAACTAAAGGTTATGCCTCATGATGTTAAAGAAAACAAAACTTTAAATGCCATTCAAATTCGAATTGATGACAATGTTAGGATGTTAGCTGACTTGCATGCTAGATGGGAAAGAGAAGATGAAATAGCTAGAAAGAATAATATAGCTAATGTTTGCACCATTACCACCACTAGTAGAACCGAAGCTTCTCATGCTAGTAAACCTTCTATTATCAATGGTAAAGTAATTGGTGTTGGCAATAATGTTCATGATATCACTTATCATTAACTTATCAGTCGGCCCATGATAAGAGATATAATGGCTTATCGGCTGATAAATCAATTTTATCAGTCGACTATTTATCAACCATTTTTCTTGTAAATCCCAAATTGTAGCACTAAAAGATCTAAAATAATATTTGTTTTTCTAGTGAAACTATATTTTATTCGGTCACATCAAATGAAATTTACTTGGAGCGTCTGTTTGTTTTTCTTTTATTTTCCTTTGTTTTATTTTGTTTTCCTTGCTGCAATAATGTTGTTGGAACCTAGCATTCTTCGTGTGGGAGAGATACACGCTTCGCTTTTTCGTAAGAATACTCGTTATGCTCATATTCTTAGTTTTTCTTCTAGCTGCTGAAAAATTCCTTTTTAGCTCTTGTTTTTCTTGCATCTCTTATTGAGAGCTGCTAGTTTTAGTAGAGTTATGTTAGTACTCTCTTGTTTCATTACTTTATCTCTTGGAGAGTTTTTGTTTAGTATAAATGCTTGGTGTTGGAAAGCGAAAGTACATTTTTCATGCTTATAATGGTGCAAATAGAAGCTTATATAGACTGTGGCTGGACTTTTTCATGTCATGCTAGATGTTATTTTAATTCTAAAGCCTAGTGGTTATTTTTGTAGAATGAATTGTATCAAATAGCTGAGAGTGTTTAATTTGCCTTTGAAAGAATCATGAGTTGTTGTTGTCATATTGAAGCATAAATTTGTGGTGTTCTCCTTTGAATTTTTTATTTGGTTGACTTGGAGCATTCTTACACCATGTTTATGGCTACAAACCAGTCACTTATAGACTCTATGGTCATTTAGTTTTTGAACTTGTAGTACCACTTATGCTTTGATTAATGATGTTTTTGTCGCTATGCATGATTATGGCCATTATTGCTCTCTTTATCTGTCGCTCTCAGTCTTTTGCTAGCCTCCACCTATACCGAGTATGAGCTCTACTCGTGCATCCAACTCCCAAAAACCAAAGTTTGACAATGTGTCCACCATACCTACCTACATGTGGTATTTAACCACCACTCCAAAGTGAATTGCTCATGTGTTACCTTTAAAACTTTCAAAGTTACTCATGTTTTGTGCTCATGTTTTAGCTCATGAGGACGTAAATAGAGAATCTTTATCTCACTTGCTGATTGGACTTTCACACTCTGTACTAGTGGCTTCATCCGCTTATCCAATTGATAGAAGAGCTGGCAGCGGGGTGCCCAGCCCCAAACTAATACAAAAATTCTCTTCACTATTCCCCCCCCCCCTGATTTATCAGTCAAAGCATAATTGTGTAAACAAAAGAGAAAGAGAGATGACCTTCTACCGAGATGCGTCCTTCTATGGGAGCCGCTCTTGTGAAGTCTAGTTGGCTTGTGACATACTGTATTTTGTGTTTACCATTCGTTGACATAGGCATACACATCTCTAAAAAAATGTTTTCAATACCTCAGTTTAATAAAATAAAAATCTCTAGCACATGAGTGATCCCTGCATCCCTCTGCGAAGGGCCTTTCTTTTACTTTTATGTTGATTCTCCATCTTCTAACTTTATGCACAATTGAGAGAGCATAGTTTCCATTATGAGTTTAATATGCATTTGTCCTAGAAACATTATTAATTGAGTCATGATGTGTTATTGTTTGTTCTCAAATTATTTGTTCTAGTCTTCCTCTTGAACTATGAAGGTGTCCTTGCATTTATGTTTTGCCCCACTCTTAAGGACAAGCGAAATATCACTTTGCTATGTTTTTCCTATGCTTGAAACAAACGTATAACTTTTGAGTGCATTATTATTCATGATATTTTATTTGTGTTACTTTTCATGATGCAAAGTGATTGCTATGTTTCATTGTTAAAATTATGCTTGTGTTTAAAGTACTATGATCTCAGCTATGCTTCTGCTTTTACAATTTAGATGATCAAGTTTATGTTGGTAGAATGTCACCTTGGAAATTATGTGTTTTTATCGTTTACCTACTCAAGGACGAGTATGAACTAAGCTTGGGGATGTTGATACGTCATAAACGTATCCTTAACTTCTGATGTTCCATGTTGTTTTCATGTCATTTGCTACATGTTTTCCTTACACTTTATGTCATTTTTATCGATTTCCTGGGACTTACCTATTGACAAGATACCACAGAGCCAGTACCTATTTTCTATTGTTTTTAGTTTCATAAAAGTTGTTCTGGAAATATTCTCGGAATTGGAAAATTTGAAGCCCGGAAGTCCTAGAATTCCCGAAGGTTCCACGGATTCCCGAAGAGGCCCTGAGGGGGGCCACACCATAGGGTGGCGCGCCCCCTGGCCGCGCCATGGGGTGGTGTGGGCCCCTCGGGCGCCCACCGCCATCGCCCTTTCGCCTATTTATTCCCCCCGATGCGTGAACCCTAAACATATACCACTTTTCCACGAAAAACACCTAAGGCCGCCGTCATCGCCAACCCAAGATCAAGAGGATTCTGGAGTTCTCCCCGGCACCCTGCCGGTAGGAAAAATCATCACCGGAGGACTCTACACCACCATGCCCTCCTCCGGAGTGATGCGTGAGTAGTTCATCCTTGGACTTCGGGTCCATAGCAGTAGCTAGGTGGTTTTTATCTCCTATTTATGCCTCATGTTTAGATCTCGTGAGCTGCCCTAGATGATCGATATCATCTTATTGTAATGCTACATGTTGTGTTGTCTGGGATCCGATGATTATTGAATGCTATATCTCTTGATTATCAATCTATCATGTTGTCTTCATGTGTATGCTATTTATGATCTTGCATGCTCTCCGCTGTTAGTAGATGAGATGTCCTAGTAGATACTAGTAACTCCAAGAGGGAGTATTTATGCTCGACATGCCTCCTTTGCATCTCTGCTCGAGTGACAGAAACATGACGGATGGAGGATGTGTTGTTGCCATTAGGGAGAAAACAACGATGTTTACATTGTTTACATTACACACTTTGCTTACTGTGATTATTTGTTGCTTGCAACTTAATACCCAAGGTTTGCTTGGATGATATTTTGAGGGTGGATTATTAGTCATAGATGCAGTTGGATAACGGTCTATGAATCTTGTTGTAATGCCCGCATGAAGCATATAGTAATCGTCATGTCATGCATGTTTCATTATCTATCAATTGCCCAGCTCTAATTTGTTCACCACACTTGTTAGCTATGTTTTATGGAGAGACAGCTCTAGTGAACTGTTGACCCTAGTCCATTTTCTCATACTGATAGTACAACCACTACAATTACTGTTTTCACACTAATTCCACTGTTTTCACACTACTACTGCTTTTTCACATTGTTATCATACTGTTTTCCACACCATACATTTAACCTCTTTGTTATCAGGAAAACCGGTGAGATTGACAACCTCACTGCTTCGTTGGGGAAACTTTATTGATTGTGTTGTGAAGGTTCCGCGTTGCTTCTGAACCGGTAGTGCGCCCTACCACATCAACTGCATCAACCTTCATAAGTTTCTTGTCCCCCTACTGGTCGATTTAATTTTGAGGGAAAACTTGACGTTGCACTCTTCACAACCTTTCTCTCGGTGTTTACCAATGTCAGACATCATACGACTCAACATATCCCTTTCATTATGCAAGAGATACCTTTATAATCACCATGACACGGTGTGACGTTTGATGCAATCAAGTAACTTCCAGGATAGCAATTAAATACCATCTCATGATCAAAGGTGAAAGATCATCTTCCGTTTTGATAATTGATGACAACATAACTAACGTACTAATATATATTTAGAGCATGTGCAGGGTTTATTTGGTACTTATCAAAATGCCAAAATACTCGCAATAAACATTCTCAAAGGGTTACGATATTTATCCTAAAGGAAAGAGCTCAAAAAGACAAAGTTGGGGAACAATTTCTACAGGCAGCGGAGGCTCCGGTGAAACCACCGGAACCTCCGCCCCCTACTATTTCTCAGCATATTCCTAGGCGGAGGGATCCGGTGGAGGCTCCAGTGTTACCTCCGCTAAAACCCCCTTCGAGTAGCTCATGGCGGAGCCCAGGGCATAACTCACCGGAACTTTCGTGGGTGGAACCTCCGCCAAAACCACCGGTACCTCCGCCGGTCCAACTGGGCTACAAGTGGGTTTTGGTACCATTGGACGCTCCGGTGCAGGATCCACCAAAATCACCTTCGGGTGCATATCAGCGGAGGCTAGGACGGAGCCCACCGGAGCCTCTGGTTGGCGGAACCTCCGCCAGAACCACCGGAGCTTCTGCCACTGAAGAAACCACAGAGAAGAGAAAGGAGCCGTGCGGGCTCAAGTGAACGAATACCATCGGAGCTACCGGTGCAAACACCGAAACCTCCGGTGCTGCGTGGGAGTGGGCAACGGTCATATTGGGGAAGCGGTATATAAAGCCCTTCCCCTACCTCTTAAATGCCAAGATTTTTCCAGTCTCTCTCCTAGCCATTAATGAAAGCTTCAACCTCCTAGATATCCCTCTCCAACCACCCAATCACTCCATAACTTTGTGGAGAGATAGAGGAGACCTAGATCCATGATTCCACCAAAGGAATTGCAAATCCATACACCACATCCTAGTAGATCTAGAATCCTACTTGAGGCCAAGAAACCTTAGTAGATCTTGTGCTTGTAGCTTCCACCTCGTTGCAAAGAAGCTTCAGATTGTTTGAGGGACTCCATCCATATTGTGGAGTGTCCTCAACCTCGTGTAAAGTTTTGGTCAATGCCTTCAAGTCGACCTCATAGTGGAAACGAGAATCTCCCTCACCGGAGAAGCTCAAGGAGAATAACGTGTGCACAACCGTGCTATTGAGGATTGCCTAGGTGGCTCCCCACCTCTCCAATGTAGACGTACTTCTCTTGAGAAGGAACTACGGGAATAATATCCTTGTCTCCTTGTTTACACTTGTGGTTTATCTTGTTACCTTTCATTTTACTTCCGTTGCGCATCTTATCTTGTATCACATAGGTTGCTCACCTAGTTGCACATCTAGAGAACCTTGTTTTACTTGTTTATCCATAACTAAAAGGAAAAGAATAAAAATTGGTAGTCAACCTATTCAGCCCCACTCTAGTTGACCATAGTGCACTTTCAATTGGTATCAGAGCATCGGCTCTTGCTAAGGGCTTAACCGCCTAAGAGTATAATGGTCAATGAAAGTGAGCCCGACGGTTCTAATGCGAAAATCGCCAAAATGGCCGACACTATAACTAACATACAAGAAATGGTTAGAATTATCCAAACCGAATTGTCCAAGGTTAGCTCTAGTGTTGGTTCAGGGGTTTCTAGCATTAATAAGATGTTGGAGGCCATGATGTGGAAAATCAAGGAGCTTGAGGAACCCCCCCCCCCCACCGCCGAAGATGTTAGCTCGGATGATGAGTCCATTCCGGACATCGCCGAAATGGAAGCTAACATTGATTTAGCCAAGGCGAAAGCCAAGGTAAAAGCAGATAAAACGCCTAAGGGAGGTGGGAGTTCCGAAGGCTCCAAGTCTCAGACGGCTAACGGTTCGAGGTCTAACTCAAGAGTTCCACCACCTTCCAGTTATGACTCTATTCATCCCATTGCCACAATGCCACTCATTCTAAATGTCGTACTTCCTCCCATGCTTAACACTAATGAATTTTCTGCTTGGAAGTTCGATATGGAGTCTCATATTTCAAGGTCTTACACCGCCTTGTGGAGGAGTGTTATCTATGGATTCCATCCTCGTGATGCAAGCAACTTGACTCCAAGAGAGGACATTGAATTTCAACTCAACAGACCTCTCTTGTTACTATTCAAAAATCTCTCCCAAGAGAACATCTTGAACACATCCACGGTATCAAGACCGCCAAGGAGGCTTGGTATAAACTTGACTCCTTGTTCCAAGGAAATGCTAGCATCCAATCCTCCAAGTATGATGTGGAACTTGACAAGTCCGAGAGCTTCGTCATGCTTGAGGATGAAAGACCCGAGGAACTATATAGAAGAGTTGTCACCCTTGGCAATAAATTGAGGGATTTTGGAAAAGAGGAAATCTCCAACGAGTGGATCAAGAGGAAGTTTGTCAAGGCCATAAATCCTTTTGAGAAGAACCTATCCACTAGTGTCCGAACAATATCGAACTACAACTCTCTCAACTCCATTAGTGTTCTTAGTGAGTTCATAGCCATATCCCTATCTCACAAGAGCGCGGATGATGCTCTCGCTCGCTCAAGAGGAATTGGGAAGTCTCCCAACCTAGCCTTGAAGTCTAAGGCGATTGCTCGGATAGAAGAAGTGGATGAGGATGATGAGGATTATGAATACACATACAAGGGTGCTCATAAGTGCATCTCTCTTGCCATGCATGGCTATTGGAAGAGATGGGAGGCTCACAAGGACGGTGCTCCTAGACCCTCGAGAAACAAGATCTACAAGAAGAAGGGGGAGAGGCCAAGGACATGCTACAATTATGGAAGTGAAAATCACTTTGTAAAAGAGTGTCCCTTTGAGCCAAGAGAAGAGAATGAAGGGAAGCTTGTTCGCAAGGACAAGAACAAAGCACCACAAAACAAGAACCTTGCTAGAAGAGTCCCAAGGGCTCTATATGTTCAAGAAGGGCCCACATTGGAAACATACTACTCCAGAGATGAAGGAGAAGATGCAGTCGTAGGTGTGGCCCACGTTGCCATAGCTACGTCTTCCTCTTCATCGGTCTCTCTATTTGAATCCCCCAATGAGAAGGCATTGATCCGACCTACATGTCTCATGGAAAAAGCCACCGCGGTAATATCTTCCACCTCCAAGCCTATCACTACTAGTTCTCCCTCATTATTGGATTGTGTTGAAAACATTGTTGATGAGGATGAGGAGGCCAAGAATCTAGCTCTATCATTGATGAGAAGGAAGAGATCATCGTGACCTTGGAAAGTTATGGTGGTGGCAATGAGAACAATGAAAAGGAGCTTGTAGAAGCTCTTGAGAAAGAAAGATCCATGAGAGCCTCTCTTGAGGAGAAACTATCTAGTCTATAAGAGACCTATGCTATTAGTATCTTCAAACTTAGGAAGGATAATGAACAATCTCTTGATTTGCTAAAAGTCTTTGAAGAAGAAGAGTTGAATCTAGGTATAGCTCATGAGAGTCTTGTTGAGCGTGATGAAAAACTAGAAAAGGAGTTCACGTCTCTTAAAAAATTCATGACAAACTCACCACGTATTGGAATAATCTACTAGCTCAACAATCTAATGAGCATGCGATACCTTCCACTAGTAGCATTGTTATCATGCCTACCTCTTGTACTGCTTCTAACATTGTAGGAGGAAAGAAAGGAAATGAAGGACTTGACTTTGTGGCCAAGTCTAAGAAGAAGAAGAACAAAACCAAGAGTGCCACCTCTTCCTCTCAAAATATTGTCTTTGTGAAGGAGGGAGAGGTGACCAAGGAGAAGGATACCAACCCCATTGTGGGTGGTGATACCTCTAGGGGGAGCATCACTCACAATGATTTTGCCAGAAAATATAACCCCTCTTATGTTCTCATGAAATCTAGAGATGGTCATGTTTATGCTAAATACGTTGGTACTTCTTATGGTGGTGATTATCATTGGACTATTTGGGTTCCAAAGACCCTTGTTACTAACAAAAAAGGACCCATTGAAGGATGGGTACCTAAATCAAGAAACTGATCTCTTGTAGGGAAGTGCTTCAGGGCCGGGTAGATGGACGGTGGATAGTGGTGCATCCCAACATATGACCGGAAGCAATGACGCGATGAGTAATCTTGAACCTCCATTACCTCATCTCAATTGCGTCACTATTGGTGACAATTCCGAACTTAAGGTATTGGGACAAGGCAAGGTGGCTATCTCAAATTATTTATCAATTGAGAATGTTCTCCTTGTATAACTTGATGTTCGTTCTCCAACTTGCAAATTGTGGTTTTACCTCTTTCTTTAATAAATATAATGTGATTATCACTTGGGAACCAACTCTTAAAGTAGCCTTTATTGGGTTTGTCGAGAACGGCATGTGTGTAGTGGACCTCTCCCTCCTTCAAAGTGGCAGTCATGTTCTAGGACTAAGCAACGCTAAGTTTGCTAAAGATCGTGTGTGTAGCTCTTGCGCCTTTGGGAAGCAACATGGACAACTCCACCCAACCAAGACCAATATCTCCACCACAAGAATTCTCCAGCTCATTCACTTAGATCTCTTTGGTCCACTATCTTATGATAGTCTCGGAGGAAAGAATTAGGGCTTGGTGATAGTGGATGATTATTCAAGATATTTTTGGGTATATTTCTTCAAGAGGAATAGTGAAACTCAAAAGAGAGTTATCGAGTTCATCACTCTAGTTGAGCGCCAACACAATGCTTCCATATTGGCCATCCGGAGTGTCGAGACATCGTAGTAGAGTTCATAGGCAGGGGTACCATGAGACTACTGGTAGAGACGTGGGGGGACGTGGTAGTATGACAACCAGGAACACCAAATTTACCCAGGTTCGGTATGTCGCAACTAGGCGGCGTTCCTACTCCTGCAATCTCACTAAATCAGGGCTGAAGCCTGAAGTATACAAAGTACAATGTGAGTACGGTTTCGCTAACTCGACAACGATCGACTTCTCGGCGAATTGGCTTCTAGCTAATTATCTGTGTTTGTTCTTCTCTCCCGTCCGGCTTTATATAGATAGTCGGGTTAGGGCTTACAGAAAGGAAACCTAGAATATTGCGGTAAGTATCTAACTTGGAAAACAGGAATCCGTCTTCTACTCCAAGCCGCACCACTTTGGGCCGTGGTCCGGGTTCTTCTAGAATCCGGCTTCTGCGTGTCAGCTTGCTGGGCCGCGTAATGGACTGTGATCCATTACCAAACAGGACACCCTGGTAATCCGGCTCTTTAGGACAATGCTGGATATACCCCTAATCGGTATATATCCGACATTAGCCCCCAAGAATTATTGATACTTCATTCTGCCACCTTTCATCAATTCGCATTCTGTTCCAAGAAATGTTGGCGCTTTGTCTCGATTCTTCTTTTTCCCAAATCATTCATAACGTGAAACTCGGATTTTATCAGAATCTCGCTTTTTCTTCCACGAGCCTTCGTGGAGAAGGAACTTCATGACGTCAACGGTGAAATCGTGCTGACATCACGGATGTTTGGGTTCAGTCAAAAAACCCTGAAACGTATCTCTGACAGATTCTCGCGGGAAACGAGGAGATAGCCATTATCACCCTTCCCCTTGTTTCCCGGATTTTCTAGGCGTGACACGCGTCAAGGATCCAACGGCTAAAATAGCCATTGCAGCCCATCTCAACGCATTTCCGGCTATAAATAGCCGCCTCGATCCCTACGGATTACCCTTCTGCTCCCTCTTCTCCCTCAAGCCCCCAACGCCATTGCCACAGAGCCCGAGCTCGAGTTTGCGAGATTAAGTAGAGAACGAGTGACAACACCTTCCCCGGAAGAGCCATCGGAGGATCCGGATCCACGCCGCGCCGCCCGAAGATGACCAACGGAGGATCACCCTGCGCTACGGAGGAGAGCTCTGTTGTCCTGGATATAGACAGCATAATAAACGACATCGACCCGCAGCTAGAATCCCCTAGCCGCGCCACCACGAGCGCGCCAGAGGGAAACACCGGCAACTTGGCCCGTGGGGATCTTCCTCCCGCCGCCAAAAGCGCCCGTCGTCATCTACCGTGCCTACTCCGCCCCTCGCCACCGAGCCCGCGGAAGAAAACATCGCTCGCGGCGGTGAGGAGCTCGCCGCCTTGGGCACTGTCGGAGCCGAAGAAGATGCGGCGGAAAACTCCGGGAACTGGAGCCACTGCAACGTGGTTCCGTCCCTTCTTCCGACAATGGAGAAGGAGGGGCTCGTGCGGAAGGGTAAACGGCGGTACGAGGAGGACGACTCTGAGCCATCGCCAAAAGTCGGAGAAAGGGTTCTCCTTACCTCTCACATCAGTAGAGGTATGAGATTTCCACCTTCCGCCTTTTTTCTTCAAGTCATCAACCACTACAACATCCAACCACAAAATCTTCCTCCCAATTCCATTCTTTATCTAGCCGGGTTCCAAGCCCTCTTTGAAGGGTATCTAGGGATAAATCCTAGGTTAGATTTCTAGCAATATTGCTTCGGGGTGAAGCGCAACCCCACTGAGGGCACTCTCCCCACCTGCAGGACCATCTCCTTCACCTTGAGTAGGTTTAGGAAAGACTGGTTTCCGAAGATAAAAACCTCGGAATCTGTCAAATTTTGGACGGGTTCCTTCTTTTACCACGAAGATGTCCCGTATCCTGGAAAGGATACGGGAATTCCACCTTTTGTTAATTCTGCGGCCACTCCCCAAGATAACTAGGCAGTGGACGCAGCTCAAACCTTTCCGGATGATATGATGAGAATCAAACGGCGCATCACAAAACTCGTATCCTCCTCTCCTCCTCTCACTGGCACTAACACAGTTCTGTGTTGATTCGGGAGACGCATCCAGCCATTGGCTTATCGCGGAACCCGGCTACTGTGAGACTATATGGGCCCGGAGGATCCAATGAGGGGAACGGACAAAGCGTTCTCCAAGAGGGATTTCAAGAAGCGGGTAAATCATCTGGTCGCTACTCGTGACCAGTATGAAGAAAGCCGAGAAATGTATCATGAGGGAAATCCAACTCCAAAGGTAACATTTTTCTTCTTTGGGCATTTTATCGGATTTTCTCTTTCTCAGATTTTTAACTTAGCCGGATTTTGTGCTTCTTTTACAACTGGCCGATCTTTCTAAGGAGGATCTTGCCACCGATGCCGAGTTGGACGCAATGCGGGCCAACTTTGCAGGCGGGCGGAAGCGCAAGAAGCCTTCCACTGCTCAAGAGGTGATCGAACTTGACGGAGTTCCCGTCGCGACTTCTAGGTAAATCATCCGGGTTTTTCTTTTCTATGCTTTTTGTTGCAGGAACTTCTTTTCTTTCTCGGAATTCTAACTTCTCGGATTTTTCCTTTCTAGCCTGGCTCCGACAACTCTGAAGCCAAAAAGCCGGAAGAAGCTGAAGTGTGTTGCCCGAAGAGGGGCACAGCCTTCTCCTGCTGCTGCTCCCGACACTCCGATTGCAGCTAAGGAGGAAAACTTGGCTGCCAGGGAAGAGGATCCCCTGCACACCAACCAGCCCATTGCGCCGGAGTCGGACGCGAGGGAAAGGGAGGTGGAACCGGAGGTTGGGGGTCCTTCCAATGTTCCAAAGGAAGAGCCAATCCCCAACTATGACCCACAATTCAAGGTAAAACAAGAAGAACACTTTGACGAACATGGATATAATCATCCATGGGCGACAAAGTACTTTTCCCCAGCTCCTTTAATCCGTCCTTGGCCGCAAGGCGGACTTATTGTTAGGAATAACTTTGTGTTTTCGCCTCGGCAGATTATCAAGGATGGCCTTTTCCATGTTGGAATTCTCTTTGCCGAGTATGCAAAGGAATTCAACGAGAATTTGTCGAATCTCCAATGGATCAGCCAGGTAATATCTCTAGCCCCCAAGCATCTTGCCAGATGTATGCATTTTTTACTTAATGGTTTTATCATGACCTTGCTTGTTTTTTGACTTAAGCGTTTTGTCTCTTTTCCATGTTTAAGCAAACTGCTAAAAACATTAACATGGAAGTTTTCAGTAAACTTACCATCAAGAATAAGGAGGAGAAAACTCTCCTTAGCATTCTTGAAGATAAGGACTCGGAGCTGGCCTTTGTTCAGAAAAAATCTAGATGAATCAGTAGGTGATTTTTATCACTGCTTTTGTTTTTTAAAAAATCTAAGTCTCTTCATTTAACTTGCTATTCAGTTTCTTTGGCGAAAGCCAAACAAATTGCTGAAGATGCCGACAATGCCGAGAACCTTCGCAAGGAAAACCTGGAACTTCACAAGCTCACTATGAAGCTCCAGAAAGACGTGGAGGCCAGCCAACTGGCTGTCGGCATTGCCGAGTCCAAGGCCTCTAGCCAGGATGAACAGGATAAGGCCACCATCAGGGACTTGCAGACTGCCCTGAACCAGCGCCTTGAGGAAGGCACGGAGATGGACAGAATTCTCGGTAAGTTTCTAAACTTTTACCGGAATTTTCTTTTCCCTTCTTCTGTTTTTTCTTAACTTTCGTTTTGTTGACTTAAACAGAAAGTAGCCCCTCACTTACCCGGATCGAAATAATTCGGGCTTTCAAGAAGTTTTTCGCCGCTCTTAAATCTGCGGGAATGCTACTTATCAATAAGTACATTCCCGACAAAGCAGGAGAATTCTCGGAAGTCAGCAAGCTTCCAGAGGCAATTGAGGAGGTGGCGAACCGCAAGGAATCATGGTTCCGCTCCGCGGCTCGCGGTGGTGCGCACATGGCCCTTGGGCTTATGCGTATGCATTATACCATCGCCAAGTCTTGGCGCGTGGCGTCAGGTATCCCTCAAGGATACACAGACGCGCAGTGGGCCAGCATCTTCGACTCCATCAAATGCCGCGCTACCAAGATAGCCAATATGGTGAACATCTCTACCTTCTACCCTGAGGAGGAAATTCTGACAACTCCTGAGGATTCCAGCAGCGAGGATGAAGACTCAGATCTCGAAGAAGCTTGTCGTGGTGTGGAGAAGACAGATTTCATAGGATGGCTAAAGCTGGTGTCGCACCCGGACTTCTAAAGGATACTCGTCGTTCCATTGAACAGTAGTAGATTGGATTACGGGGCTTACCGGCACCCGCGTCCTCTTACGAGTAGGCCAACACACGTATGTGTGACAACCAACCCCTATCTGTTCAGCGTCGACGTAAACTATCCCATAGAAATCAGGATACTTCCATTGACGTACTTCAAACCATACACACATGGTACGTCAACGGCGTTTAACAAGTGATATCACAACAGATCTCTACGACACAAAAGAGCGAAATAAGCTGCAAATAGCTCTCATTAGAGCAGAGATAGCGAATACAATCATCCAGAGGACACATGTCCCAACAATTCATCATTACATCACAGCGGAAGCATTCAAAAGTGTCTGAGTACAGACAAATCCAAATAGGCCTAAGAGGCCGGAAACGAAAAGACGGAGCCCATCCACGAAGTCTCGGATCCTGCCCGGGTCCGCTATCTACTCGTCAGCAGTCTCGTCGTACCCCATGTAGTAGCCACCATGTAGATCCTCGGAAACGTAGTCTGCGGAAACCACAGCCCCAAAGGGGTCAGTACATAAACGTACTGGCAAGAAAGACTCACAGTTCACCAAAGTGTAACCCGTCAACACCAAGCACAGATACTTTGGGTCAACGGAAGAAAGGGGATATAGAGGATGCTGCAACTGGCTGCTCTAAACAACTACAGAGTTTCTACCACTTCCGGCTACCAGAAAGGAGATAAGATCGTGTATCGTAACCAACTATAACTAACCACCAAACAAACCCATCCTGGATCTCGCCCCTTATCCAAAGAAGCAATCCAAGGATAACTCACACAGTTGGATTAATGATGGTTCAGATTATTGTGTCAATAAGCCTATTACTAGTCAAGTTGTTAATCATTGGGTGTAAGGTTGTTAATCATTAGGTTTAAGTTGTTCTGAGTACTTGTTAGCCAGTACTTTCACCAAGTAATCCATAACCGCGGAAAACACGGCTTCTCGAGAAGATTATCCCTGCAGGGTTGCACCAATTTGGCCGTACACGTATGAATAACCCGCCAGATGGAAAGGCCCTTCCACCAAGCGGGGCACTCAACACAACTCAACTCTTCTTCGCGTCAAGCCCAAAGCACCTTGGGCGCACGGCTAATCGAGCCCAGAAGAAAATGGACCCTCATAGCACTCTAAGACCGTGTCCCCCTATATGCCGACTACGAAAGTTCCACCCGGGTACCAAGGGCTCGCAAGATCATGCATGCAGCAAATGGAAAACCCGAACTAAATGAGGCGATTTGGACGAGATGCGAATCGAATCAAATTGAGGGGGGCGTCCATACTCGCTTCCCACATGCGGGTAGTGCGCTCATCATGGATCAGTAGACAAGACCCTTTTCCTATTAGGGTCGACACTAGCAGGCCTCAAAACCACAAAGGGCCTCCTGCCGGTGCCTTATCATCAAATTTATTATTGATAATAGCATTAGCATGATTGATTGATTAAACATCGAGCCCCCAGAACATAATGGAATATAGTAACAGAAAGTAACGGGTAACAGACTCGAGCAAAACAACCTAAGCATGCTAGTAAAACACTGGCTCAATCAAAGGGGTTGTAGGAGTGGAGGTGAGGCAATATCAGGGTTAAGGGATTCATGTGATAGGTTCGTAACAGAAACAACTACTACTAAGGCTAGCAGAAATAGACAACGGAAAGTATCGGTAACCAAGGTTGAAAGGAACACAGTGGTTCATGTGAGTGATAACTTGCCTGCAAAACCCAGTAGCCTGGTACTGAGCTAGATCCTTAGAAGGGGTGTCGTAAGTATCGTCGGTCTCAACGTCGTCGTGTATCCGAGAAGAAGCAAACAAACAATGCAGAAAGATAAACAATCAATAACATGGCATAGTGCACAAACATGGGATGATGCATGACCATTTAATTGATGCATAGAAATAAACTAGTTGACAAGATAGAAACAGGATTAAATGGACCCACATGCAATTTGAGTTGCACCTGAAAAGCCCATGAATTATGGTTGAATTAATTGTTTTACAACTAACCAAATGGTGTAAGTGAATTAGCATGATGCATGGATGAGGAAAACAGCAAAATAACAACAATAGAACCAAATGGAAATAAGGTTTAACAAGTTTAGAAATTCATTTATTAAGTTAGGAAATTTTGGTTACTTAAAGGTGTCACACAAGCATTTGTTGTTTTCACCAATTTTAATTGTTCAAAATAGATAACAAAATTCATATTTGAAAAGAACACCAAATTTTAGGTGGATTACATGTTTCAACTATTGAAAAAGGGATTAGGATGAATTTATTATGACTTAAACAATATTAACCAAGTTTTAATTGATTTTAAAACAAGTTTGAACTTAATTGAATTTTTATTTGTTCAAAACATAAATTCAAATTCACATTTGAAAAGTTTATACTTTGATGGTTTGAAAACATATTTTGCATGTTCAAAAATATTTTATGTTGAGCAAGTTATGATTTTATCAAATTTAAATGAATTAAACAAGGTTTAAATTATTTAGGCAATTTAAATTATTCAAACCATGAAACAAAGTTTATATTTGATTAGGTGTTTCAAAATGGTATGGAAAACATATTTTATTTGCAATATTTGGATTAAGAATGAATTAGTTATTGATTTTATCAAATTGCAATTGAATTATTTGAATTCAAATTTGAATTGCATTTTGAAATTTCAAAACAGGAAACAAATGATACCAAAAGGTAGACAATTTAATTTAGACCAGCACACATATTTTATTTTTGTAATTTGGAGTTATAAAACAATTTTTATTTGCATTTTGGTTCTAGGGGCCAATCTGTTAATTAGAAGGAGTTAGATTTAAAACAGAAAGTTTAAAAAGCATTTTGTTACCGCACAGGAAACTACCCTAGGCACTGCCAGGGGGGCCCTGTGCCAGCGAGGCCCACGCAGAGCACGCGTGGCAACGGTGTGGCTGACAGGGGGGCCACCCTGTCAGCGCCGCGCGGAAAAAAAGAGGGGATTTCTCCCGAGCGAGGCCAGGGCTCGAACCCTGAACCTCAGCCTTACGCGCGATGTGCCTGTACCAGTGTGGTGTGTGCGTTCGTCTGTCAGTAACCATACCGCTGACAGGTTAAACTTCAGTTGCGGCTATCTGAACTTTTTAACTGAAAACGTTCCTGAACTTTTGGCAGAGAAACGCCGGCGGCGAGCTCTGCTCGAGTGGGTGCTGTGCCATGCTGCTTCTGGATCGTGGGGGTGCTGCGGTGCATCGGGCGTGATCGTGGACAAGAGAGAGAGGAAGGGGAGGGAGATGATCACCTCGAGGGCAGAAGAGGAAGCAGGCGCGGGGCAGTTGCTGTCGCCGGCGGCAAGGTTGAAGATGGCGGCGGCGCTGTGGTTTCCCTTGTGCTCACCGCTGGTGTTGGTGACGGAGAGGGAGCGGTGGCAGTTCGATCCCCACTGCTAAGCTGTGAGGTGGCGCACTGCAGCGGCGGGGACCTCCAACGGTTCAGACGCGGCGGCGACGGAGGTTTTAGGGGTGGGGTTCAGAGAGGGATCGCCGGCGGGAGAGAGAGTGGGAAACGGCGGCCGCAAGAGGGTAGCTAGGGCCTAGGGTTAGGGCTAGCCGCGCTGGGGTTCGAGGGGGTCTTATAGAGGGAGGTAGTCGCTGCTGGCCGTCGTGATCGTGCGCTGCCGCCGTGGCGCCAGGGGATTGCCGCCGTACAGAAGGAGGACGACGGGGGCGGCTGGTGAGGGGGTACCGGGCCAGCTCGGGGGTTAAGTGGGCTGGGCCAGATTGGATTCCCCCCCCCACACAGGTAAAATTCCTTTTTCTTTTTCTGTTTTATTTTTTTTTTTTGCTGAAAAAAAAAATGGAAGAAAAGGAAGATTTTTAGGTTAGTAAAAATTTTGGAAAAAATATGGTTAGTTTAGTTTCTCAAATAGCAACTACAAACTAACTTTATTTCCAAAAGTATTCAAATTTATTTGCTGTTTGTTAATTAAACCAAAATTTGAATGATTTTTTAAGTATTGAAAGGAAGTATTGAAAACATCATTTTAATAGGGTGACCCCTATTGTTTAATTTGTTTAAATAAGTTGATTTGATTTAGATAAAATTCATAAATTCAAAGTGGTTCTGCTTGATGCATTTGGTTTGAATTTTAAATGTGATTTGGAAATTAATTGTTTGATTAAAACCATCATTTTATTAGTTGATCAAACATGGACTAAAAGGAAACAAAAGATTAGAGTGTTTTGGTAATTTTCATAATTTGTAATTGGGTGCTGTTGATGTGTTTGATTTGAGTTTTTAAATGTGATTTGGATTTAATTGATTGAGTAAAACCATTAATTTAATAAGTGAGCATTATGGAATAAAAAGAAAACAATTTGGTTGTTTTTATTTGAAATCACATCTTGGAAATTGTAACATCACAAGGATGAAACAAAAGGTTTGAATTTTGGTTTGAAATTCAAATAGAAAACAAAGGAAACAAAGGAAAACAAGCAAAACAAATGCAATCAACATGATGCCATGATGCAAAACATAAAATAACAGAGAGCAAACATTCTAATGGCTATTTTTCATACTTGGGATGTTACAAAACGCCCCCCCCCCTTGAAGGAATCGCGCCCCGAGATTCCTACTGAGAAAAGAAAAGGTCCGGATACTTCTTGGGAAGATCCTTTTGAGCTGTGACACGTGAAACACATCGTGCACCTTGGATAGTTTTTCTGGAAGTTCAAAACGATAGGAATTCCTGGCAACTCTTCTGGAAAGATGTCAGGGAATTTGGTAACCACCGGAACATTTCAATTGGAGGAAGAGGTTTTGTATCGAGGGTGTATAGCTGGATAGAACTTGATTCATTTGGGGAATAGAATATCTGGAATGTGGTGATTCAGGAATGCTTCCTCGAAACAACCCCAGGTGATAGGAATGGCAGCTCTCATAGCCTGGAATCAACAACAACAACAACAACCTTTCTGGCCAGATAGACTTGATATTTGGGAAGTTTTGATTAGACGCCGGTAGAAAAACTGAAATGGGAAGTAACAACAAGATTTCAACGGACGAAAAGGATGTTCAGAAGAACAGGATAACGAAGCAACACCGGGAAAAACGAGACCAAAACACTCCTGAGGTACTACGGAGAACCCAAAACACGTGAAATCCTAACTTGAAAGTTTAGGTGAGAACAGAAAACAACGTTGCACTTCCTTACCAGAAAAGGGTGGGTGGGTGGGGAAAGAAGAAAAATGGCAGAATTCCTACTCTCACGTTTCATTTTTCCTATATAGCTACAAAATAGTTTCTAGACTCAACTGCGACCAGTAAAAGGGATCCTACAGGGAGACAGGCTCTGATACCATTTGTCGCACCCGGACTTCTAAAGGATACTCATCGTTCAGTTGAACAGTAGTAGATTGGATTACGGGGCTTACCGGCACCCGCGTCCTCTTACGAGTAGGCCAACACACGTATGTGTGACAACCAACCCCTATCTGTTCAGCGTCGACGTAAACTATCCCATAGAAATCAGGATACTTCCATTGACGTACTTCAAACCATACACACATGGTACGTCAACGGCGTTTAACAAGTGATATCACAACAGATCTCTACGACACAAAAGAGCGAAATAAGCTGCAAATAGCTCTCATTAGAGCAGAGATAGCGAATACAATCATCCAGAGGACACATGTCCCAACAATTCATCATTACATCACAGCGGAAGCATTCGAAAGTGTTTGAGTACAGACAAGATCCAAATAGGCCTAAGAGGCCGGAAACGAAAAGACGGAGCCCATCCACGAAGTCTCGGATCCTGCCCGGGTCCGCTATCTACTCGTCAGCAGTCTCGTCGTACTCCACGTAGTTGCCACCATGTAGACCCTCGGAAACGTAGTCTGCGAAAACCACAGCCCCAAAGGGGTCAGTACATAAACGTACTGGCAAGAAAGACTCACAGTTCACCAAAGTGTAACCCGTCAACACCAAGCACAGATACTTTGGGTCAACGGAAGAAAGGGGATATAGAGGATGCTGCAACTGGCTGCTCTAAACAACTACAGAGTTTCTACCACTTCCGGCTACCAGAAAGGAGATAAGATCGTGTATCGTAACCAACTATAACTAACCACCAAACAAACCCATCCTGGATCTCGCCCCTTATCCAAAGAAGCAATCCAAGGATAACTCACACAGTTGGATTAATGATGGTTCAGATTATTGTGTCAATAAGCCTATTACTAGTCAAGTTGTTAATCATTGGGTGTAAGGTTGTTAATCATTAGGTTTAAGTTGTTCTGAGTACTTGTTAGCCAGTACTTTCACCAAGTAATCCATAACCGCGGAAAACACGGCTTCTCGAGAAGATTATCCCTGCAGGGTTGCACCAATTTGGCCGTACACGTATGAATAACCCGCCAGATGGAAAGGCCCTTCCACCAAGCGGGGCACTCAACACAACTCAACTCTTCTTCGCGTCAAGCCCAAAGCACCTTGGGCGCACGGCTAATCGAGCCCAGAAGAAAATGGACCCTCATAGCACTCTAAGACCGTGTCCCCCTATATGCCGACTACGAAAGTTCCACCCGGGTACCAAGGGCTCGCAAGATCATGCATGCAGCAAATGGAAAACCCGAACTAAATGAGGCGATTTGGACGAGATGCGAATCGAATCAAATTGAGGGGGGCGCCCATACTCGCTTCCCACATGCGGGTAGTGCGCTCATCATGGATCAGTAGACAAGACCCTTTTCCTATTAGGGTCGACACTAGCAGGCCTCAAAACCACAAAGGGCCTCCTGCCGGTGCCTTATCATCAAATTTATTATTGATAATAGCATTAGCATGATTGATTGATTAAACATCGAGCCCCCAGAACATAATGGAATATAGTAACAGAAAGTAACGGGTAACAGACTCGAGCAAAACAACCTAAGCATGCTAGTAAAACACTGGCTCAATCAAAGGGGTTGTAGGAGTGGAGGTGAGGCAATATCAGGGTTAAGGGATTCATGTGATAGGTTCGTAACAGAAACAACTACTACTAAGGCTAGCAGAAATAGACAACGGAAAGTATCGGTAACCAAGGTTGAAAGGAACACAGTGGTTCATGTGAGTGATAACTTGCCTGCAAAACCCAGTAGCCTGGTACTGAGCTAGATCCTTAGAAGGGGTGTCGTAAGTATCGTCGGTCTCAACGTCGTCGTGTATCCGAGAAGAAGAAAACAAACAATGCAGAAAGATAAACAATCAATAACATGGCATAGTGCACAAACATGGGATGATGCATGACCATTTAATTGATGCATAGAAATAAACTAGTTGACAAGATAGAAACAGGATTAAATGGACCCACATGCAATTTGAGTTGCACCTGAAAAGCCCATGAATTATGGTTGAATTAATTGTTTTACAACTAACCAAATGGTGTAAGTGAATTAGCATGATGCATGCATGAGGAAAACAGCAAAATAACAACAATAGAACCAAATGGAAATAAGGTTTAACAAGTTTAGAAATTCATTTATTAAGTTAGGAAATTTTGGTTACTTAAAGGTGGCACACAAGCATTTGTTGTTTTCACCAATTTTAATTGTTCAAAATAGATAAAAAAAAATCATATTTGAAAAGAACACCAAATTTTAGGTGGATTACATGTTTCAACTATTGAAAAAGCGATTAGGATGAATTTATTATGACTTAAACAATATTAACCAAGTTTTAATTGATTTTAAAACAAGTTTGAACTTAATTGAATTTTTATTTGTTCAAAACATAAATTCAAATTCACATTTGAAAAGTTTATACTTTGATGGTTTGAAAACATATTTTGCATGTTCAAAAATATTTTATGTTGAGCAAGTTATGATTTTATCAAATTTAAATGAATTAAACAAGGTTTAAATTATTTAGGAAATTTAAATTATTCAAACCATGAAACAAAATTTATATTTGATTAGGTGTTTCAAAATGGTATGGAAAACATATTTTATTTGCAATATTTGGATTAAGAATGAATTAGTTATTGATTTTATCAAATTGCAATTGAATTATTTGAATTCAAATTTGAATTGCATTTTGAAATTTCAAAACAGGAAACAAATGATACCAAAAGGTAGACAATTTAATTTAGACTAGCACACATATTTTATTTTTGTAATTTGGAGTTATAAAACAATTTTTATTTGCATTTTGGTTCTAGGGGCCAATCTGTTAATTAGAAGGAGTTAGATTTAAAACAGAAAGTTTAAAAAGCATTTTGTTACCGCACAGGAAACTACCCTAGGCACTGCCAGGGGGGCCCTATGCCAGCGAGGCCCACTCAGAGCACGCGTGGCAACGGTATGGCTGACAGGGGGGCCACCCTGTCAGCGCCGCGCGGAAAAAAAGAGGGGATTTCTCCCGAGCGAGGCCAGGGCTCGAACCCTGGACCTCAGCCTTACGCGCGCTGTGCCTGTACCAGTGTGGTGTGTGCGTTCGTATGTCAGTAACCATACCGCTGACAGGTTAAACTTCAGTTGCGGCTATCTGAACTTTTTAACTAAAAACGTTCCTGAACTTTTGGCAGAGAAACGCCGGCGGCGAGCTCTGCTCGAGTGGGTGCTGTGCCATGCTGCTTCTGGATCGTGGGGGTGCTGCGGTGCATCGGGCGTGATCGCGGACAAGAGAGAGAGGAAGGGGAGGGAGATGATCACATCGAGGGCAGAAGAGGAAGCAGGCGCGGGGCAGTTGCTGTCGCCGGCGGCAAGGTTGAAGATGGCGGCGGCGCTGTGGTTTCCCTTGTGCTCACCGCTGGTGTTGGTGACGGAGAGGGAGCGGTGGCGGTTCGATCCCCACTGCTAAGCTGTGAGGTGGCGCACTGCAGCGGCGGGGACCTCCAACGGTTCAGACGCGGCGGCGACGGAGGTTTTAGGGGTGGGGTTCAGAGAGGGATCGCCGGCGGGAGAGAGAGTGGGAAACGGCGGCGCGAGAGGGAAGCTAGGGCCTAGGGTTAGGGCTAGCCGCGCTGGGGTTCGAGGGGGTCTTATAGAGGGAGGTAGTCGTTGTTGGCCGTCGTGATCGTGCGCTGCCGCCGTGGTGCCAGGGGATTGCCGCCGTACAGAAGGAGGACGACGGGGGCGGCTGGTGAGGCGGTACCGGGCCAGCTCGGGGGTTAGGTGGGCTGGGCCAGATTGGATTCCCCCCCACACAGGTAAAATTCCTTTTTCTTTTTCTGTTTTATTTTTTTTTTTTGCTGAAAAACAAAATGGAAGAAAAGGAAGATTTTTAGGTTAGTAAAAATTTTGGAAAAAATATGGTTAGTTTAGTTTCTCAAATAGCAACTACAAACTAACTTTATTTCCAAAAGTATTCAAATTTATTTGCTGTTTGTTAATTAAACCAAAATTTGAATGATTTTTTAAGTATTGAAAGGAAGTATTGAAAACATCATTTTAATAGGGTGACCCCTATTGTTTAATTTGTTTAAATAAGTTGATTTGATTTAGATAAAATTCATAAATTCAAAGTGGTTCTGCTTGATGCATTTGGTTTGAATTTTAAATGTGATTTGGAAATTAATTGTTTGATTAAAACCATCATTTTATTAGTTGATCAAACATGGACTAAAAGGAAACAAAAGATTAGAGTGTTTTGGTAATTTTCATAATTTGTAATTGGGTGCTGTTGATGTGTTTGATTTGATTTTTTAAATGTGATTTGGATTTAATTGATTGAGTAAAACCATTAATTTAATAAGTGAGCATTATGGAATAAAAAGAAAACAATTTGGTTGTTTTTATTTGAAATCACATCTTGGAAATTGTAACATCACAAGGATGAAACAAAAGGTTTGAATTTTGGTTTGAAATTCAAATAGAAAACAAAGGAAAACAAGCAAAACAAATGCAATAAACATGATGCCATGATGCAAAACATAAAATAACAGAGAGCAAACATTCTAATGGCTATTTTTCATACTTGGGATGTTACAGCTGGGGCCGATGGACGCTGTAGGTATCCGGGAGGGATCGCACGCCGAATAGGCGCGCTCAGGAACACTGCAAACACCACAATCTACCCAGGTTCGGAGCCCTCGTGTGGAGGTAACACCCCTACTCCTGCCTATCACTCTGTATAATGCTCGACCGAGTACAGAAGTTACAACCTCTCAATATCTCACTCTCTGCCGAGTATCCAGCACTCTGCTCTTTCTCTACTGTTCTCTCTGTGAGCTGCTAAGCCTCGCAATAAATGAGCTCAGGTCCAACGTTCCTCGCGTAGGAGGAGGCTAGCCACCTTATATACTGGTGGCCAGTGAGTATTCTACAGATAAAAGTACTGATGGGACTACTCCACTGTGGGAACGGCGCACGCCTCCGTGTTTCCGCTAACGCCGTCGCTGAAAGTCTCCGCGCCGTGCGGCTGACATGTCTTGTCCACCCTGTCAGCCCCTTAGGGTAGGTCACTGACATGTTCTGTCCCCCCTGTCAGTGACAGGACATGACAGCTACCCACCCGTACTGTTCCCACGTCTTAGCGCGGATAACCAGGCGCCTAGTAAGTTGAAACGCACGCCGGTACGACCCCTGGATGCGCGGGATCTTCCACAACGGCTCCATTAACTTTGTGCCCAAGTAGGATAGCTTCCCGTCTACTCGGATCACCCGAGCTTTACCCGGTTGATCCAGAGCGACACTTGTATTTCCTCTTGGCCTTCAATACTTCTTACCGAATAGCGCCTACCGGATACCGGATACCGGGTAGCCGCCTACCCGGCAAAACCGTACCTTGAGCACTTTTTATCACCAGCCTTACCCCTACTCGGGGGTAGCCCCCCGACAAAGCTGCTTGAGTCCTGGGTAGATGGCAGGCAAAAATAGAAGCATTACTATTCTTACAATGTAATATTCATTGTAGTGCTATCTATCATTTGTATAAACAAGTACTCAGCTTTTGCAGTTTAATTTATAAGTCTTTGCAAGTTTTCCAGGTTTTAATCCCTTTATCTTCTAAGTTCTCTTATTCATATGTTTTAACTGTCCTTAGTGTTTGAAATGGCTCGATAGTAGACTGGGTATAACCGATCAGTCGAAACTCGAAAACATGGACCGTACTAAGGCATTTTCACTTACTAATTTAAGTGACCCAACATAGAAACGATCAGATAATACTTAGAGAAAAATAAGGAATTTTGAATTTGTATGAAACTCAGGCACGCAGGCACAATCTGGGTTTCCTTAAGCCTCCTTAGGCCGAAAATCATTCAGTTTTTTAACTCCGAGTATGCAGGCACAATTCGGGTTAACATTGAGTATTTTGAAAGATCATTGGGAAATATATAAGACGGACTTATGCTTTGTACTATAATAAACATGTAAAACATAAATGCATGAATTCCGACAACTTTATTTCATGATCTCAAAGATGTTTTACATAGAAACTGAACTAAGTGTAGAAGGGACGTAACTGCTGGATGCTCCAGGGTCTCTTTGTCTCTCCCAGTTCGACATCTATATTTCTCTTTCTTTTGCGATTCGGTCTTCTAGGATCATCCTCCGTATCCCGAATGTCTACAAGATAATAAGACCCATTTTTCATAGCTTTGCTAATGACAAATGGTCCCTCCCAGACTGGGTCTAATTTGTGCTTCCTTTCCTGCACCAATCTTAGCACTAAGTCACCTTTTTTGAAAGAACGGTGTCTGATTTTCCGACTATGGTAGCGTCGCAAACCTTGCTGATAAATGGCGGATATTTGAAGCACAAGGTATCGTTCTACTTCTAGAAGATCGACGGCATCCAGTCGTGCGCTTTCGGCATCCGAGTTATCGTAAGCCTGCACTCTTGGGCTATCAGGGAGCATGTCTGTTGGAAGCATTACTTCTACGCCATAGACCAGGAAAAACGGGGTTTGCCCTGTTGATCTATTTGGCGCCGTTCGAATACTCCAAAGCTCTGAAGGTAATTCCTCTACCCATGCTCCATCTGCTCTATGAAGAGGAGATTCGAGTCTTGGGCGTATTCCCTGCAAGATTGAGCTATTCATTCTTTCAACCTGCCCATTGGATTGTTGGTGTGCCACAGTTACAAGATCTAGGCGTATTCCCGTTTGTCGGCAATATTTTACCAACTCTCCAATTGAAAAATTTGTCCCGTTGTCCGTGATTATGCTGTGTGGAACGCCGTATCTCATGACTACGTCAATGATGAAATTTCTGGCAGTCACACCGTCAAGTTTTTTGATGGGTTTCGCCTCCACCCACTTGGTATACTTATCTACCGCAACAAGTAGATGTGTGAATCCACCTCTTGCAGTTTTGAATGGTCCCATCATATCTATCCCCAGGCCGCAAATGGCCATGTAATAGGGATGGTTTGAGTGCTTGAGCTGGCATATTCGTCTGCTTGGCGTAATACTGACATCTGGCACATATATTTACAATGTGTTCGGCGTCTGTCTTGGCTGTTAGCCAGAAAAACCCTGCACGGAATGCTTTTTTGACTATGCTTTTGATTGAGCATGATGTCCGCAATCTCTTGCGTGGATTTCTTGCAAGATTTCTCGGCCTTCTTCTGGCGAAATACATTGCTGAAAAAATTCCGACAGTGCTGCGCTTATACAGGCAACCATTAATTACCGTGTATCCTTTGCATCGATGTTGTATCTGTCTTTCCAAGACCTCGTCTGCTCCATCCGGGAACTTCTGATCAACTAAGAAGTTTAAATATGTAATTGTCCAATCCGGTTTAACGAGCAGGACTTCAATTGACTCGGAAACGAGAGGATAATCAATATCTCCACCTTTGATCGATGGTTCATGCAAATGTTGGACAAACACACCTGGTGGTAGGGTTTTTACTCTTTCCGATCCCATGAGGGCTAATGCATCCGCGTTCCAATTTTCTTCCCTTTTGATATGAAGTACTTCAAATCCCAGGAAGCAAATGGCGAACCCGTCCACCATTCTCCGATATTCGGCCATGATGGGACTTTTGGTGTCCCATGTTTGGTTTAGCTGATGCTAGTACCAAATCCGAGTCACCATAGCATAGTATGCGTTTGAAGCCTATTTCTATTGCAATATGCAAGCCATGAAGCAAAGCTTCGTATTCTGCCATGTTATTACTGGCGTTGAAGTGTATTTTTAATACATACTCCATAGTATCACCTTTTGCGGATTTTAGCACTACACCAGCTCCAGCGCCTTCCTTCATCTTGGATCCGTCAAAGTGCATGACCCAGCATTCCGACTCCGACATTGGTGTGCTTTCCATTGCTTCTGTCCAATCAACGACAAAATCTGCCAATGCCTGGGAATTTATTGTCGTCCGGCGTTGGTACTTAATGTCGAACGCAGCTAGCTCGAGGCCCCATTTGTCTACTCGGCCTGTTGCGTACGAATTGTTAATAATATCCCCTAGTGGTGCTTTACATACCACTGTTATGGAATGTCCTTGGAAATAATGGCAGAGTTTCCTTGATGCGAAAAAACACGCCATAAGCCAGCTTTTGATAATGTGGATACCTTTGTTTTGACTCGGAGAATACTTCGCTGACGTAATACACTGGGTATTGATCTGGTATGCTTTGCTCTTGCTTCCGTCTTTCCACAACTATCACTGTGCTAATAACCTTGTTTGTTGCTGTAAGATACAGTAACATGGGTTCTTCGTCTTTTGGCGATGCCAAAATCGGAGCTTTCATCAAGGTTTCTTTTAACTGGGTTAATGATTTGTCCGCCTCTTCTGTTCACTCAAATTTTTCGGATTTCTTCAACAATTTGTATAATGGCAAAGCTTTTTCTCCTAGCCGGCTTATAAACCTGCTGACTGCGGCTGCAGAATCCGTCAATATTTGTACATCTTTTAAGCACGTAGGCTTTGAGATGTTCAAGATTGCCTTGATCTTTTCCGGGTTTACTTCTATTCCTTTGTGAGAAACGATAAAACCCAGAAGTTATCCTGAGGGAACCCGAATACACACTTTAATGGATTCAACTTCATTTTATAAGTAGGAAAATTTTCGAAAGTTTCTCGTAGATCTTCAAGGAGTGTATCCTTTTCCTTGGAAACGACGGTAATATCATCCACGTAAATGTGTACATTTTTGCCAATCTGACTATGCAAACAACGTTGCATGCAACGCTGGTATATTGCAAATGCGTTCTTCAAGCCAAAATGTATGGTTATGTAATAGTATGTTCCATACGGGGTTATGAAGGAAGTTTTGATTTGATCCTCCTCATTCATACGTATTTGATGGTACCCAGAATAAGCATCCAAAAAGCATAAAAGCTCAGAGCCAGTAGTGGCATCTATTATTTGATCGATTCGCGGTAACGTGAACCTATCTTTTGGACACAATTTGTTCAAGCCGGTGTAATCTATACACATCCTAAGAACAATACTATCTTTCTTTGGGACTAATACTGGTTTCGCAGACCAATCAGTATGTATAAATTTCCAGATAAAATCTGCTGCTAAAATTCGGATGGTTTCCTTGCCAATAGCCTTCCGTCCTCTTCTGTCAAATCGACAGAGACCTTGTTTGACGGATTTTGATCCTGGAATCACTTTGAGTTGATGCTCAGCAAGTTCCCTGGGTACACCTGGCATGTCCGCAGGACACCAGGCAAAAATATCCCAGTTCTCACGGAGGAACTTGATGAGCGCGCTTTCCTATTTGTCGGTCATCCCGGTCCCCACTATGAAAATTTTTGCCGGATCTTTGGGATCTAGGATAACCTGTCTTGTATTCTCGGATGCTTTGAAACTATCTGCCGGCTTCCGGCTTTCTTTTCCTGCCGACATTTCTGTCAGCGATACTTCTTTTGCCAGCTCTTTCAATTCTTCCTTTGCTATCACTTGTTCGGCGCAAAGGGCGTTTCCTTTTTCCATCTCGTTTGCCAATTTGTAGTCTCCCGATATGGTGATTACCCCTCCTTTTGGCCCTGGCATCTTCAGCTTGTTATAAATATAACATGATCTTGCCATGAATTTGGCGAAAGCTGGACGTCCGAGTATTGCATGGTATACACTTTCGAACGGCACCACCTCTAAAGAGATTTTTTCCTGTCGGAAATGCTCTTTTTCTCCAAAGGTTACGTCTAGGGAAATTTCTCCTAGGGAATGTGCTTGTCTGCCAGGAACGATGTCGTGGAAACGTATGTTGCTGTGATTGAGATGGGTCTCAGAGATTCGCAGATGCTTCAGTGTATCCAGGTACATGATATTGATACTCGATCCTCCATCCATCAACACTCTTTTTTAGCCTAGTGTTTTGAACAATAGGGCTTACAATTAGAGCTTGTGTTCCGGGTTCTGGAATATTTCCGGGATGATCAGACTGATCCCAGGTAATTGGTGTATTCGAGTACTTCAAGAATTTGGGGGTTGGTGGAACAATTGCGTTTATTTCTCGAAGTGTTCTCTTTGCCTATTTTGCTGAAGGAGTTGCCAAGGAAGTTAGGTTGCATTCTGCATCAACTCTCAGGGATTTTGGTTTGCCTTTTCACTGTTGTTCCTGGATTTTTTTCATCAGTGTCCGATTCACTGTCTTCTTTTTTAGCTTATGGCTTTTGCTTGGAGAATTTCCTCTTGGAGTTCTTCCCTTTGTTCCCGGATCCTGTAGTGCCTTTCACATGCTTATTAAGCCGACATTGCGCATTGGTATGGGTAGGTTTGCCAAATTGCGAATGGTGGACACGATTTTCGACTTAATCTTTTCCTACTCTTCCTTTGAGTCGGAGATAGGTTGTGTGTTTCTTCCTTTCCATTTGCAGCCATTATCCTTTCCAAAGGCTAAATTAACTTCTTTGGGCTTTGGCTGTGCTTCTGGGGTAGCTTTTTCCTCAGAACGAGGCTTATTTTTTGCCCTGTGCCAAAGAATCAATGTTTCCACCTCTCTCTCTAATGTCGTCTTCAGCCGATGCATGCTCATTGGTGGTAGTAAGCATAGATCCGAGATCTTTGTGCTCCTTTGAACAAACCATGAACGGTACAAGGTCGGGTTTTAATCCATTTATGAAAGCATGCATTGCTTGTACATCACTTACTCCAGAGAAGCTGTTTTTCATTGATGTCCATCTTGAGATAAAGTCGACATACGGCTCATCTTCAAATTGGATGCAGCGGTTTAGCTGGTTGATGCTCTTGGGGCGTTTGTATGTTCCCCGAAAATGCTGAGTGAATACTCTAGCCATATCATCCCAGCTATCCACGGTTCTTGACGGAAGCCCGTTGATCCAATCTCTGGCTCCATCCAGCAACATTAGGGGGAGGAATTTTACCGCCTCTAGATCTGTCCCTTTGTTAATCTGGACGGTTGTATAGTAGTCTGAAAGCCAGGTATCCGGGTTTGTACTGCCGGTATATTTTTGGTATGTTGGACCAACTTTGGCAAAGACAGAATGTAGAGTTATTCTCCGGATCTTGTCAGTGAAACACTTAGGTCCGAAGTATAGATCATCTCTTTCCGCCTTATCAGTGTGAACGAAATATCTGCCGGCTGAATGGACAGAAGGGGATCCGCTCCTTTCTTTACCATTGTTGCGCGAGTGCGCTTTTCCGGGATTATCCCTATTTCGTCCATTGTCATGTCCTTTGGAATAAGGTGGAGTTCTACTCCTTGGCCTTCCTTTGTTCCTAGGAGGAGTACGGGATCTCTCACGTCTGTGAGGGGTGTCGTATCTTACGGCTTTTTCAGTTGGGCGTCTCGGAGGCAGCATTGCTTTACCGTCTTTCCGGTTATGTTCCTCTCGGTCTCGGGGATTAATTCCACCTTTCGGCAGATGGGATCTTGTCCTGGACGATGCATCCTTATGATCTAGAATTTTCTTGTCCTTTCTCGGATCTCCTTTCTTCTCCTTGGAATTGCCTGAATCTCCAGGTTCGCCAGGTCTAGGTGCTCCAGCAGCGCATGTGGCAGTTTTGCATAGGGTCGAGTCGTCATGCAACTTCCCTGATCTTGCCTATCCTCGCTGTTGTTGTTGCAATGCTTTTCCTAAGAAAGCATACACCCCTTGAAGCTTTTCGTCATTGGAGTACAGATCATCATTGAGGATGGCGAATGCGGCTTCCGTGTTTTCTGCTGCGGTTTTGTATACACGTTCGCCCTTGGCATCAATGTCGTTTACTTGCTTTTGCCAGGAAGGGTTTTGGAACCGTTCTTTTGGCGGCAATACTACCGGTCTTGCGATTCCGGGTAACCGTGTAGGTTTTATGCCAGATCTATTCCTTCTTTCATACTCCTCTATTTCATCCTGCCGCAACTTAATGTCAGCCTGGGTTTTTAGGAGGTTTTCTCGAGTTCTGAATAGATGTTGCTGTTGTCGCTGGAGAGCTTGTCTCCTGGCTTCCAGCACTTCAGGGGGTTCGTCGCGTCCCACTGGAGTTTAAATTAAATCAAGTTCGTCCTGTTCTGACATTAGTGGAACAGGGATTTCCTTCGTTTTCTTCTCTGAAGGCTTGACTCCGCTTCCTCCTCCTACTTCCAGGTTTTGATTAGCAGTGTCTGCCAATTTTTTCTTCCGGAGTTTATACTGGAGTTTCTTGGCAGTCTTGTTTTTCTTCTTGGAAGATGTTTTTTTTACCAGGTTCATCTTCTGTCAATTCCTTGACATCAGGGTAAATTGGACTGGTTTCACCATCCTCTCTTTCCTCATCTGGCGGAGGTGTTTTGGGGTCTTCCTAGCTTTCGGCATCCGTGTTTTTAGCAGGTTTTGCCATAAGCACTTCGTGGAAGCCCCCTTGCATAGATTTGACCTTTCTTTCGAAACCGTCTTCATCTTCGTCCTCGAAATCTAAATCTTCAGATCCGTGTTGTGACTCCAATCTTGCCTCGATGGCGGCTAGCACAGAGTCGGCTTCCGAATTCATCATCACACTGACAGGTGTCGGATCTTCCACTTCTACTGTGGGATTGTTCTCATCTGCCTCTTCCACGGGATTTCTTTCATCTGTGTTTTCAGCGACCTCGGATTGCACCATACCAATAAAGTGAGATCTGATTGCAGTCATCTCCGAGGAGGCGGTAATTTCAGCGGGGTATTGGCGATTTGAGCAAAATCCGGCATCATAGTTTTCTTCAACTGGGTATAGGGCGGGTGGGATAAATCTACTTCCACCACAGAATCCAATTGCTTCTGCAGTTACTCCGATAAAGATGTTTGCAGATCCAATCGGTAAAACGTAGGCACTTACCAGATGATTCCAGTGCTGGCATGTATGATCCATTGTCGAGGAAGCGCCCGACGTCGTTGTAAAATTCCAAGCTTCCGACAGTTATGGTACTGCCGATTCCGTCGAGTATCCCCGATCGAAACATAACGCCTGACGTTGCTGGCCCCACGGTGGGTGCCAACTGTCGAGACATAATAGTATAGTTCATAGACGGGGGTGCCATGTGACTACTGGTAGAGACGTGGGGGGACGTGGTAGTATGACAACCAGGAACACCAAATTTACCCAGGTTCGGTACGTCGCAACTAGGCGGCGTTCCTACTCTTGCAATCTCACTAAATTAGGGCTGAAGCCTAAAGTGTACAAAGTACAACGTGAGTAGGGTTTCGCTATATCGACAAGGATCGACTTCACGCCGAGTTGGCTTCTAGCTAATTGTCTGTGTTTGTTCTTCTCTCCCGTACGGCTTTATATAGATAGCCTTGGAAAGCAGGAATCCGCCTTCTACTCCAAGCCGCACCACTTTGGGCCGTGTGTAACATCCCAAGTATGAAAAACTCCCTTTAGAATGTTTGTTTCTTGTTTTATTATTGTTTTGCATCATGTCATCATAGTCATTGCTTTTTGTTTGCATTTGTTGTGTATCTGTTTTCAACTGTTTTCTATTTCAATTTCAAACCAAGAATTCAAACCTTTGTTCATACTTGTTATGTTACAATTTTCCAAATAAAAAGTTCAAATAAAACATCCATTTGTTTCCATTAAGAATTAAAAGCTCAAACTATTGAATTGTTCCTTTTAATATTTCACTTAATTCAAATTGCATTCAAATTCAATTACAAACAACAACCATTTTTGAAATTATGAAAATTGCAAAACAAATCAATCACTTGTTTCACAATAAATTTGAATTTAAAACTTCTAAGTTGCTTAAGTCAAAATTATTCAATTAATATTGATTGCAATCAAATTTCAAACAAATTTCAAACAAGCAACATATTTAAAATATTTTTGGAAAACCAAAGTGTGTACTTGTTGCTATTACAATACTTAATCAATACAAATTATCCCAAAAATTTGCTAATCCCTAAAACCATCTGTTTTTCTCTCCTTTTCCAAATCTGCAAAAAAAAAACAGAAAAAGATTAAAGAAGAGAGAGGGGGGAAAGGGCAGCCAGCCCATTTGGGCCAGCCCAACTTCCCCTGGCCTGCTACCCCCCTCGATCGTCACCTACCTTCGTACGACACCCCATCGGGGGTGCCCACGTCGACGCAGTGGGGAGCCGACGGACAGGAGCTTGCCCACCTCCCCTTAAGACCTAACCTCGAGATCCCCCGCCTACCCTAGCTCTCCACCCCTCTCTACCTCGCACCGCCGCCATTTTTCCCCTCCGCTCTCTCTCTCTGCACCCTGCCCTCTTCTCTGTTCTGTAACTGATCCTCTGTAACATCCCAAGTATGAAAATCTCCCCCTAGATGTTTGTTTCTTGGTTATTTATGTTTGCATCATGTCATCATAACCATTGCCTTTTGTTGCATTTGTTTTGCATTTGAATTGATTTTGTTTCCATCTGTTTTCTATTTTGAATTCCAAACAAAACATTAAAATTATTTGTCATACTTGTTATGTTACAATGTGTCAAATAAAAACTACCAAACAAACAATATTTTGTTCTACAAAAATTGTTATCAAAACTTAAATTGGCTTAAGTTTCATTTGTTTATCTTGATACCAAAAATGGATCCATTCATTTAATTTTTCAACAAGCAATCTATTTAATTTTTTTTGGAAAAACCAAGTGGGTACTTGATGCTATTACAAAACTTAATCAATAAAATCATTGCCCCAAAATTTTTGCTAACCCTAGAACTATTTGTTTCTCTCTTTTCCCAAATCTGAAAAATAAATAAAAATAAAAGGAAGAAAAGATTAAAAGAGAAGAGGGGGGAAAGGCACCCAGCCCACTTGGGCCAGCCCAGATGCCCAAAGCCTGGTAACCCCTCTGTTGTCTCCTACCTCTGTACAGAGTTCATCTCCAACGACCACGTCGACAGTTACAGGTAAGAAACGGTGATCCGATGCTCCCCTCCTCCCTTTTAGCTTGCCTTCGATGCTCTCCTCTTGCCCTAATCTTTTCCTCCTCCTTCTCCCTCGCACCGCCGCCCTTCTCCCTTGCGCTGCTCTCTCTCTCGCTTTCTGTACCCTCCACCGAGCTCCATCACCGCCGCCTCTCTCCGGCTCGCCGCCGGCGTCACGGTGCCCTAGCGGCCGAGCTAGGGCCGGGAACGGAAACGTCCCGACCCCCTCTTCCTCGCTGTGGCCTCGGCTTTCCCCGAGGATCGCCGGAGCGCCGCCGCCATCCTCCGTTTGCCGCCACCGTCGCCATCGTCCGTGCGTCGTCCATCTCCCCGCGGTGAGCCCTCCCTCGCCCCTTCTCCTCTCTGCCCTCGTGGCCCGCACGCACACCGAGCGCACGGCGGCCCGCACGAGCACCGGCCACCCGCACGGCGGCCCGCACGAGCAGCCGCGGCGGACGACAGGGAGCAGCGATCGCCGGCCGCCCCCTGTCCGCTCGCATCTGGTCCCGGTACCTGCACACAGAAAGTTCAGTTAATTTCAGATTTAGCGCAGTAACTGAACTATATGATCAAACATGCTCTGTACCTAACACCAATCGGAAGACAGCCCAACTGGCACAGCGCGCGCCCGCTAGCCCCAGGGTCGCGGGATCGAGTCCCGCGGGAGGCAATTTTTGCCTCCCATTTTCCCCTTCCACGCGCGCCCGTGGGACCCGCTCGTCATTGACCTGCAGGGACACCTCACCTCCTAGACCAGCCACCTAAGCGCCACAGTGGCGCTGGCCCCACTGTCAGTGGCTGGGTCTGCTCACTGCGTGGTGCAGATTGCTTTTTCTGCACGTTTTCCTTTATTTTAAGTCCAGTTTTTATTACAGTTTAGTCCCTAAACTTCAAACCCAAATAACTTTTAAATCCCAACTCCAACTAAAATAAATAAAATATGTACACCGCACCAAGTTAAATTCTCTATCTATCTATAGCATTTGTTTTCTGTTTTGAGTTTCAAAATGCAATTCAAATTTGAATTCAAATAATTCAATTGCAATTTGCTAAAATCCATAACTAATTCATTATTAATCCAAATAATGAAAATAAAATATGTTTTCCATGCTATTTCACATAATCTTTTCAAATATAAATTTTGTTTCATGTTTTGAATAATTTAAATTGCCTAAATAATTTAATACTTGTTTAATTCATTTAAATTTGATAAAATCATAACTTGCTCAAAGTAAAATAATTTTGAACATGCAAAATATGTTTTCCAACCATCAAAGTGTGAACTTTTCAAATGTGAGTTTGAAATTATGTTTTGAACAAATAAAACTTCAATTAAATTCAAACTTGTTTTAAATCCATTTAAAACTTGTTTAATATTGTTTAATTCATAATTAAATTATCCTAATTCCAATTTCAATATTTGAAACATGTAATCCAACTAAAATTTGATGTTCTTTTCAAATATAAATTTTGTTATTTGTTTTGAACACTTTAACTTGATGAAAACAACAATTGTTTATGTGACACCCTTAAGGAACCAAAATTTTCTAACTTAATAAATAAATTTCTAAAATTGGTAAACCCTATTTTAAATTGGTTCTATTATTGTTATTTTGTTGTTTTCCTCATCCATGCATCATACTAATTCACCTTCATCTGTTGATTAGTTGGAAAACAAATAATCTAACCCAAAATTCATGGGCTTTTCATATGCAACTCAAAATTGCATATGTGTCCATTTAATTTGTGTTACCATGTTAGCTAGTTTATTTTGATGCAACCATTAACATGACATGCATCATCCCCATGATTGTGCACTATGCCATGATATTGATTGTCTATCCTTTCTGCATTGTCTGTTTGCTTCTTCTCGGTTAGACGACGACGTTGAGACCGACGATCCTTACGACACCCCTTCTGAGGATTTAGCTCAGTACTAGGCTACTGAGTTTGCAGGCAAGTTATCACTCACATGAACCACTGTGTTCCTTTCAACATTGGTTACCGATACTTTCCGTTGTATATTTCTGCTAGCCATATGTATCGTTGCTCCTGTTACGATCCTATCACATGATACCCTGAAACCTTGATATTGCCTCACCTCCAGTCCTATAACCCCGTTGTTTGAGCCCGTGTCTTACTAGCATGCTTAGGGTTGTTTCTGCTCGAGTCTGTTACCCGTTACTTTCTGTTATCATATTTATATTATGTTCTATGGGCTCGATGTGTAAACAACAACCTGTTAATGCTTGGGTAATAATAATTTGATGTTAAGGCACCGGCAGGAGGCCCGTCGTGGTTTTGAGGCCTGCTAGTGTCGACCCTAATTAGGAAAAGGGTCTTGTCTACTGATCCATGACGAGCGTGCTCACCGCATCCGGGTGGTGGTATGGAACCCCCCTCGACTTTGATCTGATCCGCAGTTTGTCCGAAGAGCCACACTTAGTTCGGGTGTTCCATTTGGCTCATACGCATGAATGGGTCGCTCCCATGGTTACTGATGATGATGATGACGCACACATATAGGGCGAGGCCTGTAGTGCCGGGGTGTTGTGTCCTGCGGGAGTTTTGCACACCTGCGCTGAGTATTCGGCTGCGTGGCTGGGACCTTATAGCTCCGTGGCTCCTAGGACAGACTGTAGTGATGGTTCGAGTCGTGTCAAGCCAACCTGAGTTTTAGTTGGTGGCTTGAGTGTGTACGGGTACTGGAGCACACCCTGCAGGGATGAATCTTCTCGAGAAGCCGTGTTGTCCGCGGTTATGTGACGACTTGGTGAAAGTACTGGCTAACAAGTACTCAGACAACTTACACCTAACTAATGATAACTTTACTAGTAATAGGTTTATTGCCACAAAAACCTGAACCATCATTAATCCAACTGTGTGAGTTATCCTCGGATTGCTTCTTTGGATAAGGGGCGAGATCCAGGATGGGTTTGTTTGGATTTACTTTCAGTTGGTTACCATACTCGATCTTATCTCCTTTCTGTTAGCCAGAAGTCATAGTATGTTTCTGTAGTTGGTTAGTGCAGCCCGCTGCCGCATCTTTTATATCACCCTTCTTTCTGTTGAACCCAAAGCATCTGTGCTTGGTGTTGACGGGTTACACTTTGGTGAACTGTGAGTCTTGCTTGCCAGTACGTTTATGTACTGACCCCTTTGGGGCTGTGGTTTCCGCAGACTACGTTTCCGAGGATCTCCATGGTGACTACTACGTGGAGCACGACGAGGCTGTTGACGAGTAGATAGCGGACCTGGGCAGGATCCGAGACTTCGTGGATGGGCTCCGTCTTTTCGTTTCCGGCTTCTTAAGCCTATTTGGATCTTGTCTGTACTCAGACCTGTTGAATCCTTCCGCTGTGATGTAATGATGTTATGTTGGGACATGTGTCCTCTGGATGATTGTATTTGCTATCTCTGCTCTAGTGAGAGCTATTTGCAACTTATTTCCATCGTCTGTGTCTTAGAGATATGTTGTGTTATCATTTTGTTCAACGCCGTTGACGTACCCTGTGTGTATGGTATGAAGTACGTCAATGGTAGTATCCTGATTTCTATGGGATGGTTTACGTAGACGATGAACAGATAGGGGTTGGTTGTCACACATACGTGTGTTGGCCTACTCGTAAGAGATGCGGGTGCCGGTAAGCCCCGTAATCCAATCCACTACTGTTCAACGGAACTGCGAGTATCCTCTAGAAGTCCGGGTGCGACATCCTCCACCGCCGCCTTCCTCTCCGGCTCGCCGCCGTCGACACGGTGCTCCACCGGCCATGTTAGGACCGGGAACGGAGAGCCCAAACCTTCCTCTACCGCGACGTATCCTCGGGTTCCCCCGGGAGCGAGTGAATCGCCGCCGCCAACCTCGATTTCGCCACCGTCGCCACCTCCCTGCACCGACCTCCTTCTGTTTCCCCACAGTGAGCCCTCGTCTCCTTCCCTCTCCCTTCCCTCTCTCTGCGTCTCACCCTCCGCACGCCCGCATCCGCGCCGCACGACCACCGCCCACCAGCCGCACGCGCGCGCCATCGCGAGTCGCAGCCCGCCGGCGGACTCAGTTCCTCCGTCGAGATTCAGAAACCGAACTGCAACCAAATTCAGTTAAGTTCAGTACGCGCACGGACAGAAGCATATCCACCCATGTACCCCTTACCTGTCACGAATCGATTAGTTACCGCAGTGGCACAGCGCCTCAATCGCTCGCCCAGGGGCGCGGGTTCGAGCCCCGCGGGAGGCAATTTTGCCTCCCAATTTTTTCCTTGCGCGCACCCGCGCTGGGCCCGCGCGTCAGTGGCCCTGGGGGCCACGTCGACCCCCAGCCACGCCACCTAGGCGCCATGGTGGCCCTGGCCCGCTGGCAGTGGCCTGTGTAGGTCACTGCGCGGTGCAGTTAAATTTTCGGCCCATTTTCTTTTAATTTCAGTCCAGTTTTTTTCACAGATTAGTCCCTAAACTCCCAACACAAATAACTTTTAAATGCCAACTCCAAATAATACAAATAAAATATGTATACTGAACCAAATTAAATTCTCTACATGATTAAATCAATTGTTTCCTGTTTTGAGCATTGCAAATGTTTTCAAATTTCAAATTCAAATTATTCTTTTCACATTTGCTTAATTCCATAAATAATTCAAACTTAAATTCAAATAACACAAATAAAATATGTTTTCCATGTCAAATTAAACCACCTTTTCAAATGTAAAATTTGTTTCAAGTTTTGAATAATTAAAATTGGTTAAATAATTTAAACCTTGTTTAATTCATTTAAAATTGCTAAATTCATAACTTGCTCAAATTAAATTATTTTTGAACATATAAAATATGTTTTCAAACCAGAAAAGTATAAACTTTTCAAATATGAATTTGAATTTATGTTTTGAACAAATAAAAAATCAAATAAATTCATACTTGAATTAAATTCAATTAAATCTTGTTTAAACTTTTTTAATTCATAATTAATTCGTTCTAATTCCTTTTTCAATAATTGAAACATGTATTCCAACTAAAATTTGGTGTTCTATTCAAATATGAACTTTGTTATCTATTTAGAACAATTAAACTTGATGAAAACAACAAATGCTTGTGTGACACCTTTAAGAAGCACATTTCCATAACTTAATAACTAAAATTCCAAACCTGGTAACCCTTATTTCAAATTGATTCTGTTGTTGTTTTCTTTCTGTTTTCTTCATCCATGCATCATGCTAAGTCACTTACACATGTTAATTATTTGTAGATCATTTATTTCAAGCTTAATTCATGGGCTTTTCCATATGCAATCCAAATTGCATATGGGTCCATTTAAACATGTTACCATGTCAACTAGTTTATTCTGATGCATCCACTAGTTTGACATGCATCATCCCCTGTTTGTGCATTATGCCATGTTATTGATTGTTTGTCTCCTTGTGTTGTTTGTTTGCTTCTTCTCGAATAGACGACGACGTTGAGATAGACGAGGTTTACGATACTACCTCTGAGGAGTTAGCTCAGTACCAGGCTGCTGAGCTTGCAGGCAAGTATTCACTCACATGAACCATTGTGTTCCTTTCAACATTGGATACCGATACTTTCCGTTGTCTATTCTGCTAGCCCTATGAATCATTGCTTCTGTTCCGATCCTATCATATGTCATCCTTTAACCCTGATATAGCCTCACCTCCACACCTAAAACCCCATTGCTTGTTGCCCGTGTCTTACTAGCATGCTTAGGGTTGTTTTGCTCGAGTCTGTTGTCCGTTACTTTCTGTTATCATATTGTATTATGTTCTGGGGCTCGATGTTAAACAATCAACCGGTTAATGTTATGGGTAATAATAATTTGATGATAAGGCACCGGCAGGAGGCCCGGCGTGGTTTTGAGGCCTGCTAGTGTCGACCCTAATTAGGAAAAGGGTCTTGTCTACTGATCCATGATGAGCGTGCTCACCGCATCCGGGTGGTGGTATGGAACCCCCCTCGACTTTGATCTGATCCGCAGTTTGTCCGAAGAGCCACACTTAGTTCGGGTGTTCCATTTGGCTCATACGCATGAATGGGTCGCTCCCATGGTTACTGATGATGATGATGACGCACACATATAGGGCGAGGCCTGTATCGCCGGGGTGTTGCGTCCTGCGGGAGTTTTGCACACTTGCGCTGAGTATTCGGCTACGTGGCTGGGACCTTATAGCTCCGTGGCTCCTAGGACAGGCTGTAGAGATGGTTCGAGTCGTGTCAAGCCAACCTGAGTTTTAGTTGGTGGCTTGAGTGTGTACGGGTACTGGAGCACACCCTGCAGGGATGAATCTTCTCGAGAAGTCGTGTTGTCCGCGGTTATGTGACGACTTGGTGAAAGTACTGGCTAACAAGTACTCAGACAACTTACACCTAACTATAATAACTTGACTAGTAATAGGTTTATTGACACAATAACCTGAACCATCATTAATCCAACTGTGTGAGTTATCCTCGGGTTGCTTCTTTGGATAAGGGGCGAGATCCAGGATGGGTTTGTTTGGAGTTAGCTGGTAGTTGGTTACGATACGCTACCTTATCTCCTTTCTGATAGCCGGAAGTTGTAGTATGTATCTGTAGCTGGTTAGTGCGGCCCGCTGCCGCATCTTTTATATCACCTATTTCTTCCGTTGAACCCAAAGCATCTGTGCTTGGTGTTGACGGGTTACACTTTGGTGAACTGTGAGTCTTGCTTGCCAGTACGTTGTTGTACTGACCCCCTTTGGGGTTGTGGTTTCCGCGGACTATGATTCCGAGGATCCCATGGTGGCTACTACGTGGAGTACGACGAGGCTGTTGACGAGTAGATAGCGGACCCGGGCAGGATCCGAGAATTCGTGGATGGGCTCCGTTTTCCTTTCATTGCCGGCCTCTTAGGCCTAGTTGGTTTTGTCTGTACTCAGACACTTTGGATGCTTCCGCTGTGATGTAATGATGAGATGCTGGGACATGTGTCCTCTGGATGATTGTATTTGCTATCTTTGCTCTAGTGAGAGCTATTTGCAACTTATTTCTATTTATTTGTGTCTTAGAGATCTGTTGTGCTATCATTTTGTTAAACGCCGTTGACATACCATGTGTGTATGGTATGAAGTACGTCAATGGTAGTATCCTGATTTCTATGGGATGGTTTACGTAGACGATGAATGGTAGGGGTTGGTTGTCACACATACGTGTGTTGGTCTACTCGTAAGAGATGCGGGTGCAGGTAAGCCCCGTAATCCAATCATCTACTGTTCAACGGAACTGCGAGTATCCTCTAGAAGTCCGGGTGCGACAAATGGTATCAGAGCCTGTCTGCCTGTAGGATCCCTTTTACTGGTCGAGTTGAGTCTAGAAACTATTTTGTAGCTATATAGGAAAAATGAAACGTGAGAGTAGGAATTCTGCCATTTTATTTCTTTCCCCACCCACCCTCCCTTTTCTGGTAAGGAAGTGCAACGTTGTTTTTTCCCTTCTCATCTAAACTTTCAAGTTAGGTTTTCACGTATCCTGGTTTCTCTAGGATGGTTATATCTACTAGACCATAGGAATGGAGGTGGTTGTGACATGATTTATCATGTTGCCTACTCACGATTAAGAACGGAGGCGTGTAAGCCCCGGAAGCAGATCATCTATTCCTTAAGCAGTAGATATTGATCCTTTAGAAGCCCGGATGGGTTTTTTTCTCCGTAGTACCTCAGGTGTTTGTGGTCTCCTGTTTCCCAGTTGTTGCTTCGATATCGTCCTTCACAAATCTTCTCTTCCGTTGTAACAACTTATCTGTTGATCCGTTGTTAACCTCCATCCTTGTTCTATGCTGTCGACTTACCGTCTGAAGTAATCCTTTTAAGCACTTATATTGGATTTTGTTATCCGGTTAGTGTGTTAATCTTGGTATCCTCTTCAGGATGGAAAGTGGTGACGAAGAACACACACTGCCACCTGAGATGGGGAAAGTGCTGTCTCAGATGACACAAGTTATAAGGCAGATGCAGCAAAACCAAGACCTTGGGAGTAATGGCAACACCCGGGTGTCTATTCGGGAGTTCCTTGAGCTCAATCCACGCACGTTTGATAACTCCTCTGAGCCATTGGATGCTGATGACTGGCTCCGTGAAATGAACCGTACTCTTGTGGTAGCTCATGTGGCTGACGAGGACCGTGTTCCTTACGTGACCTACCTTCTCCGTGGACAATCCATGTCTTGGTGGGAGAATTTCCAAGAAATGAGAGGTCCTAGTGTGGCAATCACATGGGAGGATTTCAAGCAAGCCTTCGTGCGCCATCACATTCCCGATGGGCTCATGGAGAGAATGCGTGAGGAATTCTATTCTTTCACACAAGGCAATCTGGACGTTCTCGAATACCAAAGAGAGTTCAATCGTCTGGCTCGCTACGCCGGAGATGAAATCTCCACGGAAGCAAGAAAGATGGCAAAGTTCCGCAGGGGTCTCAACCCGGAACTCAAGTATGCTCTCACCAACGTCAAGGCCAAGAATTTTGAGGACCTCATCAACATTGCTCTAAATGAAGAGCATGGGCGCAAGTTGGTTGAGGAATCTCGTAAGCACTCTCGTGAACAGGCTAATCTCTCAAAAGCTATCATCCTCCACAAAAACGAAGAGTTTGGGTTCCATATACCACTCCAACACTGCCCATCTGCTTGCCAAGCCCGGCAGGATTTCTTGACCGCCCTCCCACCCCAGTGGTATCTTTAGGAGGTGCTCCATCTCAGCCAAGTCCAACAGCTCCTCGTTCTGCTAGTACATGCTTCAAGTGCGGTCTACCAGGACACTACTCCTACAAGTGCCCGCAGAACAAGCTACCATCACTACCTATCTCTAATGTCAATCATGTTATGGTACACACTTCTTCGACTAGGCCCCGCAACAGGAACAAGTCTGTCTTGAGAACTGTGAGGGTGAACCATGTCAAGGCCCAGGGAGCAGATGAATCTCCAGAGGTTGTAATGGGCACACTTCTTGTGAACTCGTTTCGTGCTAAAGTCTTGTTCGATTCTGGTGCTTCACACTCCTTCATCTCTCAAAACTTTGCAAACACCAGTAAAATCAACTTCGAATAGTTGTCTATCCCTCTCCTAGTGAAATCACCGGGATCTAGCTGGCAAAGCAATAAAGTTAGCCAGAACATCGAGATCACAATTGGAAACCTTCCATTCCAGGCATCTTTGATAGCTCTCCACTCTTCAGATATTGATGTCATTCTTGGGATGGATTGGCTGGTAGCCAACAAAGCAGTCATTGATTGTCCTGCTAAGTCTGTCAAAATCACACACCCTTCTGGCCAGATAGTCTACTTCCATGCTGAAAATCCAGTTGTTCAACTCTACACTCTCAATGCAAATTCTCTACCATCTATTGAAACTATTCCGGTGGTTTGTGAATTCCCCGATGTCTTCCCAGAAGAATTGCCAGGAATGCCTCCGGACAGAGCAGTTGAGTTCGTGATCGAACTTGAACCAGGTACTGCTCCAATCTCTAAGCATCCATACAAGATAGCTCCTCCTGAACTGAAGTTGTTGAAGGAGCAAATCGATATGTACACGGAGAAAGGTTACATTCAACCTAGTTCCTCGGCTTGGGGTTTCCCAACTCTGTTCGTTGCGAAGAAGGATCAAACAAAGAGACTCGTTGTTGACTATCATCCTCTTAACGAGAAAACCATCAAAAACAAATATCCAATTCCTCGTATCGATGATCTTTTTGATCAACTTGCTGGAGCCTCAGTATTCTCCAAGCTGGACTTGAGAATGGGTTACCATCAAATAAAGATCAGAAAGGAAGATATTCCAAAGACAGCTTTCGCCACTCGCTACGGTCTATATGAATACACCGTCATGTCCTTTGGTCTCACCAATGCACCGGCGACCTTCTCTCGACTCATGAATTCTGTCTTCCATGAATACCTCGACAAGTTCGTTGTGGTATATCTTGATGATATTCTTGTCTACTCAAAATCCGAGGAAGAGCATGAAGAACATCTTCGTCTCACTCTCATGAAACTTCGCGAGCATCGTTTCTATGCCAAGTTCTCCAAATGTGAGTTCTGGATTGCAGAAGTTGCTTACCTTGGTCATGTCATCTCCGCCAAGGGCATAGCCATTGATCCAGAAAAGGTTAGAGCAATTGTTGATTGGAAACCTCCTAAGACGGTGAAGCAAGTCAGAAGTTTTCTTGGTTTGGCTAGCTATTGCCGTCGTTTCGTCCAAAACTTCTCCAAGATTGCCAAACCTCTAACTGACCTCACAAAGAAGGACAAGAAGTTCGTTTGGTCTCCACAATGTGATGAAAGTTTCAATCTCCTGAAGACTAAACTCACTTCTACACCAGTTCTGGTTGGCCCAGATACTACCAAACCTTTCCAGATATTCTGTGATGCTTCTCTCCAAGGTCTAGGTGCAGTTCTTATGCAAGAACGTCAAGTTGTCGCTTATGCTTCACATCAGTTGAACGCACATGAGCTCAATTATCCCACTCATGATCTAGAACTTGCAGCAGTTGTGTTTGCCCTCAAGAAATGGAGACAATACTTGTTGGGTAATCGCACTGAAATCTTTTCTGATCATAAGAGTCTGAAATACATCTTCACTCAGCCAGATCTAAACCTCAGGCAAAGGAGATGGATTGAAAAGATCAAAGACTTTGATCTTACCATTTCTTACACTCCAGGCAAGGCTAATGTTATGGCCGATGCTCTCAGTCGCAAGTCGTATTGCAATAATCTCATGATCATGGAAAGCCAACCTCCACTTCACGAAGAATTCCAGAAGCTCAACCTTGGTCTTGTTACTCAAGGTTATCTTGCAAACTTGACAGTCAGTCCAACTCTCGAGGACAAGATTCGTTCTGAACAACTTCGTGATGCTGAGATCAAGAAGATCGCAAATAACATCAAAGCAGGCAATGTGAAGTATGAGTGCTTCTCAATTGATGACAAGGGAACTGTGTTCTTCGAAGGACGCATTGCAGTTCCTCAAGTTCAAAGTCTCAAAGACGTTATTCTCAAGGAGGCTCATGAAACTCCTCTCTCCATACACCCTGGAAGTACAAAGATGTACCAGGATCTTAAGACACTGTATTGGTGGTCTGGCATGAAACGTGAAATTGCTCAATACGTTTCTGAATGCGATGTTTGTCAACGTGTTAAGGCAGTTCATCAGAAAACAGACGGTCTTCTCCAACCTCTGAAAATCCCTGAGTGGAAGTGGGACATGATTGAAATGGACTTCGTCACTGGTTTTCCAAAGTCCAAGAGGGGCAACGATGTAATCTTCGTTGTCATTGATCGTCTCACTAAAGTAGCTCACTTCTTTCCTGTCAAAGAAACAATCTCAGCTAGCCAGTTAGCAGAGCTCTACACAGCAAAGTTTGTTCCTCTTCATGGTGTTCCATTGGAAATAAGCTCAGACCGTGGAAGCATATTCACTTCTCATTTCTGGAAGAGTTTTCAAGAAGCATTGGGCACCAAACTTCTGTTCAGCACAGCTTATCACCCTCAGTCTCAAGGGCAGGTCGAAAGAGTCAATCAGATTCTCGAGGATATGCTCAGAGCATGTGGTCTCTCCTTTGGCATGAAATGGGAGGAATGCCTTCCATATGCTGAATTCTCCTACAACAACAGCTTCCAGGCAAGCCTAGGCATGGCACCATTTGAGGCACTCTATGGTCGCAGATGCAGGAGTCCAATCAATTGGTCTGGAGCTGGTGAACGTTCACTCTTAGGCCCTGACATTGTTAAGGAAGCCGAAGAGAAAGTTCGCATCATTCATGACAATCTCAAGATTGCTCAGTCTCGTCAGAAAAGCTACTATGACAGCAAACACAGGGATATGATCTATGCACCTGGTGACAAAGCATATCTCCGTGTAACTCCCCTCAGAGGCACTCATCGTTTTGGTGTGAAAGGAAAGCTGGCACCAGGATACATTGGTCCTTTCAACATTCTCTCAAGGCGTGCGGAAAATGCTTATCGTCTTGAACTTCTAGAAAAACTATCCAAGGTGCACGATGTGTTTCACGTGTCACAGCTCAAGAAGTGCTTCAAAGATCCAGATCGTGCAGTTGATCATGATTCCATTGAACTGCAAGAAGATCTCTCTTATGAGGAGCACCCTGTTCGAATTCTCGATGAGACCGAGCGTAAGACTCGCAACAAGAGCACCAAGTTCTTAAAAGTGCAGTGGTCTCATCATTCCGATAAAGAGGCAACATGGGAGACCGAAGAGGATCTTCGCAAGAAGTATCCGGACCTTTTCTCTTCTCAGTAGGAATCTCGGGGCGCGATTCCTTCAAGGGGGGGCGTTTTGTAACATCCCAAGTATGAAAAACTCCCTTTAGAATGTTTGTTTCTTGTTTTATTATTGTTTTGCATCATGTCATCATAGTCATTGCTTTTTGTTTGCATTTGTTTTGTATCTGTTTTCAACTGTTTTCTATTTCAATTTCAAACCAAGAATTCAAACCTTTGTTCATACTTGTTATGTTACAATTTTCCAAATAAAAAGTTCAAATAAAACATCCATTTGTTTCCATTAAGAATTAAAAGCTCAAACTATTGAATTGTTCCTTTTAATATTTCACTTAATTCAAATTGCATTCAAATTCAATTACAAACAGCAACCATTTTTGAAATTATGAAAATTGCAAAATAAATCAATCACTTGTTTCACAATAAATTTGAATTTAAAACTTCTAAGTTGCTTAAGTCAAAATTATTCAATTAATATTGATTGCAATCAAATTTCAAACAATTTCAAACAAGCAACATATTTAAAATATTTTTGGAAAACCAAAGTGTGTACTTGTTGCTATTACAATACTTAATCAATACAAATTATCCCAAAAATTTGCTAACCCCTAAAACCATCTGTTTTTCTCTCCTTTTCCAAAACTGCAAAAAAAAAAAACAGAAAAAGATTAAAGAAGAGAGAGGGGGGAAAGGGCAGCCAGCCCATTTGGGCCAGCCCAACTTCCCCTGGCCTGCTACCCCCCTCGATCGTTACCTACCTTCGTATGGCACCCCATCGGGGGTGCCCACGTCGACGCAGTGGGGAGCCGACGGACAGGAGCTCGCCCACCTCCCCTTAAGACCTAACCTCGAGCTCCCCCGCCTACCCTAGCTCTCCACCCCTCTCTACCTCGCACCGCCGCCATTTTTCCCCTCCGCTCTCTCTCTCTCTGCACCCTGCCCTCTTCTCTGTTCTGTAACTGATCCTCCACCGCCGCCTTCCTCTCCGGCTCGACGCCGTCGACACGGTGCTCCACCAGCCGTGTTAGGACCGGGAACGGAGAGCCCAAACCTTCCTCTACCGCGACGTATCCTCGAGTTCCCCCGGGAGCGAGGGAATCGCCGCCGCCAACCTCGATTTCGCCACCATCGCCACCTCCCTGCACCGACCTCCTTCCGTTTCCCCACAGTGATCCCTCGTCTCCTTCCCTCTCCCTTCCCTCTCTCTGCGTCTCACCCTCTGCACGCCCGCATCCGCGTCGCACGACCACCGCCCACCAGCCGCACACGCGCGCCACCGCGAGTCGCAGCCCGCCGGCGGACTCAGTTCCTCCGTCGAGATTCAGAAACCGAACTGCAACCAAATTCAGTTAAGTTCAGTACGCGCACTGACAGAAGCATATCCACCCACGTATCCCTTACCTGTCACGAACCGATTAGTTACCGCAGTGGCACAGCGCCTCGATCGCTCGCCCAGGGGCGCGGGTTCGAGCCCCGCGGGAGGCAATTTTGCCTCTCAATTTTTCCCTTGCGCGCACCCGCGCTGGGCCCGCGCGTCAGTGGCCCTGGGAGCCACGTCGACCCCCAGCCACGCCACCTAGGCGCCACGGTGGCCCTGGCCCGCTGGCAGTGGCCTGTGTAGGTCACTGCGCGGTGCAGTTAAATTTTCGGCCCATTTTCTTTTAATTTCAGTCCAGTTTTTTTCACAGATTAGTCCCTAAACTCCCAACACAAATAACTTTTAAATGCCAACTCCAAATAATACAAATAAAATATGTATACTGAACCAAATTAAATTCTCTACATGATTAAATCAATTGTTTCCTGTTTTGAGCATTGCAAATGTTTTCAAATTTCAAATTCAAATTATTCTTTTCACATTTGCTTAATTCCATAAATAATTCAAACTTAAATTCAAATAACACAAATAAAATATGTTTTCCATGTCAAATTAAACCACCTTTTCAAATATAAAATTTGTTTCATGTTTTGAATAATTAAAATTGGTTAAATAATTTAAACCTTGTTTAATTTATTTAAAATTGCTAAATTCATAACTTGCTCAAATTAAATTATTTTTGAACATACAAAATATGTTTTCAAACCAGAAAAGTATAAACTTTTCAAATATGAATTTGAATTTATGTTTTGAACAAATAAAAATTCAAATAAATTCATACTTGAATTAAATTCAATTAAATCTTGTTTAAACTTGTTTAATTCATAATTAATTCGTTCTAATTCCTTTTTCAATAATTGAAACATGTATTCCAACTAAAATTTGGTGTTGTATTCAAATATGAACTTTGTTATCTGTTTAGAACAATTAAACTTGATGAAAACAACAAATGCTTGTGTGACACCTTTAAGAAGCACATTTCCATAACTTAATAACTAAAATTCCAAACCTGGTAACCCTTATTTCAAATTGATTCTGTTGTTGTTTTCTTTCTGTTTTCTTCATCCATGCATCATGCTAAGTCACTTACACATGTTAATTATTTGTAGATCATTTATTTCAACCTTAATTCATGGGCTTTTCCATATGCAATCCAAATTGCATATGGGTCCATTTAAACATGTTACCATGTCAACTAGTTTATTCTGATGCATCCACTAGTTTGACATGCATCATCCCCTGTTTGTGCATTATGCCATGTTATTGATTGTTTGTCTCCTTGCGTTGTTTGTTTGCTTCTTCTCGAATAGACGACGACGTTGAGACAGACGAGGTTTACGATACTACCTCTGAGGAGTTAGCTCAGTACCAGGCTGCTGAGCTTGCAGGCAAGTATTCACTCACATGAACCATTGTGTTCCTTTCAACATTGCATACCGATACTTTCCGTTGTCTATTCTGCTAGCCCTATGAATCGTTGCTTCTGTTCCGATCCTATCATATGTCATCCTTTAACCCTGATATAGCCTCACCTCCACACCTAAAACCCCATTGCTTGTTGCCCGTGTCTTACTAGCATGCTTAGGGTTGTTTTGCTCGAGTCTGTTGTCCGTTACTTTCTGTTATCATATTGTATTATGTTCTGGGGCTCGATGTTAAACAATCAACCGGTTAATGTTATGGGTAATAATAATTTGATGATAAGGCACCGGCAGGAGGCCCAGCGTGGTTTTGAGGCCTGCTAGTGTCGACCTAATTAGTAAAAGGGTCTTGTCTACTGATCCATGATGAGCGTGCTCACCGCATCCGGGTGGTGGTATGGAACCCCCCTCGACTTTGATCTGATCCGCAGTTTGTCCGAAGAGCCACACTTAGTTCGGGTGTTCCATTTGGCTCATACGCATGAATGGGTCGCTCCCATGGTTACTGATGATGATGATGACGCACACATATAGGGCGAGGCCTGTATTGCCGGGGTGTTGCGTCCTGCGGGAGTTTTGCACACTTGCGCTGAGTATTCGGCTGCGTGGCTGGGACCTTATAGCTCCGTGGCTCCTAGGACAGGCTGTAGAGATGGTTCGAGTCGTGTCAAGCCAACCTGAGTTTTAGTTGGTGGCTTGAGTGTGTACGGGTACTGGAGCACACCCTGCAGGGATGAATCTTCTCGAGAAGTCGTGTTGTCCGCGGTTATGTGACGACTTGGTGAAAGTACTGGCTAACAAGTACTCAGACAACTTACACCTAACTATAATAACTTGACTAGTAATAGGTTTATTGACACAATAACCTGAACCATCATTAATCCAACTGTGTGAGTTATCCTCGGGTTGCTTCTTTGGATAAGGGGCGAGATCCAGGATGGGTTTGTTTGGAGTTAGCTGGTAGTTGGTTATGATACGCTACCTTATCTCCTTTCTGATAGCCGGAAGTTGTAGTATGTATCTGTAGCTGGTTAGTGCAGCCCGGTGCCGCATCTTTTATATCACCTATTTCTTCCGTTGAACCCAAAGCATCTGTGCTTGGTGTTGACGGGTTACACTTTGGTGAACTGTGAGTCTTGCTTGCCAGTACGTTGTTGTACTGACCCCCTTTGGGGCTGTGGTTTCCGCAGACTATGATTCCGAGGATCCCATGGTGGCTACTACGTGGAGTACGACGAGGCTGTTGACGAGTATATAGCGGACCCGGGCAGGATCCGAGACTTCGTGGATGGGCTCCGTTTTCCTTTCATTGCCGGCCTCTTAGGCCTAGTTGGTTTTGTCTGTACTCAGACACTTTGGATGCTTCTGCTGTGATGTAATGATGAGATGCTGGGACATGTTTCCTCTGGATGATTGTATTTGCTATCTCTGCTCTAGTGAGAGCTATTTGCAACTTATTTCTATTTATTTGTGTCTTAGAGATCTGTTGTGCTATCATTTTGTTAAACGCCGTTGACATACCATGTGTGTATGGTATGAAGTACGTCAATGGTAGTATCCTGATTTCTATGGGATGGTTTACGTAGACGATGAACGGTAGGGGTTGGTTGTCACACATACGTGTGTTGGTCTACTCGTAAGAGATGCGGGTGCAGGTAAGCCCCGTAATCCAATCATCTACTGTTCAACGGAACTGCGAGTATCCTCTAGAAGTCCGGGTGCGACAAATGGTATCAGAGCCTGTCTGCCTGTAGGATCCCTTTTACTGGTCGCAGTTGAGTCTAGAAACTATTTTGTAGCTATATAGGAAAAATGAAACGTGAGAGTAGGAATTCTGCCATTTTATTTCTTTCCCCACCCACCCTCCCTTTTCTGGTAAGGAAGTGCAACGTTGTTTTTTCCCTTCTCATCTAAACTTTCAAGTTAGGTTTTCACGTATCCTGGTTTCTCTAGGATGGTTATATCTACTAGACCATAGGAATGGAGGTGGTTGTGACATGATTTATCATGTTGCCTACTCACGATTAAGAACGGAGGCGTGTAAGCCCCGGAAGCAGATCATCTATTCCTTAAGCAGTAGATATTGATCCTTTAGAAGCCCGGATGGGTTTTTTTCTCCGTAGTACCTCAGGTATTTGTGGTCTCCTGTTTCCCAGTTGTTGCTTCGATATCGTCCTTCACAAATCTTCTCTTCCGTTGTAACAACTTATCTGTTGATCCGTTGTTAACCTCCATCCTTGTTCTATGCTGTCGACTTACCGTCTGAAGTAATCCTTTTAAGCACTTATATTGGATTTTGTTATCCGGTTAGTGTGTTAATCTTGGTATCCTCTTCAGGATGGAAAGTGGTGACGAAGAACACACACTGCCACCTGAGATGGGGAAAGTGCTGTCTCAGATGACACAAGTTATAAGGCAGATGCAGCAAAACCAAGACCTTGGGAGTAATGGCAACACCCGGGTGTCTATTCGGGAGTTCCTTGAGCTCAATCCACGCACGTTTGATAACTCCTCCGAGCCATTGGATGCTGATGACTGGCTCCGTGAAATGAACCGTACTCTTGTGGTAGCTCATGTGGCTGACGAGGACCGTGTTCCTTACGTGACCTACCTTCTCCGTGGACAATCCATGTCTTGGTGGGAGAATTTCCAAGAAATGAGAGGTCCTAGTGTGGCAATCACATGGGAGGATTTCAAGCAAGCCTTCGTGCGCCATCACATTCCCGATGGGCTCATGGAGAGAATGCGTGAGGAATTCTATTCTTTCACACAAGGCAATCTGGACGTTCTCGAATACCAAAGAGAGTTCAATCGTCTGGCTCGCTACGCCGGAGATGAAATCTCCACGGAAGCAAGAAAGATGGCAAAGTTCCGCAGGGGTCTCAACCCGGAACTCAAGTATGCTCTCACCAACGTCAAGGCCAAGAATTTTGAGGACCTCATCAACATTGCTCTAAATGAAGAGCATGGGCGCAAGTTGGTTGAGGAATCTCGTAAGCACTCTCGTGAACAGGCTAATCTCTCAAAAGCTATCATCCTCCACAAAAACGAAGAGTTTGGGTTCCATATACCACTCCAACACTGCCCATCTGCTTGCCAAGCCCGGCAGGATTTCTTGACCGCCCTCCCATCCCAGTGGTATCTTTAGGAGGTGCTCCATCTCAGCCAAGTCCAACAGCTCCTCGTTCTGCTAGTACATGCTTCAAGTGCGGTCTACCAGGACACTACTCCTACAAGTACCCGCAGAACAAGCTACCATCACTACCTATCTCTAATGTCAATCATGTTATGGTACACACTTCTTCGACTAGGCCCCGCAACAGGAACAAGTCTGTCTTGAGAACTGTGAGGGTGAACCATGTCAAGGCCCAGGGAGCAGAAGAATCTCCAGAGGTTGTAATGGGCACACTTCTTGTGAACTCGTTTCGTGCTAAAGTCTTGTTCGATTCTGGTGCTTCATACTCCTTCATTTCTCAAAACTTTGCGAACACCAGTAAAATCAACTTCGAACAGTTGTCTATCCCTCTCCTAGTGAAATCACCGGGATCTAGCTGGCAAAGCAATAAAGTTAGCCAGAACATCGAGATCACAATTGGAAACCTTCCATTCCAGGCATCTTTGATAGCTCTCCACTCTTCAGATATTGATGTCATTCTTGGGATGGATTGGCTGGTAGCCAACAAAGCAGTCATTGATTGTCCTGCTAAGTCTGTCAAAATCACACACCCTTCTGGCCAGATAGTCTACTTCCATGCTGAAAATCCAGTTGTTCAACTCTACACTCTCAATGCAAATTCTCTACCATCTATTGAAACTATTCCGGTGGTTTGTGAATTCCCCGATGTCTTCCCAGAAGAATTGCCAGGAATGCCTCCGGACAGAGCAGTTGAGTTCGTGATCGAACTTGAACCAGGTACTGCTCCAATCTCTAAGCATCCATACAAGATAGATCCTCCTGAACTGAAGTTGTTGAATGAGCAAATCGATATGTACATGGAGAAAGGTTACATTCAACCTAGTTCCTCGGCTTGGGGTTGCCCAACTCTGTTCGTTGCAAAGAAGGATCAAACAAAGAGACTCGTTGTTGACTATCGTCCTCTTAACGAGAAAACCATCAAAAACAAATATCCAATTCCTCGTATCGATGATCTTTTTGATCAACTTGCTGGAGCCTCAGTATTCTCCAAGCTGGACTTGAGAATGGGTTACCATCAAATAAAGATCAGAAAGGAAGATATTCCAAAGACAGCTTTCACCACTCGCTACGGTCTATATGAATACACCGTCATGTCCTTTGGTCTCACCAATGCACCGGCGACCTTCTCTCGACTCATGAATTCTGTCTTCCATGAATACCTCGACAAGTTCGTTGTGGTATATCTTGATGATATTCTTGTCTACTCAAAATCCGAGGAAGAGCATGAAGAACATCTTCGTCTCACTCTCATGAAACTTTGCGAGCATCGTTTCTATGCCAAGTTCTCCAAATGTGAGTTCTGGATTGCAGAAGTTGCTTACCTTGGTCATGTCATCTCCGCCAAGGGCATAGCCATTGATCCAGAAAAGGTTAGAGCAATTGTTGATTGGAAACCTCCTAAGACGGTGAAGCAAGTCAGAAGTTTTCTTGGTTTGGCTAGCTATTGCCGTCGTTTCGTCCAAAACTTCTCCAAGATTGCCAAACCTCTAACTGACCTCACAAAGAAGGACAAGAAGTTCGTTTGGTCTCCACAATGTGATGAAAGTTTCAATCTCCTGAAGACTAAACTCACTTCTACACCAGTTCTGGTTGGCCCAGATACTACCAAACCTTTCCACATATTCTGTGATGCTTCTCTCCAAGGTCTAGGTGCAGTTCTTATGCAAGAACGTCAAGTCGTCGCTTATGCTTCACGTCAGTTGAACGCACATGAGCTCAATTATCCCACTCATGATCTAGAACTTGCAGCAGTTGTGTCTGCCCTCAAGAAATGGAGACAATACTTGTTGGGTAATCGCACTGAAATCTTTTCTGATCATAAGAGTCTGAAATACATCTTCACTCAGCCAGATCTAAACCTCAGGCAAAGAAGATGGATTGAAAAGATCAAAGACTTTGATCTTACCATTTCTTACACTCCAGGCAAGGCTAATGTTATGGCCGATGCTCTCAGTCGCAAGTCGTATTGCAATAATCTCATGATCATGGAAAGCCAACCTCCACTTCACGAAGAATTCCAGAAGCTCAACCTTGGTCTTGTTACTCAAGGTTATCTTGCAAACTTGACAGCCAGTCCAACTCTCGAGGACAAGATTCGTTCTGAACAACTTCGTGATGCTGAGATCAAGAAGATCGCAAATAACATCAAAGCAGGCAATGTGAAGTATGAGTGCTTCTCAATTGATGACAAGGGAACTGTGTTCTTCGAAGGACGCATTGCAGTTCCTCAAGTTCAAAGTCTCAAAGACGTTATTCTCAAGGAGGCTCATGAAACTCCTCTCTCCATACACCCTGGAAGTACAAAGATGTACCAGGATCTTAAGACACTGTATTGGTGGTCTGGCATGAAACGTGAAATTGCTCAATACGTTTCTGAATGCGATGTTTGTCAACGTGTTAAGGCAGTTCATCAGAAAACAGCCGGTCTTCTCCAACCTCTGAAAATCCCTGAGTGGAAGTGGGACATGATTGAAATGGACTTCGTCACTGGTTTTCCAAAGTCCAAGAGGGGCAACGATGCAATCTTCGTTGTCATTGACCGTCTCACTAAAGTAGCTCACTTCTTTCCTGTCAAAGAAATAATCTCAGCTAGCCAGTTAGCAGAGCTCTACACAGCAAAGTTTGTTCCTCTTCATGGTGTTCCATTGGAAATAAGCTCAGACCGTGGAAGCATATTCACTTCTCATTTCTGGAAGAGTTTTCAAGAAGCATTGGGCACCAAACTTCTGTTCAGCACAGCTTATCACCCTCAGTCTCAAGGGCAGGTCGAAAGAGTCAATCAGATTCTCGAGGATATGCTCAGAGCATGTGGTCTCTCCTTTGGCATGAAATGGGAGGAATGCCTTCCATATGATGAATTCTCCTACAACAACAGCTTCCAGGCAAGCCTAGGCATGGCACCATTTGAGGCACTCTATGGCCGCAGATGCAGGAGTCCAATCAATTGGTCTGGAGCTGGTGAACGTTCACTCTTAGGCCCTGACATTGTTAAGGAAGCCGAAGAGAAAGTTCGCATCATTCGTGACAATCTCAAGATTGCTCAGTCTCGTCAGAAAAGCTACTATGACAGCAAACACAGGGATATGATCTATGCACCTGGTGACAAAGCATATCTCCGTGTAACTCCCCTCAGAGGCACTCATCGTTTTGGTGTGAAAGGAAAGCTGGCACCAAGATACATTGGTCCTTTCAACATTCTCTCAAGGCGTGCGGAAAATGCTTATCGTCTTGAACTTCCAAAAAAACTATCCAAGGTGCACGATGTGTTTCACGTGTCACAGCTCAAGAAGTGCTTCAAAGATCCAGATCGTGCAGTTGATCATGATTCCATTGAACTGCAAGAAGATCTCTCTTATGAGGAGCACCCTGTTCGAATTCTCGATGAGACCGTGCGTAAGACTCGCAACAAGAGCACCAAGTTCTTAAAAGTGCAGTGGTCTCATCATTCCGATAAAGAGGCAACGTGGGAGACCGAAGAGGATCTTCGCAAGAAGTATCCGGACCTTTTCTCTTCTCAGTAGGAATCTCGGGGCGCGATTCCTTCAAGGGGGGGCGTTTTGTAACATCCCAAGTATGAAAAACTCCCTTTAGAATGTTTGTTTCTTGTTTTATTATTGTTTTGCATCATGTCATCATAGTCATTGCTTTTTGTTTGCATTTGTTTTGTATCTGTTTTCAACTGTTTTCTATTTCAATTTCAAACCAAGAATTCAAACCTTTGTTCATACTTGTTATGTTACAATTTTCCAAATAAAAAGTTCAAATAAAACATCCATTTGTTTCCATTAAGAATTAAAAGCTCAAACTATTGAATTGTTCCTTTTAATATTTCACTTAATTCAAATTGCATTCAAATTCAATTACAAACAGCAACCATTTTTGAAATTATGAAAATTGCAAAACAAATCAATCACTTGTTTCACAATAAATTTGAATTTAAAACTTCTAAGTTGCTTAAGTCAAAATTATTCAATTAATATTGATTGCAATCAAATTTCAAACAATTTCAAACAAGCAACATATTTAAAATATTTTTGGAAAACCAAAGTGTGTACTTGTTGCTATTACAATACTTAATCAATACAAATTATCCCAAAAAATAAAACCATCTGTTTTTCTCTCCTTTTCCAAATCTGCAAAAAAAAAACAGAAAAAGATTAAAGAAGAGAGAGGGGGAAAGGGCAACAAGCCCATTTGGGCCAGCCCAACTTCCCCTGGCCTGCTACCCCCCTCGATCGTCACCTACCTTCGTATGGCACCCCATCGGGGGTGCCCACGTCGACGCAGTGGGGAGCCGACGGACAGGAGCTCGCCCACCTCCCCTTAAGACCTAACCTCGAGCTCCCCCGCCTACCCTAGCTCTCCACCCCTCTCTACCTCGCACCGCCGCCATTTTTCCCCTCCGCTCTCTCTCTCTGCACCCTGCCCTCTTCTCTGTTCTGTAACTGATCCTCCACCGCCGCCTTCCTCTCCGGCTCGCCGCCGTCGACATGGTGCTCCACCAGCCGTGTTAGGAACGGGAACGGAGAGCCCAAACCTTCCTCTACCGCGACGTATCCTCGAGTTCCCCCGGGAGCGAGGGAATCGCCGCCGCCAACCTCGATTTCGCCACCGTCGCCACCTCCCTGCACCGACCTCCTTCCGTTTCCCCACAGTGAGCCCTCGTCTCCTTCCCTCTCCCTTCCCTCTCTCTGCGTCTCACCCTCCGCACGCCCGCATCCGCGCCGCACGACCACCGCCCACCAGCCGCACACGCGCGCCACCGCGAGTCGCAGCCCGCCGGCGGACTCAGTTCCTCCGTCGAGATTCAGAAACCGAACTGCAACCAAATTCAGTTAAGTTCAGTACGCGCACGGACAGAAGCATATCCACCCACGTACCCCTTACCTGTCACGAATCGATTAGTTACCGCAGTGGCACAGCGCCTCGATCGCTCGCCCAGGGGCGCGGGTTCGAGCCCCGCGGGAGGCAATTTTGCCTCTCAATTTTTCCCTTGCGCGCACCCGCGCTGGGCCCGCGCGTCAGTGGCCCTGGGGGCCACGTCGACCCCTAGCCACGCCACCTAGGCGCCACGGTGGCCCTGGCCCGCTGGCAGTGGCCTGTGTAGGTCACTGCGCGGTGCAGTTAAATTTTCGGCCCATTTTCTTTTAATTTCAGTCCAGTTTTTTTCACAGATTAGTCCCTAAACTCCCAACACAAATAACTTTTAAATGCCAACTCCAAATAATACAAATAAAATATGTATACTGAACCAAATTAAATTCTCTACATGATTAAATCAATTGTTTCCTGTTTTGAGCATTGCAAATGTTTTCAAATTTCAAATTCAAATTATTCTTTTCACATTTGCTTAATTCCATAAATAATTCAAACTTAAATTCAAATAACACAAATAAAATATGTTTTCCATGTCAAATTAAACCACCTTTTCAAATATAAAATTTGTTTCATGTTTTGAATAATTAAAATTGGTTAAATAATTTAAACCTTGTTTGATTCATTTAAAATTGCTAAATTCATAACTTGCTCAAATTAAATTATTTTTGAACATATAAAATATGTTTTCAAACCAGAAAAGTATAAACTTTTCAAATATGAATTTGAATTTATGTTTTGAACAAATAAAAATTCAAATAAATTCATACTTGAATTAAATTCAATTAAATCTTGTTTAAACTTGTTTAATTCATAATTAATTCGTTCTAATTCCTTTTTCAATAATTGAAACATGTATTCCAACTAAAATTTGGTGTTCTATTCAAATATGAACTTTGTTATCTGTTTAGAACAATTAAACTTGATGAAAACAACAAATGCTTGTGTGACACCTTTAAGAAGCACATTTCCATAACTTAATAACTAAAATTCCAAACCTGGTAACCCTTATTTCAAATTGATTATGTTGTTGTTTTCTTTCTGTTTTATTCATCCATGCATCATGCTAAGTCACTTACACATGTTAATTATTTGTAGATCATTTATTTCAACCTTAATTCATGGGCTTTTCCATATGCAATCCAAATTGCATATGGGTCCATTTAAACATGTTACCATGTCAACTAGTTTATTCTGATGCATCCACTAGTTTGACATGCATCATCCCCTGTTTGTGCATTATGCCATGTTATTGATTGTTTGTCTCCTTGCGTTGTTTGTTTGCTTCTTCTCGAATAGACGACGACGTTGAGACAGACGAGGTTTACGATACTACCTCTGAGGAGTTAGCTCAGTACCAGGCTGCTGAGCTTGCAGGCAAGTATTCACTCACATGAACCATTCTGTTCCTTTCAACATTGGATACCGATACTTTCCGTTGTCTATTCTGCTAGCCCTATGAATTGTTGCTTCTGTTCCGATCCTATCATATGTCATCCTTTAACCCTGATATAGCCTCACCTCCACACCTAAAACCTCATTGCTTGTTGCCCGTGTCTTACTAGCATGCTTAGGGTTGTTTTGCTCGAGTCTGTTGTCCGTTACTTTCTGTTATCATATTGTATTATGTTCTGGGGCTCGATGTTAAACAATCAACCGGTTAATGTTATGGGTAATAATAATTTGATGATAAGGCACCGGCAGGAGGCCCGGCGTGATTTTGAGGCCTGCTAGTGTCGACCCTAATTAGGAAAAGGGTCTTGTCTATTGATCCATGATGAGCGTTCTCACCGCATCCGGGTGGTGGTATGGAACCCCCGTCGATTTTGATCTGATCCGCAGTTTGTCCGAAGAGCCACACTTAGTTCGGATGTTCCATTTGGCTCATACGCATGAATGGGTCGCTCCCATGGTTACTGATGATGATGATGACGCACACATATAGGGCGAGGCCTGTATTGCCGGGGTGTTGCGTCCTGCGGGAGTTCTGCACACTTGCGCTGAGTATTCGGCTGCGTGGCTGGGACCTTATAGCTCCGTGGCTCCTAGGACAGGCTGTAGAGATGGTTCGAGTCGTGTCAAGCCAACCTGAGTTTTAGTTGGTGGCTTGAGTGTGTACGGGTATTGGAGCACACCCTGCAGGGATGAATCTTCTCGAGAAGCCGTGTTGTCCGCGGTTATGTGACGACTTGGTGAAAGTACTGGCTAACACGTACTCAGACAACTTACACCTAACTATAATAACTTGACTAGTAATAGGTTTATTGACACAATAACCTGAACCATCATTAATCCAACTGTGTGAGTTATCCTTGGGTTGCTTCTTTGGATAAGGGGCGAGATCCAGGATGGGTTTGTTTGGAGTTAGCTGGTAGTTGGTTACGATACGCTACCTTATCTCCTTTCTGATAGCCGGAAGTTGTAGTATGTATCTGTAGCTGGTTAGTGCAGCCCGCTGCCGCATCTTTTATATCACCTATTTCTTCCGTTGAACCCAAAGCATCTGTGCTTGGTGTTGACGGGTTACACTTTGGTGAACTGTGAGTCTTGCTTGCCAGTACGTTGTTGTACTGACCCCCTTTGGGGCTGTGGTTTCTGCAGACTACGATTCCGAGGATCCCATGGTGGCTACTACGTGGAGTACGACGAGGCTGTTGACGAGTAGATAGCGGACCCGGGCAGGATCCGAGACTTCGTGGATGGGCTCCGTTTTCCTTTCATTGCCGGCCTCTTAGGCCTAGTTGGTTTTGTCTGTACTCAGACACTTTGGACGCTTCCGCTGTGATGTAATGATGAGATGCTGGGACATGTGTCCTCTGGATGATTGTATTTGCTATCTCTGCTCTAGTGAGAGCTATTTGCAACTTATTTCTATTTATTTGTGTCTTAGAGATCTGTTGTGCTATCATTTTGTTAAACGCCGTTGACGTACCATGTGTGTATGGTATGAAGTACGTCAATGGTAGTATCCTGATTTCTATGGGATGGTTTACGTAGACGATGAACAGTAGGAGTTGGTTGTCACACATACGTGTGTTGGCCTACTCGTAAGAGATGCGGGTGCAGGTAAGCCCCGTAATCCAATCATCTACTGTTCAACGGAACTGCGAGTATCCTCTAGAAGTCCGGGTGCGACACCGTGGTCCGGGTTCTTCTAGAATCCGGCTTCTGCGCGTCAGCTTACTAGGCCGCCTAATGGATTGTGATCCATTACCAAACAGGACTCCCTGGTAATCCAGTTCTTTAGGACAATGCCGGATATACCCCTAATCTGTATATATCCTACACGGAGTGATAATGGCTCGGAGTTCAAGAACTATACTGTTGAGGGTTTTCTTAGTGAAGAGGGCATTGCTCATCAATATTCCACTCCATATAACCTCAACAAAATGATGTTGCGGAAAGAAAGAACCGGACTTTGATGGATGCGGCTAGGACAATGATTGCAGAGTTCTCTTCTCCTTATAACTTTTGGGCCGAAGCCGTCTCCACCGCATGTCATGCTACCAACCGATTATATCTCTGCAAGATCATGAACAAGACTCCCTATGAGATTCTCACAGGCAAGAAACCGGACGTATCTTACTTCAAGGTCTTTGGTTGCAAGTGCTTCATTCGCAAGAAAGGTAAACGTTTGTCAAAGTTTGAGACCAAATCTTATGAGGGTATCTTTGTTGGCTATGCCACAAACTCTCACGCCTATAGAGTCTACAACAAGTCCACCAGAGAAGTTGAAGAAGCTATAGACGTGGTGTTTGATGAGGATAACGGCTCCCAAGGGGTGCATATAGAGATTGTGTTGTAGGAGATGCAATTCCTCCCATCATCATAATAAGAATGGGGATTGGTGAAATAATCCCCATTGAGGTTACCGGATGACGGAGGGAGAAGTACTATGCCCCACTCAAGTGAAGCCATTGACTACACCCATTGATACACAAGCCACCCAACAAGATGCACCAAGCCCTCAAGTTAATTATCAAGGTCAAGCAAGTGATCAAGGTCAAGCTAATGAACAAGTCCAAGCTAATGAAGAAGGCCAAGCTAATGATCAAGGAAATCCTCTTATCAAGGCCAAGATCAAAACACTATCATCATTGAGAGAGCTCAACCTATTGGTGATCCTTCACCCATTTATGATCAAGGCCAATATGAAGATGGACATGACTCCGATGAAGAAGGTGACTCTCAAGCTATATCCAATGAATCTTTGGAGGAGTTTCTAGCTCGTAGAGGAAAGAGAAGAATAGAAAACCTTGAATGAGCGGGTCACACGGAGGACAAGATTCTTGGGAAAGTTTGTGGAATGGTTGTCACTAGGAAGCAATTGGAAGATTTTAGCAAGGCTCATGCTTTTGTCTCTTTCATTAAGCCCAAGAAAGTCTACGAAGCTCTCGAAGATCAAGATTGGCTTGAAGCCATGCATAATGAACTCAACAACTTTGAGCGCAATAAGGTTTGGAAGTTAGTGCCAAGACCCAAGGATTGCAAGAATGTTATTGGCACCAAATGGGTGTTCAAGAACAAGCAAGATAAAGATGGTATCTTCATTCGCAACAAGGAAAGATTGGTGGCCCGAGGGTTTTCTCAAGTCAAAGGTATCAATTTTGGTGAAATCTTTGCCCCTGTAGCTCGTCTTGAATCTATTCGCATCTTACTTGCTTATGCATCTCATCATAATTTGAAGCTACAACAAATGGATGTTAGGAGTGCTTTCCTAAATGGTCCCATTAATTATTTAGTATATGTCAAGCAACCTCCGGGTTTCGAGGATCCCAACCACCCCGATTATGTCTACAAACTCGATAAGGCGCTCTATGGACTTAAACAAGCTCCACGTGCGTGGTATGAGCACCTTAAAGAGTTTCTAGTGGATCGTGGTTTTAATGTTGGTTTAATCGATCCCACCCTCTTTACAAAGACAGTTGGACATGACTTGTTCATATGCCAACTCTATGTGGATGACATCATTTTCAGGTCTACTAACACTGTGTTCAATGAAGACTTTTGTAAGCTTATGACCGATAGGTTTGAGATGTCTATGATGGGAGAATTGGAATACTTCCTTGGCTTTGAAGTGAATCAATATAATGAAGGAACTTTCATCAAACAAGCCAAGTACACTCAAGACATGCTAAGAGATTCAATATGCATGATGTCAAGCCTATGAAGACTCCCATGTCCACAACCCTTGACTTGAAACCCGACCCTAATGGTAAAGAGGTAGATCAAAAGGTATACCGCTCCATGATTGGCTATTTGCTTTACCTTTGTGCATCTAGACCGGATATCATGTATAGCGTCGGTAAATGTGCAAGGTTTCCAGCCTCTCTGAGGTAAAGTCATTTGGAAGCGGTCAAACGAATCTCGATATTTAGTTCATACCCCAAATTTTGGTCTTTGGTATCCCAAGGGTTCAAGTTTTCAGCTCATTGGGTATTCGGATGCGGATTATGCGGGAGAGAAGACAGATAGGAAGTCTACATATGGGGGTTGCCAATTTCTTGGTTGCTTCTTGGTGTGTTGGTCTTCGAAGAAGCAAAACTGCATTTCTCTCTCCACCACCGAGGCCGAGTACATTTCCGCGGCAAGTTGTTGTGCCCAATTTCTTTGGATGAGGCAAACCTTGAAGGATTATGGTATTCATTTTGACAAGGTGCCTCTTCTCTTTGACAATGAGAGTGCTATCAAGATCGCCTACAACCCCGTTCTTCACTCCAAGACGAAGCACATTGAGATCCGTCATCATTTTATTCGGGATCATGTTGAGAAGAGTGATATTGATCTCTCATATGTATCAACCAAGGATCAACTTGCTGATATCTTCATGAAGACCCTTGATGAACTAAGATTTCGATCTTTGAGGAATGAACTAAATGTCATAGATTCTTCCAACTTCACTTGAGACCTTGCATGAGTAACTTCATGATACACCCTATTAGGTTTGGATGTAGGCATGGACATTGGGGGAGCGTCACTCAACTCCTGAGTGTACCCTCCTCTTATTACACGGAAATCAATTCTTCATTGCATATCTAGTCATTTTGTGACTTATTGTGCTTCATTGTGAGTAGTACTCTTGGACTCAAGATACATCTTCGCGGTGCCAAAGTACACACTAAAACATGGTGGGCATGGCCATCAACCTCGTACTCAAGGGGTTGATTTTATTTTGGCTCTTCCACGCACATACTATTCCCCTTGACAACTTATGCGAGTTAGGCTTTTTCTCCTTTGCATCTTGCGAACTCGCTTCAAGTAATGTATATCATATGACAGTTAAAACTTTCCAACCCAAGCTTCCTTTCCCCAAAAGCCCACTTCTATCACGATGCTCTCGTTTTTATGATCTTTGCACGCTGAAACTGGGTCGAGCGGAACCTCCGGTGAAACCACCGGAGCCTCCGCCGCGACGACCACCGGTACTACCGTTGGTGCAACAATCTCGCGCAACGGGTCTGTACCACACTGCACCGTGTGGGCAGGGAGCGGAACCCCCGGTGAAAGCACCGGAGCCTCCGCTCGCTATGGTTCTGCGGGGGATAACCCTACGGCGAGCGGGGAAGATCTTTAGATCTCACTTTCCCCCACTCGCCCCCACTCCTCCTCCTCACAACTGCCGCCGCCCCCATCTTCTCCGCCGCCGGGACGAGCCCTCCACCGCCGGGAGGCCTTCTCTTCGCCTTGGACGACTCCGAGATCTTGCTCCTCCTCCTCCCTTCACCATGGATGCGGGTATGTGGCTCTCTCTCTCTCTCCCATATCGTTGACGGATGGATAAGCAATAGGAGCAACCTATTCTTCGCATTTAGATGTATGGAGTAGGGATTCGCGAGTACAAACCTTTGAGATCTAGATTGTGACCATTAGGCACGAATTACTTCGATTCCTAGGGTGGATTGCGTTCATATGCCCTTATCTCATTGTTATTCCTCTCTAATGTTCCTCAAATCTTGATTTCTTTAATTTGTGCGTTGTTTAAACTTGAGCATTAACTCTTCATCGTGCTTTTCCTCCTATCTCTTTCATAGATGCATCCGGTTCAAAGGGAGTTCGTTCCAAGAAGATGGGTGGTTGCAAGGCACCACGAGTGGACGAGATCGAAGAAACTTTGTATCGTTCTCAACCCAAGCGCAAGCCACGATTCCCGGCCCTAGAGAATACTTTCCCCCGGAAGGAGAAATCTGCCTATCAATTGTTCGAAAGTGTGTTCTTAGAGACCCGCCGTGAGAACCCGTACATTATTGACCGGGATCGTTGGATGCCACAGTTTTGGGGTCGTGATACTAGGTTTCACACCGCCTTCCAAGCACAAATATACCATGAGATTCTTATGAGGAAGCCCAAGGACAACGTTTCCCCTCAACATGCTATTAACCTTTGTCACTTGGAGAGGAAGCCCAACTATTTTGGTGAACCTCTAGAAATCATTGATGCTTTTGGTCTTCGCCCAATTATGCAAGTACAACAAGACTTTGATGAGGGGCTCGTTTGTGAGTTCTTGGCCACCGTGCATCTTGCCAATGAAACCGACCGTCATCTCATTTGGATGACAACGGGGAAGAAGTTCACCATCAAGTGGTCTGAAGTTGGTGTTCTTCTCGGTGGCTATCCAGATCATGGCCCTTTTTGTGGTGGCCCCGAGTACGACAGCGAGTGGTTTCGTGTTCACCTCACCAATGCCTCCACCATCAACAAGGATCAACTTGTTCCTCTCTATCACTGGAAGAAGTTTGCAGTTGGGTTCGTCAAGGGCCTATACCCCACCTATGACATTATGCTTCGTATCTATCGAGAGACGATTAACCCCAAGGCGGGCAACATTGATGAGATCCAAGGTTTCCTCAAGAACCTCTTGCTCCTTACTCATGAGAACCGGCTCTCCGGTATGAATCAAAAACTTGTTGTGCGTGACTATCTCTGGAATGAACTCTGGCATGTCATAGTGCAAAGAAAGAATGCTTGCTTTGGGCCATTCATCATGAAGATCATCTTGCACGTGTGGGAGGCTAAGTTCCCGCAGGATCCCCTTGATGACACCAATTGGATCCCGCACACGGAGAAAAGTCTTCTTATCAAGGACCATACTGAACCGGTTGTGCATCCCACTCCCGCTCCTCGCAAGGGCAAGGCCAAGCCACGGTTCATTATTGATGAAGAAGACGAATAAGAAGCTGGGCCCTCTCGCCCTCCTCCTTCCGACAATGCCTTCAAATGGATGGCTCGGGCTCTCAAGAAGGTGTTCCATGTGAACAAAAAGATCGAGCAGCATTAGTGGGAAGTTCACTGTGACAAGGAACTCAAACACCGCAAGGCAGCACGGGCATATAGGCAGCTTCGTCGTGATGCAGGGGAGACCGTGGATTCTCCGGTTGAAGATAGCATTACTTCTTGTGGCGCATGGAAAATCAAGGATTCCAAGGGCAAAATCATTGAATGGTCTGATGAGGAACCTGAAGAAGAAGTGACTAGCTCTCACCGTCGTGCCTGCCCTCCTAGCATGGACAACTCCTCCGAGTGAACCTTGGGGTGTTAGCATCGGTCTTTTCCCTCTTTTGGTATATTGATGCCAAAGGGGGAGAGACATCTATTTAGGAGTGTTGGGCATTTGCATGGGTTCTCTCTCAACATGTGTTTTCGTTTTGATTATTTTATTTTGCTTGAGAGAGTTGGTTACTTGAGGACTTCGTATGTTTATTACTCTCTTTATGTGAACCTCGTTATGCATGGTGTGAGACATGTGAACCTAGTGCTTTAATTCTATCATATTTATGGATTCCTTAATATGTGTGTTTAGCTAGTTTGATAGTTATCATCATATCTCTCCTTTTTCGTTCTCTCAACATGAAGGGAGCATATATCTCTTGCTTCCTTCTCTCAGCATGAAGGGAGCATATTTCTAGGGGAGCTCCGTCCATGTTGATTGTGACCTAGCTATGCAAATGGTTGTGTTGTCATCAATTACCAAAAAGGGGGAGAATGAAAGATCATCTTCCATTTTGATAATTGATGACAACATAACTAACATACTAATCTATATTTAGAGCATGTGCAAGGTTTATTTGATACTTATCAAAATGCCAAAATACTCCCAATAAACATCCTCAAAGGGTTACTATATCTTTACCTAATAATAAAGGAAGTAAGGCTTCTTGCGATTTTTTCGTCTGTTTTCTTTGTACCCCTGTTTTTCACCTTAATTACATGCATTGCCACTGTAACACCCCAACTTTTGATACATTAGGGTGTGTGGTGTGTGTTCATCTCATACATGCATGAAACAACAATTTAAAACATGTTGAAACAATTTAAATTGTGAATTTAAAAGGTTTGAGAAAAATTCCACAAAAAGCACTGATTTTGGTTCCCAAAACTTTGTACTAAAAAGTATTTCAATCACATCAAAGCAAAATATGGTTTGGTTGGAAATTTGTTGATCTTTCCAAAAAGTATTTTTGCCAAATTTTCTTTTCACAAAAAGGCCCACAAAACTTGGTTTTGGTTCTGTTTTTATAAAGAAAAGGACCTCTCTGTGATATTTCCAAAATTCAGGGGGGTTTTGTAATTTTATTTTCTGTCTTTCTTCTTCCTCGAGCGGACAGAAGGAGCAGCTGCGTGTCGACGCCGCCACTGCCCTTTGCCACCTCCTGCTGGGTGTGTGCCGCTGGGATGTCCACCTCTACGACGTGCTCCTCCACCCCTCTTCCCACTCGCCCCCCTGTGCTCTCTCTCTCACTGCGAACACGAACAGAACCAAACCGAAACCCTTCTGTCTCCGGCCGCCGCCGATTGCCGCTGCCTCCGGCCATCCCCCGGCGATTGGAAGAAACCAGGAGATGCGCCCGGTGCTCCTCTACGTTCCCGTCAAGCCACACGAGCTCGGAAGCCAAGGACGGCGCGGATCGACGAGTCGTTTCCGAGTCCGGCCACCGCGCAACTCTCCACGCCGGCGACTACTCCGGCGATCCCTCACCTCACCGTCAACGCCATCGTGCTCCACTCGCCACGGTGAGCCTCCCGATGGCCTCGGTTCACTCCCTCCCCCTGTAAAACTCGCCGCCTCCGTCGTCCTCCCTCCGCCGCCGCGGTTTCCTCGCCGTCGGTGACCTTCCGGCGACCATTTGGTCAGCCGCGGCAACCCCTAGCTCCCATTCGATCTCCTCTCCATCGTGGTATAGGTTGATTTGAAAATCGCGCACTAATTCGCGGGATTGAGCAAGTCCAGAGCAATTTCGGCCATTGATGACGTCATCACGACGTCATCATGACATCATAATGCTGTTTTGTCTTTTCCAGGAAATAATTATTAATTCCAGAAAAATGGTTAATTCTAATAATTTAATAACTATTGATTTATAATTCAGAAAAATAAAATAAAGATATAGTTGTGTTCAGAAAAATGAGATCTATCCAAAAATGTCACTTTCATACATGTTTGACACATTTCATTTTTGAGCTTTATTTAATGTTGTTTAATCATTTAAAATGGAAAAATAAGTTTTTATTCAAGAAAATTAGAAAATTAAAAGTTATATACCAAAATGCTCAAAATGACAAATGCAACATGTTTATGATGTTTTCAACCTCATTTGAGCAACTAAAATTGTACTCACTTTCAGAATCGCCCGAAACCCCCCTCCGGGGTCTATTTTCGGGGTAATTTCAGTAAAATTGCTTAACCAACATCCAAACCCTACCAACCCATCGAACATGTTTAGGGTTTTAATTTATTGCATTAACTTGCTCATGCATACATATTGCGCATTGCATCGATGCCATGTTTGATTGCTATTTCTCTTTCGGTGTTGTTTCCCCCTCGGTAGAACGTGACTCCGAAGAGAAGGCCAGCAGTCCAATGACGAATACTTGATCTTAACCGACAAGTCAAGCACTTATTCCAGAAGATCTTTATCTGGTTTTCTTATAACCAAGGCAAGCATAACCTCTTATCTGCTCATATATGCTTTCGAACAACATTTGAATCTCGTATTTTGCATTCGATTCCAAAGTATTTGATGTTAGTAGTCATAGCTCACCTATATACTGCATTGCCTCAATATCCTGATCCACTGCTCCTAGCCGCCATAGATTTGCTTGTGCGCATCGCCAGAGCCTCATATCTGCTTCGCTTAGCTTTACATGTTTATTACCTCTGCTCCATCCGGTTGATGAATCAGAGCTACGATAACCTAGTATGATATGATGACGTGGTGAAATGAGCACTGTGTGGTTAACTTGACTAAGGCGAGGACGGGAGGCCACTTGGGAAGTGGTTCTTGGTCCCGTACTTGCCAACCCTAGGAGTAAGGTCTCGCCGTGGAAACCAAGACTGAGCGTGCAACCACACGCGAGGCCTAACAGACCGCGCTCGACTAACTAACTTGTTTGGTTCTATCCGTGAGTCACGTAGTTTGGGATTTCCATCTGCGTGTGAGTCAAAAACCTTTTGGAGGTGTTTAGGGCGTGACCGGGACAAGTGATGGACGTACACGGATCTTGTTCCCGACTCACAGAACAGGTGCCGTCAGGAGGTGGCCAACTCCCTGTTGACGGGGTGGCCCTGTTTGGGTTGACTCATGGATAGGACTCGACAAGGTAAAGGTCGTGGCCAACCACCCTCTGCCGCGCTCCATGGACGAGCGTACATGTGGCGTTAAGAGTCGGATGGTACGTGTGGGTAAAGTGTACCACCCTGCAGGGATAAATCTTTCGGAAAGCCGTGTCCACGGTTAAGGACGACTTGGTGAAAGCCACGAGGTCATAGATAACTTGAACGTGACGTAAAAGATGTTGACAATGCATGGAGGCAGTAGATGAAGGGTGCCTCCCCGGAGATGCCGGGAGGGGTGATCCTTGTAGCATGTGAGGTGCTGGGAATGATGTTGGAGGATAAAAAGATGATGATCTACAAGAGTTGAGTCCTTTCTCATCTGTTTTGAAAACCCTCTACAAGACGTGCTATTCCTCCCTCAACTTGTAAAACAAAGATTGCTTTACGCAAATCAGCCTTCATAAAACCCTTTATAAAGCTAGCAGATATATAATAGGTTAATTAAGTCTTGTTGAGTACATCCCGTACTCAGGTTTGCTTAATTTGGTTCAGGTGAAGATCTCACATCGGTGAGGAGTCTACGTGGACATCGACGAGTAGTTTGGGGTTCCCAGGTAGCAGCCTGGAATCTATGGGCTGGGACGTCGCCTTATGTTGCGGCCTCTTAGGCCTTTTTGGTTCTTGTTGATTAGCAACATAATTTGCCTTCCGTTGTCTGATGTAATGTTGGGTCATGTGACCTCTGCTTGTAAGCTATACTCTAGTAACACCTGTTTAATACAACTTCATGTTTAGAGTACTGCTTTGATCGGTTGTTGGTTTCGAGCTCATTGTTATACAGTTTTGGCTATGCCTGCATAGTTGTCGCAGTCGAGGGGTTGTGGAGCCGATGATCCATGTCCGAGCCCGCCTGTCGATTTGATCGGCCTGGGGCGAGGTAACCCCAGTAACCCTCGATTGTTGTTGCACTTTCTGGACACATAGCATCTCTGTATAGCTTTGGTCCCGTTTCCTTCAGTTTCATTCGATTCGTGGACGCTTTGATATACATAGTTGGTTATGACTAGCATGGATACAAGGAGTAGTAGACTGGGGATCCGGACTACGTGCCGATGAATCCAGTCTGCCTGCCGTTGTTTGTTGCGGCCGGGGCTGGTAACCCTGAAGCCCTTGTGGGTCCATGTCTAGGAGCACATAACAGTATGTATATCTCTGGGTCCGGGGTCGTGACAAGTTATGGTATCAGAGCAGGACTGCCTGTAGGAAAACCTTACTGCTTGGTCGATGTCGAGTCTAGAGTTTATGAAAACTATTTGAAAACTCAAATGGATTGTGAAAAACCTTCTTAGGATTCTTTTTGCTCCTTATCTGGTATCGCTCTAAACTCTGGGTCATCTTACCTGTTTTGATTTGAAAAGGTTTTGCTATCCCTTCTAGTCATTCAAAACCTAGGTGCCTTCTCTGGCAAGGTCGTCGTTTACCCAAGTTGACCTAGTGTTAAAGTTTCTAGAGTCATGTGTGTTTCTTACTCCGTTGTTTCTTGTTCAAACTGGGAGATTTCCTTTCCATTCTAATCTCTCAGGGTTGTGTGGATTCCACCTTCTTACATGTTCTAAAGTCTCAAAATCCTGAATCTCGAGATTTCCTTTTCATCTCGAATGTATCCGTTATCCTCCGCTCATGTTCTTCCGGAGCTATCGTTGTATTTAGAAAGATATTCCGTGATTTCTATTCATAGTGTCCTTTAAGACATTAAGAGAGTAGTTACTCCTTTCGTTGTGTTTTAATCTTGGACTTGAACCGAAGGTCCCGGAATGTGCTGATTTGCGGTGAGTTGAGTCATGTGGTTTCATAACCAGGTGATGCTCATGCCATCAGTACAGGATGCTGACCTTTAACCCAAGTTTCGTTTCTTTGGATCCTGAGAAATCTGTTCTACCTCAGGATGGCTAGGTAACCTCAACTCCAATAGCCATAGGTTTCCTCTTGGAATCAGAAGGATCGCAACAAGAGTGATCATCATGAGTTCCACATCTTTGTTCTTGATTCAGCTATACCTCCCCCTTTAGCATGGGTTTTACAAATGAGTATTACCCCGTGCATCCAACGTGATCTCAGGACTTTCCAGAGCACGTTCCTACTCTCAGCTGCTTTCTGAACTCCATCCGTTGTTGGAAACCAAGTTGCATAGGTGTGTTGGATTCTTCCAATATAGTTCCTCTTGTTTTCCGTCAGAACGTTCCACCTTGGAATGTCAGGAGAAACAAACTCCAGAACCTCGTTCACCTCTAGGACCAGGTTAAAGTTTTGTAATTCGCAGATTCAAGAAGTTCCTTCAGCTTCTGTTCTGTTCCACCTTCGAGTATCACACTCTTCGGCATCAAGAGGTCGTGTTAAGTTTCATGGCCTTAATGATGAAGTGATGCTTTCACACATCTTCACCCCGCCTTCCTCCAAGTTTGAATGCTTGAGATGATGGGTCTGCTCATCGACATGTATATCAGTTACTCCTAGCAATCCTTATTGCTTCGAAAAATCTAAGAAAACATATGTATCCTTCTTAGCACTATTGGTCACCCAGCCTCTGTTTGAAGTTGACTGAGTCACCAAATCCGTTCATTCCGGTGCACGTTTCTGGTCAAAGAGTTAGGTTCATGCCGAAGCTCTCAAGATCATATCAGTTGCTTTGAAAAGCAAGTTTCCTTTTCGAACTCCAAGACATACTGGTGGGTTGTGATATTCTGGTTGTCCTTCTAGAAGTATCACCAGGTTTTACCTGACCGCAACGTCTAAACAAGGGGTAATTTAATTGCTCCTTTCTCCAGGAAACTCCGCTGGATATCCCGGACAAGTTGGTTGAGCTTAACAACAACTTGGAGAGTTGAAAGGCAAAAGCTCCGCCAACTTTTGTTCCTTTGATAAGGGATATCTAGTTTTCCTAGTGTTGAAGCAGGATAGCATCTCCGTAGTGGACATGCTATCACTCTACCTTGATTTGATTTGGGCTATCGTTAGATCAAGTCCAGATCCAAGGACTATCTCTATGGTGTTCCCACTCATGGTGTTCTGCCTAGGTACACCTTAATGTCCTTTGGTCTGACCAATATTCTGCCTTGTTCATGTATCATATGTGTCCCTCTGCTTGGAGTATCATGATAAGGGTGTTGTCGAGCCCATCGATGACATCCCTATTTCTCCAAGTTGCAACAGGTTCATGTTGAACACCTGGCACTAATGTTGGAAACTTTCGAGAACCATCTTTGTTTCGTTACGAAGATTGTGTTCTGGATGTTCGAAGTGACTTTCTCGGGTTCATGTGCTTATGGTGAAAGTTGTCGCCGTGGATTCGAGTAAAGTTTTCTTGTTCCTTCGGGAATAATCCTCAGTCGGTCATGCATATGTGGACTATTCTTGATATGGTAGGTTGTCACCTCCATTTATTTGAAGAAGTTTACATCCACACCAAGCCACTGACTGATTGTTCGTAAAGAGAAGAAGTCTATGAACGTTGTTATCTCTGTTATCATCTTCCCAACAAGGACTCCGATGTGTTTTGCTGCAAGTAACCATGTAGGTGCAACCATCTTTCGCAAGTTGCTAATACACGAGTTACGCAATCCTACTCATCTTCTTGAGCTTGACATCGTAGTCCATGTCTTGAGAATCCAACATATGTATCTCGTCGGTAACCGGTGCAAATCCCTTCGCTCAAATATACCGAGCCTGAGCTATAAATCCACTACCCAGAGCTGAATCTCAAGCAGCAACGATGGTTAGTGTTTTCTCAAGGGTATTGAATTAGGTCATTTCAAAATCCGGCATGGTTGATGTTGTGGTTGACACAATTAGCCGAAAGGCCTAATGTCATATCCCTTTGAATCCGTAAGGACAGCCACTCCCCGTGAGAATTCTTGTCTGGTTTAATTCTAACAAGTTCTCCTCCCCGATCTTCCAAACCGGAGTTTTACTTTCACCTGATAACCTATAGAAGGCTTGTCGTGAGCCTGCTGTCGGTATCTAGAACATCAAGGATAAAGTTGGAAGTTGACATTTCCAATATCTCTTCGTTGAACATCCAAAACCTTTGTTCTGGTGGAAACAAGTTCCTCGTGAGAACATCTCTTGGTGTTTCGTAACCGCCGTTGATCAGTTCCCTTTTCAAGTTGTTGGTAGTTGAAGTTCTGTTCATCTCACACATTGTGTGAATTTGTCAGTTACTTAAGCCATGGGATCTTAACCATGTGGTAGATGTATTGCTACATCCAAACCACAATAGGAAAGAGATTCCCTATTTCTACCGGTGTTTCAACCCTCGTTGGTTGCTCATCTTTATGATGTGATCAAGAATTCCTCCTTTGTTACGGTGTTCCAACACTCTGTGGTTACTCATCTTCTGTCATGAAGTAATATTCTGATATTTGACAAAGTTTTCGACAAAGTTTTGACGGAATGAAAGTTCCGTCATCTTCCGTGTCCACTCCGAAGAGTGAACATGGTCCTGTATCAATTTCTCTCCGACGCACGATTACAGTGTTTTCTCGTGCTCTCCCTCGTCAGTGAATATTACATTGTGATATCCAAGACCATCCTCTTCATCTTGGTTGTCTGTTTGAAGAAACCTTGATGTCATCAGTTGTCCAACCTTCTTTTCCAAAAGGATTTAAAGTCTTGTGCAAAGCTCATATTCTAAATCCTTTCGAGAACCATCGTCCGTAAACTTGGAATCATCTTTTATTCCCTCTGTTACCTTGATGTGTTTCATGCCTGTTAACTCAAAAGTTCGTTATGAACGTTCCTGTCGTGAGTTAGCCATGAGATACTCGATCTTCGTGAAGATCAAATCTTAAGAGTTTTTCCTCTCATCTAAGGTGTAGCCGCTGAAGAATCTTCGCAAGTGCTACGGATCAATCTCTTCAAGAATAGAACCGTAAGGTTCGAGAAGATCGTTCAAGACCGGTGTTCCTTCTTTCTTCTCCTTCGGGAATCTCGGGACGAGATTCTTGTAAGGGGGGTAGATTTGTAACACCCCAACTTTTGATACATTAGGGTGTGTGGTGTGTGTTCATCTCATACATGCATGAAACAACAATTTAAAACATGTTGAAACAATTTAAATTGTGAATTTAAAAGGTTTGAGAAAAATTCCACAAAAAGCACTGATTTTGGTTCCCAAAACTTTGTACTAAAAAGTATTTCAATCACATCAAAGCAAAATATGGTTTGGTTGGAAATTTGTTGATCTTTCCAAAAAGTATTTTTGCCAAATTTTCTTTTCACAAAAAGGCCCACAAAACTTGGTTTTGGTTCTGTTTTTATAAAGAAAAGGACCTCTCTGTGATATTTCCAAAATTCAGGGGGGTTTTGTAATTTTATTTTCTGTCTTTCTTCTTCCTCGAGCGGACAGAAGGAGCAGCTGCGTGTCGACGCCGCCACTGCCCTTTGCCACCTCCTGCTGGGTGTGTGCCGCTGGGATGTCCACCTCTACGACGTGCTCCTCCACCCCTCTTCCCACTCGCCCCCCTGTGCTCTCTCTCTCACTGCGAACACGAACAGAACCAAACCGAAACCCTTCTGTCTCCGGCCGCCGCCGATTGCCGCTGCCTCCGGCCATCCCCCGGCGATTGGAAGAAACCAGGAGATGCGCCCGGTGCTCCTCTACGTTCCCGTCAAGCCACACGAGCTCGGAAGCCAAGGACGGCGCGGATCGACGAGTCGTTTCCGAGTCCGGCCACCGCGCAACTCTCCACGCCGGCGACTACTCCGGCGATCCCTCACCTCACCGTCAACGCCATCGTGCTCCACTCGCCACGGTGAGCCTCCCGATGGCCTCGGTTCACTCCCTCCCCCTGTAAAACTCGCCGCCTCCGTCGTCCTCCCTCCGCCGCCGCGGTTTCCTCGCCGTCGGTGACCTTCCGGCGACCATTTGGTCAGCCGCGGCAACCCCTAGCTCCCATTCGATCTCCTCTCCATCGTGGTATAGGTTGATTTGAAAATCGCGCACTAATTCGCGGGATTGAGCAAGTCCAGAGCAATTTCGGCCATTGATGACGTCATCACGACGTCATCATGACATCATAATGCTGTTTTGTCTTTTCCAGGAAATAATTATTAATTCCAGAAAAATGGTTAATTCTAATAATTTAATAACTATTGATTTATAATTCAGAAAAATAAAATAAAGATATAGTTGTGTTCAGAAAAATGAGATCTATCCAAAAATGTCACTTTCATACATGTTTGACACATTTCATTTTTGAGCTTTATTTAATGTTGTTTAATCATTTAAAATGGAAAAATAAGTTTTTATTCAAGAAAATTAGAAAATTAAAAGTTATATACCAAAATGCTCAAAATGACAAATGCAACATGTTTATGATGTTTTCAACCTCATTTGAGCAACTAAAATTGTACTCACTTTCAGAATCGCCCGAAACCCCCCTCCGGGGTCTATTTTCGGGGTAATTTCAGTAAAATTGCTTAACCAACATCCAAACCCTACCAACCCATCGAACATGTTTAGGGTTTTAATTTATTGCATTAACTTGCTCATGCATACATATTGCGCATTGCATCGATGCCATGTTTGATTGCTATTTCTCTTTCGGTGTTGTTTCCCCCTCGGTAGAACGTGACTCCGAAGAGAAGGCCAGCAGTCCAATGACGAATACTTGATCTTAACCGACAAGTCAAGCACTTATTCCAGAAGATCTTTATCTGGTTTTCTTATAACCAAGGCAAGCATAACCTCTTATCTGCTCATATATGCTTTCGAACAACATTTGAATCTCGTATTTTGCATTCGATTCCAAAGTATTTGATGTTAGTAGTCATAGCTCACCTATATACTGCATTGCCTCAATATCCTGATCCACTGCTCCTAGCCGCCATAGATTTGCTTGTGCGCATCGCCAGAGCCTCATATCTGCTTCGCTTAGCTTTACATGTTTATTACCTCTGCTCCATCCGGTTGATGAATCAGAGCTACGATAACCTAGTATGATATGATGACGTGGTGAAATGAGCACTGTGTGGTTAACTTGACTAAGGCGAGGACGGGAGGCCACTTGGGAAGTGGTTCTTGGTCCCGTACTTGCCAACCCTAGGAGTAAGGTCTCGCCGTGGAAACCAAGACTGAGCGTGCAACCACACGCGAGGCCTAACAGACCGCGCTCGACTAACTAACTTGTTTGGTTCTATCCGTGAGTCACGTAGTTTGGGATTTCCATCTGCGTGTGAGTCAAAAACCTTTTGGAGGTGTTTAGGGCGTGACCGGGACAAGTGATGGACGTACACGGATCTTGTTCCCGACTCACAGAACAGGTGCCGTCAGGAGGTGGCCAACTCCCTGTTGACGGGGTGGCCCTGTTTGGGTTGACTCATGGATAGGACTCGACAAGGTAAAGGTCGTGGCCAACCACCCTCTGCCGCGCTCCATGGACGAGCGTACATGTGGCGTTAAGAGTCGGATGGTACGTGTGGGTAAAGTGTACCACCCTGCAGGGATAAATCTTTCGGAAAGCCGTGTCCACGGTTAAGGACGACTTGGTGAAAGCCACGAGGTCATAGATAACTTGAACGTGACGTAAAAGATGTTGACAATGCATGGAGGCAGTAGATGAAGGGTGCCTCCCCGGAGATGCCGGGAGGGGTGATCCTTGTAGCATGTGAGGTGCTGGGAATGATGTTGGAGGATAAAAAGATGATGATCTACAAGAGTTGAGTCCTTTCTCATCTGTTTTGAAAACCCTCTACAAGACGTGCTATTCCTCCCTCAACTTGTAAAACAAAGATTGCTTTACGCAAATCAGCCTTCATAAAACCCTTTATAAAGCTAGCAGATATATAATAGGTTAATTAAGTCTTGTTGAGTACATCCCGTACTCAGGTTTGCTTAATTTGGTTCAGGTGAAGATCTCACATCGGTGAGGAGTCTACGTGGACATCGACGAGTAGTTTGGGGTTCCCAGGTAGCAGCCTGGAATCTATGGGCTGGGACGTCGCCTTATGTTGCGGCCTCTTAGGCCTTTTTGGTTCTTGTTGATTAGCAACATAATTTGCCTTCCGTTGTCTGATGTAATGTTGGGTCATGTGACCTCTGCTTGTAAGCTATACTCTAGTAACACCTGTTTAATACAACTTCATGTTTAGAGTACTGCTTTGATCGGTTGTTGGTTTCGAGCTCATTGTTATACAGTTTTGGCTATGCCTGCATAGTTGTCGCAGTCGAGGGGTTGTGGAGCCGATGATCCATGTCCGAGCCCGCCTGTCGATTTGATCGGCCTGGGGCGAGGTAACCCCAGTAACCCTCGATTGTTGTTGCACTTTCTGGACACATAGCATCTCTGTATAGCTTTGGTCCCGTTTCCTTCAGTTTCATTCGATTCGTGGACGCTTTGATATACATAGTTGGTTATGACTAGCATGGATACAAGGAGTAGTAGACTGGGGATCCGGACTACGTGCCGATGAATCCAGTCTGCCTGCCGTTGTTTGTTGCGGCCGGGGCTGGTAACCCTGAAGCCCTTGTGGGTCCATGTCTAGGAGCACATAACAGTATGTATATCTCTGGGTCCGGGGTCGTGACAGCCACCTCTCAAGTGACAATAATGTTTCGCATATTTTTTCGTAAGAAAAACCTACCGAGGCATCTCCGGTTCTTCTCCAGGACCGACACTCTAGGTCCTCCCCTGCACTCCGGCACTTTCCCCGTGCCTGCCCCCCTCTGCCACCGCCACAAGAAGTTAAGTTGCCGCTGCCGATGTATCCGGCCTAAAAGGTATAGGATGCATCCTTCTCCAATGAACCTTTGTGAGATCAGAGGCGTTGGATCTGCAGCTTTCCTGCCGGAGGCTCTGGCCAGAGCAGCACGGGTGGAGGCGGACGCGTTGCTTGCTAAGTAGAACGAGCTCGAAGGCGGAAGTGGTAAATACGATCGGCGCTGATCGGTCTGGACATGGAAAGGTCGAGCCAGGAGACATCTGGGGCTGGCGATTGAGGAGGGCAGCAAACACTCGCGTGTGGTGGGGGAATGAGTGGATGCAGGGTTAGGGACGAGAGGCGGCGGCCGTACGGTCGGACATCACGATCCGGGGAGAGAGAAGGAACCGACCCTTCTCCAGTTTTCCTCGCAACTGCTCTCCAGCCCAATCCGTCGTTATCCTTGAATTTCTACGCCGCGCAAGATGAGTGGAGGTAGCCGTCCAAGCTTTGACTCCCTTCTGCCTGAATCCTGGCCAGAGCCCCACGTGCCTCTCCGCATAGGTCAACCTCAAGCGCTGGTGTGCGCGCCTCACCGAGGAGACTGCCGCCGCCCATTGGAGCCTCGCCACACATGCCATGGTGCTCTCATCCAAACGAGCAGCTCTATCCGTAGTCAAACCATCCCATCTTAGTTCTCATTATGTTCCATATTTAGTTATTTACATGAGGATTCTACGCTCTCTTGATTTATTCGTGGAAAGAGAGCAACGTAATGAGCATTTGTCTTAATTTATCACAGAGAAGCTCCAGGCATGGCTGACTGCTGGGAAGATAATATTTTGATCTGTACTAAGGAGACTGGTTCGCTATAAATTTTGCATAATAGCAACGCATGCCTTCTCTTGCTGAAAGATGCAATGGGCTTCCTTTAAAAATACTGAATGTTGTGCATCACTCTTGCAATAGGAAAAGAATCAGCAGTATCTTGGCACAACTTGTGTGAGGAGATAACGGAGTTCAAAAGTTCCATATATTGAAAAGGTATGTCTGAATGCCTATGGAATTGGTCAGTTTGTCTAATCTAGCAACTTGCGTGTATAAACGTGTAAAACCATATGCTTGATGTGTCACATCCAGCTAAGATTGTGAGTAGCAGTAGATCGAAACACAAATACTTTCACTTTGATAAATTATCTGAGGTTTGCTTGATTCATATTTACAATGTATTATTCTCTCCCGTTTGTCTGAATTTGGCATGCCATTCAATTCACTGGAGGTACATCCGAAGCTAACAAAAGTGGGCCTATTTTATTTTGCACTTGGCTCATACGTATTATTATTGAATTTTTGCTCTGCCCAGCAGTTGGAAAAGGAGATCTTTGAGATAATCTATTATCATCCTTTGAAAACTTATGTCTGAAGTCCAGTCAGCAAGCTAGATTTGTCGAATGTATGTAGCATGTCGTTTGTACTGAACATATTATGATTATGTTGGACTATAAATTTCACAAAAAGAATTTTAGATGATGAAGAAAATAACAGAATTGAATGTGTGGTCACCATCCGTAATGAGGTATTTGAGGAGATAATTTTAGCATGGATCGTCTACTTATTAAATGTTCTCAACAACACCTTTGAGATAGGCCCTTCCCACTAATTAATGTTGTTCCTATCAACTATTGCGATAACTTTCTTTGCGGTAACTATTGTGATTAATTAATTTATTAACTGCGATATTGCAATACGATCAGCTTCCTAACAAGAACTTACTATGATTTTTCTCTCCCGTAGCAACGCACGGGCATATTTTCTAGTTTATCCTAAAGGAAACAGCTCAAAAAGACAAAGTTGGGGAACAGTTTCTACAGGCAGCGGAGGCTCCGGTGAAACCACCGGAATCTCCGCCCCCTGATGTTTCTAAGCATATTCCCATGCGGAGGGATTCAGTGGAGGCTCCGGTGTTACCTCCGCTAAAAATCCCTTTGGTTAGCTCACGACGGAGCCCAGGGCGGAACCCACTAGAACTTCCGGTGGGCGGAACCTCCGCCAAAACCACCGGTACCTCCGCTGGTCCAACCGGGCTACAAGTGGGTTTTGGTACCGGTGGAGGATCCGGTGCAGGATCCGCCAAAATCACCTTCGTGTGCATATCATCGGAGGCTAGAACGGAGCTCACCGGAACCTCCGGTTGGCGGAACCTCCGCCAGAATCACCGGAACCTCCGCCAGTGAAGAAACCACTGAGAAGAGAAAGGAGTCGCGCGGGCTCAAGTGAACGAAGACCACCGGAGCTACCGGTGCAAACACCAGAACCTCCGGTGCTGCGTGGGAGTGGGAAACAGTCATATTGGAGAAGGGGTATTTAAATCCCTTCCCCTACCTCTTAAATGTCAAGCTTTTCCACTCTCTCTCCTAACCATTAATGAAAGCTTCAACCTCCTAGATCTCCCTCTCCAACCACCCAATCACTCCATAACTTTGTGGAGAACTAGAGGAGACCTAGATCCATGATTCCACCGAAGGAATTGCAAATCCATCCACCACATCCTAGTAGATCTAGAATCCTAGTTGAGGCCTACAAACCTTAGTATATCTTGTGGTTGTAGGTTCCACCTCATTGCAAAGAAGCTTCAGATTGTTTGAGAGCCTCCATACATCTTCTGGAGTGTCCTCAACCTCGTGTAAACGTTTGGTCAACGCCTTCAAGTCGACCTCATAGTGGAAACAAGAATCTCCCTCACCGGAGAAGCTCAAGGAGAATAAGGTGTGCACAACCGTGCTATTGAGGAGTGCCTAGGTGGCTCCCCACCTCTCCAACATAGACGTACTTCTCTTGAGAAGGAACTACGGGAATCATATTCTTGTCTCCTTGTTTACACTTGTGGTTGATCTTGTTACCTTTCGTTTTACTTCCGTTGCACATCTTATATTGTATCACATAGGTTTCTCACCTAGTTGCACATCTAGAGAACCTTGTTTTACTTGTTTAGCCATAACTAAAAGGAAAAGAATAAAAATTGATAGTCAACCTATTCACCTCCCCTCTAGTTGACCATAGTGCACTTTCAAAAGGCTATGGTACTACGTTTTTCTAATGATAACGTTGAACTTAATGACTCGACCTCGTCATGATAAGCATAATGGGTGTGAGTCCATCACATCATTCACCAATGCCATGACTTTGTTGTCAATGGCATAAATGCCCATGATCAGAAAATCTTGATCATTTGTTGCCCAATGGACTAGTATAAATAAAGGCTACTAGGGACCTGGTTTGTTTACATACCATGTGCACTAATATTTCCGGTTAATACAGTTATAGCATGGTATAAAATATTATGAACAAATTTGTTATGAATAATAAAATCTCTTTTTTAAATTGCCTCTAGCGCATAACTCCTTCACCCTCAACTTAGGCCGGATATTCCGGCCCCAATTTCGTGTCAAACGGCTAGATTTTGAGGAGGGGTATAAATACCCCTTCCCCTTCTCCTAGCCCCAGCTAGCTCGTATAACATTCAAGTCTCCATTAATTGAGCTCACCAACCTCAAGAGATCTCCCAATCCCTCCACTCAAACTCGTTAATCTTCAGAGGATTGAAAGAGAAGACCCCGATCTACATCTTCACCAAGCCGTTCTTCATTTCCCCCTCATTCACTTGAGAGATTTGTTTTTATAGTTTCCTTGGGAAAAACCTAGACCTCATTGTTACTCACTTATTGTTTGTAGCAGATTCTTGATGTTCTTGAGAGCCCCCAATTGAGTTGTGGGTGTGTGCCTCAAGCTCATTGTAAAGGCTCCGGATTCTGCCTTGGAGGATTCCATAGTGGAAGGTGAACTAGGCCTTTGTGGCAAAGTTCATCGGAGAATAGCGTGAGTCCTTTGTGGCATTGAGTCCTTTGTGGAGAAACTCACACCCCTCAAACGAGACATACTCCCCTCATAGGGAGGAACTCGGGAATACATACTTGTCTCCGCGTGCTTCCGCAATCGGTTCCTTCCATCCCTTACTTTTACTTTGTGTTTGTATCTTGCTTAGTGTGTAGCTCTTGCCATATAAGTAAATTCACCGTAGTTGCATATCTAGAGAATTTACGTTTCTGTCTAGCCTAAATTGAAAAGGTATTAAAATTTGGAAGTAGCGCCTATTCACCCCCTCTAGGTGCACATACTATCCGTTCAACGAGACTGGCGTCGAGCTTCCATTCCCGCTGCTTGGCCTCCCACTCCTTCTCCTGGCGGAGGCCGCGCTCGAGCTGCTCGGCGTTGAACGCCGACGTCGAGATGCTGCTTCTTTGCCTGTTGTTACTCAGAGCGGATGGACTTCGCAGAGACTATGGCGAGGAGCTCCTTCTCGGTCTTGACGACGGAGAGGTCGTCGTCCGACGCCTCCTCAACACCTTCGTCCGCCGGAGGAGAGGGCATCAATGGCGGCGCCAAAGCACGGACCGCCCCGCGAGACCCATCCTCCTCGGGTCATGCGTACCGCCACCTAACCAAGGCGATGGCGCGAGCCACGCCCTCGCACGGCAGTCCGGCTCTCCACCTCCTCCGAGGACCGCGGCGACGACAACGAGATAGGGCCACGTGAGGCGCTCCGGCTCTCCTGGTGCTCTCGCACCTTGTTGGTGAATCCCTAGGCCTCATCGTCGCGGGACTTGGAGGTTTGGTGGCCGGTGGCGGAATTGGTTGGCATGCGGCGGCGTAGGTCACATGTCGTGACCTATATGTGTGGGCGAAGCGGATAAAATGGCGGCTATGGTCGGCAATTTGACGGGTCGTGAAAAGCGTTTGATATCACCTAAAAAAAATGAGCTCGACTCTAAAAAAAATGAGCTCTGACTCTTAAAAATAAATCGGCTCTTAAATTCGCCGGGATTATAACGAGTTCGTTCTCATAAGGTTCGGTGTACGTTTTTTTTAAAAAAAAAACTCAGTGTACGTGTGTGTAGTGTGCGTTCACGTTTGTAATTGATCGGATGACCTAGATCTCACACTCAAACGAGATCCGACGGCTGATCAGCCCCCTCTGCGATTCTCTCATCTTTTTTCCTTCTGCCGCTTTTCTCAAATTACCAACCTAATTACTACCATGTGGGCTCCCACTTGTCAGTTGACCACACGCGAGAACTGTAAGCGAAAGCTTCCCCGCTTCCTGCGCTTGAGTGTTGGCGCGCACCGACCCAAAGCGGCAGCGGCGGCGGGCGATGGATCGTCCCCAGCGCCGGAACCCTAGCAGCCGCCCTCTTAAGCCGCCGCGGCCACCAGGAGGCCTGGCCTTCCAGCCCCAGCCCCCACCGGCGTCGAGGCCTGCCCCCGAGCCCTCCTCTACAGGTCCGTCTCGCCCACCTGCACCGTTTTTGCGCTTCTTGTATTGAGTTTAGATATCCCACGAATTCTTGGAAGCAAGATCGAGACAGAAGTTCCCATCTTGTGGGTCGAATTGGGATCGCGTGGGGTTGAGGGTTTAGGAAACGCAGCAGAGTTGAATCGGCGGCACGATTCTAATTGGATTGAAATGTTGATCCTGCGTTTTGTTCCCCAAGAAAGAAAGAATAGTTCGTGGCACTTTTGGGAGGCTTGGGATCATTTCAGTTACTATGATTTAATACGGTTTCGTGTTAGTTTAAGGCTGCGTGCTTCCTATATCAGGCGATCCCTGCCGAGATGGTGATGCTTTCCATCCGTTCTTCGGTTCTTGTATGTTGTATGTGTTTCATGAAACTGGGATGTGCGGTTTGTGCGAGCCCGTGGCGTTTTAGGATTTATTTTCCCAATTTCTTTGGATTCTGGCTATTGGCTTATTTACCCTCAAGCACCATCATGTTGGTAATTGCAGCCTTTCCAGTCAGTTTTTTCCTGGAAATCACTTTGTAATTTTCTGGGTTCATGTATTGATTGGGTACCTAATGGCAGATGGAAGGCCAAAGAAAAAGGTTCGGTTTGCAAGTGAAGCTGGTAGTCATCCCATATATGCGAGACAGGATGCTAACACAGGCAGAGCTGAGAAACCTAACCCCCAAGGTGGTTCTAGTCTCACGGGAACTCCTTTCAGTTTTTAACAGTACATAATTTATATAACCCCCTCCTTTGGTGTTTTGCAGTGTATTACTCAAAGTGTCAAACGCCATATGTTTCCGTACCTTGCTATTCTGTAACTAAATCTTAAAAGGGGCATTGTGCCACTGCCACTAGTATAATCTGTTAACTGCAATTATTTTCTTATATGTCAACCTATTTACTTATTGGACTAAACAAAAGGTTCAATATACTCAAAATTCGCAAGGATATTTGTAATGTACCTGATAGATCGTTGAAGCAATGTAATTTTTTTTTCTTGGAATAATCAATGGGAACAACCCGCCTGAATACTTGGTATTCAAACCTTCAAGTCTGCCCTAGTATTAGAGTAACAGAAAAAATAAAAAATAATCTTTGCTTTTTGACATTCTTATTTGTACATCACTTGCTATGCAGGTTCTGATGCGAAAACTTCTGAACTAAAATTCTTCAAGAAAATGTGGGAACAGTCAGGCTGTAGATCCCATCCCTCCAGACAACCTCATCAAAACAATGTGCCAAGCATCACCAAGCAAAAAGAGGGCGATAGAATCGGTTTGTAACTTCCATTTTCTTTGGTTCCTCTGCTTCATACATTAAAAGGAGCCCTAATGAATCATTCATATGGAATTTTTTTCTGTTCTTTCTGCATCTTGTAGAAGCACATAATGTGACGTCGCAAAAGAAGTTCCCTGTCCAGAAGGTTTCCCTGTGTCCCGATCAGACCCCTGCTACACCTTCGAATAATGCATTTTCTAATCAGCAAAAGGAAGTGCAAGCCTCACATTCTGGTATGCTTTTCTTTCTTTGGCCTCCTCTTCTAATAATGAGTGAGACATCGTTAGATTCTTCTAACTATGAATCATCTTATGTGCAGAACATGGCAATCATGATACACCTCAGTTGAAACCATGTGATGGTGCTCCAATTGGTCATGTTTTCACACCCATGATTCAGACACCATTTGAACTTGTAGGGATTTCAAGAAATGCTGGTGAGAACATGCCCATCACCTAATACAAAAACATAATGTAATAACAACTTTACTGCTGTGTTCTACAAAAAAGTACTAAATACTGCTGAAGTTTTGCTGTGTATGGTGGTCAACCTTCCTGGAAAATGTCCAGTCATATCACATATAATTTACCATGATAGTGTCAGTTATAGCTGCAGCTTTATTTACCATGGTTGGGACTTGGAAGTGAACAGATGAAAGATGTACTACTAAAATAAATGAGGATATAATGATATCTTGTCAATAATCATATCATATTATTCTTAGTTTTTTTCCTTGCTACCTATCAGACATCTTTTATGAAATGTACATAATTTTTCCTTGCTTGGATGCTGATACGTGCCCTACAATTGTTCCCTGATACAAGGACATGTTACTCCTTAGATACCTTGCCTTGTTGAGATGATTATTCATTTTATTTAAATTATGGAATACTTCCCAAGTTCCCAAAAGCTCTGTAAGGCTGTACTTGTGAGATATATGATGTTTGCAGTGTATTGCTCACAGTTTGCAATTGCTACATTCAGATGGGTTGCTAATCCCATTATGTTGCTATTTGTGGTGTGCTGGTAATGGACACAGAACCTGGGAGTGGACGGATGTTTTCAGAAAAGAGAAGAAATTTATTAAAGCTAGCTTCACAAACAGTGGGGATGGAAAGCTGTGAGTTATTGCAAAAAAGGTTGTCATTATATTATTGAATAATTTGATTAGTTTGCACTCTCATATAATCTAATGTTGTTAGTGTGATGATTAAATTTCTCAGATCAGAATTTTTCGCTGATATCATGCAAAGGTTAGGCGCCAGCAACCTAATAAGAAAGGTACTCTTTGCTGAGCCTTTATAATTCAAACAAATGTAATATCACCTACTAAAAGTTATCTGTTATCTACTTATTAGTTTTACCTCTGATAGTTGCTTAATGCAATGCAGCACCATAAAGAGTCCATGAGACAACGGGAAATGGCTCACAGTGATCCCGGAGATCATTTTGGAAACATGCTTGATTACAGGGGCGACTTCAATTCATCAAGTAAACTGAGATTACAGGGACACACTCCTTCTGATCCCGGAGGTCATTTTGAAAACATGCTTGATTACAGGGGCGACTTCAGTTCATCAAGTAAACTGAGATCAGGAAAGGATTCTTCCTCTTATGCAAATGACGAATCACGTCAATTCCTAGCCTTGCCATGGGTAGACAATCGGGGCCTTCCGAGTTTTCTTGATTGGGAAAACGGCTTACCTTGCGGGGACAATGAAGCACATCAGTGCATGCCACTACCATCAGCATATACTACAAATCTTCCAAGTTCTGATTGGAAAAGAGATACTGCTCACAACCAGGTTTCCAACTTGTTGCTAGAAGATGTCCAACCTCTCATGAAATGCAGATCAGCTTCACCTAATGAGTTGGGTGATAATATTCAAAGTGAGCCATATGATCATCATGGATGGGATCCTATGTTGTCGTTAACAGACACTGAATCAGTTTCAAAGCGATTGTCTTTCCCCTGTCGGATCAGAGAGCAGTCTGTGGTACCGTATGCGCTATCAAATACTTCCTGGCAGTCTGAGCTTTGCAGATCCCTAGAGCATTGTAGTTCTAGTTCAGCTGGACTAGAGGGAGAGTACTTTACTGAGGCAGGATTGTTTGGTAATTCTGCATTTGGCCAGTCACATGGGAAATGCACTTCTTCAAGCTTTTTAGACCGTGGAGATGGAATTCTTGATAACAATGCTTTTAGCGGTACCTCCAACTTCCATGCTAGTGAGAGCAGCAGCCTTATGCCGAATCCAAACAGAAGTTGCCTGGATTCCATATGTTTAACTTCAGATTATTCTTTTGAGCTGGGCTCAAAGAGCTTTTGTGACTCTGCTGTCGTGTATCTTGTTTGGCTGAAATGGAGGCAGAGGCAGAGTTTGATAATTCTGATACTGGGCTCATGGGGCTGGATCAGTTACCTGTGCCTTTCATTGCTTCAAGTTTTTCCAAGTACTCTGGAATTCTTGATCGCCATCATGACCCAAAGGACAGCAACAGCCTTTTGCCCTTGGATGCAGATGATGCTTGTCTGGATTCCTCATCTCCATATTCAGAGCGTCCCTGTAAGCAAAACTGGGAAAATGCGTGTGATTTATCCACAGAATTGTGGTCATCATCACATCATGTCCAGTCTCACGGTGGCAGTTTGGGAGCTATGTTTCGTTTCACATCGGAACGAAGTATTTGCAATGATTTTGAAGATGACCACAGTAACGCGCTAGTCGAAGCCAACCCCAAGAGCGGCTTGTTTGGTACATCTGATCTCGCATTCTTTGGTTCTTACTCTACGGTGGATAGCATCAGGGAGACTCCCATATTGTCTCTTGATGGCGTAAGGTGGTAGCTCTGCCCTGGATTGTAGTAGTGTTATTTGTTTCTGTCTAGACTCACCCTGTTAGCAGATGATACATTCTGCCACATGCAATTTTGACCTTAATTTGGGTGTAGATAGGCGGTTGCTAGCTACCTCAAGGTCATGCTCTCAAGCTGGGGTGGCTTTGGCAAAGCAAGAAGTGTGCCGATAAACCTTGGCAGGCGCTCCCTCTACCAATATCCAAGGAGATTATCTCTCTTCCAAGCCTCTACATGCATTACCATTTGTAGTGATACTGACACTTCTTTCTGGTCTGATCATTGGCTACATGGGCTAACCCCTAAAGATCAATACCCTGCCCTTTCAAGCACATCAGAGGTAGAAATATTTCTGTTGCCGATGGGCTCACCAATAAAAAATGGATCACTCTGATCAAGATAAACCGCTCGGGGCAGGTCATTAGGGAGTACATTGACCTGTGGCATAAGACTCGAGTTATCACCAAAACAACTTCCACGGGTTCTATATCATGGAAGTGGACTGCTGATGGAAACTACTTGGCAAAAATCAGCTTATAATCTTCAGCTTATGGGCAGGACTGAATGCAGTTTTAGGGGGCTCATATGGCAGATCAAAATCCCCTGCAAGATTCGCTTCTTTTCTTGGCTGCCTATTCAAGGGAAGTGTCTCACTGTCGACAACCCTGCCAAGCGGAATTGGCCCCACAACCTCTCTTGCTCAGGAAACGGCAGCTTACCTTATCGCTAACTGCCCCTTTACTGCTGGAATTGGGGGACGATGCTTAATTAAATTCAGGTTTCCTCCTGCTCTGAAGCTGTCCATGCAAACCAGCGACCTTCAGGATGGTGGCTCACTGCTCTCAACGCTCTCGATACTCAACGTTGGAATAGCTTCTCTTCGCTGATCATGACGATCTGGTGGTTCACATGGCGAGAGCGTAACAGGATCTTCAACGGTAAGGTGATACATCTGATCTCGCATTCTTTGGTTCTTTCTCTACTGTGGCTAGCATCACGGAGACTCCCATGTTGTCTCTTGATGGCGTAAGGTGGTAGCTCTGCCCTGGATTGTAGTAGTGTTATTTGTTTGATACATTCTGCCACATGCAATTTTGACCTTAATTTGGGTGTAGATAGGCGGTTGTTAGCTACCTCAAAATGGTAGAAGTGAACTTCTACTGTTTGAAGCAAGTGGATAAAATCCAGCGTGCCTTTCTTTGGGCTGGGTCTGATAAGGTCAGTGGTGGTAAATGCCTGGTCAAATGGTCGCAGCTCTGTTCCCCAATGCAATTTGGTGGGCTTGGAATCCCTAACATTCTCTATCAAGGTCATACTCTCAAGCTGAGGTGGCTTAGGCAAAGCAAGAAGTGTGCCGATAAACCTTGGCAGGCGCTCCCTCTACCAATATCCAAGGAGATTATCTCTCTCTTCCAAGTCTCTACATGCATTACCATTGGTAGTGGCACTGACACTTCCTTCTGGTCTGATCATTGGCTACATGGGCTAACCCCTAAAGATTAATACCCTCCCCTTTCAAGCATATCAAAGGTAGAAATATTTCTGTTGCCATGGGCTCACCAATAAAAAATGGATCACTCAGATCAAGATAAACTGCCCGGAGCAGGTCATTAGGGCATCTAGAGGCTACTTCCACGGATTTTATGTCATGGAAGTGGACTGCTGATGGAAAGTACTTGGCAAAAATCAGCTTATAATCTTCAGCTTATGGGGAGGACTGAATGCAGTTTTAGGGAGCTCATCTGGCAGATCAAAATCCCCTGCAAGATTCGTTTCTTTGCTTGGCTGGCTATTCAAGGAAAGCGTCTCGCTGTCGACAACCTCGCCAAGCGGAATTGGTCTCACAACCCCTCTTGCTTGCTATGCAACCTGGGACAGGAAACGGCAGCTCACCTTATTGGTAACTGTCCGTTTACTTTCTGCTGGAATTTGGGGATGTTGCTTAATTAAATTCAGGTTTCCTCCTGCTCTGACGCCATCCATGCAAACCAGCGACCTTCAGGATGGTGGCTCGCCGCTCTCTACGCTCTCGATGCTCGATCGTTGGAACAGCTTCTCTTCGCTGATCATGACGATCTGGTGGTTCATATGGCACGAGCGTAACAGGATCTTCAACGATAAAGCCTTGAGCTTGTTTCGCTGTCTCTCCGTCTGGTTCAAGGCGGGTCTGAAGGAGGTTGCGTGGCTTGGCGATATGTGATACACCTCATAAGGCTTGCACAGTTTCATTTTCTGGTTGTATAGCTGTAACCTTGTTTCAGTTCGCTCTCTCGATGAAATGAACGCAGCGCCTGCTGCCTTCGTAAAAAAAAGCTTCTGCTGTTTACCCCAGTTTTGAGAGGCTAGCCTAGTGCTTTGCAGGAAGTGCATACCAGTAATTTTATATCATGGGTCCAGTCAGAACTTGTTTAACTGATGTGTGGAGTTGTAAATTTGCCACAAAATGTACACGGATTTTTCTCCTGGGTTTGTTGTTGTATGTTGAACTAGGAGTGTGATAACAAGGGAACTCAAGGAGGGGATGCTCAATGTGTAAACAGGAAGTCAGAACTGACCATTTGATCTTTTTCCTTTTTGCTGAAATGAAAAGTGTGATTTCAGTACGCGTGGATGGCACTGATTGAGCCATGGCCGACTACTCCCCATCTTTCCCTTTCCTTTCAATAAAGAATACAAAATAAAGGAAGCACACCTGGACGTTGAACTATAAAGGCTGGTCACAATGGGGAGTAACTAAGAGTGGTAACGTCACGATGTTACTAGTCTAAGTTACTATCTCCACGGTGAGTAGTAACATATTTGTGGTGTCATGCATGACCTTATTTATTAGGGATATAGACACATTTTTCCTTGGTATGTATGATGTTACTAGCAATATAGCTAAATATGTGCCACATAAGGCTAGCCACAACGGGAGTAACATAGGTGGTATCATAAGTGCCACATAGGCAAAAAAGATGACATGGCACTCATTTAATGAGGAGAGAGGTGTTAGTGGTATCATAGGTAGATACCGTAACATAACGCTTTTCAAGACAAGATGAGTCTATAAGATAATAAATATACTAGTATATGATACCACAAATACGTTAATATGCATTGTGGAAGTGGTATCATAGACTAGTATCATATGCATGATACTAGTATATGATACTCCCATTGTGACTAGTCTAAGGGCATCTCCAGCCGTTGCGCCCCCCAGGGCCCAAAACGCCGCCGTTTTCGTGCCGCCGCGGCGCTATTCTGGAACCTGGGGGGCGCGTTTCCCAGTCGCGTACCGAGCCCAAGAATCGGCCCAAACAAACGCAAATTTGAAAGAGGCGAAATTTTATTGAAATTTTTAAACTGCGTACATATTCGGCGCGAATTTACATCTAGTACGAAAAATTTAAACTAAAAATTTAAACAACTACTTAAGCCCGAGGCTGGCGGCGATCGCCTGGCTGTAGTCGCCGCCGTCGTCGTCGTCGTCGCTGGGGGCGTCGCCGGGGCGCCTGCTTCCCCCTGTCCCTCGTCGCCGCCGCCGCAATCCCACCTGCTCACCTCGAGCGCCTGCTGGATCACGCCGTCGTCGTCGGAGTCGGAGGCGTCGAGAACGATGTACACGTTCTCCTTCTGCGGCGGTGGGGGAGGGACTCGGAGGCGGGCCGCGTTGGCGGCGGCCTCACGCTCGCGCGCCGCCTTGCGCTGCTCGGCTTCAGCCAGCAGGCGGCGCTGAAGGGCGAGCTCGGTCTCGGTGGTGTCGCGCAGGCTCCACTGGGCGGCGGCGTCGACGTCGAGCGGCTGCAGCGTGTTCAGCGACAGCTGCTCCGCGACCTTTTGGTCGGGCCACTCGCCCTCGTCGTCGTCGTCGCCGCTCTCCGTCTTCGGGCGGACCACGCGTTCGAAGCGTGGCTCGCCGAGGCGGAGCGCGCCGCCGCTGCGCCTGCGGGCGGGCGCACCGGCGTTAAGAAAGGGGGAGGGGAGGTGGAATTGGAGTGCCCGGCGGAGGAGCTCGACGTCGCGGACGAGGAAGACGCGCCGGTCCGCCGCGCCACCCACGGCTGGGTGGCCTGCGGCGGCGGCATCTCCAGGCGCGGCTGGTTGCCGGCGTGGATGTGCTGGAGGACCTCGTCGAGGGTCCTGCCAGGGGCACTCCACCAGCGGCGCATCCCGTGCGCGTTGAAACGGCCCTCGACAGGGCCGTTGTCGTTCAGGGAGTCCAGCTCCCGGGCGCGGCGCGCCGTCAGCCGATCCCACCAGAACTGGTCCACGCCGGTGAGCGGGAAGTTCTGGGGGTTCTCCATCCCGGCGCGCATCTCGTGGATGGCGCGGCGGAATTCGGCATCGGAGGAGGGAAGGGGAGGGACCGGGACCCCGCCGGTGCTGAGTGCCCAGCGGCTCGCCCCCACGGCGGAGCTAGGGAGGCGCATGTCCGGCGGGCATGGATAGCCCGCGCGGTACAACGCCATCGCCTGGCCCCGGCGCAGGTTGTGGCGTGGGAAACCGTTCGTCGCCGCTCCGTCGGACATTGTCGTGGAGAGAAGGGAGAAGGAAGAAGGGAGAGGAGAGCTCGTCGGCGTGAAGAATGGTGTGGCGCGGCGCGCGGCGGGGGGGGGGGGGGGGGGGGGGGGGGGGGGGGGGGGGGGTTTATAGCGCGGCGAGCGGCCGGACATTTACTGCGCGCGCGCGTCCCCTCGCTGCCGCCCGCCACGCCATTACGCCGGCAACCTTTGGGCGGGGCGCATGCACTGGGCGGCCGCCACGCCATAAACGCCGGCAGCCTTTGACCGCGCGGTAGCCGAGAAGACGATCACGGGCGGTTCTGTTCCGTCGCTGACAGGGCTGGCCCACGCGCGCGGCCACGCAGTTTCGCCCCCCCAGGCCGAACCCAGCGGCCTGGGTTTGGCCTGGGTGCCGCGGCGCTATTTAGCGTCGAAACGGCGCTATTTGGGCCGCTGGTGGGGCCGAGTGGTGAAGAAGCGGCGCTATTCGCCGCTCCCGCCGCGAAAAAAACCCCCTGGGGGGCTCTGGAGGGGACGGCTGGAGATGCCCTAAGCAAAATTGTCTTGAAATGTGTGATGTTACTAACTTAGTTACTCCCATTGTGGCCAGGCGTGCAAACTGTAAACAAGAAGATTTATTGGGGGCTGTAATCCTGCAACTGGATAAAGTAAACCCCGACAACTCGACGGTCAAAGACCATCAAAGTGTAAGATCGATTTCCCGAATTTTTCGAACGAAGCTTTGTACGGCTGAACATGCGCCGTGAGCTTTCCTTTCTTGAAGAAATTCCAACGGGATATATCTACAGGGACGCACATACTGCCCAGTATCTTCCAACAGTACAAAGCTACATCGCCGAGTTCACGTTTTCCTTGGAACTACCTACCCAACCAAAGCGTACTTTCTCTAGCACTTTGTACTACCTCCCAAGCAGGGCCGGCCGTGATACGAAAAGAAACAACATTCAAGTAGGAACTATTCAAGAATCGTTTACATAACATGAGCTATCCAATCGAGAATCTCTTCAATCTGAACTGAAACGTGCCAGGAAAAGGAGCTCTCGACATGCTCGACGGCGACCTTCCCACACACATGAGAAAATTGCACACAACACCATACTCGGTGACAAAGTTGCACAGAACGCAAAAATCAAATATTTTTTGCGGCTAGTCCAGTTCTTTGTCTAATAAGTTGCAGCTATCCCAAAACATTGGTTTAGGAGCTTAACAAGTATCTGACATACGGGACCATGACCATTATATCGTATTTTATACTGTGTACTTTAATTACATGACAGATTTTTTTAAATACAACATACCCTAAAGTGGACTATGGTACGAGTACCGCCGAACTATATAGCTTGGTTAAAAAAAATAGAATCTGCTTCTTTGTGTTTCAGAAAATAGAAAATGAAATCGTAAATGCATATAAATTTGAGATCTACGGCTGTATAAATTTTGAAGTCTAAATACGTATTATTTTACGCTACACAAGATTTTATTTAACGTGTGTATGTAAATTTATTCTTTTTGTCTAGACCAAATACAATGAATATTTTGAAATTTTATACATATCACCGTGTGGGAGTTCTTTTCGATCTTTTAAAACAAAATAAAAATCCGAATTTAAATTTCTTTTGAAGTATCGCGCTACATGTAGCTCGCCTCTGTTCTGTCAGATACTTATTAAGTTGCTAATCGGTGGTATATACGATACAGAAATAATGTACAGTGGTCATAGGTACCATGTCAGATACTTACTAAGCTACTTAATCAATGTTTTGGGCTAGCCGCAACTTATTAGACGAAAAACTGAGGCTAGCTGCAAAAATGGTTTGATTTCTGTGTTCTGTGCAACTTTGCTACCAAAGCATGATGTTGTGTGCAATTTTCTCCGCACACATCGACTCCACAGTGATAGGCCGGGCAGTTTGCCGGCCCGTGTGCCGCAGCAGCATGATTGTCTGGTGGAGTAGCGGTCGCGGTCTGAGACGTCACGGGTTCAAATTTCAAAACCTAGTGCTCCTTCCTAGAAGCACTCTTGGAAGAAAAATACTCGTACTGGTAGTACATGAATGCACGACTTCTGATGCATATCCCCCATCATGATGAAGAATTATTCGTCGCCTCATATTGAGCGCCCCTTCTCCGAGTGCGGAAACAATGATACAATATCCAGCGCGACACCGTATCTTCTGCATTGCGGAAAGCCAACATCGTTCTGCGACAAAGTTGCACCCCCGTCGTTTCCTCTCATAAACTTGTCGCACGTACGCTGAAAATGAGATGGATCGGGGGAGAGTACAAAATTCTTTTTACTCCCTCCGTTCAACAATGGATGACTTTCACATATCTGGATCTATTGTTGAACGGAGGGAGTACTATCGATCTGGCTAGGGCACAATTGCCTAGATGACGTGCTCCGACCGGGAAAATACCCTAACGAAACATGCATGTGCCGCTTCTAAGACTTTGCAACGGATGTACCGTCCTTCTCGAAACAGTCTTTTGCCTCGCTATATTAATATACCAACCACACGATACAACTTTAAGTCCACCGCTGGATCAAACAGCAAAATCGAGCCCCCCCCCCCCCCACCCCCAAAAAAAAAGCTAAACGACAGGCGCGTGCCATCTCGACGTCGCGAGCAACCGCGTGAGCCATTGGATGGGTTCCTAATCCCGACCGATCCCCACCTGGCCCGACCAAACCCCACCTGGAAGCATCTACATTTGAATTTTGGGAGTCGTGTCCATCTCGTCGCTCTCGTCCTCATCGTCCCAAACGCACCGCTCGAGCGATTTTGTCGGCGACGGAGAAATCGGGGGAGGAGCTCGGCGCGAGGGCACTGTTTTCGGAGGGGGGGTGAGTGGGGGCGAGCCGTACGCGAGACAGTTCCACGACGGGGAGAGCTAGGCCGGGGCGGGGAGCTTTCCGGAGGAGGTCGTCGCCGCGCGGAGCTCGCGAGGATCTCGACCCAGTGGGCTAACGCCGCGCGCTACTGCGAGGAGCTCGAAGGCTGGCAGAGACGCCGGTGGGCGCAGCAGGGCGGAGCCGGAGACTGGATCTTGCCCACGAAGAGGACGACGAGGTCTACATGAGGAAATCAGATCTCCTCACCATTTTTGCACCCGAATGCATGCCAATTCGCACTTAGAAGTACAAATGAATGACCGATCTACAGAGAGATTGAGATTGCAGCGAGGGAGGCATTTTTTTGGGGGGGTCAGTTTTGTGAAATCAGAACTGGGTTATAGATTTTGGGGGAGGAAATTCATGCAATCCATGCAATCTGTGTGTATACTGCGCCTCTTGACTGCACAATAGTCATGGTGTTACAGTGTTGTTGGCGTCACAGGTTTGGCCATAGTGTTGCAGTGGCAGAACCTTCAACTTAGACATGAATTGCAGAGTACATGGTTATATTATTGGGGCTTTTTTGCAGAGTAGTCATTGTTTGATTTTTGAGCCTAGTCATGTGATAAATTTCATCATAATATGCGACCTAGCGACCATGCTCTGCAACTTTTATGGGGGGTGTGGCCTAAGTGTTTTATTTTTATTTTTTGGTGCTCATGCATTCGCAATTCAGATCTCACGCTAGGCGACTTTAATCATCATGTATAGTGTCATGTTTTTTTTTTGCATAGTACATTGCTAATTTGCACACTTTGTCATGGTTGATGTTGTAGGCCAGCCAACTTGTTGATTCTGCAGACTAGACACTCTAGAGTAATTGTGTCATTTTAACTATATACTTATGATATGTGTCATAGTTATCGTTTCTCTGCAACTTAAATGACCATGTTATACAACTTTTTATTTGTGGGGAAAGGAGGGGTGCATTCTACCCGAACCTAGTACTTAACCTCCGAAACTCACCATGGTCGTCACCTATAGTACATTTTAATCTGCAACTTACTTAGTTATGCATATAACTTAATTAGTTTACCGTCTTTCTCAGAAGTGTATCTTAGTGGATGCAGAAAACTGCAACTGGTGAAATCACGAAAGCACAACAATTTAACTCATTTCTCTCTTTTCCGCATTGTTGATGCAGCAAGTATGACTAGACGGAATCTGGGCTTACCTGACCCCGCCATTGCAGGAAAGGGAACATATGCTATCATGAACAACCAGAAGCTGGTAATTTTTGCGTCTATTTTTAGAAAATGCATTTAAATCATGTACTTATTTTCTGTGGCCAATCTGCACAGTTTTTTCCGTTTTTGTTAAGCAACATTTTTTTTGCTTTTTTGCAGCCGGTTAGTAAGAATATTGGACTGCACATGCCTACCGCAAGCGCAAATCCGATTGGTGTTGTTGCGGGAAAGTCTAGCACAAGCGCAAACCCCAATGCTGCAGTTACGGGAAAGACAAGCACAAGTGCAAATCCAACCGGCGCAGTTGTGGGGAAGATAATTCTGAAGGAAGAACCAGCAAAATGCACCCGCATAAGGAAGCAAGCGCAACCAGTGTGTTTCCATATATATTTTCTAGAATATAGAAGCCATTTTGCTAACATTTTGAGAGGGGTTTTTCTCCAATTTAACAACTACTTTTCCATTTTTTATTACCTTGGCAGGAACCGTGCATCACCAGCAAGGCTTGTCAAGTTGAATGCCCTGTTGTCGGAAGACCAGAAGGATCTAATAATAGAGTGGCCATGGGGAGGCATGCTTCAGATTAAGGCAACAGTGATGCCAGCAGATTTCAGCATGCGGGTGTTGGCATGTTTTGATCCAATAAGGAGCGAGCTTGTAATACCTGGGAGGGGTAGGATACGCGTTGATGCAGACAACTATCAAGAAATGTTCGGACTGCTCAATGAAGGGAGTTGTGTCCCGTTTGATTTGTATGCTGGAGGTATTTCTTTCATGAATGAAGAGTATGAAATCGAAGACGCCATGCCCCCTCTTTCAAAGACTGGTGTAACATGATAGAGGGAATGAGAGGCGTGGCAGATATGAAGTTTCTCCGAGCCTATTTTGTTGTGGTGATCGGCTGTTTCATGTGGCCCACCACTAAGTGCAGCATCACTCCAAGATGCTACGGAGCAATTAAAAACATGGAACAAGCTCGGGGTTCTAATTTCTGCCAGCTCACCATCGATTAAATTGTTTCAGAAGTGAAGGGGATGGGATCTAAGAAAAACGGTGTTTGCTGCTGCTTATACCACCTAGTGGTAAACATCTGATCTTTTTACAAAGTTGCATCATATTGTACAGGCCATCATTTTTAATATAACAAGTGTGGGGCTGGGGTGTATATTTTTGTGCAGATCCTTTACCTTGTTTCGCTCGAGGTAGATGAGGTTGTCCCATCGGAAAACGAATGTCCAGTACGCGCTGCAGCATGGAAAAATCATCTAATACATGTTGTTATTCGAAAGGATAAACAACTAAACGGCGATTTTGGCAAGTTGAAGGTATAAGCTAATGCTCTAGGTTTTTACCTTTTTTTTTACCACGTGTGTTCTTTTTGCTCTACTTACCTTTCTTTTTTTGTAGACTGTTAGTGGTGGTTACTTAATTTGTCGGTCTACAACTTAGGTTCTAATTTTGCGCACAACCTAGCCTTTTTCCCTACCTTTTTTCTTTGTAAATTGTTAGCGGTGTACTTTTTTTCTCAACTTAGGTATTACATCATGTTGGTTTGCAACTTAGGTTATTGTGGACATACAACATAGGTCACTTCTGCTAACAACTTAGTACATGTAGAGATATCATTACTTAAGGGATGCAACAATTTTATTATGTAAACAACTCATCCACTAAGTTGCTTATTTTCATGTGTTACATGATTTTAGTCTATAACTTAATACATGTAGGGGTTTTGTACACAGGGATACAACCTATGTTGTTATGCCTTACAACTTGGAACTTGGGCAGTTTCCTAGACAACTTATGGACCCAATTTTGCTGATTTTTTAACATGATGTTCGTCTACAACTTAATTTACTATCTCCATACAACATAGGACCTCTTCGTCTGCAAGTTTAGGCATGGTCCCCTTTTTTGTCTGCAACTTTAATTTCTGGCATGGTCATGTTATCGTACTTGTTGGTCTGCAACATAGGGGTATTTGGTGACATATAACCTAGGTCATTTTCTACCTGAGTTGATTAAAACATAAGTTATTTTCTGTCATACAAACTAGGTGCTTTTTTAATATGCAACTTAAGTTGTTTCTTGGCATACAACCTAGATGCTTTTAAGTTGCAGACCATGCCAACAACATTCCCGAGCAAGGTACTTTGGTAGCTTCAAAAATACATTTTCATTGAATCAACTTAATCCACCCCAGACCTCAATAGCAGCATTGTTATTTAACACTTTTTTTATTTCTTTTTCCACTTTTTCCCCATGTTATTTTTGCAGAAAAGAGGAAGTTAGCAGAATTATTAGGGGATCTATGCACTGATATTTCCACGAGACTAGGAACATTTGTTGAAGATTATGGGAGGCTCAATGCAGATGAAGCTGGACCAAGCACTACTTATGCGCAGAACACAAGGAACAAGAGGCAAAAGGTGGATACACATGATAATGAAGTCGAGGGCGAAGACGAGGAGTCTTCGGAGGCAACTGAATCCGATGATGATGATGATATTGTCAGTGAAGGCAATGAGGGTACAAATGGAAAATGAAATGTGGATGGAGGCAATGCCAATGGAGGGAATGACAATACCAACACGCATACCGAAAGGGGTGACAAGGATGGTGACAACATCTGCGATCTACAACATCGCCCAAGGAGGTCTACCAGGTTGGCGAAGGACATCCCAATGAAAGACCAGTCATAGGGAAGCATCCATGTTTTGAGCGAAGTTTCTCGTAGTGTAGAACATCGAATAAAAGGGCCGATAGCTCATCAAAGGCAACCCCAATGAAGCAGTACTCGCAAGGTAGCAGCCGTGGTTTCAGTGAACACACTAGCAGTTTTTAGGACACGACAACAGATGATGCGTGCGACGATGACGTTACACTAAAGTGCATGCTCCGGTCTACAAGAAGGAATTTAATGAAAGATATAATAGGAATGGAGAGCAACACTGCAGAATTAGGAGGCAATGCAGCTATTGGATTTAAGATCCCGTTTTCTGAACTGAAACATTACATACTTTCAGACCGAGACCAAGACAAACCAGAAACCAACCTGAATTACATCGATCCACCTGAATTATGTGACACACCATCCAAAGTGTATGCAAACAAGGTTTTCATGGAAGAAATTGCAAGGCAACGCCGATCTCCTCTTACCTCGCCGCAGTTTGAGCATTTCGGGGATGATCATGCAGTTAAAAAGGTTGGGAAGGAGTGCTTAAACTTGGAGAGGAAGAAAAACTTTGAGGTGAACTCACCAACTGGTAAAAAGAGAAGGAAACAAGTCTCACACCATGGCAAGCCGAGTTCTAGAACCTCCCCAGCAAGAAAGGAGGCAATAGTTGGAGCAGCAGGAATGAAGGAAGCAGAGGGCACAACAGATGCAGACACCGATGTGACACAGAGAAATCCAAATAACTTGCCAACGGAAAACACAATACATGCACCAACTGAGGACGTTAGCAAGTTGCATAACCATTGTGCAAGCTCAGATCAAGTACAAACATCAACAATGCTAGATGATGCAACGAGAATGGCACAAACAAGCGATGCTCTTAAAAAACCTATACAATCATAGGAGGCCACAACAAGCATAGCGTCGAAGCCTTTGTCTGTAACTGCAACACCACTTCGATCTGACGGAACAAAGGAAGTTATCAAACCAGCTAGCACGTCACTTACAGCTGCAACTGGTGTTTCCATAAGGGAATCTATGAAGCCACCTACATCGGTAACAAGAGGCACACGTGCAGATGCACCAAGGGCAGTTCCGAAGCCACCGAAAGCGACATGATCAACACCTAGTCCATATGCAACAAAGGCAGTTTAGAAGGCATCAACACTCACTCGTCCATATTCACTATGGGCAGTTCTGAAGCCACCAACAGCGACCCCCCCTCGCGGTCGGAACCAAAGTTGCGAGTACCAAAAAGTCTTGTGCCAAAACAAGCATTAAAAACACCCAGGGAGCAACAGTGAGTTTGGAGGATCCAAAGACGAGTACTCTCAACAATTTACTACCATGAGGGAATAAGGCTGGATCTACATCTCATGGAGGTCCAAAATCACACTAAGGGGAAGCAACTAAGGGTCATATCAAGCAGGGAAGTATAAAAAAACTCCAAAGGTTCAAGCACCCGCAACTATTGCGCAAAAGCCAGCAACAAACACTGTTCATGAAGCAATAGGAAAGGTAGAAGAGAAATCTGGTGCATCACCAGTCCGTTGGTCTAAAGGCAAAAAACATCTTGCAGCAACTCAACTGGGCCCACCAATAACTGGCCCTGATATTGCAGCAACTTGCATGAGCACGCAAGCAACAACTACAATAGAGAGCACAACTTCCATTCCCACGGAGACAATAACTGATAAATGCCCGGAGAAGCTGTGCCCAAGCAACTTGATGCCAACATACCGCAACATCAGATAGAAGAACCAAGAGAGAACATTCGATCCGTGTGTCCGACAAAAAAAAACATCTTAGGTTGAACATACGTCCGCAACACATATTACCTTCCCACCCCCAGCTCCAAAAACTACTGGTAGAAAGGGGGAAGGATATTGTGATGCACCTAGTTTCAGTCTTGTGTTTGACAGTCCGGAGAAAATGAAACGCAACTCTCAACCAGATTCCCAAAGCTTAGTGTCCTCTATAAAACCTATGGATCTAAATGCAACAAGGTTTGATGAAGATGAGATGTGGTCAGCTGAGATGATATAGCAAGCTTGTGCTGCTTGCGAAAAGGTTGAGAAGGAGAAGGGGTACATCAAACCCAAGTTACCAGTGCCAATAGTAGAGGAACTTTCTACAACTGGGTTTCAAACGGCAGTGAGGGAAAACACACAAGATGTGCTAACTGCGGAGACATCTGTAGCTCCAACTGTCCCACAAGTCACCGCACCAGCTGAAATGAGGATTGTAGGACAGCCAGCTTGCATGCGGTCACCTTATGTGGACTACAACAACAAGAGCATGTTCTATTGCTCAACAGAAGTGAAACAGGTGTACGACGCAGTTGCTGTGCACAACCGCAGAACTGGAAGAGTCCAACCTGTCGGCAAAACTCTGTTACTTGTGCAATACAAGAAATTCTATGCAACACTGCAAGAACTTGCAAACTCAATGTTCCTGGTGCGTGCGTGAAGAACACTGTTGTTGAGCTAGGGATAGAGTCAATCATGCTAAGGACTGCAGAAGAAAACAAGAGCAAGGTTGTTATGCCCCTAAGAGTTGCGGTAATCATAAATTTCTCCGAAAATACTCCATAATGTTTTTCTTTCCTGTTTTACATGTGTCGTTTTCACTTTACAACATGACTGTTTTTTCATTTTTTTTCCCACTAATCAGACAATAATACTTGAGTCAATGGATTGGCGGCATAAGCAACTCATCAAGTTTTTCTCAAAATCAAAGTCGCTACTTGACATGAAAGAGTCGGTGAGTTTTTTGTTCTATTTTTTTCACAAACGTAGTTCACAATTAGCTTTTATTGCTTACCATAGAATATAGTTCATAAGTAGCTCATTTTGTGGGTATGCAACTAGGGCTACCGTTGGTATACAACCCAATCCACCCCTGCAACTTTTTATTAATTCAACCCAGCTCTTCTTCTTCTGGGTCGGCAACTTAATATTATTTGTTCACATACATCCTAGCCCAACTTCCAAACACTAGATAGACCATTTTTGTCTGCAACTTTAGTTGGTTGTTGGCATTTTTTCCACAGCTAGCTGATGACCCCGTACAATTTAGTTACTGCAAAATACAACCTAGCTTATTTAGTGCAACAACTTTGTTTATGTTGGCATACACCCTGGCTAGAACTCCCCTCACAAACAACACCCTAGCTCACTTTGGTTCTACAGCCTTTAGTAATTTCATTGGCACACGACATAGTGGATTTCCACGATGCAACTTACTGATTTTTTGCTCCTCTCTAAATTATTCTTCACTTGTTTGAACCAAAATGCTGATAGTAATTCCTGTTATGGAGAATTTAGCCCCAGACACAGCAATTCCAGTAAACTATTACTGGCTTCTTGTCATCAACTTAAGGGACAAACGCTTTGAGTTGCTTGACTCAATGAGGTCGAAGGCGGACAACAATCTAGATTGTTGAGCCAAGAAGCTAATTACAATTATTACTCTCTTGTGGGAAGATGAATACAAGGATTCTGACGTCACTCTGGACAATTTCGGCTACGAAGATATTGCTCCACCAAAGCAGATTACCCCCTAAGTCAGCCATCGTATTCTTTTTTTTTACAAACTGAAGATATTGCTCCACCAAAGCAGATTATCGTGTTTTCTATTTTTTCTCCCTCCCTGGACAACTTGACAGGCACGACTGTGGTGTCTACGCGTTACACAATGCAGAACTATGGTTTGGGAGAAGCCTTCCTGCTTATGAAGGCGCAAATGTCAGCAGCATAAGGAAACTAATGATGCACAACTGGGTTACATTAAAGCATAATGGTGTTGACTGGAAAACTATTTTAAACATTACAAAATGAGGTGCATTTTTCTTCTCTGTGATTGTTCTTCTAGCTGTAGATTTTTGTTTTAAAGTATGCATGTTAAAGCTCTTGCAGTTTTTCAAGTTGGAACAACAACACAGTTATGCACAGATGACATTTTTCTTTTTTCACTTCTGACCATGTTTCATATAGGGGCAACCATACCCAAAACATATCACGCAAAGAGGACTGCAACTTAAGCCTTGCAAACCACTATGTTGTTGCTTTTTTATTAACAACTTGCAAACCAACTAAACAGGGGGACAAAATAAACCAACTTTTCAACAGTATATGAAACACACAAGTGCCCGCAACTTGACACACAACTGCCCGCAACTTTAAACAACATAGTCCGGTACTCTTCATAATGCTAAAAAGTTTGAACCCAATTACACGGAGTAAAGATACATCAAAGAAGACAAAAATAACAACACTTTTCTGAACATTTATATATGAGTCAACTTTGACTATTTCCAAGTGCAGCAGTACAAGTCGTTGTATTGTGACCGGGCTGACAACAAGTGCCACACAAATTTGTCCTTTTTGCCTGCAACTCAATACCTGACGGGTATCTGCCTTTTTTGTGGCCCTTCGTGTTAGACCTCGGGGGATTCAGAACCACCCATGGCTTTGCCCGAATCTGATGGGAGACCCCTTGCCCATAGAATGATCTCGTTGCAGGTGGATGCGGCACATTTACTCCGCGATTACAGCTAGGGACTTCTGGTTCTAAGATAGGTCATGCCATACCTGAATGCCCACTAGGTCCACCACCCGCCCAACCACTAGGGCAATCCTGTTGCACATCAACAAAAGGAGGTGAGTGCACTGAAGTTGACGGTTCTTGGTAGGGTGGGGGCACTTTCGAATCAGATGGTGGCTGACGCATGTTCGAAAACGTTGTAGGAGCTTGTTTAGTTCTAGTACCTGGTGGATGGGAAGCACGTGGCATGCTCCATGTAGGACCTGACTGCTGTAAATTAGGAGCCGATGGAGACGCCTGATTTGTTCTAGGATGATGCGGTTGCTACGCAACTGGTACGGTGTCGGGGGGTTACCCCCGAGTAGGGGTAAAGCAAGTGCTAAAGGCAAGATCAAAGGAGAGTTTAGGCTGAGTAGCTGGGTACTCAGTACCCGCTAGCCGGTCGACTGCTATCCGGCCGCACATGCTAATGGCCAGAAGGAAGAATCAAGGAAGTTACATTACTCCGAGTAGAGGAAGTGGTCCGAGTAGAGGGAGTGAGATCCTACTCGGGCCATAAGTCAAAGGAGCCGTTCTGACACAGGATCCCGCGTATCCTGGGTCCGTACTGGCACACTGTTCATCTGCAGAGCGCGTGCTTATCCGCGCCAGGGTGTCAGCAGGACGGTGCAGGTCAGGGGGCCTACCCTGTGGCCGTGACAGTATTAACAGGTCATGGACTTGGTTTTGCACAACGACTTTGTGCACAAGACAAACTAGGAAGCCAAAGCTGTCAGCGAGAAGCTGGAAGTGTGCAGTGTGCACACTATGTCGACACCCGGCTGTACTTTTCTTCTTGGATGTATTCGGCTGGGCACCAGTATATAAGGTGCCCTGCCCCCTCCTGTGTGAGGGTCGGTTGACTGGTGGCCTCACTTGTTAGACTTTCACGTAGAGAGAAGAGTGGCTACTCGGCTGTAGGCCAAATTGTACTATGGCTACTCGATAGAACACACAAATAAAGAGAGAAAGGCAGGAGTAGGGGTTTTACCTCCACACGAGGGCCCTGAACCTGGGTAGATCTTGTTGTTTGCAGTGCTTGATTCATTCCTCACGCGGCTACCCACTGCGTGATCCCTCCCCGAGCACCTCCAGCGTCCATCGACCCCAGATCTTTAGCCATCCTATGGCATCTGCCGTGATACCACCATGACAGTTGGCGCCCACCGTGGGGCAACCAGCGGCGCTGGCTGGAGTTCACGTTCGGACGGGATCCTTTTCTGCTACTGGGAAGCGCGTGGTCTGTGGCCTTGTCCACATATTCGGCTCCTTCGACTTCGTCACCAACAACGCCGGCGATTTCGGCGGCAGGGCCATGCCGGAGGGCGGCTCGGTGCTCTCCTTCGGCTCGCACCTCTTCTACGTCGCCACCACCGTCGTCTGCGAGTACCCCGAGCTAGTGCTCGTTGCGGAGGATCCTCCTGCTGTCATCGCTGCCCGCGGAAAGCCAATTGGCTGTTCTGCGGACAGCGTGGAGGTGATGATGACCGGCCCTGCTGTCGATGTCGGGAAGGGCGCGGCTGCTGCCGCGGGAGTCATCGAGGATCTTGCTGGCGAGAGTGCTGGCGGACGGACGCACAAGCCCTACGACGCGCCTCACAACATCCCGGGCTACATCCCTCCTTCCACGACATCGACGATACCGGCATCCGCTGTGCGGGTGGGTATGTCGCCTCCCACCGAGCTCGAGCTCATGTCCATGAAGGCGCAGCTCGACCAGCAGCGTCAGGCGCTGCTCGCCGAGCAAGCGGAGTTGGAGAAGGTTAGGCTTGAGCTCAACCTGGACCAGAACGAGTACAAGAGGGCTCACGGCTTTACGCCTGTGGTTAGGAGGCCTGTAAAGGCAGGCACCACTCGCCGCAACCTAGGCACTGAGATGGCAGCAGTTGGTGAGACCGCTGGCCACGCTGATAGCCAAAACACCGCTACCACCAAGCCCAAATACAACACCCCCGCCAAAACCCTTAGAGCTGCTGAGGCTGTAGCTGCAGAGTTGCCGCATCTCGCTGGCGACGCGCGCGTTAGGCAGCAGGAGAGGCTCAATGAGCTAGTGCTAGAGGCTGTTAGGCAGAACGAGGAGTTTCGGAAAGCCAATCCGGGTGCTGTAGCTTCTCAAGTGGTGCATTCGCATGCGGCCAGATCTAACGATTAGGCCTCATCGCCGCATCCCAGTCGTGAGAGGGACCGAAGTGGGCACTCTGGCAGAGACAGGCAGATGCAGGTGTAGGACCCGGCTGTCGCCGCGAAACAGCACGCTGTGCCGCGACAGTCCGGTAAAAAACACAATACTGCAGGAGCAGGCTATCAATCCCATAAAGCTCACAGCAAGGAGAACATCGGAGAAAACGCGGGGCCTTCTCGGCGTCCTGGTGCTCAGCCTACTCGGCAGAGGACGTAGCAGCCAGTTGTAGCACAGCCGCGTGCGGCCGCGCCTACAGCCAACCCAGTGGTGCAACCTGCAGTGGTGCAGGAAAATAGGTATGATGATGGTTACTCGGCGATGGGGTTAGCCGGCTATGCTGACCCAAGGAACATGGCTGACCGTCTGGGTGAGCGCATGTTGGAGCCCAGTGATGCCAGGTTCAAGCTGGACCGGATCAACTTGTCCGCGCAACTCGAGAACACGGGGCCGCCTGGCCCAGAATGCTTTGGCCCCCGCATCATGAATGAGCCATCCGTGAAGCAGTTCCAGCTCGCCAGGGGGACCAAGTGCTACAATGGCAGCACCAAGCCGGAAGATTGGCTCAACGACTATGTCACGGCCGTGCATATTGCAGGCGGCAACCGGAGATGGGCTGTGAGGTACATCCCGCAAATGCTTGAAGGACCAGCAAGAACTTGGCTCAACAACCTGCCCAAGCACAGCATCAATTGCTGGCTTGAGTTCGCAGAAGCCTTTGTCAGCAACTTCACCAGCACTTACCAGAGGCCGAATAGGCCGCAGCAGCTATCCGCGTGCAGGCAGCAGGAAGAGGAGACGGATCGAGAGTATCTTACTCGGTGGAGCACTCTGAGGAACACCTGTGAAGGTGTAAATGAGGCATAGGCCATCACCTGGTTTGCGCAAGGCTGCAAGCATGGCAGCATGTTGTGGCAGAGGCTGCAGAGAGAGATGCCGAGTACCCTCGCTGAGACCATCAGAGTTGTGGACATGTACGCACTCGGCGACCCGACTCAGCCTCTGCTTGACGCTGCTGAGCCAAGAAGAAACTACAACAACAACAAGCGCAATGAGTTCCGCAACAAGCGCAGAGGTGACCGGATTGATACCCGGTACGATCCTGAGGAGGTAAATGTTGTGGCTACAGGTGCTGGGAGTAGCCAAAGGCAGAAAACTGCTGGAGCCCAGCACGGGCAGAACCAGAATCAGGGCCAAGGCATCAAGAAGCCATACAATGCTCCCCAGCAGGGTAGCGGCAACTCGGGTCCTGTCCAGAACTTTGTCTTCAAGGACATGAAGGATGGCCCGTGCAGCTTCCATACTCGGCATCCCGCTAGACGTGCCAACCACACTACTCGGCAGTGCAGCTGGTGGGAAGAGATCAAGAACGAAGGCCTGCCTCCTCCTCCTCCTCCTCTGCCAGCTGCGAATGCCAATGTGCAGCCTATCCGAGCAGCCGCAGCCCGGCCTCCAGTATTCCCGAGAAGAGAAAACGTCAACCAGGTGGCTTTAGGAGCCAACCGCAACAACAACAACAACAGGAACTACAACAACAATGGTAACCGCAACTTCAACAACAACGGCAATCGCAACTTCGTCAACAACAACAACGACAACTATGGTGCGGAAGGCCGCAACTAGTACCAGGAGCATCACGAGAGCTATATGATCTTCACCTCTGAGCCCGCCGACAAGCAGTCACTGCAGAGGCGCGCGATGGAGGTCAATGCTGTGATCCCTGCCGTTCCTCATTACCTGCACTGGTGCAACCAGGAGATCACATGGTCCAGAGTAGATCATCCTAAGGTGATGCCCAACCCGGGTAGCTATGCTTTGGTGCTGGATCCCACTTTCTTGGGTCCCGAGAAGAACGTCCGTTTCAGCAAGGTGCTGATTGACAACGGCAGCAGCATCAACATCGTGTACAAGGACACGCTCGAGAAGCTCGGTATGGCCGAGAACATGCTGCTCCCCAGCAAGACCACTTTCCACGGCATCGTGCCAGGAGTCTCTTGTTCTCCGATTGGCCGCGTGTGGATAGACGTTCTATTCGGCACCAGGGAGAACTGCCGCACAGAGAGCCTGCAGTTTGAGGTAGTTGATCACCAGAGCCCCTACCACGCCTTACTCGGCAGGCCTGCTCTCAGTAAGTTCATGGCCTCTACTCATGTGGCCTACCTAAAGATGAAGATCCCTGGTCCCAATGGAGTCATCACCATCTCTGGTGATTACAAGAAATCTCTGGAATGTGCCTCTGCTGGTTCTCAGTTGGCGGAGTCCATGGTAATTGCTGCCGAGAAGAAGAAGATGTACGAAGTGGTGGCTATGGCGCAAGCAGCGCAAGGTGGCGCGCCTGGCATGCCGAGTTCCTAGTACCGGACTGCATTCCAGGCATCTCAGGAAACGAAGAAGGTTCAGGTCGACCCCGAGTTCCCCGACCGTGTTGCCATCATTGGCGCAGGGTTAGAGGAGAAATAGGAAAGCAAGTTCATCCACTTCCTCCGTGAGAATCGGGACGTGTTCGCCTGGACCAATGAGGATTTGCCAGGTGTCCCGAGGGAGTTGGTTGAGCACTCACTACATGTGCGCCCTGACGCCAAACCAGTGAAGCAGGCGATGCGCCGCTTCGGAGATGAGAGAAGGAAGGCCATCGGTGATCAGATCACCAAATTGCTGATAAGCAACTTCATCATGGAGGTTCTGCATCCGGATTGGCTAGCCAACCCGGTTATGGTTGAGAAGAAGAAGGATGACCCCAAGGCCGCTACCGCGTGGGCATGTGCGTCGACTACACCGACTTGAACAAGGCCTGCCCCAAGGATCCTTTCCCGCTACCCCGCATCGACCAGGTGATCAATTCCACTGCTGGTTGTGAGCTTTTGTCTTTCATAGATGCCTACTCTGGTTTTCATCAGATAGCTCTCAACCCTGCTGATCAAATAAAGACTGCTTTCATTACCCCGTACGGGGCTTATTGCTATCGTGTCATGTGTTTTGGATTGCGGAACGCTGGTGCTACGTATCAGAGATGCATGCAGAAATGCTTGCATGATCAACTCGGCAAGAATGTGCAGGTGTACGTAGATGACATTGTCATCAAAACGAATAAAACACATACTCTGCTTAGTGACCTTGAGAAAACTTTTGCCAACTTGCGCAAGTACAAGATGAAGCTGAACCCAAGTAAATGCACCTTTGGCGTCCCGGCTGGCAAGCTGCTCGGCTTCTTGGTATCCAATAGGGGCATTGAGGCCAATCCTTCAAAGATAAAAGCTATTGAGAGCATGTCTTTGCCGAGAGCACTGAAGGATGTGCAAAAATTCACTGGTTGCTTAGCATCTCTGAGCCGTTTCTTGGGCAGAATGGGCGAGAAGGCCCTGCCTCTATATCAGTTGATGAAGAAAAGTGACAAGTTCGTCTGGACACTGCAAGCTGATGTGGCATTCAATGAGCTGAAGGCGATGCTGGGTAGCGCTCCCATCTTGGCTAGTCCGCTACCCAAAGAGTCAATGCTGTTATACATTGTTGCTACCAATCGGGTAGTCAGCGTGGTGATTGTGGTGGAGCGAGAAGAGGAAGGCAAGAGTGTGCAGCGGCCAGTATACTATCTCAGTGAGGTGCTGTCCAGCTCCAAGCAGAACTACCCGCACTACCAGAAGATGACTTACGGCGTATACCTGGGCGCCAAAAAGCTGAAGCACTATTTCCAAGAGCATCCCATCACTTTGGTGAGTTCAGCTCCCATCTCGGATATCATGGGCAACAAGGAAGCAAGTGGCAGAGTAGCCAAGTGGGCAATCGAGTTGGCCGCGTACGCTCCCGCGTATGCGAGAAGAGAAGCCATCAAGTCTCAGGTTCTGGCGGAGTTTCTGGTGGACTGGGCTGAGGTGCAGTATGAGCCTCCTACTCCGGTATCCAACTATTGGAAGATGCATTTTGATGGCTCCAAAGTGAAGGAAGGCCTTGGTGCTGGCGTGGTGCTCGCGTCACCGAAGTGAGATCAACTCAAGTATGTGTTACAGATCCACTTCAAGGCGTCCAACAATGTTGCAGAGTATGAAGCCGTGGTGCACGGCTTGCGAGTAGCCAAGGAAGTTGGTGTGAAGCGCATTATATGCTATGGTGACTCGGATCTGGTGGTGCAGCAGGTTTCAGGCACCTGGGATGCTCTGGATGCCAACATGGCTTCATACCGCTTCCTGGTGCAAACCATGACGGGATTCTTTGAAGGATGCGAGTTCCAGCACATACACCGAGCAGAGAATGAAGCAGCTGATGAGTTGTCCAAATTGGGGTATTCTCGGCAATCCATCCCAGCTGGGATTGCCTTGGAGCATTTGAGAAAGCCATCTATCAAGCCATCCCCCAACTCGGAGTTTATATTCGTTCCTTCTCTGCCAAGCGAAGAAGCTATTCCCATGGAGATTGACTGGGAAGGTGCAAAAGAAAACCTAGGGACTGCCGTCACCATCCTGGGGACTGGCGCCTGCAACCCGGGGACTGTCCCTTGTTACTCGGGGACTGCCCCTCTCAACCCGGGGACTGTCGCTTTCATTGAGGAAGTCCTTGCAAACCGTTCGGGGCTTCAGAGAATCAACCCCAACTCAGAGCAAGATGCAGTGGTGGCTGATCCAATGGAATTGGACGAACCAGTATTTCCCAAGCGGGAGACACCGAGTTGGGCTATGCCCATGTTATCCTTTCTAAAGGACGGCACACTACCAGATGATGAGGTTACTGCGAGGCAAATTCAGAGAATATCCAAGGGCTACGTCATTTTCAGAGAAGTGCTGCACAAAAGAAGTCCCACCGGCGTGTTGCGACACTGTGTGGAACCAGAAGAGGGAGAAGAAATTCTGGTGGAGATACACCAAGGAGAATGTGGACATCACGCCTCTTCTCGGGCTCTGGTCAAGAAGGCTTTTCGGCATGGCTTCTTTTGGCTCACTGCTTTGAAGCAAGCTGAAGATATTGTGAGAAAGTGCAACGACTGCCAGAGATTCGCAAGTAAGATCCACATGCCTGCTTCCGAGTTGAAAACTATTCCCATCACTTGGCCATTTGCTGTTTGGTGTTTGGATATGGTTGGTCCCTTCAAGCCGTCTAGAGGCAACATGACTCACATCTTGGTCATGATTGATAAGTTCACCAAGTGGATTGAAGTGAAACCAATTCGGAAGTGTGATGGAGCCACAACTGTGAGTTTCCTGAAGGATGTGACCCTGAGATACGGCTACCCGCATAGCATCATCAAGGATAATGGTACAAATTTTGCTGAGGGTGCCTTAGTAAGATTCTGCAGGGATAAGCACATCCGGCTAGATGTCGCGTCTGTGGCGCATCCCGCCTCCAATGGGCAAGTTGAAAGAGCAAATGACATGGTGCTATCAGGCATAAAGCCAAGGCTAATTGAGCCGCTGCTGAAAACACCTGGGTGTTGGTTAGACGAGTTGCCAGCGGTGTTGTGGAGTCTAAGGACTACCCCTAACCGGTCAACCGGTTACACACCATTCTTCCTGGTTTATGGAGCTGAGGCCGTGTTGCCAATTGACCTAGAGCATGAATCGCCCCGAGTAGCCCTCTACACTGAGGCGGAGGCGAGAGAAGCTTGAGAAGATGACGTTGACCTGCTAGAAGAAGCAAGAGAGCTTACTCTGTCACGTTCAGCTGTTTATCAGCAAAACTTGAGGCGTTATCACATCCGGAAAGTGAACCCAAGGGTTTTCCGAGAAGGAGACATGGTCCTTAGGCTCGTGCAGCGCACAGCCGGGATGCACAAGCTATCTCCTCCGTGGGAAGGGCCATTCATTGTGAGCAAGGCTCTACACAATGATGCCTATTATCTTGTTGACGCGCAGCCATCCCAGAAGAACAGGCCGGATAAAGCCGGAGAGGAATCTAAGCGCCCCTGGAATGTAGCTGTACTCCGTCGCTTTCATTCGTGAGCAAAATGTGTATGTACTCTCTTATCCGAGTTAAAGTTCTATTCGGCAATCTGAAATTGAACTCGGGGACTGCCCTCGTCCAACTTGCTCCGTGTTGTTCTATCCTGTTTTACCTTTGTCTACTCGGTTGCTCTGCTCAGAATTTCATGAGTACATTTGGTACTGTGTTTAAACCTAAAAGCCAACTCTTCGACTCTGCTGCTGTCCGAAACCCGGCTTCATGGCAAGCAAGAGAACAAGCTAGAGGTCAATGAGCACACGAAAAATGACTAAGGAAAAGAGGAGCGCAGGAACCGAGTAGAGCTTTCTTTACTGTTTTTTGTTAACTTTTTTCGGCTAAGTGGTGGGTAGCGTTACTATGAATGTTTCTAAGTGGCTAAGTATTTGAAACTTGATCTTTGACATCTTGTGACTCGACTACCAACAAAGCCACAAGTGGCAGGTAAGAGCTGAGACGAAAAGAGGAGAGTGGATGAAAAATGCAACTCGGGGACTTGCATGATAACGTAACCCGGCATCGAGCCAAAATTGCTCAAATATTAAGTAGCAAACTTCAAACTGGAATAAAAAAGGAGTATCAACAAAGACTTAATTGTTTTGATACATTTGCACCCGGCATCCCGGGGATCTCATGAAAGTTTCAAGGTAGAGTTTCAGGCAGTAGCATCATCAGTGGTGGCAGTGTTGTCTGCAGCAGTCGTCTCGGTGTTGGCCCCCTCGGCATCAGCTCTAGCATCAACGTTCATGGCAGTGGCTTGCTCAGAGGTGGCAGTGGCCACCGAGCCGAGATGGGGTCGGTGGCTGAAGTGGAAGCAGCGGACTGGGTGCGGAGTAGCGCCGCATCGTCAGGTGCCGCGCCAGAGGACGAGCCCAACTCGGGAGCAGCTTGCTGGATCACCATCTCGGTGGTGATGTTGGCATCCTGGCTCTCGTCTTTCGGCTCCTTGTCTCTATCCGCAGCAACCTTACCCTTCCCCTCCCCGGATCCCTCCTCGGCACCAGTGTTTTCGAAGGCACTCAAGTCATCCGACTCGGTGTCCTCGTCTTCGTCCTCGCCTTCGCTTTCCGCCTCGGTGTCAGGCTCGGTGGGGGCGTCGATGAAGTGGGCGGTATCCGCGTAAGATGCAATCTCGTACGCAACTGCCTTGCGGCATGTAACGCAGTCGGCATCATCTGACCACTTGGAGCCTTGGCGCATCTCGAGGATGGTGTCGGGGTTCAGGTTCTCGTACCAGCTGCATATGAAGCGAAGCAGCAGATCGGCCCCTGCCCGAGCTGCGGACGCACGCCATCTCTTCAGCTCGGCCTTTGCGCCGTTCAACTTCTGGGAGATTTCGCGAATAGTCCTAGGTGCAGTTTCACCAGGCCAGAACAGCTGGTGCAGCTGCAAGGCCGTAGACACCAGGCTGGTGCCCAGGCCTTTGATCGAATGGAGCTGCGACTTGATGCTGGTGAGGTTGTCCTCGATCGTGGACTTGGTGTTCATGGGCAATCCTTTTTTAGCTCGGACTTCTTGCGCTTTAGCCAAAGCAGGCGTGCTAGCCGCGTAGAGATCTGGAAAGATATCTGAGAGTGAAACCAGAAAGAGTTAGAAATGGCAGCAGAGCAGAGATGAAATCAAGTAGAAAAGAGGAAAAACGAACCAAGCCATGCGGAAGAGGAAGGAAATAGCCAAGTGCAGAGAAGCGCAAAACTTACTATTGAGGTCGACGATTAGCGCGTCCAGCTTTCTCTTCCAGGCCTCCTCATCGGCAATGTGCCTGTCTTCGATGTTACGTGCATTGGTAAGCTGCTGCGCGAGCTGCACGTTGTGCTGCTTCAGAACTTCGATTTCCGCCTCGAGCGTCCTTTCCCTGGCTTTCGCCGTGGTTTCGGTCTTCAAGGCGTCCTCGAGAGTGGTCTTCAGCTTCACCTGCATCGCTTCGAACTCGGCGCGCTCGGCGTCGCGTTCCTTCTTAAGCGCTGCGTCACGGGCGGCCAGCTGCTGCTGCACCGCGGCAGGCATCAAGCAATGAAGGTGCTCTTCCCGAAACTTCTTGTATTCTTCTGCGAGAAGGAGAGCAATGTTAGCAGAGTAATCAAGTAGAGGAGAACGTACAGACAGCAGAGTAGCTGGCAACTTACCTTCCAGCTCCTTGATCTTGCTCTCGGCGGAAGAGGTGAAGACATGGCAGTGCTCGTGCTGCTCTTGCAATTCTTTGAGTTTGCCTGCAGAATAGAAGGAGTTAGAGCAAAAAGCAAACTCGGGCGTAAACACAAAACGCACTAACCGAATAGCTAAAGGCTTACTTTCGATTGCAGAGAGTTGAAGGGCACGATCCATTGCCGCCTGCTCCATCTCGGCGTCATCCTTGCGCTCTTTTTCCAGGGCTGCGAGGCGCTTCGTGGCGATGCTATGGTTCCAGAGCAGCCGCCGGAACAAGTTGGTCCTCTTCAAAAGGATATTCTGTGAAGAAGAAAGAAAAGGAGTTAGACAATTTTTGGAAGATTTGGCCCGAGAAGACGGCAACTCGGTTGAGTACCCGTCTACTCGACCCAAATCTCGGGGACTGGGTAGTGGCTAAGGACAAAAAGAAGAACAGAGGAAAAGAGAAATCGCAACTCAGAACAAGCAAAAGGAACTTACAGCGTATGTCTGCTCGATTCTCTCGGCGGCTTTGCGGAGAACGTACAGTTTTGCGGCCAGCGTGCTCGTACCAGAGGCGATGGTCATGGGATTGTAGCCCATGTCAGCCTTATTCCAGTCAATACGCCAGTGATCCAGCGTGCCCACGGTGCTGCCATCCCACGTCTTGTTGCCATGAGCGGCGCTTTCCCACACTTGGTCGATGAAGCCTACTCGGTCCACGATCTGCATCAGCCCCTCGGAGTGGATCTCAGTCTCGCCGGCCTCGCGCGAGTAGAACTCAACGGTCTTCTTTTCCCTCAGCTTGGCGTCCACTGCCTTGGCCTGGCCGCCCTTCGTAACGGCGAGCCATTGCTCGCCCTTGGTCAACTCAATGTTGTGCTGTTTGGTCGTTTGCAGCATGTATGGCAGGAAGCTGGGTTGCGCCTGAGCAGCGCTCGACCCCTCGCCTGCGCCAGCAGACCCAACGGCAGCGCCAATTGTAAGCTGCGTGCTCTTCGTAGCTGCCTTTCCGCTTGACTTGGGCGGTGGCATCAGAGCAGAATCCTGCGCAGCCTGGCGCGATGGATTCCTGCGGACAGCTGCGGATTCAGGTTTGGCGGCTTTCTGGGCAGGAACATCTGTCCGAGAAGCAGACGGAGGCGCTTGGCGTGAAGTGAGAAGAGCCTGCTGAGATGCAGTCTTCTTGGTGCTTTGTTTAGAAGGAGGGCTCGGTGCAGCCTTGTGAGTACTTTGCTTTGGTGGAGGGCTCGGTGCAGTCTTGGCCTTCTTCTGCGTTGGTGGAGAGCTCGGTGCAGTGGATGCAGTAACCTGCTGGGTAGGTGGCACAGGGGGCCGGCTATCTGGCGCAGCATCTGGCTGCGCTTGATCCTGCAGGACTGACTGCACCACAGTCTCCTCAGCCCGCTGCTCGGCAGCGGGATCAGGTCTTGTGTCTCCTGTTTCTTCTACCCGCGGCGTGGCCGCGGGGTCATCCTAAACGGCAGCTTCGTCTTCCTGCTGCTCCATGTTCTCGTCTTGCCGCGCAAGGGCGGCATGGTCTTGATGCTCGGCTTCTTGTTCAGAATTCTCCCCTGCTGAGGCAGCTGGGGGAGAAGGGGGTGTTTCATCGCGAGAAGCATCCTGCTGCTCCATGTTCTCGTCTTGGTCACCAGCGCCCGTGTTCTCGGCGCTGGCGTCTTCTTCTTCTGCCTTCACGGGAGAGGGCGCACGCGTCCTATCCCGTGGTGTTGCCTCTTCCTCATCCTCGGAAAGCTCAACGAGCTTCTCGAGGTCGATGACAGGTTGCCTCTTGGAGCTAGTGGGAGCCACGGCAGCGTCAGCATCCAGAGGGTCGCTGGAAGAGAAAGGAAGTTCAGAAACAGAGAAGGGGAAGAGAACACCGAGAAGCAGCAGCAGAACGTAACTTGGATGAAAGTTACTTACCCCTTGCGGGTGGGGAGTTGCCTCCTGGCGGTGGTGATCTTCTTCTTCTTCTCAGTCTTCTTGGCCTTCTTGGCGGCAGGCTCCTGGGCACCGCTGCCTACCCTTTTCCGAGTGGTGGGAGCTACGACAGAGAGAGGATCAACGTCGATGGCATCTTTGTCTTCCTCGTCCACCTCAGGGTCATCTGCAGAGTAGAAGAGAAAAAGGGTTTGAGAAACAGAAAGGGAAGTTGGATTGCGCTACTCGCGGTCAGAGAAGTGAACTTGGTCACCTTCGTCGTACTCGGACCAGTCCCGAATGGACGCGTCAACTTGATGCTTACCCGGCTGCTCGGCATGAGGGATGCAGAGGGTGTTCTGGGTATCGTAGGCGGTCTCATCGTCCTCTTCTCGGTCGCTGTGCCAGTTGGCCTCGAAGCGTTCCCCGTCTTCCTCTGCTTGGCGATCAATATGCTGAAAAGACAAGAAGGTGATACAAATCAGTTGAGTACAAGGCAGAGAAGTTCTACTCGGTACGGCATGCAAACTTAAAGAACATAAATCCAACGAAATGTTTATGACGCTCTACTCGGTGCAGCATGCAAACACTAAGCATACTAAGCTGGAAAGCCACCTACTCGGTATCAAAGTGCAGAGACAAAGCATAAAGGACTAACCTGTTCGATTGGCTTAGCACGGCTATACGGCATGAAGCCATACTGCCAGCTGTCAGTGAGAGATGTCTTCATGATGGATCTCGCCCAGACGGCCACATCGGCAGTGCTGAGCTCGAAAGTAGTAGTCCTTGTGCAGTCCCGTGTGCCTCCCATGTAGCACATCTTGTGGGAGCGACGCTGGAGCGGGAGCACTCGCCGCGAGATCCAGCATGCGATGGGATCGTCGCGCTTGAATCCCAACTCCGCCAACTCGGCGAGGCGCTTCTCGATCTGAACGATATCGTTGTGGCTCTTCGGGTTGTAACCCCAATTTTGCTGGGTGGGCAAAGTGTTCTTCCACTCGGGAAGCCTTATTCGGTCCTGGATGGGCGCTCCTTCTTCGATGGGAACATTCTTGACATAAAGAAAGGAGCGCTGTCACTTGCGTACCGTATCGAGTCCCTTGATGCGCGGGTGGCTGCCGACGCTGCGCTGCAGCATCATGGCGCCCCCCGTCTTCGTCATCGCGCGGGCGCTTTCCGTGCTTCCGGGCTTGGGGACGCTCTGCTTCCGGAAGAAGAAATAACATGCCCAACCATGGATAGTTGGGTACACGCCGAGAAACGCCTCGCAGACCACCGCGTGGAAAGCGAGCATCACCATAGCGTTGGGGGGGAGATGGTGCGGCTGCAACCCGAAGTTCTTGAGGAACTCCTTGAAGAAATCCGACACCGGGAGGCCAAATCCTCGCTTGAAGTGCGCGAGGAAGACGACGAACTCGCCCTTCTCCGGCGTGGGGACGGTCTCGTTGTTCGGATGCCTGCACCGCACGCCGGGAGGGACACGGCGGGTATTGACTAGCCATCGGCAGTCTTCCGCCGTGACATCGGATCCCTCCCAACCGGCGCGGCCATCATCATCCCCGCGGGCCATGGAGAAGGGAAGATTGGTGGAAGATTGGAGTGGCAAGGTGTGTGGAGGAATTGCTCTATTCCCGACGGCGCGTAGAGCAGCGGCGCGGCAAGGATTTGCGGCGGCGGTGTGTTCAGCGGCGGCGAAGAGGCGAAGGGTCGGAAGAAGAAAGTGAGCAGGAAAGAGAAGGAGGAGGTACCGAGGGGGTATTTATCTCTCCCCTCGGGTTGCCGTTACCAACATGAGTTAGTGGGATCGATTGTGCGCTGAGATCGTGCGGCGTGGGAAGCGAACCGGTTAGAAACGCACACAGCGCATATTGCGCGCGTAACTGGCGCAGTCAATCCCACGTCGAGATCGTGGGCTAATAAGTGCGGTTGAAGTGACCTAACGGGCCGGTGGGCCCTAGTCGCAGTGATGGGCGCGTGGCCTGGCACATCCCAGGTACCAAGGCGTCGGGGGTACAGGGGCGTGACACGTGCCCAGCAGCGACACGGAGAGATGGATTTGCTCTGGCACAGCGAGATTCTGTTCGAAAATTCGCCAAGTCTTTTTACTCGGTGTTAGAGAAGAGAAATGGTGCTACTCGGAGAGGAAGAGGCTCAAGCAAGAATTAAAGGCTATTCGGAGGTGCAACTCGGCATCTTACGGATCAAGGACAAGGTTTGTTTTTAAGCTGGAAGAGCCCAATGAACAAGTTCGCAGGACTCTACCAGCTTCGGGGACTAATGTCTGGGGGTTACCCCCGAGTAGGGGTAAAGCAAGTGCTAAAGGCAAGATCAAAGGAGAGTTTAGGCTGAGTAGCTGGGTACTCGGTACCTGCTACCCGGTCGACTGCTATCCGGCCGCACCTGCTAATGGCCAGAAGGAAGAATCAAGGAAGTTACATTACTCCGAGTAGAGGAAGTGGTCCGAGTAGAGGGAGTGAGATGCTACTCGGGCCATAAGTCAAAGGAGCCGTTCTGACACAGGATCCCGCGTATCCTGGGTACGTACTGGTGCACTGTTCATCTGCAGAGCGCGTGCTTATCCGCGCCAGGGTGTCAGCAGGACGGTGCAGGTCAGGGGGCCTACCCTGTGGCCGTGAAAGTGTTAACAGGTCATGGACTTAGTTTTGCACAACGACTTTGTGCACAAGACAAACTAGGAAGCCAAAGCTGTCAGCGAGAAGCTGGAAGTGTGCAGTGTGCACACTATGTCGACACCCGGCTGTACTTTTCTTCTTGGATGTATTCGGCTGGGCACCAGTATATAAGGTGCCCTACCCCCTCCTGTGCGAGGGTCGGTTGACTGGTGGCCTCACTTGTTAGACTTTCACGTAGAGAGAAGAGTGGCTACTCGGCTGTAGGCAAAATTGTACTGTGGCTACTCGATAGAACACACAAATAAAGAGAGAAAGGCAGGAGTAGGGGTTTTACCTCCACACGAGGGCCCTGAACCTGGGTAGATCTTGTTGTTTGCAGTGTTTGATTCATTCCTCACGCGGCTACCCACAGCGTGATCCCTCCCCGAGCACCTCCAGCGTCCATCGACCCCAGATCTTTAGCCATCCTATGTCATCTGCCGTGATACCACCACGACATACGGGGCCAGATCCTAAGTTAGTTAGAGCAGTCCGGGGATTGGAATTTGTGCTTCTCTTCCGCTTGACTTTGTTTAGCTGAGAAAATTCTGTCCTTATTTCTTTAATGTGCAATCTAAAAATCGCCTCAGCTTGGTCAGACTTGCAACCCATCTTAGCCATGTTCATAAAATCGCTAGATAATTTTGCAAATCTGATATGCTCACACAACTCCTCCGCCATCACATCTTTCCCTGCTGGTACATGGGACAGGTCCACATTTTGCAATGCATATTGTGTCCACCTATGAAAGATATAACGATATGATATCACATCAACACCAATATGTGTGAAGATCTTCAACACATGGCAGCAAAGCAACCCATCCCGGTCAAACTTGCAACACTCGTAGTTGAACTTGTTGTTGTCACCAGCACAGTTCACCATGTAACTTCTGGCCCCATAAGGATAACACCTTAAGTTGTTAGGCACAACCAGAAACACGTTCTGCCCCTACGAATGAACATTGTACTTCCCAATCAACTCAAACTCCAACTTGAATCGGTGATAAATGGGTCTGGTGTAAACTGCCATTGCATGCTTCTCTATCGGGAACGGGGACCATGTACGTAATACAAGCTCATCTGTCATAAAATCATTCTTCCCCTCTTTCCGCAACATCCTTTGCTGAATCTTCTCATATTGCTTCACAAAGTGTACGATCGAATTCTGTGGATTGACATACCGTTTCAGAACAGAGTTGAACCCTTCACTCCTTTGAGTTGACCGATGGAATGGGAAGAAACAATGCCTAAAGTAGGCTGGAACCCATTTGTGAGCATACTTCTTAAGCCAAGCAAATGTTTCATGGTTCTGGAGCTCCCACTTCTGAACCATCTTTGCCCATCTCATTTCAAACTCATTGGTAGACATGATCTCGTCAATGACTTCATTAAAGTATCTAGCAAGTCCAGGGTGTTGCCCTAGGTAGGGTCCTAGTTTCTCATTGGTTTTCTTCATTATGTGCCAACGGCAGTTGCGGTGCACACAGCCAGGAAAATTGCAGCAATTGCATTAGCCATAGCTTTGTCTTGGTCTGTTATAATGTTATCAGCCTGCTTGCCATGCATACCCTCAAGGAAAGCTTCGAACAACCGCTTGAAGCTTTCCTCCAACTCATCCCTCAAGAAACCGCAACCTAGCATAAAAGACTGTCCATGCCTGTTAATTCCTATAAATGGCGCAAAAGGCATGTTGAAGTGGTTCGTCATGAAGGTAGTATCAAAACAGACGCAGTCATGATACGCTTATGCATAGGCCTTGCAACGTTGTCCACCCAAAAAATGTGCTCCACTCTGTTCTCTGCATCCTTCTTTATCTTGAAGAAGAACCCAGGGTCATTATCTTGCAGCTCCATGAAGTAAGTTATTGTTTCTTCTATGCCGTACTCTTGGTTCTCAGCCCGGAACTTTGTCCGCAAGTTCGTGATGTCCTTGGGTTCATATGGCACAAACCCCTCAGCGCCATAAAAAGAGGACATCACAGTCATCATGCGTCCTGTGAAACATAGTAACAAAACAAGTTAGGCAAAAATCTACATCTTTTCTTGTCTCTTTTTCGTCGCACAACACATACACATGAGGAAATGAAAACATGCAACTTATTTCAGAAACAAAGTCAGCAAACCACTATCTTTTCCACAAACCTGTCTCTAAGTTGCAGTTATGAAAAACCCTCAAGAAATCTCTCTCGTCCTGTGGAATACCCCTGTGCGACCTCAAATATTTTGTGAGCGAAGGCTTCTGAATCATCGGGTGGTTGTGTTCAGAGATGAAGTAGGTAACTTCCCACTTGTTGTTGATTAACTACACAATCATCTTGGCGGGCACTTTGTTTGTCTGATATATTCCCTTCTCCTTTTCACACCAGACTTGCCAGCACTTGTTTTCTTTCTCGAGCCTTCTTCACCTCTGACATCATCATCACTGTCAATCCGTACGGGTCTTACTTGCTCCATAACAACCATCCTCTCCTTCTAAATTTCTTCCTCACTTGTAGGCGCCCTATGTTTGTTGCACACAAAAGTTTGTTTTTCCTTCTCATTCGTGCGAGCGCCCTTTTTGATGTGTTGGATTTCATAGAGAACCAAAGTCTAAGAGCATAAGAATTATAGTTCTCTCTAGAAGCATAAAGAGTATCGAACCTCATTCCCAAAAAAGGCTGCTGTGGACTGGACACAACCTCCTCATTGGCACCACCATTGCCACCGTCCTCGTCCGCCAAGTCAGCCTGACTTGCTGATGTTGTAGATACAGTAACAGTAGACACACTGGGATTAGAACCAGGGTGCGGGGCAGAATTGCGCTGCTATCCTCTTGCACCGCCTTCATCCTCAAAATCTCCCTCACCGGCAACGGGATCCGGTGATTCATTGGCTATCTCCGCACCTGCTTGTTGTTTGCAAAAAGGTGGTCCAATATCTTCATCGTCAACAGGTAAGTTGAAGTTCATGTCCATAATTTGTAACAAAAGGGAGTCAGTACAATGCATTTTGTTGATGTTCTACTAAAAATACAAGTTGCTGCCATTAATTATACGAGTTGCGGCCACAAAAAATACAAGTTGCTGACAGCGAATATACAAGTTGCTGCCACTAGATATACAAGAAGCTGACAATGAATATACAAGTTGAATGACCCTAAAAAAAGCCCAAGATGTTGTTTTCCAGTTTTTTTAGAGTGCCAAGTTGTCTCCTTTGTTTCCTTCACCAAACTGACAAAAATTTCACAAGCAAAAAATACAACACACCATCCCACATAGACAACTCATCCTTTTTGTTTGTGCAATTGTGTGCATTTTCTATGTTTTCATATTTTTTTGTGTGTGACAACTACAAGTGGGGGTACAATTCAAACACATGACTTTATTTCTCTGTTGTATGTAGAGAGCACAAGCAACCATGGACTAGAGTACAAGATCTCAAGGAAAATGCAGCTGCATGGGGTGGATGTTTTCGCATTTGTGGTTAATTATTGCAGTGCCACTAGAACTATACCTCAACAATGATTTGCTTTGGCAGATTTCCAAACTATCAGCATCTAATACGTGTTTTGTTTTCCATGCCTTTCATATCATAAGTAGTTTTTCATAGTTTGTGTTTTCTTATTTCTTCCTGGATCATAAGTTGGTGGTACTCCAAATTGTATTAGTGGAAGGTTGAACACACTAATATGCATACGTACCAAGTTCCTGGAGCATAAGTTGCTTTCCACCAAGTTGCAGGTTTGCAACAGTAGTATGTTTGAACACATCAACTTGTAGGTTCAATAACACCAAGTTGCTAACCAACACAAGAAATTTGCTGATCTAATTTGCTGATCTAAGTTGCAGGTTCAATTTTGTAACAGTGGAGTTAATTTTCATGGTTCATTCCAAGAAAGTTGCCGATCTAAGATTCTTCTTAAGCAACCTGGAGTGTTTTTGGATTTCATTGATGCACAAAGCTTACCAGATTATGTGGAAAAGAAAGCAACAAGGGAGGGGGAGGGGGAATGTACCTTCACAGCAGCAAGAAGAACCCCCAGAAAGTTTTTTCTGATCCCACAACAGCTGGGACACATGCCTGATGTGCTACTCAGTAGCAGGTGGGATGCAGAAGCAGCAAATACATGGACAAGGTAAGTTAATCTAGAGGTTTTAGAGGAGAAGCATCAATGGCATATTTGGAGTTTTAGAGGAGAAGAATAGATGTCCCGGCGGCTTGGTTTAGGGAAGGGGGAAGTGGATGGAGGTACAGACGGTGTGGTTTAAGTAGTACAGGGAGGTGGTGGTAGGTAGGTTTCTGAGGTACCGGGCCTAGGGCGCCTGGTCCTTTTTTCCGTTCGTGGGCTGTCGGGGTGCCGCACGCGCCCAACCAGCACACGGATGTTGCGGGACGCTTCGTAGCACGCGGGTGCTGCGCGCGACAAACCAGCACCGGGTGATGCGTAGACCACGCCAAAAGAAAAAGGAAAAAGAGAAAATAATGCCAACGTCAGATGTACTGGTGAATTTTTACATAAATAACCTTTTGGCGCAGAAAATTCACACTCTAACCCTCCGAAACGGAAAATTCAAAAAATAACCCTTTCTCTTAACGCCCGCCATGAAGGCGTTATGCTCCATAGATCAACGGCCCATAGGCGAGGCATTATTGACCGTGCCACCGTGGACACGAACTCACACGTGGCAGCACGCTTAAAGCCCCGAGCCAAGGCGTTATGCGCCTTAACGCCCCGCTCGGGGGCGTTATGCTCCTTAACGCCCCCTTCGGAGGCGTTATGCACGTGAATAAGTCAAACGGCCCGTCCCGCGCCCCTCCCACTTCCAAAATGGTTCCTCTCCACACTACTCTCCCCCCTCTTCTCTTCTCCTTATTCGGTCTCCGATCCACCCCCAAATCGAGTAAATCGAAGTTTGGCTAGGGATTTGACTTCATTTGGAGTTCTAAAGGCATGTCCCCCTTTTCTCTCTTCTTTTTTTGGGTTGAAATCATGGATTTTGGTGATTCTACTTGATTCCCTCTCCTTGTTCATCCTAGTTCAACTTCCCTATTGTAGTTCATCATATTCCCTTTTGTATTTGAAACTCTAGTTCATCACACTCTTGTTCATCAAACCCTAGATTACCAAATCTAGGAAATCCCCACCCTAGTTCATGTTAGGGTTTAATTTTGGTCAATTTAATATGTAAATAGTTTTAGGTTATGTTTGGTGATTGTGTTTGGTCAAACCCTAGTTCATCACCATCCCTAGTTCATCTAGCAATAGTGTATTTGAAACCCCAGTTTATCTTTGTTGTGGTTTAATTTCGTTGTAGGTTGAATTTTTAGTGTATTTGAAACCCTAGTTCATATAGAAATGTTTGTTTATTGACTAGTGTATTTTAAAATCTTAGTGCATTTTCTTGTAGGTATATTAGAAATCATATTGGTTTTTGTTATAGTCTGTATATCGTGAATATTTTGCACTAGTTATATTACATTTTGTAATTTAAGATGTTTACACTAGTTATAGGTTGTAATTTAAGTAGTGATATGAACTAGTCAAACTAGTCGTTAACCCGTGCACTTGCCCGGGCTAGCTATTATTAGGAACATCTTTAATGTGTGTGGCTTTTTCAAATAAACACATGTTAATAAGCTGCATCGTCGGATGGAGCGTAACAATTTTCCTTTGGTGTTGCACAAAGAACCATATTGGTAGGAATTGCACATCAATTGTGTGTAACAGTTTGAAGATCCATATCTCCCTTAATTTAAATAAGTAATACATCTTAGTTTGATCCATTTGGTAGGAATTGTTACAAAATATGTAACTTCATTAGCTTATGGTTCAACCATGCGAAGCATATACCATTTGACCATAAAAAAAGAAAAATATAACACACCCGGCTGAATATTTGAGAATATGTACATATTGTCGATAGGAATACAATCTTAAATTCTTAAACATCTTTTGGTGTTTGCTTTCAGGACAACTAAGAGATAAACACACTTACGATCGTCTTTGGTATTTGCAATGCAGTATATTGTATAGGGGCCACAATATACACATGCAACTTTCTTTAGAAAATTGCATCTGCACCTATGTTTTGTATCCATCTTATGCAAATACCGAGCAAAAATAATGTACAACAGCGGAGTACTAATTACCTTTCTAAGCATACGCCTATTTTTTTTTGGATTGAGCAACACATGATTGATAGACTGTTGCTCAAAGGTGCAGAGATAGAAATAGTATAAACAGCCCGCCAAAAAACCTGTCAGTTGTGATCTTCACATGGCGCTTCAGAAATTTTCATACACTCTCAGTCCCCTCGAGGAAAAGAAAAGTAGACTCTCTGTTCACACAATAAGGATATATAAAAAGTTACAAGTTTTAGAGTGGTTGGCATTTTTATAAACCGTCCATCCAACGGATCTAACGGTCGTAAAATAGACGGAACCCCACTGACGGAACCGGACGGTACCAAAAACGTTGGGACGGAACCAAAATTTTGTGGGGACGGTACTAAAAACGTGGGGACGGTACTAAAAATATCGTGGGGCCGGTACCAAAAGAGTGGGGACGGAACCAAAATTGTTGCACGGTTCAAAATTGCGTTACACTTTGCACGATACCAAAATTATGTTAATCTTGCACACTGTCACGTACGGGGGCAATTTAGGAATTTGATCAGTCACGGTGCAACCCATCTCTCCCCCAAATCTCCCCACGCTCGAACTGCCCGTCGTCTTCCTCGCTCTCTCCCCACCGCACGTCGTCTCCCTCACTCTCTAGCGCGGATGCGGGATGGGAGCTCACTCTCTCCACCAAATCTCCCCCAAATCGCAGCGCTCTACCCCAAGTCGCACCGCCTCGTCGTCTCCCTTACTCTCTGGATTATGAGGAGGGGCGTTGGTGAGGGAGTCATCTCGTATGCTGCCGGCGGCGGTGGGTAATCTTGGTGGCGCCCTCCCAATGTCGCAGCAGGCTCGCTGCGTTCTCCCTGGAGCAGCTCCGCGGAGGCGCCCTCGCTCCGGCTCACGGCGGCACCGTCCCCGTCGCCACCTCCAGCGCCTCGCCCGCCCGCGCTCCCGCTCCCGGAAGGAGCAGCCAAAATCATGGCAACGAGCTAGTCGAGGTCGTGCCCATGGCGGCCCGGCCGGGACGGCGTAGAGCTCGAATAATATTGCCATGGGCGGATGTAGCAGCTCGAGGTCGTGCCCATGGCGGCCGAAATCTGATCAAGCGTATGCTCACTGCTGCGACCATGTTGAGTGCTGCGAGCTCGGGATGACGCAGCGGAAGAGGCAGAGAACTGATCTTGTTAATTTGAGGAGCATGGTGATGCATGGATGAGCAATTTTAGCAGCTACGGTCGTTCTTGAGTACGGGACGAACGAGCAAGATGCACAAGTGAGCGAAATGGGGAAAGTAGGAGAGAGAGGACATGTGGGTCTCACGGTTATCGCTTCCGTTGGCTGGAAACGGAACAATACCATAGCTTCAGAACTACAGGCCTACGTGGAGGGCATGAGACCACCGCTTGGTACTGCTTCCTTTGCTCATGCCCTAAAGGAAAAAGGAATACATAATTTTTTTTCTACGTGTATCTGAGTGACTAGCGGCTCAAAAAAAAACCAAGGGACTACGTCACTTTTAAATCAACGGCTACAAAAAATCATGTTATGATCAACGGCCAAAAAAAAACATCCTCGACGGAACCGGACGGAACCCGTAGTTCCGTCCCAATCATCGTAAAAGAGCTCATAAAAAGTATATATAAGTAGGTAAGAGTAACTCACTTAATACATTAATAATTGAAAGGAAATAGCATGTCGGCAATTGAGTGTAAAAAGTATGGCCCTTGCATGGACGGAAATATTTCTTGTACCTGTAAGGAATAAGTGGCAAATATATGAAAGGAAAAAAACCGACCGATATATGCAGATAGCAGAAACATAGAAAGAAGGAAAGCACAGAAAATATAAGAACCGGCTGTGTGCATCATTTTGATGCAGAGGCCGGGGCCTAGGCTCCCATTTCTATAAAATACAGAAAATATAAGAACTTACTTTGGCCATCTGGGAGACTATACTTGAAGGACTTTAATTTACTCCATACTAATAAGCCGAACTATAAACACTTTACAACATACTACTAAGCCAAACTATAAAGATTGCTTCGAGGAATTTTTTTTTTTCGAATGATTTCTTCACTTGTGCTGACTGGCTCTAGTAATGGCCGACAAAATCGAATATTTCTCGGGAGGTCGATCGTTGGAGCCTAGTTCCTACACTCGGTATCATCACGGAGACGCCAACCATGGTGGCTGACTGGCCGGTAGCAGATCCTTGTAAAACTGTCTAACGGTACTGCTTTTCTTCCCGTGACCTACAGTTACATCCACGCTGGAACTGAAGCGTTCTTGACCACCTCCTTGGCCTGCGCCGGTGGGAGCAATTCATTAGTAGAGGCCTCCACGGCACACCACCGCAGCTTGTCAGCCTGTCGGGCAGCGTCTTGCAGACCTCTTTGGTGGCCATCCCGGCAAACTCTCCTTTAAGTTCTCGCAGATCAGCTTCAAGCGCAGCAGACTCGGTACTCGACCACCTTGCTGTGGGGCAACCTCGTGGGCATTAGTCTTCGCGCGGCGGCCGACGGCGTGAGGAGGACATGGGTCACCCACTAACCCCTTAGCCAGGCGAGCATGGCATTAGAGTCGTCCTTACAGGAACTTCGCGACGCACGATCTACCATGGCTCCTTAGCAAAGGCCTGCACCTGCACGGCAGCACGGGACTCCACCAGAGGTTGTCAGGCCTTTGCGCAGTGCTTCGGGCTGTATGGCAGACCTCTTAAGCGACCATCTCGGCGAACCTCTCTTTGAACTTCTCATAGCCAGCTTCTCGTCCAGGTGCCCTGGTACTCGCCAACCTCAGGTGGAGCGTCTTAGCGGGCATGAGTCTTCACGTGGAAGGGTGGTGGGCACCGCGATGCCAAGAGTCAGTAGAGCACGGCGATGTGGAACACCGGGTCGTCTGGACAGCGACGGCGTGACGGATGGTCGTACCATGACTTACCACAGATTCATCAAACATGGCTGCCCATGGGACTGCCTCAGGCATCAGCGTCATAGTTTTGCCTCGTGAACCGTCGGCTCATAGTTCTAGTTTAGGAAACATAGCACGGTGCAGCTTGACATGCGGTTGAAGGAGTTGAAATTAGATTGATCTAATAACCACCTAGATATGATACGTTTAAATCATATATGGTACGTTTAAACCTTTATCGTATCTTCATTTTTTTAGGGAATCATATATTAATCTTTTATTCTTCGCACGTGACATCTGGGGTTGAAGGTAGAATTAGCAAGGAGCGATGGTGTAGGACGACTCTCAACGTCCGTATGCAGATTTTTTTTATCTTCTCACTAAATCCTAACCGATCAATTATAATCTTGTGGTTATTTTTATGTAGTTATTTCGGATTAACATGGTAACTCGTAGGGAGTCTCCAATTAATAAGATGGTTGTACCAGCTAATCCAACGTCTAACAACTTAACTAATTTTAATAATATTTAAATAAAGGAGTCCAGATTGTCTCCGTCTTGGTGCCTTTTTCTTGTCCTTTGCATCGTACACATTCGACTCGAGTCCACCTATCGTGCATATTAGTTGTCACGTCCTAAGTAACCTTTTTTCATGGTTAATTCTGGCCATAAAAAATATCTAACAACTTGGTGCCGTGCCTTTTTTTTTTCTCTTTACATTGCACACGTACGACTTGTCCAACCATGGTGCAAGATTATTTGTCACGTTCTATGTAACTTTTTTTAACGGTTAATCCTGACCGTAAAACAAAAATCTAACGGCTTAATTAATCTTGATGATGTGGATTAATGTGGAGGCTTTAAAGGTGCCTCCAATTAGTAAATATAAGATTTACTAAGATGTTTCCATTTTTGTATAGTAGTACTAGTAGTTTAAGATTGTATTTTTTGATTTTTGCAATTTTGGATATTAAGATTAACTAATTATATTAACTAGGTTGCAATTTTGTAAGCTAGATTAAGTAGTTAGTGAGATGTTTTCAAATTAGTTATATTTGCACTTATGATGTTTGCAATATAAATAACTAATTATATTTTTAACTTTTTATAGCCATGGTGAGAGCTCCCCGGCGATGCGTGGGCGTGGCATCCCCATCGAAGAAAAAGCTGTTGTACCACGTGGCCGTGGACGTAGAGCGCGCGCGCGTGGACGTGGTGGTCGCGGAGCCATCAAGGAGGATGCGGAGGCGGAAGCGGCTCCAGCGCGTGGGCGTGGGCGTGGATGTGGACGCGGAGGACGTAGACGTGGAGCACGTGGAGAGCGTGGGCACGACGCTTATGCTGCGAAGGAGGAGGAGGAGGAGGATATCGTGATACCCGAATTCTACGTCATGTTGTTCTAGCCAGTGTGGAACAGGCTGCGTCTACCACGGAGGATATCACAGCTACTCGACGGCAACGGGCCCTATAGGTTCCGCCTCGAGTTGGAGGGCTGTCGCAACGGGCCCATTGAGGTGTTCGTGCAGCGCCGCGGCGAGGACCTCTACTTGCACCAAGGGTGGGGGCAGTTCCGCCGTATGCACAAGCTAGATGTGGGCAACATGCTCACCTTCAGGTACATAAACAACGATGGGGTGGACGTGCTGGAGGTGAAGATATTCGACGGCACCCTAGTCCGCCCCCTTGCTGCCAGGATAGCTGGGATGAGAGCAGCTCCGATTCTGAGCTTGACGAGTCTAGCTCCGAAGAGGAGTAGTATGCCGAGCAGTGGGTCGCTCTCCATGTCCCATGCGGTTTTCTTTTGTTAATGATGTCATCAGTGTCAGACTATGTTTCCAGTTGTGTCAGACTATGTTTTCAGTTGTGTCGGACTATGTTTTCATCGTGTCAAACAATGTTTGTATTCGTGTCAAACTATGTTTATGTTATTATTCGTTTGCATATGTGTTTACGGTCTTATATTTCTCAACTTTCTTATTATAAATGTTTGTTATTTCAAAGATCATTGAATTTTTAATGTTGCAATGCAAATGCATTTCAATTAAACATACGTGGAGTGTGCCAATTGTTTAAGGAAAATAGAATAACCAGCGAGCAAGAAAAATGATAGGAAAAGAAAAAAAAAACTGGGAAACAGGACATAACGTCTTTACTGGGGGCATTACAATGTAGAGTTTAACGTCCTCCACGGAGGCGTTAAAGGGTCTAATGCCAGAATTCCGGGCCACGTCCGTGCTAACTCCTCGACCCAAAAGACCCAGGGGGACTTTGGGGCGGACATCCGGGCCAATTCCTCGTCAGGGGCCATAACGAATGGACTGAGGGCGTTAAGCTATAACAGGACACAGAATTCCACGCATACTCCGCGCTAACTCCTCGACCCAACAGACCCGGGGCGGACTTTGGAGCGGACATCCGGGCCAACTCCTCGTCAGGGGCCACAACGCCCTCCCAGAGGGCGTTAAGCGGTAAGAGGACACGGAATTCCGCGCCAACTCCGTGCTAACTCCTCGACCTAATAGACCCAGGGCATAGTTTGGGGCGGACTTCCGCCCCAATTCCTCATCAGGGGGCATAACGCCCTGGGCCGAGGCGTTAAGCTCCTGGTTGATTTTTCCTATATTTCCATCATTCTTATAAACTCTGGTAGGTTTATTTTTCCTAAATTTCCATCATTCTTATAAGCTCTAGGACATATTGAATAACATTATCTTCCACATATTCATATTACATATTCATATTGAATAAATTTCCTAGGATGCTAGTAGTTTTTCAAATAATTTGCTCGAAATAAGTTGATCGAAATTCACCACGACAATAAATTAAGTTCAGAAATACATCACAAATTTACGGCATAAGTTCACAAATATCATAACATCGGTTCAACTACACAACGACGACAAATTCACGGCATAAGTTTGCGAAATACATCTCAAATTCAGGAAACACATTCATGAAACAAGTTCAACAACATCATCACGGCATAAGTTTATGACAAGGGGCACTAGGCATCAAGAGCCGGGGGTTTACCCCTCTTGATAGCGAGCTTCGTGAGCTTCTTGTGCCTTTTAAAGACGACATGAGCCTCCTCGTCAAACTGTGTATCCTCTTCGTGCTCCTCATGTTGTTGCGACCGAGTCGTTGGATTCTTGCCCTTAGCTTACATATCAGGAGTAAATCTTACCTCCCTCCTTGGGCGATTGTGCTCCCTCAGCTCGAAAGGACTGCGGTACTGCTGACGAGGAGTTGGCCTTGGTCCATCTGGCATCTGCGAGGTATTCATCTCTTCAGGGACATCCTCGTCTCCGTCGTCATCGTCTTCGTCCTCGTAACGCTCACGGCTTGAAGAGGCAGCGTGGGGACGGCTTGAAGAGTCACCTCCTCCCCGTGAGCCATGTCCACCGTGCGTTGATGAGCGATTCTCACTTGACCGAGAGGTAGACCTCGATGGAACTACATCGTCCGTGAAACGACAACCCAACAGAGCGAGAATGCCACGTGTAAAATCACGGGTTTTCTATCAAACAAAAAATAAAGTGATTTGAGCTAACATATTTCGAGAACTGAAACTAACAATCAGCAATGGATATTGCCACATCATACCTCGACCAAGTTTCTAAGGGTAGACTCAGACTCTGGATATCCTGGAGGGAAACGAAGCGCACGCGTAGTCTCCTCATGGTGTTGCCTCATCTGCGTTGTCTACGAAAACAAAAATATAAGTTAGTTCACAACCAACAAATTTGTAAACTAAATTAAACATAATGTAATACGTCATGGCGCACAATTGTGTTGACCACCGGCGCCAACTCCTGGCGTTGACAAGTGTCCCTGATGCTTTCATTGTACTCCAGCTTTGACAAATCGATGTTGTGTTGAAAGCAGGAGGGATAAGTTTCAGACGAGTTCTTAGTGCTAGCCAACTCAGATACGTGTCGAATGCAGCAGTGTTATGAGGAGGATCATGAAATGTGACTCCTCCATTTTCATGAATCCAAGTCATGTTATCAACTGTGGTCTTAAATTCGGTGATGAACTTGTCAAACTTCCTTGGCCAATTCTTCGTGGACCTGAACTGTCTCTTGTCCACTCTACATTGCAAATTATAGATACATTAAACTACTATAATTGACTACAATGATCACTAGGTAAGAAAAATGAGAATCACTTACTGGTGCCACGACGCGTCAGTGTCCTTATAAGGAGGAGGGGTCCTATGCAACAGTACAAATTGCCTCGTTACCCTATTTGGGAGATGCCGCTCCACTGCAAAGAAACACATCATCGGAAAATCCATCTGCCAAAGATGTTGATCAGCTAGACACTTTGTATTCAACGCGAATGAGGCATCAACAACATATGGCTCCCAGGTAACCTATGCATAATAAAATTTAGATTGTTAGTCTGAGCCAAATGGGTGGTAGTCTAAAACTATTTAGGATACAAATCTTACCAGGTCAGCGCTAATGGTGTCGAACTGATTGGTGTAGTCAAGATATAGGTTCATAGTTGAACCCCAGTCACGGTTCATCCTGAACCATCTCAGAAGCCATGTAGCTCGACGTTCTGGATCACCACCATCCTCCCACTTCATATTGATATTAGACACTGGCCTCCCAATTGAGAAACGCTCCCAACTCCACACGGACAGAAGCACCAAGCACCCACTCATATTGCATTCAACTTTGTTCGTACCCTGCTCGATCTTAACCTGTGGGACTTTGCCCCTTCGGCACGCATCGTCCAACTGCATAAAGAATCAAGTAAGTTTCACAATTCATTACATCATTTAAGAATGGACGGGATATGGAAAAGTGGTTACCTGACGATACAGATAAGCCAATACAGCAGAATCCCAGCTAAATCCGTAGTCCCAAACGGCTAACAACTGGAGCCACATATATGGGGCACACGAGCCACCGGCATCTGGAAATATAGCTCGGGAAAGGACCACATGTATGCCCTGGCATGCCGTTACACAATCTCATCATCTTCGTCAGCTGGGCATCTCCCAAAATGTCGAGCAATCCAACCAAAGGTGGCACCAGCGGCTCTTCCCGCAGTGCCCGGCTCCCTCCTGAGAAATTCGATCATTCCCGCCTTCCACCCCTTACTGTCAGTGCTCGTACAAACAGATTTCCCCCTGATGGGAAATGTCGTGATCATCGCAACATCATGCAACGTCACGGTCATCTCCCAACAGGGCAGGTGGAAGGTGTGCGTCTCCGGCCGCCACCGGTCTACCAGCGCGGTGATGGCACATGGGTTGAACTTGGGCGTCCCACTCTTCAGAATGTTGACGAAAGAAAGCATCCCGATCATCCTAATGTAAGGGGTGTACCTCTTGTCATAGTGCATGTACCATTTCCCTTCCTCATCTACCGGTGGACCTTCAATTTTTGCGGACCTCAAGTGCAGCGTCGGTAAAATATTATCCTCTGACATAAAGCGGCCACGTGGTCCGCATCATAAATATCTTTCAGAAGCGACATAGCTCTAGAAAAGAAAGAAAAAAAACACGATTAAAACAACGAGACAAAAGATCACAATATAATGATTAAGATGTTTCTATTCATAAGAAATCTACCTAACTAGTTATTACAAAACTATTTTAACTAGTTAATCAACACTATGCATAAAGCAACGAGAAATTAATATAATGAACTATCCGATACATATTTACAATGAACTAAAATTCCCAAAATCACTAAATATCTCATAATCAATTTATTTATTTTGCTTGACTAGTACTAACAAATCTAATTTTACATCATAATAGCAACCTACTAGAATCTAGGGCTAACACTAGAAATCTAGGACTAACACTAGAATTCTAGGGTTTACATCATAATAGCAACCTACAACATATTACTAACAAATCTAATTGTACAACTAAATCTAACACTAGATTCTAGGGCTAGCACTAGAAATCTAGGGTTTCAACTAGTTCTAGGATTTCAACTAGTTCTAATAGCCACCACTAAATTATCACTAACAAGCTAGTACTAAGAAGCTAAATAGTTAAGAAAACTAGATGAACTAGGGATCAAGAATTCATTGAAAAAAAAATGAAATGTGAAGTATTGAACCAACCAAAAGAGAAAAAAAATGGGGAAATACCTTCACAAGTCCTTTGGGAACAAAATCAAAGATTGCCTCTGACTTGACCAAGAAAGGAGGGATTTGAGGGAGAGAAGTGGGTGGCGACGGGGTGTTCTTCAAGTTCTTGAGAAAGAAAAAGAGAAGGGGATGGGAAAGTTAGGGGTCGGGAGGGGAATGCCCATGCTAGGTTCACGAGCATAATGCCCCCCGAGCAGGGCGTTACGGAGCAGAACGCCCCCGAGTTGGGCGTTAAGGCACATAACGTCTTGGCTCGGGGTGTTAAGCGTGCTGCCACGTGTGAGTCCGTGTCCACGATGGCACAGTCAATCACGCCTCGCACATGGGCCGTTGAGCTATGGAGCATAAGGCGTCCAGAGAAAGGGTTATTTTTTGAATTTTCTGTTTCGGAGGGTTAGGGCGTGAATTTTCTGCGCCAAAAGGTTATTTATGTAAAAATTCACGATGTGCCGCCCTTCTGGCCACTCGTTTCACTGCCGACAGCTGACGTACCGGCATTGATTCTCGGAGACGGTTTTTATCTCGACATAGCGGAACATCAGTCCCAAGTTGCATGCATGGGAGCGGCGTCTCCCGTCCCATCGGCATCAACGGCAGCAGCCTCGTCACGGGCGGCAGTTGTATGCGACTCCCACCCATGCCATGCTAGTACGTGAAGGGTAGTACTCCTATTTCAGTCTCCGAAACAAATACACCGCTGCATGTGCGACCATGCAATAGCTCCTTTGCGCTGCGGGATGGATCAGCCTCCATTCGAAAACGACGACCGGCTCATCCCCTAGGTCCTGCTTGCCATGCGTAAACGGCTGTGTAATCTGACATTCCGATGCGAGCGTAGACAGCTACTACTCCTACACGTTCGCGCTCCGAGTCCTAGTCATTTAATCCCAAAAGGCACCGCAACAGCCGGGCAAAAGTAGCTGCAGTTTCCGCATGCAGCGCTGCTCTGTTCTGCTCGCTGACAGGGAAAAAAGGAATCGCTGCCCACGGTGCTTGAGCTCCGCATGTGACTGCCAAAAGTTGGCGAGCTAGCGCGGCAGCATGCGTCGTACGACCTCCTGCAGCTTCATCTCATCGCCCGGGCCGTCGCCTAGCGGAAGGCAACGTTCCCGCGCGCTGATACGAGCCCGAGCAGCAGGGCGAGCAGGCGTGGTGCGTGGCGCGAGTCGTGACGGTTCACCGAGCTGGCGCTGGGGCTGGCGCTGGGGCATGTGCATAGAGGCAGCACCGCAGCACAGTTCGCCTCCGCCTCCGCTCGTCTAGTGGACCATCCCGTGGGAGCGGGATGGCGACAAACGTAGGGCCTCCACCTCGTGCACTTGCAGCTCTTCGTCTCGGGACCGCGTGCATGGTTTCCGTTGGGTTTCTTCGACGTGTTCTTCGTCAGGAAACAGTTGTGTTCGTCAAAGGCAACAAGGAAACGGTTCTGTTCATCTTCGCTTTCCTATATATGACTAGGACAGCCAGATTGGATGATGATGTATCTATCTTCACACAACGAAGATAATTAATGGTTTTGCTATTTTAAGTCATACTAAAAAATCATTATTTCTATATACACATCAATGACCATCCGATCTAAAACTAATGCAATTGGTGCCGCCAAATAAAGGGGTTGGAAGACTACAAATATTGACCACCAAAAAAAAAAGGAGAAAGGGGGATTCTTAGGTCCAAACCCTCACCCCAGCCTCCGCCGCCGACCCCGTTGTGATTTCTCGTATGCACGCAGATCCACCGCCTTTATCACCCCCAGACCCTTACAGGCCACCATGTGTCCGCTCAACAACCATGTTGGTGCCGCTAGGGCCCGCAATTCATAGCGGCCACCGCCACTGGTCGGCCGCTGAGGAACGCACCTCTCTCCCGCCGACCCTGCCCCCGCCAGTGCGCTCCAACCAGGGTCCCAACCGCAGGCGCTTGTCCCGTGGCTGGCTCATCCGCATCACCCACGACGGCGAGGCCAAGGGCTCGCGCGGCGTCGTCCTGGCTCGGTCGCCTTCGCCACTTGTGCCGGCCATCAAGGCGGAGGACATCGATGAGGAGGAGAGCAACGACGACGACTTTTCCTACGTCGACAATGACGAGGATCTCGTCAAGCTAGTGGCGGCCAAGTCGGAGCGCGGTGAGCGTCGTGTGACCAAGCGCCACCGTCGCCGCGAGGAGGCGCTGGAGGCCTACAACTCACACCAGCTCGAGTGCGGCCTCTATGCCGACGCCGAGCATCAACAGAAGCCCCACTAGTGGGACGCCATCGCCGCTGCGTGGTTGGACTTCGTCGGCGAGTCCTCTGACTTCGACCACACCGGCGATGCAGGCCCTATGATGTTTTCCTAGCACCCCTTTTGGATCTAGTTGCTCTTAGCTCTCACAAATTTTGGCCATAGCCCATCTTCATTTTCCAATTTCTACAGATTATGCCTAAGCCGTCTTTCATTTTTGGCTTACATTTTTTTTTTGTTAGAGCTACTTCCATCCTGGAAAAGTCTTCTTTATATTTTCGTCAGACTCTCATTGAATGTCTTAGGAAATCTATATTTTGGCATGTGATATATTGGAATATTGCTCAGTTAACACTTTCTCCCGCTAAAGACATCGACCCATTTTACCGAATACATTTTGCCTCAACAGCTTTCAGGTCTTTGATCCTCAATTCAGATCCACGAACAGACACTCTCATTATACTTCCTCTGTTCCATTTTATCGAACGTTTCGGTATGCTTAATTGGCTTTCGAAGAGGTTTTATAATTTGAAACACGAGAGCTAATAGGCCAACTTTCTATTTGGCCGTATTTTCTTTTTTTTCTTTTGCATAACTCTGAAGCTTATTACTCTTTTGTCAAAGTTTACTTTAAGGCCGCAGGGCCAAGTTAGTTACCGTTTCACTACTAACTCGCGGAGTTAATAGTTATGCTTTAGAGTATCTCTAGCAGACCCCTTAAAACGCTTAATGTCTAATAACAACCGTTAATTTAAGGTTTTGGGCCGAGACTCTAACCCGCGCAGATTTCTTGTTTTCGTTCAACCCTTAGGCTTCCCTCAAATCGAGCCCCATTTCCCTTATATATGAAGTTTTCGCGTCGGATTTTTCAATTTCCCTCATATCGTGGAAAGGCTTGGAGCGCTGAACATTCAGGATACTCTCCAAATCCCCCGATCTCTCCGCCGCCTCCCGCCTTTTGACTTCGCTTGCCCCCATCAAAACTTGCCCGCCGTCCGTGAAAGAACATTTATTAATCCCTTGTGTTTTGTGTGTTAGATAACAACACTAGTGATGTTTTAACATCATGTTGAGTGGTGCAGGTTCATAGATGAAATCATACAAATTGGTGTCACCAAAAAGACCAGAGAAAAGGGTTGTGACACTCTCTGTCTAGACCGGAATTTGGGGCCGGAATATTTGGCTTAGGCCGGATATTTCGGTGCTAATATTCCTGGCCAAAAATCGGCTAAGGACCAGAGTGCCATCTCGCCTGGAAAGGCCGGAATATTGGCCCAGACATTTTGTCCAAGGCCGGCTATTCCGGTGTGTCTTCTTCCAGGCAAAAATTCGGCTAAGGAGGAGACTGTGAAATCTCCCGAAAAAAACGGAATATTGGCCCGGACATTTTATCTGGGGCCGAATATTTTGGTGTGAAGATCTCCACGCAGAAAAATGGCTAAGGACCTGGGTGGTTCACTCGCAAAAGCCATCCAGAACATTAGCCCGGAAATGCTCTAGGGCCGGATATTCCGGTGCGGAATTTCCCAATTGAAAATTCGACTAAGGACCTGGGTGGATCACTCACAGAACCCACCCAGAATTTTCAGGCCAGAATATTGGGAGAAGCCCGGTTATTTCGGGGTGCAGATCAAGATTGCAGAAAATTGCTAAGAACCAAGGTGATTTGCTCTCAGAGGTGGCCGAAATTTTGGCCGTAATATTTGGCAGGAGGCCGGATATTCCGGGTAAGGGGGGGGGGATATTTTGCCCCCCAACTTAGGCCGGATATTCCAGCCCCAAATTAGTGTCAGACGGGTACATTTAGAGGAGGGCTATAAATACCCCCTCCTTCTCCTAGCTCGTCCAGCATTTAAGGCCACCATTAAAGAGCTCACCCGCCTCAAGAGATCTCCCAATCCCTCAACCCAAAGTTGTTGATCTTCGGAGGATTGCATGAGAAGACACCGATCTACATCTTCACCAAGCTGTTCTTCATTTCCCCCTCGTTCACTTGAGCGATTTCTGTCTAGGGTTTTCTTGTGGAAAACCTAGACGTATTGTTGCTTACTTGTGTTTCTTGTAGCAGATTCGTGGTGATTTTGGGAGCCCGCAATTCGGTTGTGGCTGTGTATCCAAAGCTCATTGTAAAGCCACCGGGTTCCGCCTTGAAGGATTTCAATAGTGGAAGGTGAACTAGACCTCCGTGGCGAGGTTCACCGGAGAATAGGACGAGGCCTTGATGTCTACGCACGCTTCTATTCTTGTAGACAGTGTTGGGCCTCCAAGTGCAGAGGTTTGTAGAACAGCAGCAAGTTTCCCTTAAGTGAATTACCCAAGGTTTATCGAACTCAGGGAGATAGAGGTCAAAGGTATCTCTCTCAAGCAACCCTGCAATTACGATACAAGAAGTCTATTTTGTGTCCAACACACCTAATACAATTGTCAGTTGTATAGGTGCACTAGTTCGGCAAAGAGAGAGTAAAATACAAGTGATATGGATGATTACAAGTGATAATAGCAATCTGAAATAAAATGGCAGCAAGCAAACATGTAGCGGAACTGATTGTAAATGGTGTTTCAATAATTAGAAACAAGGCCCAGGGATCCTACTTTCACTAGTGGACACTCTCAACAATGATAACATAATTGAATGCATAAATATCTCTCTTCACTACACTACTCCGAACCACTCTCCGGTTGAATAACAAACACCAATTCATTGCGTAGGGCTGCAAAAAGCACTCCTCAAAGTCGCATTCCCATGTCTAGTTAACCCCACGCTGTCACAATGAGCGCCCTAGAAGGTACTAGACAAACACCACAATTTCATAGGGTCATCTAACACAAGATATAAATATCATACTTAACCACACGGTGCACACACCGTCACCTTTACACCGTGATCAAAGTGTCTACGGAGATCTCATAACAAAATCACTTCAGAAGCATAACAGATGAAGAGTAACATCTACTAATTCAACTATATTACAAAGGTCACTATCACATAAAGATCACACCATCGAAGAGAGAGATGAAACACATAGCTACGGGTAGAGCCCTCAGCCCTAGGGGAGAACTACTCCCTCCTCATCATAGGAGACATCAACGACGATGAAGATGGTGGTGGAGTCGATAGCTTCGGGGGCACTTCCCCGTCCGACAGGGTGCCGGAACAGAGATTTCTGTCCCCCAAAACTTGTCGGCGGCGGCGGCGGAGCTACGGATGTTTTTGGTGGAAAAGGCCGATCGATCTAGGGTTGATGCATCATGGGGCATATATAGGCGAAAGGGCGATGCCGGGGGGTGGCCAAGGGGCCCACACCACCCCTTGGCGCGGCCAGAGGGGGTACCGCGCCCCCTATGGTGTGGTGGCTCCCGAGCACCCTTCCGGGTCTCTTCGGGACTCCGTGGACCCTCCGGGACTTCTAAGACTTCTGGCTTTTGAATTTTCCAATTTCGAGAATATTTCCAGAACAACTTTTCTGAAACTAAAAACAACAGAAAACAGGAACTGGCTCTGTGGCATCTTGTCAATAGGTTAGTCCCGGGAAATCGATAAAAATGACATAAAGTATATAGCAAACATGTGGGAAACAACATGAAAACAACATGGAACATCAGAAATTAAGGATACATTTATGACGTATCAACATCCCAAAGCTTAGTTCCTACTCGTCCTCGAGTAGGTAAACGATAAAAACACATAGCTTCTGAGGTGACATGCTACCAACATAAACTTGATCATCAATAATGTAAAAGCATAAGTAAGATGAGATCATAGAACCTCAATACAAGCATGATAAATAGAATTTTAATAATAAAGCATAGCAATCACCTTGCATCATGAGAAGTAACACAAATAAAAGATCATGAATAACAATGCAATAAAAGATTTACGTTTGTTTCAAGTATAGAGAAAACATGGCAAAGTGATATTTCGCTAGTACTTAAGAGTGGGGAAAAACATAAATGCCAGGACACCTTCAAAGTTCATGAGGAAGACTAGAACAAATAATTAGAGAACAAGCAATAACACGTCATGAATCAATTAATAATGTTTCTGGGACAAATGCACATAAAACTCACAATGGCAACTATTCTCTCTCAGTTGTGCATAAAGTTAGAAGATGGAGACTCAACATAAAAGTAAAAGAAAGGCCCTTCGCAGAGGGAATCATGGATCACTCATGTGTTAGAGCTTTTATTTTATTAAACAAAGGTATTGAAAACATTTTTAAGAGAGGTGTATGCTTATGTCAACGAATGGTAAACAGAAAATACAGTACGTCACAAGCCAACTAGACTTCACAAGAGCGGCTCCCATAGAAGGACGCATCTAGGTAGAAGGTCATCCCTCTTTCTCTTTTGTTTACACAATTATGCTTTTACTGATAAATCAGGGGCAAAAATAGTGAAGATAATTTGTTGTTATTAATTTGGGGCTGGGCACCCCGCTGCCAGCTCTTCTATCATTGGATAAGCGGGTGAAGCCACTAGTCCAGGGTGTGAAAGTCCAATCAACAAGTGAGGTAAATATTCTCTATTTACGTCCTCATGAGCTAAAACAAGAGCACAAAACAGGAGTAATTTTGAAAGTTTTAAAGGTAACACATGAGAAATTTACTTTGGAGTGGCGGTTAAATACCACATATAGGTAGGTATGGTGGACACAATGGGAAAACTTTGGTTTTTGGGAGTTGGATGCACGAGTAGAGCTCATACTCAGTACAAGTGGAGGCTAGCAAAAGACTGGGAGCGACAAATCAAGAGAACATAAGAGCCATAATCATGCATAGCGACATAAACATAATTAATCAAAGCATAAGTGGTACCACAAGTTCAAAAACTAAATTATCATGGAGGCTATAAGTGACTGGTTCATAGTCATAAACATGGTGTGAGCATGACCCAAGTCAACCAAATAAAACATTCAAAGGAGAACATCACATATTTATGCTTCAATATGACAAGAACAACTCATGATTCTTTTAATGGCACATTAAACACTCTCAGCTATTTGGGGATAATCATGCTACTAAATAACCATAGGCTTTATAACTAAAATAACATCTAGCATAATATGAAAAAGTCTAGCCACGGTCTATACAAGCTTCTACTTGCACCGTTATCAATTCTACCACAAGCAGCAGTTTCTTTTCCCAACAAGCACCATACAAAACATGCTTTAACAAAAACTCTCCAAATGCTAAAGCAAACAAACACGAGAGTACTCACATAACACTACTAAAAATAACATCTCTTAACAAGAGCTGCAATGAAAACGAGAGCTAAACAAGAATTTTTGCAGTAACTAGAAGAAAAACTAAGAATACTAGCATAGCAAGTATTCAAACGAAAAAGCGGAGCGTGTCTCTCTCCCAAAAAAAGAATTCTAGGGTCCAACTATATTATTGCAGCAAGAAAAACAAAAGAAAACAAAGGAAAACAAAAGAAAACTAAATAAAAACAAATAGACGCTCCAAGTAAACTTCATATGATGTGACCGAATAATAATATAGTTTCACTAGAAGTGACCTGATAGATTGTTGATGAAGAAGGGTATGCCTTGGGCATCCCCAAGCTTAGATGCTTGAGTATTCTAAAAATATGCTTGGATGAACCACGGGATCATACCCAAGCTTTGACTTTGCACTCTTCTTGATCACATATATCACCCTCTTCTCTTGACCCTTGAAAAGTTCCTCCACACCACACTCAAAGAGTAATTCACATTAGAGGGTTAGTGCAAAAATAAAAAAATCCTTGGGTTCTGAATGGAACAATAGCTACTGATACTTTTAAACATAAGCTACATAAACTGATGTTTCTTGAAGCAAAGAAATCCACTTGACATCGTAAAAGAGCAAATGCAAGAAAAATGGCAGAATCTGTCAAAACTAGAATAGTCTGTAAAGACGAATTTTTTCAAGGCACTTACGTTACTCAGATCGAAAAACTTAAAGAACAAAAAAGTTGCCTAATTAGACGTGGAATAAGAACAAGAAATTTCAGGTCATTCTGATTTTACTATGATTTATACGATTTTTATGGTGGACAGCAGAAATCTGTTTCCTGCGCAGAAATCCGAAAACCAACTCCAACTCTCGTCAGAAACCTTACTTGGCACTACTAAAACATGGAAATAAAGATACAAAGAAATTTATACATAAGTATACAACCCCTTGACTCAAAGAAAATTTATAAAACAAAGCAAAAAAATAAAACCATGGGTTATCTCCCAAGAACTGCTTTTCTTTAAAGCCTTTTAGCTAGGCATGATAATTTGAGAAGATGCTCACATGAGAAATATTAATTGAAGCAAAAGAGAGCACCAAGAAGAAAATGTAAAACAAATTTAAGTATAACCCACTTCCTATGAAAAATAATCTTGTATAAAAACAAGTCAATAAAGCACAAAGTGGCTAGCATAGGAAGGCAAAATAAGTGCAACTTCAAAAATTTCAACATAAAGAGGGGAAACTTGATATTGTTGAAACGCATAAGACTATGTTTCCCTCTCTTATAATAACTTTCAGTAGCATAATGAATAAAATTAACAATATAAATAGCACATAAAACATTCTTATCATGAGCCACATGCATAAAAGAATTATTACTCTCCACATAAGCATAGTCATTCTCATTAATAGTAGTGGGAGCAAATTCAACAAAATAGCTATCATTATTATTCTCATCACCATAATCATCAAATATAGGAGGCATTTTGTAATCATGATTAATTTTCTCCTCATAGTAGGTGGACTGAAAATAACATATTCATCATTGTAATCATCATATATTGGAGGCAAAGTATCATCAAAGTAAATTTGGTTCTCCGTGCTTGGGGGACTAAAAATATCATATTCATCAAAACTAGCTTCCCCAAGCTTAGACTTTTCCATAGAATTAACAATAATGATGTTCAAAGAATTCATACTAATAACATTTCTACTAGCATGCAAATAAAGTTCCATAGGTCTTTTAATTTTCTCTTCAAACACCTCATGTCCTAACTCAAGATAAAGATTATAAAGCTCTCTCATATTTTTGTTATTTTCCATTAAGCCTAACTATTGAAAATAAAAACAAGAAACAAAATGTTATAATTGCAGAATCTAAAGGAAATAACTTCAAGCACTCACAAAGGATGTGAGTACCTTTTACCTGGCCACTCCCAGACAACAGCGCCAGAAAAGAGCTTGATGTCTACGCACGCTTCTATTCTTGTAGACAGTGTTGGGCCTCCAAGTGCAGAGGTTTGTAGAACAGCAGCAAGTTTCCCTTAAGTGGATTACCCAAGGTTTATCGAACTCAGGGAGATAGAGGTGAAAGGTATCCCTCTCAAGAAACCCTGCAATTACGATACAAGAAGTCTCTTGTGTCCCCAACACACCAAATACAATTGTCAGTTGTATAGGTGCACTAGTTCGGCAAAGAGAGAATAAAATACAAGTGATAGTAGCAATCTGAAATAAAAATGGCAGCAAGCAAACATGTAGGAGAATAGATTGTAAACGGTGTTTCAATGCTTAGAAACAAGTCCTAGGGATCCTACTTTCACTAGTGGACACTCTCAACAATGATATCATAATTGAATGCATAAATATCTCTATTCACTACACTACTCTGAACCACTCTCCGGTTGAATAACAAACACCAATTCATTGCGCAGGGCTGCCAAAATCACTCCTCAGAGTCGCATTCCCATGACTAGTTAACCCCGCGTTGTCACTATGAGCGCCCTAGATGGTACTAGACAAACACCACAATTTCATAGGGTCATCCAACACAAGATATAATTATCATGCTAAGCCACACGGTGCACACGCTGTCACCTTTACACCGTGATGAAAGTGTCTACAGAAATCTCATAACAAAATCACTTGAGTAGCATAATAGATGAAGATTAATATCTACTAATTCAACTAGATTACAAAGCTCACGATCACATAAAGATCACACCATGGGAGAGAGAGAGATGAAACACATAGCTACCGGTGAAGCCCTCATCCCTAGGGGAGAACTACTCCCTCCTCATCATAGGAGACATCAACGGCGATGAAGATGGTGGTGGAGTCGATGGAGATGGATCTGGGGGCACTTCCCCGTTCGGCAGGGTGCCGGAACAGAGATTGTTGTCCCCCGAAACTTGTCGGCGGTGGCGGCGGATCTACGGATGTTTTTGGTGTAAAAGGCCGATCGATCTAGGTTTGATGCATCGGGGGACATATATAGGCTAAAGGGCGATGCCGACGGGTGGCCAGGGGGGCCACACCACCCCTTGGCGCGGCCAGAGGGAGAACCGCGCCCCCCCTATGGTGTGGTGGATCTCGGGCACCCCTACGGGTCTCTTTGGGACTCCGTGGACCCTCCGGGACTTCTAAGACTTCTGGCTTTTGAATTTTCCAATTCCGAGAATATTTCCAGAACAACTTTTCTGAAACTAAAAACAGCAGAAAACAGGAACTGGCTCTATGGCATCTTGTCAATAGGCTAGTCCCGGGAAGTCGATAAAAATGACATAAAGTGTATAGCAAACATGTGAGAAACAACATGGAACATCAGAAATTAAGGATACATTTATGACGTATCAGGCCTTTGTGCCATTGAGTAGGCCTTCGTGGCGAAACTCACACCCCTCCAATGAGACGTACTCCCCTCAAAAGGAGAACTCGGGAATACATCCTTATCTCCGCGTGCTTCCACCATTGGTTCCTTCTATCCTGAGTTTTACTTTGTGTTTGTATCTTGCTTAGCATAGCTCTTGCCATATAGGTAAATTCATCGTAGTTTCATATCTAGAGAATTTATCTTTGTGTCAAGCCTAAATCAAAAAGTATTAAATTTGGAGGTAGCACCTATTCACCCCCCTCTAGGTGCCCATACGATCCGTTGAATTGGTATCAGAGCCTCTGTTCTTATTTCGGGCTTAACCGCCTAAGACAAGTATGGCCACCAAAGAGTAAACCACCGTGCCCGTGGCTCTGGCCATCATGGATGGTCTTAAGGAAATGCATGCTTCCTCTAACTCCTCCATGGAGTACCAAATGAAAGGGTTGCGTGAAATGATAACGCAACTCATGAAAGCGGAGGACACGACTTGTAACATCCCAAGTATGAAATATCCCTTAGAATGTTTTGTTTCTTGTTTTATTTCAAGTATTGCATCATGTCATCATGTTTAATTATTTGTTTTGCATCTGTTTTATCTTGTTTTCATAATCAAACTCAAACAATTTCAAATGGTTATTTTCATACTTGCTCTGTTACAACATTTGGAATAAAATCACAAATACAAACCATCTATTTGTTGTCATAATTTTCAATATGGATCAATTAATAAAATGGTGTTATAAGTTCCACTAAGTCTTTCCAAATTGGTTTTCAAATTCAAAGCAAAATCATCATCAACACCTCATTTGGAAATTATCAAATATCAAACTATTCCAATGTTTCTAATCCAACTAATAATAGGGTTCACCCTATTAAGTGGTTGTTTTCTATATTAAATTAACAAAATATTCCAATATCAAATCAACTTCATCAAACAACCACCCACTTGAGTTTTTGAAATCTTTAAACAAATCAACTAAATTCAAACTTTTAATCTATAGGGGCCACCATATAAAAATGCTTTGTTTTCTTAATATTAATCAATATTAAAATTCTTCCAAATTTTGGTTTCACATCTCAAACTTTTGAAAAACCAACCTTGGCATGTGGTTGCTATTGGTCTAACAAGCCTAACCTAATTTTTCTGGAATTTTTACTAATCCTAAACCTTCCTTTTTCTTCCAAATCTGTTTCAGAAAAAAAAAATATAAAACAGAAAAATAAAACGAGCAGCAGCTAACTAGCGCGCGCGGCAGATAACTAGCCCAACCCACTAAGCCTACGCGCGCGCAAGCCCAGCCCGCCTAACTCCCTCGCTTACCGCTTCGCAAATCGTGCCGTCGTCTGTTAGACGTACGGCGCGCATCCGCGGCCTCCACGTCGGAGTACGGCGGCGCCGGACGGCCACCAGCGCCCCTGCACCCCTATATCTACCCTAGACCCCCCTGGCGCCAACCCTAGCCTAGGTTTCCGTGTTCCCCCTCTCGCGCGCCGCCATTTCCCTCTCTCCCGGCGTTTCCTTCCCTCTGTCTGATCACCGGAGATCGCCGGTCTGAACCCGAGCAAGCCACCGTCGCCATGGCCTTCCTCACACCTACCTAGCCACGGGAATCAGAAGCCCTCTCTCCCCGCTCCCGTTTAAACACCTAAACCGCCCCGGTGACCGCGTGGATCTCCCCCGCCATCCTCGACCACGCCGCGGACGCCGCCGTCGTCAGCTCTCTGCAACTCGACGAAATCCCGGTGAGCTCCCCGCGATACCCCTCTCCCATCTCTCCCTCTGTTGCTTGCGCATGGTTCCGTGCACGACCACCACTCCCTACGCACCACCAATTGCGAGCACCGCGTACCTCAATGCCGGCGAGCAGCGCCACCCTGCTTCTGTCAGTCGAGGAAGAAAACGTTCGTCAGAAAGTTCAGTTAACCACTGCTGAACGATAACCTGTACGCGTCGCTTATACTGTCAAACAACTGAACGCTAGCGCACTGGTTGCGCTCCTCTGAAACCTGCGGCTGGTCACGGGTTCGAGCCCCGCATCGCCCAAATCTTTTTTGGCTATTTTGCTTCCGCGCAGAGGCCCACCAGTCAGCGGCTCGCTCTGCCACGCGTGCGCGCGCGCGCGCCACGCTGGCACGGGTCCACTGGACAGTGGCCAGGGGTAGAGGGCCGCGTGGTAACAAGAGTTTCTGCGAGTTTCTGTTAATTCCAAAATCAATTTAAATAACAGATTTGAACCTAAAACTTCAAACTTTAATAACTTTTATTCTGTAATTCCAATAACTAAAAGTTTTATATGTTTTCTGATCCAAATTTCATAAACTTTCCAAATAATCTGTTTGTGTACTGTTTTGAACTTTCAAATTGCAATTCAAATTTAAATTCAAATCATCCATTTGTATTTTGCCAAAATTCATAAGTAATTCATAATAATTCCAAATCATGCAAATAAAATATGTTTTCAATGCTAATTCAAATAACCTATTCAAATATAATTTTTGTTTTCTGGTTTGAATAATTTAAAATTGCCTAAATATTTTAATACTTGTTTAATTCATTTGAATTTGATAAAATCATATCTTTCTCAATATAAAATATTTTTGAACATGCAAAATATGTTTTCAAACCATCAAAGTGTGAACTTTTCAAATGTGAGTTTGAATTCATGTTTTGAACAAATAAAAATTCAATTAAATTCAAACTTGTTTTAAATTCATTTAAAACTTGTTTAATATTGTTTAATTCATAATTAAATAATCCAAATTCCAATTTCAAAATTTGAAACATGTAATCCAACTAAAATTTGATGTTCTTTTCAAATATAAACTTTGTTATTTGTTTTGAACAATTTAAATGGTTGAAAACAACAAATACTTGTGTGTCACCTTTAAGGCACCCAAAAATTCCCTAAATTAATAATAAAATTCTAAATTGCTACACTCTATTTTAATTTGATTCTAATGTTGTTATTTTGCTGTTTTCCTTTTGCATGCATCACACTAAACCACTAGCACCTGTTGTTTAGTTGGAAAACAAATAAGCTAACCAAAATCCATGGGCTTTTCATATGCAACTCAACATTGCATATGTGTCCATTTAAATTGTGTTATCATATCAATTAGTTTATTTTGATGCATCTATTAACTTGCCATGCATCATATTTGATTGTACACTATGCCATGATAATGATTGTTTATATTCTGCCTTGTTTGTTTGCTTCTTCTCGGATAGACGACGACGTTGATACCGACGACCTTTACGACACCCCTTCTGAGGATCTAGCTCAGTACCCGGCTACTGGGTTTGCAGGCAAGTTATCACTCACATGAACCATCGTGTTCCTTTCAACACTGGTTACCGATACTTTCCGTTGTTCTTTTCTGCTAGCCATAGTGGTAGTTATTTATGTTACGAACCTATCACATGATACCCTAAACCCTGATATTGCCACACCTCCAGTCCTAAAACCCCGTTGCTTGGGCCCGTGTCTTACTAGCATGCTTAGGGTTGTTTTGCTCGAGTCTGTTATCAGTTACTTTCTGTTATCATATTCTGTTATATTCTGGGGCTCGATGTTAAACAACACTTGTTAATTTGAGGTAATAATAATTTGCTGATAAGGCACCGGCAGGAGGCCCGGCGTGGTTTTGAGGCCTGCTAGTGTCGACCCTAATAGGAAAAGGGTCTTGTCTACTGATCCATGATGAGCGCACTATCCGCATGTGGGAAGCGTGTATGGGCGCCCCCCTCAATTTGACTCGATCCGCATCTCGTCCAAATCACCACACTTAGTTCGGGCTTTCCATTTGATGCACGCATATGCAGGTACGAACCCGAGGCCAGGGTGGAACTTTTGTAGTCGGCATTTAGGGCGGCGTGGTCTTCCAGTGCTATGAGGGTCCTCCTTTTCTTCGGGGGGCTCGATTAGCCGCGCACGCACAGCACGTGGTGCTTTGGGCTTGATGCGAAGAAGAGTTGAGTTGTGTTGAGTGCCCCGCTTGGTGGGAAAGGCCTTCCCATCTGGCGGGTTATTCTTACGTGTACGGCCAAATTGGTGCACCCCTGCAGGGATAAATCTTCTCGAGAAGCCGTGTTTTCCGCGGTTATGGTTGACTTGGTGAAAGTACTGGCTAACAAGTACTCAGAACAACTTACACCTAACTAATGATAACTTGACTAGTAATAGGCTTATTGACACAACAACTTGATCCATCATTAATCCAACTGTGTGAGTTATCCTCGGATTGCTTCTTTGGATAAGGGGCGAGATCCAGGATGGGTTTGTTTGGTGGTTAGTTATAGTTGGTTACGATACGCTATCTTATCTCTATCTGTTAGTCCGGAAGTTGTAGTATGTTCTGTAGATGGTTAGTGCAGCCAGTTGCAGCATCTTTTATACCCTTTCCTTCCGTTGATCCCAAGGCATCTGTGCTTGGTGTTGACGGGCTACTCTTTGGTGAACTGTGAGTCTTGCTTGCCAGTACGTTGTTGTACTGACCCCTTTGGGGCTGTGGTTTATGCAGACTACGGCTACGGCTACGATGACCACCAGGATGGCTACTTCGTGGAGTTTGACGAGACTGCAGACGAGTAGATAGCTGGACCAGGGCTGGATCCAGGACCTACGTGGATGGGCTTCGTCTTCTTTATTTTCTCCGGCTTCTTAAGCCTGTTGGATTTGTCTGTACCTAGACACCTTTGATTGCTTCCGCTGATGTAATGAATGCTATGTTGGGACATGTGTCCTCTGGATGATTGTATTTGCTATTTCTGCCTTAGTGAAGGCCATTTGCAACCTTATTTCAATCTTTTGTGTCTTAGAGGCATGTTGTGTTATCCTTTGTTCAAAAACCGTTGACGTACCATGTGTGTATGGTATGAAGTACGTCACTGGTAGTATCCTGATTTCTACGGGATAGTTTACATCGACGGTGAACAGTAACGGTTGGTTGTCGCACATAAGTGCTGGCCTACCCGTAAGGGGACGCGGGAGCCGTTAAGCCCCGTAATCCAACCAAAATACTGTTCAGTTCGTACGGTGAGTATCCTCTAGAAGTCCGGGTGCGACAAATGGTATCAGAGCCTGTCTGTCTGTAGGATCCCTTTTTATTGGTCGCAGTTGAGTCTAGAAACTATTTTGTAGCTATATAGGAAAAATGAAACGTGAGAGTAGGAATTCTGCCATTTTTTCTTCTTTCCCCACCCACCCACCCTTTTCTGGTAAGGAAGTGCAACGTTGTTTTCTGTTCTCACCTAAACTTTCAAGTTAGGATTTCACGTGTTTTGGGTTCTCCGTAGTACCTCAGGACTTTTGGTCTCGTTTTCCCGATGTTGCTTCGATATCCTGTTCTTCTAAAGAACCTTTCGTCCGTTGAAACCTTGCTGTTGTTTTCCACTTCATTTCTTCTACCGGAGTCTAATCAAAACCTCCCAAATCATCTGCAGATGGATCTCAGGTTCTACCCGCAGGTGGTTCGGATGACTCGCTGTGAGAGCACCGCCGGTTATCCGGAGATGTTGAGAGACATGGTGACTTATCTGGGGTTCCATTGGGCACCAGAGTACCAGTTCTACGAGCAGCAGCGAGAGTTTGACCAGAGCTACTACCGAGCTATCGTCTACATTCTGTCGGATGATGGCAGGAGCGTTGTCCACCGCTACGAGGCAGTAGGTTCCACAGTGGATATGGCCGTGCAGCAGGCAGCTTACGTGAGTCTCACCGTCCTCCGTGCTGACTACTGGGGGTTTGACGATTCTATCTATCATCACATCCCCCATGGTTACATCACGTCGGCGGGAGTTCATTTCACTCTCCACGGCAACCTGGATACCTACGAGTCTGATAGCTCCAAGCTGCAGACCACTGCTCAGTTCGTGAGGCACAGTGACGCAGTTGCTTCCACACTGTCTCAGGAGTTGGCTTCAGTCAGGGAGCAGCTCCACCTTGCTCTCACTCGTCTGGCGACGTACACCACAGACTTCGTTCGAGACGAGCGCTTTGCACGTTTCGCTCAGCCAGCTGGTCTTCCGTTGCCAGATGCTGGAGGTTACGAGCCGATCAGAGGTCCACTTCTCGACCTTGGAGCTGGTTACACTAGGATTCCCCGCTTTGGAGCACAGGGAGACGACGCTTTCTACTTCACCACACCGAGAGTTTCTCTCAGAGCAGTCCCGCTCTACGTGGATCGTCGTCATACCTACTTCCGGGGGATTCCTCCGCACCGTATCTCTCGCCGTACTACTCACCGCCGTCCTGCGTGATGAGCATGGGAGTACCGATGTATCCATTCATAGCTATGTTTAGTTATCCTTGTCTTTCGAACCATGTATTGGTGTGTTGGATATTCTGATGTATTTGAACATGTGATGATGTACCTGTTGGTTATCTATTCATGCGTCGGAATAATCTCTCTTTCGGTGACCAAGTCTATCCCTTGCTGTTATTGTGCTAAAATGCATTTCTGTTCAGGATGCCTCCAACCAGGAACTCCCCGCCTGAACCACCTCCGCTCACGGAGCTGTTGACTCAGATGACTCAGGTCGTGGCTCAGATGGCCCAGATCCAGGCTAACCAGCACAACAACCAGAATGCTCCGCGAGTCAGCATCAAGGAGTTTCTGAGTCTGGGGCTGAGAGCTTTCGTGGCAACACGTGAGCCTCTGGATGCTGATGACTGGATCAGGGAGATGAACAGGGCTCTGGAGATTGCTCATGTTGCTGAGGAAGATAAGGTCAAGTATGCCACCTACCTACTGAAGGGTCAGGCAGCTACCTGGTGGGAGAACTACCATACCATGAGAGCTGGCTATCCTATCACCTGGGGTTGTTTCAAGGATGCCTTCCTGAAACACCACATCCCAGATGGTCTCATGGAAAGGATGCGTGAGGAATTCTGCTCTCTCAAACAGGGCAAGCTGGACGTCCTCGGCTACCAGAACGAGTTCAATCGTCTCGCTCGATACGCTGGTGACGAGGTGTCCACTGAAGCCAAGAAGATGGCAAGGTTCCGCCGAGGTTTTAACCCGGAACTGAAGTACGCTCTCACCAACATAAGTGCAAGGACTTCGTGGAGCTCGTGAACACCGCGCTCAATGAGGAGAATGGGCGCAAGGCGTTCGAAGAGTCGCGCAAGCACTCGCGTGAGGGTGGTTCCTCCTCCAACATGACCACCCCTCCGCAGAAGCGCCGCATCTGGGTGCCAAACAGTGTTGTCACTAGGGCTCCAAATGCCCAAGCTTCTCCAGGCTTTGGTCCCCGCCCACCCAACCCATCTCAGATGCAGGGTCAGAGGTTTCCAATGGGGCAGCCAAGGCCAGGTCCTCCTCGTGTCGTCACTTGCTTCAAGTGCAAGGAGATTGGACACTATGCTGATAAGTGCACTCAGAGGCAACTACCTCCACCACCTCCTCGCCCCAACACCAACCAGGCAATGGTTCGTGCTCCCCCGGCTAAAGCCTTCAACTCCAACAACAGGCCTGTCGGGAGGACCGCGAGGGTGAATCATATCAAGGCCGACAAAGCTGAGGAAGCTGCTGACGTCGTTCTCGGTACATTCCCCGTAAACTCTAACCCAGCTAAAGTGTTGTTTGATACCGGAGCATCGCATTCGTTCGTGTCAAAGATCTTTGCAACAGCAGTTAAACTACCTTTTGTTGGTTTGGGTTCCCCGCTAGTAGTAAACTCCCCTGGAGCAACTATGCAAACTTCCAAGATCAGTCACGAGAATCAGATCTTGATTGGAGGTCACATATTCCTTGCTTCCCTCATTCTGCTTGGCAATTCTGACATTGATGTCATCCTTGGCATGGATTGGTTGAAGGCAAATAAAGCTATGATTGATTGTGCTAAGAAGTCAATAACTCTGTTCCACCCTTCCGGCCAGATAGTCTATTCTCCAAGAGAATCAAGTTCTGTTCAGCTGTACACCCTGGATGCTAAACCTCTACCTCTGCTTGAAAATGTTCCGGTGGTTTGTGAATTCCCTGACGTCTTTCCAGAAGAATTGCCAGGGATGCCTCCGGACAGAGCAGTTGAGTTCGTGATCGAGCTTGAACCAGGTACTGCACCAATCTCTAAGCATCCATACAAGATAGCTCCTCCTGAACTGAAATTGTTGAAGGAGCAAATCGATATGTACATGGAGAAAGGTTACATTCAGCCTAGTTCCTCCGCTTGGGGTTGCCCAACTCTGTTTGTTGCCAAGAAGGATCAAACAAAAAGACTCGTGGTTGACTATCGTCCTCTCAACGAGAAAACCATCAAGAACAAGTATCCAATTCCTCGTATCGATGATCTTTTTGATCAACTTGCTGGAGCCTCAATATTCTCAAAGTTGGACTTGAGGATGGGTTACCATCAAATAAAGATCAGAAAGGAAGATATTCCAAAAACAGCCTTCACCACTCGGTACGGTCTATATGAATACACCGTCATGTCCTTTGGTCTCACCAATGCACCGGCAACCTTCTCAAGACTCATGAATTCTGTCTTCCATGAATACCTCGACAAGTTCGTTGTGGTATATCTCGATGATATTCTAGTCTACTCAAAATCCGAGGAAGAGCATGGAGAACACCTTCGTCTCACCCTCATGAAACTTCGCGAGCATCGTCTATATGCCAAGTTCTCCAAATGTGAATTCTGGATTCCAGAAGTTGCATATCTTGGTCATATCATCTCTGCCAAAGGCATAGCCATTGACCCGAAAAAGGTTAAGGCAATTGTTGATTGGAAACCCCCTAAGACGGTGAAGCAAGTCAGAAGTTTTCTTGGCTTGGCTAGCTATTGCCGTCGTTTCATCCAAAACTTTTCCAAGATTGCAAAACCTCTCACTGATCTCACAAAGAAGGACAAGAAGTTCGTTTGGACTCCACAGTGTGATGAGAGTTTCAATCTCCTGAAGACTAAACTCACTTCTACCCCAGTTCTGGTTGGCCCAGATACTACCAAGCCTTTCCAGATATTCTGTGATGCATCTCTCCAAGGTCTGGGTGCAGTTCTTATGCAAGAACGTCAAGTTGTGGCTTATGCTTCACGTCAGTTGAACCCACATGAGCAAAACTATCCCACACATGATCTTGAGCTAGCAGCAGTTGTGTTTTCCCTCAAGAAATGGAGGCAATACTTGTTGGGTAACAAAACTGAAATCTTTTCCGATCATAAGAGTCTGAAATACATCTTCACTCAACCAGATCTAAACCTCAGGCAAAGGAGATGGATTGAGAAGATTAAAGACTTTGATCTCACCATTTCTTACACTCCAGGCAAGGCTAATGTTATGGCCGATGCTCTCAGTCGCAAATCCTATTGCAATAATCTCATGATCATGGAAAGCCAACCTCCACTTCATGAAGAATTCCAAAAGCTGAACCTTGGTCTTGTTCCTCAAGGCTACCTTGCTAGCTTGACAGCCAGTCCAACTCTCGAGGACAAGATTCGTTCTGAACAACTTCGTGATACTGAAATCAAGAAGATGGTGGAGCACATAAAGGAAGGCAAGGAGAAATTCAAGTCTTTCTCAGTTGATGATAAAGGAACTGTGTTCTTTGAAGGACGCATTGCATTTCCTCAAGTGCAAAGTCTCAAAGATATCATTCTCAAGGAGGCTCATGAAACTCCTCTCTCCATTCACCCTGGAAGTACAAAGATGTACCAGGATCTTAAGACTCTGTATTGGTGGCCTGGCATGAAACGTGAAATTGCTCAATACGTTTCAGAATGCGACGTTTGTCAACGTGTTAAGGCAGTCCATCAGAAAACAACCGGTCTACTCCAACCTCTGAAAATTCCTGAGTGGAAGTGGGACATGATTGAAATGGACTTCGTTACTGGGTTTCCAAAGTCCAAAAAGGGCAACGATGCCATCTTCGTTGTTATTGATCGTCTCACTAAAGTAGCTCACTTCTTTGCTGTCAAGGAAACTATCTCAGCTAGCCAGTTAGCAGAGCTCTACACAGCAAAGATTGTTCCTCTTCATGGTGTTCCATTGGAAATAAGCTCAGACCGTGGAAGTATCTTCACTTCTCATTTCTGGAAAAGCTTTCAAGAAGCATTGGGTACCAAACTTCTGTTCAGCACAGCTTATCACCCTCAGTCTCAGGGGCAAGTCGAAAGAGTCAATCAGATTCTCGAGGATATGCTCAGAGCATGTGGTCTCTCCTTTGGCATGAAATGGGAGGATTGCCTTCCATATGCTGAATTCTCCTACAACAACAGCTACCAGGCAAGCCTAGGCATGGCACCATTTGAGGCACTCTATGGCCGCAGATGCAGGAGTCCAATCAATTGGTCTGGAGCTGGTGAACGTTCACTCTTAGGCCCTGACATTGTTAAGGATGCCGAGGAGAAAGTTCGTATCATTCGTGACAATCTCAGGATTGCTCAGTCTCGTCAGAAGAGCTATTATGATAGCAAGCACAGGGATATGATCTATGCACCTGGTGATAAGGCATATCTCCGTGTAACTCCCCTCAGAGGCACTCATCGTTTTGGTGTGAAAGGAAAGCTTGCACCAAGATACATTGGTCCTTTCAACATCCTCTCAAGGCGTGCAGAAAATGCTTATCGTCTTGAACTTCCAGAAAAACTATCCAAGGTGCACGATGTGTTCCACGTGTCCCAGCTCAAGAAGTGTTTCAAAGATCCAGATCGTGCAGTTGATCATGATTCCATTGAACTGCAAGATGATCTATCTTATGAGGAGCACCCTATTCGTATTCTCGATGAGACCGAGCGTAAGACGCGCAACAAGAGCACCAAGTTCTTGAAAGTGCAATGGTCGCATCATTCCGATAAAGAGGCAACGTGGGAGACCGAAGAGGATCTTCGCAAGAAGTATCCGGACCTTTTCACATCTCAGTAAGGAATCTCGGGGCGCGATTCCTTCAAGGGGGGGCGTTTTGTAACATCCCAAGTATGAAATATCCCTTAGAATGTTTTGTTTCTCGTTTTATTTCAAGTATTGCATCATGTCATCATGTTTAATTATTTGTTTTGCATCTGTTTTATCTTGTTTTCATAATCAAACTCAAACAATTTCAAATGGTTATTTTCATACTTGCTCTGTTACAACATTTGGAATAAAATCACAAATACAAACCATCTATTTGTTGTCATAATTTTCAATATGGATCAATTAATAAAATGGTGTTATAAGTTCCACTAAGTCTTTCCAAATTGGTTTTCAAATTCAAAGCAAAATCATCATCAACACCTCATTTGGAAATTATCAAATATCAAACCATTCCAATGTTTCTAATCCAACTAATAATAGGGTTCACCCTATTAAGTGGTTGTTTTCTATATTAAATTAACAAAATATTCCAATATCAAATCAACTTCATCAAACAACCACCCACTTGAGTTTTTGAAATCTTTAAACAAATCAACTAAATTCAAACTTTTAATCTATAGGGACCACCCTATAAAAATGCTTTGTTTTCTTAATATTAATCAATATTAAAATTCTTCCAAATTTTGGTTTCACATCTCAAACTTTTGAAAAACCAACCTTGGCATGTGGTTGCTATTGGTCTAACAAGCCTAACCTAATTTTTCTGGAATTTTTACTAATCCTAAACCTTCCTTTTTCTTCCAAATCTGTTTCAGCAAAAAAAAATATAAAACAGAAAAATAAAACGAGCAGCAGCTAACTAGCGCGCGCGACAGATAACTAGCCCAACCCACTAAGCCTACGCGCGCGCAAGCCCAGCCCGCCTAACTCCCTCGCTTACCGCTTCGCAAATCGTGCCGTCGTCTGTTAGACGTACGGCGCGCATCCGCGGCCTCCACGTCGGAGTACGGCGGCGCCGGACGGCCACCAGCGCCCCTGCACCCCTATATCTACCCTAGACCCCCCTGGCGCCAACCCTAGCCTAGGTTTCCGTGTTCCCCCTCTCGCGCGCCGCCATTTCCCTCTCTCCCGGCGTTTCCTTCCCTCTGTCTGATCACCGGAGATCGGCGGTCTGAACCCGAGCAAGCCACCGTCGCCATGGCCTTCCTCACACCTACCTAGCCACGGGAATCAGAATCCCTCTCTCCCCGCTCCCGTTTAAACACCTAAACCGCCCCGGTGACCGCGTGGATCTCCCCCGCCATCCTCGACCACGCCGCGGACGCCGCCGTCGTCAGCTCTCTGCAACTCGACGAAATCCCGGTGAGCTCCCCGCGATACCCCTCTCCCATCTCTCCCTCTGTTTCTTGCGCATGGTTCCGTGCACGACCACCACTCCCTACGCACCACCAATTGCGAGCACCGCGTACCTCAACGCCGGAGAGCAGCGCCACCCTGCTTCTGTCAGTCGAGGAAGAAAACGTTCGTCAGAAAGTTCAGTTAACCACTGCTGAACGATAACCTGTACGCGTCGCTTATACTGTCAAACAACTGAACGCTAGCGCACTGGTTGCGCTCCTCTGAAACCTGCGGATGGTCACGGGTTCGAGCCCCGCAGCGCCCAAATCTTTTTTGGCTATTTTGCTTCCGCGCAGAGGCCCACCAGTCAGCGGCTCGCTCTGCCACGTGTGCGCGCGCGCGCGCCACGCTGGCACGGGTCCACTGGACAGTGGCCAGGGGTAGAGGGCCGCGTGGTAACAAGAGTTTCTGCGAGTTTCTGTTAATTCCAAAATCAATTTAAATAACAGATTTGAACCTAAAACTTCAAACTTTAATAACTTTTATTCTGTAATACCAATAACTAAAAGTTTTATATGTTTTCTGATCCAAATTTCATAACCTTTCCAAATAATCTGTTTGTGTACTGTTTTGAACTTTCAAATTGCAATTCAAATTTAAATTCAAATCATCCATTTGTATTTTGCCAAAATTCATAAGTAATTCATAATAATTCCAAATCATGCAAATAAAATATGTTTTCAATGCTAATTCAAATAACCTATTCAAATATAATTTTTGTTTTCTGGTTTGAATAATTTAAAATTGCCTAAATATTTTAATACTTGTTTAATTCATTTGAATTTGATAAAATCATATCTTTCTCAATATAAAATATTTTTGAACATGCAAAATATGTTTTCAAACCATCAAAGTGTGAACTTTTCAAATGTGAGTTTGAATTCATGTTTTGAACAAATAAAAATTCAATTAAATTCAAACTTGTTTTAAATTCATTTAAAACTTGTTTAATATTGTTTAATTCATAATTAAATAATCCAAATTCCAATTTCAAAATTTGAAACATGTAATCCAACTAAAATTTGATGTTCTTTTCAAATATAAACTTTGTTATTTGTTTTGAACAATTTAAATGGTTGAAAACAACAAATACTTGTGTGTCACCTTTAAGGCACCCAAAAATTCCCTAAATTAATAATAAAATTCTAAATTGCTACACTCTATTTTAATTTGATTCTAATGTTGTTATTTTGCTGTTTTCCTTTTGCATGCATCACACTAAACCACTAGCACCTGTTGTTTAGTTGGAAAACAAATAAGCTAACCAAAATCCATGGGCTTTTCATATGCAACTCAACATTGCATATGTGTCCATTTAAATTGTGTTATCATATCAATTAGTTTATTTTGATGCATCTATTAACTTGCCATGCATCATATTTGATTGTGCACTATGCCATGATAATGATTGTTTATATTCTGCCTTGTTTGTTTGCTTCTTCTCGGATAGACGACGACGTTGATACCGACGACCTTTACGACACCCCTTCTGAGGATCTAGCTCAGTACCCGGCTACTGGGTTTGCAGGCAAGTTATCACTCACATGAACCATCGTGTTCCTTTCAACACTGGTTACCGATACTTTCTGTTGTTCTTTTCTGCTAGCCATAGTGGTAGTTGTTTATGTTACGAACCTATCACATGATACCCTAAACCCTGATATTGCCACACCTCCAGTCCTAAAACCCCGTTGCTTGGGCCCGTGTCTTACTAGCATGCTTAGGGTTGTTTTGCTCGAGTCTGTTATCAGTTACTTTCTGTTATCATATTCTGTTATATTCTGGGGCTCGATGTTAAACAACACTTGTTAATTTGAGGTAATAATAATTTGCTGATAAGGCACCGGCAGGAGGCCCGGCGTGGTTTTGAGGCCTGCTAGTGTCGACCCTAATAGGAAAAGGGTCTTGTCTACTGATCCATGATGAGCGCACTATCCGCATGTGGGAAGCGTGTATGGGCGCCCCCCTCAATTTGACTCGATCCGCATCTCGTCCAAATCACCACACTTAGTTCGGGCTTTCCATTTGATGCACGCATATGCAGGTACGAACCCGAGGCCAGGGTGGAACTTTTGTAGTCGGCATTTAGGGCGGCGTGGTCTTCCAGTGCTATGAGGGTCCTCCTTTTCTTCGGGGGGCTCGATTAGCCGCGCACGCACAGCACGTGGTGCTTTGGGCTTGATGCGAAGAAGAGTTGAGTTGTGTTGAGTGCCCCGCTTGGTGGGAAAGGCCTTCCCATCTGGCGGGTTATTCTTACGTGTACGGCCAAATTGGTGCACCCCTGCAGGGATAAATCTTCTCGAGAAGCCGTGTTTTCCGCGGTTATGGTTGACTTGGTGAAAGTACTGGCTAACAAGTACTCAGAACAACTTACACCTAACTAATGATAACTTGACTAGTAATAGTCTTATTGACACAACAACTTGATCCATCATTAATCCAACTGTGTGAGTTATCCTCGGATTGCTTCTTTGGATAAGGGGCGAGATCCAGGATGGGTTTGTTTGGTGGTTAGTTATAGTTGGTTACGATACGCTATCTTATCTCTCTCTGTTAGTCCGGAAGTTGTAGTATGTTCTGTAGATGGTTAGTGCAGCCAGTTGCAACATCTTTTATACCATTTCCTTCCGTTGATCCCAAGGCATCTGTGCTTGGTGTTGACGGGCTACTCTTTGGTGAACTGTGAGTCTTGCTTGCCAGTACGTTGTTGTACTGACCCCTTTGGGGCTGTGGTTTACGCAGACTACGGCTACGGCTACGATGACCACCAGGATGGCTACTTCGTGGAGTTTGACGAGACTGCAGACGAGTAGATAGCTGGACCAGGGCTGGATCCAGGACCTACGTGGATGGGCTTCGTCTTCTTTATTTTCTCCGGCTTCTTAAGCCTGTTGGATTTGTCTGTACCCAGACACCTTTGATTGCTTCCGCTGATGTAATGAATGCTATGTTGGGACATGTGTCCTCTGGATGATTGTATTTGCTATTTCTGCCTTAGTGAAGGCCATTTGCAACCTTATTTCAATCTTTTGTGTCTTAGAGGCATGTTGTGTTATCCTTTGTTCAAAAACCGTTGACGTACCATGTGTGTATGGTATGAAGTACGTCAATGGTAGTATCCTGATTTCTACGGGATAGTTTACATCGACGGTGAACAGTAACGGTTGGCTGTCGCACATAAGTGCTGGCCTACCCGTAAGGGGACGCGGGAGCCGTTAAGCCCCGTAATCCAACCAAAATACTGTTCAGTTCGTACGGTGAGTATCCTCTAGAAGTCCGGGTGCGACACGACTCCTTCCCACTCGGCGTCTCCAGAGGATACCCTTCCGGATGACAAAGATGATGAGGAAGGGGTTGAAGAAACTAAAATTGAATCTTCATCACATAAGAAACCCACATCTTCTAAGGAAAAGGATGAGAAGGAAGAGTTCGATGCGGTTCCCAACTAGTACTCTCCTAACCCTCCTATCCCACACCCTCATATAAACAATAGAGGTGATCCGCCTAAAATTGATGCACGTTCCTCTCGCCGATGGCAATATTTCATGAAAATTCACTTGAACTCTTCTTGCATTGAGCTGTGGAGAATCATTTAAGATGGATAAAAGCCCGTTGATCCAAATAACTTGATAAGAATATAAGTGGTCAATTGTCAACTCAACTTTGTGGCATTGCACATGATTCAACAAGCCGCGGGAGAGAAGATCATGCCACACATTCAGCAATTCTCCACCGCCAAAGAAACATGGGATGATCTTATCTCCATGTTTGAGGTAAATGAAAGCATTAAGAGGAATAGGTTTGATGCCTTGAGCAATGAGGCTGAAGGGTTCTATATGCTTGATGGTGAAAGTCATGAGGATATGTATCAAATGCTCAAGATGCTTGCTACCGCCTTTAGTGGTCTCAGTGCCACCTATGTGGATGATGCTTGGATCAAGAGAAAGTATGTGAGTGCCCTCGTGCCATTTGATCCTGTTGACTTGAAGAGCATCTAAGGAAGACAAACCTACCATCTTATGACTTCCAATGAGGTTATGCAAGAGATGGCATCCTTTCAAGTGCAAACCAAGCTTGCTCAAGACTCTCGTGCTCGTCCTATTAGAATGCAAGCCTCCGTTGCTTTGAAGGACAAGGTGGTGGACAAAGAAGATGAGGTCGAATCGGAAGAAGAGTTGGCTCCTCTAAATCCCAAATAGTATGATCCGGTTCTCAAAGACTTCATGGCTCTCCATGCCCAAAAGTTTTGGAGGAACCCATCCAAGGGCAAGGCCTATGTTGAGGAAAAGACCAAGTCAAGATATGCCAAGAGAGGGACTCAAAAAGTGAGGTCTTGCTTCAATTGTCAAGACAAGTATCACTTCATTGCCGAGTGCCCTTTCAAGAATAGAGAAACTCAAGGACAAGTCAAATCTTACACGCAAGAATCCCTTCTTAAAGAAGAACACCTCCAAACAAGAAGCTAACTTTTAGGATTGTGTTGGGGACTCAAGAAGAGTATGCATCCGGTGATGATGAGGATGAAGAATAAGAAACCACAAGTGAAGTGGACGCTATTGCAATTGCATCTTCACCATCTCCATCTCTCTTTGAATACCCCCAATGATAACATTCCCACCAATCCGCAAAGTGCTTCCTAGCTAAGGCCACCGAGGTATCATCGTCTTCCAACTCTAAGAATCAAAATGAAAAGAATGATCTTGCTAGTCTTATTGTAGAAGCTGAAATTGCCGATTTGGATCTCTTTATGACTAACTTGCGAGGTGAGACCAAAAGGCACTTTGAACTTCTCATGACCCAATATGGAGAGGCTTAAGAGCTTCTTGATAAGAAAGGTGAAGGTGAAAGAGAGGATGCTCTTGAAATTGCATTCCTTACCAATATTATTAAGGAAGAGCATGAGCTTCGAGTTTCTCTTGAGGATAAACTTGAGCCCATTGAGGAGTCACATAATGAAATAATGTCTAAACTCACTAAGGAACGTGATTGTGCTATTTCTAAATATAAATTGTCTAAAAATAAAAGGGTTGAGTTTGGTGTTGGTCATGTGCGGTGACCCAGCACACCACTGTATGTGTAGTGCGCAAGTCGTTGACATAATACTTACAAAAGGACTTATCCGTGAATATGACATATCTCAGAGTGGTACAAACAAAAATAGCAGGTCCAAGCAAAGCTATAGAATACAAAATTCATTACAAAATCTTGAGAATCGCCTTAAGATAAATCAAAGAAGATCTCATGCAAATGAAACATCAGAAGAACCTATTCGAAGCTCCAAGATGGAGAAGATCTCTAGGTCAGAACCTAATCCACTGCGGCTGATGTCAGCCCTAAACTATGGCTTGTGAGAATCTAATTCTAAGAATGGACTCCACCTACACCTTGATAGCTTCTCCTCCACCGACGTTGTTGATGACGATGCCTCACTGGCTAAGTAAGATATGAGTCCACCTAGATTCATGAGGTAGCGATGGATTCACGATGGATACTTCCATAGAGCTTCAACTCAAAGCATGGGGTCAAACGGGAACGAATGAGTAACGAGCGTTACTCAACAAGTTCATGATATACAGTGGGTAGTTTGATGCACTATCTACAGCATTAGACTCAAAAGAGTCATAAGCTAATGCAAGGTTTTTGTAAATCTTTCTTCAAGAGGTTGCTTTTAGTTCTGAAAACTATGCCCGCCAGACCATCACGGGAGCTAGAACTTCATGGAGTTGCCTTTCCTGTAGCGTTCGCAGTTCCTTCCCGGAACAGGGGGTAACATGCCACATCCTTTTACACTCTACAGACGTGCATTACTTTACCCATGGGCGATCAAGACCATGTTGCACAACCAGGCTCGAGATCCTGTCCATGCACACATAGGTGTGGGGACCAGTTGTTGATCCAAGCCAAACCATGCTTCTTCGCACAACGCATGTCCACCCATTTCTGCCAGCAGGTTGAACCCTTGATTCCACCCCTCACGATGGAGATCTAGGCGTCCCTGGCAGACACTCATAGACCCCAGAGTCCGTGGGACGTAAGGGATCCCACCCATGTGCATGTAGTCCCGCAAGACCTACAACGTACGTCTCTTGCAGTCCGTTGACATGTGAACGAGAAAAGATCACAGCTGACTTACTCGCCCCATACAAGACCCATGGTTAACGCGGTATTTATGGTGCACCGAGTTCTAACGGCATTTGTGGTTAATTCCTAGGTAATATTTTCTCGTGCAGATGGAACCTTCCTTTGACCTATTCATCTTACCATGGTCCTATCTGCCCACCAAAAAGAACACTACCACTCGGGTAGTCATATTATTATAAAAATATGATCATGCATTCTTTTAAGAATAGGTGGTAATATGATAGGGTTTTTGGAAATAGTTTTTTTGGAAGTACTGCAAAGGATATGAGCAAGTGATGAACTTGCCTGCGATTCAAATAACAATAATAATCCATGTCTTCGGGTTTCGAGGGAAGAGTAGAAAATCCCGACACTTGAAAGATAGCAAAGTAGTCCCGGTAAGGACTACAGAAAACATTGGCAATCTGATACATGCATAGTAATGAGATGCATCGTGAAATACCCTGGAAAATACCCAAGCTTACAAGTGTAAGCTACGATCAATACGGTACTAAGTCACAGAGGTTTTAGGTGAATTGTTTCATTACTTGTGGTGATGTGGTTATTACCTCTTTTATACTTACATGTGTTTCAGTTTTACTTAACAAACAATTGTTATCATGTTTAAATAGAAGTGTTTATTACTTGGTGAGGTAACAATACAATAGCACCTGGAAAACAACTATTGAAAAGATCACGAACACATTCTGTTTTACGTTCTAAAAGTGTAGAGCTAATGACAAAGAGTTTCATTGAAAATGATGAACTAATACAACTAACTCTATCATCACATAACTTGCTAATACCTGTGATGATAGGTTTAGTAGATATGAAAACATGAGGGTTTTATTAATTAGGAAAATAATGCTGTGGCAGTTATTTCTGGTCATAATGGAATATTATAGAATTCCATTATACCTTTAGAAACAAGTTTATAAGTTAAACAAAATGTTTTGTTTTTGGCATATTTGAGTTGGAAATGCTTTTGTCTTTAATTCGATATAACATTTTATGTTTTCTGAAAATATTTGAATAAGTTATTAATCTATTAATTTTAAATGAATTAAATGACTAGGCAAAATTTTTCTCACATGAAAACTTGTTCAAATGACTATGAAAACATCATAGATGAGTTTTATTTTTCATTTGGAGCATTTTGGTATATAACTTGTATTTTTCTGAATTTTTGAATTATTTATTATTTTTCTCAATTTTTAAATGATTTAATTTAATTCAAAAATATACAATTTTAAATTTCATCAAACATTTTTGAAAATTTCATAAATACTTAGATTATATTTTTCTGATTAATCTGATATATTAATTATATTTTCCTTAGTTATAGAATTAAAATTATTGATTTTACAAGTTTTAATAAATTTCTACCAATATTCAAATTGACAGGTGGGAGTGGGACCCACCTGTCAGTTGGATTCAATTAAAAAGAAAATGAATTATGACGTCATGCTGACGTCGGGCTTAAGTCACCAATGGAGGGGATAGTTACTGTGGGATTTCAGTCGGCCGATTTGATGCGAATTGGCCCGATTCGTTGCTTCTAGTGGCTTAAGGGACTCAAGGCGAGTGTGTGGGTGGTGACGCCTTGACCTAATGGTCGCCGATGGCTTGCCACGTTCATGGGCGCGACGGCGCGGTACTGTCTACGATGATCAGATGCTTCCGACGCTCAAATGGAAAATTAGAAGTACCCCGAGGTTCCCCTCCTCACACTGAAGCTCGTGGAGGCGTCAGTGAAGCAAGTAGATGTTGTAATCGGCGGCGGCATGGTCTTCACCGTTGTGATCATACACGGGGAATACGATGCGATTCGGCCCATCCCGGGCTTCTCAGCTCTTGTGTGTGGTTGAGGAGGAAGAGGAAGCGACGATGATTCCAAAGGTGGCCTCGGTTGCTCGCGGGGTGACCGGAGATGGCGGCGGCGAGCGGCGACTTTCCACGGTTAGGGTTTCTTGTTATGTGCGTTTGAGAGAGAGAAGCTGCGAGGGAAGAGAGAAGATGAGGCACGGCCTATGTGACCTGGAGGTCTTATCTGCGCGATGAGCGGCCGAGAGGAGGTGGCAACAACCACGGTGACTCGACGGATTTCTCCTCTGCCTTCTAGCCGAAGGAGAAAAAGAAAAGAAATAAAGTTTTCCGGATAATCCCCTAAATCTTCTGAAATTTACCAACTAGTCCTTTTGTTTAAAAGAAACACTGTTTTTAGGGCCTTTCTGTAAACATAAAAAATAATAATAACAGTTTTAAAATCCTTATTAAATTTCCAAGCTCACCATGTTTTTCTTTTTCAATTTTGAACAAGATTTAATTTTTATAGTTAGGGAGCTAGATTAAGTGGTTTTTGTTATTTCTATCCATTTAATTTATTAAATGGCTTTAAAATTATCTTAGTGACGAAGGGATGAACCTTGGACCCGGCGAATAAGGATACCGGGTCCTAGGCCCAAGACTGAGGCCCAATACGAGAAGTTGTGGACTACTCTAGAAGGCCCAGTTGAAGCCCACCCGCGATGCCTTGCGGGATAAGATAGGAAACTTGTAACCGACTTAGGTTTAGAGTTCGAGTCCTCCCCGGGTACGGTTTGGGACCTGGTCATCTATATAAGGCCAAGAGATCCACCGGGGGAGGACCAAGCAAGACCGCACCATCAAACCTTGAGCTCGAGATCATACTCTCGACTTGAGCAATCCCCCATTGTAACTAATCTATTCGATAATACAGATCGACAGAGGCAGGAGTAAGGGTTTTACCTCTACGAGGACCCCGAACCTGGGTAAATCGTGTCTCCTGTCTAGCCGACGATCGCCACCAGCGCCCACAGGTTCTCCTATTCGAAACCCTATGGGTTCACCCGAGAGACTTGTTGAGATGTAGATTTGACAATTGGCGCCGTCTGTGGGAACGGCGGGCGCTGGATCTCCGGCGTCTTCGGCTTCATCGACAACCAACTCACCTTGGAAACCTTCGACTTCGACCCCAACCAACCCGATTGGGATCGGATCTATCGTAGTCACCCCTCACTCGCCGGAATCACGCCCGGAATTTAGCAATCTGGAGAAAAGCGTCACCTTGACATTCGGAAGCTTCAAGTTCTACACCAACAAGGACGGGATCCTCCACTTCCCTGAAGAATCGGGATCCGAGTCAATCTCCAGCCCAGGAGCTGTCGACTCACGACCCTACCTGGCGAAAAGTGGCGAGTCAATCCGCCTCAACACCAGCAATTTCCACACCCTCTCTACAGAGGAACCTCTCGGGTCAGGAAGGCTTTTCGAGTTACGCCTAGGACTCACAAGCCACGTCTGGCTCAAGTATGCATGGCAGGATCGGAACAGCCACCCGCAGAGACTGAACAAAGCGCGAAAGAACGCACCGAGATCAATGTTTCACAAGACGCCTGGCTCCGAGCAAAGGAGGCCATCCGCACAAGCAAACCACCTGCGGCCGGGGTCCCACACGAAGACATGGTCGCCTACTACTACCATCTAGTGAGAGCGGCCACTGCTATCAAAGAACCTCGAGAAGATCTAGTCGTGCGAAAAAGAATGGCGAACGAGTCAAGCCAACGCCAAGCGCAACTATCCATATCACCTTCCGTCGGGAACCGCCCCCAGAAGAAAGGACGCGCCTCGAGAACCGCGACTATGGACGGCGAGTCCTTAAGCGGAATCAGCAAATCACTTATGCGTGTGGACGAAGATGGAAACATCCATCTACAAACACCCGCAGCCGCGGTACTAGCCGCAGCTACCTACATGCAGATAAATCAACCAGGGGAAAACGACCCCGCGCGGAACAATACAAGCAAGTACAAAAAGGACTAGGCATGGCGGCCGCAAAACTTGCCTCCTATGATCACATAAAGGCAGCCGAACCGAAGGACAAAGAAGCTCCCCGCGGACGTAGAGCCAGTTCACCCGACAAGGAAAAATCACCCCGCCGGGCACGGGGAAAAGAAGCCCGACGACAAGGAGATAGCCCGAGTGGCAGCGATAGCAGACCAAGAGGTCGAAACCGTAGCCGCAGCCCGAGAAGAGGTCGAGGTCGCAGCCCACGGAAGAGTCGTGATCGCAGCCCACGAGGAAATCGCGATCGCAGCCTGCGAAAAGATCGAGACCGCAGTCGCTCACTGCATCGCAGTAAAGAGCCGAGAGGAGATGCCAATCGAGATGAGCCCAGATACAATGCACGATCGGACATCGCCCAGCGCAAGGTCGATAAAGGTCGGGCGGCCAGAAATCGCGCGCGCTCCCCATCAACATCCTCCGATGATGAAGTCTGCGGAGCCCTATGCTTTACCCGCAGCATCCGCGAAGCACCGCTACCCAAAAGGTTTAAACTATCCACGGAAGTGTAGAAATACGACGGTTCGCAGGAGCCCTCTGCCTGGTTGTCGGATTACCTCACGGCAGTAAAAATGCGAACGTGGGAACAAAAACACAGCTATGCAGTACCTCAACTTACATCTGGTCGGTGCGGCTCGCAAATGGCTCGAAGGAAGGCCGAAAGCATGCTACGGGTCCTGGGACGACCTAAACATAGATTTCTGCAAAAATTTCCAAGCAACATACAAACGGCCTGCGACCATCGAAGAGCTACGAGCCTGCAAGCAGAAAAGTGGCGAATCTACTCGCGAATATATTCAGCGATGGACCACGTTAAGGAATACGGCGGGAAATATATCAGAAGAAGTCGCGGTTGAAGCATTCTCCAAAGGAGCACGGCGAACCTCTTTCAGGGAAGAACTGGGGCGACTAGCACCCAAAACCATGGGAGAATTAATGGCCATAGCTGATAGATGGGCAAACGGCAAAGACGCAGTGCGCAACGAGAAAGATTCATCCCCAGCACGTGATGACGACCGCCATGGCCGAAAGAAAAGAAGAAAGAACTACGACCATGATGATCGAGAAGAATTCGTGGCAGCGGAGTTCACCAAAAACCGCGACATCGGATATCGTGGAAAACGCGAGTGGAAACCTAAGCAAGAAGAAAAAAACCCCGAGGAGGACCTCGACGGTTACTGCACGCTACATCTATTCACAGATAAGTGCACGGGCAAAACTAAGGCTACACACCTTCTCAAGGATTGCCGAAAGTTCATCGAAATCCACGAGGCCCTCCTGAAGAAAAAACAGGGCAGCCACTAGCCAGGGTTACCCGCAGTTTCCCGGAGGAGGAGCTCAAGGATTTCAACAGCCGCAAACCCTGTCCCTAGCAGGAAACCAAAACGCGATGCTAGCCGCGCTGCCAGCGCCACCCACCCCTAATCAAGGATCCAATGGGTACCCAAACCCAGCAGACCTCTTAGTCATGATACAAAAGGTCTGTCCATCCCGCAGAGCTCAGAAGACAAACACGCGGCAGCTGTGCATGGCTGTGCAAACTCCAGCTACAAAAACTGAGTATCTGAAGATGGCGGAGCACCCGATAACTTTCTCCAAGGAAGATCACCCTCCTCGAGTCTATCGACCAGGACACGCCGCACTTTTCATACAAGCACAAATTGGCAATTACGAGCTGGCTCGCGTGTTCATGGACGGAGGCAGCGGCATCAACATCATCTACGCAGACACGCTCCAGCGCATGAACAAGAATTTGGACGGACTCGCAGAATCAGAGACATCCTTCCACGGGATAGTTCCAGGAAAGGCAATCCATCCACTCGGAACAATCAACCTAGAGGTGGTGCTAGGCAACCGAAGCAATTACAGACGAGAGTTCCTCGACTTCGAAGTTGTCGACTGGCCCTCACAGTACCACGCCATTCTTGGTCGAACGGCATTCGCCAGATTCATGGCAGTACCCCATTACGCATATTTGAAGCTCAAGCTACCCGGAGAATATGGCACAATCACCATCGACGTCGATTTTTAGAAGTCAAACAAGTGCGACATCGAATTCAACGAGATCGCGCAATCTTTCGGGATGCAGGAAGAACTAGAAGAAATAGCAAAAACCACGGATCACACCGTGATGCCCCTCACCAAGAAGAACGCTCCAGAGCTCGAGTTCAACACAAATAGCGGTATCCGCAAGCATCAAATACACCCGACGGATTCTGCGAAGACGGCGATGGTGTCCACCATCCTTTCACCAGCATAGGAAAGCGCGCTCGTCGAACTCCTCCGTGAGTACTGGGAAATCTTCGCCTGCCAGCCCTCAGATATGCCAGGAATACCCAGGGAGTCGCCGAGCACTCACTTGAAGTCTACAAGGACGCAAAGCCCATCAAGCAGACCACCCGACGGTTTTCAGAACCTAAGCAGAAAGCGCTCGGCGAAGAGATAAACAGATTGCTCGCAGCAAAATTCATCAGAGAAATAAAGATATCCACTTGGTTAGCAAACCCAGTGCTGGTCCCAAACCCAGTGCTGGTCCCAAAGAAGAACACCAACATCCTTCGAGTATGCATCGACTACACGTCGCTGAATAAACACTGCCCCAAGGATAACTTTCGCCTCCCTCGAATCGATCAAATCGTGGACTCCACTGCAGGCTGCCAACGCCTCTCCTTCCTGGACGCCTACTCGGGATACAACCAAATCCGGATGAAACAGGAAGATGAGGAAAAGACATCATTCATCACACCTCACGGTGTATACTGCTACACGACAATGCCCTTCGGGCTCAAGAACGCAGGCGCCACATATCAGCGCTGCATGCAAAAATGCCTCACCAAGCTCATTGGCAAGAACGTCCAAGTGTATGTTGATGACATCATCATCAAGACTCGAGTGGAGGACACGCTCCTCGACGATATCATAGAAACATTCGATGCGTTGAACGCATACCGAATAAAACTCAACCCGACCAAGTGCGTCTTTGGCGTCCCCGCAGGACAACTTCTCGGGTACCTGGTCTCCGCTCGAGGAATTGAAGCCAACCCAGAGAAGATACAAGCAATCTTGACCATGAAGGAGCCCACCAATCTACGCGGAGTCCAACAGCTCGCCGGGCGACTAGCCGCATTGAGAAGATTCATCGCACGATTGGGCGAACAGGCGTTACCCTTCTATAAACTGTTGAAGAAGACAGATAAATTCGAATGGACACCTGAAGCAAAGCAAGCATTTGCAGATTTGAAGCAAACACTGCAGAGCAGGCGTATCCTGGCTACTCCACACGAAAGGGAACCGCTATATCTTTACCTAGCCGCAACAAACCAGGTGATCAGCACAACCATAGTAGTAGAAAGACCAGAAGAAGGAAAGGCATATGGAGTGGAAAGGCCAATTTACTACATCAGTGAGGTCCTTTCGCCTTGCAAACAACGATATCCTCACCACCAAAAGCTTGCATACGGAGTTGTGCTTACAACTCGAAAGATTAAACACTGCTTCCAGGAGCATACCGTAATGGTGCTAAACAACGCATCAGTCGGTACGATAATGAATAACCCAATGGCATTAGGAAGAATAGCGAAGTGGAGCATCGAGCTAGGCGCCTAAGACATCATCTATGCAGGACGCAATTCCGTGAGGTCACATGTACTCGTGGAATTTCTGAGCGAATGGACAGAACTACAAACACCCGGACCACCAGAATATACGAGTAACTGGATCATGTACTTCGACGGGTCAAAAAGAAATGAAGGAGCTGAAGCTGGGATCGTCCTAATATCACCGAGAGGAGATAAGTTACAGTACGTCCTGCGATTGGATTCCCCCCCCCCCCGACGATCCAGCATCAAACAATGACGCAGAATATGAGGCCTTATTACATGGGATGAAGATGGCAATCGCATGTGGAGCCACCCGGTTGATGATCTATGGCGATTCTAATCTCATCGTGCAACAGACAATGAAGGAGTGCGATGCTATCGCAGTAAACATGGTCGCCTACCGGGACATGTATAATCTACTCGAAGGAAGTTTCAAAGGATGCGAGTTGAAGCACATTGCGAGATCCAGTAACAAAGAAGCAGATAGGTTGGAAAACATGGGGTCCACAAACACACCCATACCGCTTGGTATCTATTTTGAGAGGATGACCAAGCGTTCAGTCAAGGTCAACAAAACTGCTGAAGCACCCACAATATGGGAGACAGAGGTCAGCCCGCAAGTTGCTATAATCGAGCTCAGCCATGGCATCTCACGACAAATTTTTCTCGTCGAGCCAGTCTGGACGCAGAAATATCTCGACTACTTGTCCGCCAAACAGCTCCCAGCAGACCCTCGCGAGGCTCGGCAAATAGTGAGACGCAGCAAATCTTTTCGGATACTCAACGGCGAGTTATACAAGCAGAGCATCTCAGGCATACTGCAAAGATGCATAGCACCCGAAGATGGCAAGGAATTACTACGAGACATACACCAAGGAGATTGCGGACATCACGCCAGTTGGAAAGCAATCGTGGGCAAATCTTTTCGAGCAGGATTTTATTGGCTTACAGCAACCCGGGACGCAAAAGAATTAGTCGATAGGTGCAACGCTTGCCAGCGATTCGCACCCAAACCTCACGTTCTCGCTACGGAATTGCATATGATACCTATCGCCTGGCCCTTTGCACAATGGGGGCTGGACATGGTAGGGCCATTACGCAAGTCCACACCCGGTGGATACACACACTTGCTAGTGGCAGTCGACAAATTTACGAAGTGGATCGAAGCAATGCCAGTGACCTCAGCTAGCGCCCAATGCGCTGTCAAATTCCTCGATTCCATCGTCTGTAGATTCGGAGTACCACACAACATCATCACCGACAATGGCAGCAACTTCATGGCAAAGGAAACACTGCAGTTTTGCGAAGAAAAAGGAATCATCCTCAAGTTCGCTTCGGTGGCTCATCCGTAAACAAACGGCCAAGTGGAACGATCCAACGGATTAGTTTCGCCTGGCATCAAGAAACGACTACTCGATCGCCTACATCCAGCAGCGGGACACTGGGAAGAAGAGCTATCTTTCGTGCTATGGAGCCTCCGCACAACTCCAAATCGATCCACAAATTACACACCATTCTTCATGGTATACGGGGTTGAAGCCGTCCTAACCGAGGACGTCCGATTTAGCGCCCCACGGGTCGTTGCTTACAGCGAAGAAACATCTAACAGGGCACTCGCAGACGATATGGACGCACTCGACGAAATACGTGACATTGCACTCGCAAGATCAGCAATATACCAGCAGTCGTTGCAAAACTATCACAGTCGCCGAATACGCCACAGAGCCTTCGCGGTGGGAGATTTGGTGCTACGGCTCAAGCAGAAAAAAGGACACAAGCTCGAACCACCCTGGGAAGGACCCTTCATAATACACGAAGTTATCCCAGGTGGCGCCTATCGACTGAAGAACCCGATGACTGGAGGCGTCTACTCCAACCCATGGAATGTTGCACACCTCCGCAAATTCTATCCCTAGTTTTACCTTTACTCATACAAATAAGGCTATACTAGCCATCTTATAGCCCGAAACACGTGACTTTTTAGTCATTTCAATAAAAATACATGGTTCCTCAACCATAGCTACTCGCAATCTCCATCCTTAAGTGCTCAAGAACAGGTACACACCCAAAAAAAATACACAGGGGCTACGCCTAAAAATAGCACAACAAGAGTAATATCATATACACAATGTTACACACAAGGTAGACGCCTTACAGAGGTTTTGAGAAATTATACATGATACATACATCCTATGATTACAGATGGCGACGAGTGTTTTCCTCGGCTAGCACCCGATCCACCTCTTCCGAGGTCAATCGAATTATCTCCTCTGCAGCAGGTCGAACAACACTATAATGAGGGGACATATTGACCTGACCATCAGGAAGCCTAGCCACGGAGCTGAAATTCACCTCTGGATGCCACAATCGGACGAAGGAGAGTGCCACTACTGCACCACAGATCATCTGATTACGAACACACTCGCGGACTTCTCTTTCTCGCCCGAAAGTTCTAAGGAGATAGCTCCAATCTTCTGGACCCCTTTCCAATGGGTAAAAAGTGGAGTTCACAGCAATCAAAATCTCGTGAAACGAACTCACGAGTATCTTGGCATGATTTACTCGATACTTCAAGGTAGCGAGCACAAAGCCTCGACTACGATCGGACCAAAAATTATTTGCATGGGGCTTTGAACTACCAGCTTCGTGAAGAATATGGTTCTCCACCCACTGTTTCTCGCTCCTGTCATCTGGCTGAACAACTGCAAAGAAACACACAGGATCAAAGGGTGATAGCAAATACAGAAAGCCAGGGGGCTGAGATACTTACAGAGCAAATCCCTAGCAACAACCGCCAACTCATCCATCACAAACTGCTCATGTTCAATCGCAAGTTTTTGCTTGGACTTAGCAACATCCGCTACCCCACGCAGAGCTTTTAGCTTGCGCTCACCATCCGCAACACGGCCACGAAGGCCCGCAAAGGTAGCAACAGCGGCAACAAGAGGATTCGCTTGGGCAGCAAGTCCACCTGAAGACTCCGCGGCAACTCCGGTTACCTGGAAGAATACAAAAAAAGTGGAGGAATAAGATGCCCCATTCGAGATATAACAACCACCTATTCGACATGCACTTGGGGGCTACTCCCATCGGGAGAAAACACATCAATCACATGAAGCATTTCAGAAGAACATTTCGATTAAACGATGAAAATACGGGAATACATCCCAAGGTTCATTACAATCGGAAGAACAAGCTACGAAGAGTATATACTAAGGAGCTGCAGTTGTGCTTCCACTCGCGGCAGTGCTCCCCCTACGACTAGCGCGGGCAATCAGCTCAGATAACTTCCGGGCAAGGACTCTAGCTGGATCGCCAAAACGACGAAGCGCTACCTTTTTTCCCGTAGAAGGATCATCGGGAAGATCCGAGTATGCCTCCTCCAAGCCCGTGACTCCGTGCGCCAGCGCAAACTGGATGGCAGTCTTCGCTCCAGACTCTGACTGAGAAACCGCGTAGGCGTCAAGGAGATTGCCCTCCAAGAAAATCTTCAAAAGATCACCTAGCGCAGGCGGAGACATAGCGTCGACCAGAAGACGAAGCTGCGTCAGCACTCGAATGGCATCACCGATCAGGGTGCAAATCCCCTCAGCATGCTTCCTGAGCTGGGCGCACGAATCGGTCAAAGCATCCACCCGTTGGACCCCAGGCAGCTCCAGCGAGACACCCAGAAGACCTGTAGGAAAAGATATTAAAATCCAAGGACCTACCAGATAATCGGAGGACAACAAGAGACCAAATGCAACTTACTCACAAAATGCTTGGCCAAAGGGCGAAGGAAGTCAACAAGGTCGGAATCCGCCTTGGAACCAGCCTCCTCCAGCTTCTTCAGAGCATCCCGAGCATCCGCAAGCTTTCCTGCAAAATCAGTCGACTGTTTACGAGAAGATTCAAGCTCCTCTCGAGCAGTCTCCAACTGAGCCTCCAGGGCGCCAACTCGAGTGACAGCGGTCACCTTTTCAGCCTTCAACGCGTCGATTTGAGCTGCACAAACAACAGGTTTGAAATTCAAAGGAATTTATGCGATTGGAGAGATGAGATAGAAAGAGTTGACGATCTTACCTCGGAGAAGATCGTTGTCTGAGACAAGTCGATCGCGATCCGCCCGAAGGGTCACGCATTCTGTCTCGGCCGAGATAACGCGACGGCCAACGGCAACAAGGGAGTCACGAAGAGACTGCAAGAGTATAAAGATGGAAAAGTCAAAAGGGAGAAGATTGAGCCTATACGCGATTGCAAACATTCGAGTATAGCCTTGGGGGCTACTCCCATCGGGAGCACTGCCGTGCACCCGATAAAACGAAGAAAAGAGAGAGCAGGTCTTTGAGCCTGTAGCCAATCATACATGATTAACTACAGCCTCGGGGGCTACTCCCATCGGGAGCACTGCCGTGCACCTGATAAAAAAATCTCAAACAGACAACATGCAATATGAAAAGGAAAACAACAATATTTACCTGGCTCTGAGCTATGGAGAGAGGGTCCGCCGAGCTACCCGACACTTCTTTCGGAATCGAAGCTCCAACAGCAAAGCTAGGAATCCTATATTCCGTAGCTACCGTTGCGGGAGCTGCACCCGGAGAATTATGCACAGTGCCTGTAGTCGCGGTCTCACCCGCAGCAGCAGCTCTCTGCCTCTTTTCGAGAGGGAGGGAAGAGACGAACCGCCGGGGGCTGATGGATTGAAGACTGTCATAATGAACAACAATTTGTCAGAAGAAGCAAAAGGAAACATTCGACTAGAACAAAAAAGAAAAGCAGAAACTTACTCGTCGTCGTCATCATCCAACATATCCGTGTTCCAGGCGGTATGGATCTTCGGCAAGGAAGAAGAAGGGGCGCGCGCACTTAACAGAGTCACGATGAGGGGCTCCTTTCCATGCGACTCCTTACCCAAGGAGTTATCCTTGGAGGTGGCTTCATCATTCTCCGATCGGCGGCGCTTGCGTATGCGGAGGTCGCTACCCGATTCTTCCGCGTCATCCGAGGAATCATGCTCGGAGCTCGAATCGGCTTCAGCAACGCTGGTGTCGGCTGGGGCATCCAGATTGCTTGCCAACAAGTCCGAGACCTCCTCTCCGGAGATTGGCGGGTAGCAATCGGCCACCGCTAAACTCTACAAAAAAGGGAAGACAGAAGAAGAAAGGACAGAAGAATTTCAGTCAGCAAAAAACTTTCGAGCTGGAAAGAGACAGAATACAAAGAAAAACTCGAACTTACTTCAGGTGGTGGAGGCCTTGATGCCTCAAAAGCTGCTACTGGGCAGTCGGGGAAGGTATCGCCCTCTTTCAAGCTGGTGATAGCCGCAATCTTCTTCTCGAATTCAGCATTCGAGAGTTCCTCTCGGCTCACGCGGCTAGGATCTTCGGCGCCCTGATACTCCCACATCGCGGATGGCCTCTCCTGAAGGGGCTGAATCCTGCATTTGAGGAACACGCTCGCCAAGTGCAGGACATTCAGCGCAACTCCCGCGGCTTGATCGCGAAGAGTGGCCACCTTAGCGAGTAGAGGGTGACAACCCGGACTTCTTCAACCGAAAGTTTGTGCGCCCAAGACTTCCGCCTCTTCAAAACAGCAAACGGGTGGAATTCGTGGACTCCACCCGCGTTGTTGTCGATGACGTAAAACCATTTTTTCCTCCATCCTTGGGCGGAGTCGATAAAGTGCATCATGAAGTAGCCGCTCTCCAAGTTCGCCTGGATCCCGAAGCCGCCGGTTCGCAACGGCTCCCCGAGCTCAGTCTCCACCAGCGATCTCTCGCGGAAGACGCACACCTTGAAGAGGGCCTTCCAAAGGCCCCAATGGGGGCAAATGCCCAGAAAGCACTCGCAAAGGAGAATGAAGCACGAGATGTGCTGCACTGCGTTTGGAGGCAAATCGTGGAGCTGTATGCCATAGACATACAACAGAGCCACGAGAAAAGGATGGAGGGGGAAGTAGAGCCCGCGCGAAACGTGATCCACGAAGATCACGCGTTCGTTCGCGCGGGGATTGGGTACCTCCTCTTTCTTGCCGAGGCGCACCCGCTTCTCAGCTTCGGAAGGCAGCAATCCTTCTTGCTGCATCCCCTTGATGCTCTTGACCATGGTGTTGGGCGAGCGCCAGTCGCCTGAACGCGGAGCAGGCGGCACGGGAGCTTCCTCCGCCGCCCTCGACAAAGAGACGGCGGCGCCGCGCTTCTTGCCTCCTGCCATGGGTGCTGGTGCGAGCTCGTGGAGAAGAAGTGCAGAGAACGAGGAAGACGAAGACTGAGGAAGATGAAGGCTGGGGAAATTTTCACCGTTTCACCTAAGGCCCATATTTATACACAGCGCCGCCCGATCCTGACCGTTTGTTGATCCACGTGGCATCCATCGCAACCGCCACGTGCAAAGGCGAAACGAAAGGGCGGCGGATGTTGTTTCGTGTCACGATCCTAACAGTGGATCGTGCGCATTTACTGCGCACGGTTCGCGTAAAAACCGGGAACGACGTCTCGTTTCCGGTCAAAAAGCTGACAAGGTGGGCCAACTCCTATGCTATCGCCCCGTCACGTCCAATCGGGAGGATAAAGTGCACCGTGACGTCATGGCGCGCATCATCAAACTGGAGATTCATTCGAATAAAAGACCCAACACGCGAAATAAACTTCGTATGGGCAGATCAAGACGCGGAGGCTCATTCGCGAAAGCTCCAAACGCGAAATAACTTCGTATGGATAAATTATGGTGTGAAAATTCACTCACAAAAAACAAGGCCCTAGACACGAAAACTCTTTCGTATGAGCGTGAAGATTCCAGACACAAAAATCCTTTCGTACGGACAAAATAGCTTGGTTTTCTCACTCGAGAAATCACAGACTTAAAAACATCGCGGGTGCACAGAACCAACCACTCCATCACACAATGTCTACACATCACAAACCTGGATTGTTCAGCCGACTAGGCACATCCGGATGCCATATTTTCTTGAATATGTGTGACGCCCGGGATCGGGCACTATGCAGATTTCAGCATTTCCGCCAAAATCCACATAATAACCGATTCCAGGTTGCCACTTGTGATAACATTACAACAGTTCACGAATAATCCACAACAACAACAGAGGAGGTATATACAAGACGACTCAAACGAGTCAAGGATACAACTGATACAATACAAAGATCCAAATAACAGTGGAAGAAACAACATAGCGTCCGACTACGGACAAGATACAAATTGGACTAAGAGTCCTGAAGATAACCGATGGCGTCCAATCCCTGCCCAGGCCAAGCCGGAGGGATTCCCAAGCTAACATCGTCAGACTTCAAACCTGTTGACTGCAATGTGGAATATGCAGCCACGAAATGGATTCGTGGGTCAGTACTATTAAGTACTGGCAAGTGGATAAACCATACTCACAAGATACCAGCGTAACCAATCATCACAAGATACAAATACTTTGGGTAGAACGGAAGGAAGGGATTATTGCAAAGAAGCGGCAGCGGGCTGCACTAACTAACTAGAGAGACTCGCTACAACATCCGGCTAAAAGAGAGGGATAAGATAGCGCGACAAAACCAACTATAACTACTCACCAAACAATACCCATCCAATGTTACCCCCTACCAAGGAAGCAACCCAAGGAAACTCACACGGTTGATTAAGGTGACATTCATTTTTATGGTGGAGGTAATCTATATTACTAGTCAAGTTATCATCGTTAAGTGTAAGTTGTCTGAGTACTTGTTAGCCAGCACTTTCACCAAGTCATCCATAACCGCGGACAACACGGCTTCTCGAGAAGATTAACCCTGCAGGGATGCACCAATTTGGCCGTACACGTAAGAATGACCCGCCAGATGGAAATGCACTTCCACCAAGCGAGGCACTCAACACAACCCAACTCTTCTTCGCATCAAGCCCAAAGAACCCCGTGCAATTGAGCGCACGGCTAATCAAGCCCCACGAAGAAAAGGGGACCCTCGTAGCACTCTAAGAACGTGTCTCCCTAAATGCCGACTACAAAAGTTCCACCCTGGCGCCAAGGGTTCGCACCTGCATATGCATGCGGCAAATGGAAAACCCGAACTAAATGAGGCGATTTGGACGAGATGCGAATCGAATCAAAGTTGCGCTCGGGGCGCCCATACTCGCTTCCCACATGCGGTTAGTGCGCTCATCATGGATCGGAGGACAAGACCCTTTTCCTAATTAAGGTCGACACTAGCAGGCCTCAAAACCACGCCGGGCCTCCTGCCGGTGCCTTATCATCAAATTATTATTACCCCAAAACATTAACATGTTGTTGATTAAGTTGAAACCCAACTATCAAACTAAACAGGTGATAGAACAAAGGACAACAGGACTAGAGCGCAAACAAACCTAAGCATGCTAGTACGACACAGGCCAACAACCAACAGGGTTATAGGTGTGGAGGTAAGGCAATATCGTGGCAGCAGGGTAAACATGTGATGGGATCGGAACACAAGCATCGAAAATACTAGGCTAGCATAAAGACAACGGAAAGAATCGGTAACAAGTGAGGAAAGGCAACATAGGTAGCAAGTGAGTATACTTGCCTAAGATCCAGCAAGTAGAGGTACATCCGCAGAACTTGTCGTTGCTCACATCATCTCAACGTCCTATCCGCGAAGAAGCAACGAACTAGAACAAACACCAGATGCAACAATTACTACTACGGCAAAAGATCCAGCATGATCAAGATATGGATGCATGACAATTAATTGATGCATCAAAGTAAACCAGTTGACATGGTAAACATATTTAAATGGGCCCATATGCAATTTGGATTGCATATGGAAAAGCCCATGAATTAATGTTGAATTAAATGATCTACAAATAATCATCATGTGAAAGTTGATTAGAATTATGCATGGATGATGAAAACAATAAGAAAACAACAATAGCTTCAGTTTGATATGTTGTTTACCAAGTTTGGAATTTTATTTATTAAGTTATGAACTTTGGCATTTTAAATGATTTAAACAAACATTTGTTGTTTTCACCAATTTTAAATGTTCAAAACAGATAACAAAATTTATATTTTGAAAGAACACAAAATTTTAGATGGAATACATATTTCATTTGTTGAATTTGGATTTTAGATGAGCAAGTTATTAAATTGACAATTTTAAATGCATTAATTAAGAAATAGTTGTTTTCAGCAATTTAATTTATTCAAAATAGAAAAAAATTTGATATTTGCAAAGTTCATGAAAAATGGGATGGAAAACATATTTTACATGTTGGAATTGGATTTGAATTGCCCAAGTTATGAATTTTGCAATTTAAAAGGTGTAATTAAAGTATTGAATTATTGCACCAATTTTAATTGGGCAAAACAGTAAACAAAGTGCATAATTGAAAAGTACAGAAAATTTTGAATGGAATACATATTTTATTTGCCCAAAATGGATTTGAATTGACAAAGATATTGAATTTGCAAGTTTTTAGGGTTAAAAGACATTTTCTGAAAAAGAAAAGAAAAAGAAAGCAGCTGCAGGAATTTTTCCACCGTGGGGAATAGTCCCCACGCTGGCTGACAGATGGGGCCAGTGCCTGGGTGGCGCTGACGAGGCGTGTGTGCAAGGTGAGATGGCGTGGGGGGTCGCTGACGGGTGGGTCTTGCCCCTGCGCGCGGAAAAAGGAAGAAAAGGGTGGAGGCAGTGCCTCAAGGGAGATTCGAACCCGGGATCTGCGGGCGCGCACGGAGGGCTCGGTCCACTGGGCTATGAGCCTGTTTGTGTTTGGACAGGGAACTCGGACGAGGTGAACTTTGCGACGCGGATGAATCTGACGAAACTGAAGATTGGCTCTTCACGCTACAGACTGACGACGGACGGAAGCGAACATCGGGGACAACCCGCACAACGGCGAGGCCACAGAGCAAGGGGAGGGTAAGGGGGTGTCCGTGGGGATGGGTGCTCACCCTGGGTGGCTCGGTGGAGGTGTACACACTCGGAGGCGGCCGTGGACGACGAGGACGACGACGACCAGGCGCTCCCGCGGGCGGCCGACGGCGAGGAAGACGAGCTCGCCGGCTTCACGGTGGTGGTCCTCGGGGCCGATCTTGGAGGCGAGGAGGTAGAGGGAGAGGTCCTGGTTCCATTCCGGGGCTCTCGAGGGCTCGGCGGCGAACGGAGTAGCGGCGGTGACGAGCTCAAGTTACGGCCATGGCTCGGTTTTGCACCGGTTCAGAAAAATTCAGAGAGGAATTGGGGGACAGAGGAGGAAGAGGAAGGCGGCGGCGATGGAGGGATATGGAGGGGAGGAGGGTTAGGGTTTCGTGGAGGGGGTAGATAAGGAGGGGGAGCAGGTGGGTGGAGGGGTCCATGGAGGTGGACAGCGACAGGGAGCAGCACGCTCTCCTCGTGTCTGTTCGTCCGTACGGGGAAGAAAGGAGAGGCCGAGCAGGCCAGGCCGGTTGGTGGGCTGGGGTGGAGAGGAGATGGGCTGGGCTGCTCTTCTCTCCCTCTTGTAACATTTTTTTTCTGTTTTCCATTTTGTTTGTAGAAAAGAAAAAGAATAGAGAGGAGAGCAATTTTGAGGGTTTTTATTTATGAAATAATTTTGTTGGATTAAACAGCAATAAAGCCCAAGTGTATGAAACTTTGTTTTTCAAAATTTCAAATTACACCATGTATTTTGAATTTTGGAAATTTGAATTTAAATTAGGGTTTCATACAAAAGGAATTTTAAAACCAAACATATTTAATATTTTCAAATCAATTATAAGTTACAATTTGAAATGATTTGTTTGCATTTTAAATTGGTTTGAAAACAAAGGTGCAATGCATATGATGCCTGATGCAACGCAAAAAGAAAAACAACCAAATCTAATTGGGGGAAATCCCCCGGGTGTTACAGACGACACCACTAACAAGGGATTGCGCCCTCGCAATCCACCCACTAACCCGGGAGGGGAAAGAAGTTCGACTATCGATTCTTCATGCTTCCAGTTGATCTCCTCGACACCACTAGCAAGGCTTCTCGACACCACTAACAAGAGATTCTTGCTCGGATTGATGACGATCTTCTCCCACCAGGAATCTTCCGATGATCGAACCTATTAGGTTAACGGCTCAGAAAACGTCCACCCACGTAGGATCCTAAAACTTTGAAAGATTGAGAGGGAGAGAGACTCCAAAACAAATAAGATGAGAGGAGAAATATAATAGAGATAAGGAGAAAACAAAAATCCTATTGAGATGTTTCCAAAACAGGTTTTGCACAAATAGTTTTTGACACTCTAGAAACAACGACCGTTAGCGAGGTTATCCTACAGGCTTTGCGGACCCGTTGCTTCGATAACCATTCGTATCGAAACAACTTTGGGAATCGAAAACCATGCTCTGATACCATTTGTGACGCCCGGGATCGGGCACTATGCAGATTTCAGCATTTCCGCCAAAATCCACATAATAACCGATTCCAGGTTGCCACTTGTGATAACATTACAACAGTTCACGAATAATCCACAACAACAACAGAGGAGGTATATACAAGACGACTCAAACGAGTCAAGGATACAACTGATACAATACAAAGATCCAAATAACAGCGGAAGAAACAACATAGCGTCCGACTACGAACAAGATACAAATTGGACTAAGAGTCCTGAAGATAACCGATGGCGTCCAATCCCTGCCAAGGCCAAGCCGGAGGAATTCCCAAGCTAACATCGTTAGACTTCAAACCTGTTGACTGCAATGTGGAATATGCAGCCACGAAATGGATTCGTGGGTCAGTACTATTAAGTACTGGCAAGTGGATAAACCATACTCACAAGATACCAGCGTAACCAATCATCACAAGATACAAATACTTTGGGTAGAACGGAAGGAAGGGATTATTGCAAAGAAGCGGCAGCGGGCTGCACTAACTAACTAGAGAGACTCGCTACAACATCCGGCTAAAAGAGAGGGATAAGATAGCGCGACAAAACCAACTATAACTACTCACCAAACAATACCCATCCAATGTTACCCCCTACTAAGGAAGCAACCCAAGGAAACTCACACGGTTGATTAAGGTGACATTCATTTTTATGGTGGAGGTAATCTATATTACTAGTCAAGTTATCATCGTTAAGTGTAAGTTGTCTGAGTACTTGTTAGCCAGCACTTTCACCAAGTCATCCATAACCGCGGACAACACGGCTTCTCGAGAAGATTAACCCTGCAGGGATGCACCAATTTGGCCGTACACGTAAGAATGACCCGCCAGATGGAAATGCACTTCCACCAAGCGAGGCACTCAACACAACCCAACTCTTCTTCGCATCAAGCCCAAAGAACCCCGTGCAATTGAGCGCACGGCTAATCAAGCCCCACGAAGAAAAGGGGACCCTCATAGCACTCTAAGAACGTGTCTCCCTAAATGCCGACTACAAAAGTTCCACCCTGGCGCCAAGGGTTCGCACCTGCATATGCATGCGGCAAATGGAAAACCCGAACTAAATGAGGCGATTTGGACGAGATGCGAATCGAATCAAAGTTGCGGGGGGCGCCCATACTCGCTTCCCACATGCGGTTAGTGCGCTCATCATGGATCGGAGGACAAGACCCTTTTCCTAATTAAGGTCGACACTAGCAGACCTCAAAACCACGCTGGGCCTCCTGCCGGTGCCTTATCATCAAATTATTATTACCCCAAAACATTAACATGTTGTTGATTAAGTTGAAACCCAACTATCAAACTAAACAGGTGATAGAACAAAGGACAACAGGACTAGAGCGCAAACAAACCTAAGCATGCTAGTACGACACAGGCCAACAACCAACAGGGTTATAGGTGTGGAGGTAAGGCAATATCGTGGCAGCAGGGTAAACATGTGATGGGATCGGAACACAAGCATCGAAAATACTAGGCTATCATAAAGACAACAGAAAGAATCGGTAACAAGTGAGGAAAGGCAACATAGGTAGCAAGTGAGTATACTTGCCTGAGATCCAGCAAGTAGAGGTACATCCGCAGAACTTGTCGTTGCTCACATCATCTCAACGTCCTATCCGCGAAGAAGCAACGAACTAGAACAAACACCGGATGGAACAATTACTACTACGACAAAAGATCCAGCATGATCAAGATATGGATGCATGACAATTAATTGATGCATCAAAGTAAACCAGTTGACATGGTAAACATATTTAAATGGGCCCATATGCAATTTGGATTGCATATGGAAAAGCCCATGAATTAATGTTGAATTAAATGATCTACAAATAATCATCATGTGAAAGTTGATTAGAATGATGCATGGATGATGAAAACAATAAGAAAACAACAATAGCTTCAGTTTGATATGTTGTTTACCAAGTTTGGAATTTTATTTATTAAGTTATGAACTTTGGCATTTTAAATGATTTAAACAAACATTTGTTGTTTTCACCAATTTTAAATGTTCAAAACAGATAACAAAATTTATATTTGGAAAGAACACAAAATTTTAGATGGAATACATATTTCATTTGTTGAATTTGGATTTTAGATGAGCAAGTTATTAAATTGACAATTTTAAATGCATTAATTAAGAAATAGTTGTTTTCAGCAATTTAATTTATTCAAAATAGAAAACAAAGTTGATATTTGCAAAGTTCATGAAAAATGGGATGGAAAACCTATTTTACATGTTGGAATTGGATTTGAATTGCCCAAGTTATGAATTTTGCAATTTAAAAGGTGTAATTAAAGTATTGAATTATTGCACCAATTTTAATTGGGCAAAACAGTAAACAAAGTGCATAATTGAAAAGTACAGGAAATTTTGAATGTAATACATATTTTATTTGCCCAAAATGGATTTGAATTGACAAAGATATTGAATTTGCAAGTTTTTAGGGTTAAAAGACATTTTCTGAAAAAGAAAAGAAAAAGAAAGCAGCTGCAGGAATTTTTCCACCGTGGGGAATAGTCCCCACGCTGGCTGACAGATGGGGCCAGTGCCTAGGTGGCGCTGACGAGGCGTGTGTTCAAGGTGAGATGGCGTGGGGGGTCGCTGACGGGTGGGTCCTGCCCCTGCGCGCGGAAAAAGGAAGAAAAGGGTGGAGGCAGTGCCTCAAGGGAGATTCGAACCCGGGATCTGCGGGCGCGCACGGAGGGCTCGGTCCACTGGGCTATGAGCCTGTTTGTGTTTGGACAGGGAACTCAGAAGAGGTGAACTGTGCGATGCGGATGAATCTGACGAAACTGAAGATTGGCTCTTCAGGCTACAGACTGACGACGGACGGAAGCGAACATCGGGGACAACCCGCACAACGGCGAGGCCACAGAGCAAGGGAAGGGTAAGGGGGGTGTCCGTGGGGATGGGTGCTCACCCTGGGTGGCTCGGTGGAGGTGTACACACTCGGAGGCGGCCGTGGACGACGAGGACGACGACGACCGGGCGCTCCCGCGGGCGGCCGACGTCGAGGAAGACGAGCTCGCCGGCTTCGCGGTGGTGGTCCTCGGGGCCGATCTTGGAGGCGAGGAGGTAGAGGGAGAGGTCCTGGTTCCATTCCGGGGCTCTCGAGGGCTCGGCGGCGAACGGAGTAGCGGCGGTGACGAGCTCAAGTTACGGCCATGGCTCGGTTTTGCACCGGTTCAGAAAAATTCAGAGAGGAATTGGGGGACAGAGGAGGAAGAGGAAGGCGGCGGCGATGGAGGGATATGGAGGGGAGGAGGGTTAGGGTTTCGTGGAGGGGGTAGATAAGGAGGGGGAGCAGGTGGGTGGAGGGGTCCATGGAGGTGGACAGCGACAGGGAGCAGCACGCTCTCCTCGTGTCTGTTCGTCCGTACGGGGAAGAAAGGAGAGGCCGAGCAGGCCAGGCCGGTTGGTGGGCTGGGGTGGAGAGGAGATGGGCTGGGCTGCTCTTCTCTCCCTCTTGTAACATTTTTTTTCTGTTTTCCATTTTGTTTGTAGAAAAGAAAAAGAATAGAGAGGAGAGCAATTTTGAGGGTTTTTATTTATGAAATAATTTTGTTGGATTAAACAGCAATAAAGCCCAAGTGTATGAAACTTTGTTTTTCAAAATTTCAAATTACACCATGTATTTTGAATTTTGGAAATTTGAATTTAAATTAGGGTTTCATACAAAAGGAATTTTAAAACCAAACATATTTAATATTTTCAAATCAATTATAAGTTACAATTTGAAATGATTTGTTTGCATTTTAAATTGGTTTGAAAACAAAGGTGCAATGCATATGATGCCTGATGCAATGCAAAAAGAAAAACAACCAAATCTAATTGGGGGAAATCCCCCGGGTGTTACAATATGAAGGTAAGACCCAAAAGATCCTTCTTGAGGGCCTGGAATCGCACTCAAGCTGCGTCCTCCGGTAAAAATCCGTGTCAACAACACGAAGAAAAATCCTAGCGGACGTGCCGGGTACCCCTATAGGTTAAGTTCGACTCGGTAAGACCTCCACGACCCAGTCGCAATGATCACCTCATCGGGTTCGAGTCGGAGGTCTCGAATCTGTGTACGCCAGAACTGTTTTTGCCCTAGTTGCAATTAATTGGCCCTGATCTTTCGGGAGAGCCAAGCTGCTGCGCCATATCCTTCTGCAAAAATAGCCTCAAACGCGGGCACTTTCACCACTCAATACTCGAGTATAAAACTTATCATACATGGTATACACCCTCCGAATGGAAGAACGACTATAATAGTCATCCGAAGGAAGTAAGATCTGAGCGTCTACCCGACTGGAAAAGTCCCAATCGAGCAAACGCTCGGGGGCTAGTGACGAAGGGATGAACCTTGGACCCGGCGAATAAGGATACCTGGTCCTAGGCACAAGACTGAGGCCCAATAAGAGAAGCTGTGGACTACTCTAGAAGGCCCAGTTGAAGCCCACCCGCGATGCCTTGCGGGATAAGATAGGAAACTTGTAACCGACTTAGGTTTAGAGTTCGAGTCCTCCCCGGGTACGGTTTGGGACCTGGTTATCTATATAAGGCCAAGAGAGCCACCGGGGGAGGACCAAGCAAGACCACACCATCAAACCTTGAGCTCGAGATCGTACTATCGACTTGAGCAATCCCCCATTGTAACCGATCTATTCGATAATACAGATCGACAGAGGCAAGAGTAAGAGTTTTACCTCTACGAGGGCCCCGAACCTGGGTAAATCGTGTCTCCTGTCTAGCCGACGATCGCCACCAGCGCCCACAGGTTCTCCTATTCAAAACCCTATGGGTTCACCCGAGGGACTTGTTGAGATGCAGATTCGACACTTAGGCATGATTTACATGAGCACACAACAAACATGTGATTTAACAAAGTGATGTGCGGTAATTACACAACTTTGGATACACGTCATCTCTGAAATGCTTGTCAAAACTTAGTACTGTTTGTATGTATTATAGACAAAACCACCAATTATGAAATTTCACTCTAAGTCATACCAAATGATCTTAATTGGTAAAAGGACTTGTTTTCTTTTATGACACCATGCCATTTTTCATAATTGGAACTCTTAGCCATTTTTGGTTGACCTTTTACTTGGGTGCGTGTAAGACAGGATTGCTGTTTTTTTGTACTTGATTAAATGGAAACATGTGTGGTTTTGGAATTTTGTTGGTTTGTTTTCCACACAGGTTTCAAGTATGGCTATTATGTCCTGTTGGTTTTATGACATGTAATCAGTTGCATGATTATATATAGATGAATTTTTGTTATTATACATTTGTCTTATGGATGAGAATGATCTGGAAAACAAGGTGTTAATCTTGTTACCATTAACCTCCACATATCACAATCATGTGGATGTTAGGGCTTGTTATTATTTCATACTTGATAATTGTTTCCCTTAAAGAGATTATCATGTATTCCTTATCTTTGATGAGCTTGACAAGAAATAGAGATCATTAGTTCTCTAATATTTTTTAATGTTTCACTGAATAATTTCTTATGCTCCCTTACTGAGGCAGTGTTGCTCCTTGTTGACTTCTGTTGCTTGATGTTCTCGTATCTGGTTGCCACTTGGCTTCAGATGTTGCCTTGTTCAATAGCAAGTAAAATCAGCTCTTGGATTCCACCTTTATTGTCTCACCCTTGTGGTGAATACGACCAATTACACCAAGCAAGATTTTACTTAAATGGTTATAAAAGAATGTAGATTTATTTTATGACATCAAGTTGCCATATGCATGTAAGAAGAATTTGTTAACAAGATAGCTAGTCTTGTCTCCAAATTACTACTCATATACAATAGGCTGATATGTACCAGGTTATTCAACCTTCTGTTTGTTTGTGTATGACACTCAATTGTTGGAGTATACAAAAGTGATCTGTTAACAAGGTAGCTAGTCTTGTTACCAAACTACTTCTATATAACCCTAACATTGGAATATCACACTATTTCAAGAGGAGTTAATAAGATCAGATCAGGATATAAGAGTTTCCAAATACTCTTATAGTAGATTGAAGTAGCACTTCTAGAATACTCTAAATAATCTTCTTGAAGATTTTTCTGTGGTAGTTCCTTCTGTCTTGTGGTTGATTCTCTTGCAGAATGACTTAGAGAAGATTGGGAAACAAGATACAATGGTCTAGCCAGAATAACAAGATCTAGATTAAGAGTTAGTTCATGCTTTTATTATCCTTCCATACATTTCTTGTTAGGTTTCCCATAAGACATGTACTTGTCTCATACATGATTGGTTTTACTTATCTTTCAATTCAATTCTTCTAATAGAGGTTATAACTTGTTGTTATCCATTAGTTGTATCCAGAGATACTTTAGTTGTTGAATATTGATGTGAATAGAAATGTGGAGTGTTTGTGGAATGAGGACTTAAGATAATAAGTTGATCAAATGGTTCATTGATGTGTTGAGGGTTCAAGTGCTCACTTGTAGCAACAGATAATTTCATTAAACAAAGTATGTAATGTAAGCAATGATTATGCACGCGGGCACTCTCACCGTTGTTTTCTCCCTAATGGCAACAACACATCCTCCCCCTTCACATGTCTGTCACTCGAGCAAGGAAACAAGGAGGCATGAACCCACTATCGAGCATAAATACTCCCTCTTGGAGTCACTAGCAACTACTTGGCCAAAATAACCACTAGCAACGGAGAGCATGCAAGATCAGAAATAACATATGCAATAAAGGCTATAATCAACTTGGCATAAGGTCAATATTCATCGGATCCCAGCAAACACAGCATATATAATTACATAAGATCAATCTCGATCATGATAGGCAGCTCACGAGATCTAAACATGGAGGCATATGAGGAGAAGACAACCATCTAGATACAGCTACGAACCCGTTGTCCAAGGATGAACAACTCACGCATCACTCCAGAGGCAGGCATGGTGATGAAGAGGACTCCGGTGATGATCTCCTCTCTGGCAGGGTGCCGGAAACAGCTTCAGAACCCCCCTGATCTGGGGTTGACGGTGACGGCGGTTGCGGAATTTTTTCGGGGATTTTGATCAGGTGCTTAGGGTTTTCCATCCGGGGGTCTTAAATGGGCGAAAGGGCAAAGGCGGTGGAGGCCAGGGGGCACACCCATAGCTGGCGCGGCCAGGGGGCCGCGCCACCCTATGGTGTGGCCCCCCTGCTGCCCCTCTTCGGTCTTGTGGATGCTTCCGGGGAAAATAGGACTTCCGAGCTTTGAATTTTCCAATTCCGAGAATATTTCCAGAACAACTTTTTTGAAATTAAAAAACAGCAAAAAACAGGGAACTGGCTCTGTGGCATCTTGTCAATAGGTTAGTCCGGAAAATCGATAAAAATGACATAAAGAAGGGAGAAAACATGTAGCAATTGGCATAATATCATCATGGAGGATGAGAAATTGGGGATACGTTTATGAAGTATCAAGCATCCCCAAGCTTAGTTCCTACTCATCCTCGAGTAGGTAAACGATAAAACAATAATTTCTAAGGTGACATGCTCCTAACATAAACTTGATCAATCTAATGTAAAAGAATATGCACGCTGAGATCATAAGACTTTAAACACATGCATGATAAATAAAACTTTAATAATAAAGCATAACAATTACTTTGCATCACGAAGAGTGACTCAAATAAAGGATCATAAATAATAATGCAAAGAAAGGTAAACGTTTGTTTCAGGTATAGAGAAAGCATGGCAAAGTGATATTTCGATAGTCCTTAAGAGTGGGGCAAAACATAAATGACAGGACACCTTCAAAGTTCAAGAGGAAGACTAGAACAAATAATTTAAGAACAAATGATATCACATCATGAAGTAATTATTGATGCTTATGGGACAAATGCACATAGAACTCAGAATGGCAAAAATGCTCTCTCAACTGTGCATAAAGTTAGAAGATGGAGACTCAACATAAAAGTAAAAGAAAGGCCCTTCGCAGAGGGAAGCAGGGATCACTCATGTGCTAGAGCTTTTATTTTATTAAACAGAGGTATTAAAAGTTTGACATTTGTGGAGGAATGTCTATATTTTGGGAGATGTATGCTAATGTCAACGAATAGTAAACTGAAAATACAGTACGTCACAAGTCAAATGGATTCACAAGAGCGGCTCCCATGGTGAAGGACGCAACTGGTGTAGAAGGTCATCCGTCTTTCCCTTTTGTTTACACAATTATGCTTTGACTGATAAATGAGGGGCAAAAATAGTGAAGAGAATTTGTATGCATTAATTTGGGGCTGGGTACCCCGCTGCCAGCTCTTCTATCATTTGGATAAGCGTATGAAGCCACTAGTCCAGGGTGTGAAATCCAATCAACAAATGAGATAAAGATTCTCTATTTACGTCCTCATGAGCAAAAACAGGAACATAAAGCATGAGTAATTTTGAAGGTTTTAAAGGTAACACATGAGTAATTTACTTTGGAATGGAAGTTAAATACCACATGTAGGTAGGTATGGTGTACACAATGGGAAAAACTTTGGTTTAAGGGAGTTTGGATGCACGAGTAGAGCTCATACTCCGTACAGGTGGAGGCTAACAAAAGACTGGGAGCGACAAATCAAGAGAGCAAAAGAGCCATAATCATGCATAGCGACATAAGCATCATTAATTAAAACATAAGCAGTATCACAAGTTCAAAAACTAAGTGTTCATGGAGGCTATTCGTGACTGGTTTGTAGTCATAAACATGGTATGAGCATGCGCCAAGTCAACCAAATAAAACATTCAAAAGAGAATACCATATATTGATGCTTTACTATGACAAGAACAACTCATGAATCTTTCAATACATATTAAACACTCTTAGCTATTTGAGGCCAATCATGCTACTCAATAACCACAAGGATTTAAAACTAAAATAACATTTAGCATGGCATGAAAAATTCCTAGCCACAGTCTATACAAGCTTCTACTAGTACTGTTATAAATTCTACTTCAAGCAGCAGTTTTTGTTTCTCCCAACAAGAACCATACAAATCATGCTTTTAAAAAAATAATCTTTATTATACAGCAAGAAAACATGAGAGTACTCAAATACTACTACTAAAACTAACATCTCTAATAAGAGATGGATGCAAAACAGGAGCTGAATAAATGCAACAGCCAAACAGAGACTAAGAATACAACGTATTCTCATGAAAAAGGGGAGCGTGCCACTCTCCAATAAAAGAATGCTGGGGTCCAACCAAGCTTATTATGAAAGTAAAAACAAACTGAAAGCAAAAGCAAAAGCAAACTGAAAACAAAAATAAAATACGCTCCAAGTAAAGCACATAAGATGTGACTGAATAAAAATATAGTTTCACCAGAAGTGACCTTATAATTTGTTGATGAAGAAGGGGATGCCTTGGGCATCCCCAAGCTTAGACGCTTGAGTATTCTTGGAATTTTCTTGGATGTACCACCGGGGCATCCCCAAGTTTAGACTTTTCACTCTTCTTGATCACATCATATCATGCTCTTCTCTTGACCCTTGTAAACTTCCTTGACATCAAAATTCTCACAATCTTCATTAGCAACGTTAGTGTAATTGAAATAATAAATACACATGGTTCAGTTTCAACACAAGTCTAACACTCAAAAATACATTAGCTACTTTCACAACTTCTTTCAAAACTCTTTTTCTCAAAAGAACACCAAAAGAAAGAGATTAAGATGCAAGTGCGATAAATGGCAGAAATCTGTCAAAAACAGAACAGCAGGTAAAGATCGATTTTTTCAGAAATCTTCTGTTGCTCAAATCAAAAAGTGGTCTTCTAATAAAAGTTGAGTATATAACTCAGGATTAAGCAAAAAAAGCTCAGGTTATTTTGAATTTTCTGTGATTTTTAACGGAATTAACAGTGGACAGCAGAAATCTGTTTCCTGCGCAGAAATCCGAAATATAGGCTCAACTTTCCACTAGTGGCCTTACTTGGCTCAACAAAAACTCAAAAGAAAAGATACAGAAATGTTGCTAAGGAAATAGACAACACCCAGGTGCAAAGCACACCAAATAAAACAAAGTAAAACTAAAAGAAAACAGAGAAATAAAACGGGTTGTCTCCCGGTAGCACTTTTCTTTAACGCCTTTCAGCTAGGCATAGAAAAATCAACCCAAGTATTTTCAAGTAAAGAAGCATCGACATCATATTTTGCTCTAATAATAGAGTCAAAGGTAGCTTCGTCTTCTTTCTAGGTAAGTGTTCCAACCCTTTCTTGAGGGGAAGTTGATATTTAATACTCCCCTCTTTCATGTCAATAATAGCACCAATAGTTCTAAGAAAATGTCTTCCCAAAAAAATAGGACAAGAAGCATTGCATTCAATGTTCATACCAAAAAAATTAACAGGGGAAAGGTTATTATTAACCATAATAAGAACATCATCAATTCTACCAAGAGGTTTCTTCTTAGCATTATCAGCAAGATGAACATCCAAATAACAGAGTTCCAACGGTGGTAAATCAAGCATATCATAAAGCTTTTGAGGCATAACAGAGATACTAGCACCAAGATCACACAAAGCATTGCAATAAAAATCATTTACTTTTATATTAATGATAGTTCCCCCATCTACTTTTCTAGGGATAGATGTCTCAAGTTTCAACTTTTCTTCCCTAACTTTCATGAGAGCATTGGTAATATGTTTAGTAGAGGCCATATTCATGGCACTAGCATTGGGACTTATAGCAAGCTTTTGTAGAAACATAATAACTTTAGATATATTTCAATCATCAAAATCAATATTATTATCATCAAAAGTAATGGAACCATTATCTCCCACATCTCTAAAAAATTCAGCACATCTATCAGAAGCAGTTTCAGTAGTTGAGGCAATTTAGCACGTTTCACCAACGGAGTAGGGACTTTATTAACACCAACTACTTTACTATTGATAGTAGGAGGTTTACTAGCACTATGAGCTTAAGTTTTACTAGTGGTTATGATAGTACAACCTCTAGCAATATTATTCTTTTTAGCCAATTCATCCTCTCTTTCCCATCTAGCACGTAATTCAGCCATCAATCTAACATTATTGTCTATTTGAACTTGGATGACATTCAAAGTTTTAGTTTGTTTAACATCTTGTGGCAAAACCTTCAGTTTTAGAAAATCAACATCAATAGCAAGGTTATCTACTTTAGAGGCAAGAACATCTATTTTACCAAGCTTTTCCTCAACAGATTTATTAAAAGTTGTTTGTGTGCTAATAAATTCTGTAAGCATGTTTTCAAGATCAGAGGCAGAGCTTTTATTATTATTGTAGGAGTTGCCATAAGAATTACCATAACTATTATTAGGAGGGTAGGGCTTATAATTGTTTCCACCAAAATTATTTCTATAATCATTGTTGTTAAAATTATTATTTCTAATAAAGTTTACATCAACATGCTCTTATTGAGCAACCAAAGAGGCTAAAGGAACATTATTTGGATCAACATGAGCTTTACCATTAACAAGCATAGACATAATAGCATCAAGCCTTTCACTCAAAGAGGAGGTTTTCTCAACATAATTTACCTTCTTACCTTGTGGAGCTCTCTCAGTGTGCCACTCTGAATAATTTATCATCAAGAAGCTTTGTTGCATTGCCCAAAGTGATGGACATAAAGGTACCTCCAACAGCTGAATCCAATAGGTTCCTTGAGGAAAAATGCAGTCTTGCATAAAAGGTTTGTATAATCATCCAAGTAGTCAGTCCATGAGTGGGACAATTCTTCACCATAGTTTTCATTCTTTCCCAAGCTTTAGCAACATGTTCATTATCAAATTACTTAAAATTCATTATGTCACTTCTTAGGGATATAATCTTAGCAGGAGGATAATATTTTCCAATGAAAGCATCTTTACACTTATTCCATGAATCAATACTATTTCTAGGCAAAGATAACAACCATTCTTTAGTTCTTCCTCTCAAAGAGAAAGGAAATAATTTCAGTTTAATAATATCTCCATCCACATCTTTATATTTTGCATCTCACATAGTTCAACAAATTATTAAGGTGGGCAGCAGCATCATTAGTACTAATACCAGAAAATTGTTCTTTCATCACAAGATTTAATAAAACAGGTTTAATCTCATAGAAAGCAGCAGGTGGAGCAATAGGTGTGCAAATAAAATCATTGTTGTTTGTGCTAGTGAAGTCACACAACTTGGTCTTCTCAGAGGAACTCATTTTAGCAAAATAAAAGCAAGCAAATAAATAACAACTACGAAGTAAACTATTTTTTTTTGTGTTTTTGATATAGAGAAATAAAAACAAGACAAAAATAAAAACAAGACAATAAACAAAATAAAGAGGTTGAGAGTGAGAGACTCCCCTTGCCAGAAGAGTTCCTTATCCCCGGCAATGGTGCCAGAAAAGTCCTTGTTGCTGGCAAAGGTGAATCCTTTCTCTGCATTGTTGGGAACCCGAAGAGGAAGGTGTGATGAGCACAGCGATAGGAGTTTTCTCCTTAGTTAAGAACCAGGGTTATCAATCCAGTAAGAGAAAGAGAATCTTCGGAAGGTTTATGCCACTGATGGTGGTGCTGGCGCTTCACCGGTGTCACCAACAATGTGGAACCTCCACACAACACAACCAAAATACTTTGCCCCAACGGTACAGTGAGGTTGTCAATCTCACCGGTCTTGCTGAAAACAAAGATTAGACGTATAGTGTGGAAAACAGTGTATGCTTGCAGTAAGTAAAGAAAGCAGGAAATTGTTGTGGTTTGTTTAACAGTGTGGAAAAATGGACCGGGGTTCATAGTTTCACTAGTGGTGTCTCTGTATAAAAGATAGCATGCTGGGTGAACAAATTACAACTGGGCAATTGACAAATAGAGGTTGCACTGTAGTGCACAATATGACATGAAGATTACTATGCTATTTAGTGCGGGGATTACAACAAGATACATAGACCGACATCCATCACATCTATAACTAATAATCCACCCTCAGGTTATCATCCGAACCCCCTTAGGTATTAAGTTGCAAGAAACAGATAATTGCATTAAACAAAGTGTGTAATGTAAGCAATGATTATGCACGCGTGCACTCTCACCGCTATTTTATCCCTAATGGCAACATGACATCCTCCCCCTTCATGTTTCTGTCACTCGAGCAAGGCAACAAGGAGGCATGAACCCACTATCGAGCATAAATACTCCCTCTTGGAGTCACTAGCAACTACTTGGCCAGAATAACCACTAGCAACGGAGAGCATGCAAGATCACAAATAACATATGCAATAAAGACTATAATCAACTTGGCATAAGGTCAATATTCATCGGATCCCAGCAAACACAACATATAGAATTACTTAAGATCAATCTCGATCATGATAGGCATTTCACGAGATCTAAACATGGAGGCATATGAGGAGAAGACAACCATCTAGCTACAGCTACGAACCCGTAGTCCAAGGATGAACTACTCACGCATCACTGCGGAGGCAGGCATGGTGATGAAGAGGCCTCCGGTGATGATCTCCTCTCCGGCATGGTGCTGGAAACAGCTTTAGAATCCCCCTGATCTGAGGTTGACGGTGACGGCGGCTGAGGAACTTTTTCGGGGATTTTGATCAGGTGCTTAGGGTTTTCCATCCAGGAGGCTTAAATAGGCAAAAGGGCAAAGGCGGTGGAGGCCGGGGGGGCCCACACCCATAGCTCGCGTGTCCAGGGGCCGCGCCACCCTATGGTGTGCCCCCTGCTGCCCCTCTTCGACTCCTCTTCGGTCTTCTGGTTGCTTCCAAGGAAAATAGGACTTCCGGGCTTCGAATTTTCCAATTCCGAGAATATTTCCAGAACAACTTTTCTGAAACTAAAAAACAGGAAACTGTCTCTGTGGCATCTTGTCAATAGGTTAGTCCGGAAAATCGATAAAAATGACATAAAGAAGGGAGAAAACATGTAGCAATTGGCATAATATCATCATGGAGCATCAGAAATTAGGTATACGTTTATGACGTATCAGGGGGCTGAAGAAAAGGAAGGAAAATAGGATCAATTACAAGGATATGGACAGTGTGGACTATTCTGGTCTGAGGCAGAAGGATTGGTTCCTTGAGGAGGTCAGAGATGAAGGGATCCCAGGGAGAAACTTCTGGTTCATTACTCAGAAGTACATTTATGATGATATCTATCAGACCTTTGAGTTCCCTTTGCGTGGTATGCATCCTATCAACATGAAACTTCTAGGTGCCAAGTCTGAGTTTGTGGAAGCTGTGGAGGTCACTAGGAAGATGGGACTTCACCATCTCATGCAGTTTTAGTGCAGCTACAACATTACTATCCTGAAGCAGTTCTATCCCACTCTTGTCATGAAGAATGACGATGGTCGTACTACGAAGTGGATGATAGTCTCTATTCTGTGTGAGACTAATTTCCATGAATTTTCTAGGCTTCTTGGATATCCTTTCAGTGGTGGCATTTGCCTTGATTCTCCTGAAAGGCCTGATAAGAATCTGTTGGGTGATCTGTATGTCGGAGCCTCTGATGGTGCTCTTGGTCTGGTCAAGGGTCTCTTACCGTTGTATGACCTTCTTGTGCGTATCTTCAGGGAAAAAATTGCTCCTAGTGGTGGAAAAAAGGATGCTCTCCGTGGTCCTCTGGTTGATCTCCTCCTCCCACACATGAGATTGTTAACTCTGAAGACTCTGCCAAGGACTACACTATTGATGTGATGGACTACATCTTTCATGAGATGCACGATGCTATGGTATCTCATTTGACCATTCCTTATGGCCCATACATCATGTTGCTCATCAAGAACATCGTGAAGGATTTTGATCTAAGCGAGGGTTGTGTGGAGCACAAGACCAAGAGGTTCTACGTGAAGAGATAGTCTGCCTCTACTGTTGCTCCCGAGTCCTCTATTGGAGCTGCTCGTTCTAGTGGCGCCCGTTCCCGTGGTCAGCGTCAGGTGCCCCCTTCCTCAGGATCTATGGGGACTGAGATCAAGAAGCTCAACTGGTTTCATAGGAACATCTTGTGCATGAAAGTGGCCATTCATCGTGAGAAATACAATGCTTAGTGGTGTAACAACGACTCCTCCTGCTTCTCCTGCTATCACTCCATACAATCTATAGAGCACTTATCAGTATACTTGGGTTGATGTGGAGAAGGAGCTCTATCCTCCTGTTGCCTCCTCCTCTCGTGCTTCTGCTCGCAATGTTGATGAGGAATGTGATGATGATGATGATGATGGTGACTATGATGATGCTGGGGAAATGCTTCTTTTGAGGGTGACCGCGACGAGGAGGACGATGGCTCCGAGTGACTCCATGGGATGTAGCATCGTGTTTTTCTCCTTTTTGTTGTCCCGATGCCAAAAGGGGGAGAAGTAGTTCTATTAGGAGTTCTCGCGGGATTTGCATGGTTTGGGAACAAGCATATGCCTTTATCATTTATTGTGAGTTGTGTCCATTTTAATTGTGATTTGAACTACTTGCTTTGGAACATATTGCTATATTGTTTGTGAGCCCTTGTTGCGTCGTCATTCCATTTAAATTCTGTATGCACATATCTAGGGGGAGCTAATATGTTTTGTTGTCGGATATATACCAACTAGGGGTATATGAGATGGTAGTCTAAAGTGCCGGATTACCAGGGTGGCCTAAATGGTAATGGGCTACGGACCATTGGAAGGCCTAGTAAGCTGACGCACAGAAGCCGGATTCTAGAAGAACCCGGATCACGGCCCACGTGATACGGCTTGGAGTGGAAGGCGGATTCCTTGCTTTCCAAGTTAGCGCATACCGTAGTCTTCTAGGTTTCCCTCTCTGTATGCCCTAATCCGGCTATTATATAAAGCCGGACGGGAGGTAAGATAGATAGACAAGAAGCAAAAAGGCTAACTCGCCGAGAGGTTGATCCTTGACGAGAATCTAATAGAACCTCACATTGTACTCTGTATTCCCAGGCTTTAGTCCTGAATAGTGAGATTGCAGGAGTAGGAACGCTGCATTACTGCGTCGTACCGAACCTGGGTAAAACCCTGTGTCCTTGATCATCGTACAATCACGCCCCCCCACGTCTCTATCGGTAGTCTCATGGCACCCCCGTCTATTAAATCTACTACGATGTCTCGACAGTTGGCGCCCACCGTGGGGCCAACGACGTCAGGCGTTATGTTTAGATCGGGGATACTCGGCGGAATCGGCAGTACAATAACTGTCAGAAGCCTAGAATTCGACAACGACGTCGGGCGCTTCCTCGACAACGGATCGTACATGCCGGCGCGGAATCACCTGGTAAGTGCCTGCGTTTTACCGATTGGATCTGCAAACATCTTTATCGGATTAACTGCAGAAGCAATGGGATTCTGTGGTGGGAAAAAATTTATCCCACCTGCCCTATACCCAGTCGAAGACGACTATGATGCCGGATTTTGCTCAGATCGTCGATATACTGCTAAATCGCACTTTATCGGCATGGTGCAATCCGAGATCGCTGAAAACAGGATGAAAGCAATCCCGTGCAAGAGGCAGAAAACAACACTCCCACAATAGAGGTGGAAGATCCGACATCCGTCGACATCACGACGCACTCGGAAGCTGACTCTGTATTAGCCGCCATCGAGGCGAGATTAGAGTCGGAACCCGGATCGGTCACTTCGATACCGAAGACGAAGACGCTTTCGAAAGAAAGGTCAAATCCTTCCAAGAGGGATTCCACGAAGTACTGATGGCAAACCCGGCTGAAAACACGGATGCCGACAGTCAGGAAAGCCCTAGAACGCCTCTGCCAGAGGAAGAGAGAGAAGAATGAGAAACCTCTCCATAATTCCCCGACGTCAAGGAATTGACAGAGGAAGAACCCTGCAGGAAACCTCCCTCTTCCAAGAAGAAACACAAAGCTGCTAAAAAGCTCCAGTATAAGCTCCGGAAGAAGAAATCGGCTGATCCAGCCAATGAAAGCCCGGAAGTAGGAGACGCAAGCAGAGTAAAACCCGCGGAGAAGAAAACGAAGGAAATCCTTGTTCCGCCAATGACAGAACAGGACGAACAGGAATTACTCCAAGCACCAGTGGGACCACATGAGCCGCCTGAAGTGCTGGAAGCCCCAAGGCAAGCTCTCCAAAGGCAACAGCAACATCTATTTCGAACTCGAGAACACCTCCAAAAAACCCAGGATGACATCAAGCTCATGCGGGAAGAAATCGAGGAATACGAGAGAAAGAATAGATCTGGCATTAAACCTACACGGTTACCCGAAATCGCAAAACCGGAAGTACTACCGCCAAAAGAAAGGTTCCACAACCCATCTTGGCAAAAGCAGGTAAACGACAAACATGCCAGAGGCGAGCCAATATACAAAACCGCAGCAGAAAACGCGGAAGCGGCATTCGTCATCCTCAACAATGATATGTACTCCAACGGTGAAAAACTTCAAGGGGTGTACGCTTTCCTAGGAAAAGCATTGCAACAACAACAGCGAGCGCAAGAGCGATCAGGGAAATTACATGAAGATTCCGCCCTATGCAAGACAGCTACATGCGCCGCTGGAGCACCTGGACCTGAAGAACCTGGGGACTCGAACAATTCGAAAGACAAGAAATCATATCCGAGAAAGGACAAGAAAAAGCCCGACAATAGGGACGAAGCGTCCAGAACCGGATCCCATCTCCCGAAAGATGGAATTAATCCCCGTGATCGGGAAGAGAAAAACCGGAAGGATGGAAAATCAATGCCGCCTCCGAGACGCCCTGCAGAAAATGCTGGAAGACAGGATATGCCTCACAGGCGTGAGAGATCCCAGACGCCCCCCAGGAATAAGTAAAGATAAAGTAGTAGAACTCCACCTTATCCCAAAGGTCACGATCACGGAGTAAACAGAGACAATCCCGGAAAAGCGTGTCCGCGCCACAATGGAAAAGAAAGGAGCAGATCCCCTTCTGTCCATTCAGCCGGCAGATACTCCGCACATATAGACAGAGCGGAAAGAGACAATTTATACTTTGGACCCAAGTGTTTCACTGATAGGATCCGAAGAATAACTTTGCATTCTGTCTTTGCCAAATTTGGTCCAACATACCAAAAGTATACCGGTAGCACAAACCCGGACACCTGGCTCTCAGACTACTATACGACCGTTCAGATCAACAATGGGACAGACCTGGAGGCAGTAAAATTCCTCCCCCTAATGTTACTGGATGGAGCCAGAGATTGGATCAATGGATTACCATCAAGGACTGTTGATAGCTGGGATGATATGGCTAGAGTATTTACTCAGCATTTCCGGGGAACTTACAAGCCACCAAATAGCATCAACCAGTTAAACCGCTGCACCCAATTTTAGGATGAACCATACGTGGATTTCATCTCAAGGTGGACTGCAATGAAGAATAGTTGCTCTGGAGTAACTGACGTTCAAGCAATGCATGATTTCGTCAATGGCCTAAAACCCGGACTCGTACCGTTCATGATCGGTTCCAAAAAGCACAAAGACCTTGGATCTATGCTTACAACCACCAATGAGCATGCAGCGGCCGAAGACAACATCAGAGCGAGAGGCGGCAATATCGACACTTTGATCCAAGCCAAAAAGACCCCTCGCACTGAGAAAAAAGCAACTCCAGAAGCAACGCAAAAGCCCAAAGAAGTTAACATAGCCTTTGGAAGAGAAAATAGGAACAAGTGGAAAGGACGAAGCACAGAGCCGATAAACTACACCAAAGAAGAGTGGGAAAACATAAAGTCGGAAAACTGTGTCCACCACTCGCAATTTGGGAAACCCACCCATACTAACGCACAATGCCGCTTGAACAAGCATATGAAAGGCAGTGCAGGATCCAGAAACAAAGGGAAGAACTCCAAGAGGAAATTCTCCAAGCAAAAGCCAGAAGCTGAAAAAGAAGACAGTGAAACGGACACTGACGAAAAAATCCAGGAACAGCAGCGAAAAGGCGAGCCTAAGTTTCCGAGAGTTGATGGAGAATGCAACCTAACTTTCCTGGCAACTCCCTCAGCAAAGGTGGCAAAGAGAACGCTTCGAGAAATAAACGCGGTTGTTCCTGCAACCCCGAAATTCTTGAAGTACTCAAATATACCAATTACCTGGGATCAGTCTGATCATCCCGGAAATATCCCTGAACCCGGCACGCAAGCTCTGATTGTAAGTCCTATTGTTCAGAACACTAGGTTAAAAAGAGTGCTGATGGATGGAGGATCCAGTATTAACATAATGTACCTGGATACACTGAAGCATCTGCGGATCTCGGAGACCCAACTCAATCACAGCAACATACGTTTTCACGGCATCGTCCCTGGCAGACAAGCACGATCCCTAGGAGAAATTTCCCTAGATGTAACCCTCGGAGACAAAGATCACTTCCGTCTGGAAAAAGTATCCTTCGAGGTTGTGCCGTTCGAAAGCGTGTATCACGCGATACTCGGACGTCCAGCTTTCGCCAAATTCATGGCAAGATCATGTTATATTTATAACAAGCTGAAGATGCCAGGGCCAAAAGGAGAAGTAATTACCATAACAGGAGACTTCAAATTGGCAAACGAGCTGGAAAAAGAAAACGCCCTTTGCGCAGAAAAAGTGATAGAAAAGGAAGAATTGAAAGAGCTGGCAAAAGAAGTATCGCCGACAGAAATGCCGGCAGGAAAAGAAAGTCGGAAGCCAGCAGATAGCTTCAAAGCTTCCGAGAACACAAGAAAGGTAATCCTAGATCCTAAAGATCCGACAAAGTTTGTCGTAGTAGGAACTGGGATGACCGACAAATAGGAAAGCAAGCTCATCAAGTTCCTCTGTGAGAACTGGGACATTTTCGCATGGTGTCCTGCGGACATGCCAGGCGTACCCAGGGAACTTGCTGAGCATCAACTTAAGGTGATTCCAGGATCCAAACCCGTCAAACAAGGTCTCCGTCGATTTGACGGAAGAAGACGGAAGGCCATCGGCAAGGAGATTATCCGGCTTTTGGCAGCAGATTTTATCCGGGAAGTTATACATACTGAATGGTCAGCAAACCCAGTATTAGTCCCGAAGAAAGACAGTACTGCCCTTAGGATGTGTATAGATTATACCGGTTTGAACAAGTTGTGTCCAAAAGATAGATTTGCGTTACCGCGAATCGATCAAATAATAGATGCCACTGCTGGCTCTGAGCTTTTATGTTTTTTGGATGCATATTCCGGGTATCATCAAATACGCATGAAGGAAGAAGATCCAATCAAAACCTCCTTCATAACCCCATATGGGACGTACTATTACATAACCATGCCTTTTGGCCTGAAGAACGCCGGTGCAACTTACCAGCGTTGCATGCAACGATGTTTGCATAGTCAGATTGGCAAAAACGTCCATGTTTACGTGGATGACATTGCTGTCGTGTCCAAGGAAAAAGATACACTCCTTGAAGATTTGCGAGAAACCTTCGAAAATTTGCGCACTTATAAGTGAAGCTAAATCCATTAAAGTGCGTATTTGGGGTCCCCTTAGGAAAACTTCTGGGTTTCATCGTTTCTCATAGAGGAATAATAGTAAACCCAGAAAAGATCAAAGCAATCTTAAACATCTCCAAGCCTACGTGCGTAAAAGATGTACAAAGATTGATAGGTTCTGTAGTGTGGGGACCCCAGACTAGCAGTCCGAGACCTCCAGTATGCGTACATTCACGATCCCATGATCAGTTAGTCGTGAACAACATACTCGAGTTGGCATTGCAGATTACAACATCCAATACACGAATACACGGCTTACACAACTGGTCACTTGACTATGTTGAAAACAACTGCCACGCAGGACAGGAACACACACTAAAAACAGCGGAAGACTGCAAACACACTCGTGGTAAACCCAAGTCACGCCTTGACTACCTACAGGCTACTGACTCGGAGACGTTCCTAGTTCGCATAGCCGTCAGCGACACCATCTTCTTCAGGTTCTCCGGGTTTCTGCTCAAAGTCTGGCTAAGACAATAGCCAGGGACGAAACCAATGTGAGTACGTTTGAATGTACTCCGCAAGACACCCCAAATGAAATCTAAACATGCAAGTATGCATATATATATATATATATATATATATATATATATATATATAGGTGGTAGGAAGGCTTTAATTAGGGTCCAACTAGCTATGATGAATTTAAGACTCATCATAGTTGCACAAGTTTTATTTTTCTTTGTTGAAGAAGATACTTCAAAAGATATTTCTTTTCTCTTGTAGATATAGCATTTCCACAAGGTTTTGATAAAGCATTCTAAATAAAGAAAACATTTCTCTTTGCAAAACTTCTTGGGAAAACACATCTTTAAGATCATCATTTATCCGGTACCTCAAAGGTACAATCATTCCCTTTCAACGTACCTGCCAGGTACAATTCAAAAACACTTTTCTAGCTTTTTGAAAACATTGACACAAAGCTAGCTACATGGCCATTCAACTGTCCATATCCGAGGACGCGGCTATTCTGAATAGTTTTACTCTGTAGAGGTGTACACAATCCACAAGATCCAGTACATTCGCCGTGAACAACCACGGACTGTCCGAGACAGTATGCAAACATCGGATAACTGGTCCTAACCATCCACTATGTCAGTGCTAGTAAATGACTACCTCTTCAACTAGGTTTGTTCTCCCCGGCACCGAGTGAGTCAGCCGTATCGATCCGGTTTCCCCTGAAAACACACCGCCATGGCAAGAGACCCAATTGCTGCAACCGGTAGTGAACTTAATCCCACACTGTGAATGTCCCGTTTCTCCCTCCCGGCGACAATTCGGTTCGGGGGACTCTAACCCCTATAGCACATTGAGGTAGACACGGACTAACACCGACAAGCAATTAGCTAGACCCCGTTCCCATATTAGGGTAATGTGGCAGCACGGCTTGGTTGTCCGGCGAAGACTAGGTTATGTGTCATTTTTGGAAAACAAGTCGAAAACATTTTCTTCTTCACAAACCTCCCTCGGACAAGGTCCCACCTTTCCTCGAGGTTTTTCCAAGCTTTTGCTTTCCAAAAACATCAAGTTAAAATGTCCACTAGGGGACTTAAGTTGATTAAGTGATGATACTAAAATGTCTAAAGGGCTTGGTAACACCAAGATTAAATAGTGGATATAGCATAATAGATGCATAAAATCGATAGTGGTATAGTCCACTTAAAAGAATAGATTTTGAATCAAACTTTTGTAAAACTTCAGAAGTAAAACATGCATGGTAGATAATGATAATTATAACAACAGCAAGCATTTAGAGTGGCTTGCCTTGGAACTGGTCTTGGTCTTGCTCTTGAAATAAACAAGAGTTGCAATAAAAACCTCTCCGGGAAATAATACCGTCTTCGTTATCTAACGTCGTAAACACAAAAAGGAAAACACCCAATAAGAATCAAACAAAGGAAAGCACTTGACAAAAAGTAAACATACAGCAAGCATTTGATCAAACAAGTACACTCACAAACAATGGTACTAGGGTGCACACCATCAAGCAAAACATGCACAGACAACACACATGAATAACACTAGAATAGGTGCTATGGATCCTCAACCAAAATGGCATGAGTTCAGTGGGTGTGCCACTCTCATATCATGCTCAAATAAGGTTAAATGACTCTCTGGTCATTCATGAGGATCAGAAAAATAACAAGAAAATAACCTAGGAACACATACACATGCATAGGAAAATAATAACAAGCAGTACTACAAGCCCATAGTAACACATGCTTTTCTAAACATGGATAAATAATATAACCAGTAGCTAAGAAACCTAATAACAGAGACAAAACAATACCAAACATACAATGGCATCACTCAATGCATGAAAATAATCATGGAGCAAAACAACTATTAAAACTAGACATGAAAAGGGCTATTTAGACAAGCAGACATGCATAACCATAAGAGATCATTAAACATGATTTATTCTAACATGATGGATCTGTAAGATGGCATACAAATAACAGAGAAAACAACACCTAGACATGCTAGTAATAACAAAATAACAATCTAATCAATGCCTCAAAAATTAAGCATGCAAATAGCAACTATGGCAGAAAATCATCTAAAACTATCATGCAAGACTATTTGACCTAGAGCTCACTCAAGCATGCAATCAAGTATAATATGATATACTAACAGTATCTGTTCTATAGATAACAATACTAAAGCATGTATTCAATTCATCACACCAATATGAAGAATAACATAGTTTAACCTATTAATACTAGGAAAACACCCTATGAGAATTAAAATATAACAAACATGGTTTTCACACAAAAACCATATAGTACTGGTGAAACACTCAAGAAACATTTCAAACATGTATAAATAACCTACACATGCTAGGAATCACTTTTATAACAACAACAATATAACACACAAATTAATAAAGGCATAGCAATAATATGCAGAAAATGGCTAAACACTAAATATTGCACCAAGGCTATTCTGTAACTCCTAAAATCATGAAAATCTAGTATAAGGTTTTCCTAGTCATTAGCAAACCAACCCAAGTGGATTCACATCAAAATTCATCACCAATAAAATTAAACAATTCACAGAAGTGCTCTCTAGCCTAAAACTAACATGCATGTCATTTTCACAGCACAACTCAAGTCAACACAAGGTCAAGTTCCTCAGGTAGATATTATCAAGGGCTACTCAGAACAGTTTAGTTTGAATGATTTGGATACTTAAAACCCAAGTTATAAAAGAAATGGTGTTAATGAGTGTCTCTGCCATTTATTTTATTTCTCCTAAACTATTGCACAAAATACAGATCTACAAGTTGGACGTGGTTAATATTTTGTAGATCTACCTCTGTGATTTTTGTTTTGGCAAGATTTACAGATTTCCATTTTTATTTCGAATTAAAGTGAAGCACCAGAAATGGATCTGCAGGGAAAATGAAATAACAACCTGCAGAAAAAGTAAAAGGGCTGGATCTGCAGCGAAATGGGCCACGCAGCGCCAGCACCGGCCCATATCTGCTGCCATGCGAGCGCGCGCGTCCGGGTTCAAACCCGACAGGCGGGGTCCATCAGGGCCCGCCCGGCAGTGCCTTGGCGCAGGCCGAAGCGGTACGCCGCCGTCGGATGGAGATCCCACGGTCCGCGAGTAACCGTGCGCCGGTGACCAAAAAGGAGTGGCGGAAATGGCCCCTGGTGGTCCGGCGATCACCGGAAAAACACCCGGCGACGCGGATCTGGATGCAGGAGCGACTGGGAGAGCTTCCCGGGCTCTACTCGATGGCACGGACCCGTTCGGCTCACGCACGCGAGCAGGGAAGGTCCGGCCATGTCGATTCGACGGAGCTCCACGGCGATGGCCAAAGCCGAAGATGGCGGTGGCCCTGCAGCAGGAACACAGAGAAGTTAGAGGGGGCATGAGGTTTGCATGAGCTCAAGGAGGGTGGGGGAACAACTGGAACGACCGGAGATGGCCCGAATCGGCGGCTCGACGGAGAGGTTGACCGCGGCGGATCGGTGGCCGATTCCGGCGAACAAGAAGTCCGAGGAGAGGGGTTTTGATGCCGAGGCCCGATTGAGGAGTAGGGAAGGTGTTTTGGCAAGGTGGAAGGAAAAGGATCGGCCTCGATTGGCTGCAACGGGAAAAACGGCGATTACGTCCGTGCGGCGCTCATGGCGGCCACGATTTCTCGAACGAGCTCGACAGAGGGGATTTCTTCGTGCGAGGCCTTGCCAGGGAGGTTGAGAAGAGGGAGGAAATCCTCCAATCGAGAGTAGAAGGCAGGAGAAGGTTCGAGGGGAGCGGGAGCCGTGTGCCAATGCCGATACCCGCAGGTGTTCGACAGGAGCCAGAGGAAGAAGGAGAGCGAGAGGAGACGAATGGGAGGAACGGGTATGATCGTGGAGGTCCCGTGAAGCTTGTAGACAAGAAGAGGGGGTGAGGCGTGCTTCCCACGCGTTGGAACGCGATCGACGTGTCGGGAATGTCCTGGGCGCCATGGCCAGCGCATGAGCAAGGGGGATGGAGACAAGGAGAAGGGATATGCACTCGCCAGGAAGTCACGAGGGTCTAGAGGAGTCTTCTGGCGCAAGGGTTCTCCCTGTGGTGCAATGTGGTGGCGGATGCGAAAATGGGGTGGTGATCACTCCCTGTCCAATGGTTGGTGGAAGAGATAGAGAGGGGATCGAGCTGGTAGACCATGTCTAGGAGGTTGTGATACTAAAAGACAATGTCCAGGGGCAGGAGAGAGGAAGGGAGAGAGAGAGGGATGACCAGAACAAGCATGCTCTCAACAGTGTCCAGGAATAACAGAAATGGGTTTTTGCTTGTTTTCACAAGAATATTGAATGGAACATAGGTGAATAATCATGTCCATTAGATAGAGGATGAAAAATGGAGTCTAGAGATGGTGGCCTCAAGTTTTTCTGATAACTTTTCTTTCACAAAATTTTGGGAATTCAAAAATGGCAGAAACTGTTTTTAAGTGTTTTCTCCAAAATTTTAAAAACAACTTGCAAATGTTTTTGTAGAAAATGATCCCACATCACCATAGGCATGTTGGATAATTTTTCCAAGATTTTATGAAATACTTTTCTTCACAAAATATTTTAAAGTCCATTTCTGGCCTGTTGGAAAATGGAAAATAATAAATAGTAATTTTCTTCTAAAACACATATTTTTGAGTTGGGATGAGAGAGTATATAATATAGGTCTCAAAAGTTATTTTTAATAAACAATTCGTTTGAAAATATTTGAGACACCAAGTGGAAAAAGGGTGAAAACAGGAGTTTATTTAATAGGTTAAAAACTATGAGAGATAAATAATTAAATGGCCATTGGAAAATAAATGGACCATATGGAGGTGATGTATAGGTCATGGATATGACAAGGGTAGGTTCATAGGGCCTGAAAACAATAAGGAGTGATTTGGAGTAACATGGAAAAAGTGCTTCATGATAAAGGTGATATGATCATTATTTTTAGGGATGCCTTCAATAGGACTTTCATAGATGATACCAAAGGGTTTCAATATCCAAGATAACACCATGGATAGATGGCATAGATGTTAAACATGATATACATGAGGGTACATTGATGAATAGAACAACATTTGACATAAAGGCATGTCTCCAAGGTTGGAAGTTTTTAAGAAAACAGAGTATGAGATGGACATATGATGGGATATGATACAGATGCTTGATCTGGTTATTAATAGGTTTTATTTAATTAAATTAACACACATTAATCAACAAGCAGAAATAAATACTTCTAAGCACATACAAGATAAGATCACACCACAAGCAGATGAAATAACAAGTCACACAAGATCACTCAACCAACTGAGTTCTTCAATTTAATTTCCAGGTGTTTTTCTCAAGTGTTAATTATAGGTAGTGATCAAGACACACCATGACAAGAGGATTTTGTAAAGAGGTTCATCTCAGAAGTTGTTATTTCCAAAAAAATATATTTGAGGTTAAACACATGGGTAACATAATCCCCTCTTATTGTTTTTGCAAAAGAAGGAAGTGAGAAGGGGTTTTTGAAATACTTGCAAAAACATCTTGGTTGAAAACAGGTTGGAGATGATTAGCTCCAAAATACTTTTCATATAATTTTGGAAATTTCTTTTGTTTCCTCAAAACTTGGCCTTTGGGGTTTCTTCTAAAATCAAAACATTTTCAAAAAGGTTTTTCCCAAAAGAGTGTGATGGATGAAGATGATAAGCTTTCTTGTCATGACTTGATCACAAGGGTTGGGTTTTAAGAAAGTTATAATTATTGGTTTTAATGTCAGGTGTTAACAAACACAAACAAAAACACAATCAACAAGCAAACAGAGAAGAAACACAAGCATTATCCAAACATGTTAAAAAGTTTTTGTTGGCCCTGATTTTTGGGTTATTGAAAACAAGTTTTTCCTGTCTTCCAAAAAATTGGGCTGTTACATGCAGCAGCCGTTAGCAGGTTTATTAGCCGGCTAGGGGACAAAGCTCTGCCACTATACAAGTTGTTGAAGAAATCCGACAAATTCGAGTGGACAGAAGAAGCAGATGCAACACTAACCCAATTGAAAGAAACTTTGATGAAAGCTCCGATTTTGGCATCCCCAAAAGACGAAGAACCTATGTTACTGTACCTTACGGCTACAAACCAGGTTATTAGTGCGGTGATAGTTGTGGAAAGGAAGAAAGACGAACAAAGCATACCAGATTAGCATCCAGTATACTATGTAAGCGAAGTTTTCTCCGAGTCCAAACAAAGGTACCCACACTATAAAAAACTGGCATATGGCGTATTTTTCGCATCTCGGAAACTTCGTCATTACTTCCAAGGACATTCCATAACAGTGGTATGTAAAGCACCGCTAGGGGATATAATAAACAATGCGGAGGCAACTGGCCGAGTAGCCAAATGGGGCATCGAGCTAGCATCATTCGACATTAAGTACCAACCCAGGACGACAATAAAATCCTAGGTTCTGGCAGATTTTGTCGCCGACTGGACAAAAGCAATGGAAAAAACACCATTGCCGGAGTCCGAGTACTGGATAATGCACTTTGACGGATCCAAGATGAAGGAGGGCGCTGGAGCTGGTGTAGTCCTAAAATCCCCTAAAGGAGACACAATGGAGTATGTATTACAAATACACTTCAATGCAAGTAATAACATGGCAGAATACGAGGCTCTGCTTCATGGCTTGCATATTGCAAAGGAAATAGGTGTTAAGCGCATCTTATGCTATGGCGACTCTGATTTGGTACAGCACCAGCTCAACCAAACGTGGGACGCAAAAAGTCCCATCATGGCCGAATATCGGAGAACGGTGGACGAGTTTGCAATCTGCTTCTTGGGATTTGAAGTACTCCACGTCAAAAGGGAGGAAAACTGGAACGCGGACGCATTAGCCCGCATGGGATCAGAAAGGGTTAAAATTCTACCACCAGGTGTGTTTGTCCAACATTTGTACGAACCATCGATAAAAGGTGGAGATATCGACTAACCTCTGGTTTCCGAGTCAATTGAAGTCATGCTCGTTAACCCGGAATGGACAATTCCATATTTGAACTTCTTAGTCGATCAGAAGTACCCGGAGGGAGCAGACGAAGTCTTGCAAAGACAGATACAGCGTCGATGCAAAGGATGCACGGTAATCAATGGTTGCCTGTATAAACGCAGTACTATCGGAATTTTTCTGCGGTGTATTTCACCAGAAGAAGGACGAGAAATCCTGCAAGAAATCCATGCAGGAGATTGCGAACAACATGCTCAATCAAAAAGTATAGTGAAAAAAGCATTCCGCGCAGGGTTTTTCTGGCTAACAGCCAAGACAGACGCCGAGCACATAGTAAACACATGTGCCGGATGTCAGTATTACGCCAAGCAGACAAATATGCCGGCCCAAGCACTCAAAACTATCCCTATTACATGGCCGTTCACGGTCTGGGGGCTAGATATGATGGGACCATTCGAAACTGCAAGAGGCGGACTAACACATCTACTCGTTGCAGTGGATAAATATACCAAGTGGGTGGAGGCCAAACCCATCAAAAAACTTGACGGTGTAACTGCCAGAAGTTTCATTATTGACATAGTCATGAGATATGGCGTTCCACATAGCATAATAAATGACAACGGGACAGATTTTTCTATTGGAGAGTTGGCAAAATATTGCCGACAACCGGGAATTCGCCTAGATCTCGCATCTGTGGCACACCCGCAATCTAATGGACAGGTTGAACGAATGAGTAGTTCAATCCTGCAAGGAATACGCCCAAGACTCGAATCTCCTCTTCATAGAGCAGCTGGAGCATGGGTAAAAGAGTTACCCTCTGTGCTTTCGAGCATTCGAACGACGCCAAATAGGTCAACAGGGCAAACCCCGTTTTTCCTAGTATACGGTGCGGAAGCAATTCTCCCAACGGACATGATCCATGACAGCCCGAGAGTGCAGGATTTCGATGAATCAGATGTCGAAAGCGCATGGCAGGATGCCGTCGATCTCTTAGAAGAGGAACGAGAACTTGTTCTTCAAAGATCTGATATCTATCAGCAAGGTTTACGACATTATCATAGTCGGAAAATAAGGCATCGTTCTTTCAAAGAAGGTGACCTAGTGCTAAGATTGGTGCAGCAAAGAAAGCACAAGCTGGCCCCAGTATGGGAAGGACCATTCGTCATCAGTAAAGCCATGAAAAATGGGTCATACTATCTTGTATACATTCGAGATACAGAAGATGATCCCGAGAAGCCGAATCACAAAAGGAAGAGAAAGATAGATGATGAACTAGGAGAGACAAAGAGGCCCTGGAGTATCGAGCAGTTACGTCCCTTCTATACTTAGTTCAATTTCTATGTAAACATCTTTGAGATCATGAAATAAAATTGTCGGAATTCATACTTCTATGTTTTACATATTCCGCCTTTTCTATTTCCCAATGATCTTTCAAAATGCTCAATGTTAACCCGAATTGTGCCTGCGTGCTTGGAGTTAAAAAACTGAACGTTTTCCAGCCTAAAAAGGTTTAAGGAAACCCAGATTGTGCCTGCGTGCCTGAGTTTCATATAAAAAATTCCTTGGTTATTCTCTAACTATTATCTGATTGTTTTTGTGCTGGGTCACTGAAGCTAGTAAGCAAAGAATGCCTTTAGCATGATCCATGTCTCCGAGTTTTAGACTGATCGGTCATACCCAGTCACTCGGCATGAAGATTAAAATGCTATCGAGCCATTTCAAGCACTAACGACAGTTAAAGCATACAAAACCAGAGAATTTAGAAGATAAAGGAATAACAACCCGGAAAAACTTGCAAAGTAATTATATAACATTAAACTGCAAAAGGCGGAGTACTTGTTCATTCAAAAGAATAGAAGCATTACAATAATGTTTACAACATAAAGTTCGCTAATGCTCCTATTTTCTATTGCCTCAGGACCCGTATTTCTCCTTCAAGCATCTGAGTCATCTTCGTTGGAGGATTCTTCTGGAGTGTCCGGGATTGCCTCCTCCGGGTAGACGATGGAGAGGTTGACCATGGAAGCAATCTTGGTGGCGTGACCCTTGATCTCGTCGAAGATGTTGGTCCGCTGGGTGTCAGTATATCCTTGTGGGATGCCGGACGCCACACGCCAAGATTTGTCAGTGGGGTAATGCATACACATAAGGCCTAAAGCCATGCGTGCACCACCCCGTGCTGCGGAGCGCAAAGTGGACTCCTTGGACTCCGCCACCTCCAAGATAGCCTCCGGAAGTTTCTCAACTTCCGAGAATTCCCCAGTCCTTGCGGGAAGGTACCTGTTGATCAGCTGCATGCCTGCATCCTTGAGCGCGGTAAAAACCTTCCCAAATGCTCGGATTTTTTCAATCCGAGTAAGAGTGGGGTCATCTCCTGTTTTCAGACAAATAACCAACGTGTTATGAAGAAATAAGGGAAAGATTGTAAAACTTAGAAAATCCGGTAAAAGTTGAAAACTTATCGAGGATCCTATCCATCTTGGAGCCTTCCTCCAGGCGAAGATTCAAAGCGTTCTCGAGATCCCGGATAGTTGCTTTGTCCTTTTCAGCTTGGTTGGAGGCATTGGATTGAGCAATGCCTAAAGCCAGCTGGCTGGCCTCCAGTTCTTTCTGAACCTTCATAAGATTCTTATGAAGGTCCAGGTTCTCCCGGCGAAGGTTCTCGGCATTGCCGACATCTTCAGCAATTTGTTTGGCTTTCCCCAAAGCAGCTGAAAAGTGAGGAAAAATCCCGAGTTAAGAAAACTCGGAAAAGTACTTAGAGAAAAAAGCATAAAAGTGAAACCATGGGGAATAAAAATACCTGTTGTTTCCTTCAGCTGATGCTGAGACGATGCCAGCTCCGCTTCCTTAACTTCAAGAATAGAGAGAAGGCTTCTAACCTCCTTATTCTTGACAGTTAGTTTGTTGAAAACTTCTATGTTTATGCTTTCAGCGGTCTGCTGAAACACGGAAATGAACCAGAACGCTAAAGTTAGAAACAGGCATGATAAAGTTGAAAGCATTAAGTTAAAAGCATGCATTTGACTTATTTCTTGGGGGCTAGAGATATTACCTAGCTCATTCGCTGCAAACCTGACAAAATCTCATTGAATTCTTTTACATATTCAGAAAAAATAATTCCAACATGGTGCAGGCCGTCTTGGATGACCTGACGAGGTGAAAACACGAAGTTATTTCGGACAATTAGTCCGCCTTGTGTCCAAGGACGGATTAGGGGAGCAGGAGCGAAGAACTTCTTAGCTGTCGGACGAATGTATCCGAGATCATCAAAAGGTTCTTCCTTTACCTTGAAGTCCTTACAAAAGTAGGGATGGGCTCGTCTTCTCCAGATGTTCGAGAAGGTCCACCCATCTCCGGATCCGCCCTTTCCCTCGCAACCAAGTTGGATGCAATAGGCTGGCTGGATGGCTGGAATTGTTCGTCCGAGTTTGCGGTTTTATCTTCCCCACCAAGAGTTGTCGGAGTGGGTGGAGCTGCAGCTGAAGACGGCATTCCCTTGCCAGCAGTAGCTTTATGTTTCTTCAGTTTCTTTGACTTTGAAGGAACTGATGCAAGGCTGAAAACGAAAGATCCGAGAAGTAAATACCTCGAAGAACCAGAATAGAATGAGAGATTAAAGACCTCAGAAAAATACCTGGACGTGGCAATGGGAATTCCATCAAGATTTATCACTTCCTCTGTGATCACTTGCCTCTTACGTTTGCGACCGCCATAAAAGCTGGCGTGCAATTCGTCAAGCTCAGCATCGGAGGCAAGATCTGCTTCCGTGAGATCGTCGAACTACAGAGAGCAAAAATTCGACTAAGTCACAGATATCAGGGAAAGATAAAAATCCGAGAGAATCCCAAATCAAGGAAAAGTAAAAACTACCTTAGGGACGGGGTTCTCCTCATGATACATCTCCAAGCTCTCCTTATATTGGTCGCGAGTAGCGACCAATTGGTTGACTCGTTTCTTGAAATCCTTCTTTGTAAAATCTTTGTCTGTCCCTCTCATTCCGTCTTCTAGGCCTTTGTATTCACAAAGAAGCCGGGGGCGGAGGGAAAGAGGTTGAATACGACGACCGAGCCAACACAAAATTGTGTCTGTTCCGGTCAAAGGAGACTGAGAAGAGGTGAGTTTGGCAATATGCCGTTTGATCTTCAACAGATCATCTGGCAAGGTTTGCACTGCTTCGACTGCCCAACTCTCTTGTGGAGTGGCGGCGGAATTGATGAATGGAGGAACCCCGTTTTCTTTTACGGGAAACAAGATGTCGTGATGATAAAAGAAAGAACCCGTCCAAAACTTGAAGGATTCTGATGTTTTTATCTTTGGGTACCAGTCTTCCCTAAATCTCCGAAGAGTGAAAGAAATGGCCCCGCAGATGGGAAGAACACCCTATGTAGGGTTACGTTTCACTCCGAAGCAATATTGCCAAAAGTCTAATCTAGGTGCTATTCCTAAATACCCTTCGAAAAGGGTTTGGAAGCCGGCTAGATAGAGAATGGAGTTTGGGGGAAGATTGTGAGGTTGAACACCGTAATGGTTGAGGACCTCTAAAAAAAAGGCGGAAGGTGGCAATCCCATACCTCTTGTGATGTGGGAGGTAAGGAGAACGCGCTCCCCGTCTTTTGGCGCTGGCTCGGACTCGTCCTCCGGGCTCCGCCATTTGCCCTTCAGCAGCAGCCCCTCCTTCTCCATTGTCGGAAGGAGGGAAGGCGGAATACTGCTCTGGCTCCAATTGCCGGCAGTTTCCCCTTCTTCTTCCGCCCCGGTGGCGGCGGACGCGGCGGTGGATGCGGCCGCGAGCTCCTCTCCGACGAGGATGATTTTTTCCTCCGCCGTCTCGGGCGCGAGTGGCGGGGATGGCGCGGAGGAGGATCCCGCGAGGTTGGTGGCGGCGAGAGGAATTTCCTCGCCCGCTGCGCCGCTGGCAGCTTTCTCCGGCTCGTCGCCGGTTGCACGCAGTGGGGAATCCACCATGGGATCCATGGTGTTGATAATCTCGTCGATTTCCGCCGCGACGGAGCGTGCCGGAGAAGAGTTTAGTGATGCCATCTTTTGGTGGCGCGGTGAAGATCATAAGCTCCGGTGAGGTCCCGGACGACGTGCGTTCGTACGTGCTCTGGAAGATTCGCTCTGCTCGCAGTGTGCTTGGGCGCTGTGGAGGCGAGAAGAGAAATGGGAGCAGAAGGTTTGCCGGAGAGGATGATGACGACTATTTATAGCCAGAAACTCGTCGCAATACGTGCTAACGGCTCTTTTGACCGTTGGATAATCAACGTGTGTCACTCGCCGGAAATTCCGGGAAATGAAACGTCGGGTGATTATTGCTATCTCCTCGTTTCCCACGAGAATCTGTCAGAGATACGTTTCAGGGTTTCCCGCTCGACACCCAAACGTCCCTTACGTCAGCAAGATTAAAGCGCTGACGTAGGAAGTTCCTTCTCCGCGAAGATTCGTGGAAGAAAAGCCGGATTTTCTGAAATCTGAGTTTTGCGTTATGACATTGTTCTGATAAAAAGAATAATCAAGACAGAGAGCCTATATTTCTCGGAAAGCATGCAACACTTGACGAAAGACGGCAAATCGGAGTCTTAATCCTTCTTGGGGGCTACTGTCGGATATATACCAACTAGGAGTATATCAGATGGTAGTCTAAAGTGCCGGATTACCAGGGTGGCCTAAATGGTAATGGGCTACGGACCATTGGGCGGCCTAGTAAGCTAACGCACAGAAGCCAGATTCTAGAAGAACCCGGATCACGGCCCACGTGATACGGCTTGGAGCAGAAGGCGGATTCCTTGATTTCCATGTTAGTGCATACCGTAGTATTCTAGGTTTCCCTCTCTGTATGCCCTAATCCGTCTATTATATAAAGCCGGATGGGAGGTAAGATAGATAGACAAGAAGCAAAAAGGCTAACTCGCTGAGAGGTTGATCCTTGACGAGCAGCTAATAGAACCTCACATTGTACTCTGTATTCCTAGGCTTTAGTCCTGAATAGTGAGATTGCAGGAGTAGGAACGCCGCATTACTGCGTCGTACCGAACCTGGGTAAAACCCTATGTCCTTGATCATTGTACAATCACGTCCCCCCCCCCCACGTCTCTATCGGTGGTCTCATGGCACCCCCGTCTATGAAATCTACTACGATGTCTCGACATTTGTGGTTAATTTTATTGTAAATTCGTGTGTTGTCATCTAACAAAAAAGGGGGAAATTGAAAGAACATTTATTGATCCCTTGCATTTTGTGTGTTAAATAACAACACTAGTGATGTTTTAACATCATGTTGAGTGGTGCGGGTTCATAGATAAAATCATACAAATTGGTGCCACAAAAAATACTAGAGAAAAGGGCCGTGCCACTCTTTGTCTAGACCAACATATTGGGGCCGAAACATTTGGCTTAGGCCAGATATTCTGGTGCTAATTTTCCTTGCTAAAAATCGGCTAAGGACCAGAGTGTCACAACCCCTAGATAGTTCGGAATATCGGCCCAGAAATTTCGTCCAAGGCCGTATATTCTGGTGTGTCTTCTTCCAGGTGAAAATTCGGCTAAGGAGCAGACTGTGACATCCCTTAAAAAACTGGAATATTTGCCCGGACATTTTTTCTGGGGCTGGATATTCCAATGTGAAGAACTCCACGCAGAAAAATGGCTAAGGACCTGGGTGGTTAACTTGTAGAAGCCACCCGGAGTATTGGACCGGAAATTTGCTCTGGGGCCGGAAATTCTACTGTGGAATTTCCCTGGTGAAAACTCGACTAAGGACCTAGGTGGTTCACTCGCAGAACCTACCCGGAGTTCCTGGGTGGAATATTGGGAGAAGCCTAGATATTCCGGGGTGCAGATCAATATCGCAAAAAAAAGGCTAAGGACCAAGGTGGTTTTCTCTCAAAGGTGGCTCGGAAATTTGGCCGGAATATTTGGTAGGAGGCCGGATATACCTCCCCCAACTTAGGCCAGATATTCCGGCCCCAAATTTGTGTCAGACGGCTACTTTTTTAGGAGGGCTATAAAATAACCCCTCATTCTCCTAGCTCCAGCTAGTTCGTCCAGCATTCAAGGCCACCATTAAAGAGATCACCCACCTCAAAAGATCTCCCAATACCTTCACTCAAACTTGTTGATATTTGTAGGATTGAAGGAGATGAGCTCGATCTACATCTTCACTAAGTCGTTCTTCATTTCCCCCTCATTCACTTGAGGGATTTATCTCTAGGGTTTCCTTGTGGAAAACATAGACCTCTTGTTTCTTACTTCTATTTCTTGTAGAAGATTCGTGGTGATTTTGGGAGCCCCCAATTCAGTTGTGGGTGTGTACCACAATCTCATTGCAAAGGCACCAGATTCCTCCTTGAAGGATTCCAATAGTGGAAGGTGAACTAGGCCTCCGTGGCGAGGTTCACCGGAGAATAGGGTGAGGCCTTTGTGGCGTTGAGTAGGCCTTCATGGCAAAACTCACACCCCTCCAACGAGAGGTACTCCCCACAAAAGGAGGAACCCGGGAAAACATCCTTGTCTCCGCATGCTTCCACCATCGGTTCCTTCTATCCTTAGGTTTTACTTTGTATTTGTATCTTTCTTAGCATAGCTCATGCCATATAGGTAAACTCACCGTAATTTCATATCTAGATAATTTACCTTTGTGTCAAGGCTAAATCAAAAAAGTATTAAAATTTTGAGGTAGCACCTATTCATCCCCCTCTAGGTGCCCATGCGATCCGTTCAGTCCGCCATTCCATTCCCGCCCCTTGAAAAGCTCGTTGCAGGGCCGCCCTCCGTCCGCCGCGCCGTGATACGTCTCAAACGTATCTACAATTTTTGATGCTCCAGGCTTGTTTTCTATCTAATACCTTTATGTTTTCACATGTTTCCTTCGTTTTCTGGATGTTTTCTGGACTAACCTATTGACAAGATGCCACAGAGCCAGTTCCTGTTTTCTGCTGTTTTGGTTTCAAAAAAGTTGTTCTAGAAATATTCTCGGATTTGGACGAATAAAAATCCCAGAATCTTAGAATTCCCGGCACGTCAACGGAGTCCAAAGGAGACCCGGTGGGGGGCAGAGAAGGAGCCACACCATAGGGGTGCGTGGTTCCCCCTGGCCGCGCCAGCTGGTGGTGTGGCCCCCCCGGGCGCCCACCGACATCGCCCTTTCGCCTATTTATTCCCCCCGATGCATAAACCCTAAAATACCCATCCTCAATCCATGAAAAGTTTGGTAGCTCCGCCGCCATCGCCAACAAGTTTCGGGGGACAAAAATCTCTGTTCCGGCGCCCTGCCGGGAAGGGGAAGTGCCCCCGGAGCCATCTCCATCGATTCCACCGCCATCTTCATCGACGTTGCTGTCTCCCATGATGAGGAGGGAGTAGTTCTCCCTCGGGGCTGAGGGCTGTACCGGTAGCTATGTGTTTTATCTCTCTCTCCCATGGTGTGATCTTTATGTGATTATGAGCTTTGTAATCTAGTTAAATAAGTAGATGTTACTCTTCATCTATTTTGCTACTCAAATGGTTCTGTTATGAGATCTCCAACAGATACTTTGATCACGGTGTAAAGGTGACAGTGTGTGCACCGTGTGGTTTATCATGATATTTATATTTTGTGTAGGATGACCCTATGAAATTGTGGTGTTTTTTGGAACCATCTAGGTCTCATGGTAATAGCGTGGGGATCACCTAGATGGGGAAATGCGAACTCTAAGGAGTACTCTTATAGACCTACGCAATGATTGGTGTTTGTTATCCGACCGGAGAGTGGTTCGGAGTAGCATAGTGAAGAGATGATATTTATGCATTCAATTATGTTATTATTGTTGAGAGTATTCACTAGTGAAAGTATGATCCCTAGGCCTTGTTTCTAAGTATTATTGTGTGGGAGAGACACGCTCCACTTTTTCATATGAATACTCGTTTTTTATCATGCTCGTATGCTTAGTTTTTCTTCTAGTTGCTGCAAATCCTTTTTAGCTCCTATTTTTCATGCATCTCTTATTCAGAGCTGTTAGTTCTATTAGAGTAGTAGTAGTACTCTCTTGTTTTATTCCTATATCTCTTGGAGAGTTTTTGTTTAATACAAAATGATTGGTGTTGGAAAACAGTAGTACAATTTTCGTGCTTATAACGGTGCAAAAAGAAGCTTGTATAGACTGTGGCTACACTTTATCATGTCATGTTGGATGCTATTTTAATTCTATGCTTTGTAGTTATTATTGTATCATGACTTGTCTCAAATAGATGAGAGTGCTTAATGTGCCATTGAAAGAATCATGAGTTGTTTTTATCACATTGAAGCATAAATTTGTGGTGTTCTCCTTCGAATGCTTTATTTGGTTGACTTGGCGCATGCTTACACCATGTTTATGACTACAAATCAGTCACCTATATCCTCTATGATCATTTAGTTTTTCACTTGTAATACCATTTATTCTTTGGTTAATAATATTTTTATCGCTATGCATGATTATGACCATTATTGCTCTCTTAATTTGTCGCTCCCAGCCTTTTGCTAGCCTCCACCTGTACTGAGTATGAGCTCTACTCGTGCATCCAACTCCCCAAAACCAAGTTTGCCAAATGTGTCCACCATACCTACCTACATGTGGTATTTAACCACCACTCCAAGTAAATTTCTCATGTGCTACCTTTAAACTTTCAAAATTATTCCTGTTTTGTGCCCCTGTTTTAGCTCATGAGGACGTAAATAGAGAATCTTTATCTCACTTGTTGATTGTACTTTACACACCTGGACTGGTGGTACATCCGCTTATACAAATTGATAGAAGAGCTGGTAGCAGGGTGCCCAGCCCCAAAATTGATTACTATTAAATTCTCTTCACTATTTTTGCCCTTGATTTATCAGTCAAATCATAATTGTGTAAACAAAAGAGAAGAGGGATGACCTTCTGACCCTAGTTGCGTCCTTCAATGGGATCCGCTCTTGTGAAGTCTAGTTGGCTTGTGACGTACTGTATTATCTGTTTACCATTCGTTGACATAAGCATACACCTCTCTAAAAATGTTTTCAATACCTTTGTTTAATAAAACAAAAAGCTCTAGCACATGAATTAATCCCTGCTTCCCTCTACGAAGGGCCTTTCTTTTACTTTTATGTCGAGTCTCCATCTTCTAACTTTATGCACAGTTAAGAGAGCGTAGTTTCCATTCTCAGTTTAATGTGCATCAGTCCCAAAGATTATTATTGATTGATTCATTATGTGTTATTACTTGCTCTCAAATTATTTTTTTCTAGTCATCCACTTGAACTTTGAAGGTGCCCTGACATTTATGTTTTGCCCCACTTTTAAGGACAAGCGAAATACCACTTTGCAATGTTTTCTTTATGTTCAAAACAAACACAAAACTTTCAATTGCATTATTATTCATGATCTTTTATTTGTGTTACTTTTCATGATGCAACATGATTGGTAAGTTTCATTGTTAGAATTATATCTATCATGCCTGTGTTTAAAGTACTATGATCTCAACTTGAATTGCTTTTACATAACGTTAATCAAGATTGTGTTGGGTGCATGTCACCTCAAAAATTATTTTGTTATCATTTGCCTACTCGAGGACGAGCATGAGTTAAGCTTGGGGATGCTTGATACGTCTCAAACGTATCTATAATTTTTTATGCTCCATGCTTGTTTTCTATCCAATACCTTTATGTTTTCACATGTTTTCCTTCGTTTTCCGGATGTTTTCTGGACTAACCTATTGACAAGATGCCACAAAGCCAGTTGTTGTTTTCTGCTGTTTTTGGTTTCAGAAAAGTTGTTCTCGAAATATACTCGGAATTGGACGAATGAAAATCGCAGAGTCTTAGAATTCCCGGCACGTCAAAGAAGTCCAAAGGAGACCCGGAGGGGGCATAGGAGGAGCCACACCATAGGGAGGCCCCCCCGGCCGCGCCAGCTGGTGGTGTGGGCCGCCGGGCACCCACCGACATCGCCCTTTCGCCTATTTATTCCCCCCGATGCATAAACCCTAAAATACTCAGCCTCCATCCACGAAAAGTTCCGTAGCTCCACCGCCATCGCCGACAAGTTTCGGGGGACATAAATCTCTGTTCCGGCGCCCTGCCGGGACGGGGAAGTGCCCCCGGAGCCATCTCCATCGATTACACCGCCATCTTCATCGTTGTTGCTGTCTCCCATGATGAGGAGGGAGTAGTTCTCCCTCAGGGCTGCGGGCTCTACCGGCAGCTATGTGTTTCATCTCTCTCTCCCATGGTGTGATCTTTATATGATCATGAGCTTTGTAATATAATTGAATAAGTAGATGTTACTCTTCATCTATTACACTACTCAAGTGGTTTTGTTACGAGATCTCCGTAGACACTTTGATTATGGTGTAAAGGTGACAGTGTGTGCACCGTGTGGTTTAGTATGATATTTGTATTTTGTGTTGGATGACCCCCTGAAATTGTGGTGTTTGTTTGAAACTATCTAGGTCTCATGGTGATAGCGTGGGGATTACCTAGATGGGAAATGCGAACTCTAAGGAGTGCTCTTATAGCCCTACACAATGATTGGTGTTTGTTATGCGACCGGAGAGTGGTTCGGAGTAGCATAGTGAAGAGATGATATTTATGCATTCAATTATGTTATTATTGTTGAGAGTGTTCACTAGTGAAAGTATGATCCCTAGGCCTTGTTTGTAAGCATTGAAACACCGTTTACAACAGTTCTGCTACATGTCTGTTTGCTGCCATTTTTATTTCAGATTACTATTATCACTTATAATCATCCATACCACTTGTATTTTACTATCCCTTTGCCGAACTAGTGCACCTATACAACTGACAATTATATTAGGTGTGTTGGGGACACAAGATACTTCTTGTATCGTAATTGCAGGGTTGCTTGAGAGGGATATCTTTAACCTCTACCTCACTGACTTCGATAAATCTTGGGTGATCCACTTAAGGGAAACTTCCTGCTGTTCTACAAACCTCTGCAGTTGGAGGCCTAACACTGTCTACAAGAATAGAAGCGTGCATAGACATCACGCCGTTCCACCCAAGTTGATCGACCCCGAGCGAACACACCCTGTATCAAGTGTGGGGCTTGAGGAGAAATCCCGCCGGCCGATCTTAAGTCGTTATGCCGCAGCTCCCATGTCTCTACCCCGTCTCCCGATATCTCCCACTCCCTCGGTGACCCCGGCTCGTCCGCCGCACCGCCGCCTCCGACCCAATTTGTAGGTAAATATCCTAGATTTGTTCGTAGTTAAGAATACAATTTTAGTTCGCCGACACACAAAGTTTTAGCTTGAACTTGTAGATGAGTACGTCGTTCACTATGAGCGAGCCAATGCGTTTTTTTATGACTCGTCGTTGTCCAAAGTGAGGATGATGATGTCGAGCATCCTCTCCTACTTCTCGCCGTGGGGGAGCTAGAGGGTGAGAAGAAAAGAAAACGGAGGGGATCGACAGTCAGACATCTTTGTATTCGCGGAACCGAGCTCACGACGACGACATTCTCATGAAGGATTACTTCGTGTGGGTGAGGACCTACCTGCCACATCTTTTTCTTAGGAGATATCGAATGAGGAAAGATCTATTTGTGTGCATAGTCCAAGCTTGCGAGGCTGATTATCGATTTTCTCTCGCCCACACGAACGCCGCCGGCCTCATAGCATTTTGTGCATATAAAAAAAATGCGGCTATGCGGGTGATTGCATATGTTATTCTAGTAGACTACACCGACGAGTATCTTCGTATTCATGAAGAGCACCTGCCTGCATTCCGGCGGACAACTATTCATTTATTTGTTTAATTATTTGTATTTGAACATTTGTTGTACTACCTCCGGTCCGAATGAAGTGTCGTGGAAGGAGTATTAGGCTAGTACAAATTCCTTCAGAGCTGGCGTTGTGTGATGTTAGAATTTTAATAAATTTGAGTTATGTTGTTGTTAGAAGGGCATGCACAATTGTTGATAAGACCGTCTTATCTTAGTCCGCCACGTGATATAGATTTAATAAAAAAATGTTATAAAATGGGCTATTTTTTTTTAGTCCTGTCACTAACAAACTGATAACATAAATATATGTTGAGACAATTATTCTAAGAGGCGATCTCTTAGCTAAAAGAAGACACACGTCTTTTTTTCTATTTCTCTCTCCGTCAACTAAGCAATTATTCTACATGGCATTGTTAAGATAGACCATTGTACATGACGGATTATTACCGTAAAATCAGCTATGCCCCGCGCGATACAACCAAACAGATTTACAGTTTACCTTATTTTTTCGGTATCGCGTTTTAATGGATATATCGCGTTTTAATGGATACGCTAGAGACGCTTTTGCCACTCCCCTTTGCACGGGACACGCACGCACACAGCCCACGACGCGACACAGCGTAGAGGCGAGCCGGAAGGCGGAAAAGAGAAAAGGAAACAGGGCGAGCCAAAACGCGGATAGATTGAGAAAGCCGGATAGATTCTGCTGGGATTCCAGTCCTCTGTAGCAGTAGTTCTCTACTCGGCTACTCCCCCCTGGGTCCCTTCACCTGATTACCTCCACCGTCGACCCTCCGAAGTCCCAAAACCCACAGGCCACAGCCCCCAGCCCCCTCCTACGTATCGCCACCTCCGCCACGCTGCTCATCTCCGGCCGTCGGAATAAGCCACCGCCGGCCACAGTCCGAAGACCCCCGCCGGCCGCATCGCGTGAGGTGAGCAAGCATTCCGGCCCTATCTTACTTTCTCCCTTTCTCCGCGAGTTACTTGCCACCGTTTTTTATCCAATCCGGGGATTCCATGGGCACGCTGCATCCAAGAGACGCAAATGCCACGAGCGTACTGGATGTGGTGGTGTCGCAAATGCAAATGAGCAAAATAATTCACAGTAGCATCATGAATAGACTCAACAATATAGCTATCACATAAAGCATTTTTTTTATCATGATTAAGCTTAAAAAATATTATCATTACTCTCCACATAAGAAAAGTCCTTCTCATTAGTAGTAGTACGAGCAAATTCAACAAAATGACTATCATAATTATTCTCATCACCGTAATCATCAAATATATGAGGCATATTGTAATCATAATTAATTTCTCCTCGATAGTAGGTGGACTGACAATATCATATTCATCATTGTAATCATCATATATTGGAGGCATAGTATCATCAAAGTAAATTTGTTCCTCCATGCTTGGGGGATTAAAAAGATCATTTTCATAAAAACTATCTTCCCCAAGCTTAGATTTTTCTATAGCATTAGCAATAATGGTGTTCAAAGAATTCATACTAATAACATTGCTACTAGCATGCAAATAAAGTTCCATGGTTTTTTTTTAATTTTCTCTTCAAACACTTCATGTCCTAACTCAAGATAAATATTATAAAACTCTTTCATATTTTTGTTGTTTTCCATTAAGTCTAACTAGTGAAAATAAAACAAGAAATAAAAAGATATAATTGCATAATTTAAAGGAAATAATTTCGAGCACTCACAAAGGATGTGAGTACCTTTTACCTTACCTCCCCGACAACGGTGACAAAAAAGAGCTTGATGTCTACGCACGCTTCTATTCTTGTAGACAGTATTGGGCCTCCAAGTGCAGAGGTTTGTAAAACAACAACAAGTTTCCCTTAAGTGGATCACTCAAGTTTTATCGAACTCAGGGAGGTAGAGATCAAAGATATCGCTCTCAAGCAACCCTGCAATTACGATACAAGAAGTCTCTTGTGTCCCCAACACACCTAATACAATTGTCAGTTGTATAGGTGCACTAGTTCGACGAAGAGATGGTGAAATACAAGTAGTATGGATGATTATAAATGATAGTAGCAATCTGAAATAAAAATGGCAGCAAGCAAACATGTAGCAAAACCGATTGTAAACGGTGTTTCAATGCTTAGAAACAAGGCCTAGGGATCATACTTCCACTAGTGAACACTCTCAACAATAATAACATAATTGAATGCATAAATATCATCTCTTCACTACTTTACTCCGAACCACTCTCCGGAAGGATAACAAACACCAATCATTGCGTAGGGCTATAAAAGCACTCCCTAGAGTTGCATTTCCCCATCCAGGTAACCTCACACTGTCACTATGAGACCTAGATGGTTCCAGACAAACACCACAATTTCATAGGTTCATCCAACAAAAAATATATATAAATCATACACACGATGCACACACTGTGACCTTTACACCGTGATCAAAGTGTCTACGGAGATCTCATAACAAAACCACTTGAGTAGAATTATAGATGAAGAGTAACATCTACTTATTCAACTAGATTACAAATCTCATGATCACATAAAGATCACACCATGGGAGAGAGAGATGAAACACATAACTACCGGTAGAGCCCCCCAGCCCCGGGGGAGAACTACTCCCCCCTCATCATGGGAGTCAGCAACGTCGATGGAGATGGCGGTGGAGTCGATGGAGATGGCTCCCGGGGCACTTCCCCGTCCCGGCAGGGTGCCGGAACAGAGATTTCTGTCCCCCGAAACTTGTCAGCGGCGGCGGTGGAGATACGGAACTTTTCGTGGAAGGAGCCTGGATGATTTAGGGTTTCTGCATCGGGGGGAATAAATAGGCGAAAGAGCAATGTCGGTGGGCGCCCGAGGGCCCACACCATGTGGTGGCGCGACCATGGGACCCGCGCCACCAGGTGGTGTGGCCACCTCATTGCCCCCTCCGGGTCTTCCTTGGACTCCGTTGACGTGTCGGAAAAAATAGGCCCCTGAGATTTTGTTTCGTCCAATTCTGAGAATATTTCCAGAACAACATTTCTGAAATAAAAAACAACAGAAAACATGAACTGGCGCTGTGACATACATAGGTTAGTACAGAAAACATCCGGAAAACGAAGAAGAACATGTGAAAAGATAAAGGTATTGGATAGAAAACTAGCATGAAGCATCAAAAATTATAGATACGTTTGAGACGTATCATGCACCTCCCAGTGGGCTGGCACCTCAGCGCCACCCGCGTGCCCCGGTCGTCCGGAGTGTCGGACGTCATCGATGTCCACGAGTCCGACAGCGAGAGAGACAACGACGGACTAGGAAACTACCTTGACGAGCTCGACGCCAGGACCATGTCGAGATGAACGTCGAGGACATCGACGAGCTCCCGCAAAAGAAGGACCATGTGGAGGAGGAGGCCGCGGACCTCCACCGTGCCATGGAGGCCTCGCAGGAGACCGAGCCCAAGATGTGGCCAGATCTGGCGGCTGCCCTCGAGGTCTCGGCGGCCGAGGTTCGCGAGGAACCTGGGCCACCGTGGCATGCCCGCGAGGCGAGGCAGCCATGGGCTCCTGCTCCCGCATGGCCACATGCCCCTTCCCCCGCCAGAGACTCCGCCTCTAGAGCAGGCACCCGCCTACGTCGACAACGACGACGAGGAGTAGGCGTACCGGCGGGCGGCACGACGACGAACCTAGCAACTAGCTAGGTCTTTTATTGTAATATTTTTGTATGTACTGGCCTTCGAGCCATTAAGATATATGCATTGGCCTTCGGACCCTATATAAAACGCAACTTAAGATTAACTAAATTCATATTTTACCTTTAAAAAAATTGAATTTAAGGGGCTGTTGGGATGGTTTCATCCTAACTCGTGGGTCCGGCCGAGCTCATGTGCGCGGACTACTCTAAACGGACTAAAAGAGCACCGATTTCGGTCCCTTTTGAGAGGCCGTTGGGTATGCTCTAAGGATTATTATCGTAAAATCGGCCATGCTCCGCGCCATACAGCAAAACAGATTTACGGTTTACCTTATAACGTTTTTAGGGTATTGCGTTTTAATGGATATGCTAGAGACGCTTTTGCCACTCCCCTTTGCACGGGACACGCACGCACACAGCCCACGACACGACGCGCGGCACGGCGTTGAGGCGAGCGGGAAGGCGGAAAAGAGAAAAGGAAACAGAGCGAGCCAAAACGCGGATAGATTGAGAAAGCCGGATAGATTCTGCTGGGATTCCAGTCCTCTGTACCAGTAGTTCTCTACTCCCTTCACCTGATTACCTCTACCGCCGACCCTCCCAAGTCCCAAAACCCACACACCCCCCCTCCTACCTATCGCCACCTCCGCCACGCTGCTCATCTCCGGCCGCCGGAACAAGCCACCGCCGGCCACCGTCCGAAGACCCCCGCCGGCCGCATCGCTTGAGGTGAGCAAGCATTCCGACCCTATCTTACTTTCTCCCTTTCTGTCCGCGAGTTATTTGCCACCGTTTTTTTCATCCAATCTGGGGATTCCATGGGGACACGCTGTATCCAAGAAACGCAAATGGCACGAGCGTATTGGATGCGGTGGTCTCGCAAATGCAAATGAGCAAATGCCGCCAGCTTTGGTTTCAGTTCGGAGTTGTTCATCTGTACGGTTCGCTCTCCCCGTATTCAGTTTGTGATCTCAATGTGGAGATGGCGATGATTGCCCATTTGCCCCCATTTACCTGTTATCTGGAATCTGGGCAGTTTAGCAGGCAAACTGGAGTAGGCTTGGACCAGGAATATGGTCCATGATATATTTTGGAAAAAGAGATGCAAGTTTTGATTTCAGGTGAAGTTAGGATTCAGAGACAGTGAGTGATACAGAAACAATCAATTTGGCATACGGATGGGCACCTTTTCCTCCATTATTTAACATTTCTGGCCTGCACGGTTCTTCGGATGCGTCCGGGCGTCCGTGTATTATCTCTCTATAATACCAAGCTCCGTGGTTCTGTAGTTATGTTCAGCTTCGTACTCTTCCGCCGTGTGCTTCATTTGTCAACAGTTGATTCCCGTTTGATTCGGCAAACCAGCCATATGTTTCTTGTATTCTTTTTAGCTTCCTAATCTGCAGCTTCGAGGAACTGTGTCGGCTGCAGGTCCCATTTGGACACATACATACCTATGCATCTCGGTATCCCCATCCGTCCTAGTTTTCTATCCTAATCCTCCTCTACTTTCTTACGGTCGTTTTTTCTTCTACCGTTCCTGGCATCCACTGTCAAGATTCGACTCGCTGACGACATTTCCTGGGAATATATCTGAAGCCCTTGGAAGGGCGCGGCTGCAGAGATTCCTTTGTCGCCTGTGAGCAATTGTGGGTGTGGCTTTGTAATTACTCAGCCTCTGTTCGTTTCTCGTTTTCACATTTCTCTGACCGCAGGGGTTGGTAACTAACTGGTATTTCTGACAGAATACAGTCTTTCAGATATATATTTTATTGCTGCAAGATTTCGTAGTACGTACCTCTAGTTAGTTTCATCTGTCCATGTTTTTGTAATTACTTATGCAAAATTTCAGGACCATGTTTCTCCGATGTTCTCCAAAAATAAAGCATCCTGCCAGAGTAGTATTTTTGTCACTTTCTATGCCCTTTAAATCCCATGGTCTTCAAATGCTAAAAGCTTTCTAAAAAAACAAACCACCCTGCTTATCCATGCCTTTGTAAGCATCATCTAGCCACTAGTATGCTGATTTTTCCCCCAGAATACCTACCTTTGCTTTCATGAAGTTTCACTTAACTTAATGTGTTTTACAGGCTTCTACACAGCATATCGATCTTCTAGATCTGGTGTAGTACCTATAATCAGGAGGAAATCATCAGTTTGTTTGACCTAAGAACAGGGATTTATGGTGCAAAGTCAGTTATGGGCCAGATTCATACAGATGGTATGTGTTTTTAAGTTTTTTCCTTTCGTTTGAAAGATGTTTAAGTAAGGCTGTGAGAGTGCTCCGGAAATATTGATACTTCTGCACTTATTTCCTGTTAGCATCTCCCTTGGAGCGTCTTCGTTAGATGCTTATTGGTTGTTCCAATCGTGTCATTTAGTTGACATTGGGATTTTTTCCTTTTTTTTCCTGAAATTTGGTGGATAAATCGTAATGAGTAGAAATGTAGTTGGAGCCATTGGGGATTAAATGGTGTAACATGCTATCATATCTTGCTTTTTGATAATTGATGTGTTCGGACTAATCCTTCTTTTGTCATGTTTGATTTTAAAAATATTTAGAAGTATGAATATATTTTATTGAACATGCCGTTTCATGTTTTCCAGATCTGAGAATCAAGTCAGAATTGAAGAGAACTACTGATTCTGACAATGCTCATGTGGAGGAAAAACTTGTGAGTGCCATATAGCATAACTTATATTATGATATTATTATCCTCACACTCCCCTGCACAGCTGCCCTCTTGTATGTGTATCATCTTTTGTTATAAAAGCAGTATGCATTTTAATGGGATGCTCTAAAGCACATTGTACAAACAAGAAAAGGAAAGAAAATGTACTCCACTAAATGTGAACATTAGCTATCAGTTGTTGCTAACAGCAAAGAATTTTAGTACGATATGCTTCTGCAGATATGTGACCTTATCCAGTTGATGATTTTAATGTGCTATTGTGGATTTATCTGCAGGCAGCTAGTGATAACTTTTCAAGTTCAAAATCAAATACAACTTCATTAAAAATGCTGTTAGCAAAAGAGACGAATAAAGAAGTGGAGTTAAAGAGCAACCCACCAAGTGTCATTGCCAGATTAATGGGGCTCGTGGAGGATTTTCCTGCCAAAGAACCAGTTTTACACCACGCCAAGAGAGATTTTAGGGAAAATCAATCATGGAACCACCCAGAACAGACAGAGAATGCCTCAGAGCAGCAAAGGCAGCACCATTCCATGCAGCCAAAGACACAAGTTATCCACACATCCTGTGAAACAATCGAATATAATGGTGTATATGAAGGATGCGAAGAGAAAGCAATGATGAACTCTTTTCAGGACCAATCTTCACAAAAAAGAAGGTATTCTGATAACAGGATTGGCAGAATGGATGTTTTCCCAGAGAAGTTCAGGCAAGCAAAATACCTTGTCACGGAAGAGAATCTCCTTCATTCCGGGAGGTTACAAGAATATAATGATGCTCCAAGTTCAGAGAAAGATTTGTTTCCGAAATTTCGTGAAGGACCCATTTTGCCAACACAGATGAGCGGGTTTCATACAACTCCAGCACCACCTCAGACACGCATTACCGTACTGAAACCAATGAGATCTGTTCAGAGTGACGAGGCAGGACAATCAGCAACAGAACGGGATATTGAGCAAAATGAATTGGAGACGAGAAGGTTTCATCAGATGTCTAGTTCAACGGAAGGAACCCCTTCTCAGCCAAGTAGAATAGTACTCTTGAGGCCTACCCCAGGGAAGCCAAGTATCACAAAGGCAAAGCTGACCCATAGGGCAACTTCATTTCGGATAATTGACCGGAAAAACTTCAGCAGAGTATTAGATGATCATGGGGAAACCCTAGGTTCTACAGGAGTAGTGCATGATATCATTCAGCACCAGCATGATGGCCGCGATCAACGAGACGAGTCTTTGTTATCTTCCACATACTCAAATGGGTATTGTGGTGATGAAAGCTCATCCAGTGATTCAGGAATTGATCATAATGGAGACTCCGAAACCGATTATATTGAAGAAGATGGTGGTAGCGTCAGTGAATCGGAGGCAGGTAGTCCTATATCGAAGTATTCATGGGATTACATCAGAAGATACGGAAGTTCGTACTCAGGCTCATCTTCTAGCAAGATCTCACATTTTCCTGATTCATTGGTTATTAAAGAAGCCAAACAACGGCTTTCTGAGAGATGGGCAATGGTATCTTGTGAGGACATCAGTCAAGAGCAAGTGCAATTGCCAAGGAGGACATGCACCTTAGGGGAGATGCTCTCCCTTAATGAAGTGAAAAAGGAAGATGTCAATACTTGCAGAAAGGATGGTAAAACTGGGGAGAGGTCTCAGAAGTTGCCAAGATCAAAGTCTGTGCCTGTGAATTTGTATACATTTGATAACATGGTGGTGAAAGTGCAAGCTTCAAACCCTGAGAGCTGCAAACCAACAACAGATTTGATGAGAAGAGTTTCTGATTTTTTGTTTTCTAAAAGAAAGACAATAAGGCAGAAATCCACCTATCATCCATCTGATTGCTTTGATGAGAAGATTGAAGCTTGTTCTGTTGATAGTCATTTACCTGTCAGTCATAATTTAGAAACTAAAGAAAAACTGGCACTCTGTGAAGAGAAAATTGATATTTCTGCCAGGCAAAACTCTACCAGCACTTCAGAGGTAGGCGTCTTATCTCAACTGTCATGCAACTCCAACAGTTTATGTTCCTTTTTTTCTAGTGGATCATCTCTGTTGAGTGTCAGACTTATGTTGACATCTTTGCATGACAGGGAACTGCTTCAGTTGATGTGCCTGTATCATTGAGGTGTCGAAGGAGAAAACTGGATAGGCTAGGATTACATGAAGGCCCCAATAGCGCTCGCGACCAGCCCAGCCCTACCTCGGTTCTTGATGCACCCTCTGAAGATAGCAGTTGTAACGAACCTGAATCATCTGGAAGCACTACTTCCAAGATCACGAGTAAGTGGTGTTTTATGGTCAGAGTTGTCCATGTCTTAGTTTGGTTCATATACTGATACGTCTGCTAATCTTTTCAGAAGCTACGTCAAGATCCTCAGCAATTGAGGCCGTTGCCTGTTCCTTATCATGGGATGATACCACCTCAGAATCGCCATTGCCTGGTATACGAAGGCCACCTTTCGTTCCCTCCGATGTCGACGACGACGAATCAGAATGCCATGTCCTTGTGCAAAACATAATGTCATCTGCTGGATTAGACGGTGCCCGGTCAAGTATTGGTTTTACTGGTTGGCATTTACCTGACTGCCCTCTTGACCCAGTCCTATGTAACAAACTTCTGGAGTTATGGGAGCAAAGGTCATACCGAAGACTTCTTTTTGACTGTGTCAATGTTGCTCTAGTCGAGATCGGCGAGAACGCCCTGCTAAGCGCATTCTCATGGAGCAAAGTGCATAACCGAACATGGAGGGGCAACTCATCTCCTGCTTTTGGGGTAGAGGTCTGGAGCATCCTGAAAGACTGGATTTACGGCGCACGGGTGTTTTCGGTGGGCAAGAGAGATAACACCGGGATCATGATTGATAGAATCGTGAAGCAGGAGGTTGAAGGTAGCGGCTGGGTGAAAATGATGATGTCGCAGGTGGTCGACATCACAGAACAGATTGAGGGGGGAGTGCTGGAGGAGCTGGTGGCTGAAGCTGTGCTGGATTTCTCTGCTTGCTGCTTTCAGCGATGAGGTATCACGTAGCAGCCGATGAATATCTTGACAGAAAATCCTTGAATTGTTGTATGTGGATATGATTGGGTCACCTGCTGGTGTCATGACTCCGTAGCTGATTAGAAGATTGTAGTGTTCAAAAGTTTTGTAGCATTTTATTTGATCAGCTCATGGTGAGCTGATAACTGAGTTCACTAGAAAGCCAACCGGTTCATCTTGCCGAATGCCGATATACATTTCTGGATTTTTGAATTCAAATGGCTAGAAATGACTCAATGGCCTCGCGGATGGAATACCAAACGGTCACAAGCACACACCTTTTTTGACAGGCGCAGGCACACAAACACACGCTGGACGGACTACCAATGTGACGATTGATAGGATTGAGCATGTAAGAAGAGAGGAGAGATAGGCCTTATCTATATGGGCCAATTTTTGGGCTGGGCTGAGGCAGGATAAGAAAAGGAGGAGGACAAAGTTGCGCTTCAAACTAATTACTTATTTCGGAGACCATCCAACACCTCCTTATCCACTGCCCTTTCGCTCAAGTGGTTTGGTTCGAAACTTTCTCCGGCCTTGGGCGCCCGGATCTCTCCCCGTCGGTTGCCCAGGGGTTGGAGGCGTGGTGGGTTGCGACGGCTTCGCACTGTCCAGCGAAAGAGGCGACCAAAATCAGGGCTTTGATACTTTTGGTGCTGCGCTCCATCTGGGTGGAGCGGAACAACAAGGTTTTCAACCGGAGGTCTAAATCGGAGGTGGCTCTTCTTGACGCAATCATGGCCAAAGCGTTAAGGTGGAAGGCTGTAGGGTTCTTGGGAGTGTAGGATCTTGGGTGTGTGTGCGTGGTGTGTTGTTGTGGATGTTGTAAAAATTCGGGGTTTTCCCCCTCCTTATATAAAAAGGCGTGCCCTCTCGCGCGTTCCTGAAAAAAGATATTTCTTGGAAGCTCCTCTTGGATCAGCACCGTCTCAGGTTTGGAGGGCTCCCGTGGAGGGTCGCGATGCTATGAAGCAGGGGCTGATTAGGCGTACTGGAACTGGGGATACTACCCATATATGGAACCAAAACAAGCTTCCACGAGATTACATGTTGCGGCCGATCGCATGCCCAGAGGAGGAGCCACCGATGATGGTTGCTTCACTCATTGATATGACAACATCAACATGGAAAGAAGAGATCTTACAGAAGTATTTCCTTCCCATGGATGCGACGGTTATTCGCAATATACCGGTAAGCACTAGAAGGATGACCGACTTCTGGGCATGGCATTATGAGTGCTCAGGTATCCTAATGTACAGACTCCTTGTTCACACGAAAACGAGGAGGGGAGACTGGTTGCATGACCGACCTGCAGGTTCCAATACCAATGGAGAAGGTAAAGCCTGGCAACAACTGTGGAGGGCTGAGGTCCCTTCCAAGCTACGGGTCTTTATTTGGAGACTTGCGCATCAATCCCTGCCTACGGGAGATGTTCATTGTGACAGGAAAATGGCAGAGACGAGTTCATGACCGATTTGCAGAATGGAGAACTCTTGGCGCCACTCCCTGATAAATTGTGCGACTGCTCGTTGCGTTTGGGCACTTGCAGATGAAGGAGTTACCGAGCACATGGTCATGAATGAAGATCCATCGGCAAAGCAGTGGATATTTGCTATGATGGAGACACTAAATCAGAATGATTTCGCCAGGGTGGCAGTCACTTTATGGGCCATTTGGTATGCGAGACGAAATATTATATTTGAAGATGAGTTTCAAAGCCCTCTGACAACACATCTTTTCATACAAAGATTCTTACAAGATTTGTCCATAGCTACACCGAGGGAGGTTCCAAATCGAAGGGGGTCCCAGCTACCGCAACCTTCCTGGATTCCACCTCGAGGAGGAACGACCAAGGTAAATGTCGATGCGGCAGTATCGAAGACAAGCACATGGGGCGCTGTTAGTGCTATCTGTCAAAGCGAGGCGGGAGATTTCTTGGGAGCGTCGGCTCTGACCATCGGAGGCATCACTGACCCAGCCATACTGGAAGCGATTGCCTGCAGGGAAGCCATTGCGTTGGCTCGAGACCTTCACCTCGAGAGAATCACGGTGGCAACTGATTGCGTGGGAGTGATCAACAATCTTACTCAACCGTATGTTGGTTCGTATAGCATGGTTCTAGAGGAGATAAAACTTGCTGTTTCCGGGAGAATTATTTCATTCATGAGAGTAGAACTTCCAATGTGGAAGCACATAAGTTGGCTAGATCGAGAGTTTCGAGTAGTGTTGGGCGGCAGGTCTGGCTTTTACAGCCCCTACTAGCCTTTGTATCAAGAACAATGTCCTAATGCAATAAAGAGTTAAGTTACCCCTAAAAAAAAATTACCGCTGAATCGCAATGTATCTGGACATGTTTTGATGCTATAAATCGAACTCTAACTTAACTCTCAACTAGACGATAATTAGCAATTCAATTACTTAAAACGAAGACATCAACAAAGACATATCAAGGTATGGACATCTATTAATTTAAGGAGATTAAGAGACTTTTGAAACTCCATAAGATGGCCAGAGGAACTGACAGCCTTTGTGGCAGCAGGGTGTTGACCAGTCCAATTAAGTTGTGTAGTTTCCCTAGCGAGTACACGAGGCCGTGGATATCATAATCTTCCGAAGTTGTCGGTTCCAACTTAGCACAACCCTGTTTTCCGTTCATTTTTCTGCCGAGAAATATTAAAAGAATTAGTTTTTTGCTAAGATTCGAGCTCGTGACCACCTTCATCCAGGACGGAACCAGCTATATACATAGGTGTACATCTATACAAATGTATTTTTTCTCTCGTATAATGGGAATAACCAACTTCTGCATCGATCGCATAATCATTTATTGCGGACTTTAAGTAATTATCATCATAGAGTTCAAAAATCAAATAAGGTTGAAACATGAATCAACCATCAAGAAAAGGACAACATAAAGAAACTACGCATCTCCGAGTCGATTAATATGCTACCACAAAGCCCCGCTAAAAATATCATGAGCGACCATTAGAAACCGAGAACATCCAATAAGGTTGAGCGGGCCTCGCACAACTCCAGCACCACCTCATACACACATTCAAGTACTGAAACCGATGAGATCTGTTCAGAATGATTGTTCAAGACAATCAACAACATAACGGTCTATTGAAGAAAATGGATTAGAGACGAGACGATTTCATCAGAGGTCTAGTTCAACTAACCCCTTCGCAACCAAGTAGAATAGTACTCTTGAGGCCTACCCTAGAGAAGCCAAGTATCACATAGGCAAATCTAACCCCCAAGGCGGCTTCATTTTGGACAATTGACCAGAAAAAATTCAACATAGTATTAGATGATCATGGGGAAACCCCAGGTTCTACAGGAGTAGTGCACGATATCATTCAGCACCAGCAAGATGGCCGCGATCAACGAGATGAGTCTTTGTTATCTTCCACATACTAAGATGCGTATTGTGGTGATGAAAGCTCATCCAACTATTCAGAAATTGATCGTAATGGAGACTCCGAAAAAGATCATATTGAAGAAGATGGTGGTGGCCTCAGTGACTCAGAAGAAAGTAGTCCTATATCGAAGTATTCATGGGATTACATCAGAAGATACGGAAGTTCCTACTCAGACTCATCTTCTAGCAAGATCTCACATTTTCTTGATTCATCGGTTATTAAAGAAGCCAAGCAACGACTTTCTGAGCGATGGGCAATGGTAACTTGTAACGACATTAATCAAGAGCAAGTACAATTGCCAAGGAGGACATGCAACTTAGGGGATATGCTCTCCCTTAATGAAGTGGAGAAAGAAGATGTAACTAATTGCAGAAAGGATAATAAAACCGGGGAGAGGTCTCAGAAGCTGACCTCTCCCCAGTTTTATCATCCTTTAGCTGGTCCATCGAGAGTAAGAAAATCCTATAACTGGATCCAATGAGCTGCCATATTGATAACATGCAAAACATAAAACTTTATTGATCTATTAAATACAATGTTGTTTCAACAATGCCAAATAGATCAACATAAAGCTGAAACTCCAATTCGAATTCTAAATTTGGTGTTTTTATTGATTCTATTTAATTAACTTCCAAACATATTTATTACATTCATTGTGATGGGATGTTATATGCACTGAACACAACACGACATACTAATTTTATTAAAGGACAAGAGATAAACAAATGTTCAATAGTCTCCTTGAAGTCGTAGAAGAACACTTCGTACGTCCATGCTATTTTTGTTTTACAAGGTTATCTTTTGTGAGGAAGATATTTCTATTGGGGAACCACATAAATAATTTTACTTTCAATTTCTAGAGTTAAGTATGCGAATACTTAGTATGTACGTTCGTAAAATCTTCACACATGGACTTTATCGTGAAACCCCATTAGTTGCTAGTTTCCACAAAAAAATTCAGCTTCATCTATCAGATTTACCTCCATTAATGGGTGACATAGATGAGACCATGAATCCCCTATCAATGCCCTCCTAAAACTCGTATTTACTAGAGGCGCACTAGATAATACATCGTGAAGGGAACATTTTTCCGTGAGATAATGCTATACAAAGAATGATAATGGTGTTGTAATGGGGTATCCCCAGCCATACATCTTCCCAAAAATCTAACAATAGACAAGTCAACTTTAACCCTACTCAATCCTTTCCAAAACAGAGAATATGTCGGTTTGACCTCAAATTGAGCTAGAGTCATATTATTGAGGTATTTATTATGAAGCAACTCCTGCCATATCCCTTTCTTGTTTAATAATTTAAACAACTATTTGCTAAGAAGGCATTTGTTTTTCAATTCCAGAACCTCAATCCCTAAACCACCTTGATATTTTGTCCTAAAAATAATATTCCATTTGGTATATGCCGATATTTGCGCTTATTTTCATTGCTCTGCCAGAAAAAGTGTGATCTATAGAAGTCAAATATCTTTCTTACCCGTTTTTATATTTCGATAAATGACAACATAAACATGGGTAGACTTGTTAATGTCAAATTAATTAAAACAAGAAGATCCCCATATGAGAGAATCTTGCCTTTCCGGCAACCTAACTTTCCTTCAAAACGACATTCTACTGGGCGTCCTTACTAAGCTTTCTATGATGGACAGGCACCCCAAGGTATTTAAAAGGCAAAAAACCGTATTCACAACAAAAAAATTTCTTATGCTGATCCTCCACCTACTTTTCCTTCCCATAACAAAAGACCTGGCTTTTGTGAAAATTAGTTTTGTGGCCCAACAATTTCTAAAAAAATACACAATATATATTTCATGTTCATTTCCTTTTCTAATCGTGTTTCATACATAGAATTGTATCATATGCATACTGTAGAATGGATATACAATAATAAGGCCTCAAACTTGACCATCTTCCTCCCCGCGTGCGATAAGCATGGTAACATGTCGACAACAATGTTAAAAAGTATCGGAGAAAACAGATTACCTTGTTGTAGCCCTTTTCTGGTTTGAAACTAATGACCAATGTCATCATCAACTCTTACATCAAATTACACCACTGTGGTGCAAACCCTTTCATAAGCATCACTTGTTGGAGGAAAGGCCTTTTAACCTTGCCATAATCCTTCTCAAAATCAATTTTAAAATAACACAATCCATATTTTTTCGTTTGTGTTCATGGATGGTTTTATGGAGGACCACCACCCCCTCTAAAAAATGCCTACCAAGCATAAAAGTCATTTGAGTAGGTCTAACAACTTTATGAGGAAATTCCCGTATTTCGGTTAGTGTCTACTTTTATGAATATTCTAAAACTAACATTGAGAAGACATATATTTCTATATTGTTGTATTTGGACCACATTTTTTTTGGAGGAAGTGTGATGACACCGAAATTCAGTTTAGACAGTGAAATGTTTCCCTGTTGTAACTGAAAAAACATGGTCGTAAAAGCTCATCTTTGATAACATACCAAAATTTCTAATAGAGCTCTACGGGAAACCCGTCTGGTCCTGCGACTTTGTTCCACTCCATTTGAGAGATAGCTTCATACAACTCTCTCACAGAGACATCAACAATAATAATGGTGTTCTCTTCTAGAGTTAATTATAGAATATCATGACTAAAACTCTCATCCATACAAAAATTATTTGGGACGGATGCCCAAAATAGTCTTTTAGAATATTCAATTATATAGCTCTTTAATTTTTCTTCACGTACTATGGTTCCTTCGTATTGCTCTATTTGGAAAATTTTCTTCTTCCGGTTCTTACCATTTGCAATGAGATGGAAATATTTTGCATTATTTCTTCCCTCCTGCACATTCTTTACCTTTGCTCGCTGAGCCGACTTAATCTCTTTATCGTGGCATAGGCTGCAATAATTGAATTAGCCTTCCTCAAAGTTTCTTGTTCAGTAACAGTGAGTGGCAATATATCAACTTCAATATCTAACTCATCAATGAGTTTCAAAAGAGTTTCTTTTTGTTTTCTTTACTTCCTACTTTGATTTTTCCCAAGCTTTTAGAAACCCACAAATGTGTCTAATTTTATTTAGCCACACCTCAATATATTTGTTTGTCTTAGTCGGCCACCACCATCTTGTAAAAACCATCCTGTCTCAAACATGATTTTTGAAACGAAAAGCGTACCTTATTACCAAGATGGGCATGTACTCTTGAGTCCACCAAGAGCGGCGTATGGTCAGACCCCGAAGAGATAAAGATCACATCATCACCAGCGGGTGCTGGTCTACGCTGCAAAATTTAAATTTTATTTACCTACGTAGTCCACCAAGATCACTATGCAGATAATGTGGCATGCCAATATATGTAGGGATAAAGATCACGACACACAGGGCAGCGGAATCGATATACTCGTAGAATAGTTCTAAATAATCGTAGATCATCAGAACTAGGTCTAGTTGCAAGGATGTCGCTAAGTTTTCCTCGTCAAGGTTCACACGTGTAATCTCTCTTATGGTGTGCACGCGTACGCTCGTGTCAACCCGTCAGTGCTCCGCCATCCAGGACTTGGCACCAACGAAGAGAGATAGTCTTTCGGTGTTTCTAATTTGTAGCACTAAAATCGACTATGATCAGAACTATATGATTCTAGAATTTTCTGAACACATGAGAGAGAACTATTAATTAGATGTAGGTCTAATCGGGAGAGGATACCTCAAAACCCAATTAGAAGAAGCTCTAATTCAATTAGAGAGGCTCTAATTAAACCTTCTAATCCTACTAGAGAGAGACTTGAGAGACAATTGCTCGCAATATTATAATTTAGCTTAAGCCTTGGAGGTACTTTTATAGTTGGAGGGAAAGGAGAACTTTCCAAAGGGGAGGAGGAGTCTTAGTTTTGCTATGAGGGGGGCTAGCCACACAAAAGGAGCGGCTGCACCCGTCCTCCTATAACCCAACTCGGCTTGGACTTCCATATGAGAGTCCAACTCCATCTCCTCTCTTTTTTCCCTTTTCCCTTTTCTTTTCTTTTTCCCTTAAAATAAAATTAGGAAAATCATCGGAAGGTTCCTAATGCTATTATTGGAGACCTTGGGGCCCAGATGGCAGCCCCACTAAGTGGTGCAGACATGGGGTGAATCTGTCCCCTTCGGGACTCCCCCCTTCCCGGGTTTTGCCCGAAACTCTTCCGGAATCCTATGAACCCAATATATAAAATTATCAATATTATCTACTGGTGTTAGAAACATATTTCTAACATCCTGAGACATCTCATGTCCTTTGTTATCTCTCATATAAAATTCTGCCTAACACCGACATCATTTCTCCTTTATAGTAACTTCCTCAAAACCTTTCCGATTGACACCAGACTTGTTTCTGTGGTATCGTATTGATATCGAACATTCATAAAAAACAATAAAAACATATATTTATTCTCTCAATTAAAGGTTGTCACGTCTTAAGCGTGTGACCCATATAGACTCGAATACACACAGACATGTTCGTGAACTTACCGAACAATAACCAACAACGGGATCGTGGACGCCCATGATGGCTCCTGTGTGTTCACGAAGAACAAGGGAACCTTATAAGTTAGTCATTGCACTTATTCCCTTAACTTCACGATACCAACGGTATCACGAGGTGAGACTATGCGATCTAGTCTCATCAAACTCTTTGATTATAACACATATAACACTTGTTACAAATATCGTCCTCTTTTCTCATCCATATCCCCGATGTACTTGTGGTAAATCACACTATGTATGGCCAGCCGATTGGTTGACATTGGTGATACCGAGAGGGCCCAGAGCATGTATCTCTCTATCGAGTTAAGTACTAGTCTTGAACGATCTCAGTTCCATTACACTTTCTAGATTATACCCAAACATCACCATTATGATTCCCAGTTATGGCAAGATGGTTGATGACATCCAAAGTATAACTTTCGATCGTGCGGTCACTAGATATTCTCATAGTATAGAAATTATAGTAAATGACAACTTTATGTGTACTCTCCTAAATACATTACAAGTGTTTAGTATCCTTTAGCAAGATCATATACTTGGGTCGGTTTAATACTATTGTTATCCTAACAATAAACTCTTATATTTTGCTAGACTTTTAACCAAGTCCATGATTAGAAAAATATGCTGATCTCACAAATCATAAACTAATTTTTGAGACAAGATTAAGAACTCTTGTTTGTTTATGTTTTCACGCCCGCACACATATTTTTCTTTGAAACCTCACTTTTCAAGTTCTATAACGGTTGTAGCATGATGATATAAACTTAATTTTGGACTTTGAGATAGAATAATAACTAGATATTATTGTCTCTAGGGCATATCTCTAACAACGGGAATTTATGCTCCTACTCTATGTTTGCGAGTAAACGATCTAATTTTTTAAAAGTGGGGGTGTCACCTCTGTTAACCCAAGTGTATTTTCTATCCGAAAAATCATTTTCTTCCACATCAAGACTATCAATTATCGCATTAAAAATTAAGGGTCCAACAGAAATTAGCGTTGTTATTTTCCTCGGGATTTCTAATAATATTAAAGTTACCACCCACCAACATAGGTAGTGGTTTGACATGACATATTCTCACTCATTTTGAGAAGAGCTCGGGATTTGTGCATCTTGAACAACTTCATAAACTGATATCAAGACCCACTTGAAGCCATCACACTTATGTCTCACATGATTGTTTACGCAAAAATCCTTGGCGTCAACGTTTTTGACTTAGACAGTTGCTGCATTAGACAAATTAACATGTCTCGCGACCTCCCGTGAGGCGGTAGACAAAACTAATTGAAATCATGACCCGCAACTAAATGGTATAAGCAATGGGAAGCAAAATTTTCCCTTCCAGTCTCCGATAAGGCTATGAAGTCTAATCTATGTTCCCGCATAGTCTCTTGAATAAAAAAATATTGTTAACCAGGATCACGAAAACACCCACTATTCCAAAAGAGACCTTTGATGCCTTGCATCTTTCTTGTTAAGTTGTTTCCTAATTCTAGCATTCCCCCTTCTAACCGAATTAGAAGAAACTTTCTTCTTTCTAGTTTTCCTTACTTTTTCTGAGAGATTAGGAAGATCCGTTTGATCATCCCTGTTCCTATACAACTCATCATCCCCTAGATCTTCTGATGAGCTGGAGGCTTTAGACAATATACTAAGTTATGTAGACCATCGTCCTCATTATTTATAGCACTAACGGTTCTATCCAACACATGAGTAGACCGAGAGACCTCAAAATCTTTAAGTAACTTAGCTGAATTAACTTGATCAGATTTAGAAGTACCTAGAGAGACTCCCAATTTATTTTCTCTATCATTTAATTTCTCATTTGAAGGATAAATTGAAAAAACATGGTTTATAGTTTTACCTAGCGGAGGATCCCGATCACATGCCATCGTCATGGCCCTCTCCATTGTGTGGTCGTTCGCGTTGGGATGTGTTCGGATGCTTACGCTAGACCGAACGCCCATTGCCGCAACATATGACACCGATCCGAACTCCACCACCTTGCACATCCATGCATCATCTTGGAGACCCACCATGTGATCCCGTGGAGTCGATGGATTAGTCTCCATGTGCACCCATTATTTCTAGGAGAAAGGATTTACCTCTATGTAATATGTATATACTTAACAATATATCCATGATATATCAGAAAGTTTGACTACTTTTTGGAGTCATGTACACCCATTTTATGAAATCTTTGTTACATTTGGCACGCTTGAGCGAGATATATTTGTTTACCAAGTGGCTAAGTATCACTAGGCATGATTAATCGTTGATGCGACTTGATATGCTATAAACAAACACATATGACGTTACACTTTATACATAGACCTCTACCCTAAGTGTCAATAACTCTTTTTTGTAGGCTGATTCTTGTCTCAACCACTACAACACGGTATACATTTTGGGGCACTTTGGTAGAGGCACTTTCAAAGTGCCACTATATGCATGACCTATAGTGGCACTTTGGCAAAGTGCCACTATAGGCATGTCATTTAGTGGCACTCAAAGTGGTTGAGACGTGCCACTAAATGACATTGCCTATAGTGGCACTTTGCCAAAGTTAACTATAAATGAACTCATCTGATGTAAATAAAACTTATTTGATTTACCAAAAATAATAGCACTCTAGTTGATCATGATCTACAAAGAGCACTAACAGTCTAGTTGAACATCATCTACCAAGAACACTAGCAGTCTAGTTGAACATCAGCTACCAAGAACACTAGCAGTCTAGTTGAACTTCATCTATCAAGACTAATTTGATGTAAATTAACCTAAATCTGTAGTCATCTAACAGAAGCAAAAAATTAAAGAAACCTATCAGTTAAAGAAATCTGTAGTCATATGTATAAAGTTAATTTAATTAAAGAACACTTGTTAAATTAAATTCAGAACCGTCTCTCATACAGTGAACCGTATTCTCATACAGTGAACTGTAAAAAAATGTATAATGGAAAATAGCAGGTTTGCTTAAAAGGCCATGACAATGGTAAAGATGAACTACAATTACTCCACACAGCTACCAAGAACACTAGCAGTCTAGTTGACCATCATCTGTCATGAGAATTAACAAGGCAAGTGAGGATCATAGCATTCTAGTTGAAATGATCTATCAGTTGGGCATGATATATCAGGAAACCTATCAGTCTAGTTGGGCAAGATCAAGATCTATCAAGGAACCTACCGGTTGGAACGCAATCCAGATCAAGAAATCAACAAGGCAAATGAGAATCATAGCAGTCTAGTTTAAATGATCTATCAGTTGGGCATGATATATCAGGAAACCTATGAGTCTAGTTGGGCAAGATCAAGATCTATCAAGGAACCTACCGGTTGGAACGCAATCCAGATCAAGAAATCAACAAGGCGAATGAGAATCATAGCAGTCTAGTTCAAATGATCTATCAGTTGGGCATGATCTATCAAGAAACCTATCAGTCTTGTTAGGCAAGATTAAGATCTATCAAGAAACATACCGGTTGGAACGCAGTCCAGATCTAGAAATCAACAAGGCAACCCTAGATCTACCGATAGGCAGAGATGGGAGGGAGAGACGTACCCGGCTTGTTCGTCAGAGTGGCGGCGCTCATCGGAGTGGCGGAGTTCGTCGGAGTGGCGGCGCTCGTCGGGGTGGAGGCGCTCGGACCTTATGCTCTGCTGGAACCCTAGGGGTGGAAGTGAAGTGAAGTGAAGTGAAGTGGAGCTGTGTGTTGCGACGTGGAAGACTAGTAGACTGGCATTTCTTACTAAAAAACCCTCATAGCAATTTAAGTTTTTAAAACACGTTCTTCCACCTGCAACACTTTAGCAGAAAAATCCCTACCCGTTCTAATCGCCATCGTTCGATTTCATTCCCCTCCCTTCGTCCCCGCCTCCGCCGCTGCACGATGGGGAGAATCGCCGCTGCCGACCGCGCCGCCACCTCCGCCGCTGGTAGGTCCTCTAAGCTGCCCCCGAGCGTCGCCGCCACCTCCTCCGCTGGAATTTTCACGTCCTCACCTAGTGCGCGCGCTCTCTGCTAGGAGGAATCATACACGGCGAGGAATTCACCTCCGCAGCGACAGCGCGGTGGCGCTATCTTCTCCGACGGCGAGTTTATCCGGTAAGCCCTCACCCATGCGCCCTCATCCATGAGCCCTCACCCATGCGCCCTCATCCATGAGCCCTCGGCCATGCGCGCCCTCATGCGTACACCCTCCTGCTAGGTGAAACCCTAGGCGCGCGACGCAGGTGCTTCCCATGGAGTTCGACCCGCGACGGTCATTCAAGCACCGAAGGACTTCTGGTGAGTTCTCCCCTAATCACTGCATCTCTTAGGTTCGTCTATGTTCGTTTGATTGCTGTAAAATCAAATCAAGCAGTGTTCGTCTGATTGCTATGCAACCAACATATACCACACATGATGACTGTAGTTAAATTGACTTCACAGTAGTAACTGATGACTGTTACCGAACACTTGTTCTGTTGGACTCACTCAGTGGCAGTATAGCTTTCTGTGAAATTAAATTTGGCTTGCTTGTATGGTTGGAATAACTAGGATTAATATTAGTTGTTGTATGTAGGAATTTGTTGATACATAATTTGGAGTGCATTGTTGTGTTCCTGTTCTTAATTATCATGGACAAGAGTTGGATAGAAGCACCTAGATCCACTGTTGAGTTTGAAGCTGGTGTTAGGAGTTTCTTAGATTTTGCTGCAGCTAATGCTGGAATGTTCCATAGAGTGCTTTGTCCTTGCAAAAAATGTGGAAACAGATACTGGAGAACTGAATCTGTAGTTACTGACCATTTAGTATGCCATGGTTTCATGGCTGGTTATACAAAGTGGGTTTTCCATGGAGAAGATATTGTAGAACCTGAACTTGACCATGCACATGACAATGAACCACAAGATGAAATTGAAATGAACTATAGGAATGAATCAGATCAATATGCTGACAACCCTGAGATGGACCAGATGTTACTTGATGCTTTTGGAATGTATGATACTAATCAGTTAGGCAGTGACGATGATAAAAGTAGTGAAGACGATGATAGTAGTGACGTCCCTGATCCTGATTGTGAAGCTTACAAAGCCCTAGTAGAAGATGGGAGCAAGGATGTATTTCCTGGTAGCAAATTATCAAAGCTACAATTTCTAGTTAAGTTGCTGAACATAAAAAACACATGGAAAGTCCCAAATGTTTGCTATGATGCCATCCTTTCCTTGCTGAAAGAATTGTTTCCTGATGGTCACTCCTTGCCTAAAAATTATCATGCATCAAAAAGATATATCAAGGATGTTGGAATAGGTTATGAAAGTATTGATGCTTGCACCCATGACTGCATCATGTTTAGAAGTCAGCATTCTAATGCAAATGAGTGTCCAGTATGCAATACCAGTAGATGGAAAAGTGTTAACACAGGGGTCAATGGAAAAAGGGAGTACAAGGTTTCTCACAAAGTTATAAGACACTTCAAACTGAAGCCAAGAATAAGAAGACTGTTTATGTCTAGCAAAATAGCACCAAACATGACTTGGCACAGTACTGACAGAACTAAAGATGGAAGGATGAGACATCCAGCTGACTCTCCAGCATGTAAATACTTTGACTCCAAACACAAATGGTTTGGTGCTGAACCAAGAAACATTAGGTTTGGACTTACAACTAATGGGTTTAACCCATTTGGGAACATGAACCTATCCTACAACATCTGGCCAATTGTTCTAATTCCTTACAACCTTCCTCCATGGATTTGTATGAAATCTTCCAATTTCATACTGAATGTACTAGTGCCTGGAAGAAAATCACCTGGAAAAGAACTGGACATCTACATGCAGCTCACAATGGAAGATCTACAGGAGTTTTGGAAGCCTGGAGTTTGGACATATGATGTTGTTCTTGGCAGAAAATTCAGATTACATGCAGCGTTGCTATGGACTATCAGTGACTGGCTAGGAAGGGGCAGCATGAGTGGTGAAAGCTTACTTACTTGTTCTTTCTGTATTACTAACACTTGCAGTAGGTGGCTAAAACATGGAAAGAAGACAATCTTCCTAGGACACCGTAGATTCCTAGATAACAATCATCCATACAGATTAGATGAAGACTCTTTCAATGGCAAAGTTGAGCTGAGAGAGCCTCCAATCCAATCTCCAGGGAAAGAAATATCAGACATGACAGCATGTCTGCATACAGATTATGGGAAGTTACAAAAACCAAAGAGGTCTGTAAAGAGAAGGAAGAAAAATTCTGAACAAGAAGAAGAGAATGTTGACACATTTGAGCACAGTGTTGCATCAACATTCAAAAAGAGGAGTGTGTTCTTCAACCTTGAAACTGGGAGATAGGGCTTGTCAGACACAATTTAGACATTATGCACATTCAGAAAAATGTTTTTGAAAACATTGTTGGTACAATTCTTGATGTTGACAAGAAATCGAAGGATGGATTGACTGCAAGGATCGACCTGAAAGAAATGAACATAAGAACTGAGCTGCATGCTGATACTAGTGGTCCAAACCTATACTTCTACGAGCAATTTACCAGTTGACCCCACAGGGGCAGACAATTTTCTGCACTGTCATAAAATATGCACAATTTCCAGATGGTTATGCATCCAACTTATTTCACAAGGTACTCCTAAACAAGAAAAAAATAGTTGGCATGAAGACACATGATTGCCACATTGTAATGCAAGATTTGATGCCATTGGCACTGTGTAGAACATTGCCTGGGAGTGTATCTATTCCATTGATAAGGCTGTGCAACTATTTCAAGGTGATGTATGGTAAAGTGATAGATGTTAGTGAAATTGAGGAGTGGGAAGGTGCAATTCCAGAAATATTATGCCAGCTAGAGATGATTTTTCCTCCTGCTTTCTTTGACATCATGGTACATCTAACTATGCACCTAGCAACTGAAGTAAGAATGGCTGGACCTGTACACTACAGGGACATGTGGTCAACTGAGATGTATGTAGGAAAGTTGAAAAACATGGTACGAACCACAAGTCATCCAGAGGGTTCAATCGCAGAAACATATCAGTTTGAGGAGAGTATGAATTTTTGCTCAAGATACTTGGTAGGCAGTGCTACCTTGATTAATAAACCCCCAAGACATGATGATAATTGTTTGTCTGCAGCTGATAGCCATATTTATTTGAGGAAAATTGGCAAGCCTTTGTCAGGTTTTGCGGCAGTTCAACTAGATTTCACATCGTGGACACAAGCTCATAGATGTGTTCTCATGAGCTATACCAAAATTGAAGAATACACCCAGTGAGATACTGACACAATTGTTATTTGAACTATGCAGAAATAATTATGTGGTATGGCTCTAACTCTTACCTGATTCTTGTAGACAACACAGAAATATACTGAGAGCTGGTACAAAGAAATCCAAAAGAGAGATTGAGAATGCTCACCACAATAGTTTTCATACTTGGTTTGCTGACCATGTAAGTAATGAACTACAACAGTAATGTAGGTAGCAATCTTTGAACGTGGTTATTTTTTGACAACTTATCTTGTATGTCAGGTACAAAAACTGATATCACAAGGAGTTGATCTACCAGAGGAAGTCTTTACATTGGCTCAAAAACCATATATGATGGTCAAGTCGTACAATAGTTATTGCATAAATGGAAGCAATTACCATACACACTCCTATGGGTTAGGAAAGGTTACACAATGTGATGGCGTTTCAGTTGTTGCGAGAACATCAAGTTATGCTAGTGCTAGGGATGGAAACCCAGCTGAAGGCAATGTTACCTATTACGGCCGAATTACTGATATTATTGAGTTAAATTACTCAAATATAGGTCATGTAGTCCTCTTCAAGTGTGATTGGGTAAAAAGGAATGCAATCAGACATTTGAAATTGTTCGGAATAACAGAGGTAAAATTGGACCAAATGTGCAACACAAAAGACAAAAAATGTGAACCATATATTCTAGCAAGTCAAGCCAAACAAGTATACTATGTGCAAGATCTAGTAGATACTGAGTGGCATGCTTTGGTTACACCTACAGTCGGAGATTACTATAATATGGATTCTGTTTTGGACGATGTGAGTTTATGTTTCGCGGTACTGTATAAGTCATGTAATGCATTATATGTAATTGAACTAACTGTATATTTGATTGTCCACAGGAGCAACAATGAACGATGAAGAGAAAAAGAGATTGCTTGGTGGCATTAACAAGATGCTGAAGGAGCAAGATCTGCCTGAAATAGATGTACATCAGACAAGAGCAGATGTCCACCGTACTAGTCTTCTTAAGATGACTAGAAATTATGAATCTCAAGATTACCATCAGTTCGAGTATAAAAGAAGATGTTCTGATCAAGAAAATCATGAAGAGCAGCAGGAGTACTCCTCTGATGAGACAAGGGATGGGCAGGTGCGACATTATGACGAGCAGCACTACGGCTATTCCACTGATGCAACATTAGATGATGATGATGTTGTTGATGATGATGAAGACCTAGAAGATTATCAGCAAGAAGAGCAAGCAGGAATTCAGCAAGAGGTACCACAAGAGAAAAAAGAAGATGATAAATCACTAAATGGTACGTACTTATACCTTATATTATGGATGGAGCTAAGTCATCATTCAAATTGCAAAATGTATTGTACCATACACAAAAGTATTTTGGATACTTATCACTCATTAATCAATTTGCAGTAACTGAGAAGAAGAGAAAAAGGGGTCCAACAGAAATGAGAAATTTTGGGAAAAGCGTGGGCCACATAACAAGGTCAAAGTAGAATTCAACAGTCAAGGACAGCCTTGTGGTTTGAAAACTTCTAAATTATCTAATTTCATCAGTAATTTAGTGAGAGGAAAAGATGTGTCTGTCTCTGCTCGCAATTGGAGGAAGGTGCCATACTCTGAAAAGCAGAAACTTTGGAACACTGTCAAGGTGCAAAAAAAATCTAATTTATGATGAACTTTACTTGGTTTTTCATTCCTAGTCTTAAGAGTACTTTGCTAGCTTCGTAATCATAGCTGTACTTCACTTTGATGAATAGGGATTCTTCGTTATTGACGATATACACAAAGATTGGGTTATGAAGTCTGCGAGCAAAAAATGGAGAACATTCAGATCCCATTTGAAGCATAGATTCTATGATGCAACTAAGTCCACAAAAGAAAATATCGAAAATGGATGTGGGGATAGGATTCAAGCTGATCAGTGGGAATGGCTTGTGAAGTATTGGAGAAGTGACTCGTTCCTGGCAAGTGATCATCTGATTTTCTGATAATGTAGACAATGACAAATTTGTATTACTAACTTATTTTGGTCCTGTCTGCAGACAATGTGCAACAAAAATAAGAAAACAAGGAACAAGTCCCAGGACAACTCTAGGCACACTGCGGGATTGGACTCACACAAGGTTTAGCTGATTTTATCAATGATTGGACTCACACAAGCATGCCTGTCGTGGGATGATCAAGGCAGACGTTACCGGGGGTAACTTATCTTGGGGCAAGACGACACTGGTGTTTGGGAGAGGGTTTAGCTCAGAGGAAAACATGATGATATGCGATCTGGTAGCCGGCAAGCAAGTCGTCGAGTCTCTGATCTCGATATATTAATCTCAACTCTCGTGTTACACTGGATACTCGATACCTAGCGATATTGCTCGAACTCTTGGATCTCCCTAAACTAGACCTAGGGGCCGGCTTATAAAGCACCCGGACCCCCTGGCTTGCCCTCCAAGGCACACCATGAATCCTACCCAGACACCGCATACAGAACCCTAACTTTCCTTACCGTAACCCACAGTCCGGGTTACCAGGCCTACAAACTTGGGCCTTCTAAAAGTTCCTTTATCCTTAGCCGGATCTCACGCAGTGTCCTTTGGGCCGAGTTACACCTTGGCGTTGGCCTACTGGGTTATCATCCCTCCATCAGTAGTCCCCAGAATAGCCTGGGCTTCACGGGATCCTCCTTGAAGCGCTTGCTATTCCCTGTAAAAATATCAGACGTACAAACCCAAAGAGGCCGGATTAAGGTGCTTTGATAAACAGCTAGGCCTAACTCCAAGGTGGCCATATAGTAACCCGGCTTTCTCTAGGTCTTTCTTTACTCTTTCCGGGTCAACGCTCTGATAAGAATGTCAAAGATCCGGCTTACTTTACTCGATAACTGATCCTGATATTGCGGAGAAGATCTCCTCCTTATCTCTGTCCGGATATCTTGTCCAGCACGTAAAGCATATCTCATCAAATCCAGACAGGTATCCGTTATTCCGAAATTTCCGGTTCCCGTCCGTTGGACTAGGTTTATCCGCCCGCACCTTATAAATAGGTGCCCAGGAGATAACCTAACCCCCAACGGTTCATTCCAGCTCCTCCTCTTTCCTCATCTCTCGTGCTTGCACAACACCACCACGGGAACCTCAAGCTCACCGCCGGAACAAATCCGCCACCGGCTACGTTCATCTTCGAACCGCTCCGCGCCGCCGCCAAGCTCCGCCGCCACACCCTTGTCTGGCCCGCCGGGAGTTGCGAAGGGACATTCAGACTGCGCTATTTACCGCCGCCGCGTGCTACTCCAATCTCCTTCAGTAAGTTCCTTGTATCCATCAATTCAACCTCGCAATTTTTCGATTAACTCTAGATTGGATCTAGGTCAACCCGCGGGCCATTTTTCTTGTCGCGCCGGATTAGGTCGCTTAGATGCTTGCTAATTCCTCCAATAGCTTGATTGATGGTCACACACCACTCTCCTATCATCACTAATCACCAATTTCTCCGTAGAATCGTCCTCAACTTTTTCAATCTAGATCCATTTCGCCAAAATTTTCTGCGCCTGTCATTGACACCCGGAAAATCCTCTTCTTCCGGTTCTTTTGCTTGCAGTAGATACATGGGCAACCATCCGTCTTCCTCAAACACCTTTCAATACGTAAGTACCCCATAGTTTTTATAATGATGCTTGATACCCGGATAACTTGTAACCTTGCTTTGTAGAGTGATACCCGGATAATTCTTAACTTCCATGCTTTCTTGATACCACTCGCAAATACTCGGATAGCTCATGGTTTCCGAGTCTTACTTCTTGTACCTTTTTGCCTTGTGTTTTGCAGGTTGATCCCATGGCTCCCAAGAAGCAAGGGAAGCAGCCAGCCAAGGCCAAGACCTCCAACTCCATATCCGCCAACTGGACGCGATCCACGGTCACGAAGGCCAAGCTAGAAGAGCTGGCCGAGTTAGGGGTTCTCCCTTCTCAAAAAGATATCCATTGGAGGGTGCCGGGTGACGAAACCCGGCCCACGCCTGCCGACGACGAGGTAATTTGCTTCGTCGAACACGTGACTCGGGGATTCCGTCCCCCGGGTCACCCTTTCTTTCGTGAAGTCCTGAGCCATTTACGGCCTCCGGGTATTGCACATAGGGCCTAACTCTATGTTGAATATAACCCATTTCATTGTTCTGTCCGAGTCATACTTGTGCACTCCGCCAAGTTTGGCTCTCTTTATTGAACTCTTCCAGTGCAAGCCGTGCCCCGAAAGCGGTGACGGAGCACTTCTCGCTTGCGGCGGGGTACCCATCTAGCGCCGTAAGAACTCACCAATGCCAACCCTTAATCTGAATTCCCACGTTAAACACTGTCAATTATCCTTCTTTTACTGCCACGACACCTCCCCACCCGGCGAGAAGAAACTGCCGGGTTACTCGGAGGGGCTCCTCGACATTTCCGAGAAATTCAACGCTTTTGCCCCTGACTCGGACAGGGAGGCAATCCAGCCCCTTCTCTCGAAAGTATCTGTCTTATCCGCCCAAGGTCTCCTTGGGCTCAATCAGGTCAAGACATGGGTGGATTTCCGGATCCAGCCCAACTCTATTCGCACTAAGCTGATGTGCGATTACTCGGGGCACACCACGGACGCGCTCCGATACTCCACCAAGAACTACGCAGCCGGCGACACCAACAAGACCATCAAGGGATTCTTGACGGAGAAGTTGGAGGTGATCAAGAACATCGCCGGGTTACCGCCGTTCGCCCGGGAGAATCCGTCTCCATCGGTGAGACCCAATACTTGTAGGCCTATTCTCACGCTCAACTTGACTCAGCCACTAATTCTTGCGTCCATGCTTTTATCTCAGGCTGACGACCCTTTCTGGAGCGTCGAGACCTCTCCTACTACCGGAGACCCGGAAGAAGAAGACGAGCCGGCTGACAATGATGAGGGTATTTATCCGGATCTTGTGTTATCTTCACTTGCATAATTTTCCTCACTCATTTAACTTTTTCCATCGATACATACTCGGCTTGCAGGGCTGGAGGACGAAGACGAGAAGGATGAGGATGACCCGGAGGCCACCGAATCTGATCAAGAAGTAACAGTTGGGGCCAAGAGGAAGGCCAGAGGGGTGGTATCCAAGGTTCCCTTCTCTTCTATGTCCTCTGAACCTTACTCCTTCGATAGCATGCGTAAACTTAACCAATAGTTGTCACACTCGTCACCCTTGAAGGATCCTCTTCCGGCCAAGCGTAGGGTGACCCGGAGTTCTCCGGGTGACGATCCCCTTAACCCGGGCATCTCTACCTCCCCAGTCCATCGTGCCAGTACTCCTCCGCCTCGTCCTTCCAGTTCTCCTCGGCGCCACCCTTCTCCCAACCATCCTCTGGCCGGGCAGTTCCGAGTCCCACTATCGGCTCCTGTAACAGTTTCGTCCGCTTCCAGCAGCGAGCTTCCACCAGATTACGCTGTGAATGCCGGGTAAGTCTTCACTACATGATACCCTTACATACCTGATAACTTTCAACTACTATTGCTAACTGCTTCTCTCTTTTTTCCTTAGCGCCCAAGTCACAACTAGTGACCCGGAGAACATGGAAACAGATAACCGGGGGACGGAGGGGCCGACTGATAATGTGGACGCCGCGACTGGCGGTGAGGCTGAAAACAACCAGGAACAAGGCCCCTTGGGCGACCCAGTTCACCAGGCCGCCGGGTCTCCAGAGTCATCCGAAGCCGTGGACGAGGAGATTGAGGTCCTGGATACGAGGATGGGTTCTCCAAACCCGGATACCCAGACGGTCCGGGTCTCGACCCCAAAGTCGGGGAAAGTTCACCGGCCAAGCGGCCAAGCTGCCGGCTCTTCTGGTGTCCGGCCCGAAGACATGACGTTTTCCCAGATGCTCGATGCCCTGCACACCTTGAGGGCTGACGAAGAAAATATCTTGGCGGCTTTAATAGCCAAACACGAGGTAAACCCGAATAATATTGCTTGTGTCCTTATCTAGTCCCCAAGTTCCGAGTGAATTGATTGATAATTTGCTTGGAACTTTACGGTATAACCGACTGATAGCTTGCCTTTTACCCGGCTAATCCTTCCTTGCGTCCGTGCAGTCCTTCGTGACCCAATCTGAGAAGAAATTGGCAAAGGCCACCAAGCTCATTGAGAAGGAGGTGGCTCTGCGTGAGGCGGCCGAAGCTGAGGCCAGGAGGAGTGGGAAGATCACGAGGAAGTATAGGAGGAGGGCTCATGCAGCAGAAGATAATCTAACGAACCTTTCTGTTCAGATTGCTGATACGTATCGCGCTTTGCTCGATATGATTCTTAGCATAATATTCATAATCCGAGTTATCCTTCTGATAAATAGCCGGGTTTCCTTACTCGTGTTCTCATTTCTTTCTGCAGGTCCGGATGAAGTAATGCCGGACGAAGATGATATTGCCAAGCTGAAAACCATCAAGAGCGTTATCCGGCAGCTATGTGCCGGAACCAAATGGATCCTTCAAGAACTACGGTGGCCGGGTGTTGGGCACGTCGACCTGAAAAGAATGCTGGACGCCTGCTCCACTATTCCCGAGTGGATTTGGCATTGGAAGCGTTCGTCCTGCCGGGTTGGGGTAACCCGGGGGCTTGCCCTGGCTAAAGCTTACTTTCCTAAGCTTGAGCCAGCCAAGCTGATGATCGGGTTTCCGGAATTCAACCGTGATGGGTCCAAGTTTTCCGCGAAGGATTTCAAGGCCATCCAGAAGGAAGTCCGTTACCTGGCCAGCGTGATTGCTGACGGCTTGGATGTCAGTTCCATTGTCCCTGCATATGATGCTGATGGTGAAGCGGTTAAGTCGGATCTTCCCAAGCCGTACGATATGCTAGCCTGATGGAAGGAGGAAGCTGCCAAGTTGAGGGAAGAAGCCGCAAAAAAGAAGGCTGAAGCCGATTCTGCGCCTGCTACCTCCACACCAGTCGTCCCTCCTCCTGCGCGAGCCGGCACTGCTGCTGACCCGGGTGCTGCTGCTACCAAGAGTAATAGCAAGGGCAAGGAGAAGATGGACGCCGCAGCACAGAATGCCGAGTGATACCTGCTACCTGATGCCGTTTCGTATGCGTCAATCGGCCAATGGGCCGTTTAAACAATCATTTTTTGATGATGCGCCTGTGCTCCTTTGATACTAGTACCGAAATTTGTAATGCACTTTAAGTTCTTGATACACCTTGTGCCTCTTCTGAACGTTTGGATGATTTTAAATTTATCTACTTTTGAGCCCACTTGTTCTTGATATCCGACTTTCTTTATGGTTCCTTTTGTCAGACTCGGTTTCCGAGTTTCATGGGTTTTGACAAGCGGACTTTTCTCTAAGTCCCCAAGTCCCCAAGACTCGGATGTTTGGGGTTTTTGAGTTTTAGCAACTGAGCAACTTTTTCTTTTCCAAAATCCTCAGTCCCCAAGACCCGAGATTCCGAGTCTGGGATGTGTGGTCTTTCCAAGATAACAAGTTGTTTGCTGCTAAGCCCAAACCCAGAGCCATTTCACATAGGTATTGAAGTTATGCTTGATAAACGTTGAGTTTCCGGCTATTAGCCCTGTACTCTGCATAACTTGTGGTTTGGATGACCCTTTTGACTATCTTGTACTATAAGCCGGCTTTCGCGTGGATATCATGTTGTTACGTCTATACGAAAACAGGGTCAGGCAAGTCCCATTGGGCTTCATGGCTGATTGTAATCGTAAGCGAGCAAATCATGCCACTTTAGTGCGAGTCACATCGAGCTTAAGTAAGAAAAGTCAAGAAAATTTGGCTCCTTTGTCCGGTTATAAGATTGCAGCCGTACTCGTTTGCGAGTAATCGGCCCTTATAACTCATAGGCATCAAGGCCGGGTCATTGAGTTTGTAACTGTACTATTCGAGCAATCAGCCCCCAAGACCTAAATATATGCAGCATACTAAGAGTGAAGAACATACGAATAACCACCTCTTTATTTGATATGAGAAAGTTAGGTCAGCAAGCCGCCTCATTAAAAACCCATCCAGTCCCCAAGGGTACCCTAGATAGGAAAAGAGTGCGTCTGAAACCTGCTGCCTGTTACATCGTGCAATTCCACTTGCCAATATAGTCTATACTAAGTATAGTAGGGACGTAGCTGAGCCACGTTCCATGGTCTGTCTCTTTCTTGCATAGATGAAGTGGTATGAGCGGTGTCGTTAACTGTAGCTGACTCTTCCCTTGCGTCTATCAAGTAATATGATCCGTTGTGCAAATTCCGACTTATGATAAATGGTCCTTCCCATGGAGGTGATAACTTGTGTTTTCCTTCGTTTGACTGTACCAGGCGTAGAACCAGGTCTCCTTCTTGAAATACCCGGGTTTTCACGCGCCGGCTATGATACCTCCGTAAATCTTGCTGATATATGGCTGATCTTTCCAGTGCTTGTTCCCTTTGTTCTTCTAACATATCTACGGCGTCCTGCCGGGTCTTCTCGTTCTCCACCTCGACGTAAGCTGATACTCGAGGTGAATCATGAATAATATCACTCGGCAACACCGCTTCCGCACCATAAACCATGAAGAACGGTGTCATCTGAGTAGATCTGTTAGGTGTAGTGTTGATACCCCAAACCACGGAAGGTAGTTCTTCAACCCATGCACCAGCAGCTCTGATGCACGGGACTCACAGTCGTGGCTTTAGTCCACGAAGCAACTCCTGATTTGCCCTTTCCACTTGTCCATTGGCCTGTGGATGAGCCACTGATGCTACGTCAAGCCGGATTCCATTGTTGCCACAAAACTTCCCCATCTCACCAAGGGACATGTTGGTTCCATTGTCGGTAATTATGCTGTGGGGATACCCGAACCGATAGATAATTCTTTTCAGGAACTTAACTGCTGTAACTGCTTCACAATTGGTAACTGGCATAACCTCAACCCACTTGGTAAACTTATCAATAGCCACCAAAAGATGTGTCTTCTTGCAAGGTGACATGTGAAAGGGGCCAACCATATCCATACCCCAAACAGCGAACGGCCAAGTTAACGGAATAGTCCGTAATTCCATAGCCGGTACGTGGGTTTGGCGAGCGTACCTTTGACATCCGTCACACCTTGCCACCAAACGCTCCGCATCTGCTAGGGCCGTGAGCCAGAAGAATCCATGTCGATAAGCTTTGGCCACAAGGGATCTTGTGGATGCATGATGCCCACAATCGCCTTCGTGAATCTCCTTGAGAATCTGTCGGCCTTCTTCTGGTGCTACACAGCGCAAGAACACTCCTGCTGCACTTCTCTTGTATAACTCCCCATTGATGATAGAATAACCTTTTGCTCGCCTCAAAACTTGTCTTGCTAATACCTCCTGCTGTGGTAACTCGCCCCGTGATAGGTAGGCCAAGAACGGCTCTGTCCACTCGGGAACAGCGCGCACTGTGGCCACGAGCTCCAAATCCGGGTCTTGATTTGCCAGTTCTTCCTCAGACTCGGTTTTAACTGATGGTCGCCATAGTTCATCCAGGAAAACATTGGGTGGAACCGGCTCTCTGCGCGAGCCGAGTCTGGCGAGTGCATCTGCTGCCTCATTTTTTCTTCTGTCTATGTGCTCCACCTCATACCCGGAAAAACATCCGGCAACTCTATCAACTTCTCTGCGGTATGCTGCCATAGTTGCATCTTTTCTATCCCATGTTCCTGAGACCTGCTGTACCACAAGGTCCGAATCTCCGAAGCATCGTATCCTCTTAATGTTCATCTCCTTGGCTACCTTTAAGCCATGCAATAGGGCCTAATACTCGGCCACGTTGTTGGAACAATCAAAGTGAATCTGTAGCACATAACTCAATTTGTCTCCTTTGGGTGATGTTAGCACCACTCCAGCTCATGATCCCTCGTATTGCTTGGATCCATCAAAGTGCATGATCCAAGACTCGGAGTTTGGAGCCATGGTGGGCATGCCTGTGTGCGTCCAATCGTTAACGAAATCGACCAGAGCCTGAGATTTGATTGCTGACCTAGGCTCGTAGTTGATGTGATAATCCCCCATCTCTATCGCCCATTTGGCTATTCTTCCTGTTGCATCCGAGTTTCTGATGATATCCGACATCGGTATCGAACTAACCACTGTTATGGGGTGTTCTTGGAAATACGGCTTCAGTTTCCGGCTGGCCATAAAGACCCCGAAAACCAGCTTTTGCCAATGCGGATAGCGCTGCTTTGCCTCTGATAATGCCTCGCTGACGTAATAGACCGGTCTCTGAACCGGGTAACCTTTCCCATCCTCTTTACGTTCCACAACAACTACCGTGCTAACGGCTCGGGGTCCAGCTGCTACATATAGCAACATAGGCTCTTTAGGACCCGGGGCCGCTAGGACTGGTGCTTCAGATAACTGCTTCTTTAGTGCCTGGAACGCCTCATCCGCCTCCTGATCCCGCACGAATTTATCAGATTTTTTCAAGAGCCGGTACAAGGGTATCGCCTTTTCCCCGAGTCTGGATATAAACCGGCTGAGCGCTGCTACGCATCCTGTAAGCTTCTGAACATGCTTCAAATTTTCCGGCTTTTTCAGACTCTGGATAGCTTTGATTTTGTCCGGGTTTGCCTCAATTCCTCTCTCGGAAACGATAAAGCCGAGTAATTTCCCAGCTGGAACTCCGAACACGCACTTTGTCGGGTTAAGCTTCATCTGATACCTCCTCAAGTTCTTGAACGTTTCCTTTAGATCATCGATAAATGTCTCCGCCTTCCTGGTCTTGATAACCACATCATCCACATAAGCGTGGACGTTGCGTCCAATTTGGTCCTCGAAGCACTTCTGAATACACCGTTGATAAGTTGCGCCAGCGTTCTTCAACCCAAATGTCATGGTTTTGTAACAGAAGGCCCCAAAAGGGGTTATAAATGACGTTTTCTCCCAATCCCCCCTCTTGAGCTTGATCTGATGATACCCGGAATATGCGTCCAGAAAGCATAATAGGTCACTTCCAGCCACTGCGTCTATGATCTGATCTATCCTCGGTAGCGCGAACGGGTCCTTTGGGCAATGCTTGTTAAGACTCGTGTAATCAATGCACATCCTCCACTCATTGGTCTTTTTCATTACGAGAACCGGATTCGCTAACCAGTCCGTGTGAAATACTTCCATGATAAAGCCGGCTGTTAGCAAACGAGCAATTTCTTCTCCTATTGCTTTCCTTCTTTCCTCATTCATCTTCCTCAAGCCCTGCTTCACAGGCCTGGATTTGGGATCTACGTGCAAACTGTGCTCTGCCAATTCTGTGGGGATACCCGGCATGTCGCTGGGCGTCCAGGCGAACACATCCGCATTTGAACGGATAAACTCCACAAGTGCCTTCTCCTGCTTGCTGTCCAAGTTAGACCCTATAGAAAACTGCTTAGAGGGATCACCTTCAACAAACGCTATCATCTTGGTGTCCTGCGCTGCTTTGAATTTTGCTCTCTCATCTTCGGTATTCGGCCTTTTCAATGCTGTTCTGTCATCCGGGTCTACTTGAGACCGGTAATACTTGAGTTCCTCTTTTCTGCAAGCCTGCTCAGCCATTACTGAATCTCCTTCATCGCACTCAGCCGCTATATCCCGGCTTCCATGTATGGTGATGGTCTGCTTAGGACCCAGGATTTTTAGCTGTAGATACACATAACACGGCCTAGCCATGAATTTAGCATAAGCCGGCCTTCCGAACAGCGCGTGATAAGGACTGCGCAACTTGACCACCTCGAAAGTGAGCCACTCAACTCGATAATTGTCCTTTGAATCTCCAAAAGCTACCTCCAATGCGATTTTCCCTCGGGGCACGCTGAGTGACCCGGCACTATCCCATGAAAAATTGTTGAACTTTTCTGTAGCTGAGACTCCTTGAGACCCATGCGTAGAAAGGTCTCCCAATACATGATATTGATGCTACTTCCACCATCCATCAGGACCTTTTTCAGCTCATACCCATTGACCTGCGGTGCAACTACCAATGCTAAGACTCCCGGGTGTTCTATTCTTTCCGGGTGATCTCTTCTGCTCCATGTTACATCCTGCTCTGACCACCTCAGGTATCTCGGAACAGCCGAGGAAACCGAGTTTACCGCTTGCTTCAGTATCCTTTTGTCCTTGTTAGAATTTCCTGTAGTATGCACGTGATATTGACCCAACTGCTTGGGGTTAGCCTGGAAACCTCCGGCTCCCCCTTGGTTGTTACCCTGATTTCCTGCTGCCGGGTTACCAGCTGGGGGTGGGCCGTTGCCCGGGTTTCCACCTGGACCCGGTCCTCCTCCCCGACCTGCACCTCGCATGGCTCTGTTCACTTCCTCGTTCTTCCATCTCTGTAGGTCGGCGCACTGCTCCAAGGAGTGGTTAGCCGTCCTACCGTTCCTGCTGTGTTTTGGGCACGCCATTCTGAAGATGTCCCAATTGTTACTCGGCCTTGGCGGCCCTTGATAGTTTCCTCCATTGTGATTTCCAGTATTGAAATTTCCTTCTGCCCTGGGTCTCGAAGACCCGGCTTCTGTGCTGGCGACAAACTCGGAGCCTCCCTCAAACGGGCGCTTGTTCTGGCTGTTTCCGTTATTACCCGGCGCTGATCCATTGCCGGCTCTTCCATTATTACTTGTGTTCGCTTTTGCTTTTTTGTCATCAACTTCCTCTTCTGTAGTGTCCGTTCCGGCGTGCTTGTTGCATGCATCCATCAGTTCTCCCATCGTAACCTCTGAAGCATTCCGACTAGATTTCATGCGGGTTAACTTTTGCACTAAAGGTGTGTACTTGCACGTTTTTGCCATAGCTTGTAACGCATCCTTGGGCTGAATATCTGTGGATGAATGAAGTATTTCCATAACCCGGCGCACCCAGCTGCGCGCCGACTCTCCCTTCTTCTGGATGCATCGTTCTAGGTCATCAATAGTGAATAACTTTCTGCACGTCCCATGAAAGTGCTTGATAAACGCAGTTTTCAACTCCTCCCATGACTTGATAGACCCTTCCGGTAGATTGGTGAACCATAATTTTGCTGCTCCTTCTGACATCATCAAGTACATGAACTTGGCTTGAAGATTCTCGGACGCATTGCGAATTGACATAGCCATCTCATAACTGCTCAACCATGTTTCTGGATCCATAGTCGGCTCATAGTTCACTACTTTACCTGGTTCTTTGAATTTTTCCGGGTAAGGTTCAGCCCTGATGCTATCCGAGAGACACTTAGGTCCTGCAAGATTGGTCGGAACTGGCCTTACTCGGGAAACGTGTGATCCTGCGGGGGGGACGGCTGGAGGCGGTGCTGCTGGTGGTCCATGTACCGCAGACCCGGCCATGGCTCTTCTGGCTCTGGAACTATCCACGATAGCTTGTGCTGCTGATGCTGCTGGTGCTGCCTGAACACGCGGAGGAGGCGGCATTTGCTGCTGCTCTTCCCTCCGCCGTGCTGAACTTGTCTGGATATTGCCGGTATTGCCTCGTTGCTGACTGACATATGGTGTCCCATGCATTCCACTTCTGTGATCCGGGTAATTAGCTTGCTGCGCCACCGCAGTGTGCAGCATATCTATCGCCCGCCCGGTCTCCTCTGCGTGGGGTGACTCTCTCACGGGGATTTGATTCAACGCGAGTGTTGCTGCGTACACTTTGTCCATGGGATTGTTGTAATGACCTGCCGGTGTGCGAAATCGTGACGGTGGTGGTGGTGGTAATGTATTACCGGTTGTAACTCCAGTCTGTGGTAAAGGTAACCCGGCTTGCCCGTTTGCCGGTTGTGTTCCCACAGTTGCCGGTTGAGGTACAGTTCCTTGGTTCGCCGCTGGAATCGGCTGATCTTGAGGTGTGATAAACAGTGTAGCCGGATTTATAACTCCACCCAACGCTGGTAATCTGGTTTGGTGCCTTTGATGTATTCTAGTCGTTTCCTCTCGGAGCCGGGTTTCCAGTGCATCCAGCTCGCGTTGGCGTGTGGCCATCCCTTGCCTTTCTGCTTCTACTTGTCTTCTCTGTTGCTCCAATGCACGACGGGCTATATCCAGGTCCCTAACACGTTCCGCCGCGTTTTCTGGAGTGATAACGGTGGCAAGAACTGTGGGATCTAGAATCAGATTGTTGTCGAACAGGGCCGGGTGTTGTGGATTGGAAGGACCCGCTCCTGGTGTCCGGTTTGCTAGGAATCCAAACGTGTTCGCGTGTAACTCGTTTTCCACCTCTTGACTGGTAACCGATGCCGACTCTCCGTCAACTCGGGCCAAAACCGGGTTCCCGTTAGCCGGACCTTGCTGCTGGGCCAATGCTTGTGCTGCTCCGACCGCGGCCGCGGTCATGTTCTCCTGGTTGAGATTGGTCGCGGGAGCCGTGTAAACCGCAACCCGGCGCACAATGCTTGGCGCGAATTCATACTGTTCCTCTTCGCTGCTATTTTCCTCGTATCGATTCTCTAGCAGATGCAGGATAGACTCGGTATCATCTTCTTTCTTGACCCAGCCACGCGGGGTCCATGCCGGCTCCTCCGGCTGTTCCCTCTTCGTGGTGGGTTCTTCTGTTGGATCTGTCGTCCCAACTGATTCTTCTCCATCTGATTGAATGTAGGTGGCCTCCCCTAACACAGAATCAAATCCAAAGTCGTCAGGGATCGAACCGGAAGTACGTACCATACCGATGAAGACGTTGATCCGGCCGATTGTCACGATAGATCCGGATTCGAGGTGATCCGACTCTGGCCCCCAGCCGGAATCGTCCACCATCTTCTCTCCTTCGCGGTCGGTGTAGATCTCGCCGATGACGAGGTTCTCCATGTTCTTCCGAGCTTCTCCCGTGATGTAAACACCTTTGGACGTAGGCCCCACGGTGGGCGCCAACTGTCGTGGGATGATCACGGCAGACGTTACCGGGGGTAACTTATCTTGGGGCAAGACGACACTGGTGTTTGGGAGAGGGTTTAGCTCAGAGGAAAACATGATGATATGCGATCTGGTAGCCGGCAAGCAAGTCGCCGAGTCTCCGATCTCGATATATTAATCTCAACTCTCGTGTTACACTGGATACTCGATACCTAGCGATATTGCTCGAACTCTTGGATCTCCCTAAACTAGACCTAGGGGCCGGCTTATAAAGCACCCGGACCCCCTGGCTTGCCCTCCAAGGCACACCCTGAATCATACCCGGACACCGCATACAGAACCCTAACTTTCCTTACCGTAACCCACAATCCGGGTTACCAGGCCTACAAACTTGGGCCTTCTAAAAGTTCCTTTATCCTTAGCCGGATCTCACGCAGTGTCCTTTGGGCCGAGTTACACCTTGGCGTTGGCCTACCGGGTTATCATCCCTCCATCAATGCCCACAATGATGCCAAGTTCCGAGTCTTGGGTGATGCACTTTGATGGTTCTAAGCAGTACGAGGGGTCAGGAGCTGGGGTGGTACTCACCTCACCCAAAGGAGACAAATTGAGCTACGTGTTGCAGATTCACTTCGATTGCTCCAACAATGTGGCCGAGTATGAGGCATTATTACATGGATTGAGAATAGAAAAGGAGATGAACATTAGGTGAATATGGTGCTATGGAGACTCGGATCTTGTGGTACAGCAGGTCTCAGGAACTTGGGACAGAAAAGATGCAACAATGGCAGCATATCGCAGAGAGGTGGACAGGGTTGCCGGGTCTTTTTCCGGGTATGAGGTGGAGCATATTGACAGGCGAAAGAACGAGGCAGCAGATGCGCTCGCAAGACTCGGCTCGCGCAGAGAGCCGGTTCCACCTAATGTTTTCCTGGACGAGTTATGGCAGCCATCTGTTAAAACCGAGTCTGAGGAAGAGGTGGCTAACCAAGACCCGGATCTGGAGCTCGTGGCCACAGTACGCACTGTTCCCGAGTGGACAGAACCGTTTTTGGCCTACCTATCACGGGGCGAGTTACCACCGCAGGAAGTTTTAGCGAGGCAAATCCTGAGACGAGCAAAGGGCTATTCTATTATCAATGGAGAGCTGTATAAAAGAAGTGCAGCAGGAGTCTTTTTGCGCTGTGTAGCACCAGAAGAAGGCCGACAGATTTTGAAGGAGATCCATGAAGGTGATTGTGGGCATCATGCCTCCACAAGATCCCTTGTGGCCAAAGCATATCGACACGGTTTCTTTTGGCTCACGGCCTTAGCGGACGCGGGTCGCTTGGTGGCAAGGTGTGATGGATGTCAAAGGTACGCTCGCAAAACCCATGTGCCGGCTATGGAGTTGCAAACAATCCCGCTGACCTGGCCGTTTGCTGTTTGGGGTATGGATATGGTGGGCCCTTTCCACATGTCACTGTGCAAAAAGACTCATCTTTTGGTAGCTATTGATAAGTTTACCAAGTGGGTTGAAGTCATGCCAGTTACCAATTGCGAAGCAATCACAGCAGTCAAGTTCTTGAAAAGGATCATCTACCGGTTTGGATACCCTCACAACATAATAACAGACAATGGAACCAACATTTCCTAAGGTGAGATGGAGAAATTTTGCGGGAACAATGGTATCCGGCTTGACATAGCCTCGGTAGCCCATCCACAAGCTAATGGACAGGTGGAGAGGGCAAATCAGGAGTTACTTCATGGGTTAAAACCACGGCTGCGAGTCCCGTGCATCAGAGCTGCTGGAGCATGGTTTTTTTTTGACACCAATACTGTGGGGGAAACCCCCACAGCCCCCCATTTATTAAAAAAATAAAAGTTATTTATAGTATGTACATATTTACAAAAGATTCAGGGGAGTGAATCAATCCATGATGTCAAAAAATTAGAGAGATCTCTCTTCACCCTGTACTTAAGCAGGGTGACTTCCTGTATAAACAGGGCCTTCCAACCTCTAAAACTGGGTTTGATATTCTTGAATATCCAACCATTTCTCTGCTTCCAGATACTCCAGCAGGCTAGAATAATTATCTCCTCAAAACAATGACCAGAGAAATGCCTCTTGGCAGACCTGATTGTAAAGATTGAAGAACCTAGAACCCAAGGAATTTGCAGATAGTTCCAAATCCTTGTACTGTAAGTGCCATTAAAGAACAAGTGTCTCTAGTCTTCATGAACATGAGCAGAACAAAGAACACAATCAGATGAGTCACTGACTTGCCAATGCCTTCTAACAAGCATATCCTTTGTGTTAATTCTATCATGCAGCAATAGCCAAGCAAAGAATTTATGCTTAGACTGACATTTACTCTTCCAAATCCCATAGGAAAGCATATCATCAGGAAGAGCAGCAAAATGATGTTTATAAAAAGAGCTTGGAGAGAACTTGGCAGATGAAATGGAACTCCTCCACAGGTCTTTCTGATTTGACTGCAGTCTAAAATTGAGAATCATACTTTTCAACACCAGTAATTCATCATTTTCTTGGGTGGTCAAAGGGAGGAAAAGAATGCAGTCCTTATGTAAGAGAAACTCATGAACAGACTGTAGCTTGTCCTTAGCAAAATAAAATAACCTAGGAAAGGTTATCTTAAGCAATTGAGGTTGCCAATTATCCTCCCAAAATAGCACAGTGAAGCCATTCCCCACAGAGCAGGTTGTGATCTTCCTATATTCCTCAGCCAAAGCCAGAATATTTCTCCACCAAAAAGAACCAGACTCAATCACTGCATGAGGGACAGACTGGTGGTAATAAGCATCAGTTATGAGTTGAACCCAAGGAAGATCTTCCTGATTATAGAATTTATCAAGATGCTTTAACAGAAGGGCAGAGTTTTGCACTTTCAGATTCAGGATACCAAGGCCCCCTTTCTCTTAGGCTTGCACACCATAGACCAGGCTGCAAGGGAATTAGCTTTATCCTTCCCTCTTTTACTCCACAAACAGTGTCTTCTAGCTCTATCAATGACCTCAATAACACCAGAAGGTATGACCAAAGACAACATGTAATAAGTGGGCAATGAAGAGAGCACAGAATTTACCAGCACCAATCTATCACCATAGGATAGAAATGAAGAAGTGGCAGAAAGCCTTCTCTCAACTCTATCAATTAAAGGAGAAAAATCTTTAATAGTAGGTCTAGTAGTGCCCATAGGCAATCCCAGATAAGTGAAAGGCATTGTCCCAACTTGACACTGAAAGAAATCAGCCATAGCAGTGGTTTCCTCATGATCAAGATTAATAGGAATCAAAGATGATTTGTGAAAATTGATTTTCAACCCTGTGAAAGCTGCATAAGTTTGCAAGATATCTTTGAAGATAGCCAGATCTTTTTTACAAGCCGGCAGAACCACAATGGTGTCATCAGCATACTGAATAATAGGGAAGTCTTTTCGAACTGGAACATGGGAGAGTAGACCATCCTTGTAGGCCTTATTAACAAGGCTCTATAGTAAATCAGCTCCCTCAACAAAAAGCAGGGGAGACAGAGGATCTCCTTGCCTAACTCCTCTTTGCAGATAAACTTCTTGCCTGAAATCCCATTTAAAAGCACAGATGAAGATCCAGAAGCAAGGATTTCTCAAACCCAAGTGATAAATAATTCTGGAAAACCCTTCACTCTTAGGACTTGCAAAATGGCATCATGATCCAAGGTACCAAAGGCTTTTTCAAAATCAATTTTGAGGATCACAATTTTCTTCCTGGATTGTTTGCACTGGAATAAGAATTCAAAAGACCAAGCAAGACAATCCTGGATAGTTCTACCCTTAATGAAACCATATTGGTTATCATGAATAGTATCACAAATAATGTTCTGCATTCTATTAGCAACTAGTTTGGTGACAAATTTGAGGCAGGTATTAGTCAAAGAAATTTGCCTGAAATTGGCCTGAGAGATACTGATGGTAGCTCTTCAACCCATGGGAAGGACCATTAATCATAAGCCGGAACCTGCACAATGGATCATATTACCTAGTAGATGCAAGGGAAGAGTCGGATACTGTCAATGACACCGCCCACACCCCTTCATCTATGCAAGAGAGGGAAAGACCGTGGAATGTGGCTCAGCTACGTCCCTACTACACCTAGCATAGGCCAGGTTTGCAAGTGAATTACACGATGTAACTGGCAGCAGGTTTCAGACGCACTCTTTTCCTATCCAGGGTACCTAAGGGGACTGGATGGTTTTTAATGAGGCGGCTTGCTGACCTAACTTTTCTCATATCAATAAAGAGATGGTTAAACTATGATATTGCTTCTTTCTTATTTATTTCTGTTAAGTTTTTGTCTTTTTTTTTTTACCTTATGTTTTTTACTTTAACAGGTAAGTATTATGTGCTTGCTTATAGTACATTAGTTTTGTATTTTTCCTAAAATTGTATACATAGTACATAGGTCTTGGGGGCTGATTGCTTGAATAGCACAGTTACAAACTCAAAGACCCGGCCACGATGCCATTAAGTTATAAGGACCGATTACTTGCAATAAGTACGGTTACAATCTTATAACCGGACAATAGAGCCAAATTTTCTTGATTTCTCTTGTTTAAGCTTGATGTGACTCGCAAAAACGTGGCATGCTTTGCTAACGTGTAATCACAATCAGTCATGATGCCCAATGGGACTTGCCTGACCCTGTTTTTATAAAATTATAGCAACATTGAATATCCACGCGAAAGCCGGCTTACAACAAAGGGGATCAAAAGGGTCATCTAAACCACAAATTATGCAGAGTACAAGGTTAACAGCCAGAAACTCACATCATATTAAGCATAACTTCAAACCTACGTGAGCAACTCTATGTTTTGGGCCTTAGTAAAAACAATTTGCTTTTTTGAAAACTACATATCCCTAGACTCGGAAATCCGGGTCTTGGGGACTTGGGAATTTGAGAAAAGCAACAAATTGTTTAGCTATTAAGCTTAAAAACCCCAAAAATCCGAGTCTTGTGGACTTGGGGACTTAAGAAATAAAAAGTCCACTTGGTCAAAAACCCCGAGACCCGGAAACCGAGTCTCACAGAAGGAAAAAGATAAAAGATCGGCAAAATAGCAAAAGAGGTTCAAAACTGAAAAATATCATATCAAAGCGAGGGGCCAGAAGGGCCACCAAAAGCTATTAAGGTTTAAACGTGTTACAAACCGAGGAAATTGTATCGAAAAGTGCACAGGCGCAATATTAAAAGAATAATTGTATCAGGCATATTACAAAATGCCTATTGGCCGAATAAGTGTTTGAGGCGATAAATAGTGAAACTTTACTCGACATTCATAGCCGAGTCATCAACGTTATCCTTGGCAGCCGGGTCTGTGGAATGCTCATCGGTGGTCTTCTCCGCTCTCACGTCCGGGTTAGCCGCAGTATCGGCACGGGCTGGAGGAGGGACAACCGGAGTAGAGGAGGAAGGCACAGTATCGGCCTCAGTTTTCTTCTTGGCAGCTTCTTCCTTCCACCGTTCCAGCATGTCAAAGGGCTTAGGGAGGTCCGATGGAACCGGCTTGTCATTAGCATCATAGGGTGGAGTGATCTTGCTTACATCCAGTTTGTCGGCTATCAAGCTTGCCGAGTGACGCACCTGAGCGTGAATGGTATTGTAATCCTTGCCAGTGAACTTGGAGCCGTCGTTGTTGAACTCGGGAAACCCGCCCACGAGCTTTGCCGGCTCAAGCCTAGGAAAATAGGCCTTGGCCAGAGTGAGCCCGCGGGTTACCCCAATCTGGCATGCTGAACGCTTCCAGTGGTCGATCCAGGCGGGAATGGTAGAACATGCTTCAAGCATATCGTTTAAACCACAATAACCCTCACCCGGCCACTTCACAGCCTCCAAAATCCACTTGGTGCCGATAGTGAATTACCGGATTACGGCCTTCAGCGTCTACTTCTCAACATCATCTTCATCTGGGGCCACCTCACCCCGACCTGCAAAGTAACAGAAAAGTTAAAGCACTGAGATCCGGGTTATAAACCTTACGGAATGAGAAATCCGGGTTGTAATCAGTAAGTTAATTTTTACCAAGTAGAGTGCGGTAAGTATCGGCAATATGGGCTGAAATTTTCTTCAGCGTACCCTCGGCAGTTTGGGACCTTTTCTTGTACTTTCTCACTTCTTTGTCAAGGTTTTTCACCTCAACTTCTAGCTCTTTGGGTAACTTTGTCTCGACCTCAAGGAGCTTGTTGGTTTTTGCCAACATCTCCTCAAACCGGGCCACGTGTGCCTATGAAAAAAGAAAAGGAAAAGTCAGTCTGATACATGATATAACCGGGTATGGTAAATTATGTAGCTATGAAAGTACCGAGCAAACTTTGCATAGTTCACTCGGAACTTGGGGACTAGATGAATATATAAGCAACGTGCATTAAGTTACCTGGTGCTCAGCTGCCATGGCTTCCAGAATATCCCTTTCATTGGTCTTCAGGGAGAAGAGCGCATCTAGCATTCCTTCAATGTTCAGATCGCCGAGTCTTGGCCTGGAGGAGCTAGGGTTATTACTCAGAGGCGGGGTCCTTTCTTGCTTAGGGGAGTGGACCCGGGTTGCCTGGGTGTTAGGAGTGGGGTCACCCATCCGTGATCCCAGGAACTCGATGTCCCCGTCACCCGACAGCGGAAACTCGGCTTCCTGCCCCACCGGGTCCCTCAGCAAACCTTCCTGTTCTTCTTCTGCACCGCCAGCCGCGGGCTGCACAACAACCTCCGGTTCTTCCATAGCCGGGTTATCCACATCCATGTCCTCAGGCTCACTGATGGTGACCTTGGCCCTAAGAAAGAGAAAGAAATAGTCAGTATAGGGTGAATGAAAGATATGGAAAAAACTAGTGTATCAAATAGCAAGAAAGGTAAGTTACCCGGTGTTCACGAAGAAATCTGCCGGGAGATCGTTGCTAGACCCGGAAGAAGATGATAAGGAGTTGGAAAGTGAGACCCTAAGTTGGCCGGCTAACGGATGGTTTGGAGATGGAAATTTCCGAGGGATATAAGATGAATAAGTTTGGGGAATACCGGCTCGGCGAACGGGGGATGAAGGGATGCCATGGTGAAGAGGATCGTCACCCGGAGAGTTCCGGGTTACCCTACGTTTGACTGGGACAGGTTCCTTCAAGTTTGATGAATCGAGTAAGTGTTGGTTAAGTTTGCACATGTTAGCGTACGAGTATGGTTTGGAGGCAATAGAGGAATAAGGCACCTTGAAGACAACTCCCCGGGTCCTCCTCTTTGCTCCAACCTCTACCTCCGGCTCAGCCTCGCTTTCGTCCGACTGTGTGTCCTCCTTATCCTCTAGTTCTGGCAAACAAGATGCATTGTTGGAAAGGGGGAAAAAGTTGGTCTAAGTAAGTTAACAAAGAAAGTAAATGAAAAAGATTCGGATTTTACCTTCATCAGAATCAACCGGCTCCTCGTCTTCTTCCGAGTTTTCGAAAGGGGGAGGAGTAACTATCTTCCAGAATGCGACATCTTCCTGAGAGGAAAACATCATGACAAGGGTTAGTAAATGTACATAAGGAATATTAGTCGAATGAAGGGATAATATCCGGGTCTTACTGGAGGAGCCGGATTATCTCGCGTGAAGGGGTTAAGCCCGGCTATATTCTTGATAGCGTCGAGTTTCTCGGCTAAGAAGGTCTTCATGAGCTTGTTTATGTCACCAGCCGGGTAATTTTTCTCCGAGTATCGGAGAGAGTCGGTAAGATGTCCGGAGTACTGGCACATAAGCTTTGTCCGGGTGTTGTTAGGCTGAATCCGGCAACTCACCCAGGTTTTAATCAGATTGAGCCCTAGGAGACCTTGGGCCGAGAGTACAACAAGTTTATTGAGGAGAGGCTGGATAGACTGCCTCTCGGCCTCAGAAGCAAAAGAGCTGAGATTATCGGAAATATTAAGGAGATCATCGGTGAAACCCGGCAGTGGCTTTTCGCCGGCTAGAGAGGTGTCTTGGCAATAAAAATAAGTTTTCTGCCAGTGTTTGACGTGCGAACTGAGCCTCAGAGTCGGCATGAGGGAATTTTTCTGCCTCTGGATGGAGACTCCTCCACATACTAGGAGGGCCCCATCGCCGCTCTCTCGGCACGGCTTACATTGAAAAAGTTCAAGGAATAGAGCTAGATTTGGAGGAACGCATAGATACGATTCACATAAAACTATGAAGTGAGTGATATTAAGCATGGAGTTGGGGCCAATGTCGAATACCCGGAGCTTGTAGTGGTCCAGGAGCTCACGGAAGAAAGGGTGACCCGGGGGGCAGAAACCCCGGATCACGTGTTCGACAAAAACCACCACCTCGTCAAGACCCGGAGCAGGCCGAGTCTCCTCTCCAGGTACCCTCCAGTGGATCTCCTCCCTGGTGGGCAAAACACCCGACTCTGAAAGCTCGTCAAGCTTAGCCTTTGTCACAATCGACCTCGCCCAGTTGGCGGAGATCGATTGACTCGGGTTTTGCTTGTTGGCCGGGTGTTTTCCCTTCAGCTTAGCACTGGCCTTAGGAGCCATAGATGAAGATCTAAAAAAGAGACAAATACAGAGTATGAATAACTAGAGACCCGAAGATTACAGTTATCCGACTTAGAGATAAGTGCTTGCAAAAAATTTAGCAGATTGGATCTAGTCAAAAACACATAGAGGGAAAATTCACGATTGCAAATGGTGAAGATATGCTGAGAGGCGCACGCTTGGATCTAATTAAGTGCTAGCTGTGGAAAAAGGAAGATTAGGGCATATCTAGCTAATGAGGAGTGGTGGAGAATTTGAAGGAGAGATTAGATCCAATCTATTTGCGAGAAATTAGAATCTGGATCTAAAGGATTAAGGGACTTACCGGTTGAATCGAGATGGGAGCGCGGCGGCGGCGGATGGCTCGACGACGGCGGCTCCTTGGGCTCTCCGGCGGATTGCTCGAGGGCGCGGCGGCGGATATCGACGACAGCGTCGTGGGTACGGGCGTGGCGGCCAGACGGCGGCGGCGCGGTTCCAGCGGTGTTCCCATGGCCGGCGGCGTGGCTCTGCTAAGGACGGGCTCGAGTTCGAGCTCGCAGGTGCCAAGATGGAATGGAGACGAAAGGTTAGGGAGAGGAATGTCTAGTGGATCTAAAGGGTGACCCCTGGGTACCTATTTATAGGAGTGGGGGGAAAATGCTCTAGGCCTGGGCGGCAAGTGCCAAATTTTCGGAAAAGGGGTTATTCGGACCGGATATTTTGGGATAAGCATTAAAGCGCCCGTTGCGGAATATCCGGAAGGGATTGAAATGGATTGCGAGCGTGATATTCGGACTGATTGGCAACGGTGCGAATCCGGGTCTTGTCATGTTTTCCTCGGAGTGTTGACCAGGGAAAATGATGTTTGACTCGGAAAAGCCGGGTTATTATATGGACCGCCTACTGAGCAAGGCCTAGCTATTATCAAAGCATTCTAACCCGGTATTTTATGAATTTGCATGTTTATTGTTTTGCAGGGAATAGCGTGCGCTTCATGGTTGATCCTACGAAGCCCAAGCTATTCTGGGGACTACTGATGGAGTTATGATAACCCGGTAGGCTAACACCAAGGTGAAACCCGGCCCAAAGGTAATCGTACAAGACCCGGCTCAAGGAAGAGGAGCTTCTAGCAGGCCCAAGAAGGAGCGTAGGCCTTGTAACCCGGCCCTTGGGGTTACAGTTAGGAAGCTTAGGGTTATGTGCGGTTTCCGGGTAGGATTCCGAGTATGCCTTGTATAGGAAGCCAGGGAGCCGGGTAAGATATAAGACGGCTCCTAGGGTTAGAAAAAGAGAGCTTCACCAGATATTCGAGTATCCCTGTAATACGAGAGCTGATAATTGTAACCCTAGATTGGAGACTCGGCGACTTGATTGCCAGAGCTACCAGATCGATTGATAGCATGATTTCCCCTGAGCTAAACCCTCTCCCAAACACCAGAGTCAAATTGCCCCAAGATAAGTTACCCCTGGTAACGTCTGCCGTGATTATCCCACGACAGGAACCAGACCATTTGCAGTTGTACATGACCAACTGGTAAGCTCTGAAAATTCCTTTGTGAATGAACATAATATTGTGGATAAACAATTTTGTACAAGCATATGCACACCGAGAATGCTCACCACAATAGTTTTCATGCTTGGTTTACAGGAAATGCAACTGGGTAGACCAGTATCCAGGGAAGAGTTGTACCGTGTTGTCCACACAAGAAAGAATGGAGAACCAGTTGATGAATTTTGCGCAAAGAAAATTGTAAGCCAACGATAAATTTTGTACATGCATATAGTTATTATGGATATCAACATGCATACTAATGCTATTCTTAATGCCTTAACAGACTCAGATAACAGATAAGTTCCAACAAGATCCTTCTCTAATGGCAGAGGCTCACAGAGATGGTGATGTGTACTCCACACTATTCACAAAATCAAAGCAATGCCGATTGCACGGACTTGGACTAATTGTGGAAGGAAGATCATCGAAAGTGCTGACTGAAACAGTAGAGGCATTGAAGGATGCCATACAAGAGAACAATATGCTCAGAGAACATGTTGGCTCAATGCACACCACCCAGACAGAAATGTTGGAATGGAAGGCAAAAATGGAAGATAAGATTGATCTGATCCTAACTCAAAATGGAGGGCAAATACCAAGCCAACCAAGAGGTGAAATAAGGAAGAAAGCAACTGAAGAAAAAGCATCTACGTACGAGTCAGATGAAGATGGTCAGACTGGAGGGCAGATACCAAGCAAATCAAGAGGAGAAGTTAGGAAGAAAGGAACTGAAGCAATGGAGTCATTGCACAAGCAGAATGAGCAGGAAGCATCAAAACTGAAGATGGAATCAGTGACTGAGAAGCAAGGTAGCCAAGTAACATCAGCAGTAACAACACAGAGCACTGAACCTGCCAGAAGCAAAGTACCAGCAGCAGAGATAACAGGCAAATCAAGAGGAGAAGTTAGGAAGAAAGCAACTGAAGAAATAGGATCCACACATGATGATGCAGATGAAGATGGTTATGAAATGGATCTGGAAGTAAACAGAAAAATAATACAGCAAGCTAAGAAAGCAATGGAGTTAGTGCACAAGCAGAATGAGAAGGAAGCATCAAAACTGAAGATGGAATCAGTGACTGAGAAGCAAGGCAGCCAAGTAACATCAACGGTAACAACAGAGAGCACTGAACCTGGCAGAAACAAAGTTACAGCAGCGGAGACAAGTAAACCGTATAGCAGTCAGTCAACAGTAACAGAGATTACTAAAGCTAGCAATGGACAAGCAGAAGAAGCAGCAACAGAAGCAACAGAGATTTCGAAACCTAACAACAGCAATGCAGCAACAGAAGCAACAGAGATTAATAAACCACTGCAAGATGATCAAGCACTTGCAAAAACACATCAAGGAACTGACTCCATTGTAGAAGGCAGGCCAAAACGACGAAGGAGACTCAAAGTAATAGAAACACCTACACCACTTACAACAACCAGAACAAAAGTAAAACAAAGGAGAAGAAAGAAAGCTGGCGAACATGAGGATACAGAGGACACTGAAATGTGTGAAGCAAGTCAGACCTTGAGCCAGATGAAGAATATGAGAAAAAGGAGTAAACAAGAGGACAAAACTGAAGATTGTGAAATTGAGTTGGTCCAAACTCAAACCACAAAATATGATTCAAAGAAATCGTACAAGGAACTGTTAGCAGAGTCGACACAGCATCGGAAAATAAAGGAATAAAAGGTAGATGAGATGAAGACAAGCTTGAAACAAACTGCATTTGAAGCTGCTTGCACCCAAGGAACTGCAGGGACTACATGGAAGTATGAAAGTAAACACAATAATGATTACTTGCACCCAAGGAGGCCAATAAAGGTGAGTGTGATATGCACTTACTGACATGTAGATCCACTGTTGATTTTGTATTGAAGTTGATTTCTTCCCTTTTTTCACATATGAAGAGTGACAGAATAAAGGCAGGTATGGAAGTTGGTTTAACATCGCCAAACAGTGAAAGGTTGGTCGCATTGGCAACTGTGCAGAATGTTGGAGCAGAAGAGCTCGTCGATGTTACTGTAAACATCGTACTGCATAGTGGAACTCGTCTACCTCAACCTAAAGGAAGGTTCATCACTTTGAGGCAGGCAGAAGCACGGTGCATCAAATGGCCGAAGAGAAACGTAAGTTTCGATTGGCTGTAATATTTTAATTGCCGGTACATGCTATTATATGGACCTAGGTAGATACAATTAACTGAACCTAGATGCTTTTAGTAAGGATAATATAATGTGAGCCTAAAATTAACTGAACACCTTATTTGTGACAGATTTCAGAGGCAGACCTAGATGAAAAAGTTGCAAAAATGTGCAGCGGTATCGAGAAAAATATACCAATGGCAGAGGTTAGATATGTAGATCCAGTTACTCGGACAGAGCATTTTCTGAAAATGGTATATCCAGGTATGTACTTGTTGTCATTTCGTCGTACTAATTTTGCATTGAAGATATGGTTGAATTCCAATTTTTCCATATGAAAAAATTAGTGACTTCCATTCTTTGAACTGTTTGTATTCTTTACTTGTACATTATGCACTGTTTTGAACATGCGTTGGGTTGTCTTGCAAGTTCAGTAGCTTTTGAGCTGTATAAAATATAGGTGAAAAGCTACAGGGCAAATGACAAACAGCTAAATAAATGCTAGTTACCTGAGGGCTGCGACCAAATTATCTTGTTATATTGCTCGTTTTTGGACTATGTATTTAAATGCTAGACACTGTTTGAAATGCTCGTTGCTTGTTTTGCTATGTACTGAATATGCACCTTGCATTCTCTCTTCAATGAGCTTTTACTATAGTTCTTCTCTCATGTCTATGCTTTTATGTAATGAAGTTATAATGTGGTTACATCTTGCTATGCAGATACACAGGCATAAATACTTCGTGTTGTCGTCGGATGGTGATGAACAATAGTTATCATAGGTTCTTAATTATGAACTACAGATATGAACAATTGTTAATTATGTTATATCTTGTTGTGATAGTTGATTCATGTTTAATGTACAATGCATGTGAAGTGATGATATATAATGGTTGAAAGTACCTGTATTGCTACTGCTATGATGTATTGAGCAATTTATGTTTTAAATGCCACTGTGAAAGGGGAAAAAAACTCAACATAGTGCCACTAATGCAATCGGGGGCACTTTGGCAAATTGCCACTAAAAGGTTCTAGTGGCACTTTGAAAGTGCCACTAGAACCTTTTAGTGGCACTTTGAGAAATTGTCACTAAAAGGTTTTAGTGGCACTTTGTCAAAGTGCCACTAAAAGGTTCTAGTGTCACTTTGAGAAAGTGCCACTAAAAGGTTCTAGTGGCATTTTGAGAAAGTGCCCCGGTTGATCGTGTCTCTAAACGGGTTTAGTGGCACTTTGGCAAAGTGCCACTAAATAGTTTTAGTGGCACTTTGAAAATGTGCCTCTAAAAGGTTTTAGTGGCACTTTGACAAAGTGCCACTAAAAGTATATCTATAGTGGCACTGCAGTGCCACTATAGATATACTTTTAGTGGCACTTTGTCAAAGTGCCACTAAAACCCTTTAGAGTCATGATAAGTGCCCCTAAATATCTACCGTGTTGTAGTGAACTTTGTGCAACCCGTGAGTTGTAAGGGCATCTCCAGCCGTTGCATCCCCCCAGGACGCAAAAAACCCCCCCTTTTTTCTGCGCCGCGGCGCGAAACGGCGCTATTCTAAAAACTGGGGGGGGGGGCGCGTTTTCCAGCCGTAGCCCACCCAAGCAGCCAAAATGGGGGGCTTTTACATGCAAAGTGGGGCAAAAGTAGCAGAGAGAGGCATCTTTGCATGCAAAGTGGGGCAAAAGTAGAAGAAAGATTCCTTTTTGCATGCAAAGCGGCGCATTTTGCCCCCAGGCCAAACCCAAGGGGCTGGGTTTGGCTTGGGTGCACCGGCGCAAAAACGACGCTTTTTCAGCTCCTGGGGGGCTGACTGGTGGAATTCGGCGCTAAAACGGCGCTTTTTGACCCAAAAACGCCGCTGGGGGGGGGGGGGGGGCTCTGGGGGGACGACTGGAGATGCCCTAATAAATCTGTGTACTAAACTCTAATAAAGTAATAAAGAAGTTGTATGCATCACCTAGATGCAGAGGCTGACATTCCATTAACATTCGTGGTAGAATCGCCATACAAGGCCCTGCTTACATCAATTGGAAAGTTATCTAGCCAGACATAATTGTAAACCTATCGACTCACCAGCCCCTCTTGCTGCTAGAACATGAGCAGGATATGCCAGTTCCTTCTTTCAAACACCACACTAGGCATGATTATTCGTTCATGCGATTTGATCAAATTTGACATAACAGGAGATGTAACCAATGCCACTGCCACATAACTCAAATTTCATATAATTAAAACATGCCAGATACAATCCAAATTCAGTTGCCACAACAAATGAAAGTAGCACTAGAAAAAAATACAAGATGCGAGATCTAGACCCGACAGACACAGTACAAAGAAAACAAACAGCGATCACATGCACACCAAACACATACAAGAATACAAAGCAAATACCGACGAGCTAGGCGCGGTGTCCCCGGCCCACTGCATGCATGCAGTGGCACCTAACTCACTCATGCAGAGTGGCGTACGTCACGTAGCTGGAGTAGTCCCGGGCCACCCTCCCCTCTGGCGCCGCCGCGTTCTTCCTGGCGTCCGCGGCGGGGCACGCTACGGGAGCGCTCGCCGCCGGGCACGTCTTCGCCTGGCTCAGGAACGAGGCGCACTCCGCCGGGCCCCTCTGGTTGGCGAAGCCGGGAATGCAGTTGCGCTTCACGTCCAGCACACCGCCCTTGATCAGCGCCGAGCACGCCGGCCCGACCGAGGTGAAGTAGTTGCTCGACAGCGTGAGGTTGGCGAGGCGGCCGGCCGGGCCGGCGAGGTTGCAAAGCCCGTCGGGGACCTGCCCGTAGAGGCGGTTCCCGGCCAGGTTGAGCTGCTCGACGCTGCTGAGGCACGAGAAGGATGACGGGATCGGGCCGGTGAGCTGGTTCATCCCGGCGTCGATGACGGATGTCTTGGTGAGCATGCCGAGCTCGTGGGGGAGGCAGCCCGAGAGCTGGTTGTTGAGGAGGAGCACCTCGAGGAGGGAGTCTTGCATGTGCGCGATTGATGGCGGGATTGGCCCCGTGAGTTTGTTGTTGGCGAGGGCGAGGTAACTCAACTTGGAGAAGCCAATGTTCGCCGGAAGTGGCCCCGACAGATTGTCGTCGTTGAGGAGGAGTGCCTTGGCATCTGTGGCACTAGCAATGACTCTGTTCTGACGGGTGCTCTCGACGAGGGATGCACTGCCTAGACCTAAATATGCACAGTGCTTCACAGCGCAAAGGTTTACTGAGGCCAGATTTGGATCTGGTGCGTTGGAATCACGCTTTTGGTCTAAAAAAGCGTGCTTATCGTCGCTGGTACCGAGCTTGTAGAGGTAGTTGAGTCCAGCAAGGTTGGGGACGTCGAAGGAACCGAAGTTATTGGAGGAGGCCTGGAAGAGTGCAAGATCTGGGAGCTGATCAATGAGTCCTTGCAGCTTCGGTGCACACAGACCAAAGCCGTTGAGAACGGCCGATGTGATTGTGAGGTTCTGGCCGTGCCCCGGCAGCGCTGTGCAGTGGAAGCCAGCGTAGGTTTTCTCGCCACAGATGTCATGGCCAGTCCAAGTCGACGTAATGTTCACGGGGTCACATGTGATAGTGTTCTTGAAGCGCTGGATGACGAAGTAGGCATGGTAGAGTTTATCATTTGGGAAGTTCTGTGGCTTTGGATGGTCTGAGGGATCAGTATGTTCTTGGCTGGTCTTGTAGGATAGATGTGGCCGAGAAGATGCTACTACTATTGCAGCTGTGAAAGAGAGGAGAAAAAGGAGGTTCCACATCAAGGGAGATTTAAGGTGGTTGGCCATGTCTTTCTAAGGTTCTACCGAGAGTATGCGCAGACTACACATATATATAGGACTGGCACTGGCAGTGGTCCAGTACTCCCTGCAGGTTCGGCCAGCCGTGGGATCTTTAGCCTACTAGTTGAGTGCCCGTATATTTTCGCACCTTCTTGGAGTACATAAATAGTGTGCAACTGCAATGTTACGTGGGGCCAACAGTACCCCGGTAGATTAGTTAGACAAGTCTAATAACGATAGGACATGGAGGATTTTTAGCTCCGTGGAAGGTTTCTCTGATAAGATGCAAACAGGATCAACTAGCTTAAGCTTGAGCCACACGAAAAAGTAGGAAGCTCATACCTTGATCAGTTGATGAAGCCACCGTCTTTTATTCGGCCTTGATCAGTTCCCAGCTTGTTCTTTGCCACCAATACCTCGATCTGGTGGCTATGATAGATCCTTCCCAGTGCTCCAGTGCTGGGCTTGATCAGCAGCCCCTGTTCTTGAGGGAAAGAGAGAGAGAGCTGCGGGAGCAGCAACCAGATAATCACCTCATCCTCATCTCTTCTCTCATTGCACTGTGCACTGGGGGACCCACACCATTGACTTAAGTGTGCCCCTGATCAGAACACTGTTAGTGTGAACAAGGTTCACTAGTTGTTGACCCATTTATATTATCAACCTCATCCCAACATTCTCCCCCTTGTTCGTAAAACTTAAAACTTGTAATTTCATTTATCGATAAAGATAATGCACTAAGACGAATAAGTTGCAATGGCTAAAAGAGATGCCACTGAACCTAGTGACTATAATACATCACCTCGTATCGAAATGAAACTCCTTAAACTTCATGAGCTCCATAAACTTTATTCTCATCATACATTGCATTAATATACATAAACATCATAACATCATAGACTCATCCTTTGATGTAACAGTACACCAAGACAATAAATTACAACAGTCAATTAAGTAATGCTGAACCAATTGACTATGATTCCCATCTAATATCGAAATGAGTCTTTTGGGGAGACGGTGTTTGAATAGTCCCAACATTATCAGGATCAAAAGCTTTCAACCAAACCCATGCCGGCAACATGCTCTTTGAAAACACTGGGTGGTAACACTGGTAGAAAAAAGGCCTTCGATACGCCCCCTTTAGTCCCCAAAATATACGAACCGTGACTAAATGGGTCTTTAGTCGCGGTTCGCGAGGCGACCCGCGACTGAAGGTCATGAATGGCGGTTTGGGAAGCGCGCGGAGGGCTTTAATTCCGGTTGGTCTGGCCACCCGCGACTAAAGGTCTGAACTGCTGGCCTCCCGGTCTTTAGTCCCGGTTGGCCTGGCCACCCGCGACTAAAGTTCCAAACTGCTCGGCTCCCGTGCGGTTCTTATTCGCGAGCGAAGGTAGAAGGCCTCATTGCTACAGTGCGCGCTCGGCTCTCTCTTCTTCTTCCTCTCTTCGTATTCCTCTTCACGCCATGGATTCTCTCGTTTTCAAGATTCTAAAGGTGCCCACACCATGCGGCAAGGATCTCCACGTCGCATATACCAATATTTGCGAGAAGCTCCCCGAAGCTCTTAACCGTTTGAGCAAACTCTATGAAGGCGCCGATGAACACCACAAGTTCTTTGGGCTTGATCTCGAGTACGCGGCCAATCAAAAGGATGTGGCCGTCATCCAAATTGCTTTCAAGGAAACCGTGCTTGTCTTCCAATGGGCAAGGTACGCACACGATCTCTCTTGTAGGAAAATTGTTTTGTCATGTTGATAGCAATAGTGATATGTAACATTTGTAGAGAGAGGAAAATTGCATAGGGTAGCAACATTTGTAGAGAGGAAAATTGCATAGGGTAGCAACATTTGTAGAGAGGAAAATTGCATAGGGTAGCAACATTTGTAGAGAGGAAAATTGCATAGGGTAGCAATATGGCATTTTCGATTTGTTGTTACATTGAAAGAATACACTTGTTGCAACAATATGTAACATGTGTTCCATTTTTGTTGTTGATTGAAAGAATACACTTGTTGCAACAATATGTAACATGTGTTCCATTTTTGTTGTTGCATTGAAAGAATACACTTGTTGCAACAATATCTATAACATGTGTTCCATTTTTGTTGTTGCATTGACAGAATACACTTGTGTTCCAATAATATCTAACATGTGTTCCATTTTTGTTGTTGCAGTAGTGCAAAGAAATGTCCAGAACTTATGGATTTTCTTGTCAACAAAGGTTTCGACTTTTGTAGCGTCGATATCACAAATGAAAAGAAGAAGATGATGCGCACGTGGAATATTGAGATACCTGAAGACCACTACATTGATCTCCAGGACTTGATCCATTTTGATGAGCTGGGGCCCAAGACCGGGATGGATCAGATGGCAACTGCCTTCATCCACCACGACTACAGAATGATGAAGAGTAGTTTCCCCTTGAGAAATCGCAACAATTGGGGGAAGAACCCACTTGATCTGATCAATCTCAAGTATGCAGCAATAGATGCATATGTTGCGTTTGAGTTGTTCTGCATCTACTCTTCGATGCAGCAGTAAATGCTATGTTTGCATTATTCGAGACTTTCTATATGTAGTACTACTATTATGTGCTATGTTTGCATTCGAGACTTATGTAGTACTACTATTATGTATTATATGTCCTATATTATTTCTATTAATTGTTTATGTGTTTAAGTACCGCTGTGTTTAAGACTAACTCCTTTAGAAAATATTTGAGAAAACGAGTGGAAAACATGGAAAACAGAAGGTTCCTTAAATGTCTCAAAACGTTGTGAGAGAAGAAGACTAATGAAATGGCTAAAATAAAACCAAGGGTTAAAAAGGACATGATGCATTCATAAGGACTGGAAAATAGAAGAGATTTAAGAAAGGGGAAACAAAAGATTTCCTAAGATTAAGAGATATGACCACTTAATCAAGATGCATTCATAAGGACTGGAAAACAATGAGATAAAATATTTTTCTGAATTTTTTGATATATTACTTGTATTTTTAAGATTTTAGAATGAATTAGTTTTATTTTTATGAATTTTTTGATATATTATTTGTATTTTTAAGATTCTAAAATGAATTAGTTTTATTTTTGTGAATTTTTTGATATATTATTTGTTTTTTATATTTGAAAATGAATTAGTTTTATTATCCTGATTTTTTTAGAAATAATACAAATTAAAAAGTTAATGTTTATTTATTTATTCAAAATTATTACTTTTGTTTATTAAAAGATTTATTTGAAATTCAAACAATAAAGAAATGTGGCATCGACCAACATGTTAATAGGATTGATATGATACTAGTATCACATACATGCGTGCGAAACACTTGGATGCGGGACAGGATGGAACTTGGAAGTTAAGCGTGCTAGTGGGATGATGGGTGACCGAGCGGAAAGTATGACGACAAGTATGTAATTTGACTAGAGATAATTGTAGTTAGACACTAAGCAAATAATATAAATTCTGAAAAAAAAGGGAATGAAAAATAATTAGAAACCCAAATGAATTAAAAAAAATTACGAAATAGCTTTTAGTACCGGTTCGTGTTAAAAACCGGGACTAAAGGTCCTCCGCCCCCGGCGCACGCCACCCGCCCACGTGGACGGGCCGTTAGTCCCGGTCCGTAAGCGGCGCGACTAGGGGGGGGGGGGGCTTTAGTCGCGCATATTTAGTCCCGGTTGCACGGCCGGGAATAATGGCCTTTGCGAACCGGGACTAAAGGCCTATTTTCTACCAGTGTAAGCCTTTCGTGAGCGGATCCGCTAACATCAACCTAGTACTTATGTACTTGACGTCGATTGTCTGATCCTGGATTCTATCTTTCACAACATGATACTTTATATCAATGTGTTTGGCAGCACCACTTGATTTGTTGTTACTCGAATAGATTACTGCGGGTTGATTATCGCAGTAAAGAGTGAGTGGCTTGAAAATTCTATCAATCACTCTGAGTCCCGAGATAAAATTCTTCAGCCATACTGCCTGCCCGGTAGCCTCATAACATGCCGCAAATTCTTCCTGCATTGTGACGATGCAGTGACAGTCTATTTGGAGATTTTCCATGATATGGCACCTGGTGAAAATATATCCTGAAGTGGATTTCTTAGTGTCAACACACCCCGCAAAATCAGCATCTGAATAACCTACCACCTCGAGGTTATCAGATTTCTTATAAGTGAGTATGAGGCATTTAGTTCCTTGCAAATAACGCAAGACCTTTTTAGCAGCCTTCCAGTGATCCAAACCTGGATTAGACTGATATCATCCAAGCATCCCGGTCACAAACGCTAAATCAGGGCGAGTGCACACTTGTGCATACATAATGATTCCAACAATGGATGCATAAGGAATTGACTTCATCTGCACAGATTCATAATCATTTCTTGGACACTGAAAAGTCCCAATGTTATCGCCCTTAACAATAGGAGCAGGTGAGGCTGAGCACTTATACATGTTGTACTTTTTAAGTACCTTCTCAATATATGCTCTCTGACATAGCCCCAAGATCCCTCTGGATCTATCTCGGTGAATTTCAATTCCTAAGACATAAGATGCTTCACCGAGATCCTTCATATCAAAACTAGAGGATAGAAACCTCTTAGTTTCCAGCAACATATTTTTATCACTACTGGCCAGAAGTATGTCATCAACATACAATATCAGGAAGATAAACTTACTCCCCCTGAACTTAAAATAAACATAATTGTCCACTTTATTCTATTCAAAACCAAATTTCCTTATGACTTGATCAAACTTAAAATACCACTATCGTGCTGCTTGCTTCAAGCCATAGATGGATTTCTTAAGATGACATCCCAAAAGTTCTTTTCCTTCCATAACAAAACCTTCCTGTTGTGCCATGAGAACATCCTCATATAAGTCTCCATTTAGGAATGTTGTTTTAACATCCATCTGATGCAGCTCTAAATCATAATGAGCCACAAGTGCCATAATAATTCTGAAGGAATCTTTAGAAGAGACAGGAGAAAAGGTCTCATTATAATCAATCCCTTCTCTTTGAGTAAATCGTTTTGCCACCGGTCTTGCCTTGAACCTTTCGATATCACCCTTGGAGTTACGTTTGGTCTTATAGACCCATTTGCAACCAACAACTTGAGCTCCTTTAGGGATTTCTACTAAGTCCCATACTTCATTAGTGCTCATGGACTTCATTTCATCTTTCATAGCATTAAGCCATTCAGATGAAAATTCGCTTTGCATGGCTTCTTTAAATGAGGTAGGATCATTATTCAACATTGATTCATTCATATCCTCACTCATATAGGTGACATAATCATCAGGAATAGCAGACTTTCTAGTCAGTTGTGACCTTCTGAGAGGTTCATTATTTGGCACTTCATCAATATTTTGAGGCTGCTGAATGTCATCAACAATAACATCATCAGGTGTGACATCTGAAATAGCCACATGACTTTCAGTAGGAGTTGCTCTAACATCCCTCTCAACAGGAGGTGCAACTTCAGTAGACACCGGGAAAACTAGTTCTTGAATTATTGGAACTGAGAAAAATTCCCGGCTTTCTTCCAATATTATTTCCCGAGGTGTCATACTCCCCCTCATCATTTCATTTTCCAAGAACACAACGTGTCTTGTTTCAACAAACTTTGTTGCCTGATTTGGACAATAGAACCGATATGCTTTAGATTTGTCAGGATAACCAACAAAATGGCAACTGACTGTCTTGGGGTCTAACTTTCCCATAACTGGATTAAAAATCATTGCTTCAGCAGGACAGCCCTATACATGAAAACAATTCACAGTTGGTTTTCTCCCAGTCCATAATTCATACGGTGTTTTAGGCACTGGTTTACTAGGAACCCTGTTAAGAATATGGGCTGCTGTCTTAAGGGCTTGCATCCATAAATTTACCGGCAGAGTGGAGTGGCTCAACATACTCCGCACCATATCCACGAGAGTGCGGTTTCTTCTTTCAGCCACCCCATTTTGCTGGGGTTCGCCAGGTGTTGAGTATTGGGCCATAATACCATTTTCCTGTAAGAATTTTGCAAACGGTCCAGGAATTTTGCCATAAGAAGTGTGTCTGCCGTAGTATTCACCACCACGATCAGATCTCACAACCTTAATATTTTTATCACATTGATTTTCAACCTCAGCTTTGAAAATCTGAAACTTGTCCAATGCCTCTGATCTTTCCTTAATGGGATAAATATATCCATAACGGGAGAAGTCATCGGTGAATGTAATGAATGAATTAAAACCATCCACCATCCTCATATTAAACGGACCACATATATCCGTATGGATTATTTCCAAAACTCCCGTGCTTTGGTTTGCACCTTTCTTAATTTTCTTGGCATATTTTCCTTTGATGCAATCAATACAATGATTTCTATCCGCATCCGTAAAATCAAGGGAAGGAAGAACTTGATCTTTAATGAGACGCTCAATTCTCCCCCTCGAAATATGGCCTAAACGATAGTGACATGATTTTGAAGAAGTCTCATTATCGTTATGCTTGCATTTGGTACTGACATTTATATTTTAGGTAGAACCCACATTATTTATATCATCACAAAGGGAAATAACATAAAGCTTATCTTACCAGAAGGCAAGACCAACATTATTCTTGTCATACATAATTATAAAACACTTGTTTCTAAAGTGACATTCATAAGCATCATCATCTAGGCATGACACGGAAATTAAATTCCGTTTCATCGAGGGTACATATAAAACATTATTCAACCTAAGCTTAAAGCCTGTATGGAGCGTAAGAGTAAAATCTCCAAGCGCCTCAGCATCAGTCTCAACACCATTAGCAACTCTAATGGTTCTTTCCCCTCTTTGTAGGGTCGTCCTCATATTGAATCCCTGCAACGAATTTGCAATATGAATTGTTGCCCCTGAATCAATCCACCATGTATTGGTGGCATAATTAACATAAAGGGATTCCTCAACAAAAGTAATAACATCAATACCTCTATCTTGAAGCCATTTCTTAAAGGCAAAACAGTTCTTTCGAATATGCCCAAGTTTTCCACAATGGCGACAAGCATTAGGATCTTTTGCTTCTCCATCAATCGCCTTTTCAGGCTTCTTTTGGTGAGAGCCCTTTGAAGATTGGCGTTTTTCTTTAAACTGATTAGGCTTAGGCTTCATATATTTATTCACAAACTTCTTATACCACTTCTTTTGTGAATGCTTTACCTGATTAATATGGTCAATTCTTTTAGCCTTAAGCCTTTCTACTTCTTGCACACATCGCGCCATCATTTCATCAATCTCCCATTTCACATCCATTGCATCATAGTTGATCATAAATGGAGAGAATTCAGGAGGCAAAGATGACATAATAAAATGGACAAGGAAACCATTAGAAATTTCCATCTCCATAGTCTTAAGTTTGGCATCCATGTTGCATTTCTTCATAATATGCTCTCGGAGACTTCCAGTGGGATCATATTTTTCATCAATCAGCCTTCTAATAAGACTTGTTGCATAAACTTTAGAAGACCCTTTGAACTGATGTTCAATTTTCACAAAGTACCCTTTAGCTGTCTCACATTCAGGAAGGGCTCCCCTCATACTCTGTGTAATGGAGCCCTTTATCATCATAAGGCACTTGCGATTTGAGTCATCCCACTTAGCCTTGATAACATATATTCCTTATTGAGGCCCTCATAATTTTCAGCATTTTCTTTAGGTGCCTCAGGAGGATCATGAAGGAGAGCATAGTCAATATTTAGTAAGGCCATCGTAATTTCAAGCTTCTCCTTCCATGTAGCATAGTTGCTACCATCAAGTTGTTCTACGCCATTAAGCATCCCAGAAATATGAGAGACATTAGGTGATGCAAAAGAGAATTAAAAAATTGTCTTAGTAAGCACCAACATCATTATCAAACTTTATTGATCAAATTAAAATCAGCTTTGGCCAGAAATGAATATGAACAACAAAATTTTGTGAACAAATATTCGTCAATTAGCTTTGGACAAATTGACAAATAAAAGCCACACATTAATAATCCTCATCATTAATTTTTCTTCCATTAACCCGGTTCACATCAGCTTTGGCCAGAAGTGAAACGAGCTAATAAAAGAACTTTGCGGTCTAAATGCCCGTCAAACAACTTTGGTCAGAATTCATTAAACTTTATTTCAGAATTCATCAAACCACACTTTATTTGAGGATTCATTAAACTTTATTTCGCAGCGGAAAACAAAATAACCATGATCATCATAATAAACATCATAATAAAGCATGACTTATAATTTAACATGCTAAAACATATAAAGCAACTAACATAAAACATAACAACTAATAACATAAATAAAAGATAACCAATATAAAAATAAGCCCAAAACTTTAATTTGGCCAAAACTGAGCCAAAAACGGCCTAGTCCAGCCCATAAAACTAGGCCCTGAAAGCCTCATTTTTTTCCAGCCCGAAAAAAGAGAAAACATTTATTCGGCCAGAACTGGGCTAAAATTAGCCCAGCCCGGTCCGCTCCCCTATGTTTCCTGTTGTGTTTCGCCCACATAACTCCTCCTGGGCCCTTACTGGGCTTGTGGCCCAATCCATCGCGCCAGGGGAAACACGAACCGTTGGATATGGATCCAACGGACGAGGTCGCGCGCGCGTGGGACAAAACCCACCGCGTCGCCGCCGGCTGTCCCCGTTTTCCCCCCGAACCCTAACCCCTTCCTCACCTCCTCCTCCGCCTCCCGCGACCCGTGCGCTGGCGAGGAAACGACGGCAGCGCCGAGCGCCACACACCGGAGGGAGAGAGAGCGGCGTCGTCCAGGCCCCCTCGCCGGAGCGGCGTGCGGCTTTGGGTAGCGCGGACCTCCATCGAGCGGCGCTGGGCGGCGCCCTGTGCAGAGCCACGATGCGCGAGTGGGCGCCCCCGCATCGGCATTGACGGCCAGCACCAGCCCGGTACCATAACAGCCTCTCATCGCGACGAACGCGCGCGAGAGAAGCCACCACGACCCGGTGCGGCGGACCGCGAGGTCTGCTGGGGCCGAGCCCGAGATTCCTCACCAACAGAATAAAGTGGCTCTGTCGCCGCTGTGGCCAGCAACAACAACGAGGCCCTTTCGGTAAGCATCCGCCATCTTTATCCCGACTTAGGGTTACGATCTCCTCAAGTTGGGAGAAAATCATCAAATTTGGGGATTTTATCATGAACTAGTGTTTCGGAAATTGGGGATTTCATCAGTGACTTAAACCCCCATTAAATTCATTTCAAACCGAAACTTAGACATGATTCCAGAGGGGATTCCATTAGGAAACATGATCCTAGGGCTTCAAAATTAGGGATTTCATTTAGAATATGCAGAGAAACAATAATCCCTTAACATCATTAACTTAAAACAAGACTCTAGGATCTTTGTTAGCAACTTTAGGGCTTGAGCATAAAAGAAACAGGGCACAACTTTAAAACAAGGCCTAGACTTTAAAATTTAGCAAGAACACCTTAACAGATCCAGCATGATCTTGAGCTTGTTGAGCTCAAGCTTGCAGCTAGAGGGCTCTGATACCATTGATAAGATCCAAAAATTATCAACTAGCGTAAGCTTGAGCGACAGGGAAAAGCAGAAAGCTCATACCTTGATCAGTTGATGAAGCCATCGTCTTTTATTCGGCCTTGATCAGTTCACAGCTTGTTCTTTACCACCAGTACCTTGATCTGGTGGCTATGATAGATCCTTCCCAGTGCTCCAGTGCTGGGCTTGATCAGCAGCCCCTGTTCTTGAGGGAAAGAGAGAGAGAGATCTGCGGGAGCAGTAGCCAGAAAATCACCTCATCCTCATTTCTTCTCTCCCTCCTTATAAATATTGCACTGTGCACTGAGGGGACCCACACCATTGACTTAAGTGTGCCCCTGATCAGAACACTGTTAGTGTGAACAAGGTTCACTAGTTGTTGACCCATTTATACGATCAACCTCATCCCAACATTCTCCTCTATTACCAATTCTTTTTTTGTTTTTCGAAATGGGTAACCCAGCCTCTGCGTACAGTGCACACAGCTTTTTCTAAACTACTTATAAAAGACCAAACTTCATAGATATAATCGATCTCATCCATTAACTACGTAGATCTAACGGGTGATATTGCTTCAATGTTGAGCTGCTCAACCCAACGAAAAATTACAAGACACCGATTTTCCCATCATCCGTCCATGGGCCAATCTGCCAATCTCCTCCGAATCTGTGGCGGGTCAACAAGCAAGGAGGGCGAGATCTCCTCCGATGATCCCATCATCCATCCATGGGCCATGGCGAAGCCGCTGCTCTAGAGATGCAACACACGAATATTGGTGCATTGTGCACGGTATATATAGGGGGTACAGGGTGGCCACGTCCTCGACTATACAAGGAAGGAGGAGGGCCCACACACACGTATGCACGCAATACATATATAGTCAACACCCCCCCCCCCCCCCGCAGTCGAAGTGTCAACAACTGACACCAAGACTAGATCGAAACTCCTCGAATGCCACCGTCGGTAGTCCCTTCGTCATGATGTCCGCAAACTGTTGCGAAGTAGGGACATGTAGCACACGTATGTGACCAATAGCAACTTGTTCTCGTACAAAATGAATGTCGAGCCTAATATGCTTGGTGCAACGATGGTGAACCGGGTTGGCGGAGATGTTGTCACAGTACACAACAGTGGCCTTGGAGACTGGGCATGAGAGCTCCTGAAGAAGTTGGCGCAGCCATGAGCAATCGACAACTGAATTAGCAACAGCACAACTCAGCCTCATCACTGGAGCAAGAAACCGTATGCTGGCGCTTAGAATACCAGGAGATGAGCGAAGGGCCGATGTAGATGCAGTAGCCGGACGTGGAGCGTCGTGTGTCAGGGCAACCGGCCCAATCGGCATCGGAGTAGGCGGTGATGTCCGTGGCCGGAGAAGCATGAAGCGTGAGGCTGAGGTCCATGGTTCCGTGGATGTACCGAAGAATCCGCTTCACCGAGGCCAAGTGAGCATCACAAGGGGCATGCATGTGGAGACACACCTGCTGGACATCATATTGTAGCTCCGGTCATGTGAGAGTGTGATACTAGAGAGCACCCACAATAGACCGATAGAGCGAGGCATCCGAGGCCGGGGAGTCATTAGTGGTGGAGAGCTTGGCCTTTGTGTCGACAGGAGTGGACGCTGGTTTGCAGTTAAGCATGCCGGTGCGATCGAGGAGCTCGTGGGCGTACTTTCGTTGATGAAGGAAGAAACCAGTGTCGCGACGCACCACTTCGATCCCAAGGAAGTAGTGCAGGGAAACCAAGTCCTTGAGAGCGAACTCAGCACGGAGGCGGTCGGTGAGCTGTCGAAGAAGGACCGTGGTGGAAGCCGTCAGTATGATGTCGTCGACGTACAGTAGAAGGTACGCGGTGGCAGCACCCTCGCTGTAAATGAACAACGACGCGTCGGAGCGTGTCGAACGGAAGCCCATTCGATGAAGAAAGGCGAAGATACGCTGGTACCAAGCGTGCGGACTCTGCTTGAGCCCGTACAAGGAGCGCGAAAGCAGGCACACCCGATCCGGGTGTGTGGCATCGACGAAACCAGTAGGCTGCTAGCAAAACACCTTCTCCTCGAGATGATCGTGGAGGAAGGCGTTGGAGACGTCCAGCTGGTGCACTGGCCAAGCAAGTGAGACGACGAGCTGAAGCACAGTCTGAATAGTCCCGGGTTTGACAATCGGGGCAAACGTGTCGGTGAAGTCAACTCTGGCACGCTCGCGGAAATCACGGACCACTCAACGCGCCTTGTGGCGATCCAGTGAGCCGTCGGGGTGGAACTTGTGCTTGAAGACAAATTTGCCGGTGATGACGTTGGCATGCGGTGGTCGAGGAACGAGCTGCCAAGTCTCCTTGCGCTGCAGAGCGTCGAACTCCTTCTGCATGGAGGCGAACCATAGTGGGTCGCGGAGTGCCGCCCGGGCTAAGGAAGGCAGCGGCGACGGGGACGTCTTAGGGGTGGACACCACGCAGGCGTACTCTACGCCGGGGTACCGCCGGTTTGGGCGGAAAACACCTGCCCTGGCGCGGGTGCGAGGACCCGGAGGAGAGAGCGGCGGCGGCGGACCACCCGAGACCGAGCTCGAGGGTGATCCGGAGGCCGTCGAGGAGGCAGAGGACATTGGGGACACCAGCGACGGTGGGACCGTGGGTGATGCGGGTGGCGTGGAGGCCGAGGCTGGACGCGACGGGGCCGCAGTCGTCGAGGGCGCCGCAGTCGACGTGGTCAGCGACAAGGTCGACGACGTGGTCGTCGAGGTCGACGCGGGCTACACGACCGGTGCAGCGGGTGCACTCGCGGCCGTGGGCGCTTCGGAGAGAGCGGCACGTCGCCGGGGTCCGCATGGAGCAGTGGTCGAAGGGGGAGCCACCTGTGGACCAAAGTGAAAACATAGGTCGTCAAAGTACACGTGCCGCGACGTGATGACACGATGCGACACATGATCGTAGCAGCGATAGCCTTTGGTGTTGGCAGGATAGCCGAGAAACACACAGGGTATGTAACGCGGTGCGAGCTTATGAGGGGTGGTGGTAGCCGTACTAGGATAGCAATGACAACCGAAGATACGAAGATCCTCATAAGCGGGAGGAGTGCCGCAGAGAAGGTGGTGAGGGGCGTAGTGCTAAGGAGTGCGACACATGCGAAGGTTAATGAGAAGGGTGGCAGTGGCTGGGGAGTCGGGCCAAAGCTGTGGTGGAATGTCGGCGTGGAAAAGAAGTGTACGAGTGCAATCGTTGAGAGTACGAAGAACCCGTTCAGCCCGACCATTTTTTGAGAGGTGTATGGATATATTAAGCGAAATATGGTGCCATGGGTGGTGAGTAGAGTGCGAACAATGATGTTATCGAACTCAATACCATTGTCAGTTTGGACAGCACGAATGGGACGACCGAACTGGGTGGCTACGTACGAGAAAAAGGCGACTAATGTGGAGGATACGTCGAATTTCTTACGCAACGGAAACATCCAAACAAAGTGTGAATAATCATCCAAAATGACAAGGTAGTACATGAAACCAGAATTACTCGGAACAGGAGATGTCCAAACATCACTATGAATTAACTCAAAAGGGTGGGATGCAACTGTCGAAGATGAACTAAAAGGGAGGCGAACATGTTTGCCTAGGCGACATGCTTCACATGTGTGACCTACCGTTTTATTACATGAAAAAGAGAAACCCCTCATTATTTGACGCAAAGTGGTGGAGCTAGGCTGACCAAGCCACACATGCCAAAGATCGACGCCGGTGGAGAGAGCCCGAGGACCAGCAGAGGGAAACGACTGGACGGGGTACAAGTCGCCGTTACTATCACATCGGTGGAGAACCATCCTGGTGTGGGCGTCCTTAACAGAAAAACCAAAAGCGTCAAATTCGACAGTTACAGAATTATCGCGAGAGAGATTACGAACCAAAACGAGATTTTGAACTAGGTGTGGCATAACGAGAATATTATTAATGCTTGTGTAAAAGGAGAACATGTGAATTTTTTATTGTGCACTAACCCTCTAATGAAAATTACATTGATTTTGGTGTGAAAGAAGTTTTCAAGGGTTAAGAGAAGAGGGTGATATAATGTGATCAAGAAGAGTGAAAAGCCAAAGCTTGGGGATGCCTCCGTGGTTCATCCCAGAAAATTCTAAGAAGACTCAAACGTCTAATCTTGGGGATGCCCAAGGAATCCCTTACTCATCAACAATTTATCAGGTCACTTCTAGTGAAACTATTCGGTCACATCATATGCACTTTACTTGGAGCGTTTGTTTGTTTTTTGTTTTGTTTTCTTTTGTTTTCTTGCTGCAATAAATATTTTTGGAACCCAGTGTTATTTGTGTGGGAGACAGACATGCTCCGCTTTTTCATATGAATACTTGTTTCCTTCCATTCTCATATTCTTAGTTTTTCTTCTAGCTGCTGCAAATCCTTTTAGCTCCTGTTTTTCATGCATCTCTTATTCAGAGCTGTTAGTTCTAGTAGAGTTGTGTTAGTGCTTGATACGTCATAAACGTATCCTTAATTTCTAATGGTCCATGTTTTTTTATTGTTTCCCACTTTATGTCATTTTTATCGATTTTCTGGACTAACCTATTGACAAGATGCCACAGAGCCAGTTCACTGTTTTCTGCTTTTTTTAGTTTCACAAAAGTTGTTCTGGAACGAAGCCCGGAAGTTTTAGAATTCCCGAAGGTTCCACGGAGTCCCAAAGAGACCCGGAGGGGGCCACAGGGGGCCCACACCATAGGGCGACGCATCCCCTGGCCGCACCATGGGGTGGTGTGGCCCCCCAGTCTCCACTTCCTTTGCTCTTTCGCCTATTTATACCCCCCGAGACGTAAACCCTAAATATATACCACTTCGTACCGAAAAACACCCGAGGCCGCCGTCATCGTCATCCTGAGATCGGGAGGGTTTTGGAGCTCTCCCCGGCACCCTGCCGGGAGAGGAATTCATCACCGGAGGGGTCTACACAACCATGCCCTCCTCCGAAGTGATGCGTGAGGAGTTCATCCCTGGACTACGGGTCCATAGCAGTAGCTAGATGGTTGTTCTCTCCACTTTGTAACTCATGTTTAGATCTCGTGAGCTTCCTCACAAGATCGAGATCATCTTTATGTAATGCTACATGTTGTGTTTGCTGGGATCTGATGAATGTTTAATGCTATGTCTTCTGATTATCAATCTATCATGTTATCTTCATGCTTATGTTATTTATGATATTGCATGATCTCCGTTTATTAGTAGATGCTCTGGCCAAGTAGATGCTAGTAACTCCAAGAGGGAGTATTTATGCTCGATAGTGGGTTCATGCCTCCTTTGCATATGTGCTCGAGTGACAGAAACGTGACGGATGGAGGATGTGTTGTTGACATTAGGGAAAATACAACAGTGTTTACCTAGTTTACATTGTTTACATTACACACTTTTCTTACGGTGATAATCCGTTGCTTCTTAATACCCAACATTTGTTCGGATGATATTCGGCGGGTGGATTATTAGACATAGATGAAGTTGGATGACGGTCTATGTGTTTTGTTGTAATACCCGCATGAATCACATAGTAATCTTTATGTCTTGCATATGCACTACGGTGCAGCCTTCATTTCCGTCAATTGCACAGCTGTAATTTGTTCACCACACATGTTATTTATCTTTCACGAAGAGACACCACTAGTGAACTGTGGACCTCGGTCCTTTTTCCTCATACTGATAAAACACCTACTGCTTTCCACACCATACGTTTAACCTCTTTGTGCTCAGCAAAGCTAGTGAGATTGAGAACCTCACTGCTTCGTTGGGGCAAAGTGATTTGATTGTGTTGTGTAGGTTCCATGTTGTTTCTGAACCGGTAGTGCGCCCTGCCATCTCAACTGCTTCAACCTTATGAAGTTACTCCTTCCTCCTATTGGTCGATTAAACCTTGGTTTCTTTCTGAGGGAAAACTACTGTTGTGCTCATCATACCTTCCTCTTGGGCTTTCCCAACGAGTGCAAGACCTGCACCATCAAGCTATTTTCTAGCGCCGTTGCCGGGGAGGAAGAGAATTTCTGCAAGGGGAGTCTCTCACTTCCAAGCTCTTTACTTTATTTTTGTTTTTCTTAGTTTATTTTATTTTGTCTTGTTTGCTTCTCTTTATCAAAAACACAAAAAATTAGTTCTTATTCTAGCTGTAGTTTTATTCCTGTTTTTAGTCTTGTTAAAATGACTACTCCTGAGAACACTAAGTTGTGTGACTTTACTAGCAACAACAATAATGATTTCATTAGCACACCTATTGCTCCACCTGCTCCCACTGCTGATTTTTATGAGATAAAGCCTACCCCGTTAAACCTTGTTATGACAGAGCAATTTTCTGGTGTTAGTACCGATGATGCTGCTACCCATCTTAATAATTTTGTTGAACTATGTGAGATGCAAAAATATAAAGATGTAGATGGAGATATTATTAGACTGGATTTTTTTCCTTTCTCTTTGAGAGGAAGAAAAGAATGGCTGCTATCTTTGCCTAGAAATAGTATTGATTCTTGGACTAAGTGTAAAGATGCTTTCACTGGAAAATATTATCCTCCTACTAAGATTATATCTTTAAGAAGTAGCATTATGAATTTTAAGCAACTTTATAATGAGCATGTTGCTAAAGCTTGGGAAAGAATGAAATCTTTAGTAAAGAATTGTCCCACTCAAGGACTGACTACTTGGATGATCATCCAAACCTTTTATGCAGGTCTGAATTTTATTCAAGAAACCTTTTGGATTGAGCTGCTGAAGGAACCTTTATGTCCATGAACTTGGGGGAAACAACAAAGCTTCTTGATGATATGATGGTAAATTATTCTGAGTGGAACACTGAGAGAGCTACAACTGGTAAGAAGGTAAATTCTTTTGAAGAAACGTCCTCTTTGAGTGAAAGACTTGATGCTATTATGTCTATGCTTGTGAATGGCCATGCTCCTATTGATCCAAATAATGTTCATTTAGCCTCTTTGGTTGCTCGAGAAGAGCATGTGTAAGGTCCCCCTGAACCACTGTCCAGGGACCCCCGACATGCATACATTCACGATCCCATATCACACCATTCGTGAGCAGCATATCATGTTGGCATACAGATATATTATCCATTACACGGTTACATAAAGGTCTTTAAAAAGAAACATGGTCACATGACCAAGCCCAACACAACTGCCACGCAGGGAAAACACACAACACACATAGCAGAAGACACTCAACACACAACGTAGTAGAGCCCAAGTCACGCCTTAACCTACACGCTGCTGATCAGGAGACGATCCTAGTTCGCAAGGCCATTAGTGCAGTACTCATTCTCGTAGATCTCCTCCTGAGGCTAGTCCTGAAAGTCTGGCACGTAAATACCAGGGACGAAACCAATATGAGTACGTTTGAATGTACTCAACAAGACACCATCATGAAGCTTATAGAATGTAAGTATGCTTATATGGTGGAGTAGGTAGGCTATACATAGGGTTCACTATCCATGATATATGAAGGATACATCATAGTTGATTTTGAAAAATCTCTGTATCTTCGTTGAAGAAGATACTTCAAAAGAAAATAATATAGTTTTCTTTCTCTTGTACCTATTGCATGTCCAAGAGTTTTTGTAAAACTTTATTTTAAAAAAGAATTTTTTTCTTTGCAAAACTTCTTATAAAACAACTTCCATCTTTTCTTCATCCGTACCTCATTGGTACAAAATTCCGCCTTTCAATACTTCACACTTTCCAACTCCTTTTCAAAACTCCTTTTTGAAAACATTGACACAATGCTAGCTACACGACCATTCAACTATCCATATCCGAGGACGCGGCTATTCAGAATAGTTTGACTCTCTAGAGGTGTACACATTCCACAAGATCCAATACATCCGTTGTGAACAACCACACACGGTATCAACAGTATGTGAACATCAGATAACTGATCCTAACCATCCACTATGTTCAAACTAGTATATGACCATCTCTTCAGTTGGGTTTGTTCTCCCCGGCACCACGTCACACTTCGCCTCGGCAGGAGACCCAACTGTCGCAACTGGAGGAGAAATTAGTCCCACACTTTGTATGTCTCGTGTTTCATGACTTGGCGACATTTGGTTCTAGGTAAGTCACATGCCTTATAGCAAATTTAGATAGAGCACACACTAACAAGAACAAGTTTAAAATTAAGCCCCGAGCCCATGTTGGGGTAGAGTGGCCGTACGATAAAGGTTGTCCAACGAAGACTAGGTTATGTGTCATTTTTTAAAACACTTTTTCCCAAAAATGACCACTTCATAAATTTTCTGTGGATAAGGCTTCGCCTTTCCACCGGGTTTTCCATATGGTGGACTTATACTTTTGGTGGTAATAAATACCATATGGTGGCTATGGGATTGGTAACACCAAGTTTCAACTACTAGCATAATAATAACTTATATAATATTATTAGTAGTAGTAGTCAGACAAAAATAGTTTTGGTAATCAAAGTTTTGTAAAACTTTCAGAAGTAAAACATGCATGATAGATAATGTTAAGGGTAGTACCAAGCATCGGGATGTCTTTCCTTAAAACTCTTTGTGTCTCTGGCCTTGAAGTAGCTTGAACTTGACACACAGCTCTAGAACTCCTTCTTCTTCTTCTTCTTCTTCTTCGTTTACTAACATCGTAAAAGAATAAAAGAAACACACTCAGAACCAAAGAAGGCAATAAAAAACATAAGGAAACACATACAGCAAGCAAGCTTATACTGACGCAATCACTCAAAAAGCTATCAAGAAAATTTCCTGGCAAACACTCAAGGTACAAAGGTTATCGCTAAAATACAAATGTCGGAAAACCATATTCCACATCATAAATATCATAGGTTGACTGGGTGTACCACTCTCATACCAAGATATTTAAGAATCTAAAAATATATGGTGGTCGCAAGGGTGAGACTACTAAGGTAATATCAATCTTTCAAAGCAATACCCATGGCAGTGGGTATTAACAACAAAACAAGCAAGCATCACCCAACAACTTTACCACTAACGTAATGCATAGATAACAAGATACTACTAAACACAACCATTACACTAGTACAATACTCATACTAAAGTAATCACTCAGACAATTCCAATCAACACAACAAACCACAGATGAACAAGAAAGTTACTGACTAAGCTCATGTCTACACACTTACTAAGGAATCACTCAATCATAAATATAACCAAACAAACCAGTGGCTCAATCAATTATAACAAGTCATAAGACACACTCAAAAACACAATAACACAAGAGAATAAAATAGCTAGAAAATAGCATAACAACAGGAGTTTGCTAATAGCACACTAGTATGAAAGATTACTACACAAGCATGCTATAAGAAACAAAGTCTTATACAACCAACCTCATCTAGAAACTCAAAAGGCATGTCATAATAACATAAGAGAAACATGCTAAACATTCTAGGATAATCATACACTCATAAATTAGAAAGGCAAACATAAAAGACTAACTCATAATATCTAGTGGTGACACTAATACAATACTAGAGAAGCAAACAACACTATAAGGATGCATTTTCCTACACAAGAAATACATGAATATAAATAGCTACTAATAGCACATACACCTTACACATGCTAGTAAGCAAATATACTAAACTAATTCTATGAAAACAACTACTTATCAAGAATCAACCAAGTCAAATAAATCATGCTTTTCTAATAATAATTAAAAAAATCAAAGTAAAAGTCATACAACCAGTAGCTATGCACTAAATACAAGCTCAATCAACCACTCTGTAACAATAAAACACTCAAGGAATCTATATGATGGTTGGGAGCCTATTATTAAAATGAAAGTGAATGATTTTGATTGCAATGCTCTATGTGATCTTGGTGCTAGTATCTCTGTTATGCCCAAGAAAATCTATGATATTCTTGATTTACCACCATTGGAACCTTGTTATTTGGATATTCGTCTTATTGATAATGTTAGAAAGAAACCTTTGGGGGAGAGTTGATGATGTTATTATCATGGTTAATAATACTCTTGTACCTGTTGATTTTTTTTGTCTTGAATATTGAATGCAATGCTTCTTGTCCAATTGTTTTGGGAAGACCTTTTCTTAGAACTGTTGGTTCTGTTATTGATATGAAAGAAGGGAATATTAAATTTTAGTTCCCACTCAAGAAAGTTATGGAACACTTTCCTAGAAAGAGAATGAAGTTGCCTTTTGATTCCATTATTCGAACAATTTACAATTTGGACGCTTCTTCACTTGAAAAATACTTGAGTCCACTTTTCTGGGCCTAGCTAAAAGGCGTTAAAGAAAAGCACTTCTTGGGAGATAACCCATGGTTTTATTTTTGATTTTTTCCCTCTGTTTTCTTTGACTCAGGGGGTTGCATACTTATGTAGAAACTCCTTTGTATCTTTTTTTTCATGTTTTATTAGTGCCAGGTAAGGTTTCTGACGAGAGTTGGAGTTGGTTTTCGGATTACTGCGCAGGAAACCGATTTCTGCTGTCCACCGTAAAAAATCTTATAAATCATAGAAAAATTATAATGACCTGAAAATTATTTTTGCTTATTCCTCGGATAATTCCACAACTTCTTCGTTCTGTAAGTTTTTCAATCTGAGCAATGTAAGTACCTCGATAAAATTCGTCTTTACAGATTGTTCTGGGTTTGAAAGATTTTGCCATTTTTCTTGCATTTGCTCTTTTGCGATGTCAAGTGGATTTCTTTGCTCCACGAAACATCAGCAGCTGTAGCTAATGTTTTAAAGTATCAATAGAACTTATTCCATACAGAACCAACGGATTTTTAGTTGGTGCACTAACCCTCTGATGCGAATTACTATCTGAGTGTGATGTGAAGGAAGTTTTCAAGGGTCAAGAGAAGAGGTGATATATGTGATCAAGAAGAGTGCAAGGTCAAAGATTGGGGATGCCCCCGTGGTTCATACAAGAATATTTTTAGAAGACTCAAGCATCTAATATTGGGGATGCCCAAGTCATCCCATTCTTCATCAACTATCTATCAGGTCACTTCTCGTGAAACTATATTTTTATTCGGTCACATCATATGAAGTTTACTTGGAGCGGTTGTTTGTTTTTATTTTGTTTTCCTTTGTCTTATTTTGTTTTACTTTCTGTAATAATATAGTTGGATCCTAGAATTCTTTGTTTGGGAGAGAGACACGCTCCGCTTTTTCGTTTGAATACTTGCTATACTAGTATTCTTAGTTTTTCTTCTAGTTGGTGCAAAAATTCCTGTTTAGCTCTTGTTTTCATTGCATCTCTTATTCATAGCTGTTAGTTTTAGTAATGTTATGTGAGTCCTCTCATGTTTTATTTCTGTATAATTTAGAGAGTTTTTGTTGACGCATGTTTTGTATTCTGCTTGTTGGGAAAGAAACTGCTGCTTGAGGTAGAATTTATAACGGTGCAAGTAGAAGCTTGTATAGACCGTGGCTAGACTTTTTCATATGATGCTAGATGTCATATTAGTTCTAAAGCCTTGTGGTTATTTAGTCGCATGATTAGCCTCAAATAGCTAAGAGTGTTTACTGTGCCATTGAAAGAATCACGAGTTGTTCTTGTCACATTGAAGCATAAATTTGTGGTGTTCTCCTTTGAATGTTTTATTTGGTTGACTTGGCGCATGCTCACACCATGTTTATGACTATGAACCAGTAACGAATAGTCTCCATGATCATTTAGTTTTTGAACTTGTGGTACCACTTATGCTTTGATTAATGATGTTTATGTCGCTATGCATGATTATGGCTCTTATGCTCTCTTGATTTGTCGCTCCCAGTCTTTTGCTAGCCTCCACCTGTACTGAGTATGAGCTCTACTCGTGCATCCAACTCCCAAAAACCAAAGTTTTCCCATTAAGTCCACCATACCTACCTACATGTGGTAATTAACCGCCACTCAAAATTAAATTGCTCATGTGTTACCTTTAAAACTTTCAAAATTACTCATGTTTTGTGCTCCTGTTTTAGCTCATGAGGACGTAAATAAAGAATCTTTATCTCGCTTGTTTAGTGGACTTTCACACCCTGGACTAGTGGCTTTATCCTCTTATCCAATGATAGACGAGCTGGCAGCGGGGTGCCCAGCCCCAAATTAATAACACAAATTCTCTTCACTATTGTTGCCCCTGATTTATCAGTCAAAGCATAATTGTGTAAAAAAGAGAAATAAGGATGACCTTCTACCCAGATGCGTTCTTCTATGGGAGCCGCTCTTGTGAAGTCTAGTTGGCTTGTGACGTACAATATTTTCTATTTACCATTCGTTTACATAAGCATACACCTCTCTTAAAATATAGACACTCCTCCAGGGTATGTGATTGTTGGCAGGCACCCAAGGGTTCGGTTAGCCATGGTTTGTAAAACATGGTTGGGGGGAGTGTCAACTTTTTATGCCTCTGTTTAATAAAATAAAATCTCTAGCACATGAGTTATCCATGCTTCCCTCTCCGAAGGGCCTTTCTTTTACTTTTATGTTGAGTCTCCATCTTCTAACTTTATGCACATTTGAGAGAGCATAGTTGCCATTCTGAGGTTTATGTGCATTTGTCCCAGAAACATTATTAATTGATTCATGATGTGTTATTGCTTGTTCTCTAATTATTTGTTCTAGTCTTCCTCGTGAACTTTGAAGGTCTCCTGGACTTTATGTCTTGCCCCACTCTTAAGGACTAGCGAAATATCACTTTGACATGTTTTATCTATATTTGAAACAAATGTATATCTTTTGTTGCATTGTTATTCATGATCTTTTATTTGTGTTACTTCTCATGATGCAAGGTGATTTCTATGCTTTATTATTAAAGTTCTGTTTATCATGTTTGTGTTGAAGTTCTATGATCTCAGCTTACTTATGCTTTTACATTAATGATGACCAATTTTATGTCGGTAGCATGTCAACTCACAAATTATGTGTTTTTACCGTTTACCTACTCGAGGACGAGTAGGAACTAAGCTTGGGGATGTTCATACGTCATAAACGTGTCCTTAATTTCTGATGTTCCATGTTGTTTTCATATTGTTTACCACATGTTTGCTATACACTTTATGTCATTTTTATCGATTTTCCGGACTAACCTATTGACAAGACACCACAGATCCAGTTCCATGTTTTTAGTTTTAGAAAAGTTGTTCTGGAAATATTCTCGGAATTGGAAAATTCGAAGCCCAGAAGACTTAGAATCCCCGAAGGTTACACGGAGTCCCGAAGAGATCCGGAGGGGGCCATAGGGGTCCACACCATAGAGCGGCGCGCCTCTGGTCGCGCCATAGGGTGGTGTGCCACCCCGGCCTCCACTGCCTTTGCTCTTTCGCCTATTTATAACCCCCAAGACGTAAACCCTAAAGATATACCACTTTGTCCTGAAAAACACCCGAGGTCGACGTCATCATCATCCCGAGATTGGGAAGGTTCTGGAGCTCTCCCCGGCACCCTGCTGGGAGGGGAATTCATCACCGGAGGGGTCTACACCACCATGACCTCCTCCGAAGTGATGTGTAAGTAGTTCAACCCTGGACTACGGGTTCATATCAGTAGATAGATGGTTGTTATCTCCACTTTGTACCTCATGTTTAGATCTTGTGAGCTGCCTCATATGATCGACATCATCTTTATGTAATGCTACATGTTGTGTTTGCTGGGATCTGATGAATGTTGAATGCTATGTCTTCTGATTATCAATCTATCATGTTATCTTCATGCTTATGTTATTTATGATCTTGCATGCCCTTCGTTATTAGTAGATGCTCTGGCCAAGTAAATGCTACTAACTCCAAGAGGGAGTATTTATGCTTGATAGTGGGTTCTTGCCTCCTTTGCATCTGTGCTCAAGTGACAGAAACGTGACGGATGGAGGATGTGATGTTGCCATTAGGGATAAAACAACGGTGTTTACCTAGTTTACATTGTTTACATTACACACTTTGCTTACGACGATAATCTGTTGCTTGCAACTTAATACCCAACATTTGTTCGGATGATATTCGGCGGGTGGATTATTAGACATAGATGAAGTTGGATGACGGGCTATGTATTTTGTTATAATGCTCGCATGAATCACATAGTAATCTTTATGTCTTGCATATGCACTACGGTGCAGCCTTCATTTCTTTCAATTGCCCAGCTGTAATTTGTTCACCACACATGTTATTTATCTTTCACGGAGAGACACCACTAGTGTACTGTGGACCCCGGTCGTTTTTCCTCATACTGATAAAACACCTACTGCTTTCATACTGCTTTCATACGGTTTTCCACACCATACTTTTAACCTCTTTGTGATCTGCAAAACCGGTGAGATTGACAACCTCACTGCTTCATTGGGGCAAAGCGATTTGATTGTGTTGTGTAGGCTCCATGTTTCTTTTTAACCGGTAGTGCGCCTTGCCATCTCAGCTGCTTCAACCTTCTGAAGTTACTCCTTACTCCTACTGGTCGATTAAACCTTGGTTTCTTTCGGAGGGAAAATTGCTGCTGTGCTCATCATACCTTCCTCTTGGGGTTTCCCAACAAGTGCAAGACCTGCACCAGCAGTACTCTCTTGTTTCATTGCTATATTAGTTGAAGAGTTTGTGTTGAAATATATATTGATTGGTGTTTGACGGAAATAGAAAATGCTACATGTGGTAGATGGTATGCTGGGAAAGACTTGCATACTCTTGTAGATCGTTAAACTATTTAACTTGATTATTTGCTGTTGTTTTGAGATATTAATATGCTTAGTGGTAAACCTGCTGGTTTAGTAAAGTAAAAAAAACAATTATTGGTTGGTCTAAATGCTTGAAACTATGCCACACTCGAAAAACTAGTTGATATTATAATGGTATTTGACTTCCTCCGCTGATAACAATCATAATGGCTTTTTTTTATGCGCTACAGTCGCGGTAGCCAACAATTGCTTGTCACTGCCACAGACCCTCTTGGAGTGATTTTTATATGCCTTGTATGATCATATTTCTAGTTTGTATCTTTTAACTTGTGAGTTCTAAGTTGTGGTTTTCTAGCACTTCCACCATCCATATTTTCTAGCCTCTTCGGTACTGTGCATTGCCAATTCTCACATTGATAGTTGGTGCAAACTTCGCTAGTGCCTCCAAACCCCGTGGGAAGACTTTGTTCTCCTGCACATAAGCCCAAAATATCTTCCTCAAAACAGCCACCATACCTACCTATCATGGAATTTCCATAGCCATTGTGAGATATATTTCCATACAACATCCATCTTCATTATGTTACTTGTTACTTGTTCCATTGTTACTTTGCATACTGCTACACTGGCAGGAGCATTTAGTTTTATACATCAGAGTTATTTCAGTTTGAATTATGAGTACTAAAAGTGTGATGATCCATTATAAATAGAGTGTTCCCCTACCGATGAGTTTATATAAAAAAATAGAAAAAGGCAAAAAAAAGAGGGCCAAAGAGAGATAATAAAGACAGAGGGGCAGCATTACTTTCATTTATTCCACACTTGTGCTTAGTTTTCACCAATACTTCAGTTTGGAGAGAGTTTTTATTTATGACTTGCATACTATGCGGGGAACTTTACATTATAGAACTTGGCTTGTATATTCCATTGATGAGCCTCCTCAAAAGTGCTATAGGTCTTCATGAGCAAGCAAGTTGGATGCACCCCCACTAGTTCCATTGGAGATCTTTCATACACTTATAGCTCTATGTGCATCCGTTGTGTGGCAATAACTACTCCTTGCATTTCGATTATAAGACTTCGTCATGTCTAATGATCACTTTCAGCTCTGTGAGACTTTCTTCCATTGACCTTTCAATCCCCCATAATGTTCTTTTAGCCATAACATCCACGTGCCAGGGACCAATAAAGAATGCTTGCTTGTTTTGAGTGCACAAATAGTTTGATGATTTTCCTACGTGCATATTGTTGTCACTTGACTCGATCCTAACAGGAGTTGTTGTGAGAGTTTGACGCTTAGGTTGATTATATTGTTGTCCTTGAAGCTTAAATCATCTTTAATATACTTTTCACAATGGATTGTCTTTTAGTATTGATTCATTGAAAAGTTTATTTTGTTCTTCCTAATGGTTTATACATTACTCTATTTGATATCAACTATAAACCACAACCTTTATTCATTTGATCTTAGTTTACATGCTTTGCATTATGATGATCAAGTTTATGTCGGTAGCATGTCACCTCAGAAATTATTTGTTTTTATCGTTTACCTACTCGAGGACGAGTGGGAACTAAGATTGGGGATGCTTGATACTTCTCAAACGTATCCATAGTTTTTGATGTTCCATGTTATATCATGCCTTAAGCTACATGTTTCTTATACACTTCATGTCATTTTTATGGATTTTCTGGGACTAACCTATTGACAAGCTGCCACAGAACCAGTTCCTGTTTTCTGCGGTTTTTGGTTTAAGAAAAGTTGTTCTGTAAATATTCACGGAATTGGACGAAACAAAATCCCAAAGTATTAGAAAGTTGTCACGTACGCGGAGTACAGAGGAGACCTGGAGGGGGGCCTCAGGGGCCCTACACCATAGGGCGGCGCGCCCCTGGCCACGCCTGGAGGTGGTGTGGGCCCCCTGTCCACCCACCGACGTTTCCCTCTCACCTATTTAAGCTCCTCCATGGGTTAACTCTAAAGACCTGAGCCTTTTCCACAAAAATATCCGTAGCCGCCGTCATCGTCAAGTCTAGTCGGGAGGGTTCTGGAGCTCTCCCCGGCACCCTGCCGGGAGGGGGAATCATCACCGGTGGTCTCTTCATCACCATGCCTGCCTCCGGAGTAATGCGTGAGTACTTTATCCCTGAACTACGGGTCCATAGCGGTAGCTAGATGGTTGTTCTCTCCTCTTTATGTCTCATGTTTAGATCTTGTGAGCTGCCTAACATGATCAAGATCATCTTATTGTAATGCTACATGTTGTGGTTTCTGGGATCTGATGAATATTGAATGCCATGTCCAGTGATTATAAATCTATCATGTGTATGTTATTTATGATCTTGCATGCTCTCTGTTGCTAGTAGATGCCCTGGACAAGTTGATGCTTGTAACTCCAAGAGGGAGTATTTATACTCGATAGTGGGTTCGTGCCTCCCTTTTACTCACGCTCGAGTGACAGAAACGTAACGGGTGGGGGATGTGCTATTGCCATTAGGGAGAAAACAAACATGTTTTGTCTAAGGATGATTTTATTGTTTAGATTACACACTTTGCTTCATCCAATTATCTTTTGCTTGAACCTTAATACCCAAAGTTTACTCGGATGACACTCTGAGGGTGGATTATTAGTCATAGATGCAGTTGGATAACAGGTCTATGTATCTTGTTGTAATGCCCACATGAATCACATAATAATCATCATGTCATGCATATGCACTACGGCGCAGCCTTTATATCTGTCAATTCCCAGCTGTAATTTGTTTACCCAGCATGTTATCTATCTATTTTGAAGAGACACCTCTAGTGAACTGTGGACCCCACTCGATTTCTTTACACGTGTATACAACCATTGTTTTCACGTTGTTTTTCTACTGCAATTATTGTTCTCTTTCATCTACTGCAAACACATACTATTTTCCACGCTATACGTCTAATCATTTGTTTCAGCAAAACCGGTGAGATTGAAAACCTCACTGCTTCGTAGGGGCAAAGTAATTTGATTGTGTTGTGTAGATTCCATGTTGCAGCTGAACCGATAGTGCGCCCTGCCAACATCAGCTGCATCAAACTTCGGAAGTGATTTCTTTCTCCTATATACTGGTCGATTCAACCTTCGTTTCTTTCTGAGGGAAACTTGCTACTGTGCTCTTCGTACCTTCCTCTCGGGGTCTCCCAACGAACGTGTGTTACACGCCATCACACCCCTTCCTGCGGACTTATGTCTACTGGTTTCTAGGAAAAATGGTAGACCTGAAATTTGAAAAACTTTGCTGATAGTTGGCACAAAAGGAGGCCTATCCCCTATAAACTTGAATGGGTTTTAGAGCCAAATGGCCCAATTATGGCCATTACATATGCATAGTTTGTCATCTAGTGCCAATGGTTGGCAAGTGGTTGTGTCCTTGTGGGGTAAAACAATGCTTACACGTTGGGACTTGAAACTAGCTTTTGAAGTGCCATTTTTCATTTTGAAACTGTGAAAAATGACATCTTTTGTGGAGGAAGTACAAGAAATATTGTGCCAAATGGCTCCCCTTCAATTTTCATGTAGAGTAGTCCCTATTTAATGGGTGTTCCCAAAACAGTAGGATTTTTCTCCCTTTGTACCTAATTCCGCCCATTTTGTCAGCTGCGAGGACAGGCTGGACAGGGCGATGAAAGCTTAAAAAATGCTAGCACTCGAGTTGGAACGGCGGGAACAAAAGAGAAGCTATATGATCACGCACGGCTTGGTTACTAAGATTGATTCTGAGCTGAAGAGTGCGAAGAAAACTTTGAAAGTAGCTAAAGAGAAGTGCGACATGCTCTAGAGGGGAAAAGACACTCTGTTGGAGAGTGCAAAGGACACCAATGTGAAGTTGAGATGCATTCTAAATTTCTTGCAAGATTATCGAATGAGGTAAAACTAGTTTGCTCTTTAATTAGATTATGTCAACCTGCAATGCTTGCCAATGAGTCTAGCTGTTATTCATTTCTCTGTTTTGTTGCATGTGCTGATGATTAAACTGTGCAATGCTAAAATCCAAAGGATTACTCTCCCGTACCTAGTAGCGTTTACACGGACATTGTTTGTTCATGCTCCCTGGTCCTCTGGAGCTTGACCCTTTGACCTTTTTTTTCCAATGTATGTATGAGGCTTGCTTATTTTATGTTTATTCTTTGTTCTGTGTGCCGATGATTAAACTCTGCACCTTCTCTCGGTGAGATATTGGCACTTACCTAGTGTTGTGTACAACTACATTTATTCTGCATCTTCCTTGGTAAGTGTTCGATGATCTCATTGACTTCTGTGTGCTTCTGTACTATGAGGCCCCAATTATGATTTTGTCTGTAATGCATGAGCCATATTGGTTCTGCATATTTCGTGGAAAGTGTTCGATAATTTCATTGATTTGTGTGTGCTTCTTTACTATGAGGCCCCTATCTAGGCTTGGTTCTCTGCCGATGATTAATATGCAGCAATGTCTCCAACAGTTGGCGTACCATAGAAAAAAGAGTGCCATATTTGTGTTCGACGAGAGTGCCGATGATTAAACTGTGCAATGTTAAAATGCAGAGGGAGACTCCTCTAGACCTAGTAGCATTTACAAGGATCTAGTAGCTTGTTTACGCCACCAAGTCTAGTGGTTTATCACCTCTGTACTTCTGTCATTTGTACACATGAGGCAGTTTTGTCACTCATCTTTGTATGTTTGGAATTATATCTGCTTCTTTTTTTGTAGATGTGCTAAACATGTATGATGCTTTTTTACTAGTGTTTCTGTTGACGCAGTTTCGGAAAGTTCCGGTGGATTATGTGAACCTCTAGATGTGTCTTTGGAATGCATGCTTGCATAGGAAAATATCCGTTGGATGGTGTGAAACTGTCGATGTGGCTTCATAGTGGATGTTGGCATAAAAAAAAATTCTGGTTAACTGTGGACCTGTTGTTGAACCTTTTATGATGCTAATTTCAGTTACTATAAATCTCCTATGTTTCTGAGTGCATGTAACCGGGATGATGGCGCGGAATAGACATCGAAGAGGGCGAGGAGGCAGTATATTAGTATTAGTACTAGGGTATCCATTGTTGCAAATGTAAAACCATGTAAATTCATTTCCATTTCGGAGTGCATTTTATGATTTAGATCTCCTATGTATTCGGTAATTTGGTTGACACTCTCGCCACGTGGGATACCCAGCCAGCTCTCCTCTCCATTCCCAAACTGTGGATAATGCAACGGCTCACTATACGGGCGCATAACGCTCTCCTCTCTACTCCCAAATTGTACGTCTGTGCCACACCTCTCTACTCCCCTTGGATGTGCGCAGATCCACCGGTACCATGTCTGGCCGTTGCGAGGAGGACCGCCAGCAGCAGATCCACAGGTACTTTCCCCGGCGCAGCATGGAAGGCGCGGAGCGTGAGCGTGCCCGCGAGGCGTACCGACGCGAGGTGCATCAGGCCAACTCATCCCGCGCAGCACCACCTACGGCTCCACCCATCGCACCTACGGACGTCGAGGAGGAAGAAGAGGACGAGTATCTCGCTGTCGAGTTCCACAACGAGGCCCTGTAGTGGCCCCACATGCATACGGGGATTTTAGCGTCCTTAGAGAGTTTCCGGCAGAAGAGCTCCAGCAAGCGAGGCTTGATCGTCTTTTCACTGTCAAGCTAGAGGCCGACACCACAGAAGTGATCCGCCATTCGATGCAGAATCAAGATGCAGCGGCGCTGGCGGAGGCACGGAGGCACAACCTTGGCTAGGACGCTAGGTCTGGTGTCTATCCTTTTCTTTTTGTGATTTGTTTCAGAAACGGCTTGTTCATTGTAATGTTAACTGTGATGATTTCGAAGATTATGTGCATGCTTAATTTCGAAGATGATGTGCATGCTTATTTACCGTGGATGACAAGTGGCGTCCAGGCATCAACTGGTCGATCGTTGCCGGTCAAAGCAGTCAAACAGGGCAGGATGTGTGGCCCCAAGAAAAATTCGCGACGTTCTATGTGACCAGGCAAGTTTCGTCGAAGGCAACTGGGCTCTTAGTTGGCTACTGGGCCGGAGACGAAAATCCGCGACGTAAAACTAGCAAAACAGTCTGCGACGGACCAAACCAATACGTCGAGAGCAAACTCCACTTTTCAGCCATCCGCGACGGAAACACGCAACCTTATCAAAACGTTCCGCTCAAAACGTTCCTGATAGCCTGGAATTTGGTAGTGGCTTTCATATGGAGCAATATACAGGATTATCCATTACTTGTTAAATTGGACTGGATTTTCACAGCTGGCAATTGGATTGATATATTTCCCAACACAGTGGCCACCCCATTATCCAAATTATCTTCTGATGACATCCCTATCAAGATACAGATTGGCACATTAATTCCTAAATGTAAACTATTTAGATTTGAAGAATACTGGATGCGGTTTGATTGTTTTTTGGATGATGTCACCAATAGTTGGTTTAATAATGGATCATATTAAAACCCTTCTCAAGACTTTACTGCTAGATTTAAGACATTGTGCCATGGCCTCAAAAAATGGAGTAGAATTTTTTCTCAACTCAATAAAATTATTGATTCATGTAATTATGTACTTGCTATGATTGATGGATTGGAGGACCAGAGACCTTTATTCACTCAAGAAATTAACTTCTGGAGGGCACTCAAAAAGATTCTCACACATATTATTGAAGCTAAAAGGCTTTTCTGGAGAAGTCTTGCCAAGATCAGATGGGCACAAGTTGGTGGAGAAAATACAAAATTCTTCCATACTATTGCAACTAAAAGCTACAGGTGCAATTTTATTGCTTCATTAACAATTGATATGGATAATATTGTTTGTGACCATGATGATAAAGCTGCTGCACTATGGACTAGCTACAAGGAGAGGATTGGCACCTCAGATAATTGCTTTATGCTATTTACTCTCCAAGAACTTATTCTTATTAATAACAATGTTGATTTCTCTTCCATTGAAGCTCTTTTTTACAACAAGGAAATTGATGATGTTATTACTAATATGCCTATTGACAAATCACCTGGACCTGATGGTTTCAATGGTGCATTTATGAAAAAATGTTGTCCCATTATTAAAGAGCAATTTTATAAACTATGCCAGGAATTTTACTATGGGAAATTAGACTTGAGGAGTATTAATACTGCATTCAATGCACACTACAAGAAATATGTTTGATACATGACCCTTTTATAATGACCGTGGATGAATTGGTCATATTTCTATGACTATTTCAAACCAATTGGTCGTTGGCTGTTTTGAAGGGTCCAAAGCTGAAAACATAACGACTATTTTGGTGAGAAAAGTCATGATTTCATTAAACGAATTGGTCATAAGCCGACATCATTGTGCTGCATTCCGACACCTCATCATTTTTGCTTATGTGTCGTCCTAGTTGTCTCAACACCTCATCATTTTTGCTGTCGTCCTAGTTGTCTCAATTTTGCTTATGTAGTGCTAAGCTGTCAGTTCTTACGTGTTAATTGATCTATTTATATTTTATATTTTGGACATGTAAGCAACCTCCACCAAACTCACTTTTCTTCAGTGTGGGTGCATGCCTACACTAACAGGTGGGACCCAAACCAACCAGGCTTAAAATGCAGGAAAATAAGGGGCGGAGGGAGGGATCGAACCCACGCCATCGCGCGCACCTCTCAGCGCACCAACCGGTAGACCACGAGCTGGTTTCTGAAAGTACAAGACATTTACATCTTTTATACATATTAACTCGTCTTGGGCTAGCTGCTGGGCTGGGCCGGCCGTGCAGGGAGCGATCTGCAGCGCGACTTAGCTGCGCGGTCGCGCTGGCAGGGGCTGACCACGCTGGTGGCTGGGCCGGCAGGCTTGGCAGGCTTGTTAGGTTTCTCTTTTGGCATTTTTTTCTTCTTTTATAACTTTTGGTTTTGAACCCCAATTTCAACCAAATAAGTTATGATTTTTAAAAAATATGTCTTATGTTATTATAGACTATTAAAGAACATTTTTAGTAAAAATAAAATAAAAATACCCTAAGCTTTATATGTTGATTCATATAGGGTTGTGAAGATTCTTAATTAAATTTTTTGGATTACTCTTATAAATTCAAATGCAAAATAAGAAATGCATCTTTGTCAACATTGTTCGTTGTTCCAATATGCATCTTTGTGTGTAATATGGTATCATTTAAACAAACTATTCCATGGATGTGGCCATAACACCCGTCATTTTTACCGAAAGCCATGAATCTTCGTAGGAGATAGCTCATTTTTGTGAACACTTTTTCAACCAAATTGTCGTATTCCAAGTTTATTATTTTTGGTGGATACTAGGACATATATAATAACACCACGCGAATATCTTGCATCGTTTCGAGTTTTTTTGAATTTTCTGGAATTTTCTAAGCCAGTTTCGGAAAACGGTCAAAACGGGGGACATGACCGTTTGTACCTAGGGGTTGAATATTTATTAACTCTTGGTGTATCTATGTTGAAATAGGTACTTGGGTACCTAAAAATGATTTTTTCAAAAAATAAAGAGAAAACTACGAGGCACCTGTAGTTCAAATTTGGCACGGTTTGAGCGGAATCGCCAGAAATTTGTCTTTTTCAAAAGAGGTGTATTTTGAGCTATTGAGAGGTAGTAAGTTTGTTATTTGTAGATAAAACATGACATAATATATTTAGAATTTTACTTTGTACATTTTTGCAACATATTGTTTGTATGTGCTTCACAAAAAAAGCCAGTTTTGACACTCCGGGAATGGAAAATTGTATTTTTATTCAACGAAAAATAAAACTTTCTTCGTGAACATTGTTAGTTGTACCAATATGCATATTTTTGTGTAATATGGTAACATTTAAACAAACTATTCCACGGATGTGGCCATAACACCCGTCATTTGGACCGAAAGCCATGAGTCTTCGTAGGAGATAGCTCATTTTTGTGAACACTTTTTCAACCAAATTGTCGTATTCAAAGTTTATTATTTTTGGTGGATACTAGGACATATATAATAACACCACGCGAAGATATTGCATCATTTCGAGTTTTTTTGAATTTTCTGGAATTTTCTAAGCCGGTTTCGGAAAACGGTCAAAACGGGGGACATGACCGTTCGTACCTAGGGGTTGAATATTGACAAAATCTTGGTGTATCTATGTTGAAATAGGTACTTGGGTACCTAAAGATGATTTTTGAAAAAAATAAAGAGAAAACTACGAGGCACCTGTAGTTCAAATTTGGCCCGGTTTCAGCGGAATCGGCAGAAATTTGTCTTTTTCAAATGAGGTGTATTTTGAGCTATTGAGAGGTAGTAAGTTTGTTATTTGTAGATCAAACATGACATAATACATTTAGAATTTTACTTTGTACATTTTTGCAACATATTTTGTGTATGTGCTTCACAAAAATAGCCAGTTTTGACACTCCGGGAATGGAAAATGGTATTTTTATTCAACGAAAATAAAATTTTCTTCTTGAACATTGTTAGTTGTACCAATTTGCATCTTTGTGCGGAATATGGTCATATTTAAACAAACTATGCCATGGATGTGGTCATAACACCCGTCATTTCACCCGAAAGCCATGAATCTTCGTACGAGATAGCTCAGTTCTGTGAACACATTTTCCACCAAATTGTCGTATTCCAAGTTTATTATTTTTGGTGGATACTAGGACATATATAACAACACCACACGAAGATATTGCATCGTTTCGAGTTTTTTTTAAATTTTCTGTAATTTTCAAAGCCGGTTTCGGAGAACAGTCAAAACGGGGGACATGACCGTTCGTACCTAGGTGTTGAATCTTGATGAACTCTTGGTGTTTCTATGTTGAAATAGCTACTTGGGTACCTAAAAATGATTTTTGCAAAAATAAAGATAATTCTACGAGGCACCTGTAGTTCAAATTTGGCCCGGTTTCAACGGAATCGGCAGAAATTTGTCTTTTTCAAAAGAGGTGTATTTTGAGCTATTGAGAGGTAGTAAGTTTGTTATTTGTAGATCAAAAATGACATAATATATTTAGAATTTTACTTTGTACATTTTTGCAACATAATTTGTGTATGTGCTTCACAAAAAAACCCGGTTTTGACACTCCGGAAAGGGAAAATTGTATTTTTATTCGACGAAAAATAAAACTTTCTTCGTGAACATTGTTAGTTGTACCAATATGCATCTTTGTGTGGAATATGGTCACATTTAAACAAACTATTCCATGGATGTGGCCAAAACATCCGTCATTTGGCCCGAAAGCCATGAATCTTCGTACGAGATAGCTCATTTCTGTGAACACATTTTCCACCAAATTGTCGTATTCCAAGTTTATTATTTTTGGTGGATACTAGGACATATATAACAACACCACGCGAAGGTCTTGCATCGTTTCGAGTTTTTTTTTTTGAATTTTCTGGAATTTTCTAAGCCGGTTTCGGCAAACGGTCAAAACGGAGGACATGACCGTTCGTACCTAGGTGCTGAATATTGATGAACTATTGGTGTATCTATGTTGAAATAGGTACTTGGGTACCTAAAAATGATTTTTACAAAAAATCATGAGAAAACTATGAGGCACCTGTAGTTCAAATTTGGCCCGGTTTCGGCTGAATCGGCAGAAATTTGTCTATTTCAAATGAGGTGTATTTTGAGCTATTGAGAGGTAGTAAGTTTGTTATTTGTAGATCAAACATGACATAATATATTTAGAATTTTACTTTGTACATCTTTGCAACATATTTTTTGTATGTGCTTCACAAAAAAACCTAGTTTTGACACTCCGTGAAGGGAAAATGGTTATTTTTTCGACGAAAAATAAAACTTTCTTCGTGAACATTGTTAGTTGTACCAATATTCATCTTTGTGTGGAATATGGTGACATTTAAAGAAACTATGCCATGGATGTGGCCAAAACATCCGTCATTTCGCTCGAAAGCCATGAATCTTCGTACGAGATAGCTCATTTCCGTGAACACATTTTCCACCAAATTGTCGTATTCCAAGTATATTATTTTTTGTGGGCAATAGGACATATATAATAACACCACGCGAAGATCTTGCATCGTTTCGAGTTTTTTTGAATTTTCTGGAATTTTCTAAGCCGGTTTCGGAAAACGGTCAAAACGGGGGACATGACCGTTTGTACCTAGGGGTTGAATCTTGATGAAATCTTGGTGTATCTATGTTGAAATATGTACTTGGGTACCTAAAATGATTTTTCCAAAAAATAAAGAGAAAACTACAAGGCACCTGTAGTTCAAATTTGGCCCGGTTTCAGCGGAATCGGCAGAAATTTGTCTTTTTCAAAAGAGGTGTATTTTGAGCTATTGAGAGGTAGTAAGTTTGTTTGTAAATAAAACATGACATAATATATTTAGAATTTTACTTTGTACATTTTTGCAACATATTTTTTGTATGTGCTTCACAAAAAAACCCAGTTTTGACACTCCGGGAATGAAAAATGGTATTTTTATTCAAACAAAAGATAAAACTTTCTTCGTGAACATTGTTATTTGTACCAATATGCATCTTTGTGTGGAATATGGTCACATTTAAACAAACTATGCCATGGATGTGCCCAAAACATCCGTCATTTGGACCTTTTATGCCGATTTCGGAGTACGTCAAAACGGGGGACGTGACTGTTCGTATCTAGGTGTTGAATATCGTGGAACTCTTGGTGTATCTATGATGAAATATATGTTGAATATGGCGATGCATGGGGACCACGTCGATTAATGGCTTCTAGTTCGGTGATATTCCATGCATTCTACTCTTTTCAAAAGAGGTGGAGAGAAAGCTCGTAAGAGCTATTAATTAGGTTTGTCATGTTTCCCGGTGAAGTGAAATAAGAGGAAAATTCTTATATTTTTTTTATATGAATCTACCATATTTGTCACATTTCTTAAACTATGTGTACCTATTTCTCCATTTCTTTTTATTAATTATGTTTTCACAACAACATCTGAAAATTTTACTACCAAACCCCCTCTCTTTTACACCAAAATTACCTCCTAAAATTTTCTCCTAAAATTTGGGACACTCCGGCGGGAACAAGCGCGCCTAAAATCCCCCTCTGCCAACTTTGGACCTACCACACACGACACACCCAATCCTACCAGAGGAAGACGACCCAATCCCCTAAGATCCAATCTCATTCCCCTTTCACCTCCTCAGCGCACCTCCCTCCTGCTCCGGCCACGAGCGAGCATCTCCCTCCTGCTCCGGCCGCCCCAGAACCAAACCTCCTGCTGCTCTGGCCGTCTCGAGCCAGATCCCCCGGGGAAACCCTAGCGCCTATGACATTCCCCTGCTCCCCTTCGACTTCAAGCGACCCCCGTGCACGCCCCAGATCCCCACGAGCACGACCTCCCGTATCTCGCAGGCGCGCCTCAGATCCCCTCTTCTACACCACTGAACCCCTCGACCGCCTGCACCAGACCATCGATGGCGCCTCCTCCTCCCCTATCTCGCAGGCGCGCCGATCTACCCACGAGAACGACGACGGCGTCGACGGGAACGAGTTCCAGCCTCGACCTTCCCAATGGCAAGTGTAACATCCCAAGTATGAAAAACACCATTAGATGCTCTTTGTTAATTTATGTTTTGCATCATGTCATCATAAGCATTGCATTTTGTTTTCACTTGTTTTTCCATTTGAATTTCAAACAAAATTCAAATCCTTGTTTCATACTTGTTCTGTTACAATTTTTTCAAATGAAACTTTCAAATCAAACCAATTATTTGTTTCCAATAGACTTGAAAGTTCAAACTATTAACTTGCTTATTTTTCAATAATTCAATTAGTACCAAATTCACTCAAATTCATTTGAATTTTTAAACAGCAACAAAATTTAAATTTTTGAAAAAACAAAAGTTGCACAACTGGGCTTTTGTAATAATTAACCTATAAAAATTATTCCCAAATTTTTAAACCCCCAAAACCCTTCTAATTTCTCTCCTTTCCTTTCTTTTCTTTTCAGCAAAAAAATAAAAAATATAAAAAAAAATAAAAACAGAAAAGAGAAAAGGGGGGCAGGCCAGCCCAAGTGGGCTGAGCCCACCACAGCCCCGCAGGCCCAGCCTGCCCCGCACGTCCCTTTCATCCTCCTCTGTACGGAGACAGAGAGAGGAGGGAGCTCCCCCACCGGCAGGAGCTCACCTGCTCCCCTCCTCCCTATATCTACCCCTCGGGGCCGTGCCCTAGCTTTCCCCTCTCCCTCCTCCATCTCCGCCGCCATTTTCTCCTCCTCCTTTCTTCTCTCTCTCTCTCTCACTGCTTCCCTGTACCTCCACCACCGCACGCCACCGCGGCAACAGCCGGCGATCGCCGTCGCTGTGATGCTCCTCCGCGCAGGCTGAGCGCGGGAATCGGTTCCCCGCGCCTCCGTCTCCCTCCTCGATAACGCAGCGGTGATTGGGAGCCTCAGGATCGCCGCCGCCGTCCCCGTCCACGTCGCCGGCCACCGCCACCTCACCAAGCACGCCCTGCTCCTCCTCCCTCTCCTCGGTGAGCACGTCCCCCTCGTTCCATCCTCTCCTTTCTCCTCCTGGCAACCGCACACACCCCCTGCACCTCCCTGTACTGGCCCACGAGCAGCAGCAGCAGCGCAGCATCGCCGCCGGCGACCACCGTGCTCTCCGTCAGGTTCAGCAACTGAACTAGTTTCAGTTTCGTCAGAGAAATTTCGAGGCTTTGCCTCAAAACCGCCCGTTCCCCTCCTCTGTCACGAATCGATCCGCACCGCAGTGGCCAGATCTAACGGCTCCCAGCGCGAGGGCGCGGGTTCGATCCCCCGTCGCGGGATTAAACCCATCTTTTTCTTGTTTGCCACGCTGGCTGCGCAGGGCCCACCTGCCATTGGCAGTGGAGGCCACGCCAGCTTCCACACGCGCGCCACGCAGGCGCCAACGGGGCACTGGCCCACTGCCAGTGACCCAGGGGCTGCTCTGGCTGCGTAAGAAAGGTTCCAGGGACCTTTCTGAAACTTTCTTTTTGCACCTAAGCCCCTGGAACAAGTTTAACATTTTTAAAATCACAGAATAGCCCCTGTATTTCAAATTCAAATATCTTTTGCAAATCAAATCCAAATTTAATAAATAAAATATGTTTTCCATACCAAATTTAATTCTCTACATGTTTAAACTATTTGTATACTGTTTGAACATTTCAAATTTTTTCAAAAATTCAAATTCAAACTATTATTTCAAATTTGGTCAAATTCATAACTAATTCAAATTTAGTTCAAATGGCACATATAAATTTTTTTTCCATGCAAAATTGAACAAGCTTTCCAAATATAAACTTTGTTTCCTGTTTTGAATAATTAAAATTGGTTAAATAATTTAAACCTTGTTTAAATCATTTAAAATTGCTAAATTCATAACTTGGTCAAACTAAATTCTTTTTGAACATATAAAATATGTTTTCAAACCAGAAAAGTATAATCTTTTCAAATATGAATTTCATTTAATGTTTTGAACAAATAAAAATTCAAATAATTTTATACTTGAATTAAATTCATTTAAATCTTGTTTAAACTTGTTTAATTCATGATTATTTCATTTTAAATCCTTTGTCAACAAATGAAACATGTATTCCATCTAAAATTTTGTGTTCTTTCCAAATATGAATTTTTTTATCTATTTTGGAACAATTAAAATTGGTGAAAACAACAAATGCTTGTGTAACTCATTTAAGAAGCCAAATTTCATAACTTAATAAATAAATTTCCAAACTTGGTAAACACCTTTTCAAATTGAAGCTATTGTTGTTTTCTCATTGTTTTCCTCATCCATGCATCATTCTAATCAACTTTCACATGATGGTCATTTGTAGATCATTTAATCCAACCTTAATTCATGGGCTTTCCATATGCAATCCAAATTGCATATGGGTCCATTTAATTATGTTACCATGTCAACTAGTTTATTTTGATGCATCAATTAAATTGCAATGCATCATCCCATGATTGTGCATTATGCCATGTTATTGATTGTTTGTCTCTCTGCGTTGTTTGTTTGCTTCTTCTCGAATAGACGACGACGTTGAGACAGACGAGGTTTATGACACTACTTCTGAGGAGTTAGCCCAGTACCAGGCTACTGAGTTTGCAGGCAAGTATTCACTCACCTGAACCATTGTGTCCTTTCCACACTGGATATCGATACTTTCCGTTGTCTAATCAGCTAGCCTTAAGATTCGTTGCTTGTGTTCCGATCCTATCACATGTTTATCCTGTAACCCTGATATGGCCTATCCTCCACACCTATAACCCTGTTGCTTGTTGCCCGTGTCTTACTAGCATGCTTAGGGTTGTTTATGCTCGAGTCTGATGTCCGTTATTTCTGTTACCATATTTATTATGTTCTGGGGGCTCGATGTTTTAACAACAACCTGTTAATGTATGAGGTAATGCTAATTTGATGATAAGGCACCGGCAGGAGGCCGGGTATGGTTTTGAGGCCTGCTAGTGTCGAACTCAGGAAAAGTTCTCGTCCTCTAGATCCATGATGAGCGCGCTAACCGCATGTGGGAAGCGTGTATGGGCGCCCCCCTCAATTTGATTCGTTTCGCATCTCGTCCAAATCGCCTCATTTAGTTCGGGTTTTCCATTTGCCGCATGCATATGCAGGTGCGAACCCTTGGCGCCAGGGTGGTAACTTTTGTAGTTGGCATTTAGGGAGGCACGTTCTTAGAGTGCTATGAGGGTCCCCTTTTCTTCGTGGGGCTTGATTAGCCGTGCGCTCAACTGCACGGGGTTCTTTGGGCTTGATGCGAAGAAGAGTTGGGTTGTGTTGAGTACCTCGCTTGGTGGGTTGATCCCCCGTCTGGCGGGTTATTCTTACGTGTACGGCCAAATTGGTGCATCCCTGCAGGGTTAAATCTTCTCGAGAAGCCGTGTTGTCGGCGGTTATGGATGACTTGGTGATAGGGCTGGCTAACAAGGATTAGACAACTTGCACCTAATTAATAATAATTTGACTAGTAATAGGCTTAATGACACAATAACTGGAACCTTCACTAATCCAACTGTGTGAGTTATCCTCGGATTGCTTCTTTGGATAAGGGGCGAGATCCAGGATGGGTTTGTTTGAGGTTAGTAGTAGTTGGTTCCGATACGCTATCTTATCCCTTTCTTTTAGCCGGATGTTGTACCGTGTCTCTGTAGTTGGTTAGGCAGCCCGCTGCCGCACTTTTGTATCACCTATCTTCTGTTGAACCCAAAGCATCTGTACTTGGTGTTGCCGGGTACACTTTGGTATCTTGTGCGTCTTGCTTGCCAGTACTCGTCTGTACTGACCCCTTGGGGCTGCGTGTTCTGCAGACTACGTTTCCGAGGATCCCCATGGTGGCTACTACGTGGAGTATGACGAGGCTGCTGACGAGTAGATAGCGGACCCGGGCAGGATCCGAGACTTCGTGGATGGGCTCCGTCTTTTCGTTTCCGGCCTCTTAGGCCTATTTGGATCTTGTCTGTACTTAGACACTTTGGATGCTTCCGCTGTGATGTAATGATGACTTGTTGGGACATGTGTCCTCTGGATGATTGTATTTGCTATCTCTGCTCTAGTGAGAGCTATTTTCCACTTATTTCTATTTCTTTGTGTCTTAGAGATTTGTTGTGATATCACTTGTTCAAATGCCGTAGACGTACCATGTGTGTATGTTATGAAGTACGTCAATGGAAGTAGTCGGATTTCTATGGGATGGTTTACGCAGACGATGAATAGTAGAGGTTGGTTGTCACACGTTTACGTGTTGGCCTACTCATATTGAGATGCGGGTGCCGGTAAGCCGCGTAAGCCAATTATCTACTGTTTAGCGGGCTGTGAGTATCCTCTAGAATTCCGGGTGCGACAAATGGTATCAGAGCCTGTCTGCCTGTAGGATCCCTTTTACTGGTCGCAGTTGAGTCTAGAAACTATTTTGTAGCTATATAGGAAAAATGAAACGTGAGAGTAGGAATTCTGTTCTTTTATTTCTTTCCCCACCCACCCTCCCTTTTCTGGTAAGGAAGTGCAACGTTGTTTTCTCTTCTCATCTAAACTTTCAAGTTAGGATTTCACGTATCCTGGTTTCTCTAGGATGGTTATATCTACTAGACCATAGGAATGGAGGTGGTTGTGACATGATTTATCATGTTGCCTACTCACGATTGAGAACGGAGGCACATAAGCCCCGGAAGCAGATCCTCTATTCCTTAAGAAGTAGATATTGATCCTCTAGAAGCCCGGATGGGTTTTCCGTAGTACCTCAGGAGTGTTTGGTCTCGTGTTTCCCGATGTTGCTTCGATATCCTGTTCTTCTCAACATCCTTTTCGTCCATTGAAACCTTGTTGTTGCTTGCCACTTCAGTTCTTCTACCGGCGTCTAATCAAACTTCCCCGGTCATCTGCAGATGGATCTCAGGTTCTACCCGCAGGTGGTTTGTATGACTCGTTGCGAGAGCACTGCCGGTTATCCGGAGATGCTGAGAGACATGGTCACCTTTCTGGGGTTCCGTTGGGCACCAGAGTACCAGGTCTACGAGCAGCAGCGAGAGTTTGAGCAGACCTACTACCAGGCTATCGTCTACATTCTGTCAGATGATGGCATGAGCGTAGTTCACCGCTACGAGGCAGTGGGTTCCACAGTGGATATGGCTGTGCAACAGGCAGCTTATGTGAGCCTCACCATCCTTCGTGCTGACTACTGGGGATTTGACGATTCTATCTATCGCCACATCCACCGTGGTTACATCACTTCGGAGGGAGCTCACTTCACTCTCTACGACAACTTGGATGTTTACGAGCATGATAACTCCAGGCTGCACACCACCGCTCAGTTTGTGAGACACAGTGACGCAGTTGCCCGCACACTATCTCAGGAGTTGGCTTCAGTCAGAGAGCAGCTTTACCTTGCTTTGACTCGTCTGGCGACGTACACCACAGACTTTGTTGGAGACGAGCGCTTTGCATGTTTCGATCAGCCAGTTGGACGTCGTCTGCCAGTTGCTGGAGGTTACGAGCCGATCAGAGGTCCACTCCTTAACCTTGGTGCTGGTTACACTGGGATTCCCCGCTTTGGAGCGCAGGGAGTCGACGCTATGTACTTCACCACGCCTAGAGTCGGTCTCAGACCACGTCAGATCTACGTGGATCGTCGTTCCACCTACTTTCGTGGGCGTCCTCCTCACCGTACCTCTCGCCGTACTCCTAGCCGCCGTCCTGCGTGATGAGCATGGGAATACCGATGTATCCATTCTTAGCTATGTTTAGTTATCCTTTGGCATTCGAACCATTTATGGTGTGTTGGATATTCTGATGTATTTGAACATGTAATGATGTACCTGTTGGTTATCTATTCATGCGTCGGAATAATCTCTCTTTCGGTTGCCGAGTCTATCCTTTTCTATTGTTGTGCTAAAATGCATTTCCATTCAAGATGCCACCAACAAGGAACAACACGCCTGAGCCACCGCCAATCGCGGAGCTGTTGACTCAGATGACCCAAGTCATGACGCAGATGGCCCAGTTTCAGACTAATCAGCACATCAACCAGACAGCTCCACGAGTCAGCATCAAGGAGTTTCTCAGTCTGGGCCCAAGAGCTTTCGTGGCCACACGCGAGCCTCTGGACGCTGATAACTGGATCCGTGAGATAGCAAAGGCTCTGGAGATTGCACACGTAGCTGAAGAAGACAAGGTCAAGTATGGCTCCTATCTGCTGAAGGGTCAGGCAGCTACTTGGTGGGAAAACTTCCAGGCCATGAGAACTGAGATGCCAGTCACGTGGGATTGTTTCAAGGAAGCCTTCCTGAAGCACCACATTCCAGATGGTCTCATGGAAAGGATGCGTGAAGAGTTTTGCTCTCTCAAGCAGGGCAAGTTGGACGTCATCGGGTATCAGAGTGAGTTCAATCGCCTCGCTCGGTACGCTGGAGATGAGGTGTCCACTGAAGCTAAAAAGACGGCAAGGTTCCGCAGAGGTTTTAACCCGGAACTCAAGTATGCCCTCACCAATATCAAGGCCAACAGCTTCGAGGATCTCGTTAACACCGCGCTCAATGAAGAAAATGGGCGCAAGGCGTTCGAGGAGTCTCGCAAGCACTCGCGTGAGGGTGGTTCCTCCTCCAACATGACCACCCCTCCGCAGAAGCGCCGCATCTGGGTACCAAATGGTGCTGTCACTCGGGCTCCTTACGCCCAAATTTCTCCAGGCTTCGCTCCCCGCCCACCCAACCCTGCTCAGATGCATGATCCAAGGGCTTCGATGGGGCAGCCAAGGCCAGGGCCTCCCCGTGTCGTCACATGCTACAAGTGTAAGCAGAAGGGGCACTACGCCGACAAGTGCATGCAGAGGCAGCTACCTCCACCACCACCTCGTCCCAACACAAACCAGGCAATGGTGCGCGCTCCCCCGCCTAAGGCCTTCAACTCCAACAACAGGCCTGTCGGGAGGACCGCAAGGGTGAATCATGTCAAGATCGACAAAGCTGAGGAAGCTCCTGAGGTCGTTCTCGGTACATTTCCCGTAAACTCTAATCCAGCTAAAGTGTTGTTTGATACCGGAGCATCACATTCTTTTGTGTCAAAGATCTTTGCCACAACAAACAACCTAATTGTGGTTCCACTAAGCAATCAGATCACTGTTCACTCCCCGGGATCTCAAATGTTGACTTCCAAGATAAGTAAGGACAATCAAATCCTAATTGGAGGCCACATATTCCTTGCTTCTCTCATGTTGCTGGGAAATTCTGACATTGATGTCATTCTTGGTATAGATTGGCTGAAGGCCAATAAAGCAAGAATTGCCTGTGCTCAAAAGTTAATAACTCTGTCCCACCCTTCTGGCCAGATAATCTATTCTCCACATGAATCAAGTTCCATTCAGCTATGCACCCTCGATGCAAAACCTCTACCTTCACTTGAAAATGTTCCGGTGGTTTGCGACTTCCCTGACGTCTTTCCAGAAGAGTTGCCAGGAATGCCTCCGGACAGAGCTGTTGAGTTCGTGATCGAACTTGAACCAGGTACTGCTCCAATCTCTAAGCATCCTTACAAGATAGGAACTCCCGAGCTGAAGTTGTTGAAGGAACAAATTGATATGTACATGGAAAAAGGTTACATTCAACCTAGTTCCTCGGCTTGGGGTTGCCCAACTCTGTTCGTTGCAAAGAAGGATCACACAAAGAGACTCGTTGTTGAGTATCGTCCTCTTAACGAGAAAACCATCAAAAACAAGTATCCAATTCCTTGTATCGATGATCTTTTTGATCAACTTGCTGGAGCCTCAATATTCTCCAAGTTGGACTTGAGAATGGCTTACCATCAAATAAAGATCAGAAAAGAGGATATTCCAAAGACAGCCTTCACCACTCGCTACGGTCTATATGAATTCACCGTCATGTCCTTTGGTCTCACCAATGCACCGGCGACCTTCTCTCGACTCATGAATTCTGTCTTCCACGAATACCTCGACAAATTCGTTGTGGTATATCTTGATGACATTCTTGTCTACTCCAAATCTGAGGAAGAGCATGAAGAACATCTTCGTCTAACTCTCATGAAGCTTCGTGAGCATCGTCTCTATGCCAAGTTCTCCAAATGTGAGTTCTGGATTTCAGAAGTTGCTTACCTTGGTCAAGTCATCTCTGCCAAGGGCATAGCCATTGATCCAGAAAAGGTTAAAGCAATTGTTGATTGGAAACCTCCAAAGACGGTGAAGCAAGTAAGAAGTTTTCTTGGCTTGGCTAGCTATTGCCGTCGCTTCGTCCAAAACTTCTCCAAGATTGCCAAACCTCTCACTGACCTCACAAAGAAGGACAAGAAGTTCGTTTGGTCTCCACAATGTGATGAGAGCTTCAATCTCCTCAAGACTAAACTCACTTCTACACCAGTTCTGATTGGCCCATATCCTTCCAAACCTTCCCAAATATTCTGTGACGCTTCTCTCCAAGGTCTAGGTGCAGTTCTTATGCAAGAATGTCAAGTTGTGGCTTATGCTTCACGTCAGTTGAACACACATGAGCTCAATTATCCCACTCATGACCTTGAACTTGCAGCAGTTGTGTTTGCCATCAAGAAATGGAGACAATAGTTGTTGGGTAATCGCACTGAAATCTTTTCCGATCATAAGAGTCTGAAGTATATCTTCACTCAACCAGATCTAAAACTTAGACAAAGGAGATGGATTGAAAAGATCAAAGACTTTGATCTTACCATTTCTTACACTCCAGGCAAGGCTAATGTTATGGCCGATGCTCTCAGTCGCAAGTCGTATTGCAATAATCTCATGATCATGGAAAGCCAACCTCCTCTTCATGAAGAATTCCAGAAGCTCAACCTTGGTCTTGTTCCTCAAGGCTATCTTGCAAACTTGACAGCCACACCAACTCTCCAGGACAAGATTCGTTCTGAACAACTTCGTGATGCTGAAATCAAGAAGATTGTAGAACACATCAAAGCAGGCAATGAGAAATTTAAGTCCTTCTCAATTGATGACAAGGGAACTGTGTTCTTCGAAGGACGCATTGCAGTTCCTCAGATTCAAAGTCTCAAAGATGTTATTCTCAAGGAGGCTCATGAAACTCCTCTCTCCATACACCCTGGAAGTACAAAGATGTACCAGGATCTCAAGACACTGTATTGGTGGCCTAGCATGAAACGTGAAATTGCTCAATACGTTTCTGAATGCGACGTTTGTCAACGTGTTAAGGAAGTTCATCAGAAAACAGCCGGTCTTCTCCAACCTCTAAAAATCCCTGAATGGAAGTGGGACATGATTGAAATGGACTTCGTCACTGGTTTTCCAAAGTCCAAGAGGGGCAACGATGCAATCTTCGTTGTCATTGATCGACTCACTAAAGTAGCTCACTTCTTTCCTGTCAAAGAGACAATCTCAGCTAGTCAGTTAGCATAGCTCTACACAGCAAAGATTGTTCCTCTTCATGGTGTTCCTTTGGAAATAAGCTCAGACCGTGGAAGCATCTTCACTTCTCATTTCTGGAAAAGCTTTCAAGAAGCATTGGGCACCAAACTTCTGTTCAGCACAACCTATCACCCTCAGTCTCGAGGGCAAGTCAAAAGAGTCAATCAGATTCTCGAGGATATGCTCAGTGCATGTGGTCTCTCTTTTGGCATGAAATGGGAGGAATGTCTTCCATATGCTGAATTCTCGTACAACAACAGCTTCCAGGCAAGCCTAGTCATGGCACCATTTGAGGCTCTCTATGGCCGCAGATGCAGGAGTCCGATCAATTGGTCTGGAGCTGGTGAACATTCACTCTTAGGCCCTGACATTGTTAAGGAGGCCGAAGAGAAAGTTCACATCATTCGTGACAATCTCAAGATTGCTCAGTCTCGTCAGAAAAGCTACTATGACAGCAAGCACAGGGACATGGTCTATGCACCTGGAGACAAAGCATATCTCCGTGTAACTCCCCTCAGAGGCACTCATCGTTTTGGTGTCAAAGGAAAGCTTGCACCAAGATATATTGGTCCCTTCAACATTCTCTCAAGGCGTGCAGAAAATGCCTATCGTCTTGAACTTCCAGAAAAGCTATCCAAGGTGCACGATGTGTTTCACGTGTCACAGCTCAAGAAATGCTTCAAAGATCCGGGTCGTGCAGTTGATCATGATTCCATTGATCTGCAAGAAGACCTCTCTTATGAAGAGCATCCTGTTCGCATTCTCGATGAGACCGAGCGCAAAACTCGCAACAAGAGCACCAAGTTCTTAAAAGTGCAGTGGTCTCATCATTCCGATAAAGAGGCAACATGGGAGACCGAAGAGGATCTTCGCAAGAAGTATCCGGACCATTTCTCTTCTCAGTAGGAATCTCGGGGTGCGATTCCTTCAAGGGGGGCGTTTTGTAACATCCCAAGTATGAAAAACACCATTAGAATGTTTGCTCCTTGTTAATTTATGTTTTGCATCATGTCATCATAAGCATTGCATTTGTTTTCACTTGTTTTTCCATTTGAATTTCAAACAAAATTCAAATCCTTGTTTCATACTTGTTCTGTTACAATTTTTTCAAATGAAACTTTCAAATCAAACAATTATTTGTTTCCAATAGACTTGAAAGTTCAAACTATTAACTTGCTTCTTTTTCAATAATTCAATTAGTACCAAATTCACTCAAATTCATTTCAATTTTTAAACAGCAACAAAATTTAAATTTTTGAAAACACAAAAGTTGCACAACTGGGCTTTTGTAATAATTAACCTATAAAAATTATTCCCAAATTTTTAAACCCCAAAAACCCTTCTAATTTATCTCCTTTCCTTTCTTTTCTTTTCAGCAAAAAAAAATAAAAACAGAAAAGAGAAAAGGGGGGGTAGGCCAGCCCAAGTGGGCTGAGCCCACCACAGCCCCGCAGGCCCAGCCTGCCCCGCACGTCCCTTTCGTCCTCCTCTGTACAGAGACAGAGAGAGGAGGGAGCTCCCCCACCGGCAGGAGCTCACCTGCTCCCCTCCTCCCTATATCTACCCCCCGGGGCCGTGCCCTAGCTTTCCCCTCTCCCTCCTCCATCTCCGCCGCCATTTTCTCCTCCTCCTTTCTTCTCTCTCTCTCACACTGCTTCCCTGTACATCCACCACCGCACGCCACCGCGGCAACAGCCGGCGATCGCCGTCGCTGTGATGCTCCTCCGCGCAGGCTGAGCGCGGGAATCGGTTCCCCGCGCCTCCGTCTCCCTCCTCGACAACGAAGTGGTGATTGGGAGCCTCAGGATCGCCGCCGCCGTCCCCGTCCACGTCGCCGGCCACCGCCACCTCACCAAGCACGCCCTGCTCCTCCTCCCTCTCCTCGGTGAGCACGTCCCCCTCGTTCCATCCTCTCCTTTCTCCTCCTGGCAACCGCACGCACCCCCTGCACCTCCCTGTACTGGCCCACGAGCAGCAGCAGCAGCGCAGCGTCGCCGCCGGCGACCACCGTGCTCTCCGTCAGGTTCAGCAACTGAACTAGTTTCAGTTTCGTCAGAGAAATTTCGAGGCTTTGCCTCAAAACCGCGCGTTCCCCTCCTCTGTCACGAACCGATCCGCACCGCAGTGGCCAGATCTAACGGCTCCCAGCGCGAGGGCGCGGGTTCGATCCCCCGTCGCGGGATTAAACCCATCTTTTTCTTGTTTGCCACGCTGGCTGTGCAGGGCCCACCTTCCATTGGCAGTGGAGGCCACGCCAGCTTCCACACGTGCGCCACACAGGCGCCAACAGGGCACTGGCCCACTGCCAGTGACCCAGGGGCTGCTCTGGCTGCGTAAGAAAGGTTCCAGGGACCTTTCTGAAACTTTCTTTTCGCACCTAAGCCCCTGGAACAAGTTTAACATTTTTAAAATCACAGAATAGCCCCTGTATTTCAAATTCAAATATCTTTTGCAAATCAAATCCAAATTTAATAATTAAAATATGTTTTCTATACCAAATTTAATTCTCTACATGTTTAAATCATTTGTATACTGTTTGAACATTTCAAATGTTTTCAAAAATTCAAATTCAAACTATTATTTCAAATTTGGTCAAATTCGTAACTAATTCAAATTTAATTCAAATGGCACATATAAAATATGTTTTCCATGCAAAATTGAACAAGCTTTCCAAATATAAACTTTGTTTCCTGTTTTGAACAATTAAAATTGGTTAAATAATTTAAACCTTGTTTAAATCATTTAAAATTGCTAAATTCATAACTTGGTCAAACTAAATTCTTTTTGACATATAAAATATGTTTTCAAACCAAAAAAGTATAATATTTTCAAATATGAATTTCATTTAATGTTTTGAACAAATAAAAATTAAAATAATTTTATACTTGAATTAAATTCATTTAAATCTTGTTTAAACTTGTTTAATTCATGATTATTTCATCTTAAATCCTTTGTCAACAAATGAAACATGTATTCCATCTAAAATTTTATGTTCTTTCCAAATATGAATTTTGCTATCTATTTTGGAACAATTAAAATTGGTGAAAACAACAAATGCTTGTGTAACTCATTTAAGAAGCCAAATTTCATAACTTAATAAATAAATTTCCAAACTTGGTAAACACCTTTTCAAATTGAAGCTATTGTTGTTTTCTCATTGTTTTCCTCATCCATGCATCATTCTAATCAACTTTCACATGATGGTCATTTTTTAGATCATTTAATCCAACCTTAATTCATGGGCTTTCCATATGCAATCCAAATTGCATATGGGTCCATTTAATTATGTTACCATGTCAACTAGCTTATTTTGATGCATCGATTAAATTTCCATGCATCATCCCATGATTGTGCATTATGCCATGTTATTGATTGTTTGTCTCTCTGCGTTGTTTGTTTGCTTCTTCTCGAATAGACGACGACGTTGAGACAGACGAGATTTATGACACTACTTCTGAGGAGTTAGCCCAGTACCAGGCTACTGAGTTTGCAGGCAAGTATTCACTCACCTGAACCATTGTGTCCTTTCCACACTGGATATCGATACTTTCCGTTTTCTAATCTGCTAGCCTTAAGATTCGTTGCTTGTGTTCCGATCCTATCACATGTTTATCCTGTAACCCTGATATGGCCTATCCTCCACACCTATAACCCTGTTGCTTGTTGCCCGTGTCTTACTAGCATGCTTAGGGTTGTTTATGCTCGAGTGACCGAGTCTGATGTCCGTTATTTCTGTTACCATATTTATTATGTTCTGGGAGCTCGATGTTTAAACAAAAACCTGTTAATGTATGAGGTAATGCTAATTTGATGATAAGGCACCGACAGGAGGCCGGGTATGGTTTTGAGGCCTACTAGTGCCGAACTCAGGAAAAGTTCTCGTCCTCTAGATCCATGATGAGCGCGCTAACCGCATGTGGGAAGCGTGTATGGGCGCCCCCCTCAATTTGATTCGATTCGCATCTCGTCCAAATCGCCTCATTTAGTTCGGGTTTTCCATTTGCCGCATGCATATGCAGGTGCGAACCCTTGGCGCCAGGGTGGTAACTTTTGTAGTCGGCATTTAGGGAGACACGTTCTTAGAGTGCTATGAGGGTCCCCTTTTCTTCGTGGGGCTTGATTAGCCGTGCGCTCAACTGCACGGGGTTCTTTGGGCTTGATGCGAAGAAGAGTTGGGTTGTGTTGAGTACCTCGCTTGGTGGGTTGATCCCCCGTCTGGCGGGTTATTCTTACGTGTACGGCCAAATTGGTGCATCCCTGCAGGGTTAAATCTTCTCGAGAAGCCGTGTTGTCCGCGGTTATGGATGACTTGGTGATAGGGCTGGCTAACAAGGATTAGACAACTTGCACCTAATTAATAATAATTTGACTAGTAATAGGCTTAATGACACAATAACTGGAACCTTCACTAATCCAACTGTGTGAGTTATCCTCGGATTGCTTCTTTGGATAAGGGGCGAGATCCAGGATGGGTTTGTTTGAGGTTAGTAGTAGTTGGTTCCGATACGCTATCTTATCCCTTTATTTTAGCCGGATGTTGTACCGTGTCTCTGTAGTTGGTTAGGCAGCCCGCTGCCGCACTTTTGTATCACCTATCTTCCGTTGAACCCAAAGCATCTGTACTTGGTGTTGCCGGGTACACTTTGGTATCTTGTGCGTCTTGCTTGCCAGTACTCGTCTGTACTGACCCCTTGGGGCTGCGTGTTCTGCAGACTACGTTTCCGAGGATCCCCATGGTGGCTACTACGTGGAGTATGACGAGGCTGCTGACGAGTAGATAGCGGACCCGGGCAGGATCCGAGACTTCGTGGATGGGCTCCGTCTTTTCGTTTCCGGCCTCTTAGGCCTATTTGGATCTTGTCTGTACTCAGACACTTTGGATGCTTCCGCTGTGATGTAATGATGACTTTTTGGGACATGTGTCCTCTGGATGATTGTATTTGCTATCTCTGCTCTAGTGAGAGCTATTTGCCACTTATTTCTATTTCTTTGTGTCTTAGAGATTTGTTGTGATATCACTTGTTCAAATGCCGTTGACATACCATGTGTGTATGTTATGAAGTACGTCAATGGAAGTAGTCGGATTTCTGTGGGATGGTTTACGCAGACGATGAATAGTAGAGGTTGGTTGTCACACGTTTACGTGTTGGCCTACTCATATTGAGATGCGGGTGCCGGTAAGCCCCGTAAAACAATTATCTACTGTTTAGCGGGCTGTGAGTATCCTCTAGAAGTCCGGGTGCGACAGGAAGCTAGGTGAGCGCCTCTCCGTGTCCCTCCCAGATCTGCAATCTTGTATTCACCGGATGTGTTCTTGTTGCAGAGAATTTTATGACGGGAAAGGAGAAGCTGCGGTTTTCATGGCGGCGTTTGCGGCGGTCAAGAGCGTCTCCTCAAGAGGATCCTCTCCGTCTAGGTCTTCCTCACGGACGTTGCCCAGGAGAAGCCTCCCGCCTCATCGCATCCAACACCGCCAAGCTGTCCGCCTTCCACGGTAACCACACCCTCTATGCCTGGCTGCTCTGCTCCGTTCTTCAACTGTGCACTGGCTCTGCCTCTATGTAGGCACCGAATGTTTCAGATTTGGGTTGCCACTAGTGTCCCCCTGTCGTTGAACCATGCAGTGCAATAGGAGAGCACATGTATACTATCCTCCTTTTGATAGCTAGCCTCTTTTAGTGCTAACTAACAGGCTAATCCGATATCAGATAACAGGATTTTCTGACATTGGCATGCAAACTCTATGTATGCATTATGCATATACGAGACTGCCCCTAGCAATGGTACAAACAACCAGTTTTCTAGATTAGCTTCCTGCTGCCAAGTAAGCTACTTGGGTACACAAACCAGTGATAGATAGAGATACTTAGCTGCCTGATGCAGTGATAGATAGACATACTGAGACGATGTCAATTTCAGTGACCCCCTTCTATCTATTGTTGCTATATTTGTTGTCTGTGTAGTCTGTAGTGTTGTTTGAACATAAAGTGGTTGTCATAGCATCAAAATCTTCGTTTCTTACTATGTTTGTAAGGCTGGCTTGGAATTCGGTCAATATAGGAAATATCCTCATCTCCTGAAGCTGGTATCATCGAAGCACACACTTACTTGGACTGGATAAAAAAACCTAGATGTATTTTTTTAACCATTGGATCTAATGTTTGTAATTTTGAGTCCAGTAATTTTTTGGGGAAAAGAGCATGGTTCCCTTGACTGTTATTCATATTTCATGTTTCAGTTCATATATCGTCATATGTGGACATTTGGATTATATACAAATAATTCTGGCCTGTACATGAACCGTACAGAATGTAACCGCTTTAGTGACGCGGAATGGGTATTTATTGCATAAGGAACGGTTGTTTCTTGAATGATAATATCATAGTCAAGCTGCTAATTCGACCTTATATTAATTTTGACAGAGAGGCTGAAAAGACAGATTGCTTAGCATTGGTTGATTTCTTGAGAGGACTTGTTGAGTTTGATCCTAATAAGCTAGTGGTGGTCACCGTTGCAGGTATTGGCTAATGGTAACCTTAGATATCCGTTGTTTTTTAGCTTGGAAGTTACATTAATTGTCCATCTAAAATTTGTTGGGATCCCTAGTAAATGTGTAGTCTGATTTCTTTGAGCACTATTTTATCTTCCTGAAGAATAAATGGAAGCTCTCACACTGTTGAAAACCTATTTCAGGCTTCATATCATCCATTCATAACAGGTGAAACTTTCACTAGCCCTTATGAGCCTTTCCGGGAGACCCCAATAATTGTAAGTATGGTCTTATTCAAGACAATTTACTGAATATTTTCTTCTCATGAACATGTGATGTGAAATCACCATTAACTTAATCAACTTTTAGTTTGCTTCAATCAACTAGATAAAACAATCTAGATTTGGATATTCCGTTTTCATCTGGTATACACACAATTATAGGTGTACACCAGAGTTTCTTCCCCATTGATCTTGAAAACTATTGTAATCCTTTAGACTTCATGCACAGTGGTTATGTACCAGAATGGTTGGGCAGAAAACCCGTGAAATATCTGGATCTCATGAGATGCCTTTTCCATATAGTTCTATTATGTAAGAAGATGTCTCATGTTTAAGGTTCTTGCAGGAGTTCTGAGGTTCCTTTGAAATTTTGCTCATTTATTTTCTACAGATGTCACATGTTGTGTTGGCTTTTGAAGTTCAAGGGGGATGTCATCAAGAGAAAGATGCTACAAGTATTTCATACAGGTATAGCTAAGGGTTGCGTATGACTTCTGTTGTTAATGACTTCCTGCTGGTGATATATGATTGTAAACAACCCAACGGAATCAATGTTTGAACATAGTTACAAGATGATTCATCTGTAGCTATTAGTTGCATCTTTTTCTGTAGATTCCACATGTACAATATACGGATATATGTGGTTGTTCTATTATGAACTGAATGTACATGATTGAGCTGTGCTTGCTTATCATCTTGTTGCCCTTCCAGCTAAACCGATACCGAAATCTCAATATTGTTCCATGTACTTATACCTGCAGACAATTCAAATCATTTATTTATTAATGTTTTCTAATTGTCCCTTTTAATTGTTTTGTTTCAGGAGCTACAGGCTGAAGAAATTTGAAGAATCTTGAAGTTTACTTTGTAGATTATCAAAGAGTAGTTGGCACTGTACTTGTAAGAGTGGTATATATGTAATATTGTGTGACGTGAACAACAATAGAATTTCTGGTATATTGTAATAATAGTTGCTATTTGGAAAAAAAGATTTCTTGTGGTTTTCGTCTTCACTATTTGGTATATTTTATTATATTAGTAATGTCCTGAATTTATATGTTCGGCCCATTTAGATGGTCACCGTGGATTTGGCCCAACTAGCATTGGACACTATTCTGTACTAAAAAAATACGATAATAAATGGATCGAAGTGGGCCACAACCAGGGAACAAATTCAACCAAAAGGCAAGGCCCAGGGAATAAAGGACCATAAAAATGCTATGGCCCAGAAAGTAAAATGGCTAAATTAGTCAAAATGAAATGGACCGAAATGATGGGCTGGCCCATATAAGAGGAGCACCATGGACTGGGCCGAATCTTATCCTCGACCTTCTTATTTGGTCATAATTTTGCCACGTAGGATTGGCCACGTAGGATCTGACGTGGCTATGGCAGGATATCACATGACCAAAATGATAGGTTGGTCATACAAGACTATATGACCATTCCATTAAAAGGGTCGTTGACGATCGAATAAGACGCTCGGTATGTGACTTTCAATTTTTGGTCAAAAAGGGGTCATGAATTGTCGAGACATCGTAGTAGTTTTCATAGACGGGGGTGCCATGAGACTACGGGTAGAGACGTGGGGTAACGGGATCGCGTTGTAGACAAAGACACAGGATTTACCCAGGTTTCCGACTCTAATCTCGCCTCAATGGCAGCTAGCACTGAGTCGGATTCCGAGTTCATTGTCATATTGACGGATCTCGGATCTTCCACCTCTGTGGTGGGTGTGCTGTTGTCTGCCTCTTGCACGGGATTTCCGCCATCCGTGTTTTCGGCGACTTCGGATTGCACCATATCGATAAAGTGTGCATCACTTTTTTGTCGGCGATCTGAGCAGAATCCGGTATCGTAGTCATCTTCGACTGGGTATAGGGCGGGTGGGAAAAATTTGCTTCCACCGCAAAACCCCATGGCCTCTGCAGTTAGTCCGATAAAGATATTAGCAGATCCAATCGGTAACACGCAGGCACTTACCAGATGATTTTGCGCCGGTATGTAGGATCCGTTGTCGAGGAAGCGTCCGACGTCGTCATCGAACTCCAGGCTTCCGACAGTTATTGATCTGCCGATTCCGCCGAGTATCCCAGATCGGAACTTCACGCCTGACGTCGTTTGCCCCACGGTGGGCGCCAACTGTCGAGACATCGTAGTAGTTTTCATAGACGGGGGTGCCATGAGACTACGGGTAGAGACATGGGGTAACGGGATCGCGTTGTACACAAAGACACAGGATTTACCCAGGTTCGGTACGTCGTGATAATACGAGGTTCCTACTCCTGCAATCTCACTAATCAGGACTAAAGCCTGTGTATACAATTACAATGTGAGGTTCGATCTAGCTATTCGCTGAGGATCAACTTCCCAGCGAGTTAGCCTATATCTTCTTCTCTCTATCTATCATATCTCCCGTCCGGCTTTATATAATAGCCGGGTTAGGGCATACAGAGCAGGAAACCTAGAAGACTACGGTAACTACTAACTTGGAAAGTAAGGAATCCGTCTTCTCCTCCAAGCCAGATCACGTGGGCCGTGATCCGAGTCCTTCTAGAATCCGGCTTCTGTGCGTCAGCTTACTGGGCCGCCCAATGGACCATAGCCCACTACCACTTGGGCCACCCTGGTAATCCGGCACTTATGACTACCATCTGATATACCCCTATTCAGTATATATCCGACAGTAGCCCCCAAGAAGGATTAAAACTCTGACTCGCCGTCTTTCGCCAAAGGTATATTGTCCAAGAAATACCGGCCAGCAGTCTTAATTCTTCTTATTCTTCTTTAAAAAGAGATGGTAACGTGAAACTCGGAATTCCGAAAATCCGGCTTTTCTCCCACGATCCTTCGCGGAGAAGGAACCTCCTACGTCAGCGCTTTAATCATGATGACGTAAGGGGCGCTTGGGTTCTGAGTGGGAAACCCAGAAACATATCTCTGACAGATTCTCCCGGGAAACGAGGAGATAGCCATAATCACCCTGTCGATTCATTTCCCGGATTTTCCGGCGAGTGACACGCGTTGATCATCCAACAGTCAAAAGAGTCCTTGGCACGTATCGCGGCGGATTTCCGGCTATAAATAGCCTTCTTCGTCCTCCCGGTAAACCTTCCGCTCTCACTTCCAACGCCATTATCGCGCCCAAGCTCTCGAGCAAAGAAACACTCCCGAACGCACACCGCGCCCAGAACGTCACCGGAGACGAGCCGCGCCGCCACCCAATGGCATCCTCGCCGTCTTCGCCCGCACGCACTGTTGCGCAGGACATCGAGGACATAATCAACCAGATGGATCCTTCGTTGGATTCCCCGACGCGCGCCGGCGGCGAGCCGGTGAAGACCGCGGGTTCCGCGGCGGACGGAGGGAATCCTTCCGCCGCCGTGGATCTTGCGGGCTCAAGCTCCGCGCCCTCTCCGCCGTTCGCTCCCGAGACGGCGGAGGAGAAGATCACGCTCGTCGGCGACGAGCTCGCGGCCACGGAGGCTGCCGCGTCCGCCGCCGCCGGAGCGGACGAAGAAACGAAATTTGTCGGCAACTGGAGTCCGAGTAATATTCCTCCTCTCCTCCTTCCACGAATGGCAAGAGAAGGATTAATAGTTAAAGGCAAATGGCGGAACTCGGAAGGTGAACTCGAGCCCACACCAAAAGACGGGGAACACGTCCTCCTTACCTCTCACATCGCGAGAGGTATGGGTTTACCGCCTTCCGCCTTTTTCTTGGACGTCCTTAACTATTATGGCGTTCAGCCACATAATCTTTCTCCAAACTCCATCCTCTACCTGGCTGGTTTCGAAGCCCTTTTTGAAGGGTATTTAGGAATAGCACCTAGTCTAGATTTTTGGCGACGTTTCTTTGAGGTGAAACATAACCTCACAGAAGGTATTTCTCCTGTCTGCGGAACTATTTCTTTCACTCCTCGGAGGTTTAGAGAAGATTGGTATCCGAAGATAAAAACATCGGAACCCGTCAAAACTTGGACGGGTTCTTTCTTTTACCATCAGGACATTCCATTCCCTGGTAAGGAAAACGGAGTTCCTCCATTCATTAATTCCGCCGCCATTCCTCAAGAGAGTTGGGCAGTTGAAGCAGAACAGACATTGCCGGAAAACCTGATGAAGATGAAACGGCGTATCGCCAAGCTTACTTCCTCTCAGCCTCCTTTAACTGGGAATGATACTGTTTTATGTTGGTTTGGACGCTGTATTCAACCTCTTTCCTTTCGTTCCCGGCTCCTTTGCGAATACGAAGGGCCAGAAGATAGCATGAGGGGAACAGACAAGTCCTATACCAAAAAGGATTTCATAAAGCGGCTCAACCAATTGGTCGCCACCTGTGATCAATACGAAAGTATGGCAATATATCACGTGGAGAATCCGGCCCCTAAGGTATTTATTCTTTCCTTGCTTTCTGGTTTTCCTCGAATTGACCTATTTTCTCTGACTTTTAACGCATCGTTACTTCTTTCCTAGTTCGGCGAACTTGGGGGAGCTGATCTTGCTTCCGACGCCGAGCTTAGCGAATTACATGCTAGCTTCTATGACGGCCGGAAACGTAAAAGGCAAGTGACTTTTGGGGAAACGATAACTGTTGACGGAATTCCCGTCGCCACATCCAGGTATTTCGCTGGAGCTTTCCTAATCATCGTTCTCCTCTGGTTCTTCGAGATATTTATTTCTCGGATGTTCTCCTTTCAGCCTTGCCCCAACTCCTTTGAAGACAAAGAAATTGAAGAAACATAAAGCTGCTATCAAAGGAGAATCTTCTTCTGCCACCATGGGCGCGAGGGAGAGAGCGGAAACACAGATGGGTAGAAATCTTCGATCATCTGGGGGAAACGAAACCGTTCCCAGCTTGGACAGTAATATCCGAATAAAGGAAGAACCATTCGACGACCTCGGATATATCCGTCCGGAAGCGAAGAAATTCTTCGCTCCTGCCCCTCTGATCTGTCCTTGTCCACAAGGCGGATTAATTATTCGCAATGATTTCGTATTTTCACCTCGTCAGGTCATACAAGATGGCCTTCATCATTTTGGGATTCTTTTTTCTGAATATGCAAAAGAATTCAACGAGACTTTGACAAACTTGCGGGAAATGAGCCAGGTAATATCTCTAGCCCCCAAGCAATAAGTTGAAAACATAATTTCTTCTTAATGCTTCTTATTACGCTTGTTTATACTTAAGCGTTTGGCTTTCATTTCCGTGTTTCAGCATTCCGCTGATGCCATAAACTTGGAAATTTTTAATAAGCTTAATGTCGAAAATGAAGAGGTGAAAACCCTTCAATCTGTTATTGAGCTTAAGAACAATGAGCTGGCATCATCTCAGCTACAGCTATCGGAAACAACAGGTATGTTTTACTCTCTGAAGTTTTTTATCCGGATTATCACTAAGTACTTTCTCGAGTTTTTTCTAAACTCGGAATGTTTTCCTTGCCCTCCAGCTGCTTTAGCTAAGGCCAAAGAATTAGCTGAAGATGCCAGCAATGCCGCTCGGCTCCGTGAGGAGAATTCGAACCTTCATAAGGAGCTTATGAAGGTTCAACAAGACCTGGAAGCCAGTAATCTGGCCCTTGGGATTGCCCAATCCAAGGCTTCTTTGCAGGTGCAGGAAAATAAGTCTATTATCCAGGATTTGGAAAGTATGTTATTCCCGCGCCTGAAAGAAAGTACCGAAATCGACAAGGTTCTTGGTAAGTTTGTTCCCTTTACCGATTCGTCCATGTCTTGCTTTCTTTCTCCGTTTTTTCGCCTAACCTTTTTTGGTTGCTTATTCGAAAAAACAGGAAATTTTCCAGGACTTTCTCGGATTAAGAAAATCCGAGCCTTTGGGGAGGTATGGAAGGCAATCAGAGATGCAGGAATGCAGCCGATTAACAAGTTCCTTCCCACAAGTGTTGTGGAATTCTCGGAAGTTTATAAACTTCCGGGTGCTATCTTGGAGGTGGCGGAGTCCCGGGAGTCCATCCTACGCTCCGCTGCACGGGGTGGTGCACGCATGGCTCTCGGCCTCATGCGTATGCACTACCCTGGTGCAAAGTCTTGGCGCGTGGCGTCCGGTATCCCTCAAGGATACACGGAAACCCAGCGAAACACCATCTTTGATGAAATCAAAGGCCACGCCACCAAGATCGCCTCCATGGTGAACATCTCCATCACCTATCCGGAAGAGGAGATCCCTGAAGCCCCCGAGAATGACAGCAGCGACGACGACTTGGATGCTTGAAGGGCTGTCCTTAACCTGGATGGTGGAATTAGACAATAGGAGCATTACTGCACTTTTACAATGTAATTCATATTGTAATGCTTCTATTCTTTTGTATAAACAAGAACTCCGCCTTTTGCAGTCTTAACTATGAAAATCTTTGCAAGCTTTTCGGGTTTTATTATTCCTTTATCTTCTAAGTTCTCTGGCTTATGTGTTTTGACTGTACTTAGTGTTTGAAATGGCTCAATAGTACTATGAATCATCATGCCGAATGACTGGGTATAACCAATCAGTTTAAACTCGGAAACATGGATCATACTAAAGGCATTTTTACTAACTAGCTCCAGTGACCCAACACATAAACAATCAGATAATACTTAGAGAAAAGTAAGGATTTTTTGAAACTTGGGCACGCAGGCACAATCCGAGTTTCCTTTAGCCGTTAGCAGGCTGAAAATCATTCAGTTTTTTAACGCCGAGCACGCAGGCACAATTCGGGTTAACATTGAGTATTTTGTAAGATCATTGGGAAATAGATAAGGTGGAATCATGCTTTGTACTATAATAAACTTGTAAAAACATGGATACAGGAATTCCGACAACTTTATTTCATGATCTCAAAGATGTTTACATAGAAATTGAACTAAGTATAGAAGGGACGTAACTGCTGGATACTCCAAGGCCTCTTTGTCTCTCCTAGCTCAACATCTATCTTTCTCTTTCTTTTGCGATTCGGCTTCTCGGGATCGTATTCCGTATCTTGAATGTCGACAAGATAATATGATCCATTCTTCATGGCTTTACTTATGACAAATGGTCCTTCCCAAACTGGGGCCAGTTTGTGCTTCCTTTGCTCCACCAGCCTCAGCACTAGGTCACCTTCTTTAAAAGAACGATGCCTGATTTTCCGACTATGGTAACATCGTAAAACTTGTTGGTAAATGGCGGATCTTTGAAGCACAAGCTCTCGTTCGTCTTCTAAGAGATCGACGGCATCCTGACGTGCTTCTTTGGCATCCGAGTCATCGAAATCTTGCACTCTTAGGCTATCATGGATCATGTCCGTTGGAAGAATAGCTTCCGCACCATAAACTAGGAAAAACGGGGTTTGTCCAGCTGACCTGTTTGGCGTTGTTCGAATACTCCAAAGCACGGAAGGTAGCTCCTCGACCCGTGCTCCAGCTGCTCTATGAAGAGGAGATTCGAGTCTTGGGCGTATTCCTTGCAGGATTGAGCTATTCATTCTCTCAACCTGCCCATTGGATTGCGGGTGTGCCACCGATACGAGATCTAGGCGAATTCCCGTTTGTCGGCAATATTTTGCCAACTATCCAATGGAGAAATTTGTCCCGTTGTCGGTTATTATGCTGTGTGGAACGCCGTATCTCATGACTAAGTCAATGATGAAATTTCTGGCAGTTACACCGTCCAGCTTTTTGATGGGTTTAGCCTCCACCCATTTGGTATACTTATCCACTGCTACAAGTAGATGTGTAAGTCCGCCTCGCGCAGTTTTGAACGGTCCCATCATATCTAGCCCCCAGACCGCAAACGGCCATGTAATAGGGATAGTTTTGAGTGCTTGGGCCGGCATATTAGTCTGCTTGGCGTAATATTGACACCCTGCACATGTGTTGACTATGTGCTCAGCGTCTGTCTTGGCTGTTAGCCAGAAAAACCCAGCACGGAATGCTTTTTTAACTATGCTTTTTGATTGAGCATGATGTCCGTAATCTCCGGCATGGATTTCTTCCAGTATTTCTCGTACTTCTTCTGGCGAAATACATCGTAGAAAAAGTCCAGTAGTACTGCGTTTATACAGGCAATTGTCAATTACCGTGTATCCTTTGCATCGACGCTGTATTTGTCTCTGCAAGACTTCGTCTGCTCCTTCCGGGTACTTCTGATTGACTAAGAAGTTTAAATATGGAATTTTCCAGTCCGGGTTGACGAACATAACTTCAATTGACTCGGAAGCCAGAGGATAGTCAATATCTCCACCTTTTATGGATGGCTCGTGCAAATGCTGGACGAATACACCTGGTGGTAGGGTTTTTACCCTCTCTGACCCCATGCGGGCTAACGCATCTGCGTTCCAATTTTCCTCCCTTTTGACGTGGAGTACTTCGAATCCAAAGAAACAGATGGCGAACTCGTCCACCGTTCTTCGGTATTCGGCCATTATAGGGCTTTTTGCGTCCCATGTTTGGTTAAGCTGATGTTGTACCAAATCCGAGTCGCCGTAGCACAAGATGCGCTTTACTCCTATTTCTTTTGCAATATGCAAGCCATGAAGCAGAGCTTCGTATTCTGCCACGTTATTACTGGCGTTGAAGTGTATTTGCAATACGTACTCCATTGTGTCTCCCTTAGGGGATTTTAAGACTACACCAGCTCCAGCGCCCTCCTTCATCTTGGATCCGTCAAAGTGCATGATCCAGTACTCGGACTCCGGCATTGGTGTTTTCTCCATTGCTTCCGTCCAGTCGGCGACAAAATCTGTCAAAACCTGGGATTTTATTGCCGTCCTGGGCTGATACTTAATGTCAAAGGCTGCTAGCTCGATACCCCATTTGGCTACTCGGCCAGTTGCCTCCGCATTGTTTATTATATCCCCTAGTGGTGCTTTACATACCACTGTTATGGAATGCCCTTGGAAGTAATGGCGCAATTTTCTAGATGCGAAAAATACGCCATATGCAAGTTTTTGATAGTGTGGGTACCTTTGCTTGGACTTGGAGAAAACTTCACTAATGTAATATACCGGATGCTGATCTGGTATGGTTTGTTCGTCTTTCTTCCGTTCCACAACGATTACCGCACTAATAACCCTGTTTGTAGCCGTGAGGTACAATAACATAGGTTCTTCGTCTTTTGGGGATGCCAAAATCGGAGCTTTCATCAAAGTTTCCTTCAACTGGGTTAACGCTGCATCGGCCTCCTCTGTCCACTCGAATTTGTCGGATTTTTTCAGCAACTTGTAGAGTGGTAAGGCTTTATCCCCCAGTCGACTAATAAATCTGCTGACGGCAGCGGCGGAACCCGTCAATCTTTGGACATCTTTCACACACGTGGGTTTGGAGATGTTCAAGATGGCATTGATCTTTTCCGGGTTAACTTCTATTCCTCTGTGAGAAACGATAAAACCCAGAAGTTTTCCTGAGGGAACCCCGAATACACACTTTGATGGATTTAACTTCATCTTGTAAGTGCGCAAATTTTCGAAGGTTTATCGCAAATCCTCAAGGAGTGTGTCTTTTTCCTTGGTTACGACAGCAATATCGTCTACGTAAACATGGACGTTTTTGCCAACCTGACTATGCAAACAACGTTGCATGCAACGCTGGTAAGTTGCACCTGCGTTCTTCAGGCCAAATGGCATGGTTACGTAATAATACGTCCCGTACGGGGTTATGAAAGAAGTATTAATTTTGATCTTCCTTTTTCATGCGTATTTGGTGGTACCCGGAGTATGCATCCAAAAAGCATAAAAGCTCAGAGCCTGCAGTGGCATCTATTATTTGATCGATTCGCGGTAACGCGAACCTATCTTTTGGACACAATTTGTTCAATCATGTGTAATCTATACACATTCTAAGAGCAGTAGTGTCTTTCTTCGGTACTAATACCGGATTTGCAGACCATTCAGTGTGGATTACTTCCTGGATGAAATCTGCTGCTAAAAGCCAGATAATTTCCTTGCCAATAGCCTTCCGTCTTCTTCCGTCAAATCGACGGAGACCTTGTTTGACGGGTTTGGAGCCTGGAATCACCTTGAGTTGATGCTCAGCAAGTTCCCTGGGTACGCCTGGCATGTCAGCCGGACACCAGGCGAAAATATCCCAGTTCTCACGGAGGAACTTGATGAGCTCGCCTTCCTATTTGTCGGTCATCCCAGTCCCTACTACGACAAATTTTGTCGGATCTAGGATTACCTGTCTTGTATTCTCAGACGCCTTGAAGCTATCTGCTGGCTTCCGGGTTTCTTTTCCTGCCGGCATTTCTGTTGGCGATACCTCCTTTGCCAGCTCCTTCAGCTCTTCCTTTGCTATGACTCTCTGAGCGCAAAGGGTGTTTTCTTTTTCCAGCTCGTTTGCCAGCTTGAAGTCTCCAGTTATGGTGATTACTCCTCCTTTGGGCCCTGGCATCTTCAGCTTGTTATAGATATAACATGATCTTGCCATAAATTTGGCGAAAGCTGGACGTCTGAGTATTGCGTGATACACGCTTTCGAACGGCACCACCTCGAAGGATACTTTTTCCTGACGGAAGTGATCTTTGTCTCCGAAAGTGACATCTAGGGAAATTTCTCCTAGGGATCGTGCTTGCCTGCCAGGGACAATGCCGTGGAAGCGTATGTTGCTGTAATTGAGCTGGGACTCGGAGATTTTCATATGCTTCAGCGTATCCAGATACATTATGTTAATGTTGGATCCTCCATCCATCAGCACTCTTTTTAGCCTAGTGTTCTGGACAATAGGGCTTACGACAAGAGCTTGTGTGCCGGGTTCAGGGATGTTCCAGGGATGATCAGACTGATCCCAGGTAATTGGTGTGTTCGAATACTTCAAGAATTTCGGGGTTACCGGAACAACCGCGTTTATTTCTCGAAGCGTTCTTTTGGCAACCTTTGTTGACGGAGTTGCTAAGAACGTTAGCAGTGCCTCTCCATCAACTCTCGGAAATTTGGGTTCGCCTTTTCGCTGTTGTTCCTGGATTTTTTCATCAGTGTCCGATTTACTGTCTTCTTTCTCAGCTTCTGGCTTTTGTTTGGAGAATTTCCTTTTGGAACTCTTCCCCTTATTTCCGGATCCTGCACTGCCTTTCATGTGCTTATTCAGCCGGCATTGCGCGTTCGTATGGGTGGGCTTCCCAAATTGCGAATGGTGGACGCAGGGTTCCGACTTAATCCTCTCCCACTCTTCTTTAGTGTAGTTGATTGGTTCTGAACTGCGTCCTTTCCACTTATTCCCTTTTTCACTTCCAAAGACTATGTTGACCTCTTTGGGTTTTGTCGTTGTTTCTGAAATTCCTTTTTTCTCAGGGCGAGGATTTTTCTTGGCAAGTATCAGTGCGTCGATATTGCCTCCTCTTGCTCTGATGTCGTCTTCGGCTGCAGCGTGTTCATTGGCGGTTGTAAGCATAGATCCGAGATCTTTGTGCTGTTTGGAACCAACCATGAATGGTAAAAGTCCGGGTTTTAGGCCATTGACGAAAGCATGCATTTATTGTACGCCAGTTACTCTAGAACAACTATTCTTCATTGCAGTCCATCTGGAGATGAAATCCACGTATGGTTCATCCTCAAACTGGGTGCAACGGTTCAGCTGGTTGATGCTGTTCGGGCGTTTGTAAGTTCCCCGGAAATGCTGAGTGAATACTTGAGCCATATCATCCCAGCTGTCGACAGTTCTTGATGGCAATCCATTGATCCAATCTCTGGCTCCATCCAGTAACATTAGGGGAAGGAACTTTACAGCTTCCAGGTCTGTCCCATTGTTAATCTGGACGGCTGTATAGTAGTCTGAGAGCCAGGTATCCGGGTTTGTACTGCCGGTGTATTTCTGGTACGTTGGACCGACCTTGGCAAAGCCAGAATGCAGGGTTATCCTTCGGATCCTGTCAGTGAAACACTTAGGTCCAAAGTATAGATCATCCTTTTCCGCTCTATCAATGTGTGCGGAATACCTTCCGGCTGAATGGACAGAAGGGGGTCTACTCCTTTCTTTTCCATTGTTGCACGGACGCGCTTTTCCGGGATCGTTTCTATTTCTTCCGAGATCACGCCCTTTTGGATGAGGCGGAGTTCTACTCATGTGCCTTTCTTTATCCTTAGGAGGTGTCCGAGATCTCTCACGCCTGTGAGGTACATCATGTCTTGCAGCTTTTTCAGCTGGGTGTCTCGGAGGTGGCATTGCTTTGCCGTCATTCCGGTATTTTTCTTCCCGATCGTGGGGTTTGAGGCCACCTTTCGGGAGATGGGATCCGGTTCTAGACGCTTCATCCTTATTGTTGGGGTTTTTCTTGTCTTTTCTCGGATCCGCTTTCTTATCCTTTGAATTGTCTGAATCTCCAGGTTCTTCCGGTCCAGGTGCTCCAGCGGCGCAAGTAGCTGTTTTGCATAGGGCGGAGTTGTCATGCAATCTCCCTGATCGCTCTTGGCCCCGCTGCTGTTGTTGCAATGCTTTTCCTAAGAGAGCATACACCCCTTGAAGTTTTTCACCGTTGCAGTACATGTCATTGTTGAGGATGGCGAACGCTGCTTCCGCATTTTCAGCTGCGGTTTTGTATATTGGTTCACCTCTGGCATCCTTGCCGTTTACCTGCTTTTGCCAAGATGGGTTATGAAACCTTTCTTTTGGCGGCAGTACTTCCGGTCTTACGATTCCGGGTAACCTTGTAGGTTTTAAGGCAGATCTATTCTTTCTCTCGTACTCCTCTATTTCTTCCTTCATGAGCTTGATGTCATCCTGGGTTTTTTGGAGGTGTTCACGAGATCTGAGTAGATGTTGCTGTTGCCGTTGGAAAGCTCGTCTCCTGGCTTCCAGCATCTCTAGGGATTCGTTTGGTCCCACTTGTGTTTGTAACAGTTCCTGTTCTTCCTGTTCCGTCATTGGCGGAACAAGGATTTCCTTGGTTTTCTTCTCCGCGGGCTTTGTTCCGCTTGCATCTCCTACTTCCGGGCTTTCATTAGCTGGATCAGCTGATTTTTTCTTCCGGATTTTGTATTGGAGCTTTTTAGCGGCCCGATGCTTTTTCTTGGAAGAGGGAGGCTTTTTGGCAGGTTCATCCTCTGTCAATTCCTTGACGTTGGGAAACACCGGAGAAGTTTCTCCGTCTTCTCTCTCTTCCTCTGGCGGAGGAGTTTTAGGGCTTTCCTGACTGCCGGCAACCGTGGTTTCAGCCGGTTTTGCCATTAGCACTTCATGGAATCCCTCTTGAAGAGATTTTACCTTTCTTTTGAAGGTATCTTCATCTTCGGAATTGAAATCATCCGATCCGGTTTCCGACTCTAATCTCGCCTCAATGGCAGCTAGCACTGAGTCGGCTTCCGAGTTCATTGTCATATTGACGGATCTCGGATCTTCCACCTCTGTGGTGGGTGTGCTGTTGTCTGCCTCTTGCACGGGATTTCCGCCATCCGTGTTTTCGGCGACTTCGGATTGCACCATACCGATAAAGTGTGCATCACTTTTTTGTCGGCGATCTGAGCAGAATCCGGTATCGTAGTCATCTTCGACTGGGTATAGGGCGGGTGGGAAAAATTTGCTTCCACCGCAAAACCCCATGGCCTCTGCAGTTAGTCCGATAAAGATATTAGCAGATCCAATCGGTAACACGCAGGCACTTACCAGATGATTTTGCGCCGGTATGTAGGATCCGTTGTCGAGGAAGCGTCCGACGTCGTCGTCGAACTCTAGGCTTCCGACAGTTATTGATCTGCCGATTCCGCCGAGTATCCCAGATCGGAACTTCACGCCTGACGTCGTTTGCCCCACGGTGGGCGCCAACTGTCGAGACATCGTAGTAGTTTTCATAGACGGGGGTGCCATGAGACTACGGGTAGAGACGTGGGGTAACGGGATCGCGTTGTAGACAAAGACACAAGATTTACCCAGGTTCGGTACGTCGTGATAATACGACGTTCCTACTCCTGCAATCTCACTAATCAGGACTAAAGCCTGTGTATACAATTACAATGTGAGGTTCGATCTAGCTATTCGCTGAGGATCAACTTCCCGGCGAGTTAGCCTATTTCTTCTTCTCTTTATTTATCATATCTCCCGTCCGGCTTTATATAATAGCCGGGTTAGGGCATACAGAGCAGGAAATCTAGAAGACTACGGTAACTACTAACTTGGAAAGTAAGGAATCCGTCTTCTCCTCCAAGCCAGATCACGTAGGCCGTGATCCGGGTCCTTCTAGAATCCGGGTTCTGTGCGTCAGCTTACTGGGCCGCCCAATGGACCATAGCCCACTACCACTTGGGCCACCCTGGTAATCCGGCACTTATGACTACCATCTGATATACCCCTATTCAGTATATATCCGACATGAATGAAAGCATGTGACCTTTCGGTGAAAAAAATTGAGGGTCATGTATCAACATATTTCTTGTAGTGGCACTTATCCCTAAATGCCAAGACCCTGAAAGAGTTCATGATTATAGACCAATCTCCCTGGTAAGCATATCTCTTAAGGCCCTCACCAAGATATTAGCCAACAGACTACATGACATCATCATCCGTATCATTCACAAAAACCAATATGGTTTTATCAGGAAGAGAACCATCCAAGACTGCCTTGCATGGGCTTTTGTATACATCCATCTATGTCATAAATCCAAGAAGGAAACCGTTGTTATAAAAATTGATTTTGAAAAGGCATTTGATAAAGTGGAATATTCTGCTATCATTCACATGCTTACTCATTTGGGGTTCGGCAGTAAATGGATTGGATGGATCAATAACATACTCAATAATGCATCCACGTCTATCCTACTCAATGAGATCCGAGGAAAAACCATTCATTGCAAGAGAGGTGTTAGACAAGGAGATCCACTCTCCCCACTTCTAGTTGTTGCTGGCTGTGAATTATTACAAAATGCAGTTAATAAAGCTTGGTAGGATGGATTTATCTTGACACCTATGGACCACATTTTCAACATGGATTACCCCATTATTCAATATGCTGATGATACCCTGATCATCATGCCAGCTGATGTCACACAACTATTGTATCTCAAAGACCTCCTTGACAAATTTACCTCCTCTAGTGGACTCACGGTGAATTACCATAAAACATCTATTGCTCCCATCAATATAACCAATGAGCAATGTACTTTACTTGCTAATACTATTGGTTGCAAAACTGAAACTATGCCTTTCACTTACCTTGGACTGCCAATGGGCACCACTAAACCTAGGATTGATGATTTTATTGGCATCATTGAAAGAATTGACAGAAGATTAATTGGAATTGCTGATACCTTATCTTATTATGGAAGACTCATTGTTCTGAAATCCATTATCACATCCATACCCAAGTTTGCTCTATGTACACTAAAATGCCTATTGGTTTCATTGAATATGTTGAAAAATCATCCATAGGTTTCTTATGGGCTAGTAAGGACATTGAGAAAAGGGGTAAATGTCTTATCAAACGGGATAATGTTTGTAAACCTAAGAAGGAAGGTGTCCTTATTGTACTTGATCTTAGAACACCGAATACTACACTTATGATGAAATATATGTTCAAATTCATGAATAAGCATGATATCCCATGGGTCAACTTGGTATGGCAAGCTCACTATCAAGGAGGAAAATTGCCTCAGACTAATGGACCTTGTGGCTCCTTTTGGTGAAAAGACTGCATTTCTCTGTTGGATAAATTTCTGGAACATTTAAAATGCAAGCCTGGTATTGGGGACACTATTGGATTATGGAGAGGACTATGGGAAGATTCTACCTTTGCCAGAAAATTTCCACAACTCTGTTCCTATGCTAAGCAGGATAACATCTCACTGAAAGAAGCTATAAAATGCAATACTAATAGAGATATCTATGATTTATTTCATACCCCACTATCTGATATTGCCATGCGGCAATACAGCAATTTCACACAGAAGTTATATCTACGATCCAATAATCATGAGAAAGACACATGGAATGTGCAAGGTACTGCTGCTACATACAGAAGTAGTAAAACCTACAAACTGCTTAGAACTTTTCCCGCAGCTCCTAAGCGAGTTCAATGGATATGGAAATCATGTACACTACCATAACATAAATTTTTCTTATGGCTATTGATTCAAGACAGACTCAATACTCGAGACTTACTCAGTAGAAAGCAACTCCAGATTCCAACCAAGCAATGTGTTCTATCTGATAATGATCAAGATGAAGACCTTCACCATCTATTCTTTGGATGTTCATTCAGCAAGGATTTCTGGGATAATACTGAATTTTAATGGGCAGATGTGCAAGACCACATGATTTTAATGCAATCAGGAAGAATCAAGTATAAAATAATATGTTTCAAGGAAATCCTCATTATTGGCTCATGGACCATTTGGAACCACACAAATAAGATCATATTCGATGAGATCCCAAAAGACATTAAACTATGTATTTCCTGTTTTAAGGAAAATTTTACTCTAACCAGGCACAAAGCCAAACCATCTCTTAAAGATGGCATGACCCAATGGCTTGACACTTTATGGTTTATTGTATGAACACTCAATGTAAATATTTCATATATAATAGAAAATTTTGACACACTGGGTTTTTTACCCACTGTAATGTGTCAAAAAAAGTTTTAGTAGGGATTCCTATGCTCCAGAGCCCCCCGCTTGAGCAAAACCCTCGCATGTTGGCCGAAAAGTCAACTTTTCCTTCTACCCCTTCCACCGACGTCGGAAGTGAGTGTCCCAGTGGAATGTTTTGTTTGGTTGTGATAGGGTAGGCCATAGGAACATGCATAACCAATATCTACCAACTGTAGTTTTCATAGTATTCCCTCGGGGTCGTCCGTGGGGGGGGGGGTGAGGTGTACGTCTAGATCCTTCCTGCATATATATCAAGCGATGCCGGTGAAACCGGGCACACCTCTTATTACGATCTTGGATCTATCTCCACCTACAAACACACTTCTATATACATGATTGGACTCCATCTAGGTTTAGTACAAATTCTTATGCTATGGAGCCCTCACTTCAGTGAACCCCTGACATGTTTACCGAAAAGTCAACTTTTTAGTCGACACCTTCCACCGACGTCGGAAGGGGGTGTCCCAATGGAATATTTTGTTTGGTTGTGTTAGGATAGGCCATAGGTACATGGAGAACTAATATCTAGCACATATTCGTATAGTATTCTCTCGGGTTCGTCCGAAGGGGGAGTATCGAGCTGTAGCTGAAGAAAATTCCTCTATATAAGCTAGTAATGCCGGTGAAACTGGCCACACCTCGGGTTGGAATCTAGGATGTATTCACCTCCTAACACACTTGTATGGACATTATTTCACTCCATATGGGCTTAGGAGGGATTCCTATGCTCTCGAGCCCCCGCTTCAGCGAAACCATGACATGTTGACCGAAAAAGAAACTTCTCCGTCTACCCCTTTCGCCAGTGACGGAAGGGGGTGTCCCAGTGGAATATTTTGTTTGCTTTTGTTAGGGTAGGCCATAGGTACATTGAGAACCAATATCTACGGTATGTAGTTGTGATAGTATTACCTCGGGTACGTCCGAAGGGGGAGTTTAGAGCTGTAGTTGAAGAACCTTCCTCTGTACAAGTGATGGGGGTGAAACCGGTCACACCTCTTATTAGGATCTTGGATCTCTCTCCACCTCCAAACACACTTGTATAGACATGATTGGACCCCATCTAGGTTTAGTAGGTACTATGCTCCGGAGCCCTCGCTTGAGCGAAACCCTATAGGCTATAGGAACATAAAGAACCAATATCTACCACCTACAGTTGTCATAGTATTCCCTTGGGATCGCCCGTAGGTGGGGTTTTGAGGTGTACGTCTAGATCATTCTTGCATATATAGGAAGTGATGCCGGTGAAACCGGTCACACCTCGGGTTGGGATCTTGGCTCTCATCACCTCCCACCACACTTGTATGGACATGATTTTACTACATATAGGCTTAGGAAGGATTCCTATGCTCCGGAGCCCCCTCTTCAGCGAAACTCTGGCATGTTGACCGAAAAGTAAACTTTTTTGTCAACCCCTTCCCCAGCATCGGAAGGGGGTGTCCCAATGGAATATTTTGTTTTGTTGTCTTAGGGTCGGCTATAGGTACATGGAGAACTAATATCTACCCCATGTTCTCATAGTATTCCCTCGAGTTCGTCCGAAGGGGGAGTTTTGAGTTGTAGCTGAAGAACATTCCTCTATACAAGCTAGTGATGCCGGCAAAACCGGCCACACCTAGGGTTGTAATATAGGCTCTATTCACCTCGCAGCACACTTGTATGGACATTATTTGACTCCATCGAGGCTTAGGAGGGATTCCTATGCTCTAGAGCCCTCACTTCAACGAAACCCTGACATGTTAACCGAAAAATCAACTTTTCCGTCTACCCCTTCAACCAACATAGGAAGGGGGTGTCCAAGTGGAATTTTTTTTTTCTTTTGTTAGGGTAGCCCATAGGTACATGGAGAACCAATATCTACCACATGTAGTTGTCATAGTATTCCCTCGGGTTTGTCCGAAGGGGGAGTTTCGAACTGTAATTGAAGAACCTTAGAAGTGATGTCGGTGGAACCGGTCACACCTGTTATAAGGACCTTGGGTCTATCTAGACCTCCAAACACACTTGTATAGACATGATTAGATTCCATATAGGTTTAGTAGGCATTCGTGTGCTCCGGAGCCCCCGCTTCAGTGAAACCCTTGCATGTTGACCAAAAAGTCAAATATTTCGTCTACCCCTTCCACCGGCGTTGGAAGGAGGTGTTCCAATGGAATATTTTGTTTGGTTGTGTTAGGGTAGGCTATAGGTACATGGAGAACTAATATCTACCACATGCTATCATAGTATTCCCTCAGGTTAGTCCGAAGGGGTAGTTTCGAGCTGTAGCTGAAGAACAATCCTCGGGTTGAAATCTAGAATCTCTTTACCTTCCAACACAATTGTATGGACATTATTTGACTACGTCCTGGCTTAGGAGGGATTCCTATGCTCTAGAGCCCTCGTTTCAGCGAACCCCTGGCATGTTGACCAAAAGGTGAACTTTTCCGTGTACCCCTTTCACCGGCGTCGGAAGGGGGTGTCCCAGTGGAATATTTTGTGGTTGTGTTAGGGTAGGCCATAGATACATAGAGAACTAATATCTTCTACTTGTTCTCATAAGATTCACTCAGGTTCGTCCAAAGGGGGAGTTTCGAGATTTAGGCGAAGAACCTTCCTCGGTACAAGTCATGCCGGTGAAATCAGTCATACCTCTCATTAGGATCTTGGATATCTCTCCACCTCCAAACACACTTGTATAGACATGATTGGACCCCATCTACTTTTAGTAGGGATTCCTATGCTTTGGAGCCCCCGCTTGAGCGAAACCCTGGCATGTTAGCTGAAAAGTCAACTTTTTCGGCTACCCCTTCCACCGGCGTCGGAAGTGAGTGTCCCAGTGGAATATTTTGTTTGGTTGTGACATGGTAGGCCATAGGAACACGGAGAATCAATATCTACGGACTATAGTTGTTATAGTATTCCCTCGGGATCGTCCAAAGGTGGAGCTTTGAGGTGTACGTGTAGATTCTTTCTACATATATAGCAAGCAATGCTGGTGAAACCGGGCACACCTCTTATTGGGATCTTGGATCTATATCCACCTCCAAACACACTTGTATAGACATGATTGGACTCCATCTAGGTTTAGTACGGATTCCTATGCTCCGGAGCCCCCGCTTCAGTGAAACCCTAACATGTTGACCGAAAAGTCAACTTTTTCGTCTGCCCCTTCCACCGGTATCGGAAGGGGGTGTACCAGTGGAATATGTTGTTTGGTTGTGCTAGGGTAGGCTATAAGTACATGAAGAACTAATATCAAGCACATGTTCTCATAGTATTCCCACGGGTTCGTCCGAAGGAGGAGTTTCGAGCTGTAGCTGAAGAACATTCCTCTATACAAGCTATTGATGCTGGTGAAACTTGTCACACATTGGGTTGGATTCTAAGATCTCTACACCTCCCAACACACTTTTATTGAAATTATTTGACTCCATTTGGGCTTAGCAGGGATTCCTATGCTCCAGAGCCCCCCGCTTCAGCGAAGCCCTAACATATTGACCGAAAAGTCAACTTTTCCATCTACCCCTTCCACCAGCGTCGCAAGGGGGTGTCCCAGTGGAATATTTTGTTTGGTAGTGTTAGGGTAGGACATAGGTACATGGAGAACCAATATCTACCACATGTAGTTGTCATAGTATTCTCTCGGGTTCGTCCAAATGGGGAGTTTTGAACTTTAGTAGAAGAACCTTCCTTTATACAAGTGATGCCGGTGAAACCGGTCACACCTCTTATTAGGAGATTGGTTCTCTCTCCACCTCCAAACACACTTGTATAGACATGATTGGACTCCATCTAGGTTTAGTAGGGATTAATATGCTCTGGAGCCCTCGCTTGAGCGTGTAACATCCCTCTTTTGCTAAAATTAGGGTTTGTTGTGCCGTGCTCATGTCATTCATGCACGAAACCAATTTGAGCCAATTTAAATTTTGAACTTAAATCAAAAATTGAGAAAATTCCACAAATACTACTTAATGTGGTTTTCAAAATTTGCAATTCATAACTATTTTAATTTCACCAAAACAACACATGGTGAGTTTGAAAAATCGACAAGGATTTCAAATATCATTTTTTGAAATTTTTCTAGTTTGCACAAAGGTCATGAAAACACTGTCTTCCTCTCAGTTTTTATAAACAGAAGGAACTTCCTGTAGTTTCCTTTTCTTTCGGGGGGGGGGGGTTGCAAAAATTCCTATTTTATCGTCTTCCTCGTGACAGAAGGATGGAAGCTCGTCGACACCGCCGCGCGGCACCTCATGCTTGCTTCCTTCGCGGGGATAAGTGCGTGGAGAGCCCTCCCCGTGCACTACTCCTCCCTCCTCCTCACCCCGGTCCCTCTCGCTCTCTGTAACTCCCTCCCATCCGAAACCCTAGCCGCCGCCGTGATTGGACGCCGCCAGCGACTGGAGCCACGCCTCGCCGTGATGAACCCCTGGGGAGCTTCGCCGTCGTCCCCTTGTCCTCCATGAGAAAGGATAGTATAGAAGATGGCCGGAGGGCCGAGGATTCTTCCGTCTTCCTCACGGTCGTCTGAGCGCCGCCGTGCGCCATTGACGCCGTTCTCGATCTCCTCCGACCCAGCCGTCCTCTCCAATGCACTCATGGTGAGCTGGGCTATCCCTTGGTACGCTCCCCTGCGTTCCCCGTGGTCGGAATCGCCACCACCATTGTTTCCCGTGGTCGTCGCCGCCGATGACCTAATAGGGGTGCCGCCGCCACCGATAGGTCCTCCCAGGTGTATTGGTTCCAACGCGCATGCCCACGCGCGCGGGGACGAGGTGGTTCGCCGCTTGCGAGCTCACCCGAGCTGGGCTGGCCATCCGCTGACGTGGGGGTGACGTCAGCATGACGTCACCTGTCTACGTTTTCCGTTTTAAATGTTTAAAAATAAAAATAAAATCCTGACATGTGGGCCTCACGCTATAATAATTAAAGAAAATGATTAAAACTTGTAAAATTAATAACTTAATCCCTGTTTATCAGAAAAATAAAAGTAAGATACCAAAATGTTTAGAAAAATAAACTCTATCTGAATATGCCATTTTCACACATGTTTGAAAAAGTTGATTTTTTTACCCTTATTTGAATATTGTTTAATTCATTTAAAAATAGAGAAAATAAGATTTTATTCAATAAAATCAGAAAATTACAAGTTATATACCAAAATGCTCAAAATGACAAATGCAATCCATTTTATGATGTTTTCAAACCCATTTGAGCAATTAAAATTAGTCTCACTTTCAGAATTGTCCGAACTGCCCCTCCGGGGTCCATTTCGGGCTAATTTCTGTTAAACTGCATAATTGCCATATGAACCCTAACAATCCATCGAACATGTTTAGGGCTTTATTTTAGTGCATTAACTTTCTCATGCATACATATTGCGCATTGCATCGATGCCATGTTTTATTGTTGTTCTTATTTTCGGTGTTGTCCCCCCTCGGTAGAATCCGACTTTGAAGTGAAGACCAGCAATTCCATCGACGAATACTTGATACTAACCGACAAGTAAAGAACTTATTCCAAAAGATATATTTATTGGTTTTCTTATAACCAAGGAAAGCATAACCTCTTATCTGCTCATATATGGTTTCAAAGTGTTTCCAATCTCGTATGTTGCATGCGGTTCAAAGTATTTATGGTCTCTTGATAGAGCTCTCCTATACTTGTTGCATCGCCTAAATATCCTTATCCGTTGTTCCTAGAAGCTATAGGTTTGCTTGTGCGCGATTCGTTAAAACCTGTGAGTCTTGCTTAACCATGCCTAGTTGTGATCCGATCCATCCGGTTGATGAATCTGGTCAATGCGTGAATCTACTAACTCAGGTTGTTATGATTTGAATTATCTTTGATAACTTGACTAATAACGGCATGGATGTGAGGCCATAATGGTATGTGGCATTTTGTCCTGTTTGTGCCCGTAGGAGCGAGTTCTCACCTTCGAAGCCAAGACTGAGCGTGCAACTATCACGTGGGGCCTAATACACCGCGCTTGACCAACTATCTTTTTTGGCCACATCCATGAGTCACGTAGTTTTGATCTTTCCATCTGCGTGTGAGTCAGAAAACGATTTGGAGAAAACGTAGGGCGTGACCGGAACAAATGATGGACATACACGGATCTTGATTCCGACTCACAGGACAAGTGCCGTCAGGAGGTGGCCAACTCCCTGTTGACGGGGTGGCCCTGTTTGGGTTGACTCATGGATAGGGTTGAGCAAGGTAAAGGTCGTGGCCAACCACCCTCTGCTACGCTCCTAGGAAGAGAGTACGCATGACATTAAGAGTCGGATGGTACGTGTGGGTAAAGTGTACCCCCTACAAGGATAAATCTCCTCGAGAAGCCGTGTCCCCGGTTACGGCCGACTTCGCAACGGATTCTGTGATCATAGATAACCTGAACGGAATAGATAAAACTTATTGACCATGATTTAAGGGTGCCTCCTCGGAGATGTCGAGAGGGGTGATTCTTGTAGCATGTGAGATGTTGGGAAATGCTATCGGTGGAATGAAAAGATGATGATTACAGTAGTTGAGTAGTTTTCTCCACTATATTTAAATCACTCCTAGAGACGTGCTATCCTTCCTCCATTTGGTGAAATAAATATTGCTTTACGCAAATTGACCTTCATAAAACCCTTTTCGAAATAGAAGATATATAATAGGTTAACTAAGTCTTGTTGAGTACCTCCCGTACTCAGGTTTTCTTAAATTTGGTTCAGGTGAAGATCTCACTCCAGCGGTGGTTTCAACATGGACATCGACGAGTAGTTTGGGGTTCCCAGGTAGCAGCGTAGAATCTATGGGCTAGGACGTCGCCATATGTTGCAGCCTCTTAGGACTTTTTGGTTCTTGTTGATTAGCAACATAATTTTTCTTCTGTTGTCTGATGTAATGTTGGGTCATGTGACCCCTGTTTGTAAAGCTATACTCTAGTAATACCTGCTTAACACGGCTTTCATTCCAGAGTTCTGCTTTGATCGGTTGTTGGTTTCGAGCTCATTGTTATACAGTTTTGGATATGCCTGCATAGTTGTCGCAGTCGACGGGTTGTGGAGACGATGATGCATTTCCAAGCATGCCTGCCGATGTGATTCGGCCTAGGCTTGGTAACCCCAGTAACCCTCGATTGTTGTTGCACTTCCTGGACACATAGCATCTTTGTATAGATTTGGTCCCGTTCCTTCAGTTTGATACGACTCATGGATGCTTTGATATGCATAGTTGGTTATGACTAGCATGGACACAAGGATTAGTAGCAAAGATGGTATCCGGCCTGTGTGTCGATGAAACCGGTCTACCTGCTGTAGTTTGTTGTGGCCGGGGCAAGTAACCCCAAAACCCTTGTGGGTCCATGACTAGGAGCGCATAACAGTATGTATACATCTGGGACTGGGGGTCTGACAGAGCAAAACCCTGGCATGTATATCGAAAAGTCAACTTATTTGTCTACCCCTTCCACCAGCGTCGGAAGTGAGTATCCTAGTGGAATATTTTGTTTGGTTGTGATAGGGTAGGCCATAGGAACATGGAGAACCAATATCTACCACCTTTAGTTGTCATAGTATTCGTCGGGATCGTCCGAAGGGGGGGGGGGTTTGAGGTGTACGTGTAGATCCTTCCTGCATATATAGCAAGCGATGCCGGTGAAACCGGTCACACCTCAGTTTGGGATCTTGGCTCTCATCACCTCCCGGCACACTTGTATGGACATGATTTTACTCCATATAGGGTTAGGAAGGATTCCTATGCTCTGGAGCCGCCTCTTCAGCGAAACTCTGGCATGTTGACAGAAAAGTCAACTTTTTCGTCTACCCCTTCCCCGGCATCGGAAGGGTGTGTACCGTTGGAATATATTGTTTAGTTGTGTTAGGGTAGGCCATAGGTACATGGAGAACTAATATCTACCACATGTTCTCATAGTATTCCCTCGAGTCGTCCGAAGGGGGAGTTTCGAGCTGTAGCTGAAGAAAATTCCTCTATACAAGCTAGTGATGCCGGTGAAACCGGTTGCACCTCGGGTTGGAATCTAGGCTTTCTTCACCTACCAAAAAACTTATATGGACATTATTTGAATCCATGTAGGCTTAGGAGGGATTCCTATGCTCTAGATCCCCCGCTTCAGCAAAACCCTGACATGTTGACCGAAAAATCAACTTTTTTGTCTATCCCTTCCACCAGCGTCAGAAGGGGGTGTCCCAGTGGAAAATTTTGTTTGGGTTTGTTAGGGTAGTCCATAGGTACATGGACGACCAATATCTACCACATGTAGTTGTCATAGTATTCCCCCGGGTTCGTCCGAAGGGGGAGTTTCGAACTGTAGTTGAAGAACCTTAGAAGTGATGCGGGTGAAACTGGTCACACCTCTTATTAGGATCTTGGATCTATCTCCACCTCCAAACACACTTGTATAGACATGATTGCACTCCATCTTGGTTTAGGAGGGATTCCTATGCTCTGAAGCCTCCACTTTAGTGAAACCCTCGCATGTTGATAGAAAAGTCAACTATTCCGTTTACCCCTTCCACCAGCATCGGAAGGGGGTAGACCAATGGATTTATTTCCTCACTTTGTTGGCGCATGACGTACGTACATAGAAAAGCAAAATATAGCACATGTTATAACAAGAATTTGAGCCCTTAGTGCAGATTTTGTGTTGAAAGGGTCGAACTGAGACCAAAGATAAGAGATCTCCAAAGATAACGAATTACCCAATTCCTCATTTTCCCACCTCGCATACTGAAACAGGATCGAACCCAAATTCCCCATTCTTCCCCACCGAATCCATAGGTCGCGTGCGGCTATTCGCTGTCTCCGTCGTTGATGGCTGCCCACCGCAAGTTCCCGACGGAGATGTTCCGTACTGGCGAGCCTGCACTACGACCGGCGCAAGGCCGTTGCGTGCTCGCCCGCACATGTACAATGGAGAAGCTTGAGGTGAACTGGCACGGTCGCGCACTCGATGTCACCGTGGGGGAATAAGAGAGGAAGAACAATGGAGGAGAAACACCAAGAGCTCCAAGATCAAGATCTACTAAGTTTCCCTCACTAAGAAGGAAGATGGATTGGTGGAAATGTAGATCAACATCTCCTCTAACTTCTCCCTCAAAGATATGCAAGAATCATAGGAGGGATTGGAACAGGGGCAAGCTTTCCAAGGTCAACAATGGTGGGGAGAGAGGAAATTTCGTGCTTAGAAGACTTGGGGACCAATGGAGAAGAAGACCCCCTTAAATAGGTCCCACAAAAACTAGCCGTTTTGTGTGCAGAGTAAACAGGATATTCCGGTCCAACAAGAATATCCGGTCTAAGATGAATAATCCGGTACAAATACTCCGGTTGGGTTCTGTCTCGAACAGGCAGCTGAACCAGATATTCCGACTCCTTCGGAATAATCCGGTTCACATCTGTCAGTTTTATCTCCAGTCCTTAGCCGTTTTCGAGCAAAATCTCCACAACCGGAATATCCGGTCTGAGATGAATAATACGGTACCAAAAATCCGGATCATCACTTTCCTGAATATGGACCAAAACTATCCTAACTGGAATATCTGGTTGCCCAGAATAATCCGGTTAGAATAATCCGGTTGGCTTCTGAAACAAAGAGGCTGAACTAGAAACTTCATAACTTTTGCAAATGAACTCCGAACAAGGTAAATCCAATTGCATCAGAAAGATAATAGCAAAGAGTATCCAAATAAAAGTATGGAGAAGTTACCACACATGGAAGGTGTGAGAACATTCTCAAACAAGAGCGGAATATTTTCACCACCGAAAAGGCAACAAGTTTTTCTTACGAAATCCGTTTTCGAGAAACCAAGGTTTTTCATGAAGATCACGACAAGCACTAAAACCCAAAGGATACAAAAGCCAAATAAGAACCAAGAAAGATGATATGACAAGTATGCAAAGGTTTGAGCTCTCCATAATGATTCGATCAAGTTAATCACTCGAGAGCCCCTCTTGATAGTACGACTATCTATCCTATAACCCGGTCTCCCAAAGACACGAGACCGGTAAAATAGAAAAACTATCAAGATTATACCTTTGCCTTGAGCATTCCACTTGATCTAGATGATGACGATCTTGACTCTCTCAAGTTGGATCTTCTTTCTTGATCGCGCTTGCTAGCACAAGCTCCGCTTGATGAAGACTTGCAAGTTGCTCCCCCATACACCATTATGGGAGAGACTAGCTCCCCCATACACCATTATGCGAGAGACCCTTGTAGGCAAATCTTCACAAGGCCAGAATCTCCAAAAGGGGTGGCAAGCATCAAGCAAAGGATGTCTTCTAGATGCTTCACTTGAGCTTCCACGTCAAGCTAGATGACGAACACCGCTTGACGACGACATAGACCATGGGCTATATGAAATCTTACTTTTTGCTCAAGTCCATGGAAAGATACCTAACCACACATAGAGATGACACACACACATATCATGGGTTAGTTCACAAAGCTATATTGACAATTGCTTACCATACCATGATATACATAATCCCACTTGGTATAACTTGTAGCTTTGTGTGTTGATCACTTGCTTGATCAACCTTGTATCTTTGCTTCTAACTTCAAATGATGATGTCTTGAAGATAATAATGAAAGATCACTTAATACTTTTCTTCAAGACACAGTAGCAATAAGCTCAACTCAAACCATGACTATTCTTCATATAAATCCTTGAATGTAACAATGGCCATCAAGGAAGCTAATAGAGTTCAACACATGAACTCCATTATTTCCTATGGACAAGATGTACAAGGATAACTCAATGCAACCATTAGTCCATAAGGATTGTCATTAATTACCAAAACCACATATGGGGGCACCATGCGCTTTCAATGGCCCAGTCGTCTCGGACACTCCACTGTGGGACGATGACGACGACGGGTCGACACCACACACACCCACTAGTTACCATTCTTCGGCAGGTGTGTCAATGGCAGTGGCCCTCCTCAGGTGAGGGACGGCGGCCACTGTTTTGGTGGGCACAACGGCCACGGATCTGCCGGAGGAGAATGATCTGCTCACTCAAGAAGATTGAGCTGCTGTTTGAACTGCTATCTGAAGATATCATTTGGCTTATGTTGCATATGCTATCTGTTGGGAGTCTGAAGTGTGTGTTGTATTGTGCATCTCTAGTCAGTTTGAAAATGTTTGACTTATGTTGCAGCTATGATCTGTTGTAATATGTCAGTTTGATCCCTTTAGTAAATTATTGCATAAATGGTTAATTTGTTCATGCCACCCAACAACATCCGACGGCTAGCATAGTTTCCCGCACTTCCGCCAATTTGTTCATGCCACCCATCATGCATATTGAACTCACCTAGCTGGCTAATTGTATGTGGGTCCACGTACCCGAATGTTGTAACATCCCAAGTCTGAAAAATAGCCATTAGAATGTTTGCTCTCTGTTATTTTATGTTTTGCATCATGGCATCATGTTGATTGCATTTTGTTTTCCAACTGTTTTCATTTGTTTTCCTTTGTTTTCTATTTGAATTTCAAACCAAAATTCAAACCTTTTGTTTCATCCTTGTGATGTTACAATTTCCAAAGTGATATTTCAAATCAAAACAATTGTTTGCTTCCATTAAATTTGTGATTCCAAACTATTGTTTTATTTCTATAAAAATGCATCCAATAATCAAACCTTTTTTTAATTCAATTATGATTTTCTTCCAAACAACAACCCTTTTGAAAGTTATGAAAACTGCAAAACAAATCACTCCATTGTTTCCATCAAACCATAAGGTTCAAATAAAACTCCCAATTGTTTCCATGAAATAATAAAAAGCTCAACTCTTATTTGTTATTTGATAATCCACTTAATATAATTTGCATTCAAACAATTCCAATCTTTTGTTCCATTTAAACACTAATGTGCACCCTAGTTAAAATCTTGTTTTCTATAATGCACTTAATAATAAAAATTCATCCAAATTTGATTTAAAGTACAAACAGCACCATTTTCAAATTGTGAAAAACACCAAAACAAATGTGCTCATTTGTTTCCAAATAAACTCATTTGATCACCCTATGTTAAAATATTGTCTCATTAACCAATTAATCATAAAATTCAATCAAATACCCTGCAAGTTCAAACAACACCAAATTCCAAGTCATGAAAACTACCAAACCATTCTAATATTTTAATCCAATTAATAATAGGGTTCACCCTATTAAACTTGTTGTTTTCAAATATTCATCAATTAACTTGCAAATTATTCCAATTCAAACCAATGTGCAAAAACAACAAATAAATTTGAATTTCAAAAACTTAAGTGGCCAAGTGGTAGGTGTTGGAATAACAAACCCACATGATTTTTTCCAAATTTTTATCAAATCAAAAAGCTATCTTTTGCTTCCATTTTCTAATTGCTACAAAAATAAATAAATTGGAACAAATAATTAAAAGGGAGAGAGAGAGCACAGCAGCCAGCCCATCTATTTTCCCCAGCCCTTTTCCCTTTGGCCCAACTTTTTCCCAGGCCCGATACCCCCTCGTGTCGTCATCAACCTCTGTACGGCGCCCCATCCCGAGCTCCACGTATGCAGAGACCATGGAGGAACGGTGATCCTCCACCTCCCCCCTCCCTATAAACCTAGGCCGATCCCTAACCCTAACCCTGCTTTTCTTCCTCCCTCTCCTTCTCCCATCGCCGCCATCATCCCATCTCCTCCACCTCCCTCTCTCTCTGTTACTTTTCTGCAACCACCTGCTGCCATGGCCGGATTTTCGTTGAAGGTTTGGGTGTGGTTGTGGTCACCGTCAAGGGCAGCCCGCCGCGGGAATGGAAACGCCATGGAGCCCTCTTCCTCCTCATCACCTCGGCACGGGCCGGGACTGTCCGTGGCGCTGCCGCCATCTCCCCCAAGTCACCGGCGATCTCACCCTGCTGCTGTCCCGACCTGCCCCGATCCGCCATCCTCTGTCCGCTCGGGAGCCCTCAAGGTGAGCGCTCCGTCCCCGCGCCTCACCTCCCTCTCCCTTCCCTTCTCTCCCCACACCGCATCCCCCTCGCAGCAGCCCCCCACGGCGCCCCCTCCGGCGAGCAGCAGACCGGCGGCCATGTCCCTGTCTCTGTCGAGCAAAAGAATCAGGTTCAGTTACGTGCAGTTTTCAGGTTCAGAGAAAAATCCCGCGCAGCTACGCCATATCCACCCCCGATTCCCTTCCTATCCACAAGCTAGCGCACCACCCCAGTGGTCAACACCCCTTGCGCGTGCACTGGAGGTGCTGGGTTCGATCCCCCCTCACCCCACCTTTTATTCCACCTTTTATTCTCTGTTTTCTTTTTCTGCCAAAATTTCAGCAAACCAGATCTGAACCATTACTTCTAAATTCCATATAAAATTGAATATCACTCCAATTTGAACGATTCAAAATCCTGTGAACTCATAATTTTGTGCTCTTTCCAGTAATGTCAAATTTGCAATATGTTTCTGTAACAATTTCTGCACTAAATAATTAATTACTGAAAATGCAATAAAATTTGTAAACTTTGGAATTTCATAACTTTAGTTCTACTCATCCAATTTAAGCACACTTGGGCTCTAAATATTTGTCTTAACAAAATCTACACATTGGTATTTTATTTGGACACAATTGAATTAAATTTGAACATGTTTTCCTCTGTTTACAAAAAGGGGCAGAATAAGAATGATTATAAAAACTTGCATAATAAATTCAATAACCACCCAAAAATTATGTTTGATAGCTATAAATGTTCAATGAAACCTTTTCTACATGTTTTCAACCTTTTCAATGCAATTTGTTACTGTTTTGAATATTTTAAATTGGTGAAATATTTGGATTCTTGTTTAATTCACTTAATTTTGCAAAATTCATAACTTGCTCATAAAAATTCCAAATTCCACAAACTAAATATGTTTTCCAATCAACTTTTCATGTAATTTCCAAATATAAATTTTGTTTGCTGTTTTGAATTATTTAAATTGCTGAAAACCACTGTTTCTTAATTATTGCCTTTAAAATTGCCAAAATAATAACTTGCTCATTTTAAATCCAATTTCCACAAATGAAATATGATTTCCATGCAAAATTAAACCACCTTTTCAAATATAAAATTTGTTTCATGTTTTGAATAATCAAAATTGGTTAAATGATTTAAACCTTGTTTAAATCATTTAATATTGTTAAATTCATAACTTGATCAAATCAAATTCTTTTTGAACATGCAAAATATGTTTTCCAACCATAAAAGTATAAACTTTTCAAATATGAATTTGGTTTAATGCTTTGAACAAATAAAAATTCAAATAAGTTCATGTTTGAATTAAATTCATTTAATTCTTGCTTAAACTTGTTTAATTCATAAATAATTTATTTCAAAGCCTTTTTCAACAATTGAAACATGTAATCCACCTAAAATTTGGTGTTCTTTTCAAATATAAACTTTGTATTCTGTTTTGAACAATTTAAATTGGTAAAAACAACAAATCCTTGTGTAACACCTTTAAGAACCAAAATTTCTTAACTTAATAAATGAATTTCCAAACTTGGTAAACCTTATTTCCAATTGCTTCTATTGTTGTTATTTAGCTGTTTTCCTCATCCATGCATCATGCTAATCCACTTTCACATGATGCTTAGTTGTAGAACAATTAATTCAACCATAATTCATGGGCTTTTCATATGCAATCCAATTGCATGTGGGTCCATTTAATCATGTTGTTATCTTGTCAACTAGTTTATTTCTATGCATCAATTAAATGGTCATGCATCATCCCATGATTGTGCACTATGCCATGTTATTGATTGTTTATCTTTCTGCATTGTTTGTTTGCTTCTTCCCTGATAAACGACGACGTTGAGACCGACGATACTTACGACACCCCTTCTAAGGATCTAGCTCAGTACCAGGCTACTGGGTTTTGCAGGCAAGTTATCACTCACATGAACCACTGTGTTCCTTTCAACATTGGTTACCGATACTTTCCGTTGTCTATTTTGCTAAGCCCTATGTGTAGCTGTTTCTATTACGAACCTATCACATGAATCCCTTAACCCTGATATTGCCTCACCACCACTCCTACAACCCCATTGATTGAGCCAGTGTCTTACTAGCATGCTTAGGTTGTTTTGCTCGAGTCTGTTACCCGTTACTTTCGGTTACTATTTTATTATGTTCTGGGGGCTCGATGTTTAATCAATCAATCATGCTAATGTTATTATCAATAATAAATTTGATGATAAGGCACCGGCAGGAGGCCCTTTGTGGTTTTGAGGCCTGCTAGTGTCGACCCTAATAGGAAAAGGGTCTTGTCTACTGATCCATGATGAGCGCACTACCCGCATGTGGGAAGCGAGTATGGGCGCCCCCCTCAATTTGATTCGATTCGCATCTCGTCCAAATCGCCTCATTTAGTTCGGGTTTTCCATTTGCTGCATGCATGATCTTGCGAGCCCTTGGTACCCGGGTGGAACTTTCGTAGTCGGCATATAGGGGGCCACGTTCTTAGAGTGCTATGAGGGTCCATTTTCTTCTGGGCTCGATTAGCCGTGCGCCCAAGGTGCTTTGGGCTTGATGCGAAGAAGAGTTGAGTTGTGTTGAGTACCTCGCTTGGTGGGTTTGATCCCCGTCTAGCAGGTTATTCATACGTGTACGGCCAAATTGGTGCAACCCTGCAGGGATAAATCTTCTCGAGAAGCCGTGTTTTCCGCGGTTATGGATTACTTGGTGAAAGTACTGGCTAACAAGTACTCAGGACAACTTAAACCTAATGATTAACAACCTTACACCCAATGATTAACAACTTGACTAGTAATAGGCTTATTGACACAATAATATGAACCATCATTATTTCAACTCTGTGAGTTATCCTCGGATTGCTTCTTTGGATAAGGGGCGAGATCCAGGATGGGTTTGTTTGGAGTTAGTTGATAGGTTGGTTACGATACACGATATTATCTACTTTCTGATAGCCGGAAGTTGTAGTATGTTCTGTAGTTGGTTAGAGCAGCCAGTTGCAGCAACTTTTATATCCCCTTCCTTCTGTTGAACCCAAAGCATCTGTGCTTGGTGTTGACGGGTTACACTTTGGTGAACTGTGAGTCTTGCTTGCCAGTACGTTTATGTACTGACCCCTTTGGGGCTGTGGTTTACGCAGACGACGTTTCCAAGGATCTACATGGTGGCTACTACGTGGAGTATGACGAGACTGCTGACGAGTAGATAGCGGACCCGGGCAGGATCCGAGACTTCGTGGATGGGCTCCGTCTTTTCGTTTCCGGCCTCTTAGGCCTATTTGGTTCTTGTCTGTACTCAGACATGTTGAATGCTTCCGCTGTGATGTAATGATGAATTGTTGGGACATGTGTCCTCTGGATGATTGTATTTGCTATCTCTGCTCTAATGAGAGCTATTTGCAACTTATTTCAATCTTTTGTGTCGTAGAGATCTGTTGTGATATCAGTTGTTCAACTCCGTTGACGTACCATGTGTGTATGGTTTGAAGTACGTCAATGGAAGTATCCTGATTTCTATGGGATAGTTTACATCGACGCTAAACAAATAGGGGTTGGTTGTCACACATACGTGTGTTGGCCTACTCGTAAGAGGATGCGGGTGCCGGTAAGCCCCGTAATCCAATCTACTACTGTTCAACGGAACGGCGAGTATCCTTTAGAAGTCCGGGTGCGACAAATGGTATCAGAGCCTGTCTGCCTGTAGGATCCCTTTTTACTGGTCGCAGTTGAGTCTAGAAACTATTTTGTAGCTATATAGGAAAAATGAAACGTGAGAGTAGGAATTCTGTTCTTTTTTCTTCTTTCCCCACCCACCCTCCCTTTTCTGGTAAGGAAGTGCAACGTTGTTTTCCCTTCTCATCTAAAACTTTCAAGTTAGGATTTCACGAATTCTGGTTTCTGTAGGATGGTTATATCTACTAGACCATAGGAATGGAGGTGGTTGTGACATGATTTATCGTGTTGCCTACTCATGATTGAGAACGGAGGCGTGTAAGCCCCGGAAGCAGATCCTCTATTCCTTAAGCAGTAGATATTGATCCTTTAGAAGCCCGGATGGGTTTTTCCGTAGTACCTCAGGAGTGTTTTGATATCGTGGTTTTCCCGGTGTTGCTTCGTTATCCTGTTCTTCTCAACATCCTTTTCGTCCGTTGAAATCTTGTTGTTGTTTTCCACTTCAATTCTTCTACCGGCGTCTAATCAAAACTTCCCAAATATCAAGTCTATCTGGCCAGAAAGGTTGTTGTTGTTGTTGTTGATTCCAGGCTATGAGAGCTGGCATTCCTATAACCTGGGGTTGTTTCGAGGAAACATTCCTGAAGCACCACATTCCAGATAGTCTATTCTCCAAATGAATCAAGTTTTATCCAGCTATACACCCTCAATACAAAACCTCTCCCTTTACTTAAAATGTTACGGTGGTTTCCAAATTCCCTGGCGTCTTTCCAGAAGAGTTGCCAGGGATGCTTATCGTTTTGAACTTCCAGAAAAACTATCCAAGGTGCACGATGTGTTTCACGTGTCACAGCTCAAGAGGATCTTCGTAAGAAGTTTCCGGACCTTTTCTTTTCTCAGTAGGAATCTCGGGGCGCGATTCCTTCAAGGGGGGGCGTTTTGTAACATCCCAAGTCTGAAAAATAGCCATTAGAATGTTTGCTCTCTGTTATTTTATGTTTTGCATCATGGCATCATGTTGATTGCATTTGTTTTGCTTGTTTTCCTTTTGTTTTCCAACTGTTTTCATTTGTTTTCCTTTGTTTTCTATTTGAATTTCAAACCAAAATTCAAACCTTTTGTTTCATCCTTGTGATGTTACAATTTCCAAAGTGATATTTCAAATCAAAACAATTATTTGCTTCCATTAAATTTGTGATTCCAAACTATTGTTTTATTTCTATAAAAATGCATCCAATAATCAAACCTTTTTTAAATTCAATTATGATTTTCTTCCAAACAACAACCCTTTTGAAAGTTATGAAAACTGCAAAACAAATCACTCCATTGTTTCCATCAAACCATAAGGTTCAAATAAAACTCCCAATTGTTTCCATGAAATAATAAAAAGCTCAACTCTTATTTGTTATTTGATAATCCACTTAATATAATTTGCATTCAAACAATTCCAATCTTTTGTTCCATTTAAACACTAATGTGCACCCTAGTTAAAATCTTGTTTTCTATAATGCACTTAATAATAAAAATTCATCCAAATTTGATTTAAAGTACAAACAGCACCATTTTCAAATTGTGAAAAACACCAAAACAAGTGTGCTCATTTGTTTCCAAATAAACTCATTTGATCACCCTATGTTAAAATATTGTCTCATTAACCAATTAATCATAAAATTCAATCAAATACCCTGCAAGTTCAAACAGCACCAAATTCCAAGTCATGAAAACTACCAAACCATTCTAATATTTTAATCCAATTAATAATAGGGTTCACCCTATTAAACTTGTTGTTTTCAAATATTCATCAATTAACTTGCAAATTATTCCAATTCAAACCAATGTGCAAAAACAGCAAATAAATTTAAATTTCAAAAACTTAAGTGGCCAAGTGGTAGGTGTTGGAATAACAAACCCACATGATTTTTTCCAAATTTTTATCAAATCAAAAAGCTATCTTTTGCTTCCATTTTCTAATTGCTACAAAAAAAAATTGGAACAAATAATTAAAAGGGAGAGAGAGAGCACAGCAGCCATCCCATCTATTTTCCCCAGCCCTTTTCCCTTTGGCCCAACTTTTTCCCAGGCCCGATACCCCCTCGTGTCGTCATCAACCTCTGTACGGCGCCCCATCCCGAGCTCCACGTATGCAGAGACCATGGAGGAACGGTGATCCTCCACCTCCCCCCTCCCTATAAACCTAGGCCGATCCCTAACCCTAACCCTGCTTTTCTTCCTCCCTCTCCTTCTCCCATCGCCGCCATCATCCCATCTCCTCCACCTCCCTCTCTCTCTGTTACTTCTCTGCAACCACCTGCTGCCATGGCCGGATTTTTGTTGAAGGTTTGGGTGTGGTTGTGGTCACCGTCAAGGGCAGCCCGCCGCGGGAATGGAAACGCCATGGATCCCTCTTCCTCCTCATCACCTCGGCACGGGCCGGGACTGCCCGTGGCGCCGCCGCCATCTCCCCCAAGTCGCCGGCGACCTCACCCTGCTGCTGTCCCGACCTGCCCCGATCCGCCATCCTCTGTCCGCTCGGGAGCCCTCAAGGTGAGCGCTCCGTCCCCGCGCCTCACCTCCCTCTCCCTTCCCTTCTCTCCCCACACCGCATCCCCCTCGCAGCAGCCCCCCACGTCGCCCCCTCCGGCGAGCAGCAGACCTGCGGCCATGTCCCTGTCTCTGTCGAGCAAAAGAATCAGGTTCAGTTACGTGCAGTTTCCAGGTTCAGCGAAAAATCCCGCGCAGCTACGCCATATCCACCCCCGATTCCCTTCCTATCCACAAGCCAGCGCACCACCCCAGTGGTCAACACCCCTTGCGCGCGCACTGGAGGTGCTGGGTTCGATCCCCCCTCACCCCACCTTTTATTCCACCTTTTATTCTCTGTTTTCTTTTTCTGCCAGAATTTCAGCAAACCAGATCTGAACCATTACTTCTAAATTCCATATAAAATTGAATATAACTCCAATTTGAACGATTCAAAATCCTGTGAACTCATAATTTTGTGCTCTTTCCAGTAATGTCAAATTTGCAATATGTTTCTGTAACAATTTCTGCACTAAATAATTAATTACTGAAAATGCAATAAAATTTGTAAACTTTGGAATTTCATAACTTTAGTTCTACTCATCCAATTTAAGCACACTTGGGCTCTAAAATTTTTTCTTAACAAACTCTACACATTGGTATTTTATTTGGACACAATTGAATTAAATTTGAACATGTTTTCCTCTGTTTACAAAAAGGGGCAGAATAAGAATGATTATAAAAACTTGCATAATAAATTCAATAATCACCCAAAAATTATGTTTGATAGCTCTAAATGTTCAATGAAACCTTTTCTACATGTTTTCAACCTTTTCAATGCAATTTGTTACTGTTTTGAATATTTTAAATTGGTGAAATATTTGGATTCTTGTTTAATTCACTTAATTTTGCAAAATTCATAACTTGCTCATAAAAATTCCAAATTCCACAAACTAAATATGTTTTACAATCAACTTTTCATGTACTTTCCAAATATAAATTTTGTTTGCTGTTTTGAATTATTTAAATTGCTGAAAACCACTGTTTCTTAATTATTGCCTTTAAAATTGCCAAAATAATAACTTGCTCATTTTAAATCCAATTTCCACAAATGAAATATGTTTTCCATGCAAAATTAAACCACCTTTTCAAATATAAAATTTGTTTCATGTTTTGAATAATCAAAATTGGTTAAATGATTTAAACCTTGTTTAAATCATTTAATATTGTTAAATTCATAACTTGATCAAATCAAATTCTTTTTGAACATGCAAAATATGTTTTCCAACCATAAAAGTATAAACTTTTCAAATATGAATTTGGTTTAATGCTTTGAACAAATAAAAATTCAAATAAGTTCATGTTTGAATTAAATTCATTTAATTCTTGCTTAAACTTGTTTAATTCATAAATAATTTATTTCAAAGCCTTTTTCAACAATTGAAACATGTAATCCACCTAAAATTTGGTGTTCTTTTCAAATATAAACTTTGTATTCTGTTTTGAACAATTTAAATTGGTGAAAACAACAAATCCTTGTGTAACACCTTTAAGAACCAAAATTTCTTAACTTAATAAATGAATTTCCAAACTTGGTAAACCTTATTTCCAATTGCTTCTATTGTTGTTATTTTGCTGTTTTCCTCATCCATGCATCATGCTAATCCACTTTCACATGATGCTTAGTTGTAGAACAATTAATTCAACCATAATTCATGGGCTTTTCATATGCAATCCAATTGCATGTGGGTCCATTTAATCATGTTGTTATCTTGTCAACTAGTTTATTTCTATGCATCAATTAAATGGTCATGCATCATCCCATGATTGTGCACTATGCCATGTTATTGATTGTTTATCTTTCTGCATTGTTTGTTTGCTTCTTCCCGGATAAACGACGACGTTGAGACCGACGATACTTACGACACCCCTTCTAAGGATCTAGCTCAGTACCAGGCTACTGGGTTTTGCAGGCAAGTTATCACTCACATGAACCACTGTGTTCCTTTCAACATTGGTTACCGATACTTTCCGTTGTCTATTTTGCTAAGCCCTATGTGTAGCTGTTTCTATTACGAACCTATCACATGAATCCCTTAACCCTGATATTGCCTCACCACCACTCCTACAACCCCATTGATTGAGCTAGTGTCTTACTAGCATGCTTAGGTTGTTTTGCTCGAGTCTGTTACCCGTTACTTTCTGTTACTATTTTATTATGTTCTGGGGGCTCGATGTTTAATCAATCAATCATGCTAATGTTATTATCAATAATAAATTTGATGATAAGGCACCGGCAGGAGGCCCTTTGTGGTTTTGAGGCCTGCTAGTGTCGACCCTAATAGGAAAAGGGTCTTGTCTACTGATCCATGATGAGCGCACTACCCGCATGTGGGAAGCGAGTATGGGCGCCCCCCTCAATTTGATTCGATTCGCATCTCGTCCAAATCGCCTCATTTAGTTCAGGTTTTCCATTTGCTGCATGCATGATCTTGCGAGCCCTTGGTACCCGGGTGGAACTTTCGTAGTCGGCATATAGGGGGGCGTTCTTAGAGTGCTATGAGGGTCCATTTTCTTCTGGGCTCGATTAGCCGTGCGCCCAAGGTGCTTTGGGCTTGATGCGAAGAAGAGTTGAGTTGTGTTGAGTACCTCGCTTGGTGGGTTTGATCCCCGTCTGGCGGGTTATTCATACGTGTACGGCCAAATTGGTGCAACCCTGCAGGGATAAATCTTCTCGAGAAGACGTGTTTTCCGCGGTTATGGATTACTTGGTGAAAGTACTGGCTAACAAGTACTCAGGACAACTTAAACCTAATGATTAACAACCTTACACCCAATGATTAACAACTTGACTAGTTATAGGCTTATTGACACAATAATATGAACCATCATTATTTCAACTCTGTGAGTTATCCTCGGATTGCTTCTTTGGATAAGGGGCGAGATCCAGGATGGGTTTGTTTGGAGTTAGTTGATAGGTTGGTTACGATACACGATCTTATCTCCTTTCTGATAGCCGGAAGTTGTAGTATGTTCTGTAGTTGGTTAGAGCAGCCAGTTGCAGCATCTTTTATATCCCCTTCCTTCCGTTGAACCCAAAGCATCTGTGCTTGGTGTTGACGGGTTACACTTTGGTGAACTGTGAGTCTTGCTTGCCAGTACGTTTATGTACTGACCCCTTTGGGGCTGTGGTTTACGCAGACGACGTTTCCAAGGATCTACATGGTGGCTACTACGTGGAGTATGACGAGACTGCTGACGAGTAGATAGCGGACCCGGGCAGGATCCGAGACTTCGTGGATGGGCTCCGTCTTTTCGTTTCCGGCCTCTTAGGCCTATTTGGTTCTTGTCTGTACTCAGACATGTTGAATGCTTCCGCTGTGATGTAATGATGAATTGTTGGGACATGTGTCCTCTGGATGATTGTATTTGCTATCTCTGCTCTAATGAGAGCTATTTGCAACTTATTTCAATCTTTTGTGTCGTAGAGATATGTTGTGATATCAGTTGTTCAACGCCGTTGACGTACCATGTGTGTATGGTTTGAAGTACGTCAATGGAAGTATCCTGATTTCTATGGGATAGTTTACGTCGACGCTGAACAAATAGGGGTTGGTTGTCACACATACGTGTGTTGGCCTACTCGTAAGAGGACGCGGGTGCCGGTAAGCCCCGTAATCCAATCTACTACTGTTCAACGGAACGGCGAGTATCCTTTAGAAGTCCGGGTGCGACAAATGTGGTCGGCGGAGACCTACGATTGGATAAGAGTTGTACATGTGGGTTCACAGCCCTGAAGGTGGTAGATGTAAAGCTAGGTTTGGCATAACAACAGTTTTCATTTGGGTCCATATGCCATAAAGGTGACAGATGCATAACTATATGGTTGGTAAAACGTTGTGTGTGGGTCCATGATGTATATGAAATAAATTTGTCATAAAAAGTTATTTAATGAACACAAAAGTAACTACGGTTTAAATAGCATTTAATAGAGAAAATGGGTTGCCTACATAATAGCCTCACTACTCATTGCATGCAATGTTAAAATTCAACACTATGTGTGAGAGAAACAGCCAAGTAGCAGTTATTGCATGTGTTTGTACATACGCCGTTTGCCTTGGTCTCGTGGTGATTCAAATAAGAGGGAGCAGTAACTCCGGATTAAACACAGAAGAAACTAATTAATAACACCAAATAATAGCTAGGGCTTTACCTCAGTTGTCGCAGACGTTGGCGGCAATGGTGGCCACGATGACTAGAGACGACAATTCGATATTAGGGTTTCACACCATATTCTAAATCGTTTTTTATCTCAGTTCCGCCGCCGTAGCTTTTGTCGCTACCAGCCGACTTGCCCGTGGTAGGGCCGGCCCAGACAGGTAATTTATTTTAAAAGGCATACCACAAAAAAAAAGGCCCACATGTGTCTACAAGGGCTAGGGGTCCACTGTTCAACCGATCAAACCCAGCTCAACGAAGCGAACACACGGGCAATCAGGTGGGACAAGTACAACCCCTCACAAGAAACCAGGCCAACATGCATGCGGAGACGGGAGTGCTGTGAGTGTGAGAGCAAGTTGTCACTCCACTCGCAGCTAGCTATTTAAGCTGGTGCGAGCGCCCTTCGGTTGGCGAGTTGGGACTAAATCCCTGCACCTCTGTGCTGCGTGCCTCGCCTCGAAATGCCCCAAATCCTGGCGCCAGACGCTGCCAAGCGAGCATCTAGCTAGGCCGGCCCAGGCACTTATTCGTACTTCACCACGGCCCAGGAACCATCTAAGCTGCCGAGCGGAACTGGGCCAGCTAAATTGCTCAGCTGGTTTTCTTTTTTAGATTACAACAATATAATTAAACCTACAGGTATTAAGCTGGGAGCAATATGATTAAATGGGCTACTCCCCTTTCCATTACTTTTGACATAACAGAAATTTAAAGTTCAGTTGCTAACCAAGAAAAACATACGGTTTGCAACCAAAGGAAACAGAGATAACACCGAATGACGAAATCGTAGAGCCACAACCAACACTAGAAACTCTCGTCCCAACGCCTTGAGTCTCCGTAAGTGATCATGTGCTGCTGATGCCAGCAATTGAGAAAACACTACCAGCTTCTGCTTCGTACTTGGTTCCTGCATGCAAGATATACACTCATTTAGAAAATGCTCTCGCAATGTAGTGAATCAGCCAAAATAATAAGAAAAATTCTCTTACTTCAGATTCTTCGAGCACGTGGACTTGTTATGTCCTGGTAACTTGCAAATGCCACACAGCCGTACAAGTGCCTCCTCATCAAACCCCAAAGGTCTTCAATTTTTCTTCATCCGTTGATCCTCATTTGTTGCACCTTGTTTGCCCTTCTTACGTCCTCCCTTCGTGCAAACTTTTAGAGGATCACCAACTGAAACCGAATGCACTTTGAATGGCTGTGAATTTTCTTTTCTAACATGGATGGTCCCATCATCCTTAACCTTGGGTACATGCTGATACGATATTATATCCTCTAGAGAATCTCTCAACTTTTTCATCAGGAATGTTTCTTTGCAAGCTACATGGGCCGCTTCTGCCTGTAATTAGCAAATTTCACCACATCCTGCACGTTTCTCTACACTTTCCCAACCCTAGCCGAACAGATCACTCGCGCGCTTTGATGGCAAGCCGCCTCTTGCTTCCTTTGATAACTGTTTAAGAACACAACGGCTATCCATCTTAGATAGTTGCAGGTGCTTCAATACACACAGGATATGCTTACAAGGGAGCCCCTTCCAAAGCATTCTCCTGCAATTGCACTTTATAGTTTCATTCAAATCTGCGGGGGTGTACTCCACAATAAATACGCGCTTGCGGTTATCTTTCCATCCCACCAGAAACTTTGTATATCCATGATTCCCCACAAGTTTCTCAAAAATTTGTATCCTCTTGATCAATTTTAGTTCTTCTTGTAAAATATAGAAGTTCTCATGAGTGAATACATCCGCACATGCCTTCTCAAGGTCCTTTGAATCGGTAACAGGCACTGGTGCAGTATGTTTTGTAATATAGTTGTCATGCGCCTCGTTTACACGGAGACAAATACTGCAGTTCTCAAAGTGCAAAGTCGAATCAACCGGTGTCATAACGAAATTTAGATGAAGATGAAGACATGAATTAAGACTTTAACTTCTCTAGTTGCTTCTCATGCCAAGAAAAATGCCATCTGAAAGATAAGCGGCAGCCCAATAACGCTTCAACTCATACATCCTCCTTAGCCACGACATGGTTAGGGTTGTTTGCCATTTTTGAACATGCGATCTCCATCTCTCCTCCCAGACCGTACGTGTTGTCCAGTGGTATATAAGTGACCTGAACTGCTTAAGAGAGCGATAATGCAAGTTTTTTTGCATATTCTTTTCAATGTGCCATGAACATAATCGGTGGCTCACGTGCGGAAGAACCTTCCGAATAGCCTTCATCATCGCAGAGTCTCCATCCGTGATTATCGACTTCGGCTTCTTCCGACACATTGCTAAAAAATGTCTCCAGCAGCCACACATATGTTTCTTCCTTCTCGTCTGATACAACTGCACACCCAAAAACCGTTGTCTTACGGTGATTATTTATTCCGACAAATGGAATGAATGGCATTGCATAACGATTCATCTTGTATGTGTTGTCAAAAACCACTATATCACCATAGTCCTGGTAGTCCATGCGTGATTGGGAATCACACCAGAACATACTCGTCAGACGTCCTTCTTTATCCGTCCTATACTCAAAGAAGAAATCGGGATCTCTCTCCTTTCTACCTACCATAATGCCAACGGCCGTGGTTGCATCTTTGTTCTGTAGGAGCTTCTTCTTCTCCATGCACCACATGTTATATGTATCCCTCCTGGTAAATCCTACCATGCCAACCCTCCATATCTGCTGATAAAATTTTGCATGATCATGTGTTTTCTTATCCCAGCTGCTCCCAGTGCTATTATCTCTGCCTTCTGAAAATCCTTGCTCTTTCTATGTGACCAGAGAGATGAGACTTCATCAAATCAAGCTAGGACATGGTTGTGAGCATCCACAAACTTTGCAACATACCAAACCTTACGGGATATATCAAACTTCACCGTGAGCTGCCCTTTGCAGTTGCACCGACTCTCGGGTCTCAGCCTCCGTGTGCGGCCTTCCATGGTCAACCTCTCTTTCTGTCGTTTCCCTTCCCTTGAGCACACAAACTTTCTCAACCGTATTTCTCTTCCAATACATTTTCTTCTCTTAAGACCCTCCTTTCTGATGCTGAAGCCATGCTGTTTCGCATAGTTGTTATAGAAATCATAAAACTGCATGTCCGTCTCGAAGGTCTTGGACATTATCTTCCAGTAGTTATCTAGTGATGTTTGCTGATCTTCAACAGCCTCTAAGTCTATGAACTGTTCGCGGTCCCCATTACTATCAGAACCAACCACCTGCACACACCAAAAAGAAAACACTTATAAATTGTCCTAACGAAATTGAGGATCATATAAGATAATCAACATACCTGACTGATGTTATCACCGCACGATTCTTCCGCCTCTCCCTCCGAATCGCTGGGCTCATTTTCATTTTCACCGTACACATGTACCTACAGAATTTAAAACAAAACAATTGTAAGTTTCAATGTTGTCACTTGTAGTAGAGAAAATCAAAATACATAGAACTCACGTTATCATCATCAGCTTCATTATCAACAACAGTGTCATCCTCGGGAGGAAAAATTGAGAAGGATGAATAATGTTTGTTTTGTTTATTAGCTTCGTCAATACCAGCTAGTTGGATCTCCTCTGAAGGCCAAGAATCGGCGGCTCCGTTGTCATCCGCATCCATGTAACACTCGGGGGATTTTCCCCAAATAGTTTTGATTGCTTTTCTTTTCATGGCATTGCATCATGCATCATTTGCACCTTTGTTTGCAAACCAATTCAAAAGTCAAACCAATTTAAACTTCAAATTCAAATTCAAACTCCAACCAAAAGTTGGCAATTTTCAAAAACAAAAGTTTGTGCAACTGGGCATTTTCAATTGTGAATTCATAGAAATTATCCTCATAATTTTCTGACATTTAAAAGTCCATCAACTTCTATTTTTTTCTCTCTCTCTTCTTTTACAAAAAAAAAGAGGAAGAAAAAGAAATAACAAAATCCAGGGGGGAGGCAGGCCAGCCCGAGTGGCCAGCCCACCTACAACCCCATAAACCAGTCCACCTCTCTAGCCCGATCCACCCTCTCCTTTCTGTCGTCTTTCTCCTCACCTGCCCCCTCCCTCTCGTTCTGAGAAAGCAGGCAAACGGAGCACATGGGCAGCACGGGGCCGCACCTGCCCGCTCCTTTCCCCTCCCCCACGCCAGAAACCTTCCCCCTCTTCTTCTCCTTCTACACTCCACCACCAACTCCCTCCATTCCTCTCAGATCCCGTCTCCCACTTCTGCTGAATTTTCTGAAGAATTGTTGAAGCCACCATGGTTGCCACTTTGGGGAGCTTGGCGCCACCACCACGAGTGTCGATGAGCCCTCCCGTTGACGGGAACGGAAAGCCCACAGCACGGGCTTCCCCCCCCTCGATTTTCCGGGCCGGAGATGGCCTGGGCTGCCGGCGGCGTCCTCCTCCTTCGCCGGCGAACGCAGCAGCCGAGTCCCGCGTCTGCACCTTCTCCGTCAGAACCACCTCCGCCGTCGCCGCCTTGGGCCTCTTCTCACCGTGTCGTGACGGGGAATGGGGCCCCCAGGGCCCTGGCTTCCTCCTCGACGAAGATCTCGGGCCGGAGATGCTCTGGACGCCCCGCACGCCTCCGAGTTCTCGTCGCCGTCCACCTCTGCAGCGACATCGTTGTCCGCGAGCGTGCCTCCTCGCCTCCGAGTTCCTCGAGGTGAGCCTCGCCCTCGGGTCTCCCTCTGTCCCCTTCCTCTGCTCTGTGAGGCCGCCATCGTGCGCCTAGTTCCCTCCGACGCCGTAGCTTCGCGGCGTGCTCGCCTCTGTGCGAGGTTGGCCTCCATGGCTGCCATGGACGGAAGTTCTTTTCTCCCGCGCGTGGCCTCCCGTGCGTGCACGACTGCTGCTCACACCCGCCCGATGCACCCTGGAACCCCCTGCCACACACCTACACACCACCGCACTCGCGTACGCTCGCCAGGAACCAGCGGAGGGACGCCGATCTTCGTCTTCGTCGGACACCAAAGATCTGAAGAGTGGATCCTGTTCGTCAAGGTTCAGTTAACGGGGCAGCGCACATCAAAAACATGCCGCAGCACAGATCTATCACTAAACACGTCTAGCCCAGTGGCTGGCTCCCTCGCCCTGCACCCAGCCGTCCCGAGATCGAATCCCCGCGGCCGCACCTTTTTTTTCTCTGAATTTTGCTTCGTCTATTCGCGTTCGCTTCCTGTTTCTGAACGTGAAAAATGGCATGCGCCCTGAATCTAAAACAACAGCAGCTCAGCCCAATGGCCTGGGCCCTTGTCTTGCACTCGGGAGACCCGAGTTCGATCCTCTTGGGATGCAAAGCACCCACTTTTTCTTCTTTTTTTTCCGTGTTGACAATCGGGCCCCATCTGTCAGCGTCCCAGAAGCTACAGCCCAGTCAGCTTTCCCCTGGCCCATGTGTCATTCAGTCGGGCTAGTTACCCTTTGGTGAGAAAAGTTCCAGTCTTTTTTCCTATTTCCAAAATTCCAGAAAATGTGTGTATCTTCTATAAATCATAACTTTTAATTGGTAACTCCAAATAATAAAAACTTTATGTCTAAATTTATCAGAAAAATGTAAAGAACATTGATATGCCATCCATGCTCATGTTTGCTTCTTGTATCTTGCATTTTAGTTGTGTTATGCATATTCACCAGTACTCAAATATGGAATGTGTTGGGGCATTTAATATAAATGTTGCCCTATTCCATTTAATATTGTGTAGCTCACCTATTTAATGTTATCCATGTTAAACAACATTTAAATTGATGGTTAGATAAACAACTTGAACCAATTCCTATCTCTCCGGACTCCGGTTCCGATTAAATTTTTTAAGTTGTTTTCCCCGTTGCATCTTGCCATGTCATGCATATAAAATAGGATCATGCTGGATCTTTTGCCGTAGAAGTAATTGTTGCATCCGGTGTTTGTTCGAGGTTCCTTGCTTCTTCGCGGATAGGACGTTGAGATGATGTGAGCAACGACCAGTTCTGCGGATGTACCTCTACTTGAGGGATCTCAGGCAAGTATACTCACTTGCTGCCTATGGCTGCCTTTCATCACTTGTTACCGATTCTTTATGTTATTCTTATTCTAGCCTTTTGATTCGATGCTTGTGTCTCGATCCTATCATATGTTTACCTTGCAGCCATGATATAGCCTTCCTCCCACTTCCTATTAACTGTTGCTTGTTTACCTTGTTGGCCCTCGTGTCGTAGTTGCCTGCTTAGTGTTGTTTGCGCTCAAGTCTTGTTGTCCGTCTTATCACCTGTTTAGTTGATAGCTGGGTTTCAACTTAATCAACAACATGTTAATGTTTTGGGTAATAATAATTTGATGATAAGGCACCGACAGGAGGCCCGGCGTGGTTTTGAGGCCTGCTAGTGTCGACCCTAATTAGGAAACGGGTCTTGTCTACTGATCCATGATGAGCGCACTAACCGCATGTGGGAAGCGTGTATGGGCGCCCCCCTCAATTTGATTCGATTCGCATCTCGTCCAAATCGCCACACTTAGTTCGGGCTTTCCATTTGATGCATGCATATGCAGGTGCGAACCCGAGGCCAGGGTGGAACTTTTGTAGTCGGCATTTAGGGTGGCGTGGTCTTCCAGTGCTATGAGGGTCCCCCTTTTCTTCGTGGGGGCTCGATTAGCCGCGCACGCACAGCACGTGGTTCTTTGGGCTTGATGCGAAGAAGAGTTGGGTTGTGTTGAGTACCTCGCTTGGTGGGTTGATCCCCCGTCCGGCGGGTTATTCTTACGTGTACGGCCAAATTGGTGCATCCCTGCAGGGTTAAATCTTCTCGAGAAGCCGTGTTGTCCGCGGTTATGGATGACTTGGTGAAAGTGCTGGCTAACAAGTACTCAGACAACTTACACATAACGATGATAACTTGACTAGTAATATAGATTAATTCCACCATCAAAATGAATGTCACCTTAATCAACCGTGTGAGTTTCCTTGGGTTGCTTCCTTAGTAGGGGGTAACATTGGATGGGTATTGTTTGGTGAGTAGTTGTAGTTGGTTCTGATACGCTATCTTATCCCTTTCTTTTAGCCGGATGTTGTAGCGAGTCTCTGTAGTTAGTTAGTGCAGCCCGCTGCCGCTTCTTTGCAATAATCCTTTCCTTTCCGTTGAACCCAAAGTATTTGTATCTTGTGATGATTGGTTACGCTGGCATCTTGTGAGTATGGGTTATCCACTTGCCAGTACTTAACCGTACTGACCCACGAATCCCTTTCGTGGCTGCATATTCCACATTGCAGTCAACAGGTTTGAAGTCTGGCGACGTTAGCTTGGGAATCCCTCCGGCTTGACCTGGGCAGGGATTGGACGCCATCGGTTATCTTCAGGACTCTTAGTCCAATTTGTATCTTGTCCGTAGCCGGACGCTATGTTGTTTCTTCCGCTGTTATTTGGATCTTTGTATGTATCAGTTGTACCCTTGACTCGTTTGAGTCTTCTTGTATATATCTTTTCTGTTGTTGTTGCGGAATATTCGTGAACTGTTGTAATGTTATCACAAGTGGCAACCTGGAATCGGTTATTATGTGGATTTTGGCGGGAATGCTGAAATCTGCATAGTGCCCGATCTCGGGGCGTCACAATCCACACTTATATGGTCATCCTCGTACGACCAAGATTCAACGCTGTCATTAGAGAAGTCGTCGTTGGCATTCTCATTTGGATCAACAATTGCATTGTCGTGATTTGTATCAGCAAAGCCATATGAGGTGAAGTCATCCATCCCTGCAATTAATATTTATGTACAAATTAAAATTAACTACAAATTATTCATTTTGTTGAAAATGTAACATCACTAAACACATTATCAACACATCACTACAAAAAAACATACTGTGCTGCCGAGTTGACACAACCCTTGATACGTGTATTTAAAATTCTAATTCATAGGAGATGGACATATTGCTAGTAACAACGTCAGTAGCACTCACTGCGTGGAGGCAAAGAACTTCGATGTAGAGATGTGCTCTTTCTCCTCGTATACAAGTACATATGAAGAGAGGACGCTGATGCCCCCAAGATCGATGGGTCGTGACGACATTGCACACGGGACGACTGACCACCGCGAGCAACGCCCGTGTTGAAGATTCAAATGTGGAGGCGAGATGAGTTGCGTGCGGTGGTCGTTGTTAGAGGATGCTGACATCGACGTTCGGACGATCGACGGGGGGCGGGATGCAGCCGCTGGCCACACCGTACCCCACGGGCGCGCGTCGATCGGCCGGCGGGATCACGATGCACGTCGATCGCGCGTCGATGCAGAGGCCCGTCGATCGCGAGGTGAGGATCAAGATGCAGGACGGATAGCGCGGCAGCGGCCTCCTGCTCAAAACAGAAACCCTGTGTTTCGATCACGAGGGCGGTTCGAAAGAACGTGTGGGACGTGGGGCTGCATGTCAAAATAGAAACCCAACGTCGATCGAATTTTCGCCTTTGTTGGTGCAACGACCGAGAGATCTAATAATATGGGTGAGATGTTAAATGAAATAAATAGGTTCAACTAGTACAGTGGTTTGTGTGCGGTTGCAGCTCGCTGGAGACCCTGGTTCGAATCCCATCTTTTGTAAATAATTTCTTTTTAAGACAAACAACCAACAGTTGTATCTGAGCCAGCCGAGTTGGCTTAAAAAGACGGCTCGTTTGGCTTTGCCAAGTTTAATCTGAGCCGAGACGACTTTGCCAGCTCGTATTATACGTTTAGGAGAGATAGGGGGGAGGACCAAAGAAGAGGCGTCCAAATAGCCCAAAGAAAAGCACATACATCAATACATATAGATATTTTTGGTTTATCAAGAACATTAAGCCAAGAGCCAAACATATGAGAAATCGAAGAAGGAGGTACAGTGCTTAAAGTAAAATGAGCTATATGCCATTTTTTTTAACAAAGTCACAGCGTAAAAAAAAGGTGGTCTGACGAATCCTTTATGCCACAAAAGATACACTTTGTGCATCGTGTCCATCTCCTCTTAGCAAGATTATCCCTAGTTAATAATTCTTTCCTCGAGAGAAACCACATAAAAATCTTAATCGTCAAGCGAACCTTCAATTTCCATAGGTTAGACCTTAAAGATCTGGTATTATCATTCATAAAATCTGCATAAAGAGACTTTAGTGAAAACACTCCGGAAGTTGTTAATTTCCAACGAACACTATCACGTACTTTAGTAAAGTGACTTCTATAAGCCTCTCAACCAAATGCAATCATGCTTCCCATTTGTCACCCAAAAGAAGGCGCCTAAACTGCAAGTTAGGGTGTTCATGATCGAGGACCTCCGAAATCAACATATCCCTATGACTAACAATACTAAACAACATAGAATACTGGGCTGAAAGAGGTCTTTCTCCCAACCAAGTCTCCTCCCAAAATCTAATGCATTACCCATTACCAAGAGTAAAAGCAATCCTATCAAAAAACTCATGCTTAACACTAGTAGAAAACAGGGCATTGAGCCAAGCCCAATGGAACCGGATGTGATACAAACCGGTTCAGAAGGGTCTGTCCCTGGGCCCCACCCATGCAGCAAAATGCCCGCAAGGCCTTTAGGACCGGTTTGTAACACAAACCGGTCCTAAAGGCCTTGCGGGCCATTTGCTGCTGGGAGGGGGGCCCAGGGGCAGAACCTTTAGAACCGGGTTGTATCACAAACCGGTTCTACAGGTTTTCTCATTTTTTGCAGCCACTGCGGGTCCCGCTGTCATAACCTTTAGAACCGGTTTGTAACACAAACCGGTCCTAAATCCCTCCCCTAAACCCTACATACCACCCCGAGCTCAGCTCATTTTTTCCAGCTCGAGCTCAACTCCATTTTTGCTCTCTTCTTCCTCTTGTGAGGTCTAATCCATCCCCATTTTCTCCACCATTTGTCAAGATTGTTGGTACCCATCGGTTCTACGGTTAGCATCAACGTTCCCTCTTCCGGCATTGCAGGTTTTGCTCGTTTTCTTGCTCATTTCATTTTTGTTGTGCTAGCTAGGTGTTTGATGAAATGCCTAGCTAAGCTAGAATTTGTTATTCATTTTGTTATGTATACAAATTGATGCAATTTGAGCTCAAAATTAATTATGATTTGTGCTTTTTTTAGTGTCGCGCGCCTTGTCCCCTTACTCACTACCGTCAATCGCCCCATCACCGACACAACCTTGGTGAGCCTATTGTTTTTATTTACCAAAACAAATTTTGATTTGTATGATTTACGTATTTACTTGTATATAATTTTCTAGAGCCATGGTTTTGATATCCGTCCCCGTTGGCCCTCGTCCAGTCTATGATTCGGATGTGGTATATTATCTTTTTTCACTACATATTTTCATTTCCTGATTATACGACAATTACTTACGCCGACCAACTTGACATAGATATTTTTATATAGGAGGTAGTGGAACCGGAAATGCCAGTCGACCCTATTGTTGAGAAGTTATACTTAGTTGAACAAGAAAATATTGGCTTGAAAGAAAGATTGAAAAAAACTGAAGAAAGGTTGGAAAAAACTGAAAGAGAGAAGATGACCTTGGAAAAGGTTCTTGCCGGTGTCATCGATAGTCACAAGAGCGAGATGGACGCAATGCGCCTGAAGATTAGAAAGATTAGGAAATATGCAATTAGTAAAGAGGCTTGGTATCATTATGTCGTCGGGTCAATTGTTACCTTTGTTGCGATTTTGATCGCATTTGTTGTTGTTTTTAAATGCATTAATTAGAGAGAGTTTTTATGGATGGTTTCAGTGTGTATTTTTCTGAGAACTATATATGTATATATGGTCACTATACGCTAGTTTGGTATTAACGTGTGATGAACTTTTTGTATTAATTAACTAATTTAGTCATGATGATTTAGCATAATGGTTGTTGATAAATTTATATAATGCAGATGAACCGGCAATGGATGTACAGTGATCGACGTCGTCCCGAATTCCTTAATGGCATGCATAGTTTTCTCGATGTGGCTGAGAAAAACAGGCAGAATGGATTTATTTTTTGTCCATGTAAAAAATGCCAGAATAAGAGGAATTTCCCTAGCTCAAGAACCATACACACCCACCTGTTGCAAGAAGGCTTCATGCCCAGTTATTTTTGTTGGACCAAGCACGGAGAAAGAGGGGTTATAATGGAAGACAATGAAGAAGAAGAGGATAATGATGAGTATCCTATGTTCGATGAACACGGTGATACTGAAATGGGGGAAGATGAGCCTGAACTTGAGGACATTGTTGATGAGTCTGATGATGATCTTCGTCAGGTCATTCGTGAAGAACAGATAAACTGCGCAAGTGAAAACGAGAGGTTGAAGTTGGAGTGCATGTTAGAAGACCACAAAAAATTGTTGTACCCAACTTGCGAAGATGGCCAGAAAAAACTGGGCACCACCCTTGAATTGCTGCAATGGAAGGCAGAGAATGGATTATCTGACAAGGGATTTGAAAACCTGCTGAAAATAATGAAGAAGATGCTTCCAAGAAATAACGTGCTGCCCTGCAGTACATACGAAGCAAAGAAGGTTGTCTGCCCTCTAGGATTGGAAGTGCATAAGATACATGCATGCATCAATGACTGCATCCTCTACCGCGGCCAGCACGAGAATTTAAATGCCTGCCCGGTATGCGGTGCATTTCGGTATAAGATCAGGCGAGATGACCCTGGTGATGTTGAGGGCGACGATCGCCCCAGGAAGAGGGTTCCTGCCAAGGTGATGTGGCATGCTCCTATAATACCACGGTTGAAACGTTTGTTCCGAAACAAAGAGCATGCCAAGTTGTTGCGATGGCACAAAGAAGACCGTAAGGAAGACGATATGCTGAGACACCCCGCTGATGGGTCGCAGTGGAGAAACATCGACGATAAGTACGAGGACTTTGCACGTGACGCAAGAAACTTAAGGTTTGGTCTGAGTACAGATGGCCTGAATCCATTTGGGGAGCAGAGTAGCAGTCATAGCACCTGGCCCGTGACTCTATGTATCTATAACCTTCCTCCTTGGTTATGCATGAAGCGTAAGTTCATTATGATGCCAGTGCTTATCCCAGGCCCGTCGCAACCCGGCAACAACATTGATGTGTACCTGAGGCCACTGGTTGATGAACTTTTAGAGTTGTGGGCTGACGAAGGTGTACGTGTGTGGGACGAGTACAAACAAGAGGAATTTGACCTACGAGGGTTGCTGTTTGTTACCATCAATGATTGGCCCGCTCTTAGTAACATCTCAGGACAGTCAAACAAGGGATACAGCGCATGCACACACTGTTTAGGCGAGACAGAAAGTATACATATAGGCAAGAATGTGTACCCGGGGCATCGTCGATTTCTTCCAGACAGGCATCCCGTAAGAAAGAAAGGAAAGCATTTCAAAGGCGAGGCAGATACACGGAGGAAGCCAACCCTCCCTAAAGGTACTGATATATATGACATGGTCAAAGATATAAAAGTAATCTTTGGAAAGGGTCCTGGCGCACAATCTGTTCCAAATGACGCCGACAACCACGTAGCCATGTGGAAGAAGAAATCTATATTCTGGGAACTACCCTATTGGAAATTCCTAGAGGTTCGCTCTGCGATCGACGTGATGCACGTGACGAAAAATATTTGCGTGAACCTGCTAAACTTATTGGGCGTGCATGGGAAGAAGTCAAGAGATACACCAAAAGCACGGCTGCACCACCAACGTATGCACGAACGAGACGACCTGATGAATCCAGAAAATTTCAAAGGTCCTGCCAGCTACGCTCTTACCAAGGAAGAGAAGGAGATCTTTTTCCAAGTCCTGAGTAGTATCAAGGTCCCGTCTGGCTACTCGTCGAACATAAAAGGAATACTAAACCTGGAAGAGAAAAAGTTCCAAAACCTTAAGTCTCATGACTGCCACGTGATCATGACCCAGTTACTTCCGATTGCATTGAGGGGGCTTCTGCCAGAAAACGTGCGAGTGCCCATTGTGAAGCTATGTGCATTCCTCAACGCAATTTCTCAGAAGGCAATCGATCCAGCAACTCTACCAAGTTTACAGAAGGACGTGGTCCAATGTCTTGTCAGCTTCGAGTTGGTGTTCCCACCAACCTTTTTCAATATTATGACGCACCTCATAGTTCACCTAGTCCAAGAGATTTCCGTTCTCGGTCCTGTATTCTTACACAATATGTTCCCCTTTGAGAGGTTCATGGGAGTCTTGAAGAATTATGTTAGAAACCGTGCTAGACCAGAAGGAAGCATGGTCAAGGGCTATGGAACAGAGGAGGTCATTGAGTTTTGTGTTGACTTTATTCCTGACCTGAACCCGATCGGGGTTCCTCAGTCGCGCCATGAGGGGAGACTGCGTGGAAAAGGCACGCTAGGAAAGAAATCAACAACATGTATGGACGAGCAATCTTTCAGTCAAGCACACTACACAGTTCTAGTTAATTCTAGCTTGGCGGCTCCATATATCCAGGAACACACGGATATTTTACGCTCGGAATATCCGGAGCAACCTGAAGATTTCATTGCTAAAGAACACGCGAAGACTTTCGGAGGTTGGTTGCAAAGACGTCTGATTAATGACAACATTGTTGAAGATGAGCTATACTTGTTGGCCAAGCAACCATCTTCGACTGTATTGACCTTTAAAGGGTACGAGATAAATGGTAACATATTTTACACGGCAGAACAAGATAAAAAGAGCACCAACCAAAACAGTGGCGTCCGGTTTGATGCAAAAGACGACAACGGGCAAAGGGTCACATACTATGGTTACATAGAGCAGATATGGGAACTTGACTACGGACCTTCCTTTAAGGTCCCTTTGTTCTGGTGCAAATGGTTCAACCTGTCAGGCGTGAAGGTAGACCCGAAGTACGGAATGACAACAGTGGATCAGAAGAATCTTGGGTACGACAATGATCAATTCGTCCTAGCCAATGATGTGGCTCAGGTTTTCTATGTGAAGGACATGTCTAGCAGACCGAGAAAAACAAAAGATAAAGAAACGAATACATCAGACGATGAGCCAAGGCGCCACATAGTTCTTTCAGGGAAAAGAAACATCGTGGGAGTCGAGGACAAGACAGACATGTCAGAAGATTACATTAAATTTGATGAAATTCCTCCCTTCAAAGTCAAAGATGATCCTAGCATTCAGTTAAATGATGAAGATGTTCCATGGTTACGGCGCAATCAGAAGAAAGGCAAGAAGAAAAATAGAAACGGATCGTCCCTTTAGTACCGGTTGGGGACACCAACCGGGACTAAATGGGTTAGGGTTTCGTTTGGACCAATCAGATAGAATCACACGGATCGTGTGTTTGTTTCAACCGCTTGTGAGTCGTTGGATCCGGGGTGTGTTTCTTTCCAGCTGTTGTGAGCCGTTCGATCAGGGCTACGGTGTGTTTCTTTCGAGCTGTTGTGAGCCGTTGGATGAGATGTTTCTTAACCGTTGGATCAAAACCCTAGCTCAACACTTTGTGAGCCAGAGGACCCTATATATAGCCCAGCTTCATACACCGTTCAGTTCATCTCCCAAATACAAAACATCCGGATTCGCCAGCATACGCCCCGCGGTGCATTTGGTATGCATATATGCACTCAGTAGCCACTGCGGGGTTGTATACTGGCGATACCGTTTGTTTTGTTCTACACCCTCCTTTAAGGTTTGATACATCATATACTCAGTTCATCGAGCAAATACAAAACATCCGGATTCGCCATCATACGTCCGGCCGTGCATTTGGTATGCATATATGCACCCAGTAGCCACGGTCGGGCTGTATGATGGCGATACCGTCTGTTTTGTTCCACACCCCCCTTAAGGTTTGATACATCATATACTCAGTTCATCGAGCAAATACAAAACATCCGGATTCGCCGTCATACGTCCAGCCGTGCATTTGGTATGCATATATATATGCACCCAGTAGCCACGGTTGGGCTGTATGATGGCGATACCGTTTGTTTTGTTCTACACCCCCCTTTGGAAACAGAAAGAAGAAGAAAAATAAAATGTGCGCCCCCCTGTACAGGCCTTTAGGACCAGTTGCCGTTAACAACCGGTGCTAAAGACCCTTTCGCACCGGTTGCCGTTAACAACCGGTTTGCCGTTAACAACCGGTGCTAAAGACCCTTTAGCACCGGTTGTTAACCGCAACCGGTACCAAGAAAGGCAAGAGTAAGATTGTGACGACCGGTTGTCACAGAGGCAGACAGAAGAAGTCACGGTATGGCAGTCACGTATTCAACATCAACCAAGAAAGGCAAGCGTAAGATTGTGATGAAAGGTTGACAGAGGGAAATACTCGCGATATATGTATGTACTTTTTAAAAGTGAGAAACAAAGTACCAGCGGGCTAGTATACCAATCGCGCTAAATCAATCTACATGTATGGTATCTCGCTAAATCAATCTATATATATGTATCCACGATATATATGCTCGATGTATCACTTGCGCTCTCACTTCTCGTTGCCTTACTCATTACCCACCCTAACTTACCACAGGCGCATAGACTACAATATGCGCCTGGGGTAACATTACCGCAGGCGCATATACAGAATATGCGCCTGGGCTAAGAGCTATACCACAGGCGCATGGTGTGCAATGTGCGCCTGGGGTAATTGATCAGATTACATTAAATTTGATGAAATTCCTCCCTTCAAAGTCAAAGATGATCCTAGCATTCAGTTAAATGATGAAGATGTTCCATGGTTACGGCGCAATCAGAAGAAAGACAAGAAGACAAATAGAAACGGATCGTCCCTTTAGTACCGGTTGGGGACACCAACCGGGACTAAATGGGTTAGGGTTTCGTTTGGACCAATCAGATAGAATCACACGGATCGTGTGTTTGTTTCAACCGCTTGTGAGTCGTTGGATCCGGGGTGTGTTTCTTTCCAGCTGTTGTGAGCCGTTCGATCAGGGCTACGGTGTGTTTCTTTCGAGCTGTTGTGAGCCGTTGGGATGTTTCTTAACCGTTGGATCAAAACCCTAGCTCAACACTTTGTGAGCCAGAGGACCCTATATATGCACCCAGTAGCCACTGTCGCTCCTCGAGCGCTTCTTCTCCATCCCTCTGCACTGTCGCGCTTCCACCATGCCTCCGAGGAGGAACAGCACCACCGGTTTCCGCGGCGTCCGAGCACGGCAGAACGGAATGTTCAGCGCAGATATCCGCTGGGGGGACGACCGCATCCCCCTCGGCACCTTTGCGACGGCGGCAGAGGCAGCCCGCGCCTGGGACGCGGCGGCCTGGCGCCTCAACCGCCCGCGGTCGCTGATGAACTTCAACGACTGCCACACAGTCTGGGAAGCGGAGGCCAGGGCGACGAAGCCACAGATCATCACTGCCGCCGACCACCTCCACCTCCGCCACCGCGCGTTTCAGGGCCTAGTCGACGCCAGGGAAGACCGCGTCGTCCGCGATTATTACCGGAACAACCCGGGGGAGGAGAGCGCCGACGAGGAGCTCTGGCAGACACGCGCGGGTCAGCGGGCGGAGCGCCGCCTCGAACGCCACCTCGCGTTAGATGCGGCTCGGGAGGTGAGGACGAGGGCGCTGCAAGAGCTTCGTCGGGCCGACCGCGCCGGCGAAGTCTGGGCCTCCGACGATCCGAGGTGGGGGCCTATCTCGGACATACCATCATGCACCTCCGATGATGACGAGGAGGTCACCGACGAGTTCGGCGACGATGATGACCCGGAGGAGGTCACCGACGAGTTCCCCGACGACGATGGCGAGGAGTAGTGTTCGTCTGTTTTCTCTTTTTAATAAAAGAATTTGTATTCCGGCGACACTGCGGCAATCGCTAAATCAATCTGTATGGTATCTCGCTAAATCAATCTATATATATGTATCCACGATATATATGCTCGATGTATCACTTGCGCTCTCACTTCTCGTTGCCTTACTCATTACCCACCCTAACTTACCACAGGCGCATAAACAGCAAAATGCGCCTAGGGTAACTTTACCGCAGGCGCACAGTCAGGAAATGCACCTGGGATAAGAGATTTACCGCAGGCGCATTTTGTGTAAAGTGCGCCTGGGGTAAGTGATCACATATACAGAAACAGTAGTTTTTCTGTTTTGTTTTCTTGATGTGTTTTTGTTTGTCTGTTTTGAAATGTGTGTTTGACATAATATAGAAATAGTTTAGCTAGGAATTAATATAGAAATAATATCCATTACATAATAATATATACATTACATGATAATATATCCATTACATACTAATATATCCATTACATGCATATATCGAACACAAGATGCGGTACACAAACAACATCTATGGATCCGTCGAGTAGAAGCGGAACAACTCGTAGGAGACGTATGCATCTATGGCTGCATACGTGATGTTGGTCCAGTCCAGTGGGTTCTTCTCCCACAACCAGTGATTCTTCGAGGGGAAATCAGTCTTCATGGTTCCGTAGCCCTCGTGGATGAAGGCACTTGCCATGCGAGCCATACCGGTCTTTGGCCCGTTCAAATGGATAAGACCCTGAATATCAATGTAGTGATCTTCAGGTATCACAATACCCAAGCGCATCAACTTCGGACGGTCTTGCGTGTTGTCAACGCTGCAAAAGTCATACCCCTTGTTGACAAGAAAATCAACAAGTGCCGGAGAATGCTTTGAACTACTGCAACAACAAAAATTTGATACGTGTACGTGTTAGATATATGGCAACACATGTATTCTTCACATGCAACAAACAAATCGAAGATGCAAGATTGTACGTGTGCGTTACCTTGACCATTGGAAGACCAAAACGGCCTCCTTGAACGCAATCTGGATGACTGCAACATTCCGTTTATCCGCCGTATACTCTAAATCAAGCCCGAAAAACCGGTGTTCTTCGGGAGAGGAGAAATACAGATTGGTCAAATACCCAATAGCACCGGGGAGCTCCTCGCAGTTGTTGGTGTAGAACACGTCGAGACTTTTGCCGCATGGTGTGGGCACATCATATCTCTTAGAAACTTCAGCCATGGTGCTTAGTGGAGGAAGATCAAGAGAGGAAGAAGAAGAGACAGAGGAAGAAGAGAAGAAACAGAGACTCGCGATCGGGCCGGTGCGCACTGTAGCAATAAAACCGCCGCGCGCGGGAGGCGAGCAGTTTGTATTAAGACCTTTAGCACCGGTTGCTAACACAAACCGGTGCTAAAGGCCTGTAGTGGGCGCGCAGTCTGGGTGTGGCCCCAACTAGAGGCCTTTAGCACCGGTTTGTGTTAGCAACCGGTGCTAAAGACCCTTTCGCACCGGTTGCTAACACAAACCGGTGCTAAAGGCCTGTAGTGGGGCGATATCTCCAGGACTTGTGAAATTTTGGCCTCATTTCTTTCGCGCGTCTTCTAATCTACCTACGGCGAAGCCCTGCTCCGCCTCGTCGCCGTCCGTCCGCGTCGTCGCCGTACGCCTCGCCTCGGTCCGCCGCGCCTCCGTCGGCCTCACCTCCGTCCGCCGCGCCTCCGGCCGCTCTCTGTCTCCGTCGCCGTCGATCCCCCGCGCGGCCCCGCGTCCGTCGCGCCTCCGCGGTCGCCGTCCGCCTCCGTCGCGCCGTCCGCGTCCGTCCGCCTCCGTCGCGCCTTCGTCTCGCCTCCGCCTCCGCCGCCCCGCCTCTCGCCCCTCGATCGCCGTCGATCGCCGGCCTAGCTAGGTAATTTATTTCGGTTTTTTTCAATTTTGTTTTACTGTTAGAATTTTTAGAGTTAGTGTTAGTGTTTAGTGTTAGAAATTTTTAGATTTAGTGTTAGATTGTTTTTAGAGTTAGTGTTAGTGTTAGAAATTTTTAGATTTAGTGTTAGATTTTTTTAGAGTTATTAGTGTTAGTGTTAGAATTTAATTAGTGTTAGAAATTTTTAGAGTTAGTGTTAGATTTTTTTAGTGCTTTATTTTGTTTTTACAATTTTGTTTAGTGTTAGAATTTTTCTGTTAGAATGTTGTGTTAGAAAATTTCACTAAGTTAGTGTTAGAAAATTTCAGAAAGTTAGAATAACTATATAATTTCAGTAAGTTAAAATTTTTCACTAAGTTACCATATTGTTCCTGTTTAACTTTCATCTTATTTCTGTTATATTTCTCAATTTACTATTTTTTACTAAGTTAGAAACACTAAGGTATTTTACTTAATTATGGAATATTTACTTTAGTCCGGGCAGGTTTTTAGTTCATGTCTTTGTTGGACCCGCCGGGGGATGTCCGGGACTGGGCCCCGCCAGGCTGGCATTGGGAGCTCCTTAGTACCGGGGCACGCGGCTTGGTGAGAAATCCGGGTGACGTGGTCGACCCGGATATTCTTTGGTGGCCATCGTGTGGGCCACGCTCGGTGCGGAGAGAGCCGGCCCCTGAGGAGGTGGTACAACAGCGTATCAGGGAGGAGGACGAGCACGTCCGTCGCTACATGTACTTGCTCGATAGGCAGTATAGGCAGTATAGCAGCAGTTGGTCGATTATTAGGAGGGTTCCTTACCACGTGAGCTATGACCCTATGAGGGTTCCTTATCTATGGATGCGTAGCACCCGTGACTCAGCACCCCGCGGCTTAGGACCCGGTCGGAGTTAATTATTTTGAGAGATGTCACGAGACTATGTATAAGTGATATTATTCGATCGTGATGTATTAGGGTTAAAAAAATCAACCCGAGCTATGTATAACTCTTGGTGTGTCCAGAACTATTATTTCATTAATATGTGCAGAACTATTATTTTATTACTGTCCGATGAAATAATTTCGCCAAGTGCCCGATGAAAATTTCGCTAAGTGTTCTTCATTTTATAAATTTTACTAGCAGGTGTTGAGCTATGGATTCCCAAGAACCTGTACATGATCAGCACGCCGATCAGCTCGCCGGAATGGGTGAGGCGGAGAAGGAAAGATACGTGTGCCAGATGATTTTTGATAATGCAACGGCCATATATCGTGATGACGACGATGGACAGGCGTTTAGCAATCAATTTTTGAACGACTCCGGCGACGGAGATCAGAATATAGAAGATGTAGTAGATGATGACGACGACAACGTCGAGGATGAAGAAGTGCCCTCCAGAACAAACTCTGCCAATGTATATCTCAAGTCACTGTTCACGCAACAATTAATTTGTTTTGCACTTACTAACGAATCATTATTTTCCCGTTTAGGCGCCCTCCGGAACAGCTAGCGCAAGTACTGAGACAAAGTCCAAACGAGGCCCGGCCGCAAGGTTGAAAGATACCGCAAGGTTCTCGATTGATACAGTTGCTGCTGATGGCAAACCACTGCAGCCCCCAGAAACTTATCGCAAATTCGTAAATCAGTGCGGAGTTGTTGTAAGAGACCTGGTCCCGATCAACTTAATAGAATGGAATAAGCCGAAGACCGGGGCCAACGTTGGAGCTAGTTATGTCGATGAAAGATTGAAAAAAATTCTTTGCGAAACGCTATGGCAAAATTTCAGCGTAGCGGAAGATAAGAAGAAGAAAGTCGAGAAGTGGGCTTTGAAGAAGATGGCCACACAATTCCAGAGGTGGAAGAAAGAACTGTGGAAGAAATATCAGAAAGAAGATCCAGTTTTCACTGGGAACCTAGTGAAGATAAGAGACGCTTGGGATGATTTTAAGGCGTACAAGAAATCGGGTGTCTTTGCATCCCGATCGGCCAAAAATTCGGAGAATGCGAAGAAGAAGAAATATCACCATATTTTGGGGTCAGGTGGCTACATGACTGCCCTGCCTAGGTGGCGAAGCTATGAAAATGCGCTTGTGAAAAGAGGTATCATTCCACAGACACATGACTGGCCCGATAGGTCCAAGTTCTGGTTGTTCGCGCATGGGGCAACGTTGGACGCTGAGACTGGGATGATTGTTGCTCAGGGACCATGGTCGGAAAAAATAACAACAGTCGTAGCAGAACTAGAGAAGGCAATAGAAGCTGTTCGAAAAGGAACTTTTGTTCCCGATAGAGAGAACGACGAGCTGACGAGGGCACTCGGGAACCCCGAAAAGTGGGGACGAACACGAGGCTTTGGAGCGGATACCCCGTGGAGCCAAGGGTTTGCAGCGGACATTGCCACTTACAGAAGCCGTGATAGAAGCAAGAAAAAGACGAGTGAACGGATATCGACATTAGAACAAAAGGTGGATTTTCTCTTGAAGAAAGGGGGACACCCTCTACCTGACACTGAAGAGGAGGTAGAACATCGTCCTGCACCTGATCAGCTGCAAATAGAAGACGATCATGCCGTCCCATCTCAGCATAGAAGCAGCGTGGGTTCCACGCACCTGCAGCTAGAAGACGGTCGTGCAGTCGAACCGTCGGCGCCTCACTACCCCGTGGATGATATCACGGAGAAGACAAACTGTGAGATACATATGCCAATGGGGAACATATCCTTCAGGGTGGCGTCAGGCTATGCTTTACCGAATCAACCTGGAGCAACCTACCATGGTGGTCAGATTCCAGCATCCCATGCTCGTGTCGGGTTGTCAACAATTACGCCGGGATGCCATTCAATTGAGCTCAATATTCCTGGAGGTGAGGGCGAGAAGACACTGGGAGAAATGGAGCTTGGTATCATCTTGTGGAATAAGAAACACATCGTGTTCCCTAACTCGGCGCCAAGGCCACCGACTCCTCCAGGTACGAATGCACCATACCTCCATCCATTACTGAATGTTGCACCACATGTTATCTTATTTTTAATAGTTTTTTCACATTCGTACAGAGAATGCACGACCTCCAAGTCCACCCCCCAACGAACCTCCAAGTCCACCCCACAACGAAGATTGGCCGGAGCCCGAGGCCGAGGGTCCATCGCCCGTGCACTCCCGTGAGCCGACGGATGCGCCCACTACGGGTACGACAAAGCGGAAGCTGCAGTTCAGAAGAAACGGGACTCCTCCCAAGAAGAGACCAAGGAAATCCAAGAAAGTCAAGAGTCCCCCGAAGTTACCAGGCTTGATGACTGAGGAGGAACTAACCAATGCAGTGGCATCCAAAACCAAGGCATGGTTCGCACAGTTTCCCCAGAAGCCCCCTCCAGACGTCTGGAAGGAAACTCTGAAGGACATCCCAAAGTGGAAAATTGAGCGGACCATCGACAACTTATATTATCCTGCACCGCCGCCACCGCCGCCCCTTTCAGACTATGAACGGTATATTGAAAAGAAGCACGCCGCACAGATGAAGCAGGCGGAGCAGACGAAATGCGGGAAACAAGTTCCCCAGCTCGGACAACAAGAAGCACAGTCAGTTGGCCCGCTCAAGGTCTTATCTGACGCGGCTTCAGTGTCCTGTCCACGCATGGGCGACGTGGGTTACGCTATTGCTGATGTGGTATATAAATACAAGCCCGGGCACCCTCTGGTCGAAGATCCTACTGCTCTAACAACCCAATTACGGAGTTTACATGATTGGTACTTGGAGGCCGCAAGGCAGGAGAGAGACTGTATCATGGCTCAAATTCAGGATCAACACTACTTCGGAGATTACGGTGTGGAGCTTGGGTTCGATGATTTCTTCCAGATGTACAATCAACGTGCCCTCGACAAGTCTATCCTCAGCTGCTACTGTTTGTAAGTGATTTATTTGTGTAATTTAATTATTTAGTTAAGCTCGCGTTCGTTGCCCGTATAATTATCACTGACGACATTCTTTTTGTACGCTACTATGCAGAATGAAGATTCGTGAATGCAGACTGGCAGGAATCTGGGACTTTGGGTTCATTGACCCATATTCGTATCATCAAACCACAGTAGAAAAGTTCAACAAGACTACACCGGATGATTTGCTAAGGTTTTTGAAGCGACAAAATACCAAAAAAGAAATACTTTGGCCCTACGGATTCAGGTGAGTGTTACTGTCTTGTAGACATTCCATTTTGCTTACCTGATGTTAAGTGTAATTGATGAGTATGCATGACTGCGTGTGTACACGTGCGCAGCGGCCACTTCATATTGTTCATCATTAGAATCGATAGAGGACAAGTTGAAGTCTGGGACTCGTTAAACTGGGGCGCTGACAGATGGAAGAGCGCGCGTCAGATGCTTCAAAAGTATATATATATCAGCCTCTTTCGTTCATCGGCCTCTTTTTCGTTCATTCCCTGATATCAAGTAAGTAATAATTAACTCTTCTATTCATTTTTCTTTTGTCGCCCAGGGTTTGGCAAATGTTCATCAAGGAAGAACCCGGTACATGGGCAGACAAGCTCAACTTTCAGATTAACACAGTAAGTAGTACTACGTACCCTGATTTAAATACCATTACCATTCTCTTGATTATTATTAATTTGACTGAATTATGTTTCTCGTATATAGAAAGTCCCGCAACAACCACAGGGAACTGATTATTGTGGATACTACGTCTGCGAGTTCATTCACAGGAGGATCAATGAGAAATCCCGTACTACCAGAACTCTAGAGGTACGTAACCGGATCTTCACAACTTTATTTATGTTGCCATTAATTATGTTTAGTTTTGTTCATAACTTAATTGTTTTCATCTACTTCTTTTCAAGATGGCACGAAAGCGGGCGCAGCTCAAACCAATCGACCGTTGCAAGGCTATTGCAGAGGAATTGGCAGGATTTCTTCTCACGCAAGTCATAGCAGAAGACGGAGAATTTTTCCATCCTATGAACCAATTATAGCCAGCTCCCTTCTCTATGCAAGTATACAACTATTCAAAACGAACCTCAGATTATGTAATTATCGGTCGATTACTTCGTGTTACATGTATATATATATGTACTACTATTTGGTGCATCAACATTTAACCGCAAACAGAAACGGAAACACGTAAACGGAAACCCTGAAGATACGGAACACGCCCTAAACCCTAAACCCTAAATACGGAATTGGAAACCCTGAAAAGAAACAAGAAAAAAAAAAGAAAAAAAAACTTTAGGACCGGTTGGTATTACCAACCGGTTCTAAAGGTCCTCCGCCTGCGCGCTCTCTTCGGCGCCCACGTGGAGGCCTTTAGAACCGGTTGGTGACTGACCGGTTCTAAAGGGGGGGGGGGGGCTTTAGTCCCGGATACGTAGCACCGGTTTTGTATCCGAGTCCAAAGGCCCTTACAAACCGGTGCTACTGGCCTGTTCTCCACCAGTGTAACTTCCAGATGTCCCTTTCAAAAGGGAGATTATGTTGGTTTTGCTTCGACTTGAGCTAAGATTTTACAGTGCGATATTTATTAGACAACAGTTCATGCCAAACCCCATCTTCAGTCAATAACTTGAATAACCACTTACGAAGAAGGCACTTGTTCTAGCGGAATTTTTTTTTGCAACTATTTTTTATTTTAAAATAGTTTAAAATACATTTCAAATAAAAAGTGTATATACCAGAGCCAAAACACCACTCGCTGCTTGTTTCTTCGTTTGTAGAGAAGGAAGGTGAAGGAAAGACACGACGACTAAGGTAAGAAAACGGCGAAGAGGTGCAGATAATCATTGATGTCTTCACGACAAGGTTGGAACTTGGAAGTGCACACGGATTACACACTCAACATTTAAAAAAAATCGAAAAAAGAAGATAGCCATATGTTATTAAAAGGCGTACAGAGACAGACTTCGAAAACGAACAAAGCCGACCCGAAAAGAACAAAATATTTTCAATAAATAACAATATATTTTTATGATATTTTATTAATCCATTTGTAGGCACGGGCACTTTGCTAGTAGAATGGTGCAAATACAAATTTAGCTACGTAGTGTAGCGTAACTGGACAAGTATGTGGACTTTACAGGCAATTTTGTTGGGGCAATGGCAGGTTCAGTATCAAAAGATGGACCATGCGTAACAAAAGAGACTGCGTAGATCACTTTACTGAAGCATGCTAGGTTTTCCACTGTCATAGGAGTTCTTGATCACGCGAATTTTGCTAGCTGCTTCTCTCATGGTCATTCGTTCATTTGGGAGTTGTCGCGTGCAAGAAAGTGCTACTTGTAGCACAGCGAACATGCACTGGTACGCCCCGTTATATGTTACCATGTTTTCTTCAGTAGTGGCCTTGCACTCTTCTTGTAAGGGAGTATCGATCACTTGCAATATTTGATCAGGGAAGTTCCTCTCCACGAAGCTGACAATGTTGAGTTCATTCACGAACAGAGGATCTGTTGGCCTTTTCCCTGTGAACATCTCTAGAAGTACAATTCCAAAACTGTAAACATCCCCGTACGTCGATGAACGGCCACCTCTTGCATACTCTGAAAGTGATTATAAAAGGGGTTAGTTTTCGGGTAGGTACTTCAATGTTCTTGGAAATAAGGTATACGAGGGGCTAGGACTAAGCGAATTTTGTAACTATGTATATGACTTCATTGTTAATGGAAAGATGCTTATCCTAAATCCTGAACTATAGCGCTTGGTTTCACTTGACCACTGAATTAGGAATGTATATTGAAGCATAAACATTCTAAAATAATTTCATATGAACCCTAGTCCAATTTCGATAGTGCTTTTTAATTCTAAGGTTTTCATGAGATGTAAAATAAATCATAAAGTATAGAACGCTTCTAGAGTTATAACCTGCAGCACGTGTCCATCCAAAAATATAACTACTTATGTCATGTGCAAAACACAAGAGAGAAATAAGAAATAAAATATCAGATTGCTGTATAATTTATTGCATGTTTCTAGTCGATAGCATCCTTTAATTGGACATTTTGTTTCTAAAAATCCGGAATCTTTGTAGAGGTGCAATACCACTCTAAGATATTGTGTTAACGATTTGGGGAATTATCCTTTTCCCGGGTTCTAAGAATCTAGAATACACAATAATTCAGTGGTGATGATAATACTATAGAGTGAGAACAAGAATTTTCTTATCAATAATAATACTCCCTCCGATCCATATTAATAGGTCCTCAAGTGGATGTATCTAGCAATAAAACATGTCTAGATACATCCAATTGAGCACCTATTAATATGGATCGGAGGGAGTAATAAAATGCCACATATTAACATTGTAAGTCATAGTGTACAAAAATAGTACTGAAAACCAAGTTAAGATTCATACTTCAGGGTTTAAATCGGATCAAGCACAATAAATTACGCTCAAAATAGGCATTTTTCTTCTGCAAACATACCTGGTGCAATATACCCTATAGTTCCCTTCACACCAATGGAACTAGTGTCTCCCGTGGATTTGGACCTGGAATCACGATAGAAGTTTGCAATGCCGAAGTCACCCAAATGAGCATTCATATCATCATCTAGGAGTATATTACTGGGCTTTACATCACAATGTATTATTGTTCTTCCGCTCTCATTGTGTAGATAATCTATAGCGTCGGCTATATTGACAGCAAAGCGTGTTCTTTGAGTTAAACCCAAAGCTTTTGTGGCTGTCTTCCCATCCTCTGACTGATGCAACCACGAGTCCAAATTTCCGTTGGGCATGAACACATAAACTAGAGCTTTGAATACACTCCCTTTAAGGTCCACCGTAGAGCATGCTGTTATGATAGGAACAAGATTTCGATGACGGATGCCCCTCAATGTTTGGCATTCCGATAAGAAACTTTTCTCTGCGCCTTGCATATCAAGGTCAAGAACCTTCACAGCAACTTCGAGCTTATCTTGGATTAATTTCCCTCTATATACAGAACCGTAACCTCCCCGCCCTACTAAATTAGACTCGGAAAAATTCTTTGTGGCCTCAGCCAAATCCTTGTAAGAAACTTTAGGGAATTGCTGACCAAGAGAAGATGACGAGAAATATGGCTGTCTTGCCTTCTTCTTCTCAGTGACCACAAAGTAGATCAACAAAACGACTGACATGAAACCAAATACTGGGATCAGTACTCTGACTAAGTAATATCCTGCAACTTTTCTCCCAGACGCAGGAGAGCATGCGGGCATATGTAGGTTTACTATTCCTCCACAGAGTCTCCAGTTGCCACCGAGTGAGACGTTTGCAGCATTTCCAAATACTCCCTCTCTTGGCACTATACCTTGGAGATTGTTATAAGATAGATCCAGTTGAATGAGAGATGACAGCTTACTTAGCTCTACTGGGATTAATCCTGACAAATTATTATGGGAAAGATTGAGCATGGTCAAGCTCTTTAGACTACCCACAGAATTGGGGATGTTCCCTATGAGCAAATTGTTGTCCATTTGGAGGATCTGCAACACGAGACACTGGCCCAACGTGGCAGGGATTTCCCCGGATAGCTTGTTCGATGAAATATGCAGTTCGGTGAGTTGCTTAAGATTATTAAGCTCCGAAGGTATTGGACCTTGTAAATTATTATACGATATTATAAATTGGGTTAATGCAGAGTTAGGGCTAAATAACTCTTTAGGAATATTTCCATCTAGATTGTTTTGACTAAGATTCAACACTAGGAGAGATGGAAGGTTACCCAAGCTGGGTGGTATGGGACCTTCAAAATTATTTCCATATAGGAAGAGCTTTGTCAACTGAGTAAGGCCGCCAATGGACGACGGGATTGATCCAGAAAAGTTGTTCACCGAAAGAGTTAAGACTCCTAGCTTCGTTAAATTTCCAACCCATGCTCCAATTGGACCAGAGAGATTGTTTTGAGATAGTGATAGCGAAATTAAGCCATTAAGGTTCCCTATACTCTCTGGAACTGTCCCAGATAAGCTATTATTATCTAAGAACAGATATTTAATGTCAGGCGACAACTTCCCAACTGAATTAGGTATGTTTCCTTGCAGCTGATTGTCATATAGAGAGAGCACTTGCAGATTACTGCAATTGCTCAGCGCGTCTAAGAATTCCCAGCTTGTACTGTCATTTGCCTGAAGGTTGTTTGTTTCCAGTAATAAAGTTTGTAGGTACAAAAGCTTCCCCAGGGAGCGAGGTACTTGGCCACTGAAATTGTTGGATGAGAAATATATTATTTGTAGGTACGGGATATTACCTAGGGAGGCTGGGATTTGACCTTGGAACATATTGTCCTTCAAGTTAATCCCTCTGAGATTAGGAAGAGTGTTGCCAATGTTAGATGGCAATTCCATTTGAAGAAAATTCGAATTCAAGTCCAGAGCTATAAGAGCAGAATGGTTTAAAATTGTTGTTGGGATTCTACCTGATAGCATATTCCCCCCTAGATACAAATATGACATTCTTGGTAACTGCCCAAGTTCTTCCGGGATAGCCCCTAGGAACTCATTACTTGATAGATGGATTTCCGTTAAGTTTGTTATGTTGTGCAGGCTTGACGGGATGGTACCTGAGAAATTATTATCTTCTAGGTTTAAATACACAAGGCTGGATAGGGTACCAATATTTGTGGGGAGCGAACCCTTCAGTGAGTTTGCAGAAAGATCTAAGAACTGTAAGTTGGAGCAATTTCTAAGTGCGTCAGGACTGAACCCCTGTAATTTGTTATTACCCAGACCAAGGTAGTTCAGCTTATGGAGGCGATTAAAAGTGGGCAACTGACCATAGAAGCCGTTTGAGGAGAGGTCGAGTTTTCTAAGGAAGGTTAGATTTCCAAGAGAGGGAGCAATTTGTCCTTGCAAGTTTTGGCCGGTGAGATTGAGCGCCGTGACGCGCCCTATGTGCTTCAGGCTGCAGCTGACGCCCTTCCACTGACAGTGGGGGGTACTTCCATTCCAAGAGCTTAAGGCTTGCCCTGGATCGTTGGTGAAGGCCTTGAAATCTAGCAACCAGAGCCTGTCCGTGCTGTTATCAGGGACTGTCGAGCAATGGACATTGCCAACTCCATAAGACATGAGCAACAGTGCCAATATCAGGAGCATGGCGTGTCTTGCCGGTTTACTAGCAGACATAAACCCCACGTCACCTGCAAAGAATGAAGAATGAGCATTGTGGGTACTATGTTCACCTATGGAGCTGAGCTCTGTGAGCTTGCTCTGATTAACAATCATAAGTTTATGGTCCAATAGGGGGGAAATAACTTCGAACTAACGTGGATGAGTTTGCTGATAGCCACTCCAATAATTAGAGCATAGAGCAGAAATGCTTGGTAAAAAAGTAAGACTATAGGAACAAAACGGACGGCAAGACAGAAGGCTAGGTAACCAGGAGGACAGAGTGGGGCACCTTTGCTCGGCCGGATCGCACAAAACGGAAGCCTTTCTTGCATGATTTTGCCGGGTGTTGTGGTGTGTGAGTTGGAATGTTGGATGTTCAGCTGGCTGAGGTCCCAGGGGTTTAAAAACACATTTACAGCGTGTTCACATCCACGCACTTGCATCTCATCTGAAACTCTCACGCCTTATCTTCAGCTTAGACCGCCAATGGAGCGAAGACCTGGAGTCCGTCAACCTTGTCAGTTACCGTTCCAGTTTTTATCTCGCTACCCACCGCCTGCCGTCGCTTTCTGAGCTGGACAAGAGATCGTCGCAGCATGCCCAACCTCGAATCCTAGAGGGCTGCAGCTTGTTCTACTCGATACTTTTCAGCAGGAATCAGACAGAGATATTCTGCGTCCGTGTGCGACATGTCCCGGCTATTTCGACGCGGACAAAACTTGCACGTGGAATGGTTTACTGGTCCAAGATTCTTGTTTTCAAGTGTATTTGATTTTTTGTGATAATCGTGCTTCCAGAATGTATTGTGCGGACAAGACTCGTTTCTTTGCGTTTCTTGCACATATGTTAGAGCGGGTCAAGTAGACTTGTATGTATTCGATATGGACAACAGCAGAAAATGAAGATGCCGTGCCTCACAGGGTTATGTCCATGGCGAATGACATATTACTATTCAAAGGAACCAAAAATCTACGTTACAAATGTTCGCACAGTTCGGCTGAGAAAATAGAACAGGGGAGACCGGGAGAGCTATGTTAATCACCTTGTATTTGTATTTGGGCTTTCTTATCTCTTGTATATGTCTATGGAGTAGTACTCCACGGCCCATTTACACACCATGTACGACACCACCGTAGGGGTTTTTCCTACGTCTATAACATGCAACCGATCCCTCTAACGAGGTATCGTTTTCGCCTAGGTTAGATCGTATGGTATCAGAGCCACGCTCTTCCACGACCTAGCCGCCGCCACGATCCAAAAACCCTGGAAAAATCGATCTCCCTCCACACCGGCGACCTCCTCCGGCTGCCATGGCGTCCTCGCAGCCCCCTACGGCTGGCGCCCTACATGCGGCTCTTGGAGCTCCCCCCTCACAACACCTGACTCGCGAGAACTTCTTGATATGGCAGGCTCTCGTGTTCCTAGCCCTACGTGGTGCGCGCGTCACCGGCCTCCTTGATGGCACGAACAACGCCCCGGCTGAAAAATTTTAGGTTCGGGATGCTACAACAAGGAAGAAGACACTCGTTGACAACCCTCTCTATCTAGATTGGCTTGCACCAGATCAACAGGTGATGCGATATCTTCTCAACTCGATGTCGCCGAACGTGCTCTCTCGTGTCCTTGGTCTGACCACCACCGCTGAAGTTTGGGCCGCGATCACCGGGATGTTCTCCTCGCAGTCTCGCTCGAGGGTGCAACACCTCCGATCTGCCCACAATGGCACAAAGAAAAATGACCTGACAGCCGCGCAGTAGTTCACCAAGATGAAGAAGTTCGCTTTCGAACTCGCCGTCGCTGGAAAACCCATTGATGAAGACGAACTCGTCGGGTACATCCTCAATGGCCTCGACGGGTCTTATGACTTCATTGTGGCTACGGCCAATGCAGTGCGCACGTCTCTCGCCGATATGTTCGGCCAATTCTCTGCCTTCAACATGCGTTAGCGCATGCTCCTCGAGACCGGACAGACCGCTGCCGGTGGCGCGTTCCCCTCCTCCGCCAACCTTGCTGCTCGTGGGCGCCCTGCAGGCCGCGGCAACGGTTATGGCGCACGCGGTGACTACGGCTCACGTGGTGACCGCGGTGATTGCGGTGACCGCGGTGCCCGCGGCGACCACTACGACAACAACCGTCGTGACGGCCACGGCCAGAACCAAGGGCAGCGCTATGATGGAGGAAATCGACAACAACAACAGAAACACCGTGATGAACCTGACCGCCGTGACAGTTATCAACAAGTGCGTCGCCAAGAAGATGACCGTGGGCGCCATGGTGACCGTCGTCGTCGTGGCCGTGCACCCATTCTATATGTTGATATCACGTGCCAGCTATGCTAGATCCACGGGCACCCCTCTAGTGATTGCTGGTGGCGCTACAAGAATGCTGGATCCAATGACGATGATGACCACCACAATGACCGAGACAACAAGGCAGCCCACATTGCCTCATATGGTGGTGATACAAACTGGTATGTCGACACCGGCGCCACCAACCATGTCACAGGGGAGTTGAACAAGCTTACCGTCCATGACAAGTATCAAGGCCGCGATCGCATCCGCACAGCTTATGGTAGTGATATGCACATAAGTCATTACGGGCATTCAACTTTGCGCACCCGACATGATTCCTTGCATCTTAATAACATCCTACATGTTCCTAGTGCCTCCATTAACCTTTTATTTGTTCATAAACTTACACGTGATAGTGATGTCTTTATTGAATTCCACCCTTGTTTCTTTCTTATTAAAGACCAGGCAACAAGAAAAACTCTGTTTAAGAGTCCCTACTATTGTGGCCTCTACCCACTAGTGCCTATGTCTACCGGGTCAGCCAAGCAAGCCTTCCCCACAATAAAGCCAACATCTTGCACGTGGCATCGCCGTCTAGGACATCCTTCTTCATTTGTGGTTCAACATATTCTTAGGAAAAATAATATCTCTCATTTGCATGAGACTACTCCACATATTTGTGATTCATGTCAATTAGCTAAGAGCCATCGGTTTCCATATCCTGTTTCCACTAGTTATTGTTCCATTAGAACAAGTGTTTTCAGATGTATGGGGACCAACATCTCTTTCTGTTGGCAAACATTCATATTATGTAAGTTTATTGATGACTTTAGTAAGTTTACTTGGATTTACTTGCTTAAGAAGAAGTCTGCTGTTTATTAAGTTTTCCCGAATTTCCAAGCACTTGTTGAATGCAAATTTAATAGGAAGATCATCACAATGCAAACTTATTGGGGTGGTGAATATGGAAACTCCATAGTTTCTTCCAACAAGTTGGCATCACACACGATGTCTCATGTCCACATACTCATCAACAAAATGGTTCTGTTGAACGCAAACATCGTCATATAATAGAAGTTGGCCTAGCTCTCCTTGCTAATGCCTCCATGCCACTAAAATTCTGGGATGAAGCTTTTCTTACAGCCACATTTCTTATAAATCTACTACCTAGCAAAGTGATAAATCATGATACTCCAGTTGAGCGTTTTGTACACACCAAATCAAACTATGATCCCCTTAGTGTTTTGGGTTGTGCTTGCTAGCCTAATTTACGTCCATACAACAAAACAAAACTCTTTTCGTTCCACACGTTGTGTTTTCTTAGGCTATAGCCCTCGGCACAAAGGGGTTAAATATCTAGACCCTACCACTGGACGTGTGTATATCTCTAGGGATGTTGTGTTTGATGAAAATATTTTTCCCTTTGCTGAAATGCATCCCAATCCTGGTAGATGCCTTAAGGAAGATATTTTCCTTTTACCATCAAGTTCAAATAATAAGGTTGCACATATTGATGACTATATGCCTTTACCTATTATGCCTATTGTTACTCATCATGAGAAGCCAACTCGAGAACACAACATTGCAGATCATCCTTTATCCGAAAATACAGATTCTACAGAAAAATTGAACCAAAATGGTGAAAAAACACGTGAAAACCATGAAGAACAATGTCGCACCCGGACTTCTAAAGGATACTCGCCGTTCCGTTGAACAGTAGTAGATTGGATTACGGGGCTTACCGGCACCCGCGTCCTCTTACGAGTAGGCCAACACACGTATGTGTGACAACCAACCCCTATCTGTTCAGCGTCGACGTAAACTATCCCATAGAAATCAGGATACTTCCATTGACGTACTTCAAAACATACACACATGGTACGTCAACGGCATTGGAACAAGTGATATCACAACAGATCTCTATGACACAAAAGGTTGAAATAAGTTGCAAATAGCTCTCATTAGAGCAGAGATAGCAAATACAATCATTCAGAGGACACATGTCCCAACAATACATCATTACATCACAGCGGAAGCATTCAAAATGTCTGAGTACAGACAAGAACCAAATAGGCCTAAGAGGCCGGAAACGAACAGACGGAGCCCATCCACGAAGTCTCGGATCCTGCCCGGGTCCGCTATCTACTCGTCAGCAGTCTCGTCAAACTCCACGTAGTAGCCACCATGTAGATCCTCGGAAACGTAGGTCTGCGGAAACCACAGCCCCAAAGGGGTCAGTACATAAACGTACTGGCAAGCAAGACTCACAGTTCACCAAAGTGTAACCCGTCAACACCAAGCACAGATGCTTTGGGTTCAACGGAAGAAAGGGGATATAAAAGATGCTGCAACTGGCTGCGCTAACCAACTACAGAAACACTACAACCTCCGGCTAACAGAAAAGAGATAAGATCGCGTATCGGAACCAACTATAACTAACTCCAAACAAACCCATCCTGGATCTCGCCCCTTATCCAAAGAAGCAATCCGAGGATAACTCACACAGTTGATATTATGATGGTTCAGATTATTGTGCCAATAAGCCTATTACTAGTCAAGTTGTTAATCATTGGGTGTAAGGTTGTTAATCGTTAGGTTTAAGTTGTCCTGAGTACTTGTTAGCCAGTACTTTCACCAAGTAATCCATAACCGCGGAAAACACGGCTTCTCGAGAAGATTTATCCCTGCAGGGTTGCACCAATTTGGCCGTACACGTATGAATAACCCGCCAGATGGGATGCCTCCCACCAAGCGGGGCACTCAACACAACTCAACTCTTCTTCGCATCAAGCCCAAAGCACCTTGGGCGCACGGCTAATCGAGCCCAGAAGAAAATGGACCCTCATAGCACTCTAAGAACGTGTCCCCCTATATGCCGACTACGAAAGTTCCACCCGGGTACCAAGGGCTCGCAAGATCATGCATGCATCAAATGGAAAACCCGAACTAAATGAGGCGATTTGGACGAGATGCGAATCGAATCAAATTGAGGGGGCGCCCATACTCGCTTCCCACATGCGGGTAGTGCGCTCATCATAGATCAGTAGACAAGACCCTTTTCCTATTAGGGTCGACACTAGCAGGCCTCAAAACCACAAAGGGCCTCCTGCCGGTGCCTTATCATCAAATTTATTATTGATAATAACATTAGCATGATTGATTGATTAAACATCGAGCCCCCAGAACATAATGGAATATAGTAACAGAAAGTAACGGGTAACAGACTCGAGCAAAACAACCCTAAGCATGCTAGTAATACACGGGCAACAAGCAAAAGGTTATAGGTATGGAGGTGAGGCAATATCAGGGTTAAGGGATTCATGTGATAGGTTCGTAACAGAAGCAACTATTACTAGGGCTAGCAGAATAGACAACGGAAAGTATCGGTAACCAATGTTGAAAGGAACACGATGGTTCATGTGAGTGAATACTTGCCTGCAAACCAAGTAGCCTGGTACTGAGCTAACTCCTTAGAAGGGGTGTCGTAGGTATCGTCGGTCTCAACGTCGTCGTGTATCCGAGAAGAAGCAAACAAACAATGCAGAAAGATAAACAATCAATAACATGGCATAGTGCACAAACATGGGATGATGCATGACCATTTAATTGATGCATAGAAATAAACTAGTTGACAAGATAACAACATGATTAAATGGACCCACATGCAATTGGATTGCATATGGAAAGCCCATGAATTAAGTTGAAACATTTGTTTTACAACTAATCAACTTGTGTAAGTGAATTAGCATGATGCATGGATGAGGATAACAGCAAAATAACAACAATAGAATCAATTGGAAATAAGGTTTACCAAGTTTGGAAATTCATTCATTAAGTTAGGAAATTTTGGTTGCTTAAAGGTGTCACTCAAGCATTTGTTGTTTTCATCAAGTTAAATTGTTCAAAACAGATCACAAAGTTTATATTTGAAAAGAAAACAAGATTTTAGTTGGAATACATGTTTCACTTGTTGAAAAAGGATTTAGGATGAATTACTTATGAATTAAACAAGTTAAACAAGATTTAATTGAATTTAATTCAAACATGAACTTATTTGAATTTTTATTTGTTCAAAACATTAAACCAAATTCATATTTCAAAAGTTTATACTTTTAGGGCTTGAAAACATATTTTATATGTCCCAAAAGAATTTGATTTGATCAAGTTATAAATTTAGCCATATTAAATGATTTAAACAAGGTTTAAATCATTTAACCAATTTTAATTATTCAAAACATGAAACAAATTTTATATTTGGAAAGAGGGTTTAATTTTGCATGGAAAACATATTTCATTTGTTGAAATTGGATTTAAAATTAGCAAGTTATTATTTTGGCAATTTTAAATGCATTAAACAAGAAACAGTTGTTTTCAGCAATTTAAATTATTCAAAACAGCAAACAAAATTTATATTTGGAAAGTACATGAAATATTGATTGGAAAACATATTTAGTTTGTGGGAATTGGAATTTTTATGCTCAAGTTATGAATTTTGCAAGTTTAAGTGAATTTGACAAGTTTTCAAATATTGCACCAATTTAAAATATTCAAAACAGTAAACAAATTTTATATTTGGAAAGAACATTTAATTTGGGACAGAAAACATATTTAAAAAGTTAAAATTGGAGTTAAAATGATTTTCTTATGCAATTTACAAGATTTGGTGTAAATCTGCCATTTTTAGTGAACCAGGGACTTGGAAATAAATTTTGCAGGGGCTAGAAATAATTTACAAGGGCCTATGTGTGATTTCTGAGATGTTTCTGCAGTCAAACAAAAGAAATAAAAATGTTTGGTCTCACTTGGTTGGGGGGATTCGAACCCAAGCCTTGCTGCTAGCGCAAAGGGGACAGAACCAGTGGGGCTGGTGCGGTGGGTTTGTAACAGAAGGGGAGCGGTGGGGGTTAAGCTGTGGTGCGGCTGTTTCTGAATTTTTTTTCACGTAACTGAACCAACAGGGTGGTGGTCGACAGGGACATGGCAGCGACGGCTGCTGCTCTCGCCGGAGAGGAGGGCCGTGGGGGCGTGCTGCGGGTGGTCGAGGGGTGGTGTGGGGGTGGTGGTGCGTGCGGCCAAGGGCGAGAGGAGGGGAGCGAGGCGGGTCTCACCTTGGGGCGGACAGGAGCAGGGGGTCGGGGCGGACAGCTGGGGCGATGGCGGCGGAAGGAGTGGACGGCGGCGGCGGCGGCGGCCATCCCCGTCCAAACCGAGGGGGGGAGAAGGGAGCCCACGGCCGGGGGGTTCCATTCCCACCCTCGCGGCGGCCGGAGGGGATCCCTAGGGGCGGTGATCACCGGAGGAACTAGGGAGCTCGGTGGAGTTTCAGTACAGGGAGAGATACAGAGCAGAGGGGAAAAAGGAAGAGGAAGAAGGTGGCGGGGGAGAGAGGAAGGAGGGAGAAAGGAAGGTGGGAGGGAGACCCTAGGGTTAGGGCTAGGTTTATAGGGAGGGGGGAGAGGAGGATCACCGTTCCTCCATGGTCTCTGCATACGTGGATAGCCCCAGATGAAACCATACAGAGGTTAGGGATGACCATCGAAGGGGTATTGGGCTGAGCTAGGGTGGGCTGAGGGAAAGAGATGGGCTAGTGGAAGAAAAAGGGATGGGGTGGGCTGCCTCTCTCCTCTCTTCTTTTAGCTTTTTGTTCCATTTATTATTATTTTTTTTTGCAGAAAAGGTAAAGGAAGAAAAAGGTGAGTTTTGGTTTAGTAAAAATTTAGGAAAATTTTGTGTGAGCTAGTTATTGTGTTAGTACCCACCTGGAAAATTTTGTTTTCCATAAAAGTTCAAAATAAAACTGTTTGCAATTTAATTCAAACTTGAATGATTTTTGGATTAAGTGACTTATTAAAAACAATAATTTGAATAGGGTGAACAAATGATTTTATTTGGAAACAAATGATTAATAATTGTGTTGCAATTTTTATAAGATCAACATGGTTGCTGTTTTGGACAATGTGATTTGGATTTGAATGTGAATTGATTCAAATGAGTTATTAAATAGAAATAACAAGCTAATGGTTCTATTTAAATAGAAACAACTAGTTGTTTTAATTGAAACTTTTATTTGGAAATTTGTAACATAACAAGTATGAAACAAGGCATTTGGAAATTGGTTTGGAATTTCAAATGTTTTTGGTATTAGATGAATTTTTGTTAGAAACAAAACAACAGTTTTGGAAGCACACTTTAATGGAAACAAACAATTGTTTTATTTTGAAATATCTTTTTAGAAATTGTAACATCACAAGGATGAAACAAAAGGTTTGAATTTTGGTTTGAAATTCAAATAGAAAACAAAGGAAAACAGATGAAAACAGTTGGAAAACAAAAGGAAAACAAGCAAAACAATTGCAATCAACATGATGCCATGATGCAAAACATAAAATAACAGAGAGCAAACATTCTAAAGACTATTTTTTCATACTTGGGATGTTACAAACAAGACTTGGCAGAAGAACACAGGAGCACGAACTCGCATGAAGATTCTGCTGCCGACCGTGTTGATCCCGAGGTTGATATGCCACCTAATTCTCCTGTCCGTGGCAATCCCGAGCAGGATCCTCCATCAGACCACCAGGGCGACCAGTAGCGGTCCCCACCCCGCACCACGCCCGACCGGGAGCGGTCCTCTCCTCCACCCGGGCGTCGCCACGCATCGTCTCCCATGCAGGAGCACACGCGGACGCGGTCCCCGCCAGCAGAGTGTCGACACGCGTCGCCCATGGTGCGGCCGCGTCCCCCTCCGTCTGACAGCGCCCATGCAGACCCGCGAGGGGGTGTAGACACACGCGGAAATTCTTCCATGACAAATTGTGTTGGAGGATCTTCTGTGCACGCTCATGCTGTTGCACAGCCTGCTACATCCTCATGTGCGAGTACACGTCTTCAACGAGGTATACGAAAACCAAAAGATTACTCTGATTATGTTATGTTTGCTGCTGATTTCTACACACGCTTCTATTCGTGTAGACAGTGTTGGGCCTCCAAGTGCATAGGTTTGTAGAACAGCAGCAAGTTTCCCTTAAGTGGATCACCCAAGGTTTATCGAACTCAGGGAGGTAGATGTAAAAGATATCCCTCTCAAGCAACCCTGCAATTAAGATACAAGAAATCTCTTGTGTCCCCAACACACCCAATATACTTGTCAGGTATATATGTGCACCAGTTCGGTGAAGAGATAGTGAAATGCGAGTAATATGGATGGTTATAAGTAATAATAGAAATCTGAAATAAATATGGCAGCAAGCAAACATGTAGCAGAATAGGCGGAAAACGGTGTTTCAATGCTTGGAAACAAGGCCTAGGGATCCTACTTTCACTAGTGGACACTCTCAACAGTGATCACATAATTGAATAACTAAATATCTTCTCTTCACTATGCTACTCTTAACCCTCTCCGGTTGGATAACGAACACTAATCATTGCGTAGGGATGCAAAAAGCATTCCTTAAAGTAAGCATTCTCATGTCTAGTTAACCCCACGTTGTCACTATGAGCGCCCTAGAAGGTACTAGACAAACACCACAATTCATAGACGAGACACACACGATGTGCACACTGTCACCTTCACACCACGGGACAATATGACTCCAAAGATCATATTAATAAAACACTTGAGTAGCACAAGATGAAGAGTAACATCTACTTATTCAACCATATTACAAAGCTCACGATCACATATAGATCACACCATGGGAGAGAGAGATGAACCACAAAGCTACCGGTAGAGCCCTCAGCCCCGGGGGAGAACTATTCCCTCCTCATCATAGGAGACAACAACGCCGATGGAGATGGCGGTGGAGTCGATGGAGATGGGTTCCGGCGGCACTTCCCCGTCCCGGCAAGGTGCCAGAATAGAGATCTATCCCCCGAAACTTGTCGGCAGCGGCGGCGGAGCTATAGATGTATTTTGTGGAAAAGGTGGATCCTTTTAGGGTGTGTACATCGAGGAGTATATATAGGCGAAAGGGCGATGTCGGGGGGTGGCCAGGGGGGCCACACCACCAGGTGGAGCGGCCAGGAGGTGGTGGCGCCACCCTATGGTGTGGCCACCCTGTGGCCCCCCTCATGGGCTCTTCGGGACATTTGGATGCTTCCGGGACTTCTAAGACTTCTGGCTTTCGAATCGTCCAATTCCGAGAATATTTCCAGAACAACTTTTTTGAAATAAAAAACCGCGGAAAACAGGGAACTGGCACTTGGCATCTTGTTAATTGGTTAGTCTCATAAAACGTAAGAAAACGTAGGAAACCATACGGAAAACATGTAGCAATTGGCATAATATCAACATGGAATATCAGAAATTATAGATACGTTGAAGACATATCAAGCATCCCCAAGCTTAGTTCCTACTCGTCCTCGAGTAGGTAACGATAAAACAAAATAATTTCTGAGGTGACATGCTACCACACAATCTTGATCATAATATGTAAAGTAGAGCATGCAAACTAGGATCAAATGAACTAAAGTTGTGATCTATATTTGATATCAACAAGTAATACATAAACAAATAAGAAGAAAGAAGCAAAACTTTTAATGAATCAATACTAAAAGACTATCAACCGTGCAAAGTTTATTAGAGATGATTTAAGATTTCAAGAACAACAATATCATGCACGTCAAACGATCTTCACAACCCCTGTTAGGATCAAGTCAAGCTTTCCACACGATGCAATGCTTGAATCTTAAACTATTTGCGCACTAAAAACAAGCAAGTGTTCTGTGTTGGTCCTTGGCACGGGGATGTTATGGAAAAAAGAACATTATGGGGGGGGGTTAGAAGGTCAATGGAAGAAAGGCTCACAAAGATGAAAGTGGTCATTAGACAAGAGAAAGTCTTACAACCGAAGCTATGCAAGGAGTATGGATTGCCACACAATGGATACACATAGAGCTGAAAGTGTATGAAAGCTCTCCAATGGAACTAGTGGGGGTGCATCCAACTTGCTTTCTCACGAAGACCTAGAGCTTATTTGAGGAGGCTCATCATTGGAATATACAAGCCAAGTTCTATAATGTAAAGTTCCCCACATAGTTTTGAATGAATGATAATATGAAAACTTTCTCCAAACTGAAGCATTGGTGCTAAACATGAAGCACAAGTGTGGTATAAAAGACAGTGATGCGCCCCCTCTCTCTTTATTCTCTCTTTGTCCCTTTTTTATTTTTGGGCTTTTTCATATTTTTTTATTTTTTTTATATATCCTCACCGGTAGGGGCAACATCCTATATTACAATGAATCATCACACTTTAGTACTCATAACTCATAATGGAATATCTATGATGTATCCAACTGCATGCTCCTGCCAGTGTAGGAGTATGCATAAATAACCATAAAGCTCATCATCAAGTAACATAACGGAGGTGGATGTTGTGTAGCAATATATCTCGGAATGGCTATGGAAATGCCATGATAGGTAGGTATGGTGGTTGTTTTGAGGAAGAATATATGGGCTTATGTGTAGGAGAACAAAGTACTCCCACGGGATTTGGATACACTTGGCGAAGTTTTCACCAACTCTCAATGTGAGAAAGGTGTTGGAACGCGTAGAGATAAACGAAACTTTTTCCTACGCGGTACTTCCAAGATCTAGCCGAGGTAGAAGGCCACGATGATTACCACTAGACGCGCGGTTGCGGATTATCGATGAAGCACGTCGATGTAGTGGAGTCCCATGATCCGATCCAGCCGATCCAATCCCACGAACGTCAAAGTGCTGAACGTACATCACCTCTGCGGGTATCCACACGTACGAGGAGGAGCTCCGACGGCGGACTGCTAGGTCCGGTGCGACGGCTGGACTGAGTGGGGCTAGGGTTCCCAACGCATGGGCTGGAGTAACGTGCCTGCTGGGCAACCCGCGCCCCTCTTTATATAGCGGATGGTAGTGGGCTTCACAACACTTGTGGCCCATTCCCTCTGTGATTCCGACTCACAAACTCAGTCCATTTCCGGTTCGGGTCCAACCCGACCAATACATTTGCTCCCGCTCTTAAGTGTGCGACCCTGCAGGCTCATGGCGACTTGGACACGATTGGAGTTCGACTCCCAATCGATCAATCGGTAGCGGATCCTAGCAGAACGTGCCGACTCCCAAGTCCCATTGAGTCATGAAGACATACCTTCCAATGTGACTTTCACCTTAGTCCCTTTTGCCTCACGATATACCTTGTCAAGCTATAGGAGAATTATCGTCATCCCTTAATAGCTCAACTCTCTTCTCAGTCTGTGATATATGATTCATCTGACTAACTCTTAGTCAACAGACTCAGTTAACACTTAACCGAGTTGCGCATGGCCATGCTTCCGGAATCATATCATTGAGGGCCCAGAGAATATCTCTCCATTCGGAGGGGCAAATCCCATCTTGATTATCCACATCAGGCAGCTTGCTTCTCATTCGACCCGAACTCTGCCTTTATAACTCCCTTGTTACGGAACAACGTTTGACAGCACCTAAGTCGGTGATCCACAACTCGGATTGCGCGACAACCTCAGGTCTAAGGATTACATTGATTGAGACATGCAAATGACGACATACTCGTTGCATCTCAATATGGGTCAGTCCGACTCTCTAAACTCTTTATCGGAGTCTGTGAACGTTGGAATGGCATCACCATGCCCATGACAAGTGGAACCATGTCATCAGCCAACACTCACATTAGTCTAGAGTGTGTGTCCAGCACAACCTTAATGACCAAGGACAATTTAGTATGAACAACATGAATACATAGTTCCACAATTGAATCACATATTCAATGACATATATCAGATGTTCAAAACAAGGACGACTTAATAACTTTATGAATACATTGGGAATTACATCATACATGATTGCCTCTAGGGCATATTCCCAACAAAAGGGCAATGCAAAGTACCGAAGAGGCTAGCAAATATGGATGGTGGAATTGCCGGGAACCTAAACATAGACTCACGAGTTAAAAGATTACAACAAGCAAATCATCTTACAAGGCACAATGCAAATCACTCCAAGAGGGTCCATGGCAGTGACAAGTCACTATTAGCTACCTCGACTGTAGCGCGTAAGAAAAGGCCGATCAGAAATGTATCACTCGTAGCAATCATATACCATTGTTTCTATCAGATGGTAATTTAAGTGTGGCACAACTTCAAGTTTCTTAGACCAACCATTAAAAGTTCCCATTTACAAGTCCTTCCCGTTTATCCATTAAGCAAATTAATATCTCAAAACAACAGCAATGATTCAAGTGAATCGGTTTAGTGATCTAAAAGACCATGCAATCTTTTCCACTATACCAACTATCACAATAGCATTCCTATTTCCAAACAAACACACATATGAGAACCACCTAACTTCAAAATCTAACAGCTCTGAACAAAGGATGAATGCAAAAGTAGAGCTGGAAGCACTAAAATATCTAAGCATGAATACTCAACAAATATAAGTGAAGCACAAGAGTATTCTAACGAAAACGTGGAGCGTGTCTCTCTCCCAAACAAATATGATAGTATCCAACTATTTATTACAGCAAGGAAAACCAAACAAACTGAAAACAAAAATAAAAGACGCTCCAAGTAAAGCACATAAGATGTGACTGCATAAAAATATAGTTTCACTAGAAGTGACCTGATAAATTGTTGATGAAGAAGGAGATGCCTTAGGCATCCCCAAGCTTAGACACTTGAATATTCTTGGAATTTTCTGGGATGTACCTCCGGGGAATCCCCAATATTAGGCTTTTCACTCTTCTTGATCACATCATATCATCCTCTTCTCTTGAGCCTTAAAAACTTCCTTCACACCAAACTTCTCACAATCTTCATTAGCAACGTTAGTGCAATCGAAATAATAAATTCACATGGTTCAGTTTCAACACAAGCCTAACACTCATAAACACATTAGCTACTGTCACAACTTCTTTTAAAACTCTTTTTCTCAAAAGAACACCAAAAGAAAGAGATTAAGAGGCAAATGCAATTACTAGCAGAAATCTGTCAAAACCGAAGAGTAGGTAAAGATGATTTTTTTTTCGAAAATCTTCTGTTGCTCAAATAAAAAAGTGTTAAACTAAGAAAAGTTGCGTATATAACCCAGGATTACGCACAAAAAAAACTCAGTTCATTTTAAATTTTCTGTGATTTTATACGATTTTAACAATTGCAGCAGAAATCTGTTTCCTGCGCAGGAATCCGAAATATAGTATCAACTTTCCACTAGAGGCTTTACTTGGCTCAAATAATACATGAAAATAAAGATAGAAAGGAGTTTCTACAGAATTTACAACCCCTTGACTCAAAGAAAACAGAGAAAAACAATGAAAAAATAAAAACATGGGTTATCTCCCAAGAAGTGCTTTTCTTTAAAGCCTTTTAGCTAGGCATGATAATTTGAGAAGATGCTCACATGAGAAATATGAATTGAAGAAAAGAGAGCATCAAGAAGCAAATGTAAAACAAATTTAAGTCTAAACCACTTCCTATGAAAAACAATCTTGTAAAAGAACAAGTCAATAAAGCACAAAGTGGCTAGCATAGGAAAGCAAAACAAGGGCAACTTCAAAATTTCCAACATAAAGAGGGGAAACTTCATATTGTTGAGATGCATAAAACCATGTTCCCTCTCTAATAATAAATTTCACTATCATCACGAATAAAATTAACAATATAACTATCACAAGAAACATTCTTATCATGAGCCACTTGCATAAAAGAATTAATACTGTCCACATAAGCATAGTCATTCTTGTTAATAGCAGTGGGAGAAAATTCAACAAAATAGCTATCATTATAATTCTCATCACCATAAACATAAAATTTAGGAGGCATATTGTAATCATAATTAATTTTATCCTCAATAGTAGGTGGACTGAAAATAGCATGTTCATCATTGTAAACATCATATATAGAAGGCATATCATGATCACAATAAAATTTATCATTCATAGTAGGTGGAACTAGAATACCACAATCATTATAATCATCATATATTGGAGGCAAAGTATCATCAAAGAAAATTTCCTCATCAAAACTTGGGGGACTAAAAATATCATATTCATCAAAACTAGCTTCCCCAAGCTTAGACTTTTCCATAACATTAGCAATAATGGTGTATAAAGAGTTCATACTAATAACATTGCCACTAGCATGCAGATAAAGTTCCATGGGTTTTTTAATGTTCTCTTCAAACACTTCATGTCCTAACTCAAGATAAAGATTATAAAGCTCTCTCATGTTTTTATTTTCACTAGTTAGGCTTAATAGAAAACAACAAAAATATGAGAGAGCTTTATAATCTTTATCTTGAGTTAGGACATGAAGTGTTTGAAGAGAACATTAAAAAACCCATGGAAATTCATTTGCATGCTAGTGGCAATGTTATTAGTATGAACTATTTATACACCATTATTGCTAATTGTTATGGAAAAGTATAAGCTTGGGGAAGCTAGTTTTGACGAATATGATATTTTTAGTCCCCCAAGTTTTGAGGAGGATATTTTCTTTGATGATACTTTGCTCCAATATATGATGATTATAATGATTGTGCTATTCTAGTTCCACCTACTATAAATGATAAATTTCATTGTGATCATGATATGCCTTCTATATATGATGTTTACAATCATGAGCATGCTATTTTCAATCCACCTACTATTGAGGATAAAATTAATTATTATTACAATATGCCTCCTAAATTTGATGTTTATGGTGATGAGAATTATAATGATAGTTATTTTGTTGAATTTTCTCCCACTGCTATTAATAAGAATGACTATGCTTATGTGGAGAGTATTAATTCTTTTATGTGATAGTTCTATTGTTAATTTTATTCGTGATGCTACTGAAATTTATTATGAGAGAGGGAAACATGGTTTTATGAATCTCAACAATATTAAGTTTCCCCTCTTTATGTTGAAATTTTTGAAGTTGCACTTATTTTATCTTCTTATGCTAGTCACTTTGTGCTTCGTTGACTTGTTTTTCTACAAGATTCTTTTTCATAGGAAGTGGGCTAGACTTAAATGTGTTTTATATTTTCTTCTTGATGCTCTCTTATTGTGCTTCAACTCTTATTCATATGTGAGCATCTTCTCAAATTATCATGCCTAGCTAAAAGGCGTTAAAGAAAAGCGCTACTGGGAGACAACCGTTTTATTTCTCTGTTTTCAGCCCGTTTTCCTTTGTTTTCTTTTGTGTGCTTTGCACCTGGGTGTTGTATATTTCCTTAGCAACCCCTCTGTATGTTTTTTTTTGTTGATCCAAGTAAAGCCTCTAGTGGAAAGTTGAGCCTATATTTCGAATTTCCGCGCAGGATTTTGTTTTCTGCTGTCCACTATTAATTCTGTTAAAAATCACAGAAAATTCAAAATGACCTAAGATTTTTTGTGCTTAATCCTGAGTTATTTACGCAACTTTTCTTAGAAGACCACTTGACAGAAGATTTTTTGAAAAAATCGATCTTTACCTGCTGTTCTGTTTTGACAGATTTTGGCCATTTATTACGTTTGCATCTTAATCTCTTTCTTTTGGTGTTCTTTTGATAAAAAGAGTTCTAAAAGAAGTTGTGAAATTAGCTAATGTGTTTTTGAGTGTTAGACTTGTGTTGAAACTGAACCATGTGAATTTATTATTTCAATTGCACTAACATTGCTAATGAAGATTGTGAGAATTTTGATGTGAAGGAAGTTTTCAAGGGTCAAGAGAAGAGGATGATATGATGTGATCAAGAAGAGTGAAAATCCTAAGCTTGGGGATGCCCTGGTGGAACATCCAAGAAAATTCCAAGAAGACTCAAGCGTCTAAGCTTGGGAGTGAAACTATATTTTTATTTTGTCTCATCTTATGTGCTTTACTTGGAGCGTCTTTTATTTTTGTTTTCAGTTTTTTTTTTTGCTATTGCTTTCAGTTTTATTTTTCATTTTTCAATAAGCTTGGTTGGACCCCAACATTCTTTTATTGGAGAGTGACACGCTCCGCTTTTTCATGAGAATACTTTGTATTCTTAATCTCTGTCTAGCTGCTGCCTTTATTTAGCTCCTATTTTGCATGCATCTCTTATTAGAGCTCTTAGTTTTAGTAGTGTTATGTGAGTACTCTGATGTTTGCTTGCTGTATCATAAATAGTATTTTTGTTAAAGCATTTTTTGTATGGTGCTTGTTGGGAGAAGGAAAACAGCTGCTTGAAGTAGAATTTATAACAGTACTAGTAGAAGCTTGTATAGACTGTGGCTAGGAATTTTTCATGCCATGCTAAATGCTATTTTAGTTTTAAAGCCTTGTGGTTATTGAGTAGCATGATTAGCCTCAAATAGCTGAGAGTGTTTAATATGTATTAAAAGATTCATGAGTTGTTCTTGTCATAGTAAATCATCAATATATGGTATTCTATTTCGAATGTTTTATTTGGTTGACTTGGCGCATGCTCACACCATTGTTATGACTACAAACCAGTCATGAATAGCCTCCATGACCACTTAGTTTTTGAACTTTTGATACTACTTATGTTTTAATTAATGATGCTTATGTCACTATGCATGATTCTGGCTCTTATGCTCTCTTGATTTGTCGCTCCCAGTCTTTTGCTAGCCTCCACCTGTCCTGAGTATGCGCTCTACTCATGCATCCAAACTCGTTTAAACCAAAGTTTTTTCCATTGTGTCCACCATACCTAGCTACATGTGGTATTTAACTGCCATTCCAAGTAAATTGCTCATGTGTTACCTTTAAAACCTTCAAAATTACTCCTGCTTTATGTTCCTGTTTTTGCTCATGAGGACGTAAATAGAGAATCGTTATCTCACTTGTTGATTGGATTTCACACCCTGGACTAGTGGCTTCATTCTCTTATCCAAATGATAGAAGAGCTGGCAGCAGGGTGCCCAGCCCCTAATTAATGCAAACAAATTCTCTTCACTATTTTTGCCCCTGATTTATCAGTCAAAGCATAATTGTGTAAACAAAAGAGAAAGAGGGATGACCTTCTACACCAGTTGCGTCCTTCACCATGGGAGCCGCTCTTGTGAATCTAGTTGGCTTGTGACGTACTGTATTTTATGTTTACCATTCGTTGACATTAGCATACATCTCTCAAAATATAGACACTCCTCCACGGTATGTGATTGTTGGTAGGCACCCGAGCATTCGGTTAGCCGTGGTTTGTGAAAGATGGATGGGAGGAGTGTCAAACTTTTAATACCTCTGTTTAATAAAATAAAAGCACTAGCACATGAGTGATCCCTTCTTCCCTCTACGAAGGGCCTTTCTTTTACTTTTATGTTGAGTCTCCATCTTCTAACTTTATGCACGATTGAGAGAGCATTTTTGCCATTCTGAGTTCTATGTGCATTTGTCCCATAAGCATCAATAATTACTTCATGATGTGATATTATTTGTTCTTAAATTATTTGTTCTTAAATTATTTGTTCCAGTCTTCCTCATGAACTTTGAATGTGTCCTGGCATTTATGTATTGCCCCACTCTTCAGGACAATCGAAATATCACTTCTCCATGCTTTCTCTATACCTGAAACAAACGTCTACCTTTCTTTGTATTATCATTCATGATCCTTTATTTGAGTTACTCTTCATCATGCAAAGTAATTGCTATGCTTTATTATTAAAGTTTTATTTATCATGCCTGTGTTTAGAGTTTTATGATCTCAGCGTGCAGATGCTTTTACATTAGATTGATCAAGTTTATGTTAGTAGCATGTCACCTCAGAATTATTGTGTTTTATCGTTTACCTACTCGAGGACGAGCAGGAACTAAGCTTGGGGATAATTGATACGTCTCCAACGTATCTATAATTTCTGATAATCCATGATCATATTTTGCCAATTGATAATTGTTTTATCCCTTATTTATAGCATTTTTATACGTTTTCCGAGACTAACCTATTAACAAGATGCCAAGTTCCAGTTCCTTGTTTTCTGCTGTTTTTGGTTATAGAAAAGTTGTTCTGCAAACATTCTCGGAATTGGACCCCACGCAGCCCGAAGTTCCTATTTTCCCTGGAAGCATCCATAACACCGAAGAGGAGTCGATGATGGGCAACAGAGGGGCCACACCATAGGGTTGGCGTGGGTCCCCTGGCCGCGCCACCTATAGGTGTGGGGCCCCTGGAGCTCCACCGCCTTTGCCCTTTCGCCTATTTAACCCCCCGGATGGAAACCCTAAGCACCTGATCAAAAATCCCCGAAAAGTTCCGCAGCCACCGTCACCGTCAACCCTAGATCAGGGGGGTTCTGAAGCTGTTTCCAGCACCCTGCCGGAGAGGATACCATCACCGGAGGCTTCTACATCACCATGCCTGCCTCCTGAGTGATGCATGAGTAGTTCATTCTTGGACTACGGGTTCGTAGCTGTAGCTAGATGGTTGCCTTCTCCTCATATGCCTCCATGTTTAGATCTCGTGAGCTGCCTATCATGATCGAGATTGATCTTATGTAATTCTATATGTTGTGTTTGCTATGATCCGATGAATATTGACCTTATGCCAAGTTGATTATAGTCTTTATTTGCTTATGTTATTTGTGATCTTGCATGCTTTCCATTGCTAGTGGTTGCTCTGGCCAAGTAGTTGCTAGTGACTCCAAGAGGGGGTATTTATGCTCGATAGTGGGTTCATGCCTCCTCACCACCTTGCTCGAGTGAAAGAAACGTGAAGGGGGGTGTGATGTTGCCATTAGGGAGAAAACAACGGTGAGAGTGCCTGCGTGCATAATCATTGCTTACATTACACACTTTGTTTAATGCAATTATCTTTTGCTTGCAACTTAATACCTAAGGGGGTTCGGATGATAACCTTAGGGTGGATTATTAGTTATAGATGCAGATGGATGTCGGTCTATGTATATTGTTATAATGCCCGCACTAAATATCATAGTAATCTTCATGTTATGTTGTGCACTACGATGCAACCTCTATTTGTCAATTGCCCAGCTGTAATTTGTTCACCCAGCATGCTATCTTTTATGGAGAGACACCACTATTGAAACTACGAACCCCGGTCCATTTTTCCACACTGCTAAACAAACAACAACAATTTCCTGATTTCTTTACTTTCTGCAAGCATAACCTGTTTTTCCACACTATACGTCTAATCTTTGTTTTCAGCAAGACCGGTGAGATTGACAACCTCACTATACTGTTCGGGAAAAGTATTTTGGTTGTGTTGTGTGCAGGTTCCACGTTGTTGCTGACACCGGTGAAGCGCGAGCACCACTTTCAGTGGCATCAACCTTTCGAAGGTCGGCCTTCTCCTATTGGATTGATAACCTCGGTTCCTAACTAAGGTGAAATACCTACCACTGGTCTCATCACACCCTCCTCTTGGGGTCTCCCAACACGCCAGCCATAGCAGAAGTCAAGCCCTCAGCCTCGGGGGATAACTACTCCCTCCTCATCATAGGAGACAACAACGATGATGGAGATGGCAGTGGATTCGATGAAAATGGGTTCCGGGGGCACTTCCCCATCCCGGCAGGGTGACAGAACAGAGATCTGTGCCCCGAAACTTGTCGGCGGCGGCGGCGGAGCTACGGATGTATTTTGTGGAAAAGGTCGATCCTTTTAGGGTTTATGCATCGGGGAGTATATATAGGCGAAAGGGCGATGCTGGGGGGGGGTGGCAACGGGGCCCACAGCACCAGGTGGCGTGGCCAGGTGGTGGCGCCACCCTATGGTGTGGCCCCCTTCCGGGGCTCTTCGGGACTTCTTGATGCTTCCGGGACTTCTAAGACTTCTGGCTTTCGTATCGTCCAATTCCAAGAATATTTCCAGAACAACTTTTCTGAAATAAAAAATAGCAGAAAACATGGAACTGGCACTTGGAATCTTGTTAATAGGTTAGTCCCGGAAATGTAAGAAAACGTAGGAAAACATACGGAAAACATGTAGCAATTGGCATAATATCAACATGGAACATTAGAAATTATAGATACGTTGGAGACGTATCAGCGGCCTCTTCAGGTGAACCTTGTTCCCTTGCTAAGGCCCTCGATGACACAAGTTGGTGCCAAGCTATGGAGGAGGAGTATGATGCATTGATCAAAAACAAAACTTGGCACCTTTTTCCCTCAAGTCCAAGCAAAAATATTATTGATTGTAAGTGGGTGTACAGAATCAAGAAGAGAGTCGATGGAAGTATTGACAGGTATAAATTTCATTTAGTTGCAAAAGGCTTTAAACAGAGGTATGGTATTGATTATGAGGATATATTCAGTCCGGTGGTTAAGGCAGCTACTATCAAAATTGTCTTAGCTATTTCAGTGTCTCGAGTTTGGAGTTTGCGGCAGCTAGATGTCAAGAACACGTTTCTCCATGGTGTTCTGGAAGAGGAAGTGTATATGAAACAACCTCCTGGTTTTGAGAACCCTAATTCCCCCGTCACATATGCAAGCTGGATAAAGCTCTATATGGTTTGAAACAAGCACCACGAGCCTGGTATTCTCGTCTCAGTTATAAACTCCACGATCTTGGTTTTGTTGCATCCAAGGCCGAGACATCATTATTTCTTTACATTAAATGACGTTTGGTAGATATGATGCAATAGTTAAAAGGATTGATAGTATTATATTTACAAGAAAGAATGAGGTGTTTCTAGGTAGAGTAGTGGGATTGAACTAAGAAGTTAAGCGTGCTCGGGTGGGAGGATGGGTGACCGAGCGGGAAGTGGACATTTAAAATTGAAAAATAAAGCAAAAAAAATATTCTACACCGTGATTAAAGGTTCCCCAAATTCAACAATTTTGAAAATTTGAAAAAAAATAATGCGAAAATATTTATTTTGGAAATTTCAAAATTTGAAACTTACCGCTGGCGAACAAGACTGGTGTTCGCCAGCAGTAACTAGATAGCGCCGGCGAACACGACTTGTTCGCCAGCGGTAACCTCTTACCACTGGCGGGTTACTGCTAGCGAACAAGTGTTCGCCAGCGGTAGCACTATTTTGTTCGTCACTGGTAAGCCTTTTCCTATTAGTGTCTTGTAAAGAATCTTCATGAGTTTAGACGTCTCGAGGTTTAGATTAAGGGGTGCTGTTAATCACCTTATATTTGGGCTTTCTTATCTCTTGTATACGCCTATGGAGTAGTACACCAAGGCCCATATACACACCATGTAAGACACCACCGTAGGGGTTTTTCCTACGTCTATAACATGCAACCAATTCTTCTAACGAGGGTATCGTTTCTGCCTAGGTTAGATCATAATCTAAGGTCTGATCAGCTACAGCTGCGACACAGCTGAGTTGCAGCTAGACGAGTAACACGGCCCTGGACTTAGAGTGAAGCCTGATAGAGGCCACGAGCGTCCTAACTCGTTACAATTGATGAAGGACTGCTAGGTCTAGGTGGCGATATGCCAATGGAGTGGAAGGAAGAGGAGGAACGTAGTAAAAAAGCGGTTCAGGCAAAGAGCATCTCCACAGCACTCCCAAACGTCATTTAATGAAAAAGTTGTGTGCATCGTCATGATGCAGAGACTTGGTATACCCTATTTCAAAACAAAAACAAAAAACCGGCATCCCCAAACGCCCTTCCAATGGCCCATTGAGGTTCAGACATAAAAAACAGCACAACGACACCCCAAACGGCCAGTCCTACTAAAATTATATCCGACACCCTAGGAGGCTCGCCAAACTGGGCCCTGCTCGGGGGCGTCGGACATTTTCCAGGCAGTGCATCCTAAAGGCGGGACCCGCTTGTCATAGAGACACAACGGGACGAGCGTGATTAAAGGCGACGTGCAGGAGGCTGGTCAGCCTGCGTTATTTCGCCGGGCGGTTTCGGTCGGTGTTCCGGCTTCCCCATGTGGCACATTAATGCTGGCACAACGTCCTTCGACCTGCCCTGGCCGAGGGTAAAAGGCCAACCGCGCCGCATCGTCGTGTGCAACCCCTCCCCGCTGGCCTCCTCGCCGCTCGGCGGTCTGGTCATCCGCAACGATCCACGTCGTCGCTCTTCCCCACCTCGCTGATGCTATTCCCCACCTCACCGCCCCTTCGCGCGGTGTGTTGCAAGGGAGGCGACGCCGGAAGTTTCCCCAGACGGCTACTCCGTGTCGTCGCCGTTGCACATGCAGTACGACGGCACTGCCCCAGCCTCCTCTCCGTGATCCCCAACTCCATGGTGACGCTAGAAAGGACATGCCGGATGCACGGACGTGGTCACCTGCTCCATTGCGGAGGCCTTCTCCTCGTCCGGTTGCACGTCCTGTAGCCGTGCGCCGCCTCCCGATGGCGCCTCCTCCAGTTGTGCGCCTAGGGACGGTACCTCCACCAGCCGCACACCTCCTCCTCCACCATGGTGGTCCTCGAAGATGATGATGACGGCATGGACGACTTCGAATAGACCGGTGACAAGGAGAAATAGGCTAATATTAGGGTTTAGGCTAGACGCCTTTGGTTTTTCATTCAAACTATACAAACTGTCTTCAAAATTTGAATATAAAACAAATTATTTCTAAATTTGCGTTTTGAATTTTCTTGATTGATTTTGTTTGGGGGGCGCCGTTGTGGGCAGCACACCCATTGTCGGAGATACATGTCCGGCGTCCCCAAAGAGGGCACAGTTGAGGGTACCGAACACAAATTAAATGAGTGTCGGTGCATATTTTCTAAGAAAGACTCTGCGTCGAGGCGGAGGGTAGATGAGGAAGGACCACATTTTTTAGGAAAATTCTGGCATTCTGCCATCTGATTGGCTATAATAGAATGTTTATGTATAAAATCAGCATTACAGACATAAGCCCTATAGTGGGAAATCCCTCTGTTGTATCTCCTCAAGTATGAGATCTGCCACACAGTCCACCTGTATGGTCGCCACACCTATCTCCATCGGCCTCTACCTTCTTCTCCCTTCCACTTCTCCTAGGGCACACTTGCAATTGTTTTGTCCCACCACTCATTGAGCCTTATGGTGGCCACGAGAGAGAAGGGCATGTCGATTGTGCCATTACGTGAAAAAATAACTTTTCTCTCGCCCCGTCATGAAGGAGAAATATAGGGACAAATGATTTTCACATACGAAATATTGATGTACTCGAACTACAAGAATGAACTAAAAAATGGTTGGCTATCCAGCATATAATCAAACAAGGTACAGAAAACGCAAGTATGGATTAGATTAGGACAAACAATAATTAACAACTCTCCAAGTTCGTTTCACCGCGTTGTGCATTTATGCCTTCCATTAGCACTGAAACTGAAACAAATTTGCAAAAAAGGAATTGGTGGGAGGACAGAAAAAATCTAGCCATGTTGTTGTCGACAAAGGACACTGAAAGTACCAGAGAAGGCGGGAACCACACGCTACTCATCCACAAAAAGAACTTCGAAATACTCTGTCTAATCGACGAGTCGGACAACATCTCTGCCATAAAAGTTATCAGAAACCGGACACGGTCGCAACGGAAATACTTAGATAAAAAGCTGATAAGACGAGAGATTTTAAGCAAGCCGAACTGAAATGAACTATTGGAATGTCTTGCGCATAGATAGAACAAAACACACGATTTCCCTACCTAGAGCCAAACAGTTTAAAGGACATTTTGGTGCTCAACCTATTTTGTGTGTTTGTTGACAACATAAGCGATATCTAACAGTGCACTAAGTGATTCAATGGTAAAAGTATGATAAAGCACAAGACGGTGATTGACCCCATGAAAGGATAAAAGATCGAAGATGACGCCCATAATTCTATAAGCATATTTATCCTCTTATAGGTTGTCAAAATAGATAGAGGGGTTCAACAATGGAGACATTGCCAATCACATACATACCTTGCTCCTACATACTCTCTAGTCCACCCCTATGGACTTATTTGGATCCAAGGATCATAATTATTTATATCATGGAAGGGTAATACCAAATCAATACGCATTTGATTAATTTCTATGTTATTGCTATTACAAAGAGCCGAAATATTTTGAGTTCATTATGATTTTGTGTTCAATTTATTTCAGATAATACATATTTGGTGGGTGATTTATGCATGCCCTTGAGGCAAAGATAGGGGCTGATAGTCTTTTATCATCCTGAGAAATTATTGAGACATGGTCGGTGTGGTGTGATAACATCGTCCTTAGTACTACAACAGACCGATACAAGGTATGCGCTAATTGAAAATTATGCTCTTACTCATGCTTTCATGATATTTGGCCTGTGGGTCTTTAAAATTTATAAATGGCCAAATTTTTCTAGCTATATTGTTGGGCAACAAATCGATCATGAGCATAATGTTTGATATTGATTTTGTCTTTCTAGTACCATGGAGATTGCATTTGTTGATTTAGCTTTAAGACAATGGCATATGCATTGGCATTGTTTATTCACCCCCTTATGGTGTTATTTTTGAAGTCTCATGCAATTTAGGATGTCTTGCATAAATAATTAGGCCGAATATGAATTTTCTCTATTCCCGCTAGAGGTTTTATTCATTATGGTGCCACATATTGAGAATTTTGCTGATTCGTTGTGAGTAGTGCAACAATTTTAAGGTCAACCATGTTTCGACGAATCACCTGTTGTTTATCGTCATACATGTCTAGGTATACTTTTTATCTTGTTTTCCATATGTCTAGGCATGAATACTATATGAGTTGGCGAACAAACATCTCGCTACTATGTAAATCGTGGCATATCGTCTTATCCCCATGAGACGATGCTTTGTCTCGCTAATGATAGTAAGGCCGGATCATGGCAAGCCGCTTCGGCCACTAATAAAAAAAATCTAATGGAGATAAAAAAACCCGAAGAAGCTCATGGTCAATTATGTGCAAAATCTTACAAGAGGGTGAGAATGACCGTTCGGGGGGCATCTCTTCAAATACACATTAATGAGTGGTGACCTTTATGGCCGAATGGTTGGTGGTATTCTTCTGGAACACTTGAATGAGGAGAAATTAAGGTTTTCTATGGCGCACTATATCAAGGAAGTTACGACTTTCATCAATCAACAAGCAATATGGCCGATAAACTTGTATCGCCCGGAGAACTCATGGCCGATGGAGTGCTGACATCATCCTTAGAATGATCATGAGGCAAATTATTTTTCGGCACGCAAGCTTTGCCAAAAAAAAATAGGGGGGCATGTGTTGATGGTCGTTTTTGGCTCACAAAGGGATGACACTAAGATGACCTCAAATGGAAAAATAATGTGAACGCAAGTTGTGCGTCTCGTCGAAACAAACAACTTTGATTTTTGGATCATCTCGATCCAAGGTCGGATGCAATTTTTAAAGCCAAAATACTACAGATCATCTCATTATACGAGCAAATCCGCCTAACCATAGACACACTGAGCACTTTGGCGGGAGCATTGGTGAAACAAGGTGAAAACCTCCAGATTGCGTTGAACTTCTTCCACCTGATTTTGAAGCATCAAGGTGAGGTCAAGTTGAAAAAAAGAAAGCATGAAAGTTCTTAGTTTTTTTTACGAACAATTTTGTTTTCTACAAGATTTTGATCTGAGATCGTTTACTACATGGAATCTAGAAAATACGGACGTATCAGAACCGACAGATTCGGATTCGACTCGAACAAGTTTTAGTACGAGAACGATTAAGGATTCAAGATGACGTTGGATGAAAAATCATAAAACATCAAAGTTTTTAGTCTTTTTGGGACGAACAACTTTGTCTGCTACATCATTTATATTCAAGGTCGTTTACTTCCCCGAAATCGACCCGCAAGGTGCAGCCAGTTTTCAGACTGAGCTGTTTTGGAAGGTTCGAGTCAAACATCCAAATTGGATGCAAATTAGGGCTTTTGGACCTGAATCCAAGCCTTTTCCCTGCACGGGAAGTCCAACCGCCTCTTATATACATGAGGGGTGACGACCGATTGAACCAACACCAATCGAACAAATACAAACCCTACTTTATCGTGTTCATCTATCTTTATCTCTCTCCCTTTGTATATTGCTTCTCGTTCTTCGTTGTTCCTCAGGTTTGGAGGCTACGATCCACGAGGCTCTAGGGGCATCCAGGACGACCTGGAGCAGCCAATCATCGTCGGGTCCTCCGACGAGGTCCCTCCCGAGGAACCGGGGCGTTGTCCTCAAAAGCGCTTGCCGGACTGTCTTGCGTACCACCCTTCCAGCAGGCCTCCCGCGGTGTGAGTTATGGAGCATCTCCGTCGGCGCTGCGGGTACACGAGGACGTGTTCGTGTGACGCGTTCGTGCATCAACAGCTAGTTTATTCGGTGGAGTATAAATAGGGTGCCTCTTATTACCTAGAGGTACCACGAGCCAAACTCTCTATCCACCATTGTCCCAAAGCTCTAAACTCCTAGATCTCTCTGTAGCCACCAAAACACCTTGCCCTTCAAGAATTAGAGAGAGGAGACCTAGATCTACAATCTCACCAAAGAATTTGATTTCCCCCTTGATTCCAATGAGGAACTTGGTAATCTTGGGTTTGTTGGAATCCTAGGAAGTTTTTGATACTTTGTGGCTTTGGTAGCACGAAGACATTGTCGGCATCCACAAATTGAGTTGTGGTGTGTGCTTGGGCCTTGAAGCATCGAGATTTGGTGGCTCGGTGGATTTGGTGATGACCCTCCAAGTTGTGGAGTGTGCCTCATCTTTGAGAAGGTTCTCGTTGTCAACCTCAATGGAAACAAAGTTATTCAGGCCTATCCACTTTGGTGGTTGGACACGAAGGAGATACGGTGTGCCATTTGACGACTATTCGGTGTTCCACTTTGGTGGCATCGCTCCAACAGAGACTATCTTCCATTGGGAAGTGAAATCCGGGATAAACCTCCACGTCATTGTGTTGGTTATCTCTCAACTTACCTTTAATTGTTATTTCTATTAGTGCCTAATTAGTTTATCTTATACTAGCTTATATCTTGCTCATCATATAAGATTATCCACATAGTTGCATAATCTAGACAATCTATATTTGCGCAAGCCTTAATTGAAAAATAAAGTGTATAGAAGAGACCATGGAAGAAGTGTATAGAATACTCAAGGCTCTTGTGTGGAAATGAAGGATTGTGATGATGATTGGGTCAAGGAGAAGTTTCTTCAAACCTTGATTCCATACAATGATAACATGGTGATGAATGTGCACGCAAGAGCGGACTTCTTAACTCTATTCCCCAATGATGTATTGGGTATCTTCGTTACCTTGAACATGATGAATAAGTCCTCGGAATACACCGTAGCTCGTGTGAATGGGACAAGAAGAGTGAATCTTGCCTTGAAGGCCACGAACCATAATGAGGAGTCAAGTGAAGTTGTTGAGCCTACCTATGTGCCCACCAAAGCTGAAAAGATCAAGTCATGAAATGAATGTGTGGCTACACAATTTGTGGAAGAAGGGAGACTTCACCTAAAGTTCAACAAGAATCAAAGGAAAGTTCAAGTGTGAGCAAATGAAGGACATGCTTCAACTGTGCAGATAGCAACCACTTTTTTACGTAATGCACTTTCAAGAATATAATTGAAAATGGTGGGAGGTTCATCAGGAAAGCCAACTTCATCCCCAAGGCCAAGAATTTCATGAAGAAAATTCCCCAAAAGTCATTGGTTGCTAATGGGCAAAAATATATATTCACTAGTGAAGAAAGTGATGAAGATAGTGAACAAGTTGGCATGGCGGTTGTGGCGGTTGGCTTCCTACCCTCATCCTTGGTTTTTTCTCTCTTCACCGCTCCCAATGAAAAGAAAATATCCACCAACCAAAAGTGTCTTATGGCCAAGGGTATCACCCCCAAAGGTGACTCCTTCACTCAAACTTTCAATCTCCTCTACTCCATCTTTTTTATATTAAAGAGAAAGAAACAACTCAGGATTCCCTCACTAATATTCTGAATACACTATATGGTGAGACTAAAATAGTGTTTGATGCCCTCATGTCTCAGCTAGTGAGGCAAGTTGCCTCATTTATGCACATGAAGAAAGAATCATGGAGCTTGAGGGTTTCGTTCGTGATGATTCTACTAAGATAGCGGAGCTTGAGGAATCTTCAGACGAGTCACAATATCTTAAGGAATCTATCAAGGAAACATTCACCTTAGATTTACCTAAGATGAAGGATTCTCGTGATCATGCTCTTGCTAAACTGAAGGAATTCATTGAATTAAACGATGAAATAAAAAATGGTAAAAATGAACTTCTTAAGTATTTTTAACAACTTGAGAAAGCTCACAAGGCACTCTCAAGTGAGTTCAAGACTCTTAAGGGTGTTGGAGATATGCCTAGAGACAATAATATTTAGTTTTTATTCTATCTTCAAGTTCAGAATTAAGTTTACGCCATCATGCTACAACCTCTATAGCACTTGAAAAAGTGAGTTTTCAGAGAAAAATCTTTATGCGCGTGTGAACACATAAACAAACAAGAGTTACTGATCTTGTCTCTAAGATTAGCATATGGTTTTTCATATGATCATGTTTTCCTGATCATGGACTTGGTTAAAAGTCTAGCAAAACAAAAGAGTTTATTGTTAGGCTAACAATAGTACTTAAGTGAGCCAAGTATATGATGTTGCTAAAATAGACTAAACAATTGTAATGTATTTAGCAAAGTACATATGAAGTTGGCATTGACTATAATTCCTATACTAAGAGAATATATAGTGACCGGATGATCGTAATTTATATTTTGGATATCATCAACCATCTTGACGTAACTGGGGATCATAATGGTGATGTCTGGGTATAATCTAGAAAGTGTAATGGAACTGAGATCGTTCAAGACTAGTACTTAACTCCTCCAGACAATAGAGAGATACATGCTCTGGGCCCTCTAGGTATCACCAATGTCAACCAATCGTCTGGCTAGACACAGTGTGATTTATCACAAGGATATCGTGGATGTGGATGAGAAAAGAGGACAATACCGGTAACGAGTTTTATATGTGTTATGATCAAAGAGTTTGATCAGACTAGATAACATAGTCGCACCTCGTGATATCGTTATTGGTATATTGAAGTTACGTGAATAAGTGCAATGCGTAACTTGTAAGTCTCCCTCGATCTTCGTGAGCACACAGGAGCCTTCATGGGAGTCCATGGTCCCACTTTTGGTTAATGTTCAGTAAGTTTATGAACATGTATGTGTGTTATCGAGTCGTTACAAGTCACACGCTTAAGCTATGCCAACCTTTCATTGAGAGAATAAATATGTTGTTATTGGTTTTATGAATGTCCTATGTGCTGGGTTTTGCAACGGGAATTTAAAATTTTCTCCATGCATGCTACGCACCAACCAAGACCTTGCTATGTAAGGACACATGAAGATTAATTCCAAGATCTAGTGTCCGAGATTGTGTACCTTAAACCATGAGTAGCGGAAGAGATGTCGGTGAATATGTCGATGAAGGTTGTAGAATATGTTGTTGACTCCCCGTATCCAGCACGTTGATTCAGCAGAGTGAGGGTCTCACGTGTTATCCCTTTGACATTATGCACACATACGTCGGGGCAAATTCTGCAGCGCTTCGCCGTCCAGGACTAGACGCCGTTGGAGTATATAAAGGTGGAGTTCGCAACATATGAGAGAGAGAGAAAGTAATTATAAGCTAGATCTAATCGGGAGAGGACACCTCAAAACACAATTAGAGGAAGCTCTAATTCAATTAGAGGGGCCCTAATTAGAAGTTCTAATTAGACCCTCTAATTCTACTAGAGAGAGAGGCTTGAGAGCCAATTGTGTGTTTTCTTTGAGCCTTGGGGTCGTTTATAGAGTGGGAGGGAGAGGTATACTTGCTAAAAGGCAGAGGATTCCTAGTTGTACTGGGAGGAGGTGGCCGCACCACCCTCCTAGCCCAACTCGGACTGGTGAGGTGGAGTCCAACTCCACCTCCCTCTCCTTGCCTTTCTCTTTTTCTCCTTTTCTTTTCTCCTTTTTTGTCTCCAATTAATTAATGAAAAATATCGGGATGACTAGTACCATTATGTGATGCCACAGGGGCCCACCTCGCAGCTCCCTAAAATATGGTGCGGCCATGACGGGGAATTCTGCCCCCTTCCGACGCTAACCTCCCTTTATGGAATGTCCCCAAAACTTCTCCGGAACCCTATGACCCCTTTAAATAAAATCATCGATATTACTAACGATGTTAGAAATATATTTTTTACACCTCAGGACATCTCATGCCCCCCTGCATTTGCTTCGTAAAGCATGCAGCCTCAGTTTCTCTCTCAGAACAACTCCGGAATAAATTCCGATAGTAATATAAACTGTTTCTATTAATTTGGGACATCCAATGCACTCATTATAAATTATCTATGATATATAAAATATATCTATAACACAGAAACACCATTTTGATGATACCCCTAGTTGATCCAGACCTACCGATATACACAAAATCATCCCAAACTTAAGTATGTTTCCCCTACATCGATAGTGTGTGGACATGAAACTGGAAACTCTTTCCTTTTCAATAATCAATAGCAGGGCCTTGGAACCCGTATTGACTCCCACATACTATACGAATAAACTACTGAACCTGTTGTTCATTATACAATTCCCCCATTACTAATGATACAAAACTTACCCGTGACTATGGATTATGGTATTGTCGTGAACCAATCATTGGTTCACTTATACCTTTGTCTTGTCATGTTAACCTGTAAGTTTCATATTTCACGTTACTGTATTATGATATCCCACATGATGTATCATCATCATGAATTGTCTGCAGAACTTCTCGAGGTCAAGAATACCGAGTGGGCCCAGGTATGTATCTCTCTTTTTACGGGGGAGTAATTCACATCTCAGAACATCGAGATAATATACTCCTTTAGAATTACCCAGTGGCTACCTTTATGTTCACCCAGTTTACTGTGTGACTCTTGATACTACCAAAGTAAAACCTACAGAATATAGTATCTCGATAACCTCATGGTCAAAGGATGCATTGTAATATAACCATGATGTGATATGATTCTAAGGACAAAGATTTCTTAGTGGAATCTCTTAGCATATCAATCTACTTATGGAATACCCAACCATATTGTTCCCTTCCAACAATATGTTGTTCATTGATGCCGACATAAGAAATGTCCATGACCAGGAAAACATAATCATCAAGAATCCAATGAATAGTCGTAAAAGGCAAGACTAGGGTTTATTTATGTGGTCATGTTACTACACGTGAGCATGAGTTTTCCTATGAATCTCATATTCAAGAACCATGTGAGTTATAACATAGTCATATGAATCATAATTATGAAATACATGTATAAATATTATTACCTTTTGGGCATACATCGAAGAGTCTCCCACTTGCACAACTGGCAATAATCTCTTTTTATAAGTTCATCAAACATCTAGAAGATGTAAGTGAACACTCATACAAACACTGTGTTAGAGACATTTGTCATCAACCTCTTCTGAGGTTGTATGAACCATTTGTATTATGAAGAAAATCTTTCTTCCATAATACCCCTTGGTCATACGATCAACTGAAGTCTAATCTATTCTAGGTGAAACCTTTGTGTTTCAACTAAGAGTACACTTTTGCCGTTTATCAAAGATCATCTTGCTTCTTTTCTGAAATACCACACTTGGTCCATATAATGAACCGATTGCAAATATTAGAAGTATTTAAACTTCTATTCTTTATTCTATTGTTGTATTGTTCATAAATATATGCTTAAATCAGTTAATCATGTTTAACCCTTAATATTCATATAATCACAAGACTATATCTTAACCATTGGTCTGTATTTATCACCTAAGTACCATTTAATCTTATGTACTTATATCATAAGTTACTTCTTATAATGTAACTCTTTACATTACAAGCCTATTCACCATCCTTTTGAAGAACCATATTCAAAATTATCTTTGAGGGGAATACTCATAATAATTTGGAGCTAATTGGACTTTTAACAAATTCAGTTTTCCAGCAATTATTATTTTTACATGTTTTGACAGAATGCATTGTCCGAGGAATTTCTATTATGATCATAAATGATAAATCCTTTGATCATTGCTCACCATTGTTTTCCAACTTTAGATCTTGCACTTGAAATCTCAATTTCCTCTAAGAACCTAGTTCTCTGAAGTTTCAAAATTTTCATTTAAAACTCCATGCATATTTATCTGATAGCACTATATTAATTCACACTTAGGATTTAAATCCTTTGTGAATTAATAACTTTGCTATCGCATGTATCTCATAAAATAATATTTTCAATGACATATCTTTTCTATTAAACAAGTCTTTTAATGTTTTCTAATAACTTAGATATCATCAAAATATAACTCCCACTGACTTTAAAGAAAACAAGACTTATGTAATTTTCCATAAAGCTAAATCACCTCTTGTTTTACTTCACAAATTACATTGCCATTGCAATCTTTTATACCAACCGACTTTTATGTAAATGAATTTTGGCCCTTGTATAATTAGTGTTGTATTTAACAAAACCCTCGAATTGTACTTTGTACACAAACTCGATCAACTTTCCTTTAAATGGATTTCTTTTTTTAATTTATCATACATGCTTATTATACATATTGATAAAGCTTTGCCACATATCACGAGATGTTTAGTAGTCAACTCTTGATTTTTTTCATAAAACTATTTAACACAAAACAAGCTTTATGACCCCTTTATTCCAACATGAATTCCTTCAAGTTTTTCAACTTGAACAATAGGGTAGAAATTAATTGTTGACTCCAAGTCATTTGGATGTTTTATCCCTTCTATTATCTTTAATAATTACATGAAAATCCTATAATCAAGGTGCCTTGAAACTTTTGTCTGGTTTCTTGGTTAAGCATTTTTTTATAAGAAGACATGCCTCAAACCGCAATGGCTCTCGGTATTGGTCTAAAATAATTTTCAATTGGAATTGCTTCCCCTTGCACATATCTGATAACTATTTCCGGAGATTCATTAATCCCTTCAAGAAATACCATCCTCCCACTGGACACAACAAGGAATTAATTCCTTAAGAATCACATATCTCTAAGTAGCAGAACTTTTTATAATTTTGTGGTGGTTTTATATGAGGATTTTCATGTGAAATTAGAACAACCCACAAAGTATAACTTGGTTTTCTAATCTTAGGAACAACCAACAAAGATTAATGTGGTCTTTATAGTTTATCTTTCAAAACTATGACACATTGTAAAGGCAATAATTTTGTTCTAAAATTTAAACTTAAGTTATTATACTATTCCTTGGGTAATATCAAGAATTATTTGCAAAGGAATCCTTCTTAGTGTTTGAATTTGTCTCACTTTGTAAAATTATGACTTTAGAACTTTCATGACATCACTTCTAATTTTTTTGAATTCCTTTGTTATTGAAAAGAGTATCATCAATAAACATCTCTTGTTGACTTCTCTATGTGCTTGAAAACTTAACCAATTAAGTACTTCACTCAATATCTCAAACTTTCATCATGTATATGATGTGATTGAAATCATAGTGCCACATCAAGGTGATGTCAACTCAATCACAAAATATTTTAGAACAAATGATATTTCACTAATTCAAAAGATTTGTAACTTGATCATCCACGAAGGGATTGAGCCATCTTGTTCTCATAACATAACCAGGAATTCGTCCTATTAATCCACGAGATTATTATGTAGCCAAACATGCGACCTTATTACATTAACTTGAGCCGAAGCTCATAAATCTTCGAATTATGAAAAATAAAAGTGGAGATGTCTTTATCCTTGGATGATCCTTTATGTGCCTAACTTAACGCTCATTGATGTCTACGCACGCTTCTATTCTTGTAGACAGTGTTAGGCCTCCAACTGTAGAGGTTTGTAGAACAGCAACAAGTTTCCCTTAAGTGGATCACCCAAGGTTTACCGAACTCAGGGAGGTAGAGGTCAAAGATATCCCTCTCAAGCAACCCTGCAATCAAGATACAAGAAGTCTCTTGTGTCCCCAACACACCCAATATACTTGTCAGGTATATAGGTGCACTAGTTTGGCGAAGAGAGAGTAAAATGCAAGTAATATGAATGATGATAAGTGATAATAGCAATCTGAAATAAAAATGGCAGCAAGCAAACATGTAGCAGAACAGGCGGAAAACGGTGTTCCAATGCTTGGAAATAAGGTCTAGGCATCCTACTTTCACTAGTGGACACTCTCAACAATGAAAACATAATTGAATGCATAAATATCATTTCTTCACTATGCTACTACGTACCACTCTCCGGTCGAATAACAAACACCAATCCATGCGTAGGGCTTTAACAGCACTCCCCAGAGTAAGCACTTTCCCAACCAAGTAACCCCCATGCTATCACCATGGGACCTAGATGGTTCCACGCAAACACCACAATTTCATAGGGTTATCCAACACAAAATATAAATATAATGCTAAACCACACGGCGCATACACTGTCACCTTTACACCGTGATCAAAGTGTTTACGGAGATCTCAGAACAAAAACCACTTGAGTAGCATAATAGATGAACAATAATATCTATGAATTCAACTAGATTACAAAGCTGACGGTCACATATAGATCACACCATGGGAGAGAGAAATGAAACACATAGCGACCGGTAGAGCCCTCAGCCTCGGGGGAGAACTACTCCCTCCTCATCATAGGAGACAGCAACAGCGATGGAGATGGCTTCCGGGGGCACTTCCCTGTCCCGGCAGGGTGCCGGAACAGAGATCTGTCCCCCGAAACATGTCGTCGGCGGCGGAGCTATGGATGTATTTTGTGGAAAAGGTCGATTCTCTTAGGGTTTACGCCTCGGGGAGTATATATGGGCGAAAGGGCGATGCCGGGAGGTGTCCAGGGGGCCCACACGCCTAGTTGGCGCGGCCTGTGGGGCCGCGCCACCCCATGGTGTGGCCACCCTGTGGCCCCCCTCCGGGGCTCTTCGGGGATTCTGGAAGCTTCCGGGACTTCTAAGACTTCTGGCTTTCGTGGGGTCCAATTCCGAGAATATTTCCAGAACAACTTTTCTGAAACTAAAAATAGCAGAAAACATGGACTGGCTCTGTGGCATCTTGTTAATAGGTTAGTCCTGAAAAACATAAGAAAACGTAGGAAAACATACGGAAAACATGTAGCAATTGGCATAATATCCACATGGAACATCAGATATTATAGATACGTTTGAGACGTATCAAGCATCCCCAATCTTAGTTCCTACTCGTCCTCGAGTAGGTAAACAATAAAACAAAATAATTTCTGAGCTGACATGCTACCACACAATCTTGATCATAATATGTAAAGTAGAGCATGTAAACTAGGATCAAATGAACTAAAGCTGTGATCTATATTTGATATCAACAAGTAATGCATAAACAAAGAAGAAAGAAGCAAACAAATTAATGAATCAATACTAAAAGACTATCAACCGTGCAAATTTTATCAGAGATGATTTAAGATTTCAAGAACAACAATATCATGCACGTCAAACAATCTTCACAACCCCTGTTAGGATCAAGTCAAGATTTCCACACGATGCAATGCTTGAATCTTAAACTATTTGCGCACTAAAAACAAGCAAGTGTTCTGCGTTGGTCCCTGGCACCGGATGTTAAGGCAAAGAGAACATTATGGGGGGTTTGGAAAGTCAATGGAAGAAAGGCTCACAAAGCTGAAAGTGTTCATTAGACAAGAGAAAGTCTTACAACCGAAGCTATACAAGGAGTAGGGATTGCCACACAACAGATGCACATAGAGATATAAGTGTATGAAAGCTCTCCAATGGAACAAGTGGGGGTGCATCCAACTTGCTTTCTCACGAAAACCTAGAGCTCATTTGAGGAGGCTCATCATTGGAACATACAAGCCAAGTTCAATAATGTAAAGTTTCTCACATAGTTATGAATAACTGATAATATGAAAACTCTCTCCAAACTGGAGTATTGGTGCTAAACATGAATCACAAGTGTGGTATAAAGGATAGTGATGCGCCCCTCTCTCTTTGGCCCTTTTTTGGGGGGCTTTTTCATTTTTTTAATATCCTCACCGGTAGGGGCAACCTCCTATATTACAATGAATCATCACACTTTTAGTACTCATAACTCATAATGGAATATCTATGATGTATCCAACTACATGCTCCTGCCAGTGTACCAGTATGCATAAATAACCATGAAGCTCATCATCAAGTAACATAATGGAGGTGGATGTTGTGCAACAATATATCTCGGAATGGCTATGGAAATGCCATGATAGGTAGGTATGGTGGCTGTTTTGAGGAAGAATATATGGACTTATGTGTAGGAGAACAAAGTCCTCCCACGGGATTTGGATGCACTGGCGAAGTTTGCACCAACTCTCAATGTGAGAAAGGGCAATACACAGTACCGAAGAGGCTAGCAAATATGGATGGTGGAAGTGCCAGGAACCGCAACATAGACTCACGAGTTAAAAGATTTCAGCAAGCAAATCATCTTACAAGGCACAATGCAAATCACTCCAAGAGGGTCCGTGGTAGTGACAAGTCACTGTTAGCTACCCAGACTGTAGCGCGTAACAAAAGGCCGATCATAAATGCATCACTCGTAGAAATCATATACCATTGTTTCTATCAGCTGGTAATTTAAGTCTGGCAGAGTTTCAAGTTTATTAGACCAACCATTAAAAGTTTCTACTTACTAGTCCTTCCCATTTATCCATTAAGAAAATTAATGTCTCAAAACTACAACATTGATTCAAGTGAAGCAGTTAAGTGATCTACAAGACCATGCGAATTTTTCCACTATACCAACTATCACATAAGCATTTCTATTCCCAACCAAGCACCATACAAAACATGCTTTAAAAAAACTCTCCAAATGCTACAGCAAGCAAACATGAGAGTAATCGCATAACACTACTAAAACTAACAGCTCTGAATAAGAGATGCGTGAAAATAAAGGCTAAACGTAGTACTAGCAAAACGTGAACACTCACAGAACAATAAGAATGAAAACTAGAGTGTTCTAAGCAATAAAAAGGATGTGTGTCTCTCTCCCACACAAGTATAATAAGATCCAACCATTTATTACAGCCAAGAAAACCAAACAAACTGGAAAAAAAGACGCTCCAAGTAAAGCACATAAGATGACTGAATAAAAATATAGTTTCACTAGAAGTGACCTGATAATTTGTTGATGAAGAAACGGATGCCTTGGGCATCCCCAAGATTAGTCGCTTGAGTCTTATTGGCATTTTCTGGGATGTACCACCGGGGAATCCCCAAGTTTAGGCTTTTCACTCTTCTTGATCACGTCATATCATCCTCTTCTCTTGACCCATGAAAACTTCCTTCACACCAACTTCTCACAATTTTCATTAGCAACGTTAGTGCAATCGAAATAATAAATTCACATGGTTCAGTTTCAACACAAGCATAACACTCATATACACATTAGATACTTTCACAGCTTCTTTTAAAACCTTTTTTTCTAAAGAGAACACCAAAAGAAAGAGATTAAGATGCAAATGCAATTATTGGCAGAAATCTGTCAAAACAGGACAGCAGGTAAAGATGATTTTTTTCGAAAATATTCTATTTCTCAAATCAAAAAGAGGTCAACTAAGAAAAGTTGCGAATACTACCCAGGATTACGCACAAAAAAACTCAGGTCAGTTTAATATTTCTATGATTGTTTACGGAATAAACAGTGGAAAGCAGGAATATGTTTCCTGCGCAGAAATCCGAAATATAGCCTCAACTTTCCACTAGAGGCTTTACATGGCTCAACAAAAACAAAAAACAAAAAGATACATCGGGGTTTCTCAGGAAACTTACAAAACCCAGGTGCAAAGAAAACAAAATAAAACAACGGAAAACGGGTTGTCTCCCGGTAGCGCTTTTCTTTAACGCATTTCAACTAGGCACAAAGATTTTTAAAAGATGCTCACATAATAATAAGAGTTGAAGCACAATAAGAGAGCATCAATAAGAAAATATAAAACACATTTAAGTCTAACCCACTTCCTATGAAAAAGAATCTTGTAGAAGAACAAGTCAACGAAGCCCAAAGTGACTAGCATAGGAAGACAAAATAAGTGCAACTTCAAAACTTTCAACATAAAGAGGGGAAACTTGATAGTGTTGAGATGCATAAAATTATGTTTCCCTCTCTCATAATAACTTTCAGTAGAATCATGAATAAAATTAACAATATAACTATCACAAGAAACATTCTTATCATGAGCCACATGCATAAAAGAATTATTACTCCCCACATAAGCATAGTCATTCTTATTAATAGTAGTGGGAGCAAATTCAACAAAATAGCTATGATTATTGTTCTCATCACCATAATCATTAAATATAGGAGGAATATTGTAATCATAATTAATTTTTTCCTCAATAGTAGGTGGACAGAAAATATCATATTCATCATTGTAAACAGGTGGAACTAGAATACCACAATCATTATAATCATCATATATTGGAGGCAAATTATCATCAAAGAAACTTTCCTCCTCAAAACTTGGGGAACTAAAAATATCATATTCATCAAAACTAGCTTCCCCAAGCTTAGAATTTTCCATAGCATTAGCAATAATGGTGTTCAAAGAATTCATACTAATAACATTGCTATTAGCATGCAAATAAAGCTCCATAGGTTTTTTAATTTTCTCTTCAAACACTTCATGTCCTAACTCAAGATAAATATTATAAAGCTCTCTCATTTTGTTGTTGTTTTCCATTAAGTATAAATAGTAAATATAAAAAGAAGAAATAAGTAAAAATAAGCCTAACTAGTGAAAACAAGAAACAAAAAGATAAAATTGCAGAATCTAAAGGAAATAACTTCGAGCACTCACACCCGAGGATGTGAGAACCTTTTACCATACCTCCCCGGCAACGGCGCCAGAAAAGAGCTTGATGTCTACGCACGCTTCTATTATTGTAGACAGTGTTGGGCCTCCAAGTGCAGAGGTTTGTAGAACAACAGCAAGTTCCCCTAAGTGGATCACCCAAGGTTTATCGAACTCAGGGAGGTAGAGGTCAAAGATATCCCTCTCAAGCAACCCTGCAATCAAGATACAAGAGGTCTCTTGTGTCCCTAACACACCCAATATACTTGTTAGGTATATAGGTGCACTAGTTCGGCGAAGAGAGAGTAGAATGCAAGTAATATGGATGATAATAAGTGATAATAGCAATCTGAAATAAAAATGGCAGCAAGCAAATATGTAGCAGAACAGGCGGAAAATGGTGTTTCAATGCTTGGAAATAAGGCGTAGGGATCCTACTTCACTAGTGGACACTTTCAACAATGAAAACATAATTGAATGCATAAATATCATTTCTTCACTATGCTACTCCGAACCACTCTCCGGTCGAATAACAAACACCAATCCATGCGTAGGGCTTTAACATCACTCCTCAGAGTAAGCACTTTCCCAACCAAGTAACCCCCATGCTATCACCATGGGACCCAGATGGTTCCACGCAAACACCACAATTTCATAGGGTTATCCATAAAAAATAAATATAATGCTAAACCACACGGCACACACACACTGTCACCTTTACACCGTGATCAAAGTGTTTACGGAGAACTCATAACAAAAACCACTTGAGTAGCATAATAGATGAAGAATTATATCTATGAATTCAACTAGATTACAAAGCTCACAATCACTTATAGATCACACCATGGGAGAGAGAGAGATGAAAAACATAGCTACCAGTAGAGCCCTTAGCCTCGGGGGAGAACTACTCCCTCCTTATCATAGGATACAGCAACGGCGATGGAGATGGCAGTGGAGTCGATGGACATGGCTTCCGGGGGCACTTCCTCGTCCCGACAGGGTGCCAGAACAGAGATCTGTCCCACGAAACTTGTCAGCGGCGGCGGGAGAGCTACGGATGTATTTTATGGAAAAGGTCGGTTCTCTTAGGGTTTATGCCTCGGGGAGTATATATGGGCGAAAGGGCGATGCCGGGAGGTGGCCAGGGGGCCCACACCCCTAGGTGGCGTGGCCAGGGGGCCGCGCCACGCCATGGTGTGGCCACCCTGTGGCCCCCCTCCGGGGCTCTTCAGGACTTCTGGAAATTTCCAGGACTTCTAAGACTTATGGCTTTCGTGGGGTCCAATTCCGAGAATATTTCTAGAACAACTTTTCTGAAAGTAAAAACAACAGAAAACAGGGAACTGGCTATGTGGCATCTTGTTAATAGGTTAGTCCCGGAAAACAGAAGAAAATGTAGGAAACCATAAGAAAACGTAGGAAAACATACGAAAAAGATGTAGCAATTGGCATAATATCAACATGGAACATAAGAAATTATAGATAAGTTCGAGACGTATCACTCATCAATAAATTTTATTCTTTTGTGTCCTTACTTTCCGCAACTCCTTTATTGAAAGCATAAAATGATTTTAGAAACTGATACACCATAGGTACTAGTAAGAATGACAAATATCATTTAGATATAACTCTTATACCTTTATCACTCTTCATGAATTTCTCCTTTTTCTCGACGAAACTTTTTACAGTTCCTCATTCAATGACCTTTATTTCTACAGAAAAAGGATTCAGACTTACTCTGTGAAGAAAACTTGGGCTTATTCTGTGATTTAGCACCTTTTCCTTTCTGTTCTTTTTCTTCTTGAATGGTGTAGTTTTGGAAACCAGCAATACTTGATTGTTTCCCTCCTTACAGCAGCCTCAGCAGTTTCAGCATAGCAAGGAGATCATTTGTTGTTTTCTCCATCCCATTCATGTTGTAATTCATGATGAAACCGTTGTAAGACGGTGGGCGTGAAGCCAACACCGAATCTTTACTCAGCTCAGCTAGGATTGGAAACCACAAATCCTGAGGCCTAGTTCTGTAACCAGACATGTTGATTACATGCTCAATCAATGAGCTTCCTCCTTCCATGTGACATGACAACAAAGCCTTTATTATCTCATAGCATTCAGTCTTGGCTTGTGTCTGGTACATTGTCGTGAGTGCAACAATCATATCATACGCGAACGTATGATCAAATCGCTTCTGCAACTCAGGATCCATACATCTGAACATGAGCCATTGAATAACTATTGCATCATCACTCATCAAGATGTGTGCATCCTTTTCAGCATTAGAAGCTTCGTCATCGAGATCGTCTAGAAGAGGAGCATCAAGGACATACATTTTCTTGATACTCCTAAGAACAATTATTAGGGCATGGATCCAATCTGCATAGTTACTTCCATTGGAAGAAAGTGGTTTCTTCTCAAGTAGTGTACCATGGTAAATAGAGGGTGCGTTACGATCCATTGATCTACAACAATTTAATAGTTCACTTAGACATATTCATAATTATTTTCCAAGCACTCTTTAAAGTAATTAACTATGTGCTCCCACTGAATCTAATATTCCTCGTGATAAGAATTTAATATATTACAGAATCCACACTCAACTTATAACCAAAGGATGTATCCACCTCGATGGCTATAACCAAAGAATTTAAGTTTCAGTTGGAGCATATATAAATTTCAATTTAATTGAATTAAATAGTGCAAATTAATTTTGAACTATAGAGTGTAAATAAATTTGTTTTATTTTACAGATAGATCACATTGAAAACATAAGTTTGAATGAGTTTTTAGGGGTAAAAAAATTAACTAAGGAAAGTGTGACCTTCTGTGATTGGGTTCAGAGGTCTTGAGGTAGAGCATGTGCTGGACACTGAAGTTCGGGCATCTAATGGAGAATATTCTCCATTAAGAGATGAGTAGTATCAAGTTTATGTGATAAAGCTAGACATGGTGAGTTATGAGCTTCGTGATTGTTACCCACACTATCGCCCCTTCCGTCTCATGGAAGGTTTAAAGGATCGATTCTCCATGCAAATCTGTTATGGTTGTCATAAGATTAATGATGAACTGTTGAGATGAAAACTCATGTGCCTTGGGCCATTGAGGAAGCACATAGACAAGTTCACAGAGATATTACGGAAGCTTAAGTATATTGGTTTTCCCATTCCATAAAAGCAAGCAGTTGACACACTCCTCATGTCACTTCCTTTGCATTACTTTGGTTTTGTGTATTGTTGATGCTCGTTATTCACACGTTTGTTGGGAGACCCCAAGAGGAGGGTGTGATGAGCATAGTGGTAGGTATTTCCCCTTAGTTAGGAACCAAGGTTATGAATCTAGTAGGAGAAGGGGGACCTTCGGAAGGTTGATGCCACTGACGGTGGTGCTGGCGCTTCACCGGTGTCAGCAACAGCGTGGAACCTGCACACAACACAACCAAAATACTTTTCCCAAACGGTATAGTGAGGTTGTCAATCTCACCGGTCTTGCTGAAAACAAAGACTAGACGTATAGTGTGGAAAAACAGTGTATGCTTGCAGAAAGTAAAGAAAGCGGGAAATTGTTGTGGTTTGTTTAACAGACTGGAAAAATGGACTGGGTTCGTAGTTTCACTAGTGGCGTCTCTCCATAAAAGATAGCATGCTGGGTGAACAAATTACAGCTGGGCAATTGACAAATAGAGTTTCCACCGTGGTGCACAATACAACATGAACATTACTATGATATTTAGTGCAGGAATTACAACAAGATACATAGACCGACATCCATCTGCATCTATGACTAATAATCCACTCTTAGGTTATCATGTGAACCCAAACTTAGGTATTAAGTTGCAAGCATCATGTGAACCCCCTTAGGTATTAAGTTGCAAGCAACAGATAATTGCATTAAACAAAGTGTGTAATGTAAGCAATGATTATGCACGTGGGCACTCTCACCGTTGTTTTCTCCCTGGTGGCAACAGCACATCCTCACCTTAATGTTTCTGTCACTCGAGCAAGGCAACAAGGAGGCATGAACCCACTATCGAGCATAAATACTTCCTCTTGGAGTCACTAGCAACTACTTGGCCAGAATAACCACTAGCAACAGAGAGCATGCAAGATCACAAATAACATATGCAATAAAGACTATAATCAACTTGGCATAAGGTCAATATTCATCGGATCCCAGCAAACACAACACAGAGAATTACATAAGATCAATCTCGATCATGATAGGCAGCTCACGAGATCTAAACATGGAGACATATGAGGAGAAGACAACCATCTAGCTATAGCTACGGACCCGTAGTCCAAGGATGAACTACTCATGCATCACTCCGGAGGTAGGCATGGTGATGTAGAGGCCTCCGGTGATGATCTCCTCTCCTGCAGGGTGCCGGAAACAGCTTCAGAACACCCATGATATGGGGTTGACGGTGACGGCGGCTGCGGAATTTTTTCGGGGATTTTGATCAGGTGTCTAGGGTTTTCCATCCGGATGGCTTAAATAGGCGAAAGGGCAAAGGCGGTGGAGGCCGGGGGGACCCACACCCATAGCTGGCGCGGTCAGGGAGGGCGGCGCCACCCTATGGTGTGCCCCCTGCCTCCCCTCTTCGGCTCCTCTATGGTCTTGTGGATGCTTCCGGGGAAAATAGGACTTCCGGGCTTCGAATTTTCCAATTCCGAGAATATTTCCAGAACAACTTTTCTGAAACTAAAAAACTGCAGAAAACATGGAACTGGCTCTCTGGCATCTTGTTAATAGGTTAGTCCGGAAAATCAATAAAAATGACATAAAGAAGGGAGAAAACATGTAGCAATTGCCATAATATGATCATGGAGCATCAGAAATTAGGGATACGTTTATGACTTATCAATTTCGACAATCTTATGGAAGTGGAGAAGAGAGTTGAAAAATTCTTCGAGATGCTCATGTCAGCTGAGATGTATGTTTTCGTCCATGCTGTGATGACTACACCAATTAAGAAATACAAGTGGTGAGACCACATGAGCTATAAGAGTTATAACAGTTATTCACATTTTCCTGTCTCAAAAATATTTTGGTAATTGATACTAAAATTTCTAACTTTGCAATTTATTGTAGAGTGGGAAGGAATAGATGCAAGAAAGGAGGAAAGCGTGGAATCTATGAAGTCCAAGTCAATAAAAAGGATCAACACTAGGACTTCAAAAAAATAGTTTTCTTGAGTTCGAACATTTTATAATCAATATTTTATGTTCAAGAAGCATGTTGAATTTGAATAATAAAATATGTGTGGAAATTCTAAGCTTTCGAATACAAAGTTTATAATCTTCTTTATTGTATTATGTCATTAAATTTTATTATTAAGTCTTGAAATTTTGATTCAATTATTACTTAAGTTCAAGTAATAGCTTTATGGCTTGTTAACTAAATTGAAAATAAGTCTTTTATTGATTTACCAAGGTTAGAGATTGTCTCCCAATTATTTAATAAAGCTAAATATCCATACAGTGCTAGTCACTTGTGAATTTCAAAATTCACATAAAGGATGGATGTTTTCTCAATTGACTTATAATGAAGACCCAATGTGATAAGTTAATCATATTTATGAAGTGGAATAGATGAAATATCAAACACTGAGATAAAAGAAATTTGATTGAAGGAGAAAGGACTTAATACAATTATAAAATGATTGACAAAGAAAGTTTTATTAGTCAAGATTACTCATGATAAATTTTGAGAGACTCAAAATTATCGTTATAATGAAATCTTGTGAGACAAGGATTTAAGCAATGTTATAATGAAATTGTCAGATGTCTTGGCGTGGTAAGTAAAAGTGTGAAGCAAAACTAATTCTCAACCCACTACAAAATATTATTTAGTTTGTTTGTTAAGGTTGGAGCATTTTCATTAATTAACTTAGAGTTATTCTAATGATAGTTCCTAGTAGTTAACATCGCTCAATTATGGCGCATAATTCATTAAAGGGTTTTGCATAAAACTAATATATTTATTGGTAGTAAATTTCCACTTTGACTCCAAGTGTTTTAACTCATACGAAAATGTGAAAAGTGTATACTCATGAAAGAAAGGGGGAAATTATATTCAGTTAAGATTGTGAATCTTTGGAGAAAGGATTAAATGAAAGGGGCAACATGAAAATGTTTCCAATTCATCACCATATCCATAAGTTTATCTATTAGATACATAAAGTTCATACTTAATATTGCATAAGGTCATAGGAGGAATTGTGTAATATTCACTTTGTGATGTAGTCATCAAAATTTCGAGACAATGACCATGAAGTACAAAATAGAACAAACAAGATAATTGTGCTCGTACAAGTATACAATGGATTGACATATAGATCCATGAGAAGTTAGATAATCAGGTTGACTACAAGATTTTATCTTGAGAGTAGTTGGAGTGATATTAAATCACAGAAAAATGAATATTTTCCCAAAAAAAAAACAGATATGAATATTCTATATTCACAAACTAGTCTTAATTAAAAAAAATTTATCAAGAGCGAATAAATGATAATGATGAGTTGAAAAACTTCTCATATCAATTGCTTGGTGATGTTGTTGGATCAATTAGCAAATCTTTTGCTAAATGTAATTAATTTGGATTACTAGAGTCATCTGAAATATTACAAAGTATGAGTATTAAGTTAGTCATATTAATGAAATGATAAGGTACTCCCTCTGGTCCGATTTAATTGTCGGAGACTTAGGAAAAGTTTTGGCTAAGTCTTTCGTTAACTTGCGTCACTTATATCGGACCGGAGGTAGTGTTATTTTTCATTATGTAAAGAGAAGGGACTTATAAGTTAGTGGGAGCTGATTGTGATCTTTTAATTTCGCTGGGTCTAATTAAAAGAAAGTTGTCTCATGGAATGATTTAAAAAGGTTTTAAATGCAATATCAGAAAGTGTCTTATTAAATTTAGAATCTATGAGATGCATTAAGGACTTTAATAAACATGAATATGATGGTTGTGCAAAGTGTAATTCTGAAAAAGAATTGAATTACAATGAGATAAAGTGTTTTATCTCAAAAGTAAACATGAAATAATATTTTGCAAAATATAAAGGGTTGAGATCAAATTGATATCTTGTGATTTGACCAATCTCGTTGTCATAAAAAAGCACACAAGAACCGGTAGATTTCCATTGATTAAATTGTTTAGTCAAACCGGTATAAAGGAGAAAGACTTAAGTAAAAAAAATCTCATGCAATTCATTGTTTGTAATAAAACCTAGGAATATTATGCTGAGGTGTTTCTCACATAAATATTTTACGGTGGTATTACAAAATATAAAACGACTCAGTGGAATTTTGTATAGCTACAAATAATATTGTGAAAAGTATTCACATATGTATTTGTGGTGGAATTACAAAATCGAATATTTATTTATTTTAATTCAAATTATGAATCTTCAATTGAAAATACCGTATGTTGTATAAATATCAACATTAAAGTATTATGCGTAGACTCTACAGTATATTGCTATGGTAGTTGCAACACAATGTGACACATTGTAGATTGCAAGTTATTGAGGTTTCAAATGGCGGTATGATAATTCATTTGGAGACATTGGAATTGTCAATAATTCCACGGAGCCAGATTCTCATAATTCCAAATCCTAATAAATCCAACACAATTTTATCACAAGTTGGTAACATCAAAAGGTGAAATACAATGGTCTTAGAAATCACATGCATAGTGTGAGTAACATTGGAATTCCATACGTGTTATGTCATCATACTAACTAGAGTATTATTAACTCTAGTGCAAGTGGGAGACTGTTGGAGATATTCCCTAGAGACAATAATACTCAGTTATTATTCTATCTTCAAGTTCGGAATTAAGTTTATGTCATCATGCTACAACCGCTATAACACTTGAAAAGTGAGTTTTCAAAGGAAAATCTTTGTGCAGGTGTGAAGACATAAAAAATAAGAGTTCCTAATATTGTCTTTAAGATTATCTTATGGTTTGTGACATGATGACATTTTTAGGATCATGGACTTGATTAAATTAGCAAAAAATAAGAATTTATTGTTGGAATAACAATAGTATTGAGTCGACCCAAGTATATGATCTAGTTAAAATAGACTAAACAATTGTAATGTATTTAGAAAAGTACATATGAAATTGTAATTGACTATAATTTCTATACTATGAGAATATCTAGCGACCGCACGATCAAAAGTTATACTTTGGATGTCATCAACCGTCTTTCCATAACTGGGGATCAAAATGGTGATGTCTGGGTATATGCTAAAAAGTGCAATGGAACAGAGATCATTGAAGACTAGTACTGAACTCCTCTAGACGATAGAGAAAATGCATGTTCTGGACCCTCTCAGTATCACCGATGTCAACCAATCGTCTGGCTAGACACAGTGTGATTTATCACATCAGTGATATGGATGAGAAAATAGGATGACGTCAGTAATGAGTTTTATATGCGTTATGATCAAAGAGTTTGATTAGACCAGTTCACATAGTCTCAACTCGTGATATCGTTAGTATCGGGAAGTTAAGGGTATTAGTGTAATGAGTAACTTATAAGGTTCCCTCGTTCTTCGTGAACACACAGGAGCTATCATGGGCATCCATGGTCCTGCTGTAAGTTATTGTTCGGTAAGTTCCCGAACATGTCTGTGTGTTATCGAGCATTTACAGTTCACACTCTTAAGGCGTGCTAACCTTTAATTGAGAGAATTAATATGTTGTTATTGGTATTATGAATGTTCGATGTCGTTAAGATGTCGCAGAAAATAGTCTGCTGACAATCGGAGAGTTTCGGAGAAGATACTATAAGGGAAAAATTATGCCGGTGTAAGGCAGAATTTATATGAGAGATAACGGAGGATATGAGATGTCCCCGGATGTTATCAATATTTTTGTAACATCAAAAAAAAATTATCGATGATTTTATCTATTGGGTTCATAGAGTTCTGAAAGAGTTTCAGGCAAACACCAAGAGGGGGGAGTACCGGAGGGGGCATATTCACTCTTTGGCCACACCACTAGGTGGGGCTGACAGGTGGGGCCTAGGGCCTCCAATCATGGCACTAGGAACCTTCTGTTGTTTTCCTATTTTTATTTAAAGGTAAAAAATAAAAGAAAAAGGGGAAAGGGAAAAAGGAGAGGAGCAGGAGTTGGACTCCCATATGGGAGTCCAATTCGAGTTGGGGTAGGAGGAAGGGTGCGGCTAGCCCCCTCCTAGCCCAAATGGGATTCCTTCTCCCATTTGGAAAGTTCCCCCTTCCCTACAACTATAAAAGTACACCCCCTAAGGGTTGAGCTAAACCATAATTTTGTGTGCAATTGTCTATCGAAGGCTCTCTCTATAGTAGAATTACAGGGTCTAATTAGAGCTAATAATTAGAGCCCCTCTAATTAAAATAGAGCTTCTTATTAATTAGGTTTTGAGGTGTCCTATCCCGATTAGACCTAGAAATAATTAGCGGTTCCCCCTCATGTGTTGCGAAACTTCCAGAATCATAAAACTCTAATTGTAGTCGATTAGTGCTACCAATTAGCAACGCCGAAAGTCGGTCTCTCTTTGTCGTTGTCGAGTCCTGGACGACGGAGCACTGACGGATTGACACGAGCGTATATGTGCACACCATAACAGAGATTACACATGTGATACTGGACGACGGAAGCTTAGCGACATCCTTCCAACTAGGCCTTGTTGTGAGGATCTACGATTGTTCAGAACTCTTCTACGACTACATCGATTCCGTTGCCCGGTGAGTTGTGATCCTGATCCTTGCATGTATATGCATGCCTTGTTATCTTCTTAGTGATCTTGGCGGATTCCATAGGTCACAATTTTAAATTCTGTAGCATAGATATCAGTACTAACAATTGGATATTCCTACTCGTTTGATAAAACTTGGTTCCCAATTGAGGGAAATTCTTGTTGTTGTCTATATCATACCTTCGAAATGTGGGTTCCCAGCAACATCATCAGATACATCACGGGTATCCACAAATGTGGCCTTGCTTCCACTCATTGGAGTGGTGTATTTCGGTTGCTTCCCACCCTCCTTTAGTTAGGGGTCAGGTGAGGAGACACAACCTTTGTGTCCCCTTTTTTCCCCAAACCTTAACCCGGGTTACTACGGGTCTCACCTAGTGACTAGTGGGTGGCTTGGGTCCAAACTATGCGGGCTCTAATTAGTTGGATCTTATCTGCCTGGATTCACTCCCTTACGTGTGCGAACTCACAAGCTTACGGTAAGTGGGACACAGTTCCAAGTGACACTCTAAATTGGTTAAACTGAATTGGCTTCTTGCAAAGCGTCCCAACTACCAAACACCATTAAGTTGTAATGCATGGGCTGTGTAGCTTAACCTTCTCTTCTCATCCAGTGATATGCAACTCAACACGACTAACAACTTAGTTGCATCGATTCGGTTAACACTTAACTAGGTCGCGTATGGTCATGCTTCCAAGTTGTATCACACAAGAGGGCTCAAAGAATATCTCTCCGAGTCGAAGGGGCATATCCGTCTTAGAAATCCACCTCGCGTAGTTTGGTTCACACACGTACCAAACACCATCTTTATGACTGCCAATTGCGAATAACATATAGCGGACTCAAATTTCGCTGATCTGCACTCGGATAGTGCGATTACCTCGGTTCGTATGAAGACTTACTCAGGCCGGGTCAATCGTTGGCGGTCCAACTCGCTAAAAGGCTTAGCAAAGAGAGCATAAGTCGGATTAATGTCTCTATGCTCCATGAAAAATACTTCCACTATTCCTAAATATAAGATGTTTTAGCTATTTACTATATTCACATGTATCCGGATGTATCTAGAAATGGTTTATTGTGTATGTGCATTCATTTAATTCTGCATCTAGTCAACGTAAATATCTTATATTTAGGAACAGGGGGAGTAAAACATAGCCATCTCACTGTTTTACACATTAGTCTCGCACCGTGGGTTCAATCACTATCTCAATGGACTACAGATGAAACCGTAGAAACTAATTAAACACAAGGTTCCACAGTCGAATCACATAATTGATGACAATTGCTCTTTCACATATAACTATAAAAAAAGTAATTTCCTTTTTGAATGGCAGTTCCAAAAAAAAAAGTACTTCAACGTCAAACAAGCGTATTCGTAAAAATATTTGGAAGAAAAAGACTTATTTTTCCATAGTACACGCTTATTCTTTAGCAAAATCAAAATCATTTTTCAGTGGCAATGAGAATCCAAAACCAAAGGGTTTTTCTGGGCAACAAACAAATAAATTATAAGGTTTTGGAATAATCTAAATTGACCTATAAAAAAATAATTCCAATTATTTAATATGAATAATTTAGATTAATTAATTAATGTACTTTTCTATGTCGAATTACTCAACACAATATTCTTAGAACAAACCCCTCTAATATCGCCTATATGGAATAAAAGCTTTGGTATACTTACTGTGTGCTAAGTATTCTTTTTCTACCAATGATCAATGAACTTTTCATAATAGAATTCTCATAATAAAATATGATAATTCTATTATGAAAAGTGGAGTATTCTTTATGAAAAGTGGAGTATTTTCAAACATGGACTACTTATCGCATCTAGGGCACATGCATACCTAACAACCTCGCTCCTAGTTGGTAGTTCCAGAAGGAACACGGTCACACTAACAATAAATATATGTGCCACATATAACTTTTTTTTAGAAATGGAGGTTCTACCCCCAGCATCTGCATCAAAATGATGCGCACAACCAATTTTTATTTAATGATAAAACACAAACCACCTTGTATTACAATTAAATACATCAATCAACTAAATCTAAAGCCACGAACCGAGCCGCTACCTACAATACTGATGAAGGGGGTGGCTGATACGTTATAAGCATATCCTTAATTGTTGATGTTCCATGTTATTTTCATGTTGTTTCCTACATGTTTGTTGTACACTTTATGCCATTTTATCGATTTTCCTAACTAACCTATTGACAACATGCCACAGAGCCAATTCCCTATTTTCTGCTGTTTTTAGTTTCAAAAAAGTTGTTTTGAAAATATTCTCGGAATTGGAAAATTAGAAGCCCGGAAGTCTTAGAATTCCCGAAAGTTCCACGGAGTCCCGAAGAGGCCCGGAGAGAGTCCACAGGGGGCACACCATAGGGCGGCACCCCCGGCCGCGCTTGGAGGTGGTGTGGGCCCCTCGGGCGTCCACCACCATCGCCCTTTTGCCTATTTATGCCTCCAGGTACGTCAACCCTAAAAATATACCACTTCATCCCGAGAAACACCCGAGGCCTCCCTACTCGTCATCCCGAGATCGGGATGGTTCTGGAGCTTAACAGGCATCCTGACGGGAGGGGAATTCATCACCGGAGGGGTCTACTCCACCATGCCCTCCTCCGAAGTGATGTGTGAGTAGTTCATCCCTGGACTACGGGTCCATAGAAGTAGCTAGATGGTTGTCTTCTCCACTTTGTACCTCATGTTTAGATCTCGTGAGCTGCCCTACATGATCGAGATCATCTTTATGTAATGCTACATGTTGTGTTTGATGGGATCTAATGAATGTTGAATGCTATGTCTTATGATTATCAATCTATCACGTTATGTTCATGCATATATGTTAATTATGATCTTGCATGCTCTCCGTTATCAGTAGATGCTCTGGCCAAGTATATGCTAGTAACTCCAAGAGGGGGTATTTATGCTCGATAGTGGGTTCATGCCTCCTTTGCATCTGTACTCGAGTGATAGAAACATGACGGATGGAGGATGTGTTGTTGCCATTAGGGATAAAACAACGGTGTTTACTTAGTTTACATTGTTTACATTACACACTTTTCTGACTTCGATAATCCGTTACTTGCAACTTAATACCCAACGTTTGTTCGGATGATATACGAAGGGTGGATTATTAGTCGTATATGTAGTTGTATGACGGTTATGTATCTTGTTGTAATGTCCGGATGAATCACATACTAATATTTATGTCTTGCATATGCATTACGGTGCAACCTTCATTTCTGCCAATTGTCCGGCTGCAATTTTTTCACCACACATGTGATTAATCTTCTACGGAGAGACACCACTAGTGAATTGTGGACCCTGGTCCATTTTCTCATACTGATAATACACACACTTCTTCCACTGCTTTCACACCGCTTCCACTGTTTTCCACACCATACGTTTAACCTCTTTGTGCTCAGCAAAACCAGTGAGATTGACAACCTCACTGCTTCGTTGGGGCAAGGTGATTTTATTGTGTTGTGTAGGTTCCACGTTGCTGCTGAAGCGGTAGTGCGCCCTGCCATCTCATCCGCATCAACCTTCTGAAGTTACTCCTTCCTCCTACTGGTCGATTGAACCTTGGTTTCTTACTGAGGGAAATTTTCTAGTGTGCTCTTCATACCTTCCTCTTGGGGTCTCCAAACGTGTGTTTCACGCACATCAAGCACTTTTTCTGGCGTTGTTGCCAGGTAGGAAGAGAATTTCTATAAGGGGAGTATCTCACCTCCAATCTCTTTACTTTGTTTTTGTTTTCCTTAGTTTATTTTATTTTGTCTTGTTTGCTTCTCTTTGTTAAAAACACAAAAACAACTAGTTCTTATTCTAGCTGTAGTTTTATTCCTGTTTTAAGTCTTGCTAAAATGAGTGTTCCTGAGGGTGAAGTTCGTTCTTTTAAGAAACAAGGTGGAGAAAGTTTGAAATATTCTTGGTATAGGATAAGTGATGCTCATTATAGATGCAAAAAAGAAATATTCCACTTTAATCCTTCTTAGGAATTTTTATGTTGGTATTACTAGTTGGTATAGGTATGTTGTAGACACTCTTACAGGCTGTAATTTTCTGGGAACACCTGCTTTGGAAGCCTATAATTTAATTGAAAGTTTAGTTGGAACACCACCTACTAAGGTTGTTAAAACTTAGATGACTTTAGATGATGTTATTAAAAAGCTAAACTCTATGGAGAAACAATTGCCAAATTTCCTTGATAATGCTAGCAAAGCTAATGAATCAATAGTAAGTATCAACAAGAGAGTTACTGTTTTAGAAGCTATCAATATCCATGATAGTCAAAATATGAGGATTAGTTAATTAGAGGAGGCTATGGAAACTTTAAGCTCAAATTTTTCTTCTCTTAAGTTTAGAAGGGAGAAACCTTCTGTGGGAAAAGAGAAAAAAATTATGTATGTCCCCAAGGTGCCTAAACCGATATCCCCTAATGTGTTTAAAATTAATAGAACTTTTGTGAAACTAAAATTGATTTGGATGTAGAATCACCTGCAGGGGTGTCTAAGGTACCCATTTCTACAATTGGAGTTTTGGAATAAATTATTGATTTAGATGCTTCTTCACTTGAAAACACTTGATTCCACTTTTCCAGGCCTAGCTAAAAGGCATTAAAGAAAAGCAGTTCTTGGGAGATAACCCATGGTTTTATTTTTGCTTTGTTTTTCTCTATTTTCTTTGAGCCAAGCGGCTGTATACTTCTGTAGAAACTCCTTTGTATATTTATTTTCATGTTTTAGTTGTGTCAAGTAAAGTTTTTGACAAGAGTTGGAGTTGGTTTTGGATTTCTGCGCAGGGAACAGATTTCTGTTGTGCACCGTAAAAAATCGCATAATTCACAAAAAGATCAAAATTATCTGAAATGATTTGTGCTTATTCCTCAGCTAATTACGAAACTTTTTCCTCTTTAAGTTTTTCGATCTAAGAAACGTAAGTTCCCTAAAAAAAATTCGTCTTTACAGGCTGTTCTGGTTTTGGCAGATTCTACCATTTTTCTTGCATTTGCTCTTTTACGATGTCAAGTGGATTTCTTTGCTTCATGAAACATCAGTGTTGTAGATAATGTTTAAAAATATCAATGACACTTGTGACCATGCATAACCCATGGATTTTTTATTGTTGCACTAACCCTCTAATGCGAATTACTCTTTGAGTGTGGTGTGAAGGAAGTTTTCAAGGGTCAAGAGAAGAGGGTGATATAATGTGATCAAGAAGAGCGCAAGGGAAAAGCTTGGGGATGCCCCCGTGGTTCATCCAAGCAAATTTTAATAATACTCAAGCATCTAAGATTAGGGATTCCCAAGGAATTTCCTTCTTCATCAACAATTTATGAGGTCACTTCTAGTGGAACTATATTTTTATTCGGTCACATCATATGAAGTTTACTTGAAGCGTCGTTTTTTTTTTGTTTTCCTTTGTTTTATTTTGTTTTCCTTGATTCAATAATATAGTTGGACCCTAGCATTCCTTGTTTGGGAGAGATACACGCTCCGCTTTTTTGTTTGAATACTCGTTATGCTTGTATTCTCAGTTTTTCTTCTAGCGGCTGCAAAATTCCTGTTTAGCTCTTGTTTTCATTGCATCTCTTATTAAGAGCTGTTTGTTTTAGTAGATTTGTGTGATTACTCTCATGTTTTCTTGGTGTATCATTTAAAGAGTTTTTGTTAAAACATATTTTGTATGGTGCTTGTTTTGGAAAGAAACTGCTGCTTGTAGTAGAATTTATAACGGTGCAAGTAGAAGCTTGTATAGACTGTGGCTAGACTTTTTCATATCATGCTAGATGTTATTTTAATTCTAAAGCCTAGTGGTTATTTAGTAGCATGATTAGTCTCAAATAGCTGAGAGTGTTTAATGTTCCATTGAAAGAATCATGAGTTGTTCTTGTCATTTTGAAGCATAAATTTGTGGTGTCCTCCTTTGAATGTTTTATTTGGTTGACTTGGCGCATGCTCACACCATGTTTATGACTATGAACCAGTCACTTATAGCCTCTATGATAATTTAGTTTTTGAACTTTTGGTACCACTTATTCTTTGATTAATGATGTTTATGTCGTTATAAATGATTATGGCATTTATGCTCTCTTGATTTGTCGCTCCCAGTCTTTTGCTAGCCTCCACCTGTACTGAGTATGAGCTCTACTCGTGCATCCAACTCCCAAAAACCAAAGTTTTCCAAATTTGTCCACTATACCTACCTACATGTGGTATTTAACCGCCACTCCAAAGTAAATTGCTCATGTGTTACCTTTAAAACTTTCAAAATTACTCATGTTTTGTGCTCTTGTTTTAGCTCATGAGGACATAAATAGAGAATATTTATCTCACTTGTTGAATGGACTTTCACACCCTGAACTAGTGGATTCATTCGCTTATCCAATTGATAGAAGAGCTTGCAGCGGGGTTCCCATCCCCAAAGTAATACAACAAATTATCTTCACTATTTTTGCCCCTGATTTATCAGTCAAAGCATAATTGTGTAAACAAAAGAGAAAGAGGGATGACCTTCTACCCATATGTTTCCTTCTATGGGATCTGCTCTTGTGAACTCTAGTTGGCTTGTGACGTACTGTATTTCCTTTTTACCATTCATTGACATAAGCATAGACCTCTCTAAATAAATGTTATCAATACCTCTGTTTAATAAAATAAAAAGCTCTAGCACATGAGTTGATCCCTGCTTCCCTCTGCGAAGGGCCTTTCTTTTACTTTTATGTTGAGTCTCCATCTTCTAACTTTATGCACAGTTGAGAGAGCATAGTTGCCACTCTGATTTTAATGTGCATTTTTCCCAGAAACATTATTAATTGATGCATGATGTGTTATTGTTTTTTCTCTAATTATTTGTTATATTCTTCCTCATGAACTTTGAAAGTGTCCTGGCAATTATGTTTTGCCCCACTCTTAAGGACAAGCAAAATAAACTTACCCATGTTATCTCTATGCTTGAAACAAACGTATATCTTTCAGTGCATTATTATTCGTGATCTTTTATTTGTGTTACTTCTCATGATGCAAGGTGATTGTTATGCTTTATTGTCAAAATTTTATTTATCATGCTTGTGTTGAAGTTCTATGATCTCAGCTTACATATGCTTTTACATTATTGATGATCAAGTTTATGTTGGTAGCATGTCACCTCAGAAATTATGTGTTTTTATCGTTTACCTACACGAGGACGACTAGGAACTAAGCTTAGGGATGTTGATATGTCATAAACGTATCCTTAATTTCTGATGTTCCATGTGGTTTTCATGTTGTTTCCTACATGTTTGCTATACACATTATGTCATTTTTATCGATCTTCTGGACTAACCTATTGACAAGATGTCACAGAGCCAGTTCCCCGTTTTCTGCTGTTTTTAGTTTCAAAAAACTTGTTCTGGAAATATTCTGGGAAATGGAAAATTCGAAGCCCGAAAGTCTTAGAATTCCAGAGGGTTCCACGGAGCCCCGAAGAGGCCCGGAGGGGGGCCACAGGGGGGCCACGCCATAGGGCGGTGCCCCCTGACCACGCATGGGGGTATAAATAGGAGAAAGGGCGATGGCGGTGGACGCCCGAGGGGACCACACCATCCCCATGGGCACCGCCCTATGGTGTGGCCACCCCGTGGCCCCACTCCGAGGCTCTTCAGGACTTCCTGGACCGTCCGGGATTTTTAAGACTTCCGGGCATCGAATTTTCCAATTCCAAGAATATTTCTAGAACAACTTTTCTGAAACTAAAAACATCAGAAAACAGGGAACTGGCTCTATGGCATCTTGTCAATAGGTTAGTCCGGAAAATCAATATCATGCACGTCAAACGATCTTCACAGCCCCTATTAGGATCAAGTCAAGCTTTCCACACGATGCAATGCTTGAATCTTAAACTATTTGCGCACTAAAAACAAGCAAGTGTTCTGCGTTGGTCCCTGGCACCGGGATGTTATGGAAAAGAGAACATTACGTGGGGTTTGGAAGATCAATGGAAGAAAGGCTCACAAAGCTGAAAGTGGTCATTAGACAAGAGAGAGTCTTACAACCGAAGCTATGCAAGGATTAGGGATTGCCACACAACGGATGCACATAGAGCTATAAGTGTATGAAAGCTCTCCAATGGAACTAGTGGGGTGCATCCAACTTGCTTGCTCACGTAGATCTAGAGCTCATTTGAGGAGGCTCATCATTGGAATATACAAGCCAAGTTCTATAATGTAAAATTCCCCACATAGTTATGAATGAATGATAATATGAAAACTTTCTCTAAACTGAAGCATTGGTGCTAAACATAAAGCACAAGTGTGGTATAAAGGATAGTGATGCGCCCCCTCTCTCTTTATTCTATCTTTGTCCCTTTCTTTTTTTCTTTTTGGGCTTTTTCATTTTTTATATATCCTCACCTGTAGGAGAAACATCCTATATTACAATGAATCATTACACTTTTAGTACTCATAACTCACAAAGAAATATCTCTGATGTCTCTAACTGCATGCTCCTGCCAGTGTAGCAGTATGCATAAATAACCATGAAGCTCATCATCAAGTAACATAATGGAGGTGGATGTTGTGTCGCAATATATCTCGGAATGGATATGGAAATGCCATGATAGGTAGGTATGGTGGGTGTTTAGAGGAATAATATATGGGCTTATGTGTAGGAGAACAAAGTCCTCCCACGGGATTTGGATGCACTGGCGAAGTATGCACCAACTCTCAATGTGAGAAAGGGCAGTGCACAGTACCGAAGAGGCTAGCAAATATGGATGGTGGAAGTGCCAGGAACCGCAACATAGACTCACAAGTTCAAAGATTACAGAAAGCAAATCATCTTACAAGGCAAAGTGCAAACCAATCCAAGAGGGTCCGTGGCAGTGACAAGTCACTGTTAGCTACCCCGACCGTAGCGCGTAACAAAAGGCCGATCAGAAATGTATCACTCGTAGAAATCATATACCATTGTTTCTATCAGCTGGTAATTTAAGTGAGGCACAGTTTCAAGTTTCTTAGACCAACCATTAAAAGTTTCTACTTACTAGTCCTTCATGTTTGTCCATTAAGCAAATTAATATCTCAAAACAACACCAGTGATTCAAGTGAAGTAGTTTACTGATCTACAAGACCATGCAATTTTTCCACTATACCAAATACCACATAAGCATTTATATTCTCAGCCAAGCACATATATATGAAAAAAAAAACTCCAAGCATATAGCAATGAAAACTAGAGAGTACGAACAACTCTGAATAAGAGATGAATGAAAACAGGAGCTAAAGAAATGCAGCAGCCAGACAAAGATTAAGAACACAAAGTATTCCCATGAAAAAGCGGAGCGTGTCACTCTCCAATATGAAAGAATGCTGGGTTCCAACCAACCTTGTTGAAAAATAAAAATAAACTGAAAGCAAAAATAAAAGACGCTCCAAGTAAAGAAAATAAGATGCGACCGAACAAAAATATAGTTTCACTAGAAGTGACCTGATAATTTGTCGACGAAGAAGGGGATGCCTTGGGCATCCTCAAGCTTAGATGCTTGAGTCTTCTTGGAATTTGCTGGGATGTACCACCAGGGCATCCCCAAGCTTAGGTTTTTCACTCTTCTTGATCACATCATATCATCCTCTTCTCTTGACCCTTGAAAACTTCCTTCACACCAAACTTCTCACAATCTTCATTAGCAACGTTAGTGCAATCGAAATAATAAATTCACATGGTTCAGTTTCAACACAAGCCTAACACTGATGAAGACATTAGCTACTCTCACAACTTATTTTAAAACTGTTTTTCTCAAAAGAACGCCAAAAGAAAGAGATTAAGAGGCAAATGCAATTATTTGCAGAAATCTGTCAAAACAGAACAACAGGTGAATATGATTTTTTTTGAAAATCCTCTGTTGCTCAAATCAAAAGGTGGTAAACTAAGAAAAGTTGCGTATATATCCCAGGATACTCAGGTCATTTTTACTTTTATGTGATTTTATACGATTTTAACACTGGACAACAGAAATCTGTTTCCTGCGCAGAAATCCGAAATATAGTCTCAACTTTCCACTAGAGGCTTTACTTGGCTCAACTAATAAATTAAAATAAAGATACAAATGAGTTTCTACAGAAGTGTACAACCCCTTGACTCAAAGAAAACAGAGAAAAACAATGCAAAAATAAAAACATGGGTTATCTCCCAAGAAGTGCTTTTCTTTAAAGCCTTTTAGCTAGGCATGATAACTTGTGAAGACGCTCACATGATAAATATGAATTGAAGCAAAAGATAGAATCAAAAAGCAAATGTAAAACAAATTTAAGTCTAACCCACTTCCTATGAAAACAAATCTTGTAGAAAAACAGGTCAATAAAGCACAAAGTGACTAGCATAGGAAGACAAAATAAGTGCAACTTCAAAAATTTCAAAATAAAGAGGGGAAACTTAATATTGTTGAGATCCATAAAACCATGTTTCCCTCTCTCATAATAACTTTTAGTAGCATCATGAATAAAATTAACATTATAGCTATCACATACAACATTCTTATCATGAGCCACATGCACAAAAGAATTAATACTCTCCACATAAGCATAGTCATTCTTATTAATAGTAGTGGGGGAAAATTGAACAAAATAGCTATCATTATCATTCGCAACACCATACTTATCAAATATAGGAGGCATATTATAATCATAATTAATTTTCTCCTCAATAGTAGGTGGACTAAAAATAGCATGTTCATCATTGCAAACATCATATATAGAAGGCATATCATGATCACAATAAAATTTATCATCAATAGTAGGTGGAACTACAAGACCACAATCATTATAATCATCATATATTGCAGGCAAAGTATCATCAAAGTAAATTTGTTCGTCCATGCTTGGGGGACTAAAAATATCATATTCATCAAAACCAACTTCCCCAAGCTTAGACTTTTCCGTAGCATTAGCAATAATGGTGTTCAAAGAATTCATACTAATAACATTGCTACTAGCATGCAAATAAAGCTCCATAAGTTTTTTAATTTTCTCTTCGAACACTTCATGTCCTAACTCAAGATAAATATTATAAATCTCTCTCACATTTTTGTTGTTTTCCATTAAGCCTAACTAGTGAAAACAAGAAACAAAAAGATTTAATTGCAGAATCTAAAGGAATAAACTTTGAGCACTCACACCCGAGGATGTGAGTGCCTTTTACCTTACCTCCCCAGCAACGGCGCCAGAAAATAGCTTGATGTCTATGCATGCTTCTATTCTTGTAGACAGTGTTGGGCCTCCAAGTGCAGAGGTTTGTAGAACAACTGCAAGTTTCCCTTAAGTGGATCACCCAAGGTTTATCGAACTCAGGGAGTTAGAGGTCAAAGATATCCCTCTCAAGCAACCCTGCAATTAAGATACAAGAAGTCAATATACTTGTCAGGTATATAGGTGCACTAGTTCAGCGAGGAGATAGTGAAATGCGAGTAATATGGATGGTTATAAGTAATAATAGCAATCTGAAATAAATATGGCAGCAACCAAACATGTAGCAGAACAGGCGGAAAATGGTGTTTCAATGCTTGGAAACAAGGCCTAGGGATCCTACTTTCACTATTGGACACTCTCAACAATGATCACATAATTTAATAACTAAATATCTTCTCTTCACTATGCTACTCTTAACCCTCTCCGGTTGGATAACGAACACTAATCATTGCGGAGGGCTGCAAAAAGCATTCCTTAAGGTAAGCATTCCCATGTCTAGTTAACCCCACGCTGTCACTATGAGCGCCCTGGAAGGTACTAGACAAACATCACAATTGATAGAGGAGACACACACGATGTGCACACTGTCACCTTCACATCGCGGGACAAGGTGACTCCAAAGTTCATATTAATAAAACACTTGAGTAGCACAAGATGAAGAGTAACATCTACTTATTCAACTAGATTACAAAGCTCACGATCACATATAGATCACACCATGGGAGAGAGAGAGATGAACCAAATAGCTACCGGTAGAGCCCTCAGCCTCGGTGGAGAAATACTCCCTCCTCGTCATAGGAGATAGCAACGGCGATGGAGATGGCGGTGGAGTAGATGGACATGGGTTTCGGGGGCATTTCCCCATCCCGGCAGGGTGCCAAAATAGAAACCAGTCCCCCGAAACTTGGGTTGACGATGACGGCGGCTGCGGAAGGTTTCGTGGAATTTCGCCGATTCTTTTAGGGTTTTCCCTCGGGGAGAATAAATAGGCGAAAGGGCGATGCCGGGGGGTGGCCAGGGGGCCCACACCACCAGGTGGCGCGGCCAGGGGGCCGCTCCACCCTATGGTGTGGCCACCCTGTGGCCCCCCTCCGGGGCTCTTCGGAATTCTGGATGCTTCCGGGGAAAATAGGAATTTCGGGATTCGTGGGTTCCAATTCGGAGAATATTTCCAAAACAACTTTTCTGAAATAAAAAACAACAGAAAACAGGGAACTGGCACTTGGCATCTTGTTAAAAGGTTAGTCCCGAAAAACGTGTAAAAATGCTATAAAGAAGGGAGAAAACATGTATCAATTGGCATAATATCAACATGGAACATCAGAATTATAGATACGTTGGAGACGTATCAAGCATCCCCAAGCTTAGTTCCTGCTCGCCCTCGAGTAGGTAAACGATAAAACACAATAATTTCTGAGGTAACATGCGACCACACAATCTTGACCATAATATGTAATGTAGAGCATGTAAACTAGGATAAAATGAACTAAAGTTGTGATCTGTATTTGATATCAACAAGTAATGCATAAAAAATAAGAAGAAAGAAGTGAAACTTTTAATGAATAAATACTAAAACACTATCAACCGTGCAAAGTTTATTAGAGATGATTAAAGCTTTCGAGAACAACAATATCATGCACATCAAACGATCTTCACAACCCCTGTTAGGATCAAGTCAAGCTTTCCACACGATGCAATGCTTGAATCTTAAACTATTTGCGCACTAAAAACAAGCAAGTGTTCTGTGTTGGTCCCTGGCACCGGGATTCTATGGCAAAGAGAACATTATGGGGGGGTGGGGGGGTTGGAAGGTCAATGGAAGAAAGGATCACAAAGCTGAAAGTGGTCATTAGACAAGAGAAAGTCTTACAACCGAAGCTATGCAAGGAGTAGGGATTGCCACAAAACGGATGCACATAGAGCTATAAGTGTATGAAAGCTATGAAACAGAATTAGTCGGGGTGCATCCAACTTACTTGCTCACGAAGACATAGAGCTCATTTGAGGAGACTCGTCATTGGAATATACAAGCCAAGTTCTATAATGTAAAGTTCGCCACGTAGTTATGAATGAATGATAAAATGAAAACTTTCTCCAAACTGAAGCATTGGTGCTAAACATGAAGCACAAGTGTGGTATATAAAGTATAGTGATGCACCCCCTCTCTCTTTATTCTCTCTTTGGCCCTTTTTTTTCTTTTGGGCTTTTTCATATTTTTTTTATATATCCTCACCGGTAGGGGCAAAATCCTACATTACAATGAATCATCACACTTATAGTACTCATAACTCATAATGGAATATCCCTGATGTATCCAACTGCATGCTCCTGCCGGTGTAGCAGTATGCATAAATAATCATGAAGCTCATCATCAAGTAACATAACGGAGGTGAATGTTGTGCAGCAATATATCTCGGAATGGCGATGGAAATGCCATGATAGGTAGGTATGGTGGCTGTTTTGAGAAAGAATATATGGGCTTATGTGTAGGAGAACAAAGGCCGCCCACGGTATTTGGATGCACTGGCGAAGTTTGCACCAACTCTCAATGTGAGAAAGGGTAATGCATAGTAGTGAATAGGCTAGCGAATATGGATGGTGGAAGTGCCAGGAACCTCAACATAGACTCACGAGTTAAAGGATTAAAGCAAGCAAATCAACTTACAAGGCACAATGCAAATCACTCCAATAGGGTCCGTGGCAGTGACAAGTCACTGTTAGCTACCCCGACCGTAGCAAGTAACAAAAGGCCGATCAGAAATGAATCACTCGTAGAAATCATATACCATTTTCTCTATCAGCTGGTAATTTTAAGTGTGGCATAGTTTCAATTTTCTTAGACCAACCATTAAAATTTTATACTTACTATTCATTCCTGTTTATCCATTAAGAAAATTAATATCTCAAAACAACACAAGTGATTCAAGTGAAGCAGTTTAGTGATCTACAAGACCATGCGAATTTTTCCACTAGACCAACTACCACATAAGCATTTCTATTCTCAAGCAAACACGCATATGAGAACCACCTAACTACAAAAGCTAACAGCTCTGAACAAAGGATGCATGCAAAACAAGAGCTGGAAGCACTAAAATATCTAAGCATGAATACTCTACAAATATAAGAGAAGCCCAAGAGTATTCTAATGAAAAAGCGGAACGTGTCTCTCTCCCAAAAAAATATGATAGGATCCAACTATTTATTACAGCAAAGAATACCAAACAAACTGAACACAAAAATAGAAGATGCTCCAAGTAAAGCACATAAGATATGACTGAATAAAAATATAGTTTCACTAGAACTGACCTGATAATTTGTCGATGAAGAAGGGGATGCCTTGGGCATCCCCAAGCTTAGACACTTGAGTATTCTTGGAATTTGCTGGGATGTACCACCGGGGAATCCCCAAGCTTAGGATTTTCACTCTTCTTGATCACATCATATCATCCTCTTCTCTTGACCCTTGAAACCTTCCTTCACACCAAACTTCTCACAATCTTCATTAGCAACGTTACTGCAAATTGAAATAATAAATTCACATGGTTCAGTTTCAACACAAGCCTAACACTCATAAACAAATTAGCTACTGTCACAACTTATTTTAAAACTCTTTTTCCCAAAAGAACACCAAAAGAAAGAGATTAAGAGGCAAATGCAATTATTAGCATAAATCTGTCAAAACAGAACAGAAGGTAAAGATGATTTTTTTTCAAAAATCCTCTGTTGCTCAAATGAAAAAGTGGTAAACTAAGAAAAGTTGTGTATATATCCCAGGATGATGCACAAAGAAACTTAGGTCATTTTGATTTTTCTGTGATTTTAAACGATTTTAACAGTGGACAGCAGAAATCTGTTTCCTACGCAGAAATCCGAAATATAGTCTCAACTTTCCACTAGAGGCTTTACTTGGCTCAACAAAGACACAAAATAAAAGATACAAAGGGGTTGATAAGGAAAGATACAACACCCAGGTGCAAATAAAACAAAAATAAACGACGAAAAACGGGTTGAAACGGAGAAATAAAACGGGTTGTCTCCCGGAAACGCTTTTCTTTTAATGCCTTTCAACTAGGCACAATATTTTTTAACAGATGATCACATAAAGAATAAGAGTTGAAGCACAACAAGAGAGCATCAAGAAGAAAATATAAAACACATTTAATTCTAACCCAATTTCTATGAAAAAGAATCTCGTAGAAAAACAAGTCAACAAAGCACAAAGTGACTAGCATAGGAAGACAAAATAAGTGCAACTTAAAAAAATTCAACATAAAGAGGGTAAACTTAATATTGTTGAGATGCATAAAACCATGTTTCCCTCTCTCATAATAACTTTCATTAGAATCATGAATAAAATTAACAATATAACTATCATAAGAAACATTCTTATCATGATCCACATGCATAAAAGAATTAATACTCTCCACATAATACTCTCACGAATAGTAGTGGGAGAAAAATCAACAAAATAGCTATCAATATTATTCTCATCAATGTAAACATAAAATTTAGGAGGCTTATAATCATCAAAATAAATTTTCTCCTCAATAGTAGGTGTACTGGAAATATCATATTCATCATTGTAATCATCATATATAGGAAGAATAATATCATCATAAGCAATAGAATAGTTATTCTCCAAAATGTGTTCATTTGTAAACATATCATCATTTTTACTAGGAGGAGATGTATCAAGCATATAATCATAAGTAGCAAAAGGATTTTCAAACACATCATCCACAAGTTTAGAGCTTTCTATATCATCATTTTCAATATCAAAAGTAGTGTGGTTTTCCCAATCATGATCACTACTATATGTAACAGGCATAGGCTCATCATCAAAGAAAAATTTCTCCTCCGTGCTTGGGAACTAAAAAGACCATTTTCATATAAACTAGCTTCCCCAATCTTAGACTTTTCCATAGCATTAGCAATAATGGTGTTTAAAGAGTTCATACTAATAAAATTGCCACTAGCACGCAAATAAAGTTCCATGGGTTTTTTAATTTTCTCTTCAAACACTTCATGTCCTAACTCAAGATAAATATTATAAAGCTCTCTCATATTTTTGTTTTTTTTTCCATTAAGTCTAACTAGTAAATATAAAAACAAGGAATAAGTAAAAATAAGCCTAACTAGTGAAAACAAGAAACAAAAAGATATAATTGTAGAATCTAAAGGAAATAAATTTGAGCACTCACACCCGAGGATGTGAGAACCTTTTACCTTACCTCCCCGGCAACGGCGCCAGAAAAGAGCTTGATGTCTACGCACGCTTCTATTCTTGTAGACAGTGTTGGGCCTCCAAGTGCAGATGTTTGTAGAACAGCAGCAAGTTTCCCTTAAGTGGATCACCCAAGGTTTATCGAACTCGGGGAGGTAGAGGTCAAAGATATCCCTCTCAAGCAACCCTGCAATTAAGATACAAGAAGTCTCTTGTGTCCCCAACACACCCAATATACTTTTAAGGTATATAGGTGCACTAGTTCGGCGAAGAGATGGTGAAATTCGAGTAATATGGATGGATATAAGTAATAATAGCAATCTGAAATAAATATGGCAGCAAGCAAACATGTAGACGAACGGGCAGAAGTCGGTGTTTCAATGCTTGGAAACAAGGCCTAGGGATCCTATTTTCACTAGTGGACACTCTCAACAATGATCACATAATTGAATAACTAAATATCTTCTCTTCACTATGCTACTCTTAATTCTCTCCGGTTGGATAACAAACACTAATCATTGCGTAGGGCTGCAAAAAGCATTCCTTAAAGTAAGCATTCCCATGTCTAGTTAACCACACGCTGTCACTATGAGCGCCCTAGAAGGTACTAGACAAACACCACAATTCATAGAGGAGACACACACGATGTGCACACTGTCACCTTCACACGGCAGAACAAGGTGACTCCAAAGTTCATATTAATAAAACACTTGAGTAGCACAAGATGAAGAGTAACATCTACTTATTCAACTAGTTTAGAAAGCTCACGGTCACATATAGATCACACCATGGGAGAGAGAGATGAACCACATAGCTACCGGTAGAGCCCTCAGCCTCGGGGGAGAACTACCCCCTCCTCATCATAGGAGACAGCAACTGTGATGGAGATGGCGGTGGAGTCGATGGAGATGGGTTCTGGGGGCACTTCCCCGTCCCGGCAGGGTGCCAGAATAGAGGTATGTCCCCCGAAACTTGGGTTGACGATGACGGCGGCTGTGGAAGGGCGATGCCGGGGGGTGGCCAGGGGGGCCACGCCACCAGGTGGCACGGCCAGGGGGGACCCGCGCCACCCTATAGTGTGGCCACCCTGTGGCCCCCCTCCGGGGCTCTTTGGGACTTCTCGATGCTTCTGGGGAAAACAGGAACTTCGGGATTCGTGGGTTCCAATTCGGAGAATATTTCCAGAAGAACTTTTCTGAAATAAAAAACAGCAGAAAACAGGGAACTAGCACTTGGCGTCTTGTTAATAGGTTATTCCCGAAAAACCTGTAAAAATGCTATAAAGAAGGGAGAAAACATGTAGCAATTGTCATAATATCAACATGGAAAATCAGAAATTATAGATACGTTGGAGACGTATCAAGCATCCCCAAGCTTAGTTCCTACTCGTCCTCGAGTTGGTAAACGACAAAACAAAATAATTTCTGAGGTGACATGCTACCACACAATCTTGATCATAATATGTAAAGTAGAGCATTTAAACTGGGATCAAATGAACTAAAGTTGTGATCTATATTTGATATCAACAAGTAATGCATAAACAAATAAGAAGAAAGACGTAAAACTTTAAATGAATCAATACTAAAATACTATCAACAGTGCAAAGTTTATTAGAGATGATTTAAGCTTTCAAGAAAAAAAAATATCATGCACGTCAAACGATCTTCACAATCCCTGTTAGGATCAAGTCAAGCTTTCCACACGATACAATGCTTGAATCTTAAACTATTTGCACACTAAAAACAAGCAAGTGTTCTGCGTTGGTCCCTGGCACCGGGATGTTATGGCAAAGAGAACATTATGGGGGGTTTGGAAGGTCAATGGAAGAAAGGCTCACAAAGCTGAAAGTGGTCATTAGACAAGAGAAAGTCTTACAACCGAAGCTATGCAAGGAGTAAGGATTTCCACACAACGGATGCACATAGAGCTATAAGTGTATGAAAGCTCTGCAATGGAATTATTGGGGGTGCGTCCAATTTGGAGAATATTTCCAGAACAACTTTTCTGAAATAAAAAAACAGAAGAAAACAGGGAACTGGCACTTGGCATCTTGTTAATAGGTTAGTCCCGAAAAACATGTAAAAATGCTATAAAGAAGGGAGAAAACATGTAGCAATTGGCATAATATCAACATGGAACATCAGAAATTATAGATACGTTGGAGACGTATCAAAATGCTAAAGTCTTTAAAGAGAAAGTAAAATAATGGCATGATAACAGAATCCTTAAAAGAGAGTTTCATGTTGGTGAGAAAGTTCTATTGTATCAGTCTCGTCTCAGATTTTTTGCAGGAAAATTACTCTCAAGATCGGAAGAACCTTATGTTATTGAATAAGTGTATCATTCGGGTGCAATCAAAATTGCTTCTCTTAAAGATAACACTAAACAAGTGGTAAATGGGCAAAGACTCAAACAATATATTTCTGGGGTTTCCTATGATGAAGATGTTGATGTTATTCAAGTAATGACTCCAGAGAAGTTCATTAGAGGGAAGATTCCAGAATCTACAGAGTCTGTTTTGGAATAGGTAACAGTTCTGTTAAGAAAAAGTTCGCGATTTACCTTTTCACTTATAAATTATTAGTTTTTGGAAAATATAAAAAATACCGAGTCGAAGAGGAGTTGGAGAAGGTGCCCGGAGGCACCACACCATGAGGGGGCATGGGCCCACCCTTGGTCACGCCACCCTATGGTGTGGGCGCCTCGGAGCCCCTCTCCGACTCGTTTTCGCCCTGGACTTTTCTTTTGTTGTGTATGTTTTTGATATTTAACCCCCCGGACCACCCGAGGTCTGCATATCGTTTTCTCGTCGTGTTTCTATTTCGAGCTGTTTCTGCCAGGATATGTTTTCAGTTTTAGAAGCACCATGGTCTCCGCCAACAACAACAAGGAGAAGGGACCGAAGGAAGATGATCTCCAATACTAGAAGCTGGAGGAGGAGATCGAGAGTGGAGCTGAAGGAGATGTACAAAAAAACCACGAGTGCATCCACGCGCCATCATCGCAAGCATTGGAGTGGTTGCAAAACCTTCTAGGAAAACAGCGAGGATGAGCATTGGAGGGAAGGCCCCACGTCACTTCTTCGCTTCAAGGACACCACTTTAAGGCATAAAGAAACATTTCCGTACTTTAATTCATGAGTATCAATCTAGGAGGGTACCTGAGGCAAAGTTGCCTTCTTCCTGGGATATGGATCGTTCTAACCATGCATATGAAGGAATCTCTCAACCTAAGGAAGTGCGGGGGAAAATCTTGATGGCTGGAATTCACCGTCTGACAAGCATGCAAACCGTATTGAGCATAATACGGAGATGATGCGTATGCTTATGTTCGAAATTGAAGATCTAAAGAAATCAACTGATAAGCTTATTGAGAAGGATTCACCACCACCACAAAAGAATTGATTCGTCATTGGTATTGGCATCCCCTTGGCTTGTTGTAAGCTTGGGGAAGTGTCTCGGTATCATATCTTTATCTTTCACCCTTTTTACATTTTAGTAGAGTCATATCACGAGTAGAGGAAACATCATATAGGATGGTTTGCAGTATGGAAGTGTCAATCTTTAGTGGGTTATCGTTGTATCCCTTGGTTTGAGTTGCCATAATGAAATATTAATGAGAATTTTCATCATCTACTTGCTCTACTTTATTTTACTTTGCAATTTTTGTTATATGGTTGATCTTGTTATTAGTAATGGTATCAATGTTGGAGCTTCAAGTTAATCTAGTTGGTTTTGGAAAACTTAGCATTGGTAAGTAGCAACAATTCGTTGAGACTTAAGTAGAAAAGAGGGAGTTGCATGCAGATATATTATTCCATGTTCTTTCTTTCTTGTTAGCCCACAAGCATAGTATTCTCAAATAAGTTCGTTAGTACCTTAAAGGAAGGTTGCATGATTGGCTTTATCATATATGTTTTTGTTTGCTTTACCTCAATTCTTATGCTTGCTACCCAAACTTTCTAGCCAAAAACCTGTACTGAGAGGGAATGGTTCTCGTGCATCCAAACCTTGAACCTGAAACCATGCCATTTGTGTCCATCATACCTTCCTACATGTGGTATTTAACCGCCACTCCAAGTAAATTGCTTGTGTGATACCTTTAAACCTTCAAAATTACAGTTGTTTTGTGCCCCTATTTTATCTCACGAGGACGCAAATAAAGAATCTTTATATCACTTGTTGATTGGATTTCACACCCTGGACTAGTGGCTTCATTCGCTTATCCAAATGCTAGAAGAGCTGGCAGCGGGGTTCGCGGCCCCAAATAATAATACAATTTCTCTTCACTATTTTTTCCCTGATTTATCAGTCAAATCATAATTGTGTAAACAAAAGAGAAAGAGGGATGACCTTCTATACTAGTTGTGTCCTTCAATGGGAGCCGCTCTTGTAAAGTCTAGTTGGCTTGTGACGTACTGTATTTTCTGTTTTCCATTTGTTGACATAAACATACACCTCTCTCAAAATTAGACACTCCTCCATGGTTTGTGATTTTTGGCAGGTACCCGAGGATTCGGTTAGCCATGGTTTGTGTAAGAAAGGTTGGGAGGAGTGTCAACCATTTTATACCTCTGTTTTACAATATAAAAGCTCTAACACATGAGTGATCCATGCTTCCCTATACGAAGGGCCTATATTTACATTTATGTTGAGTCAGTAAACCTACTTCTTTCTGTCTTAAGCAAGCATTTGAGTTGTTGTGATCCATCCATCTATATGTTGATTTACTCAATCATGTTCTTTATTCTTCCTTGTTTGTACAAATTCTTGTATCTGTTTGAATACCACTTTTAAAGTTACCAATGTCTGCAAAGAGTCTGTTATAATTGAGCATGATAAACTCTACAATATAAGCTCTAGCATGATAAACATTGTTAATTGTTCTCTGACCAAGAACAAAGTTTGCCTTTACCAATTTTGATTTACTTTTGCACCTTTATTGTGATTTCCTATACTTGTTTCAAGTTTGATTATATGAGAGGAAGTTGCTCTTTAAAATGACTTGTTCTTTGTTAGATGTGATGTCTCTTGTCCGTATTTTATTTATCGACACCTCACTCCATAAACCTGTGGTCATGTTTACTGAGTTTAGTTTTGCTTGGGGACAAGCAAGGTCTAAGCTTGGGGGAGTTGATACGTCCATTTTTCATCACTGTTTTATATTGTTATTTTCTGTTATTCATCGATATATTTAATGTTATGATGCATCACTTATGTTATTTTATCTTATTTTGCAGGTTTCATAGTTTTTGGAGAATAAACACGAGAACCATAAATCTGATGGAAAAAGCAGCGTCAAAATACCCTATTTCAGAAGATCAGAAGAAGAGGGGGATACCGGAGGAGACTTACAAGTTCCGAGGAGGAAGTGAGCCAGAAGGGCACCCGGAGGGGGGGCACCTGGGGCCCACACCACCAGGCGGCGCCCCCCTCTAGCCGCGCCAGGGGGTGGTGTGGTCCCCTTGGCCCACTCCTGGGCGCACCCTTTTGCCTACTTGACCCCCAGAGAACCCTAAGCCCCAAAATATCATTGAACAATTATTCCACCGCCGCCTCGGGTCGGAAAACACCAGAGAGAGAAAAGCTCTCCGCAGGGAGAAATCTGCCGGGGAAATTCCTCCTCGGAGAGGGGAAATCGTCGCCATCGTCACCATCGTCGCTCCAGGCATCATCAAGATCGTCATCGTCATCATCATCGCCACCATCAACATCACCCTCATCATCCACCTTCATCCCGCTGTAACAATTAGGGGTCTCTATCGTTGTTTACATTAGATCTGTCTCCCGGTGTGGGTTACTTGTTAGTAGTTGATGCTTGTGAGATTTATCGGTGTTTACACTTTATGACCAGATTGTTATTATCCATTATATTATCTCTGATCATGATCCATATGATGTCTCGTGAGTAGTTAGTTTAGTTCTTGAGGACATGGGAGAAGTCATGATGTTAGTAGTGAAGTTATGTGAAGGGAATATGCCCGAGAGGCAATAATAAAGTGTTTATTATGTTATTCCTGATTTATGATAGATGTTTATTTCTCATGGTAGAATCTTATATTTACTAATTGGAGGCACCATTAAAACCTTCACGTTAATCCACATCATCAAAATTAATTAGACTGTTAGATGTTGGTTTTACGGCTAGGATAAACCCGGCAAAAAAGTTACATAGTACGTCTGTACGTGACAAATAATCTAGCACAACAGTCTAATATGTTGTACGTGAGAGATGGCAAAAAAAAAAAGTGATAAGATGGTTACAACCTGGCCTCTTTGATTTAAATGTTATTAAAGTTGGTTACGTGGGTTAGACTTTGGATCTCTTTAATTTAAATGTTATTAAAGTTGGTTATGTGGGTTAGACTTTGGATTTACAAGTAGGATCAACCGTGAAACGTATAGTCTCATAGGGCGTTAGGAACAACCCAGGATGGCACATGCAAGCGAAGGAAAAAAAAACAAGGAAGACCATTGCGATCTGGACTCCCGAGTTTATTTGGCCTGATTTAAATCTTTGAAGCTTCGTCTAGCTAAAAAAACAACTCAGCTCTTGCCTTTATATGCGGGCGCATGGCACGCGATCGGTAGCCAATTAGCGATTGTATGGAGGCTTATACGTTGTAAATAAATAATTGCTCCCCAGTGCATAAACACAACGGATCAAGGCTGAAGCTACAGGAAGACCTTGCCGATCACCGTCCTTGCCAGCCGACCGTAAGAAAGAGTCCATCAACCGGTGGATAATTTATGTATTCGTGATCAAAATATGAAAATCATAACATTTGTCTTTCGATATTTTTAGGCTGTTGGTCTGAGCTGGAGACAACAAAAAACTACTACAACTGTACATGCCTATTCTCGTGTCGATTGTTTGCGTCGTATGTATCTAAATACATTCATATTTGGACAAATAGAAGTCAAATATTGTTGAACGGATGGAGTATATAACTATTAGCAGTATTCTATTAGCCCAACCAAACTTGCACTTTTTTCTACCACCGCGGTGAAGTCCGCCGACAATGTAAAACCTGAATTTATCACATATGGAAAAATTTGTGGGGCTCTCAGTCATGATTCCAGGGTGTATATGTTAAAATTCTTATGGTTGGAAGCTTTTTCCTATCTTTTCGTAATTATTATACACAATGGTACATAATATAAATACATACATGTGCTCTTACTTTATTCTTCAGCTTGGAACCTTGGGTTCTCAAAAAGTTGTGTGGTCCTCTCTCACAAATCTTCTAAAATTAGTCACATAAACTATTGCTATATAGTTTGGACAAATTATAAATTTGAGTACAAGAAAAATTCCACGTAACTAGATATTTTAGCTTCAATTCTAAAGCTGCATTAAGAAATGGTTGAAAACTATCGGTTAAATACGTACGATTTCATATTATTGTTCATATATTTTGAATCTACAAATAATAATAGCCTCCCATGTTAGTAATGAAAGTATTACTTGATTACTCCTACAGTTCTTGATTTTTTATTACAGATAATAATAAAGTCGAACTTGCGACGCATGCTAATAATCAAAATTAATAGTGAAATTTAAATAATATGTATGTAAAACAATTTTATTTGGTTTTCAAGAAAATGTTTTTGGAAGGCAATATTATAACTAGGACCACAGCAAAATTTCATTTTCTATATCTAAGTGCTAAAGGATACTATAATTTGACCTTACTCCACAAAACTGATACTCATGTTATACCGACGGAGCAATTTCCATGGAGTATGTCTAATATAATATAGAAAATGTGTTCATTATAAAAATAACAAGAACATAACATATATGTTGTGTTTCCAATTAACTCTATTTTTTTGGTGTGGTAAGTCTACTCATTAAATCTACTAATAAATATACCATGTGACCAGATAAGGTATATATAATAACATTAATTTATATATTCTAAAAAATTGTGATGACCCAGCACACCACTTCATGTGTAGTGCGCAAGTCGGTGACATAATACTCGCAGAAGGACTTATCCGTGAATATTACATCTCTCAGAGTGGTTCAACAGAAACACAGCGGGTCCAAGCAAAGCTATAGGATACAAACTTCATTACAAAATCTTGAGAATCTCTTTGATGAATCAAGAAGATCTCATGCAAATGAAACATCAGTAGAAGCAATTCGAAGTTCCAAGCTGGAGAATGACTCTAGCTCAGAACCTAATCCACTACGGCTGATGTCAGCCCTAAACTATGGCTTGTAACTGCTAAGTCCAAGATTGGTCTCTACCTACACCTTGATAGCTTCTCCTCCCCCAGCGTTGTTGATGATGATGCTTTACCGACTAAGTAGTAGATCACTCCATCTAGCTTTATGAGGTAGCGATGGCTTCACGATGACGACTTCCAAAGGCTTCAACTCTAAGCAGGGGGTCAAACGGGAACGAATGAGTAACGAGCGTTACTCAGCAAGCTCATGATATATAGTGGGTAGTTTGATGCACTAACTACAGTTTTAGACTCGAAAGAGTCATAAGCTAATGCAAGGTTTTTGTAAATCTTTCTTCAAGAGGTTGCTTTTAATTCTGAAAACTATGCCCGCCAGATCTTCACAGGATTAGAACTTCATGGAGTTGCCTTTCCTGCGGCGTTCGCAGCTCCTTCCCGGAATAAGGGGTAACATGTCACGTCCTTTTACACTCTGCAGAGGTGCGTTACTTTACCCATGGACGACCAAGACCATGTTGCTCAACCAGGTGTGCATTCTTGTCCACTCCCACTCACGTGTGGAGCCCGGTTGTTGGTCCAAGCCAAACCGTGCTTCTCCGCACAATGCATGCCCACCCATTTCCGCCAGCAGGTTGAACGCCTGATTCCACCCCTCACGATGGAGATCTACGCGCCCCTGGAAGACACTCATAGACCCCATAGTCCGTGGGACGTAAGGGCTCCCACCCATGTGCATGCAGTCCCGCAGAACCTACAGCGTACATCTCTGGCAGTCCGTTGACATGCGAACGAGAAAAGATCACAGCTGACTTACTCCCCCCATAGAATACCCATGGTTAACGCGAATTTACGGCGCAAGAATCCTGACGGCAGTTGTTGTTAATTCCTAGGTAATACGTTCCCATGTAGATGGAACCTTCCTTTGACCTATTCATCTTGCCATGGTCCCATCCGCCCACCAAACAGAACACTACCACTCGGGTAGTCATTCAATTAGTCATATTATTATAAAAATAGAATCATGCATTCTTTTGGGAGTAGGTGATAATACGATAGGTTTTTTGCAAATAGTTTATTATGAGATAGTGCAAAGGATATGAGCAAGTGATGAACTTGCCTGAGATTGAAATAACCCTAATAATTCATGTCTTCGGGTTCAAGGGTCTCGTAGGAAATCCCGACATCTGAAAGATAGCAAAGTAGTCCTGGTAAGGACTACAGAAAACAATGGCAAGGATGATACATGCATAGTAATGAGATGCATCGTGAAATACCCTGGAAAATAACCCAGCCTACAAGTGTAAGCCACGTTTGATACGATATCTTAAGCACACAGGTTTTAGGTGAAATGTTTCATTACTAGTGGTGATGTGGTTCTTAGTTCTTTTAGACTTACATATGTTTCACTTTTACTTAGCAATCAATTGTTATCATGTTTACTCATAAGTGGTTATTACTTGGTGAGGTAACAAGACAATAGCACATGGAAAACAATTATTGAAAAGATAAATGTCACCTTTTATTTTATATTCAAAAAGTGTGGAGCATATGGCAAAGAGTTTAATTGAAAATGATGGTTTAATATAACTAGCTCTATCATCACACAACTTGCTATTGACATGTGATGATAGGTTTATTAGGTGTGAAAACATGAGGTTTTTATTAATAAGGAAAATAATTTGTGGCACCTATTTCTTGTCATAATGAAATATAATAGAGTTCCAGTAGATATTGAGAAACAAGTTTATAATTTAATCAAAATGTTTTATGTTTGACATATTTGAATTGGAAATGCTTTTCTCTTAAATTTGATATATCATTCAATGCTTTTTGAAAATATTTGAATAAATTATTAATTTATTAATTTTAAATGAATTAAATGACTAGGCAAATATTGCACACATGAAGACTTGGTCAAATGAATTTGAAAACATCATAGGTGAGTTTCATTTGTTATTTGGAGCATTTTGGTATATAACTTGTATTTTTCTGATTTTATGAATTATTTATTATTTTTCTCAATTTTAAATGATTTAATTTAATTAAAGAAAAAATTTAATTTTAAACTTTATCAAACATTTTTGAAAAGTTGATAAACATTTAGATTATATTTTTCTAAACATTTCTATATTTTTTTTATATTTTTCTGATAAGTATTTTAATAGTTATTGAATTAATAAGGTTTAATTAATTTCTGCCCTATTTTAAATTGACACGTGGGTCCCACCTGTCATATATGATTTTTAAATCAAAATTAAAAAGAAAATAATTTCGCTCATGATGTCATGATGATGTCATGACTACCTCAACAGAGCAGGGATCTCCTCTGCTCGATAGCAATCGATCGAACCAGAGCAAATTGGTGATTTCCGTTTGTTGCAATCGCGAGAGGAGATCACAGTGAGCGTGCAGGTGGTCGCGGTGTGATCAAATGGTCACCGGGATGTCGCCGGCGAGCACAAACACGACGACGACCGGCGGCGCTCGGTGATGTCGGCATAGAGTGGCCCATAAGCTCAACGGGAGGCACCTAGAGACGTGTGAGCTCACCATGAGCGTGACGCAGAGGTTGGTGCAGCGTGTGGAGGTCCAAATCTCCGGCGATGTCGAAAATCGAGCGGCGGCCGGACTCGGAGAAGATGCTTCGATTCGTCCTCCTTCGGACTTCCCAGAAAACGAGCGTTGGTGGAGGGATAGAGGACGTCAAGGTGGAGCTCGTGGTGGTCAAGGCTTGCTCGGGCATAGCCGGAGTTGACGGCGCGGCGGCGGCCAAGGCGGAGCTAGGGTTTCGTTTTTTCCTGGACTCACAGAGAGAGAGAGGAGGAGGCTAGGCGAGGAGTGAGCGAGAGGGCACGATGCAAACGGCTCCCCTTCTTCTTATCCATGCAGAAAGGCGGCCGTGGGGAGGTGGCAGTGGCGTCGGAGGCGGTGGCAAGCCTCTGGCCTTCTGGCCAGAGATTGAAGAAAGAAAAGAAAATGGAGATTTGCAATAACCCCCTATGATTTCAGGAATTTTTATATTGGTCCTTCTGTTTAAAAGAAACATTGTTTTTAGGGCCTTTTTGTGAACTTAAAAATTATTAAAAATCATATTTAAATTCCTTATCAAATTTCACATCTCACCATGTTTTGTTTTGGTATATTTGAAGAATATTTGTATTTTTAATTTAGGGTGCTAGATTAAGTGAATTTTGTTATTTCTCACCATTTATTTGATTAAATGGATTTATAATTATTTTAGGCATGAATACTATATTCACCCAACACATGTATGGTTCCCAAGTGATGTGTTATAAGGGAATCATATTGAATACAATTCCTTATAGACAGTAATTTGGTATCACTACTAGGTATTGTTTTTATACACTATTATGAAAATCATTTATTATGGAACTTTATTCTATGTCCCACCAAATGATTTTTAATGAGTGAAAGAACTTGTTTTTATTTTAGGTAACTTTGTTATTCTCCTGATAAATCTCTTAGCAAGTTTGGTTGACATTTTACTTAGGTGTGTGTAAGAAAGGTAGTTGTTTTTAGCTCTTGTTCAAGTGGAAAACATATATGATTTTGGGTCTTATTTTCTTGTTTTCCACATAGGTTCCAATATGGATATTATCCCATATTTGTTTTAGAACATGTAATCATTTACATGTGGGTGTATGGTTGAATTCTTGTTGTTTTCCATTTGTGTTATGGATGAAAAAGACCTGGAAAACAAGGGAATTAATTTGTTTTTCCCTACCTCAACTTATCACCCGACATATGGATTCAAGGGCTTGTTATTATTTTCTCTCTTGCCAATTGTTTCCATTAAAGTGATTTTTCTTTGTTCCATCAATGATGAGTATTAACAAGGCATTGGGTTATAGTTTCACTAATATCACTTAATATTTCACTGAAGAATTTCTTATGCTAGGCTTCCTTTCTAAACTAGTGTTTCTCCTTGTTGACTTCTGTTACTTGATGTTCTTGTCACTAGTCTTCAGACATTGCCTTGGTCCTTTGCAAGTAATAGCATGCCTTGATGGTCTCTTGACTTAAGAAATTCACCACTAGAGCTGATAAGATATATTGAGTGGTTCCCAGATACTAACTTCAGTAGTAAATTGTAGCTCCTGATGAGATGAGTTCATTTGAATCCATAACCATTTCCTTCTTATGGTGTATTCAATTATGATGAAAAATAGATTATTGGAACTCAGTTGTTTTAATGCTTACATGAATATTCTGTTCACAAGGTTGATCTGACCTTGTAATCAAATTATTCTTATATAACATCAAACACTTGGATTTCAACATGTTTCTTGTTTTCTTCCTGAACTTGGTTTCTTCCTTACTTATAACTTGTGTATGTGGTTCAAGTTATAATGTGGTTTATTATTTTATCCTTGTTATACTTCTCCTTCTATGGATCATGGTTTTGTACATAACAGAATGTAGGCGTATTTTATAACATCAGTTTTCCTTATGCATATAAGAAGAATTTGTTGACAAGTTTGCAAGGCTTGCCCTCAAATTACTTTACATATACAAATGGCTGAGAGATACAAGGTTATCAAACCTTATGTTTATTTGTATGTGACACTCAATTGTTAGAGCCTACAAAAGTTATTTGTTAACAAGGTTTCAAACTTGTTACCAAACTACTTCTATATAACACCAACATTAGAATACCAAATTGTTTCTAGATAGTTTAATAAGAATTGATCTTGGTGTATGATTTTCCAAATTCTCCAGGATAGATTGAGTTAGCACTTCTAAGACAACCTAAAGAATCCTTCTATAGATCTTCTTGTGGTAGTTCCTCCTTTCGTGTGGGTTGCTTCTCTTGCAGAATGATTCAAGAAGATTGTGAAACAAGATAGAATGGTCTTGACAACATAACAATATCTAGATTAAGAATTAGTTCATGCTTTTATTATCCTTACATATACTTCTTATTTTATTTCCTAGAAGATATGTAATTATATCATATAGGATTTGTTTACTTGGTTATCAATTCAATTCCTCTAATAGAGGTTATAACTTTTTGTTATTCCTTAGTTGTATCCATAGATATTTTATTTGTTGAATGAGGACTTGGATAGAAGTGTGGAATTCTTATGGAATGATGACTTAATAATGAGTTGATCAATTGGTTCATTGATTTCTTGAGATTCCAGATACTCACTTGTATAAAATGAATGAGGCAATGAGCATGTAAAGCTTATTGGGTTTTAATGACTTATGTCATAGTTGTCATTTGTTTTCTCTAGTGTCATGATATTGCTTTTTTTCTTCTCTTTATTAACTTTGTCATTCATAATTCAGATATAGAGGTTTGGAAATATCCTATGTGATGGTCAAGGTTTTAACAGTAGGTTAAGAAGATTTATTTCTTCTTTTAAGTACTTCTTTTATAGTTGATGAGATATGTACATATTCGATAAATATGTTAATACAATTATTATATCATTTCCCACTTGTGGGTTTTAAGTTATGACTTGTTTGTATCACTTATGTTTTATTGAACCATTGTTATTTACATGTGAAGGTTCACCTGATAATTATGAGATGATTTATAAAGATTCTGTGGAAATGAATTGATATCTTATGGAGTTGTTGTTTTATAAAAGATCACATCTCTATTGATGAGATGGTTCAATTGTGTATTACTCATTAGTGGAAGTATGATTAAGTGGTGTGGTTTGGGTACTCACCCCTCTTTGGGTTGTAGATACCTGATGAATTATCCGAAGTCACTTAAAGACTTGTGGTGAAGATTGTGGAGAGTTAGTGTTGGTCAAAAAAAATTATGGTTTGTGTAACCAGATGATTTAGTTTCTTAAGATACTTGTTATAAAGATCACTCCAAATGTACTCCTGACTAGATGAACTAGACCTATTTCATCATGTCAAGTGAAACTTTGGTCACTTTGATTCGTTTAAACTTTCGCGCCAAAATTTCCCTTACTTTTAGATGCATGCTTTGCAAATGCACAAATTAAATTTAGATCCTTATAACTTCCGAAACACTGGGATGTTACAAAAATGTATAGCTAAAGTAGTCATTGGGCTAAAACATCAAGTGAAAACATCCGTAAAATTGTAGCATGTGACAAAAGTTGCAAAATCATTATCACATGGGTGTACAAGAAAGTATATTTTCCCCAATGTTCTAAAAGCATACTACTATTCTTTTCATGTACATTGAGGTCACAATTTAAACTCTTAATGGATACCACATAATTTGTCTAGCCCGTGCAAGCGCACGGGTTGACGACTAGTTGTATTAACCGGAACATTAATACATGTGTGATTAATAAATAAACCAACGTTCCTAGTGAAGCCTCTCTTTTAACTAGCTCGTTGATTAAGAGATGATCAAGGTGTCCTGATCATGGACATTGGATGTTGTTAATAACGGGGTCATGTCAATAGGAGAATGACGTGATGAACTTGTTCCCTAACTAAGTATAACAATACGATCAAGTCATTTAGTTTTGTTGTTATGTATGACATTCGGAGTAGCATTGTTCCTTAGACCATGAGATCATGTTAATCACTAATACCGAAAGAATATTTTGATGACATCAAACGGCAGATCGTAAAAGGGTGACTATAAAGATGGCATTAAGTATTCAGACAGTGTTAGTTGAAGTTCATGGATCAAGAGTGGGATTTGTCCATCCAATATGACGGAGATATATACTCAGGGCCCTCTCGGTGATATCACATCGACACCGCTTGCAAGCACGTGATATGATCACAAGGATGTTATATCACGGGAACGGGAAAAGAGTACTTGTTAGGTAACGACATCGAACAAGGTATGGTTGATACCAATGATCGGATCTCGGACAAGTAAAATATCGCGTGACAAAGGGAAATTGTTATGACGTTTAATGGTTCACACGATCACGAGAGTCATCGTTGAATATATAGGAGTCATCACAGATCTCCAGATCCCGCTGTTGATTATTGATCGGAGAGGAGACTCGATCATGTCTATATTATTCACGAACTATAGGGTGACACACTTAAGGTTCGATGAAGCGTTTGAGAGGATACGGAGTACCGAAGAATGTTTTGGGCAGCTCCGAAATTGTTTCGGGGAAAATTGAAATAGTTCCAGGGGTTTTTCGTAGAACGGTTGTTAATAGAATTAACAAATGATTCGAGGTGCTGCATGCAAATGTTTGTTAATGGAATTAACAAATATAAATAAATAAATAAAAATGTTTATTTATTTATTAAAGAAAAACCTTTGGATTTTCTAAGTGGACAATTAAGGGAGCATGAGTGGGTGTGAGTGGGGCTTCCACTCACATGAAGAGAGGAAAAGGTGGGGCACCCATGTCTGGCCGCACCCCCCCTTGGGCTGCCTCCCCCTCCCCTATAAAAGGAGGGTGAGAGCTCCATCTTCTTCACACACTTGCCCACTTCCTTTTCCTTCCACCCGCTGCTCCATTCCATGGTATCCGGCTTGGCGAAGCCCTGACCGTGGGATTCTTTACCACCACCACGCCGTCGTGCTGCTGGAGTTCCGGGGGATCCTCTACTTCTGCTACCCGCTGGATCGAGGGAACGTAAGTCTTCATCGAGCTGAACGTGTGACCGATTACAGAGGCACCGCCGGATGGCGGTGCACTTTTTCTCGCTCGGGATCGGCGTGAGTACGACTCGTACCACTTTGATTCTTCGAGGGTATGTTATCTCAAGACTCTCTTTCTCCCCATTTCCTTTCATCTCAAAGATTAGATCTTGGCCATTCGGGTTTATCGCGCGTAGGAAATTTTTTGTTTTCTATGCAACGTACCCTTCATTATGTTGAAGTAATATCTCATGGTTTGGTATTTAAGTTGTGGTGCTATTCTTCTAGTGGTGTCATGTGAACGTCGACTACATGATACTTCACCTTTATGGTCCTATGTAACATCTCAACTTTTAATAAGGCTGGAGTGCTAGTCCCTGGATCAATGCTAGCACAACAGTACAAAATTTAAAGTATCATTGCAGAAGTATCAATTATTACAACAAAAATCCAGAGTAGCCAAGTAAAACTTTATTACAACTTGCATAGTCTTGATGACTAGCTAAACTTCAAAGTAAATAAAGCAGAAACATGATAGCAATGAGCCTCCATCTTCAGCATGCGCCACAGCATTCATGTTGAGTGTAGACTCGAGTCCAACAACTTAGTATTCCTCATGCGAGTTACCTGCACATTGGAATATGCAACCCCCATAGGAGAATCAGTACAAACAATGTACTGGCAAGTGACTTTGGTGGATATAAGTGACAAGTCTATGCTACATAAATTATGGATTGGTGGAGTTCTAGCTTTTGCAGAAAGCCAATTTTTCCCTAACTCTTTAGTAAAATAGTTTTCTCTTTTCAAAAGTTGGCACCATAGGACTGAACCTATGTGCACCACAAATCATTGACTCCTTAGACATAATTTTACTTATTGAAAACTTGATGTTGAGATTTTTCCATCCATCTTTGTCCAGCTGCTCGAAGTTGTCCATCACCGGGGACACGGCTAAGTACTTAGTTTTTGACTCTGCAGAGGTTGTGCACTTTCACCTTAAGCCCCAATTAGTCCAAACATCCTACACATGCTGAGTGCATTAAGGAAATGAGAGAATTGAGACAAGACCCTTCAGAAGGAGACATCAACCTTGCTAAATTTAATCATTAAGGGTGTTCCAAAAAGGCCAAAACTTGCTAAATTGCTTTCTGCCACGAAATTTTTTTCAAGCAAAATTTACTTTGATTCTACTACCTAGGGACAACCAAACCAAACTATAGCAATTGGGTTAGCTCAAAAAAAAACATTATAAAACAAAAGTTATAGGAGATGTAGTGACAACAAAGATCTGTGAATAACATGTGTGTGCACGTGAAAAAAATCAATTTTTACTGGACCATGCTATTCTACACGTTATGCTAATTTCAAAAAGTACAAAAACTCTTAATTTGGAATTACAGAATGAGAGTTATGAATTTTTAAAGTTTGGAACAAAATTCTGTTTTTATTTCTAAAACGCAGAAACTGGTCGATTCGAGGCACCCTCCATGGCGCCTTCTGATTGGTCGAGGACGTTTGGCACGGATCATCGTCGTCGTCCGTCCGATTCCAGTGAAGATGGATGCGCGTGATCCTCCTGTACCGCTTCGTCGAAGCTTCTGTTGTGGACCATCCGATTTAGATCTACGGCTGGGATTTGATCCCGCGGGGTTAGCGGCGCTAGGCCGTGTCAGCTTATTGGAACACGTGGGCGCGCGGTGGCGGAATCGGGACGCGCACGTTGTGGGTTTTCTACGGGGCTACGAGGCTAACGAAACGTACCGGGACCCTCAGGAAGATGGCGCGAGCTCGATGGCGAGGTGGTTGAGGATGGCGTGGCCTTCTCCTCCCGTGGTTCCTCGTCGGAGTTGAGGCAGACGGGGTTAGCGGATTGGGTCGAGAGGGAAAGGGGGCGCGGCTGGGCTGGTGCTCTCTCTCCACTTTCTTTCTTTTTTTTGTTCGAAACTTTTCTTTTCTGTTTTGTTTTTCTTTTCCTTTTTTGTTTTTAAACAAGGATTCAAAATCAAACCCAAGCCATTTCAGAAAATACATAAAAATATGTTTTAGAAACCTTAGAACCTAAGGAACAATTTGGTACTATACCATCCCAAAACAAAACATTATAATGTAAAGAATAATTTAATTTCAAAGGAGGACAAAATAGTAATAATAGAAAAAAAATCTTGTGTTAACAAACTAAAACAAAAATTTATGCACTCAAAATGCAGGGGTGCTATGATGCTCATGTATGCATGATGGTTTTTATTTTTGGAAAAACTTGGGATGTTACATCCTAGGAGATGCATTGTGTATTTGTTTACTAATTGTGGGGTTGCCGGAGTGACGGAAACCTAAACTCCCGTTAGGAAACCAATGCACGAACAAATAAATATTAATCAACTGTAACTAAGCGAAAGCACTTGACGAAATTCCCATGTGTCCTCGAGAACGTTGGGTAATCATAAGTAGAACAACCGGCTTGTCCTTTTCTCTCAAAAGGATTAGGCCACCTGCTGCAATATTATTTACTGTCTTTTATTTAATCACACTTTATTTATCTGCTATATCAAAAATCACAAAAAACCCGTTTGCTAGTGTTATAGTGAATTCTCCATCCAACCTGCTTGTCAACACCTTCTGCTCCTCGTTGGGTTCGACACTCTTATTTATCGAAAGTACTATGATACACCCCCTATACTTGTGGGTCATCAGATCTCCACCGCCGACGACGGACCAGGGAGCCTCCCTTGCCGCTGCCTCCACCATGGGCACCCGGAACAGGGGTTGGACGGAGGGGATCCAGCCCACCGCCACCTTGTCGGCCACCGGTACCGCAACGGTGGCCAGCAGCGGAAATCACAGGGCGCCCCCGCACCATCCTGCTGCTGAGGCGTAAGAGGGGCCCATCTAGGCTCGAGCTGGCCGCCGCTTGCCACCACGCCAACATGGGGCGCCACCGCCTCTAGGAGGCTGGGCGGGCCACCTCCGGCACCATTGGCCGCGCCTCCATCGAGATCCCACGGCTCCTTTCCACTGTCACCACGGAGACACACCCCACCGCCATCGAAGTTGCGCCCCACCTTTGCACGCACGGAGAGATCCCCGCCGCCGCCATCACCAGCACTTCCCTGCCTTTCCTCGGCGAGCCTCAGGTGGCAACAGAGAGGAAGGGGACGTGAGGGAGCTGAGAGGTGGCAACTGAGTACCACTTCATGATGATGCCCGCCTATAACTCTGTGCGTGTCACAGAGGTTTAAAATGTGTCACAAAAGCCGTTCAACAAAGCGCAAACTCGACTACACCAAAACAAACCTCATCACAACAAAAGCAAAGGGAAACACAAAAACTTATGTTATGCACAAGACTAGAACTAATCCTTATACCATCGAAGAAAACCAGTAGCACCGAACACAACAAATCTGGACTTTGCGAATATGGATCAGAGAAGCGCCAGCCTCAAAACTGGTTGCACCCAATTTCATTGAATAATATCTTGGAAATTCCAAATTATTGTCTTCCTCAACTCCCGACATTTTGGACATTCTCCATGCAGGTTCCAACCAAGGTTTTGGTTCCCGCTAGAAAAAAATTCCCGAGGAGGGTCGGGATTTCCGGTTACCGCGGTTACCAGAAAATCCCGACCGGTTACATGACGAATTTGAAAAACAAAATTCAAAAATTCAAAAAAAAATTGATTCCTAATATAACCATTTACATAGGATTTTTGTTAAAAATCAAAAATTTCAATTATTTGGGGATTTTTTGACCGGTAGAACATTTCCTAGGAGCGGTCGGAATCTCCGGTTAGGCCCCGTTTGTTTCGAGAGTTTTTTCCAGGATTGGCGGGGATAATCCCAGCCTAATCCCGAATCCCCACATAGCATCAAAAAGTCATTTGTTTCTAGAGTATTTGACCGGTATTATCCCCATAATTCCCTAGAATTCCCTAAAAGTCTAGTGTATTTTCTTCGATACACAATACACTGTCCCTACCTAGTGGATTGGGGATTTGAGGGGATTGGGTGAAGATGGGGGTTTCACCAAATCTCTGTGGGGATTATTCCTATTAATCCCCTAAAAACCACTAGAAACAAACGGGGCCTTACCGTGCGGTAACCAGATTTCCCGACCGGTAACCAAAACCTTGGTTCCAACACCAGTCATACCTCACTGAAGCTCTATAATCAAGGCCGGCACAACTTAGCCTAGTAAGTCACGGTGCTGGTAACAAAAGAATTTCCCATTCCGTCCGATATCACAACTTATTACGTTGAGAATTACATAGATTGGGTGTTGAAGAGATTTGAAAGGACATGCTAGAAAAAATTGAGCCATGACTGAGTAACACCATGTTTTGCACACCAATTTAGATATCTTACCTCTATTTATAGTACGACTTACTCAATATGATTCTCGCAACCACCAAAACTATAGAAAAACCATGACTAGTCTTCTATCTTTAAGCCATCCTTCCACACGCCAACATGCAGCACTAACCTCAATTTTTCCATGTTACTCGGTGCCCACGTGGCTATTTTATTGTCTTCTACTGTTTATGCCTACAATAAACATGAAGGATGAACTTAACCAGGCATGGCATAAGATCATGACCCATTGCAAACAAATCTAGTGAAGAATGACTTGCTCTCGCTTTGTCGCTCTAATGTATGACATTATGCTTGAATGCAACTTAGTGCTTACTTCTCTTATGTCCATTCGGTCCCTTGGGATCAGACGCGTACAAGAAATAGCGACTTCCATGAGTGGTAAAAAGCATTCGTAGACCATGATACGTCATAAACGTATCTATAATTTCTGATGTTCCATATTGTTTTCATGCCTTATGCTACATGTTTTCCTTACACTTTATGTCATTTTTATCAATTTCCCGAGACTAACCTATTGACAAGATGCCACAGAGCCAGTTCACTATTTTCTGCTGTTTTTAGTTTCAGAAAAGTTTTTACGGAAATATTCTCGGAATTGGAAAATTCGAACCCCATAAGTATTAGAATTCCCGAAGGTTCCACCGAGTCCCGAAGAGGCCCGGAGGGGGGCCACACCATAGGGCAGCGCCCCCTAGCCGCGCCTGGGGGTGGTGTGGGCCCCTCGGACATCCACCACCATCGCCCTTTCTCCTATTTAATCCCCCCGATACGTCAACCCTAAAGATATACCACTTTTTCTTGAGAAACACCCGAGGCCGCCGTCATCGTCAACCCGAGATCGGGAGGGTTCTGGAGCTCTCCCCGTCACCCTGCCAGGAATGGAATTCATCATCGGAGGGGTCTACACCACCATACCCGCCTCCGGAGTGATGCGTGAGTAGTTCATCACTGCACTACGGGCCAATAGAAGTAACTAGATGGTTGTACTCTCCACCTTATGCCTAATGTTTAGATCTCGTGAGCTGCCTCACATGATCGAGATCATCTATTTGTAATGCTTCATGTTGTGTTTGCTGGGATCCGATTATTATTTAATGATATGTCTTTTGATTATCAATCTACCATGTTGTCTTCATGTGTATGTTATTTATAATCTTGCATGCTCTCTGTTGTTAGTAGATTCTCTGTCCAAGTAGATGTTAGTGACTCCAAGAGGGAGTATTTATGCTCGATAGTGGGTTCATGCCTCCTTTGCATATATGCTCGAGTGACAGAAACGTGATAGATGGAGGATGTGATGTTGCCATTAGGGAGAAAACAACGATGTTTACTTTCTTTACATTGTTTACATTACACACCTTGCTTACTGTGATTATCCGTTGCTTGAAACTAAATACCCAACGTTTGTTCGGATGATATTCGAAGGGTGGATTATTAGTCCTAATTGGAGTTGGATGACGATATATGTATTTTGTTGTAATGCCCGCATGAATCTCATAGTAATCTTTATGTAATGCATGTTTTTTATCTGTCAATTTCCCAGCTGTAATTTGTTCACCACGCATGTTAGTTACCTTTTATGGAGAGACACCTCTAGTGAATTGTGGATCCCGGTCCATTTTCTCATTCTGATAATACACACTGCTTCCTCTGTTTTCACACTGTTGCTACTCTTTTCATATTGTTTTACTACTGTTTTCCACACCATACATTTAACCTCTTTGTTATCAGCAAAACCGGTGAGATTGACAACCTCACTGCTGCGTTGGGCCAAAGTGAATTGTGTGTGTTGTGTAGGTTCCACGTTGTTGCGAACCGGTAGTGCGCCATGCCACCTCAGCTGCATCAACCTTTAGAGATTGCTTGTCCTCCTACTGGTCGATTCAACCTTGGTTTCTTTTCTGAGGGAAAACTTGCCGCTGCACCTCTTCACAACCTTTCTCTTGGGGTTTACCAACGTCACAGCACCATCAAGTTTTCTGGCGCCGTTGCCGGGGAGGAAGAGAATTTCTGCAAGGGGAGTCTCTCACCTTCAATCATTTTTTACTTTGTTATTTCTTTTGCTTGTTACTTGCTTTATCATGCTTGCTAGCAATGTTTGATGTCTTTGAAACTAGATCTTATTGGCAAGATGGGTTTACAGAACAACATCAAAAATATTATAAGGAATACCCCTTGTCACAAAAAGGGATACACTTATGGGAACAAATTAATAAATTGCATGACTATGCTAAAAACTTGTGCTCCACTTATGATGTTACTTATTGCTTTGATAAATCTTGTTGCTATAGGAGGTATAAACACCTCCCTTTTCAATGTAAGTATAATGATGATGTTACCATATCTTCTTATGTTAAGTGAACTTATGACTTTCATGATGTGGAAGAAATTGAGGAATTTATTGCCTAGAAGGGTGCATTCGAAATTGCTTATTTGCTTGAATATATTGATTATGCACCTTATAAATATGAGATTTATGATATACTTGAATATTGCTTTGATAATTACAAGGATTGTAATTACTACATACTTAAATATCTTAATAGATGCTCTCCCCCAAAGGGAGAGAATAATGCCTTGCACGGACCTGTGGAAGAAGAAATTGCTGAATCTGGAAGCTCATTGGATGAAAAAGAGGAGGAAAGTGATAATCAAGAGGAGGAAGAATGGAGTAGCTACCCGCGTCTTCCTCCCAATGAGAGTAAATCTTTAACTCATAATTGTGATGATCCTATTTATTCTTTTGAAATATCCCTTTTTGATGAAATTGTTACTTGCTATACCTATGACCTTGATAATACTATGAATGAAACTTGTGAGAATGATATTTCTACTGTTATTTATTAGAATCCATGCTATTTTGATAAATCCTATGATAATCCTCTATTTATTCCAACTATTGATATGCATGATAATGAGGAAGTCTGTTTAGAAAATTTATATGATAATGCTCTAGATGATGGTCCTATGTTACTTGATGTTATAAATTATAATGCTACTAAAAATAGGATTGCTATAATGTGTTTTATACATTTTAAGAGTGACCAATCTTCTTGTTTTGATATTCCTAAAAGTGGGAAAAAGAGGAGTTGGTTTTAAATTTTGATCCCACTGTTTTGGAGCTTGATATGAATTGTTTGCTTTTAGACCATGACAAACATACTTTATGTGATAACTATGTTGTTGAGTTTGTTCATGATGCTACTGAAAATTATTATGAGAGAGGAAAATATGGTTGTAGGAATTCTCATGTTACTAAAACACCTCTCTTTTTGTTGAAAGTTTTGAAGTTGCTATTGTTCTACCTTCCCATGATTTCAAGTTTGAGCTTATTTAATTTATTTATTACAACATTCCTATGCATAGGAAGTGGTTTAGACTTAATCTTGTTTTATACTTTCTTCTTGGTGCTCTCTTTTGCTTCAATTCATATTTCTTACGTGAGCATCTTCTCAAATTTCATGCCTAGCTAAAAGGCGTTAAAGAAAAGCACTTCTTGGGAGATAACCCATGGTTTTATTTTTGCTCTTTTTTTTTCTGTTTTCTTTGAGTCAAGGGGTTTTATACTTCTGTAGAAACTCCTTTGTATCATTATTTTCATGTTTAAGTTGTTCCAAGTAAAGTTTTTGACTAAAGTTGGAGTTGGTTTTGGATTTCTGCACAAGAAACAGATTTCTGCCATGCATCGTAAAAAATCGTATAAAATACAAAAAGATCAGAATGATCTTAACTTTTGTGTGCGTATTATCCATCCAATTCCGAAACTTTTTTGTTCTTTAAGTTTTTCGATCTGAGCAATATAAGTGCTTCGAAAAAATTCGTCTTTACAGACTATTCTGGTTTTGGCAGATTCTACCGTTTTTCTTGCATTTGCTGTTTTACGATGTCAAGTGGATTTCTTTGCTTCACTAGCTGTAGATAATGTTTAAAAGTATCAATAGAACTTGTACCCATGCAGAACCCATGAATTTTTTATTGTTTCTCTAACCCTCTAATGCGAATTACTCTTTGAGTGTGGTGTGAAGGAAGTTTTCAAGGGTCAAGAGAAGAGGGTGATATAATGTGCTCAAGAAGAGTGCAAGGTCAAAGATTGGGGATGTCCCCGTGGTTCATTACATTAAATTCTAATAATACTCAAGCATCTAAGCTTGTGGATTCCCAAGGAATCCCTTTCTTCATCAACAATTTATCAGGTCATTTCTAGTGAAACTAAATTTTATTCGGTCACATCATATAAAGTTTACTTGGAGCGTCTGTTTGTTTTTCTTTTGTTTTCCTTTTTTTATTTTTTTACTTGCTGCAATAATATAGTTGGACCCTAGCATTCTTTGTGTGGGATAGAGACAAACTTTGCTTTTTCATTGAATACGTGTTATGCTTGTATTCTTAGTTTTACTTCTAGCTGTTGCAAAATTCCTGTTTAGCTCATGTTTATCTTGCATCTCTTATTCAGAGTTGTTAGTTTTAATAGAGTTGTGTTAGTACTCTCTTGTTTCCTTTCTATATCTCTTGGAGAGTTTTTGTTTTTTGGTGTTTGGTAGAAGATGCTACGTGTGGTAGATGGTATAACGAAAAAGCTTACATAATCTTGTAGATCATTAAACTGTTTCACTTGATTATTTGATGTTGTTTTGAGATATTAATTTTCTTAATGGTAAATTTGCTGGTCTAGTAGAGTAAAAACAATTAATGGTTGGTCTAAAATCTTGAAACTGTGACACACTCAAATAACTAGTTGATAGGATAATGGTATATGACTTCCTTTGCTGGTAGCAATCGTAATGGCTTTTTGTTACGCGCTACGGTAGGGGTAGCTAATAGTGACTTGTCACTTCCACGGACCCTCTTGGAGTGATTTTCATTATTCCTTGTGCGATCATGATTTTATTTGGAATCTTTTAACTTGTGAGTTCTATGTTGCGGTTTTCTGGCACTTCCACCATCCATATTTGCTAGCCTCTTCGGTACTATGCATTGCTCATTCTCACATTGAGAGTTGGTGCAAGCTTCGCCAGTGCATCCAAACCCTATGGGAGAACTTTGTTCTTCTACACATAATCCAAAATTTATCTTCCTCAAAACAGCCACCATACCTACCTACCATGGCATTTCCATAGCCATTCCGAGATATATTGCCATACAACATCCATCATCATTATGTTACTTGTCATTCTTCATTGTTATTTTCCATACTGCTACACTGGCAGGAGCATTTAGTTTTATTCATCATAGATATTTCAGTTCGAGTTATGAGTGCTAAAAGTTTGTTGATTCATTGTAAAATAGAGTGTTGCCCCTACCAGTGAGGTTATATATCAAAAAAAAGAGAAAAGGCCCAAAAGAGAAAAAAAAGAGGCAAATGGGAAAAAGCCCAATAAAGAGAGAGGGGGAAGCACTACTATCATTTATTCCACACTTGTGCTTTGTTTAGCATCATTACTTCAGTTTGGAGAGAGTTTTCATATTATGACTTGCATAACTATGAGGGGAACTTACATTATAGAACTTTGCTTGTATATTCCAATGATGAGACTCCTCAAAAGAGCTCTAGGTCTTCGTGAGCAAGCAGGTTGGATGCACCCCCACTAGTTCCATTGGAGAGCTTTCATACACTTATAGCTCTATGTGCATCCGTTGTGTGGAGATCACTACTCCTTGCATAACTTCGATTATAAGACTTCCTCTTGTCTAATGATCACTTTCAGTTGTGTGAGACTTTCTTCATTGACAATACAAACCCCCCATAATGTTCTTTTAGCCATATCATCCTGGTGCCAGGAACCAATATAGAACACTTTCTTGTTTTGAGTGCACAATTACTTGAATGATTTTCCTACGTGCATATTGTTGTCACTTGACTTGATCCCAACAGGAGTTGTTGTGAGAGTGATGCATTGGATGATTATATTATTGTTCTTGAAGCTTAAATCATCTCTAATATACTTTGCACAGTGGATTGTCTTTTAGTATTGATTCATTGAAAGGTTTTACTTTGTTATTCCTAATGGTTTATACATTACTCTTTGATATCAACTATAAACCACATCCTTTATTTATTTGACCCTAGTATGCATGCTTTACATTACTATGATCAAGTTTATGTTGGTAGCATATCACCTCAGAAATTATTTGTTTTGTCCTTTACCTACTTAAGGACGAGTAGGAAATAAGCTTGAGGATGTTCATACGTCATAAACGTATCTATAATTTTTGATGTTCCATGTTATTATCATGCCTTATGCTACATGTCCTTACACTTTATGTCATTTTTATCGATTTCCCGGGACTAACCTATTGACAACATGTCACAGAGCCAGTTCCCTGTTTTCTGCTGTTTTTAGTTTCAGAAAAGTTCTTCTGGAAATTTTCTTGGAATTTGAAAATTCGAAGCACGGAAGTCTCAGAATTCCCGAAGGTTCCATTGAGTCCCGAAGAGGCCCGGAGGGGGGCCACAAGGGGGCCACACCATAGGGCGGCGCGCCCCTGGCCGCGCCTGGGGGTGGTGTGGGCCCCTCGGGCATCCACCGCCATCGCCCTTTCACCTATTTAGTCCCCCTGATATGTCAACCCTAAAGATACACCACTTTTTCCCGAGAAACACCCGAGGTCGCCGTCATCGTCAACCCGAGATCGGGAGAGTTCTGGAGCTCTCCACGGCACCCTGCCAGGAGGGGTATTCATCACCGGAGGGGTCTACACCACCATGCCTGCCTCCGGAGTGATGCGTGAGTAGTTCATCCCTGGACTACGGGTCCATAGCAGTAGCTAGATGGTTGTACTCTCCACCTTATGCCTAATGTTTAGATCTCGTGAGCTGCCTCACATGATCGAGATCATCTATTTGTAATGCTACATGTTGTGTTTGCTGGGATCCGATGATTATTGAATGCTATGTCTTTTGGTTATGAATCTATCATGGTGTCTTCATGTGTATGTTATTTATGATCTTGCATGCTCTCCGTTGTTAGTAGATGCTCTGGCCAAGTAGATGCTAGTGACTCCATAAGGGAGTATTTATGCTAGATAGTGGGTTCATGCCTCCTTTGCATCTGTGCTCGAGTGATAGAAACGTGACGGATGGAGGATGTGTTGTTGCCATTAGGGAGAAAACAACGATGTTTAATTCATTTACATTGTTTACATTACACATCTTGCTTACTGTGATTATCCGTGGCTTGCAACTTAATACCCAACGTTTGTTCGGATGATATTCAAAGGGTGGATTAATAGTCATAGATGCAGTTGGATGACGATCTATGTATTTTGTTGTAATGCTCGCATGAATCTCATAGTAATCTTTATGTCATGCATGTTCTTTATCTGTCAATTGCTCGGCTGTAATTTTTTCACTACTTCGTTGGGGAAAAGTGAATTGTTTCTGTTGTGTAGGTTCCACGTTGCTGCTGAACTGGTAGTGCGCCCTGCCACCTCAGTTACATCAACCTTCAAAGATTGCTTTTCCTCCTACTGGTTGATACAACCTTGGTTTTTTCTGAGGGAATACTTACCGCTGCACTCTACACAATCTTTCTATTGGGGTTTACCAACGTCAAAGCACCATCAGACCACATTTTCCATTGTAATGTTTGCTTTGGTATAGCCCTAGCATTCTCCCTAGAGACGAGAATCAATGATATGTAGTATCTGATCTCGATTGTTCCTCTCCACAAAGTTGACCAAGTTGAGTTCATTCTCAAACATAGGATCTGTCGGTCTTTTACAGACCAGCATCTCTAGGAGTATTATTCCAAAACTGTAAACATCCCCACTGGTGGATGCCAGGCGGTGTTGCACCCTGGCTTCTAAGGGATACTCATCGTACGAACTGGATAGTAGGTGCTTGGATTATGGGGCATAACTGCTCCCACGTCCCAGCTTCCTGGTAGGCCTGCGCTTATGCGCGACAACACAAGCCCTACTATTCCACCGTCGATGTAAACTATCCATTAGGAGTCATAGGCACTACTGTCGACGTACTTCATAACAAGCACGCACTGTACGTCAACAGTTTTGAACGAATGATTATCACAACTTATCTCTACGACACAAAAGATAGAAATAAAGTTGCAACTGGCCTTCACTAAGGCAGAAATAGCGAATACAATCATCCAGAGGACACATGTCCCAACATATCATCCATTACAACAGCGGAAGCAATCAAAGGGGTCTGAGTACAGACAAATCCAACAGGCTTAAGAAGCCGGAGAAAATAAATAAAACGAAGCCCATCCACGTAGGTCCTGGATCCTGCCCTGGTCCAGCTAACTACTCGTCTGCAGTCTCGTCAAACTCCACAAAGTAGCCATCCTGGTGGTCATCATAGCCGTAGTCGTACTCTGCGTAAACCACAGCCCCAACGGGGTCAGTACATCCAAGTACTGGCAAGCAAGACTCACAGTTCATCAAAGAGTTACCCGTCAACACAAGCATTGATGCTTGGGATCAACGGAAGAAAGGGGTGATATGAAAATTGCTGCTGGCTGCTCTAACCAACTACAGAAGATATCTACAAGTTCCGGCTAACAGAAAAGATAAGATCGCGGATTGTAACCAACTGAAAGATAACTTCAACCAAACCCATCCTGGATCTCGCCCCTTATCCAAAGAAGCAACCCGAGGATAACTCACACAGTTGGATTAAGATGAATCAAGTTATTTGTGTGAATAACCTATTACTAGTCAAATTATTAACCATTGGGTGAAACATGATTGATCATTATGTTGAAGTTGTCCTGAGTACTTGTTAGCCAGTACTTTCACCAAGTAATCCATAACCGCGGAAAACACGGCTTCTCGAGAAGATTATCCCTGCAGGGTTGCACCAATTTGGCCGTACACGCAAGAATAACCCGCCAGATGGGATGCCTCCCACCAAGCGGGGTACTCTACACAACCAACCATTCTCCGCATCAAGCCCAAAGCACCTTGGGCGCACGGCTAATCGAGCCCAGAAGAAAATGGACCCTCATAGCACTCTAAGAACGTGTCCCCCTATATGCCGACTACAAAAGTTCCACCCTGCGCTGGGCTCGCAAAAACATGCATGCGGCAAATAGAAAGCACGAACTAAATGAGATGATTTGGACGAGATGCGAATCAGGTCAAGTTGAGGGGGGCGCCCATACTCGCTTCCCACATGCGGGTAGTGCGCTCATCATGGATCAGTAGACAAGACCCTTTTCCTATTAGGGTCGACACTAGCAGGCTCCAAAACCTCTCATGGGCCTCCTGCCGGTGCCTTATCATCAAATTATTATTACCATTAGCAATTAACAGGATTGATTGATTAACATCGAGCCCCCGGTACAAGAATAATAAGATAGTAAAAGTAGTAACCGACAACAGACTCGAGTAAAAGCAACCCTAAGCATGCTAGATAATACTAAGGCACAAACAAAGGCTGTAGGTATGGAGGTGAGGCAGTATCATTGGTTCAGGGTATCATGTGATAGGTTCGGAGAACAAGCAACGATACATAGGGCTAGCAATAGTAGACAAAAGGATAGTATCGACAACAAGTGTGGAAAGGAACTCGATGATTCATGTGAGTGATAACTTGCCTGGAAGCTCAACAGCCGGGTACTGAGCTAGGTCCTGGGTAGTGGTGTCGTAAGGATCGTCGGTCTCAACGTAGTCGTCGTCTAACCGAGAAGAAGCAAACAGGCAAAACAGGAATGTAAACAACCATCGCCATGGCATTGTGCACAATCAAGATGATGCATGACAATTTAGTAGGTGCCTCAAAATAAACTAGCTAACAAGATAGCACAAATTAAATGGATCCATATGCAAGGGTTGCATATGGAAAAGGATCCATTGAAACAATTGGAACAAATGATTTACAACTATTTATTAGGTGTTGGTTGTTATCATGATGCATGCATGATGAATAACAATAACATAACAATTTAAATGCAATTGGAATGATAGTTAACAATTTAGAAAGGCATTTATTAAATTTGGAATTTTGTTACTTAAACATGGTACACAAACAATTATTGTTTTCATCAAGTTAGGGTGTGCAAAACAATTTACAAATTTTATATTTGAAAAGGTTATCAAATTTTAGTTGGATTACATGTTTCACAATTTGAAATTGGACTTTGGATTAATTATTTATGAATTAAACAATATTAAACAAGTTTTAATTGAATTAAACAAGATTTAAATTGTTTAGGCAATTTAAATTATTCAAACCAGAAAACAAAGTTTATATTTGAATAGGATATTCAAAATGGTATTGAAAACATATTTTATTTGCATGATTTGGACTTATGAATAATTAGTTATTGAATTTAGCAAAATACAATTGAAATGATTTAAATTTGAATTTGAAATGTAATTTGAAAGTTCAAAACAGAACACAAGTTGGATATTTGGATAGATTAGGAAATTTGGATCAGAATAGATATAAAGTTTGTGTTTATTGGACTTATAAAATAAAAGATATTGAATTTCAAAGTTTCTATTCAATTTTGTTATTTAAAAAGAAATTAGAAATTAACAGATTTGATTTTTAAACTTTTGTTACCGTGCTCGAAACCTACACACACACTGCCAGGTAGGGCCCGTGGCCAGCGTGGCTAACGCGCGCTGGCGTGGCAAGGGGGGCCACTGCCAGGTGGGGCCGCGCGCTCGGAGAAAATCTCCAAAAGAATTTGCGGCCGCGGGGGATCGATCCCGCGAGCTCGCTGTGCGCGCAAAAGGCTTGGACCGCTGCGCTGCTGCTGTGTGTTTGACAGATAGGGCGATGCAGTGAGGATATGGTTACGGTGCGCACAAGTCTGAACTTAACTGACGACGAATCGCAACACTGCATCTCTGTCAGATAACAGGGCTCAACGGCGGCGAGGTTATCGTGCACGGCGGCGATGCTGTGGATGTGCTGGATGCATACGAGCGCGCGCGTGCAGAACGCAACGGAGAGGGAAGGAGGAAGGAGCTGGTGGATGCTCACCGCGTTGCAGAACGAGGCAGAGGCGCGACGGTGACGTTGGCTGACGACAGAGTCCGCGGCGAGGTCGAGGACGGCGCCGGCGAGGTAGAAGGTCTCCTGGCTCCCTCTGGTGTCCGTTGCGTAGAGGAAGAAGAGCTCGGGCGATTGCAGCAAACGATTGGTGACGAAGAGCCCTGCAACGGCGACGAGGTGCCCAGGTTCAGAGAACGTGGCGCGGTGGCCGGAGTGAGGAGAGAAACGCGGCGGCGAACTGGAGGCTTACCCGGGACGATGTGGGGTACAACAGAGAGAGGAGAGGGTGGCGGCTTGATTCCTGCTTGCGGGTGGCTAGGTGGGAGCTCCACGCGGCGGCGCCATGACGAAATTCAGAAGATCGCCGGCGGGGAGAAGATGCAGAGAGGTGGAGGTCGACGGTATGGAGGCGATTGGCGGCGCTGCGAGGTGGAGGCGGAACCCTAGGTGCTAGGGCACAGATAGGGGGCTAGGGCTTGCTTTTATAGGCCCGCGGAGCTCTCCTGGCCGCCGGAGTCGCTCGGGGCCGCGGTGGCACCGGTGGATTGCCGCCGTACCGCGAGAAGAAGCAGATTAGGCGCGCTGCGCGAATCTTGGCGCAACGAACCGGTAAGTTGCGCTGTGGCGGGCTGGGCTTTGCGCTGATAGCTGTTAGGTGGGCTGGTTGCGGTAGATAGGGTAGCTGCCTCCTGCTTCTCCTTTTTATTCTTTTTTTTGTTTATTATTTTTTTGTAGTTTGCTTTTGGAAGAAAACTGTTAAGGTTTTAATCAAGAAAAATTACAGAAAAATTTAGTTAAGCTTCTTAGTTAAATAGAAACCATATTGTAAACTTGGATTTCAACAATTAAAATTTTAAAATAGTAGTTTGTGTTTGAAACCAAAATAGAGGGATTTGAGTTTAATAAAACCTTTAAGAAAAGCATGCATATGAATAGGGTTACCCCTAGGGTTTTAGAATGATTTAGAGAGGGAAGAATGTTTGGTGAGTTGTTATGGTTTCCAAAGGTACTGATTTGAGAATTGGAAATGATTTGAATTTAATTGGTGGAATTAAGTGAATGATTTGAGGCAACAATTTAATAGTTGAACATTAATGAATTATTTGGAAAACAAGGGAGGTTTTGTTTTGCAATTCTTTGTTTGAAAGATTGTAACAGACAAGTGTGAAAACAAGGTTTGATTCATTATGAAAACAATGCAAACATAAGTAAAACAATTGCAATGGAATGATGACATGATGCATTGCTTGAAAGTAAACAAGAAATTGAACCACTAAGGGATGTTTTCATACTTGGATGTTACAAAACGCCCCCCCCTTGAAGGAATCGCGCCCCGAGATTCCCTACTGAGAAATGAACAGGTTCGGATACTTCTTGCGAAGATCCTCTTCGGTCTCCCACGTTGCCTCTTTATCAGAATGATGCGACCATTGCACTTTCAAGAACTTGGTGCTCTTGTTGCGAGTCTTACGAACGGTCTCATCGAGAATTTTGATAGGGTGCTCCTCATAAGATAGATCATCTTGCAGTTCAATATCATCATGATCAACTGCACGATCAGGATCCTTGAAGCACTTCTTGAGCTGTGACACGTGGAACACATCGTGCACTTGGGAAAGTTTTTCTGGAAGTTCAAGACGATAAGCATTCTCTGCACGCCTTGAAAGAATGTTGAAAGGACCAATGTATCTTGGTGCAAGCTTTCCTTTCACGCCGAAACGATGAGTGCCTCTGAGGGGAGTTACACGGAGATATGCCTTATCACCAGGTGCATAGGTCATATCCCTGTGCTTGCTATCATAATAGCTCTTCTGTCGAGACTGAGCAATCCTGAGATTGTCACGAATGATACGAACTTTCTCCTCGGCTTCCTTAACAATGTCAGGGCCCAAGAGTGAACGTTCACCAGCTCCAGACCAATTGATTGGACTCCTGCATCTGCGACCATACAGTGCCTCAAATGGTGCCATGCCTAGGCTTGCCTGGTAGCTGTTGTTGTAGGAGAATTCAGCATATGGAAGGCAATCCTCCCATTTCATGCCAAAGGAGAGACCACATGCTCTAAGCATATCCTCGAGAATCTGATTGACTCTTTCGACTTGCCCCTGAGACTGAGGGTGGTAAGCTGTGCTGAACAGAAGTTTGGTGCCCAAAGCTTCTTGAAAGCTTTTCCAGAAATGAGAAGTGAAAATACTTCCACGGTCTGAGCTTATTTCCAATGGAACACCATGGAGGGGAACAACCTTTGCTGTGTAGAGCTCTGCTAACTGGCTAGCTGAGATAGTTTCCTTTACAGCATAGAAGTGAGCAACCTTAGTGAGACGATCAATAACAACGAAGATTGCATCGTTGCCCTTTTTGGACTTTGGAAACCCAGTAACGAAGTCCATTTCAATCATGTCCCACTTCCACTCAGGAATTTTCAGAGGTTGGAGTAGACCTGCTGTCTTCTGATGGACTGCCTTAACACGTTGACAAACGTCGCATTCAGAAACGTATTGAGCAATTTCACGTTTCATGCCAGCCCACCAATACAGAGTCTTGAGATCCTGGTACATCTTTGTACTTCCAGGGTGAATGGATAGAGGAGTTTCATGAGCCTCCTTGAGAATGATATCCTTGAGACTTTGAATCTGAGGGACTGCAATGCGTCCTTCGAAGAACACAGTTCCCTTGTCATCAATTGAGAAGGACTTGAACTTATCACTGCCCTCTTTGATTTGCTCTACCATCTTCTTGATTTCATTATCACGAAGTTGTTCAGAACGAATCTTGTCCTCGAGAGTTGGGCTGGCTGTCAAGCTAGCAAGGTATCCTTCCGGAACAAGACCAAGGTTCAGCTTCTGTAATTCTTCATGAAGTGGAGGTTGGCTTTCCATGATCATGAGATTATTGCAATAGGATTTGCGACTGAGAGCATCGGCCATAACATTAGCCTTGCCTGGAGTGTAAGAAATGGTGGGATCAAAGTCTTTAATCTTCTCAATCCATCTCCTTTGCCTGAGGTTCAGATCTGGCTGAGTGAAGATGTATTTCAGACTCTTGTGATCGGAAAAGATTTCAGTTTTGTTACCCAACAAGTATTGTCTCCATTTCTTGAGGGCAAACACAACTGCTGCAAGTTCAAGATCATGTGTGGGATAGTTTTGCTCATGTGCATTCAACTGACGTGAAGCATAAGCCACAACTTGACGTTCTTGCATAAGAACTGCTCCTAGGCCTTGGAGAGATGCATCACAGAATATCTGGAAAGGTTTGGTAGTGTCGGGGCCAACTAGAACAGGTGTGGAAGTGAGTTTAGTCTTCAGGAGGTTGAAACTCTCGTCACATTGTGGAGTCCAAACGAACTTTTTGTCCTTCTTGGTGAGATCAGTGAGAGGTTTAGCAATCTTGGAAAAGTTTTGGACGAAACGACGGCAATAGCTAGCCAAGCCAAGAAAGCTTCTAACTTGCTTCACCGTCTTAGGGGGTTTCCAATCAACAATTGCCTTAACCTTTTCCGGGTCAATGGCTATGCCTTTGGCAGAGATGATATGACCAAGATATGCAACTTCTGGAATCCAGAACTCACATTTGGAAAACTTGGCATATAGACGATGCTCGCGAAGTTTCATGAGAGTGAGACGAAGGTGTTCTCCATGCTCTTCCTCGGATTTTGAGTAGACTAGAATGTCATCAAGATATACCACAACGAACTTGTCGAGGTATTCATGGAAGACAGAATTCATGAGTCTTGAGAACGTTGCCGGTGCATTGGTGAGACCAAAGGACATGACGGTGTATTCATATAGACCGTAACGAGTGGTGAAAGCTGTCTTAGGAATATCTTCCTTTCTGATCTTTATCTGATGGTACCCCATCCTCAAATCCAACTTTGAGAATATTGAGGCTCCAGCAAGTTGATCAAAAAGATCATCGATACGAGGAAGTGGATACTTGTTCTTGATGGTTTTCTCGTTGAGAGGACGATAGTCAACCACGAGTCTTTTTGTTTGATCCTTCTTGGCAACAAACAGAGTTGGGCAACCCCAAGCGGAGGAACTAGGCTGAATGAAACCTTTGTCCATGTACATATCGATTTGCTCCTTCAACAATTTCAGTTCAGGAGGAGCTATCTTATATGGATGCTTAGAGATTGGAGCAGTACCTGGCTCAAGCTCGATCACGAACTCAACTGCTCTATCCGGGGGCATCCCTGGCAACTCTTCTGGAAAGACGTCAGGGAATTCACAAACCACCGGAACATTTTCAATTGCAGGAAGGGGTTTGGCATCGAGGCTGAACAGCTGAACAGAACTTGATCCATATGGAGAATAGACTATCTGGCCTGAAGTGTGGGAGAGAGTTATTGACTTTTGAGCACAGTCAATTTTAGCTTTGTGGGTCTTCAACCAATCCATACCCAGAATGACATCAATGTCAGAATTTCCCAGCAACATGAGTGAAGCAAGGAATATGCGACCTCCAATTAGGATCTCATTGTCCATGCTTATCTTGGATGTCAACATTTGCGGTCCCGGAGAGTGAACAGTCATCTGATTGCTTAGCGGAACCAGAACTAGGTTGTATGCTTTTGCAAAAATCTTTGACACAAATGAATGCGATGCTCCAGTATCAAACAACACTTTAGCTGGAATAGAGTTTACGGGTAATATACCGAGAACGACGTCAGCAGCCTCCTCAGCTTTGTCGGCCTTGATATGGTTCACCCTCGCGTTCCTCCCGACAGGCCTGTTGTTGGAGTTGAAGGCCTTAGCCGGGGGAGCACGAACCATAGCCTGGTTGTTGTTGGGGCGAGGAGGTAGGGGTAGCTGCTTCTGAGTGCACTTATCAGCATAGTGTCCAGTATCCTTGCACTTGTAGCAAGTGACGACACGAGAAGGACCCGGCCTTGGCTGCCCCATAGGGAACCTCTGACCCTGCATCTGAGATGGGTTGGGTGGGCGGGGACCAAAGCCTAGAGAAGCTTGGGCATTTGGAGCCCGAGTGACAGCACCATTTGGCACCCAGATGCGGCGCTTCTGCGGAGGGGTGGTCATGTTGGAGGAGGAACCACCCTCACGCGAGTGCTTGCGGGACTCCTCGAACGCCTTGCGCCCATTCTCCTCATTGAGCGCGGTGTTCACGAGCTCCACGAAGTCCTTGCACTTGATGTTGGTGAGAGCGTACTTCAGTTCCGGGTTAAAACCTCGGCGGAACCTTGCCATCTTCTTGGCTTCGGTGGACACTTCGTCACCAGCGTACCGAGCGAGACGATTGAACTCGTTCTGGTAGCCGAGAACGTCCAGCTTGCCCTGTCTGAGAGAGCAGAATTCCTCACGCATCTTTTCCATGAGACCATCCGGGATGTGGTGCTTTAGGAAGGCATCCTTGAAACATCCCCAGTTGATAGGAAAGCCAGCTCTCATGGTCTGGTAGTTCTCCCACCAAGTAGCTGCCTGACCCTTCAGTAGGTAGGTGGCATACTTGACCTTATCCTCTTCTGCAACATGAGCAATCTCCAGAGCTCTTGCTACGTCACGGATCCAGTCATCAGCATCCAGGGGCTCACGTGTTGCCACGAAAGCTTTTGGGCCCAAGCTGAGGAAGTCCTTGATGGTGACCCTTGGAGCATTCTGGTTTTGGTGCTGGTTAGCCTGGATCTGGGCCATCTGTGTCACCACTTGGGTCATCTGAGCCAACAGTTCCCCCATTGGTGGTGGCGGAGGCGGGTTGTTCCTGGTTGGAGGCATCCTGAACAGAAATTCATTTTAGCACAACAACAGAAAAGGATAGACTTGGTAACCGAAAGATAGATTATCCCGACGCATGAATAGATAACCAACAGGTACATCATCACATGTTCAAATACATCAGAATATCCAACAGACCAATACATGGTTCGAAAACGAAAGGATAAACTAGACACAGCTAGTAATGGATACAACGGTACTCCCATGCTCATCACGCAGGACGGCGGTGAGTAGTACGACGAGAGATACGGTGAGGAGGAACCCCACGGAAGTAGGTATCACGACGATCCATGTAGATAGGAACTGCTCTGAGAGCAACTCTCGGTGTGGTGAAGTAGAAAGCGTCGTGTCCCTGTGCTCCATAGCGGGGAATCCCTGTGTAACCAGCTCCGAGGTCGAGAAGTGGGCCTCTGATCGGCTCGTAACCTCCAGCATCTGGCAGAGGAAGACCAGCTGGCTGAACGACACGTGCAAAGCGCTCGTCTCCAACAAAGTCTGTGGTGTACGTCGCCAGACGAGTCAAAGCCAGACAGAGCTGCTCCCTGACTGAGGCCAACTCCTGAGCAAGTGTGGAAGCAACGGCATCACTGTGCCTAGCGAACTGTGCAGTGGTCTGCAGCCTGGAGCTATCAGTCTCGTAGGTATCCAGGTCGCGGTGGACAGTGAAGTGAACTCCCGCTGCCGTGATGTAACCACGGGGGATGTGACGAAAACTGGACTTATCAAACCCCCAGTAGTCAGCACGGAGGACGGTGAGACTCACATACGCTGCCTGCTGCACTGCCATATCCACTGTGGACCCTACTGCCTCGTACTGGTGGACAATGCTCCTGCCATCATCCGACAGAATGTAGACGATAGCCCGGTAGAAGGTCTGGTCAAACTCGCGCTGGTGCTCGTAGACCTGGTACTCTGGTGCCCAACGGAACCCCAGATAGGTAACCATGTCTCTCAGCATCTCCGGATAACCGGCGGTGCTCTCACAGCGAGTCATGCGAACCACCTGCGGGTAGTAGCTGAGACCCATCTGCAGATGATTTGGAAGGTTTTGATTAGACTCCGGTAGAAGAAAAAGGATGTGGAAAAACAACAACAAGGTTTGAACGGACGAAAGGTTCTTCAGAAGAACATGATATCGAAGCAACATCGGGAAAACGAGACCAAAAGTCCTGAGGTACTAAGGAGAACCCAAAACACGTGAAATCCTAACTTGAAAGTTTAGGTGAGAACAGAAAACAACGTTGCACTTCCTTACCAGAAAAGGGTGGGTGGGTGGGGAAAGAAGAAAAATGGCAGAATTCCTACTCTCACGTTTCATTTTTCCTATATAGCTACAAAATAGTTTCTAGACTCAACTGCGACCAGTAAAAAGGGATCCTACAGGCAGACAGGCTCTGATACCATTTGTCGCACCCTGGCTTCTAAGGGATACTCATCGTACGAACTGGATAGTAGGTGCTTGGATTATGGGGCATAACTGCTCCCACGTCCCAGCTTCCTGGTAGGCCTGCGCTTATGCGCGACAACACAAGCCCTACTATTCCACCGTCGATGTAAACTATCCATTAGGAGTCATAGGCACTACTGTCGACGTACTTCATAACAAGCACGCACTGTACGTCAACAGTTTTGAACGAATGATTATCACAACTTATCTCTACGACACAAAAGATAGAAATAAAGTTGCAACTGGCCTTCACTAAGGCAGAAATAGCGAATACAATCATCCAGAGGACACATGTCCCAACATATCATCCATTACAACAGCGGAAGCAATCAAAGGGGTCTGAGTACAGACAAATCCAACAGGCTTAAGAAGCCGGAGAAAATAAATAAAACGAAGCCCATCCACGTAGGTCCTGGATCCTGCCTTGGTCCAGCTAACTACTCGTCTGCAGTCTCGTCAAACTCCACAAAGTAGCCATCCTGGTGGTCATCGTAGCCGTAGTCGTACTCTGCGTAAACCACAGCCCCAACGGGGTCAGTACATCCAAGTACTGGCAAGCAAGACTCACAGTTCATCAAAGAGTTACCCGTCAACACAAGCATTGATGCTTGGGATCAACGGAAGAAAGGGGTGATATGAAAATTGCTGCTGGCTGCTCTAACCAACTACAGAAGATATCTACAAGTTCCGGCTAACAGAAAAGATAAGATCGCGGATTGTAACCAACTGAAAGATAACTTCAACCAAACCCATCCTGGATCTCGCCCCTTATCCAAAGAAGCAACCCGAGGATAACTCACACAGTTGGATTAAGATGAATCAAGTTATTTGTGTGAATAACCTATTACTAGTCAAATTATTAACCATTGGGTGAAACATGATTGATCATTATGTTGAAGTTGTCCTGAGTACTTGTTAGCCAGTACTTTCACCAAGTAATCCATAACCGCGGAAAACACGGCTTCTCGAGAAGATTATCCCTGCAGGGTTGCACCAATTTGGCCGTACACGCAAGAATAACCCGCCAGATGGGATGCCTCCCACCAAGCGGGGTACTCTACACAACCAACCATTCTCCGCATCAAGCCCAAAGCACCTTGGGCGCACGGCTAATCGAGCCCAGAAGAAAATGGACCCTCATAGCACTCTAAGAACGTGTCCCCCTATATGCCGACTACAAAAGTTCCACCCTGCGCTGGGCTCGCAAAAACATGCATGCGGCAAATAGAAAGCACGAACTAAATGAGATGATTTGGACGAGATGCGAATCAGGTCAAGTTGAGGGGGGAGCCCATACTCGCTTCCCACATGCGGGTAGTGCGCTCATCATGGATCAGTAGACAAGACCCTTTTCCTATTAGGGTCGACACTAGCAGGCTCCAAAACCTCTCATGGGCCTCCTGCCGGTGCCTTATCATCAAATTATTATTACCATTAGCAATTAACAGGATTGATTGATTAACATCGAGCCCCCGGTACAAGAATAATAAGATAGTAAAAGTAGTAACCGACAACAGACTCGAGTAAAAGCAACCCTAAGCATGCTAGATAATACTAAGGCACAAACAAAGGCTGTAGGTATGGAGGTGAGGCAGTATCATTGGTTCAGGGTATCATGTGATAGGTTCGGAGAACAAGCAACGATACATAGGGCTAGCAATAGTAGACAAAAGGATAGTATCGACAACAAGTGTGGAAAGGAACTCGATGATTCATGTGAGTGATAACTTGCCTGGAAGCTCAACAGCCGGGTACTGAGCTAGGTCCTGGGTAGTGGTGTCGTAAGGATCGTCGGTCTCAACGTAGTCGTCGTCTAACCGAGAAGAAGCAAACAGGCAAAACAGGAATGTAAACAACCATCGCCATGGCATTGTGCACAATCAAGATGATGCATGACAATTTAGTAGGTGCCTCAAAATAAACTAGCTAACAAGATAGCACAAATTAAATGGATCCATATGCAAGGGTTGCATATGGAAAAGGATCCATTGAAACAATTGGAACAAATGATTTACAACTATTTATTAGGTGTTGGTTGTTATCATGATGCATGCATGATGAATAACAATAACATAACAATTTAAATGCAATTGGAATGATAGTTAACAATTTAGAAAGGCATTTATTAAATTTGGAATTTTGTTACTTAAACATGGTACACAAACAATTATTGTTTTCATCAAGTTAGGGTGTGCAAAACAATTTACAAATTTTATATTTGAAAAGGTTATCAAATTTTAGTTGGATTACATGTTTCACAATTTGAAATTGGACTTTGGATTAATTATTTATGAATTAAACAATATTAAACAAGTTTTAATTGAATTAAACAAGATTTAAATTGTTTAGGCAATTTAAATTATTCAAACCAGAAAACAAAGTTTATATTTGAATAGGATATTCAAAATGGTATTGAAAACATATTTTATTTGCATGATTTGGACTTATGAATAATTAGTTATTGAATTTAGCAAAATACAATTGAAATGATTTAAATTTGAATTTGAAATGTAATTTGAAAGTTCAAAACAGAACACAAGTTGGATATTTGGATAGATTAGGAAATTTGGATCAGAATAGATATAAAGTTTGTGTTTATTGGACTTATAAAATAAAAGATATTGAATTTCAAAGTTTCTATTCAATTTTGTTATTTAAAAAGAAATTAGAAATTAACAGATTTGATTTTTAAACTTTTGTTACCGTGCTCGAAACCTACACACACACTGCCAGGTAGGGCCCGTGGCCAGCGTGGCTAACGCGCGCTGGCGTGGCAAGGGGGGCCACTGCCAGGTGGGGCCGCGCGCTCGGAGAAAATCTCCAAAAGAATTTGCGGCCGCGGGGGATCGATCCCGCGAGCTCGCTGTGCGCGCAAAAGGCTTGGACCGCTGCGCTGCTGCTGTGTGTTTGACAGATAGGGCGATGCAGTGAGGATATGGTTACGGTGCGCACAAGTCTGAACTTAACTGACGACGAATCGCAACACTGCATCTCTGTCAGATAACAGGGCTCAACGGCGGCGAGGTTATCGTGCACGGCGGCGATGCTGTGGATGTGCTGGATGCATACGAGCGCGCGCGTGCAGAACGCAACGGAGAGGGAAGGAGGAAGGAGCTGGTGGATGCTCACCGCGTTGCAGAACGAGGCAGAGGCGCGACGGTGACGTTGGCTGACGACAGAGTCCGCGGCGAGGTCGAGGACGGCGCCGGCGAGGTAGAAGGTCTCCTGGCTCCCTCTGGTGTCCGTTGCGTAGAGGAAGAAGAGCTCGGGCGATTGCAGCAAACGATTGGTGACGAAGAGCCCTGCAACGGCGACGAGGTGCCCAGGTTCAGAGAACGTGGCGCGGTGGCCGGAGTGAGGAGAGAAACGCGGCGGCGAACTGGAGGCTTACCCGGGACGATGTGGGGTACAACAGAGAGAGGAGAGGGTGGCGGCTTGATTCCTGCTTGCGGGTGGCTAGGTGGGAGCTCCACGCGGCGGCGCCATGACGAAATTCAGAAGATCGCCGGCGGGGAGAAGATGCAGAGAGGTGGAGGTCGACGGTATGGAGGCGATTGGCGGCGCTGCGAGGTGGAGGCGGAACCCTAGGTGCTAGGGCACAGATAGGGGGCTAGGGCTTGCTTTTATAGGCCCGCGGAGCTCTCCTGGCCGCCGGAGTCGCTCGGGGCCGCGGTGGCACCGGTGGATTGCCGCCGTACCGCGAGAAGAAGCAGATTAGGCGCGCTGCGCGAATCTTGGCGCAACGAACCGGTAAGTTGCGCTGTGGCGGGCTGGGCTTTGCGCTGATAGCTGTTAGGTGGGCTGGTTGCGGTAGATAGGGTAGCTGCCTCCTGCTTCTCCTTTTTATTCTTTTTTTTGTTTATTATTTTTTTGTAGTTTGCTTTTGGAAGAAAACTGTTAAGGTTTTAATCAAGAAAAATTACAGAAAAATTTAGTTAAGCTTCTTAGTTAAATAGAAACCATATTGTAAACTTGGATTTCAACAATTAAAATTTTAAAATAGTAGTTTGTGTTTGAAACCAAAATAGAGGGATTTGAGTTTAATAAAACCTTTAAGAAAAGCATGCATATGAATAGGGTTACCCCTAGGGTTTTAGAATGATTTAGAGAGGGAAGAATGTTTGGTGAGTTGTTATGGTTTCCAAAGGTACTGATTTGAGAATTGGAAATGATTTGAATTTAATTGGTGGAATTAAGTGAATGATTTGAGGCAACAATTTAATAGTTGAACATTAATGAATTATTTGGAAAACAAGGGAGGTTTTGTTTTGCAATTCTTTGTTTGAAAGATTGTAACAGACAAGTGTGAAAACAAGGTTTGATTCATTATGAAAACAATGCAAACATAAGTAAAACAATTGCAATGGAATGATGACATGATGCATTTCTTGAAAGTAAACAAGAAATTGAACCACTAAGGGATGTTTTCATACTTGGATGTTACAAAACGCCCCCCCCCTTGAAGGAATCGCGCCCCGAGATTCCCTACTGAGAAATGAACAGGTTCGGATACTTCTTGCGAAGATCCTCTTTGGTCTCCCACGTTGCCTCTTTATCAGAATGATGCGACCATTGCACTTTCAAGAACTTGGTGCTCTTGTTGCGAGTCTTACGAACGGTCTCATCGAGAATTTTGATAGGGTGCTCCTCATAAGATAGATCATCTTGCAGTTCAATATCATCATGATCAACTGCACGATCAGGATCCTTGAAGCACTTCTTGAGCTGTGACACGTGGAACACATCGTGCACTTGGGAAAGTTTTTCTGGAAGTTCAAGACGATAAGCATTCTCTGCACGCCTTGAAAGAATGTTGAAAGGACCAATGTATCTTGGTGCAAGCTTTCCTTTCACACCGAAACGATGAGTGCCTCTGAGGGGAGTTACACGGAGATATGCCTTATCACCAGGTGCATAGGTCATATCCCTGTGCTTGCTATCATAATAGCTCTTCTGTCGAGACTGAGCAATCCTGAGATTGTCACGAATGATACGAACTTTCTCCTCGGCTTCCTTAACAATGTCAGGGCCCAAGAGTGAACGTTCACCAGCTCCAGACCAATTGATTGGACTCCTGCATCTGCGACCATACAGTGCCTCAAATGGTGCCATGCCTAGGCTTGCCTGGTAGCTGTTGTTGTAGGAGAATTCAGCATATGGAAGGCAATCCTCCCATTTCATGCCAAAGGAGAGACCACATGCTCTAAGCATATCCTCGAGAATCTGATTGACTCTTTCGACTTGCCCCTGAGACTGAGGGTGGTAAGCTGTGCTGAACAGAAGTTTGGTGCCCAAAGCTTCTTGAAAGCTTTTCCAGAAATGAGAAGTGAAAATACTTCCACGGTCTGAGCTTATTTCCAATGGAACACCATGAAGGGGAACAACCTTTGCTGTGTAGAGCTCTGCTAACTGGCTAGCTGAGATAGTTTCCTTTACAGCATAGAAGTGAGCAACCTTAGTGAGACGATCAATAACAACGAAGATTGCATCGTTGCCCTTTTTGGACTTTGGAAACCCAGTAACGAAGTCCATTTCAATCATGTCCCACTTCCACTCAGGAATTTTCAGAGGTTGGAGTAGACCTGCTGTCTTCTGATGGACTGCCTTAACACGTTGACAAACGTCGCATTCAGAAACGTATTGAGCAATTTCACGTTTCATGCCAGCCCACCAATACAGAGTCTTGAGATCCTGGTACATCTTTGTACTTCCAGGGTGAATGGATAGAGGAGTTTCATGAGCCTCCTTGAGAATGATATCCTTGAGACTTTGAATCTGAGGGACTGCAATGCGTCCTTCGAAGAACACAGTTCCCTTGTCATCAATTGAGAAGGACTTGAACTTATCACTGCCCTCTTTGATTTGCTCTACCATCTTCTTGATTTCATTATCACGAAGTTGTTCAGAACGAATCTTGTCCTCGAGAGTTGGGCTGGCTGTCAAGCTAGCAAGGTATCCTTCCGGAAAGACCAAGGTTCAGCTTCTGTAATTCTTCATGAAGTGGAGGTTGGCTTTCCATGATCATGAGATTATTGCAATAGGATTTGCGACTGAGAGCATCGGCCATAACATTAGCCTTGCCTGGAGTGTAAGAAATGGTGGGATCAAAGTCTTTAATCTTCTCAATCCATCTCCTTTGCCTGAGGTTCAGATCTGGCTGAGTGAAGATGTATTTCAGACTCTTGTGATCGGAAAAGATTTCAGTTTTGTTACCCAACAAGTATTGTCTCCATTTCTTGAGGGCAAACACAACTGCTGCAAGTTCAAGATCATGTGTGGGATAGTTTTGCTCATGTGCATTCAACTGACGTGAAGCATAAGCCACAACTTGACGTTCTTGCATAAGAACTGCTCCTAGGCCTTGGAGAGATGCATCACAGAATATCTGGAAAGGTTTGGTAGTGTCGGGGCCAACTAGAACAGGTGTGGAAGTGAGTTTAGTCTTCAGGAGGTTGAAACTCTCGTCACATTGTGGAGTCCAAACGAACTTTTTGTCCTTCTTGGTGAGATCAGTGAGAGGTTTAGCAATCTTGGAAAAGTTTTGGACGAAACGACGGCAATAGCTAGCCAAGCCAAGAAAGCTTCTAACTTGCTTCACCGTCTTAGGGGGTTTCCAATCAACAATTGCCTTAACCTTTTCCGGGTCAATGGCTATGCCTTTGGCAGAGATGATATGACCAAGATATGCAACTTCTGGAATCCAGAACTCACATTTGGAAAACTTGGCATATAGACGATGCTCGCGAAGTTTCATGAGAGTGAGACGAAGGTGTTCTCCATGCTCTTCCTCGGATTTTGAGTAGACTAGAATGTCATCAAGATATACCACAACGAACTTGTCGAGGTATTCATGGAAGACAGAATTCATGAGTCTTGAGAACGTTGCCGGTGCATTGGTGAGACCAAAGGACATGACGGTGTATTCATATAGACCGTAACGAGTGGTGAAAGCTGTCTTAGGAATATCTTCCTTTCTGATCTTTATCTGATGGTACCCCATCCTCAAATCCAACTTTGAGAATATTGAGGCTCCAGCAAGTTGATCAAAAAGATCATCGATACGAGGAAGTGGATACTTGTTCTTGATGGTTTTCTCGTTGAGAGGACGATAGTCAACCACGAGTCTTTTTGTTTGATCCTTCTTGGCAACAAACAGAGTTGGGCAACCCCAAGCGGAGGAACTAGGCTGAATGAAACCTTTGTCCATGTACATATCGATTTGCTCCTTCAACAATTTCAGTTCAGGAGGAGCTATCTTATATGGATGCTTAGAGATTGGAGCAGTACCTGGCTCAAGCTCGATCACGAACTCAACTGCTCTATCCGGGGGCATCCCTGGCAACTCTTCTGGAAAGACGTCAGGGAATTCACAAACCACCGGAACATTTTCAATTGCAGGAAGGGGTTTGGCATCGAGGCTGAACAGCTGAACAGAACTTGATCCATATGGAGAATAGACTATCTGGCCTGAAGTGTGGGAGAGAGTTATTGACTTTTGAGCACAGTCAATTTTAGCTTTGTGGGTCTTCAACCAATCCATACCCAGAATGACATCAATGTCAGAATTTCCCAGCAACATGAGTGAAGCAAGGAATATGCGACCTCCAATTAGGATCTCATTGTCCATGCTTATCTTGGATGTCAACATTTGCGGTCCCGGAGAGTGAACAGTCATCTGATTGCTTAGCGGAACCAGAACTAGGTTGTATGCTTTTGCAAAAATCTTTGACACAAATGAATGCGATGCTCCAGTATCAAACAACACTTTAGCTGGAATAGAGTTTACGGGTAATATACCGAGAACGACGTCAGCAGCCTCCTCAGCTTTGTCGGCCTTGATATGGTTCACCCTCGCGTTCCTCCCGACAGGCCTGTTGTTGGAGTTGAAGGCTTTAGCCGGGGGAGCACGAACCATAGCCTGGTTGTTGTTGGGGCGAGGAGGTAGGGGTAGCTGCTTCTGAGTGCACTTATCAGCATAGTGTCCAGTATCCTTGCACTTGTAGCAAGTGACGACACGAGAAGGACCCGGCCTTGGCTGCCCCATAGGGAACCTCTGACCCTGCATCTGAGATGGGTTGGGTGGGCGGGGACCAAAGCCTAGAGAAGCTTGGGCATTTGGAGCCCGAGTGACAGCACCATTTGGCACCCAGATGCGGCGCTTCTGCGGAGGGGTGGTCATGTTGGAGGAGGAACCACCCTCACGCGAGTGCTTGCGGGACTCCTCGAACGCCTTGCGCCCATTCTCCTCATTGAGCGCGGTGTTCACGAGCTCCACGAAGTCCTTGCACTTGATGTTGGTGAGAGCGTACTTCAGTTCCGGGTTAAAACCTCGGCGGAACCTTGCCATCTTCTTGGCTTCGGTGGACACTTCGTCACCAGCGTACCGAGCGAGACGATTGAACTCGTTCTGGTAGCCGAGAACGTCCAGCTTGCCCTGTCTGAGAGAGCAGAATTCCTCACGCATCTTTTCCATGAGACCATCCGGGATGTGGTGCTTCAGGAAGGCATCCTTGAAACATCCCCAGTTGATAGGAAAGCCAGCTCTCATGGTCTGGTAGTTCTCCCACCAAGTAGCTGCCTGACCCTTCAGTAGGTAGGTGGCATACTTGACCTTATCCTCTTCTGCAACATGAGCAATCTCCAGAGCTCTTGCTACGTCACGGATCCAGTCATCAGCATCCAGGGGCTCACGTGTTGCCACGAAAGCTTTTGGGCCCAAGCTGAGGAAGTCCTTGATGGTGACCCTTGGAGCATTCTGGTTTTGGTGCTGGTTAGCCTGGATCTGGGCCATCTGTGTCACCACTTGGGTCATCTGAGCCAACAGTTCCCCCATTGGTGGTGGCGGAGGCGGGTTGTTCCTGGTTGGAGGCATCCTGAACAGAAATTCATTTTAGCACAACAACAGAAAAGGATAGACTTGGTAACCGAAAGATAGATTATCCCGACGCATGAATAGATAACCAACAGGTACATCATCACATGTTCAAATACATCAGAATATCCAACAGACCAATACATGGTTCGAAAACGAAAGGATAAACTAGACACAGCTAGTAATGGATACAACGGTACTCCCATGCTCATCACGCGGGACGGCGGTGAGTAGTACGACGAGAGATACGGTGAGGAGGAACCCCACGGAAGTAGGTATCACGACGATCCATGTAGATAGGAACTGCTCTGAGAGCAACTCTCGGTGTGGTGAAGTAGAAAGCGTCGTGTCCCTGTGCTCCATAGCGGGGAATCCCTGTGTAACCAGCTCCGAGGTCGAGAAGTGGGCCTCTGATCGGCTCGTAACCTCCAGCATCTGGCAGAGGAAGACCAGCTGGCTGAACGACACGTGCAAAGCGCTCGTCTCCAACAAAGTCTGTGGTGTACGTCGCCAGACGAGTCAAAGCCAGACAGAGCTGCTCCCTGACTGAGGCCAACTCCTGAGCAAGTGTGGAAGCAACGGCATCACTGTGCCTAGCGAACTGTGCAGTGGTCTGCAGCCTGGAGCTATCAGTCTCGTAGGTATCCAGGTCGCGGTGGACAGTGAAGTGAACTCCCGCTGCCGTGATGTAACCACGGGGGATGTGACGAAAACTGGACTTATCAAACCCCCAGTAGTCAGCACGGAGGACGGTGAGACTCACATACGCTGCCTGCTGCACTGCCATATCCACTGTGGACCCTACTGCCTCGTACTGGTGGACAATGCTCCTGCCATCATCCGACAGAATGTAGACGATAGCCCGGTAGAAGGTCTGGTCAAACTCGCGCTGGTGCTCGTAGACCTGGTACTCTGGTGCCCAACGGAACCCCAGATAGGTAACCATGTCTCTCAGCATCTCCGGATAACCGGCGGTGCTCTCACAGCGAGTCATGCGAACCACCTGCGGGTAGTAGCTGAGACCCATCTGCAGATGATTTGGAAGGTTTTGATTAGACTCCGGTAGAAGAAAAAGGATGTGGAAAAACAACAACAAGGTTTGAACGGACGAAAGGTTCTTCAGAAGAACATGATATCGAAGCAACATCGGGAAAACGAGACCAAAAGTCCTGAGGTACTAAGGAGAACCCAAAACACGTGAAATCCTAACTTGAAAGTTTAGGTGAGAACAGAAAACAACGTTGCACTTCCTTACCAGAAAAGGGTGGGTGGGTGGGGAAAGAAGAAAAATGGCAGAATTCCTACTCTCACGTTTCATTTTTCCTATATAGCTACAAAATAGTTTCTAGACTCAACTGCGACCAGTAAAAAGGGATCCTACAGGCAGACAGGCTCTGATACCATTTGTCGCACCCTGGCTTCTAAGGGATACTCATCGTACGAACTGGATAGTAGGTGCTTGGATTATGGGGCATAACTGCTCCCACGTCCCAGCTTCCTGGTAGGCCTGCGCTTATGCGCGACAACACAAGCCCTACTATTCCACCGTCGATGTAAACTATCCATTAGGAGTCATAGGCACTACTGTCGACGTACTTCATAACAAGCACGCACTGTACGTCAACAGTTTTGAACGAATGATTATCACAACTTATCTCTACGACACAAAAGATAGAAATAAAGTTGCAACTGGCCTTCACTAAGGCAGAAATAGCGAATACAATCATCCAGAGGACACATGTCCCAACATATCATCCATTACAACAGCGGAAGCAATCAAAGGGGTCTGAGTACAGACAAATCCAACAGGCTTAAGAAGCCGGAGAAAATAAATAAAACGAAGCCCATCCACGTAGGTCCTGGATCCTGCCCTGGTCCAGCTAACTACTCGTCTGCAGTCTCGTCAAACTCCACAAAGTAGCCATCCTGGTGGTCATCGTAGCCGTAGTCGTACTCTGCGTAAACCACAGCCCCAACGGGGTCAGTACATCCAAGTACTGGCAAGCAAGACTCACAGTTCATCAAAGAGTTACCCGTCAACACAAGCATTGATGCTTGGGATCAATGGAAGAAAGGGGTGATATGAAAATTGCTGCTGGCTGCTCTAACCAACTACAGAAGATATCTACAAGTTCCGGCTAACAGAAAAGATAAGATCGCGGATTGTAACCAACTGAAAGATAACTTCAACCAAACCCATCCTGGATCTCGCCCCTTACCCAAAGAAGCAACCCGAGGATAACTCACACAGTTGGATTAAGATGAATCAAGTTATTTGTGTGAATAACCTATTACTAGTCAAATTATTAACCATTGGGTGAAACATGATTGATCATTATGTTGAAGTTGTCCTGAGTACTTGTTAGCCAGTACTTTCACCAAGTAATCCATAACCGCGGAAAACACGGCTTCTCGAGAAGATTATCCCTGCAGGGTTGCACCAATTTGGCCGTACACGCAAGAATAACCCGCCAGATGGGATGCCTCCCACCAAGCGGGGTACTCTACACAACCAACCATTCTCCGCATCAAGCCCAAAGCACCTTGGGCGCACGGCTAATCGAGCCCAGAAGAAAATGGACCCTCATAGCACTCTAAGAACGTGTCCCCCTATATGCCGACTACAAAAGTTCCACCCTGCGCTGGGCTCGCAAAAACATGCATGCGGCAAATAGAAAGCACGAACTAAATGAGATGATTTGGACGAGATGCGAATCAGGTCAAGTTGAGGGGGGCGCCCATACTCGCTTCCCACATGCGGGTAGTGCGCTCATCATGGATCAGTAGACAAGACCCTTTTCCTATTAGGGTCGACACTAGCAGGCTCCAAAACCTCTCATGGGCCTCCTGCCGGTGCCTTATCATCAAATTATTATTACCATTAGCAATTAACAGGATTGATTGATTAACATCGAGCCCCCGGTACAAGAATAATAAGATAGTAAAAGTAGTAACCGACAACAGACTCGAGTAAAAGCAACCCTAAGCATGCTAGATAATACTAAGGCACAAACAAAGGCTGTAGGTATGGAGGTGAGGCAGTATCATTGGTTCAGGGTATCATGTGATAGGTTCGGAGAACAAGCAACGATACATAGGGCTAGCAATAGTAGACAAAAGGATAGTATCGACAACAAGTGTGGAAAGGAACTCGATGATTCATGTGAGTGATAACTTGCCTGGAAGCTCAACAGCCGGGTACTGAGCTAGGTCCTGGGTAGTGGTGTCGTAAGGATCGTCGGTCTCAACGTAGTCGTCGTCTAACCGAGAAGAAGCAAACAGGCAAAACAGGAATGTAAACAACCATCGCCATGGCATTGTGCACAATCAAGATGATGCATGACAATTTAGTAGGTGCCTCAAAATAAACTAGCTAACAAGATAGCACAAATTAAATGGATCCATATGCAAGGGTTGCATATGGAAAAGGATCCATTGAAACAATTGGAACAAATTATTTACAACTATTTATTAGGTGTTGGTTGTTATCATGATGCATGCATGATGAATAACAATAACATAACAATTTAAATGCAATTGGAATGATAGTTAACAATTTAGAAAGGCATTTATTAAATTTGGAATTTTGTTACTTAAACATGGTACACAAACAATTATTGTTTTCATCAAGTTAGGGTGTGCAAAACAATTTACAAATTTTATATTTGAAAAGGTTATCAAATTTTAGTTGGATTACATGTTTCACAATTTGAAATTGGACTTTGGATTAATTATTTATGAATTAAACAATATTAAACAAGTTTTAATTGAATTAAACAAGATTTAAATTGTTTAGGCAATTTAAATTATTCAAACCAGAAAACAAAGTTTATATTTGAATAGGATATTCAAAATGGTATTGAAAACATATTTTATTTGCATGATTTGGACTTATGAATAATTAGTTATTGAATTTAGCAAAATACAATTGAAATGATTTAAATTTGAATTTGAAATGTAATTTGAAAGTTCAAAACAGAACACAAGTTGGATATTTGGATAGATTAGGAAATTTGGATCATAATAGATATAAAGTTTGTGTTTATTGGACTTATAAAATAAAAGATATTGAATTTCAAAGTTTCTATTCAATTCTGTTATTTAAAAAGAAATTAGAAATTAACAGATTTGATTTTTAAACTTTTGTTACCGTGCTCGAAACCTACACACACACTGCCAGGTAGGGCCCGTGGCCAGCGTGGCTAACGCGCGCTGGCGTGGCAAGGGGGGCCACTGCCAGGTGGGGCCGCGCGCTCGGAGAAAATCTCCAAAAGAATTTGCGGCCGCGGGGGATCGATCCCGCGAGCTCGCTGTGCGCGCAAAAGGCTTGGACCGCTGCGCTGCTGCTGTGTGTTTGACAGATAGGGCGATGCAGTGAGGATATGGTTACGGTGCGCACAAGTCTGAACTTAACTGACGACGAATCGCAACACTGCATCTCTGTCAGATAACAGGGCTCAACGGCGGCGAGGTTATCGTGCACGGCGGCGATGCTGTGGATGTGCTGGATGCATACGAGCGCGCGCGTGCAGAACGCAACGGAGAGGGAAGGAGGAAGGAGCTGGTGGATGCTCACCGCGTTGCAGAACGAGGCAGAGGCGCGACGGTGACGTTGGCTGACGACAGAGTCCGCGGCGAGGTCGAGGACGGCGCCGGCGAGGTAGAAGGTCTCCTGGCTCCCTCTGGTGTCCGTTGCGTAGAGGAAGAAGAGCTCGGGCGATTGCAGCAAACGATTGGTGACGAAGAGCCCTGCAACGGCGACGAGGTGCCCAGGTTCAGAGAACGTGGCGCGGTGGCTGGAGTGAGGAGAGAAACGCGGCGGCGAACTGGAGGCTTACCCGGGACGATGTGGGGTACAGCAGAGAGAGGTGAGGGTGGCGGCTTGATTCCTGCTTGCGGGTGGCTAGGTGGGAGCTCCACGCGGCGGCGCCATGACGAAATTCAGAAGATCGCCGGCGGGGAGAAGATGCAGAGAGGTGGAGGTCGACGGTATGGAGGCGATTGGCGGCGCTGCGAGGTGGAGGCGGAACCCTAGGTGCTAGGGCACAGATAGGGGGCTAGGGCTTGCTTTTATAGGCCCGCGGAGCTCTCCTGGCCGCCGGAGTCGCTCGGGGCCGCGGTGGCACCGGTGGATTGCCGCCGTACCGCGAGAAGAAGCAGATTAGGCGCGCTGCGCGAATCTTGGCGCAACGAACCGGTAAGTTGCGCTGTGGCGGGCTGGGCTTTGCGCTGATAGCTGTTAGGTGGGCTGGTTGCGGTAGATAGGGTAGCTGCCTCCTGCTTCTCCTTTTTATTCTTTTTTTTGTTTATTATTTTTTTGTAGTTTGCTTTTGGAAGAAAACTGTTAAGGTTTTAATCAAGAAAAATTACAGAAAAATTTAGTTAAGCTTCTTAGTTAAATAGAAACCATATTGTAAACTTGGATTTCAACAATTAAAATTTTAAAATAGTAGTTTGTGTTTGAAACCAAAATAGAGGGATTTGAGTTTAATAAAACCTTTAAGAAAAGCATGCATATGAATAGGGTTACCCCTAGGGTTTTAGAATGATTTAGAGAGGGAAGAATGTTTGGTGAGTTGTTATGGTTTCCAAAGGTACTGATTTGAGAATTGGAAATGATTTGAATTTAATTGGTGGAATTAAGTGAATGATTTGAGGCAACAATTTAATAGTTGAACATTAATGAATTATTTGGAAAACAAGGGAGGTTTTGTTTTGCAATTCTTTGTTTGAAAGATTGTAACAGACAAGTGTGAAAACAAGGTTTGATTCATTATGAAAACAATGCAAACATAAGTAAAACAATTGCAATGGAATGATGACATGATGCATTGCTTGAAAGTAAACAAGAAATTGAACCACTAAGGGATGTTTTCATACTTGGATGTTACAGGCGGCTTTGAGCATACTCTACCAAGATAAAAAATGCAGCAATTAGTACAGTGAAAAGTTTGTTTCGTAGGTAACAGGTATTACAAGAAAGGGACTGTAGTAATTAACATACCAGGAGCTATGTACCCTATCGTTCCCTTCAGTCCAAGTGAGGTATTTGAACTTGAATGTCCAACGAGACTCGCAATGCCGAAGTCTCCCAAATAAGCATTCATATCATCATCAAGAAGGATATTTGTTGGCTTCAAATCACAATGTACAATCTTCCTTTCGCACTCGTGGTGTAAATAATATAATGCATCAGCTATACCAGCAGCTATGCTTTCTCTTTGAGCTAAGCTCAAATACTTCAAAGAACCACTAGCGAATTTTCCATGCAACCATGTGTCTAAGTTCTCATTAGGTATGGATTTGTAAATTAGAGCTTTGAAAGCATATCTATGGTCCAACATGTTGTCGAATGCTTCTCAAAACATCGCATTCTATGACAAAACTTTTGTCTGCGCATTTTATGTCAAGGTCAAAAACCTTAATGGCCACTTGTATTTTAGCATGATTTAACTCTCCTCTGTACACTGAACCATAGCTTCCTCTTTCGAGGAGCTTTGCCTCTGAGAAATTTTTTCTAGCTCGATTTAAATCCTTGTAAGAAACTCTTGATAATTTCTTAGCGAAAGAGAGCAAGCATAAGTTTGTTCTTCATGATGTTTTCTTCCCTGGTATTATAACATAAGTTAGCATTACTAGTGACATCAAGCCAAATAATGGAATCAACACTCTGGTCAAATAGTACTTTGTCTCTGATCTTCGAGAAACAACATGATACTGGGGCATGTGGAGATCCATCGCACCTCCGCAGAGGCCACAATTGCCCTCGGGTGGAACAGCTGTGGCATTTACGAGTACTCCATTTGCTGGTATTTCTCCTTGAAGATCATTATATGAAAGGTCAAGATTTTCGAGGCACTGTAACTTATTTAGAGTTGATGGGATGGTGCCTGACAAGTTGTTGTGTGAAAGATTTAGCATACCCAGGGACCACAGGTTGCTAAAAGTTATTGGGATATTTCCTGTCAGCAAGTTTTGGTCCATTTGCAGAGTCACCAAGCTGTAACATTGGCCCAGAGAAAAAGGAATTTGGCCGGTAAGCTTATTTGATGAAAGATCTAAAGTAACGAGGTTTTCAAGGTTACCAATCTTAAGTATGTCACCTTGGAGATAGTTGTGGCTAAGGTTGAAATATGCGAGATCTTTGAGGTTTCCTATGTTTAGTGGTATGTACCCTTGAAGAATGTTAGAGCTAAGGTCTAGCTTTAAGAGTGGAAGATTTCCCAAGCTCGTTGGTATAAGGCCCCCGAATTCATTTTCACTTATATACATATATGTCAAGTAAGTTAGGTTGCCAATAGAGGATGTGATTGGGCCGGTGAAGCTGTTCGAACCGAGACTCAATAACCGAAGGTTTTTTAGTTTTCCAACCCATCCATCAATTGTCCCGATAATTTGTTGGTAGCCAACAGAAGGATTTGAAGGCAGGGGGATGGGTTGCCAATGGACTATGGAATAGATCCCATGGAGCCCTTTGTAAGACAGTGATAATATAATTAGAGAACGACAGTTTCCCAAAGCATTCAAGAACCTCCAATCTTGCTTGTCCTGTGCTTCAAGTAGGTTATTCTCAAGGTTTAGAATAGTGCGGTTTGAGAGCTTTCCAAATGAAGTAGGGATTGTCCCACTAAAATAGTTACCTGATAAATATGTAAGTTGTAATCCTAGAGCATTTCCTAGTGATGCTTCCATTTGATCTTAATAACCCACAAGAAGAGGTGGATGTGCCATTGGGCCTTCATCTTGAAGTATTAGACTCAGCTGGACCTGCTCTGCAAGGCCCATCTTAGACATTAGAGGTTTTTTCCTTCAGACACTGGGCCGTCTGATAATGTTAAGAACATGGAACTGGTCCAACAGCAATACCCTTTTTTGGATCAAACTCTTCTTGACTCTGCAGATAATATTCCTAATTCTTTTCCAGCTGCTCAGATGTTAGAACTGGTGGTTACTGCAGAGACTGAGAATAATGCCTCCAGGATGAATAGTCAATCTAATTCTAATGCTATAATTCCAACTCATGCTTCTGAACATAGTCTTTAGTTCAAGTACAGAAAAATAATTATGAACTTGGTATGGATGCTCCTGCAGGTTTTCCTATCCCTTTATACAAGAATCTTTATGTGGGTGCTATGCAATTTGGGTCGGAAGTAGTTGATCCTATGATGCAGAAAATGATGGATCCTTGTGAATTTTCAGACTCTGGCCTGCTTGGAGAACAAGGAGCTCATATGTGGAAAAAGAACTTTGCTCCCAGAGGCGATGAAGATAAGGTAGTCAAAGTGCCAATTGAATGGGTAAATTTCTTTACTGCACTCTCCTTAATTTTGATAAGTTTGACTGGGCCAAATTGTGCTTGTATCAAATTTTTGGAAATATCTTAGTGAAGGACCTGATACATCAACATACAAACAATTTGTTGTTCCTGGTAAATTCTTAGATGCTCAAGGCCCAGTTTGTAGAGTTGATTCGTCTCCTTATGAGTTGCAGACTCCACATAAGACTTCCTCTATCGAACCTTTGGCTTCTACTACTTCTGCTCTCCATATCAACAGGAAGAGGAAGGATAAAGCACCTATGGTGGAGACAGAGGTGAGAAGAAGTACTAGGTTACTGCATCTCAAAAATGGATTCAGGAAAAGCACTTGCATGAAACTAAATTGTATTAGCTGTAACTCTAGACCTTCCATTGTCCCTGCTAAGATTGTTAAAAATCTTTCTTCCTCTTTCTGTAATGTGGATCCTAAGGATTGCACTGATGAGGCCTTAATGGTTAAGGGGGAAAAGAAGAAGAGGCAGACTCAGGATGCTGAGGATAATCAGGTGGACGGAAATGGAGGAAGCTCTGCAGAAAGAGGAGTGGAGGAGGAACAAGAATAGGGAGAGTGCTAGTCTAGCTCCCCTTTTAATTATTATGATTTTGATCTGTAAAATGGATGCTTTTCTAATGAATCCTTGCCTGTGGAGTACTTGTAGTGGTTGGTCTCTGTATTACCTCTTGTATGATGGCTACAGACTTGTGGTATGGCTAAATAATTTTTGTAACGAGGAAAATAATTTGGTGTGTGTTGAATTGGAATATCATAGGTATCAATGATCTAGATACGTGGTTGGCAGTTTATAACAAGATTGAGGAATGAGGGTGTGTTGTTGTATGTCTTCAAGAAACTAAGAGAAAGGATTTTGATAGTGCATATGTTAAGAAATTATGTCCAAAAGATTTTCAAATTTGATTTTATTCCTTGGAATGGGGCTTTAGCTGGACTTCTCATAGCTTGGAATTAATCTTTTTCACTGGTGGAATAGTCTTTAAGAATGAACTTTCTCTCTCTATCAAGTTTACTTCCACCCAGAATGCATCATCCTAGATTTTAACAAATGTTTTTTGTCCCTGCCAACCTGATGCTAGGGTTGGTTTTTTAAATTCGTTTAAAGGCATTGATTGTCCAGATGATCAGGATTGGTTGATAGTTGGAGATTTTAATTATGTTAGATACACTTTTAACAGAAGTAGACAAGGTGGTAATGTGCAAGATATGCTTGATTTTAATGAAGCTGTTGCTACCTTGGCCCTTGTGGAGATTCCTTTTAAGGGGAGGGATTTCACATGGAGCAACATGCAAAGTGCCCCATTTTTGGAGAAACTGGATTGGATTTTTTCTTCTGAATCTTGGACTCTTAATTACCCCAATACATTGGCTCTCTCCCTATCCAGACCGATTTCTGATCATATTCCTGTCATGATTCGGATTGGTACTAATATTCCAAAATCAACTATCTTCAGATTTGAGAATTTTTTGTTGAAGCAGAATGATTTTAAGAATTTAGTCCAACAAATTTGGGATCAAGAAATACAAGAAAAAGATAGTGCCAAATGTATTACAGGGAAATTTAAGATACTTCATAGGGGACTTAAAATTTGGGCTAAAGACAAGTCTCAGTTGACTGCTGCTATGAAAAAAACTAGTGATATTATTGATTTTTTTGATCATCTTGAAGAATATAGAGACCTCTCTATTTGGGAATTCAATGGCAGAAGCATAGCTAAGGAACATATGATTCAACTCCTTGCTAAGAAAAATGCATACTAGAAGCAGAGAGCCACCATTAGATGGGCTAAGTTTGGAGAGGATAACTTAGAGTTTTTCCATGTGAAAGCCACAATTAAGTATAGAAGGAATTTTATTGCCTCCCTTAAGGATGAACATGGGATGGAACATTCTGAGCATTCAGTGAAAGCTTCCATTCTCTCTAGAGTATTTAAACAACAGATGGGTTCTTCTTCAGAAATTGTTGATAATCTAGGTCTGGTTCATCTCATTAAAAGGATTGAGGGTTTAGATGAGTTGGAAGTTCCTTTTTTAAAATAGGAAATTGATAATGTAATCAAGCAACTTCCCATGGACAAAACTCCTCGACCTGATGTATTTAATACCAACTTCATCAAAATTTATTGGCCTATTATTGCTAAGGATTTCTATGACTTACTTGACGATTTTTATCATGGGAATGTCACCATCCAGAGCATCAATTCATCCTTCATCACCCTGATTCCTAAGAAAGATTGCCATATCACTCCCTCAGATTTTAGGCCTGTCTCTCTTTTAAATTGTTCCCTCAAGATCATCACCAAATTATTAGCAAACATATTACAATCAAAGATGACTTCATTGATTCATGTTAACTAATATGGCTTTATCAAAGCTAAATCTATCCAAGATTGTTTTCCATGGGTTTATGAATACATTCATCTCTGTAAAAGTAATAATTTGGAGGCTATCATTCTGAAGCTTGATTTTGAGAAAGCTTTTGATATGTGGAAACAAAAGACTATTCAGAAGATTCTAGTTGCCAAGGGTTTTGGCCCTAGATGGATGAGATGGATTGAGCTTATTTATTCCTCTCGGTTTTCATCTATTTTGCTCAATGGAATTCCAGATAAACAGTTCCTATGTAAAAGAGGAGTCGGACAGGGGGGGCCCTCTCCCCTTTAATCTTTGTGTTGGTGACAGACTTGCTTCAAGATATTTTTAATGAGGCTATGAGAAATTTCTTGATTCAACCTCCTCTTCAGTCTCAATCATGCCCTGACTTCCCTACCGTTCAGTATGCTGATGATACTATTCTTATTATGAAAGCTTTCCTCAACAACTTCTGCATGCCAAGGGCTTGCTTAATTATTTTGCAGCATACACTGGATTAAAAGTAAATTATAACAAGTTCAGTATGATACCTATTAACTTGGAACAAGATAGGGTGAACCTCATGTTGTATACTTTTGGATGTTCTGTGGGATCTTTTCCTTTCACTTACCTTGGTATGCCCATGACTATAAGTAAGCCTAAAGTGGTGGATTTGATGCCTATTTTGACTAGGATAAATGACAGAATGGTTGGCTGCACTACCCTCTTATCCTATGGAGAAAAACTGGTTCTTATTAGATCAATTTTTCTAGCCTCCCTATCTTCTATTTGAGCACTTTGGTGATTCAAGATTCAATTATTCATCAAATTAACAAACTGCTCAGACTATGCTTTTGGAAAAAGAATGGTATGACTGACAGAGGGTCCGCCCTTATTGCCTGGGAAAAGGATGTAAACCCAAGGAGAAAGGAGGACTTTGTGTCATGGACTTATTTGCTCAGAAGAAAGCTTTGCTACTTAAAAACATTCATAAATTTTTCAGTAATATGGACCTTCCATGGGTCGACTTATAAGAAGAAGAACTACTTGCACAGATATGTGAACTGTAGGCTTGTGGGTTCTTTTTGGTGGAAAACTATGTTGAAGCTAATTCCTTTATACAAAGAAATGGCAGTTTGTCAAGTTGGTACTGGTAATTCTGCGTTATTTTGGTCTGATAATTGGAAAGAGCAACTTTTTCAAGATAGATTCCCATAACTCTTCCTTTCTGCAGAAATAAGGAGATGACAGTCAAGGATTTCTTCTCTTCTCTGAATTATTCTGAACATTTTCATCTTCCTATGTCTATGGAGGCTTTTCAGCGATATGAGAATCTGCTTCAAGAAGTTCAAGATTTTAATATCTCAACCTGCCAGGATACATGGTTCTTCAAAGGGAATAATAAAAAAAATCCACTAAGAAAGCATATGACTTTTTGATGGTTGGCTCCTCTGCGCATTATTTATTCCTGAAAATCTGGAGGTCTGCCACAATTCTTGGGTACAAAATTTTCTTTTGGATGCCGCTTCACGACAGGCTAAACACAAGGAATTTGCTGGCTAGGAAAAATTGCCATATTCCAAGTTACTCTTGTGTTCTTTGGGATGAGAATCTGGAGGAGACTACACTTCACTTCTTTTTTGACTGCTCTTTTGCTAGGGAGTGCTGGTCAAATATTCCTCGGGGGAAGAAAAGAGGAGTTTCACTTTTTGATGAGTGCAACCTCATATGCTCTGTTCTGCCGAAATAGATTGCTATGGAGATTTTGATTATGGATTGCTGGAATATTTGGAAGCAGAGAAATGCTAAGATCTTTGAGGATTTGACGCCAGCTTTTCTTTCTTGGAGGATTCAATTTCATAAAGATCTTCTCACTTTGAAGCAGAGATGTAAAACCCTTAATAAGTCTTCGTTTGCTAGTTGGATAGCTTTAGGGTCTGTTTGTTTGGGCTTCAACTTCAGCTTTTGGGGTCCAAAAGCGGCAGCCCAAACAAACGGCCACATATTGAAAATCGCTTCACACAATCGCTGCCTCACTTTGCACTGGAAATCGATCGTGAGAGGAAAGCTGGCTCGGAGCCGATTCCCGCAGATTCCCGAGCTGCCTGGACGAGAATGCCCCTACCACTTCCGAAAAATCACGCCATTCTGCCACCCCACCAACCGGACAAAAAATCTCCTGCCCCGAGCCCCCCGAGCCCGAGTCGCTCACCGCTTGCCTTCCCTCCTCTCCCCACGACCGAACGAACCCCATGGGTTAGGGTTTCACAACCGCCACCGCCGCCGCCCCCGCCGGCCCCGCCCCCACCCCCGCCGGCCCCTCTACTTCCCATCCCCGGCCGCGATACCCCTCTACTCCCTATCCCTGGCCGCCGCCACTGTTCCCCTCTACTCCCCGCCGCTGCCGCCGTTCTCGCGCCGTTCCCTACCCCGACGGATTCGCCTCTTCCCCGTCGGCCGCCGGGGGAAGGAGGTCCCGGAGAAGATAGGGCGTCGCCGTCCCATGTCCGCCGTCGTCGCCTGCTTCCACGTCGATGGAACCCGGTGCCACAGCGCCTCCCGTCCCCAAGCGCTCCTCTGGAGGTCTCCGTCACCGTCACACCCTCCTCTGCAGGTTGATGTGGCCCCGTCTTCCTCGCGCCGGCGGCCGCTCCTCCGAGGAACACGACAGACTACTTGGTTGCATCTCACCTCCCACGTCCGGCCGTCGTCCCGAGCAAGATTCGTCCCAAGCAAGATCTTCCCTGACACGTCTCCTCCAAATCGAACAGATGTGGCCTTGTGCATTTTTTTTGCAGTTTGGACCATGTTTGGACAGATGATTGTGCTGGTTACATCTTGGACAGAATTGTTGATCAAATTGTTGGTTTGACATTTGATATAGATAATTGCTACCAAAATGTGGTGGTTACATGTATGGATAGATTTACATGTCAAAACAAAAATCAGCCAAAAAAAATTCGATTTACATGTCAAAAGCAAGAAGCCAAAAGCCTAACAATTAAAAAGTTGTTTATAATTAATTTAGCAAAGAAATAAGATAAATTGAGATAATTTAACCTTTAAACATGGCAACTATGTTAAAAAGTGTCAGAATTAGCTAATTTGTTTCGAATCATAAATTATACAAATTCTTCAGTATTCAGAGGCATTTCAGACATTTCATCCTTTAATCTAACAACAGCAGTCTTGCCAAACATCAAATCTCAGAATCTAACAGCTGCTTCCCACAGCTGATTTCTAACAGCTCACCAGCTACAGCTGATTCTCAACAGCAGCAGGCCAAACAAACAGACCCTTAGTTCTGGTTGCTGATAAATTTTCATGTATGTTAGAGAAAACTGGCTTGGATGAACGCTTTTTTTAGAGCGTTCTTTATTTTGTAATTTTTATATATATTAATGAAAATTTCCGTAGAACAATCGGCGCTTAAAAAAAAAAGAGTTGCCACCCAAGGTCAGGAATGTGAGTCTAGGCAGAAGGTCGCCAATATTAGGCGGCAAGGCCTTCTCTAGCATATTCAGCTCCAAGCTTAGAATCTGGAGTGAAGCGGACAGATTCAAGATGGCGTGTGGGAATTCACCTGAAAGGCTATTCTCGCCCGGGATCAAGGCTTTTAGGAAGGTAAGGTTTTCAAGAGAGGGGCTGATTTTCCCTTGTAAGTTTTGGCCGGCGAGCTTAGGCGACGACACACGAAACGGTCGTGTCGTGGTGCAATTGACACCATTCCACCGACAAAAGTGGATGGTGGTGTTCCAGTTGTTTAGGGCTCCCCGAGGATCGCTGGTGATGCCCTGCTTGAACGCTAGCAGCGCGTGGAGATCGACGCTGTTCTCGTGGATCGTTTTGCCATGGGCTCCGTTACATTACAGAGCAGCAGCAAGGCCAACAGCAAAAGCATGGCGAATTTCGCCGGTTTCTTGGGAGAGGTCATCATAATTCATAAGGCACACGTCACCTGCAAAATGTAAATAATAAATTTGGTGGCATGTCATGAACTGCATCTAGTAGCTCATGCTGTAACCAGCTATGCACAAGTTTACAGTCCTAGCGAATGCGTGTGTATTAACTGATAGCATCTTTTTAAAAAAAAACTGATACTAGCATCTTAGAATGGTATTCAGTTATTTCAAGGGTAGCGGAGCAGTTTTTGCAAACGGTGACATTACCAACAAGTCTGTCAATAAGAAGTCCACAAGCCAAAACACATGATTAAGGAGAGAGAATGGCACACCTCCGCTTGGCCGGGTAGTAAAACACTGGAGCCGTTTGTGCGTGGTTTTGCCCGGTGGTGGTGTGTGAGCTGTGAGCGTAAGTTGGATCCTCACATCCACACACTTCATCTCATCTGAAAATCTTATCTTAGCTTGACCGCGAGTCAGTCAACATTTTCAGTAACCGCTACTTTTCACCGCTCCTGGCCAAGTGCCGTTGTCGATGGTTTGAGCTGGACAAGGTTGTTGCCGCACGTCCAGCCTCGAATCCAACCGGTCCATCGTTTGTCCCGCTATATACTTTTCCACACGAACCCGACAGAGATCTTCCGCAATGATGTGCGACCTATCTCGAGCGGATTCGATGCTGACAAACATCAGCATGTGGAACGGTTTACTGGTCTAAGTTTCTCATTTTTTTTCCAACTGCATTTAATTGGTTCCTTTTTTTTGTGTGGTGGGCATGATTTCAGAGTGTTTTGTGTGTCTCGGTTTTGTTGAATGTATTAACCTACAATGCCGTGGCTTCCACGAAGGCTACGCTGATGGTGAACATGGTCCTGTTGGAAGAAAAGAAAAATCTTGCGACGTGCACCGTGTATGGTTTTTTCTTTTTTTTAATCCATCTTCCAACTTTCCAAGTACATATTTATGGTTTACGTGTCGGTCAAAAATTTCGGGTTTCAGAATTCAGATCAGATGATTGGTGCCTTCTTCTAAAATTTGCACATCAAAGGATTTGTGATACATGAGAGCTCGTGCTACCGTTCAATTATCACAAGACGCTTTAAAAAAAAAAATTGGACAAGATTTGCCATTTTCATTAATTAAGAAGAAGGCTTTAGAGGTTCGACATCCATGCTTAGTAGTGTCCTTAAACCCTCAAATCCTTAAAAAGCGTTTTTTTATGGGTTGAAAGCAAAAAAAAAAAAAAACGCGTAGACTAGAAACGCTAAACCCTCAAACCGCTCCCGGCCGCCCCTGACCGCCCGTCGACCTACCCGGCCCGCCCCCGCGCCCGCCCCGGCGACCCCCGCGCACTGGCACGCCTCGCCCCCGCGCTAGCCGTCCCGGCGCCCCCCGCCCCCGCCCCCGGTCGACCCTCCGCCTCTTACCACCTCCACCCCTTCGACTCCCGTCCCGGCGACCGCCACCCCCGCCCCTCCCCGCCACCGCCCGCCCTCCCGCGCCCCTCCTGGCCTCGGCCGCCTCACGCCGCCCCCGCGCCCGCCCCTCCCGGCCCCGGCCGCCTCACGCCGTCCCCGCCCCGGTTGCCTCGCGCCCGCCCCCTCCGCCTTGCTACCTTCCCGCGCACGGCCATCCTGCCCCGCGCACGACCCTCCCGCCACCGGCCGCCGCGCCCGCCGCGACCCCGCGCCGCCCCCCGGTATAAATTTGTTCCATCTGTGTTGTGTAGATGGCCCAAATTTGATTCATTGGTGGCACTAATAATTTGTCGATTTGTATTGTGTAGATGGAGGCGTTCTCTGATGATTTCGGTCGGTCGTCATCGGACGATTCGGACATTGAGGAGTTGCTGCAAGACGATGGCGTCGGGATGATGGGCCTCCTCGTCGACGTGCAAGAGTTTGAAGACCGCACGAAGATGACGGATCAGAGGAGAGGGTCGAAGATGGGGCGAGTCACCATCTACCGGAATCGCGGTCTCGGACACGATCAGTTGATGCGAGACTACTTCGCGGAGGTACCGACATACCCACCTCGCCTCTTCCGTAGAAGGTACCAAATGCACAGTGGTTTGTTTGTGAAGATTGTCACCGATTGTGAGGTCGCCTCAGATTACTTCAAGCGTCGTAGATCCGCCTCCGGTGGGTACCAAAAGATATCCGCTGCAATGCGGGTGCTTGCCTATGGCATACCCGCGGACTATACTGACGAGTATCTTCGCATTGGGCAAGATACCACAACGGCCTCCGTTCGTAGGTTTGCAAAATTGGTCATCAAGTTGTATGGGGACAAGCATCTTCGGTCACCCAACGAGGAAGATACAAAGAGATTGATGGAGATGAATGAAAAAAGGGGATGGCCGGGGATGCTTGGTAGTCTTGATTGCATGCATTGGACATGGAAAAATTGTCCAAAGGCATGGCAAGGAATGTATTGCGGTAAAAGCCGTGATGCTACCATTGTGCTTGAGGCCGTGGCATCGGATGACACATGGATTTGGCATGTTTTTTTTGGTTTGCCGGGAATATGTAATGATATCAATGTGCTCAATAGATCTCCTGTGTTCAAAAGATTAGTTTCTGGGGATGCTCCAACTTGCAACTATAAAATCATGGACAATGAGTACTCAATGGGATATTATCTCACCGATGGAATTTACCCCGAGTGGGCAACTCTTGTGAAGTCCATCAAAGAGAAAAATAGGGGGCCATTAACCAGAAAAGAGGCTCATTTCACGAGGGCACACGAGGCAACCCGCAAGGTTATTGAGAGAGCTTTCGGTGTTTTGCAAGCAAGGTTTGCCATAGTTCGGGGGCCAGCTCGTTTTTGGGACAAAAAAACCTTGCAGAACGTCATGAAATGTTGTGTGATTCTACACAACATGATTCTCGAGGATGAGAGAGGGTTAAAACTGCCTTGTTTCTATGACAATGTTGGTACCCATGTGCAACCGGAAAGAAACCCTTGTCGTGTACAAGATTTTCTTCAAGCACATCGTCAGATTGAGGATGCAAACACTCAAAGTCAGCTCCGGGATGATCTAGTAGAGCACCAGTGGCAGTTGGTTGGGCGACGCCAAGACCCATGATCTACATTTTTTTTTTTACTTTTCTATGTCCTATTTGAGTCGAAAAATTATTGTAATTTGCTTGAAAACATTGTTGTAATAACTTGAATGATTATTATGTGCTTGGAAGAACTATTCGGTGTTGTAATAATAACTAGAATGATTATTGTTTACTTCAAAACGTACTTAAACTGATGAAAATTGTGATATGTGAAATGACAGTTTCAAGGGTTGGGGTTGCGGCAAAGACTAGAACCCTCAAACCCAACCCTTATAACGGAATATTCCGTTATAAGGGTTGGGTTTGAGGGTTCTAGTCTTTGCCCCTGTTTTTTTAACCCTAATAAGTGCAAAAAAAATGCTCATTTTCAACCCTTAAAATGGTTTGAGGGTTTGAGGGCACTACTAGTGATGCTCTTAGGACACAACCTAGGGCCTACAAACACAAAACAAAGACGTTATGGTGTATATCTCCTTGCAAAATGTGGGTGCTCACATTTTGATTATCTTTTTCTAAAGTTTTTATGATGATCCTTATTTAAAGTTCTGCGGTGAATAGCGTTGAGATCATGCGAAACAAAACCCATGCTTATTGTTTTCCCTACTCACATTCCACAAAATTAACATATGGTGCCTAATGTGTCCCATTTCCTAAATGGAAATAGGGTATGCCTAATTTTCGGTCAAATGAGAATTAAGTTAGTTTTAAAGTCATGTGATGTCATCAAATCTCAGTTGCAATCCATGTTGCAACTCATACCAAGCATCGATTCATGAAGAAAATCCAATAGTCTAAAATATTTTTCTCGGTTGCGACCCAACTTATAACCCATAGTGCACCATTCACGATGCAATCCAATTCCGCGGGACTTGACTAAGCACTAAGCAAGTTCTTGGCTAGCTCAGAATGAACAAAACCAACATATGTATGTGAATATTACATGAAATTTGTAGAACTTAAATTGATCTTGGAATTAACCTTAAAATGACATATTTCTAGAGTGGTAAATTTGATTTAGTGCACCGTAGATGGTGTCACTGATGGATTATAGTGGTAAACTTGTGAAGCGCGGTCATCATGACATACATATTATTTATTTTATCATTTTATTTTTCTTGCAAATAAAGTGTATGCATGCATGGCTTGTGTCCTTTTACTAACATTGCAAGCATACTACAAGGTAATTAGATTTGTAGTCAAAACCATGTATTTGTGACTTGGAGAATCCAACATATCTTATACGTTATAACTTAGCGAGTAGATTTATTCATTTTTTACTATTTTATTGGCCTCACAGTAACAAATAGTGATGATGCAGAAACCCCAAGTAGATCCCTTGCTCCTTTGAGCCCGTTTTTATATTTTTGAGAAATACATTATTTTGGAGTATCAAATTCTGATAGTGTTTTCAAGTACATTTATGGTGCCCATTATAGAATTGCATGAAAAAATGCTTATTTGAGGCTATACAAAAAATACAAATATGTGGACTAGTAATATATTACTATCTAGTACTACTTGGTATTGTAGATCCATTTTTTTACAGTAGCACACTTATGTTTATAATTTAATTTATAATTTCAAATAATATATGTTTACTTTGTTATTTCTTTGTGAAAATCCCTGCACCAAGTAGCCCGGTATCTGAACCACCGCACGAGACAAGAGATTAGTTTGCTACGGCCCTAAACCCACCCTGGCTCTGTCTCTCTCCTTGTGAGTGTGCGTGTATTATTTGCACTACACGATAGTGACTGCATATAGTCATGCCAAGCTGAGCAGAAGGTCTACCCTGTGCTAAGGAGTATGTCCCCGCTGGATCACGGGATGAATCTCCAACCCGGGAGAAAATGGTTACGCAGAATGGCCAAAATGACATGCGGTACATGACGAAAAGCGGTGTTCGTATGCTACGTATACACACACCACTCGTACGTACGTGCACGTGAAAGCACAGCTCATCCTCATAGCTCGAGCGGCCTGTACTCGCCGACACGGCCTGCAGTCGGAAGCCGGCAAAAGAATGATGGTACGGTACACTGTTGTACCCTAGCTAGAGCACTCTAGGTCCGTATATGCAGCGCCTTCTTTTGCGAGGGCGCCGATATGAGTTTGGCCTGGCTCAGCACGAGATCTCGTCAGTATGCATGTATGTCCTTTGTGGCTGACCTAACTGGTTGGATGGGCTCAAAATGCTCGAAGGGAAAACAAGTGATTCACCAATAATGGTGGTGCCGTGTCGGAGAACATGCAGAGACAGCTCGCAAGAAAGGGCCATCACAACGACAACCGTAATCGAACTGGTAGATTTTTTTTTTTTTTTTTTTTGAAACAAGGCAAAAGTTTTGCCTTTTATATTATCAATAAGCAAACATGACACGGCCGAGGCCAAAGAAAAAGAACAGAGCTAGAAATCTAACACCCACGAGGGTCCAAATCAACCTACGCCATCCAACCTCTCTCTAAGAAAGATCGTCATTTCTCTAGCTTCGCGACGAGGCGGCGTCAACCGGCGACCAGTAAGAAGATCAGGCGAAGTCGACCCGTGCCACCGGAGTCGGAAAATCACTGCCCCAGGCAAAAGCTTTGCCTTTTATATTGATATAGAAGAAGCAAACATGACACGGCCGAGGCCAAAGAAAAAGAACAGAGCTAGAAATCTAGCACCCACGAGGGTCCGAATCAACCTACGCCATCCAACCTCTCTCTAAGAAAAATCGTCATTTCTCTAGCTTCGCGACGAGGCGGCGTCAACCGGCGACCAGTAAGAAGATCAGGCGAAGTCGACCCGTGCCTAGCTTGTGTATATTTTAGTTAGTACTGGTCGCCCCGTGCCTAGCTTGTGTATCTACCAGAGCTAGACCAGTAAGAAGAAAGGAATATGTAAATCTTCACTGCTGTCATCTTGGTCCTTCTATGATGTTTTAAAATGCTCAATGTAACATATTGAAAACTTTGCATACAGACGTTGCATGCATCAATCCATGAAGAGCAGAGGTATTTCTACTGAAACAAATGTTAGAATATGAGCTTTCAATTGCACACATGTCGAGGACGGATATCTCCCACCTCCCCCGTTCTCCCCCTAGACCCCCGCGTCGTACTCCTTGGACGGCTCAGGGGAAATCGACCTCCAGCCGTCGAGGGCCCCCACGACCATCTCCCTTGCCGGCGCTGCCGTTGGTTCCAGCCACGGTGGCGGCGGGCCTCGATCCCAAAGGGACGGGGTCCTGTTACCAATAGAGCAGCGGAGTTGGAGCCGGGCGGCGGCAGCGGCCGGACGTGGTCGTGGAGGACGACGCGACGGCCGGGGCCAGGCATCTGGCAGTGGCGGCCGATCCTGGGCAGGTGCGCCTGGATCTCCCCGTGCCATTGGTGACGCCTCCGGTTGGGGCTGGCTGGACCGATCTCGGCCATGTGCCGCTGTGGAGGCAGGCGACACGGCGTCGCTGCTTCGGCAGGTGCGTGATGGAAGGACCCCGGCCTCCTCTAGGCAGATCAGTGGGGCGGCCCTGGAATTGGCGACGGGGTCTTCTCTGGCCGGACCTTCTCCGGGCCGATCGACAGCAAGGCGGTGGCGGACTCCCTCTACTGTGGCTGTGGCGTGCGGTTGGAGTGGAGGTGGCTGGCCGGTGAGAGTCGGGCTCCGATGGTCGGAGCCGACGATGGTGGCGTCTTCCGATTCCATCCCCTTGCTGAAGGCATCGTTACTGTGCAGCCTCCGCGTACTGCCTACCGCTCCAGGGGAAACCCTAGATCTGGTATCCCGGATCGGATGATGACGACGTATTGCGCCGTTCTCCCTCTTGAGGGTATTATTTTGGAGCAGAGTTGTGTTCCGGGGGAAACCCTATATCTGGTTTTACCAGATAGGATGATGGCGGTATCTTCGGTGTCGTTTACCCTCTCGGGGGCATCGTCTTTGGAACATGAGCTAACTGGAGGGGGGCTGCTGATGGTGCGGATTGCGTGGGGTGGAGGAGTTGTGGCGGTGTTGACGGCAGGTCCCACAGGTGAATGCGTTGATTTCTGTCCTGCAGACGGGTGAGCGGAAGACGGAGGCGGCATCTTCTGGAGCGTGTACGTCAATATGTGTTGCGGGGTGCTGGACCGGTTGTGCCCCTTGCTCGCTATCGGGCAGCTTGGGGTGGCCTTCGGTAATTTAGGTGATGCACGTTGGTGTGTTGTTAGGGAACTCGGCCCTATCGTGACCTTTTCATCAGTAGTGTTGGTAGCGAGCTGTCGCTAAGATGGTAGTTCAGGATTGTTCATTGATGTGTTTGTTTCTAAGACATTATGGCTACTTCTTTTCTCCATTTTGGTGCAAAGGCTGGGGTACAACCTCCATTTCTAAAAAAAACATGCACACATGCATTCTGTGATTAAACTACAGATGTTGTTCATTCATAGGAATAACAGTCCGATGATTACACAGGTTAACGGGTCATTGATGATTGGTGAAGGCATGTTATTCTAACAAATAGGGAAATTAATTGATGTAGCCCACCGTATTCAACCAAGCACAACATCGACACACCACAAGGTGAACTCACTCCTATCTCCGTATGTTTCCGGTGACTTGGTGAACGGTGCTCTACCTCATGAAATACCCCTCTACATGCATAGGTGGGATCACCAGATGGAGACCCAAGAAGGTGCCCAAGATGCTCAAGAACACATTCAAGAAGGTGCACACGAAGCTAGGAAAGAAGCGGGTGAAGACGGCGTCAAGATCGGAGATCCGAGGAGGAAGAACGGAGGGAAACGGGGCCTCCCGGCCTCATCCCCCGGGCAGGCCGGCCTCACTCCCTCTCAGGCCGGCCAACCAACCGAGCAGGCCGGCCTCCCCCTCGCCCACCCCGGCCTCGGGCCGGCCCTGCCCCTCCTCAGGCCGGGCACCCCCGCGAGAGGGCCGGCCTCCACCCCGGCCCCAGGCCGGCCCCTCCCAGGCCGGCTCCCTCTCCCACCTCGGCCCCAGGCCGGCGCGCCCTGGGCCGCCTCCTGCTTCCACCCCGGCCCAGAGGCCGGCCATGCCGGGCTCCCAGGCCGTCGTGGCCTAAAAACGCACGGATTTGCCTTGTTTTGGCACCGTTTCGACCCCCCTTCGACCCCGAGCTATATAAGGGACCCCGATGGCTAAATCTAGGGTTTAGGGATGATTTGAGAACTTCGGGCTATGCCCTTGTATCCCTCTTGTGAGGTGACTCCTCTTATGAGGCTACTCCTATGATTTGTATCTAGGACCGTATCAAGATCTCTCCAAGGAGCTACTCTTTCACCTTGTGATTCTAGTAGCGCTTGCCAACCTTCCCCTTGTGGCTTGTGTTGGATCGGTGGACCGACCAGTGAGAGGAATTGGTTTCAATTAGCGTGTTGTTGACTTGGGTTTGCGATCCCTCGTAGGCTTCACGAGTTATCTTTCCCTTTTTGTGTTTCCTCGCGTTTGCCCCCGATTTCCTCTCGATCTTCCCCTCTCGTGTTCATCGCGTTCTTCGTGCGTTCTTCGTTCGTTCTTGTCGATTCGTGAAGATCGGGCAAACTTAGAGGTCAACACCTCATCATCTGGTATCCAGAGCTAGATTGACACGAATCCGACACCCACACCCCTCCCCATCCACCAATTTTTCTTCTATCCACCATAAATTCGAAAATTTGACCAAAAATAGCCGAAAAGGATTTCGACCGATCTCTTGATTCGTTGAGTTTTTCGTGGTTTTGTTTCATAGATTTGTTGCCAAAAACCATTCCCCACCTTTCTATTCAGCCACATTTCTTGAATTTGTCCAAATTTTTTCTTGATTTGGGAGAAATTTCGAATTTGAGCAAAAATCACAGAAAATTCCTGCTCTTCGATTCTTGGACAGATTTTGTATCTTGTTTTTCTTTGTCGTTGCTCCGATTTGAGTGAGGCAAGTTCCTATGCGTCGCCATCGACATAGCCTATGCATCTACATCATCGGATCCACACGACATTGACATCCACCAGACGCAAGTCCGAGATCATCCACCGCATAGGTATAACTTGCTTCCGCTTGAACTAACCCCTCTCATTGTGTACATTGCCCATTCGGACTAGCTCTTTTACATCGCTTGGCATCGCATTTGTGGCACCGAGAGTGCGAGTTTTGCGCTTGTGAGAGAATAGCTTCGTGTAGGCATTGGCATTTGGGAATCATCTCCGCATCATCATCATCAAAAAGCGAAAAATCAAAAAAAAAAGAGAAAGGAGAAAGAGCACAAGAAGCAAAAAGAGCCAAAAGAAGCAAAGATCGATGCCAATTGCTATCATTTGTAGGAACGCCTAGCTTCGAGTTGCGAGAGAAAAGAGAGTGACCGGTTGCCACATTGTGAATCTTGTTGCCTCTACTTAATTGCGGTTTGAGCTAGCGTCCTCCTTGCGTTGGTGTGGCATTGAGCTTAGTCTTCGATAGGTACATTTCGTCTCCGCTCGTCCATTGGCCGCACTAACCCCATTTATCACTTGTGTGTGTGTGTTTTTCGTTTCCACCATAGCATTTTCCTCCACTAGGTTTGGTTTTCGTGCTAACTTTTCTTTGATTCTTCTCCACGTTTGACAACAAAATTTTCTTTGGATTTGTCGTTTTCCTCGCCACATTTCTAACCCATTGCCATCCACCCATAAGCCGTGTGTGTTTTGGAGCGTGTTTTTGGGATCTTTCGAACTCAAGTCACTTCATTCTTTTTGTTATCGGTTTATCTTGGCTTGGTCCACTAGTTTCCAACATTTGCTAAAAGGTGAGGTTTGAGCTCTTAGGTCCTCACACTCTATATATACACTTGCGCTTGTGACTAACCATGTATAGCGAGAGCGGATCATATGGAGGCCATGATGACCATGACGAGTCCATGATGGACCACTACGACTACAACGAGCTAGACATGGACCTCCACTCCTACGAGCATGACATGGTGGATGACCACTCCTACGAGCACGACATCGTGGATGACCACTACTACGAGCATGACATGGTGGATCACAACCACCACTACGACCACGACGTCGAGCTCTACACCGACTACTCCTCCCCAAGCATCATCGACATGGAGGAGCACCACAACAACCACGCCAACTTCGACTCCATGAGCTACAACGACATGAACCACTACTACAACAATGACACCGCAATCTTGGATGACGAGATGGAGCCCTACTACACCGACAACGCATCCTCGAGCATGGTGGAGTTCTACACCGACAATGACTCCGACATGGACGAGCTCACCTACAAGCATTTCCTCTCCAAGCTTCGGGGGCCAATACATCACATGTCCGATGGTTCATGCTCACCACCATGGAACTTCAAGGAGAATGCCAAGGCCAACACAAGACAACTCCCTTCAACCTCAAGATGGTGCAACGACAAGAAATCCGACAAGTAGGCAATGTCAAGATGGTCTCCTTCAACATCAAGACGGCGCCACAAGAAGGACATCATCGAGGCTCCATCAAGCGAGAAGTCCAAGAAGCCAAGGCATCCGAATGACTTGCGGACTCATCCCACACATGAAGTGCGGGAGCTCCGCAAGCTTCGTCATCAACAAACGTCACGCTATCATCACCAAGATCATCACCAAGATCGTCGCCTTGATCATCATCGACATATATGAGAGAGTGGTAACCCCACCTCACCGCACCCCCCACCACCGCGACGACATTGGTTTGAGCATTGCTCGCCATCACCACTACCTCGACCTCGAAACCGACAAGGTCGTGGTGACCCTCTTCAAGATCACCCTCTACGACCGGATATTCTTCATCACCCACCTTCTCTAAGCTCGACTCATGACTATGGTCTACATGGCTTCGTGGATGGTGCTCGCCCACATTCAAGGCTTCCAAGGCAAAATGTGTGTCACCACCACAATGACCACCAAGACCAAGGCCATTCTCAAGAAGGTGCCCTCGACATGGCTTCTAGTGAATGCCTCCCTCGACTCCACCACAATGACCATCGGCGCCATCCTCTCCATCATGATCGGCATCGCCAAACCAACGAGGATGACCCACATGAGCTTCCACCGCCTATCTTTGATGAAGACCCAAATGAGAGAACTTCTCCACATCAAGCGAGTACGAATGCTCCCTATGGCTTGTCTTTCCCCATCTTCGAGGAAGACCCCATTTAGCGCCACCATCGACAACAACCAAGTGGGATTGCTCAATTTGCTACTTCACTTCCCATCTTTGATGAGGACCCCTATGAGCACCACCATCATCAACAACCAAGTGGGCATGCTACAAATGGTCTCTCACTTCCTCTCTTTGATGAAGACCCCTATGAGCGCCCACTTCGACCACCACTAGGCACGGATGCTACTCATGATTTCTCATTTCCCATGTTTGATGAGGAACCTCTTGAGCGACCACGTCACCAAAAAGCAAGTGAAGATGATCCAAGTGACCTCCCACTTCCTATTTTTGATGAAGACACACATGAGCGACCTCGTCACCATCAAGAAAATGGAGATGCTATCCATGATTCTTCTTCTCCCACATTGGATGAAGCACCGCACCATCAAGACCATGAAGACAACAAGTTGAGTGCCCTTTGCCTCAATGTTACAAGGTTCAAGGACCATGACCGTCATCATCCATATGAGTAATAGGAGCCTCCACCTCATCTTCACCAAGATTGTGCTTTCTATTCGCACCCCGCCTTCGACAAGGATCAAGAACATCCTCGCCATGGACACTATGATACCACTACTTCATCGAGAAAAGAGGCGAGCGATACTTCTCCACCAACACCCAACCACAACTTCCATGTGCGACATTATTTGAGGAAGGACAATGACCTTCATGATCAAGAGCATGAGCTTCCATCATCGCCACAAGCGCAACAACAACATCAAGAGTGCGACGTTATTCCTTCCATGACGCAAGATCGACATCACCATATGCATGAAGATACCACTCTACCACTCTATGATGAAGACATTGATGCATGTGCCTTTGTCAATGAGGCTCATCCCTTGCCATCATCTCTAAGGCATTCTTCTTCGTCTCCAATGACACAAGTGCCAACTTTGACCATCCACAAGAGAGCTTCCAATGCTACCAATGAGATGATCATGGTTGCCAACCAAAACGGTGACCATGCCTACATGAGTGAAGGCCAATACTATGCCTTGCACCAACTAGCTCTCAATTCCTTGGACATGCCGACCAATGGTGACGAAAGCGTCTATTGCAATGAGGCCGAGAATTCATCGCGAGTGTTGACACGAGTTCTTCAAATCTATCCTAAAGTTAGGGACCAACGATGCAACCTCTCTAGAGCCGGCGTCAATGGCCCATCTATCATTGATGGAGGTAACGACGAACTGGGTGACACTCTCCGCTTGACTTCAAAGCATCTCATGCCAAACTCCACAAGGCCATGCTCAAGCCACCATTCTAGCCAAGGATGTCTTCATCATCATCATCATCGACCATTTGAGGATTCTACAAGGCATGGCTTACACTACCACATCACGGAGATGTTGGAGCCTTCTTTGACACAAGCCATGACCCTACCTCCTCCTCCAAGAAAGCCACCCTTTCCACACTTGGAGATCAATCCAAGAGTTGAGATGCTCGAGTCCTCCTCGCCACATGCTATGACACTACCGACTCCAAGCAATGCAACGACTTCGACAAACCCGCACACATCTTGTGCCAAGACTTTGGAGCCTTCTAGTGTCCCCTCTCAAGCTTCTAGTGAGATGAGTGGTGAGAGAGAGATCCACCATCACGTGAGTGAGAGCCACAAGCCCATAATGAGTGGAAAAAGCATGAGTGTTCCTAGAGGCATTGCGATGATAGCCACCAATAGTGAGATGAGAGTTGAGAGAAAACCCCATGTGTGCTTATCGACACTAACGGCTTACCAACTTTCTCTCCATCTTTGTTGTCTATTTTGCAGAGATTTGGTGACCCTATCAAGCATCCTCGACCTCATGGACTTCTCCACATACAAGGCTCTCCACAATGCATGAACATCGACACCGACTTGAAGAGTTGGAAGGAGCACATTCCGCTCATCATGATCCACATGGAGATTGAAAAGAGATTCTACGACAAGGCATTCTCCATCCACACTCCTCAAGTCAAGATCTACACGGCGCGTCACAAGCACTTCGACATCAACGACTTCTACGCATCCATCCCTCATGTCACGATGTGCATGGAGTTCGACAAGCGCGTCAACGATAATGACTACCACGTCTACATCCCCTTCGTCAAGATGCACTTCGAGTTCGACAAGCGCGTCAACGACAATGACTACCACGACTACATGCCAACCACCAAGATGTACATGGACTTCGACAAGAGAATCAACGACAACGCAACCAACGGCAAGTTCATCTACACTCTACCTCTTCCGCAACCCATGGAGCAACACCCTCTTGAGCTCTTCGACGACGACTACATCTCATGTCAAGCTCATCCTCACCCACCCATGGAGGATCATGTCAACATCGTCATCGCCTTTGGACTACACCCTCCACGAGCATACCTTGGCATGATCTTCGATAAGAGGCTCAACTTCAACAACTACACCGCCTCGCAAGATCTTCACCAACCTTCCAAGGAGGAACCTTTCATGATCTTCATCACCTTTGGACCACACCCACTACGAGCCTACCGTCACATGAACTTCGACAAGCGGCTCAACTTCAACGATATCTTCGTCGTCAACATTCCTTCTCCTGCTCACATATGGATGGAACGAGAGTCGAGGACGACTCTTTTTCAAGGGGGGGGGGGGATATGATGTAGCCCACCGTATTCAACCAAGCACAACATCGACACACCACAAGGTGAACTCACTCCTATCTCCGTATGTTTCCGGTGACTTGGTGAACGGTGCTCTACCTCATGAAATACCCCTCTACATGCATAGGTGGGATCACCACATGGAGACCCAAGAAGGTGCCCAAGATGCTCAAGAACACATTCAAGAAGGTGCACACGAAGCTAGGAAAGAAGCGACTGAAGACGGCGTCAAGATCGGAGATCCGAGGAGGAAGAACGGAGGGAAACGGGGCCTCCCGGCCTCATCCCCCGGCCAGGCCGGCCTCCCTCCCTCTCAGGCCGGCCAACCAACCGAGCAGGCCGGCCTCCCCCTCGCCCACCCCGGCCTCGGGCCGGCCCTGCCCCTCCTCAGGCCGGGCACCCCGCCGAGAGGGCCGGCCTCCACCCCGGCCCCAGGCCGGCCCCTAGCAGGCCGGCTCCCTCTCCCACCTCGGCACCAGGCCGGCGCGCCCTAGGCCGCCTCCTGCTTCCACCTCGGCCCCAGAGGCCGGCCAGGCCGGGCTCCTAGGCCGGCGTGGCCTAAAAACGCACGGATTTGCCCCGTTTTAGCACCGTTTCGACCCCGAGCTATATAAGGGACCCCGGTGGCTAGATCTAGGGTTTAGGGATGATTTGAGAACTTCGGGCTATGCCCTTGTCTCCCTCTTGTGAGGTGACTCCTCTTACGAGGCTACTCCTATGATGTGTATCTAGGACCGTATCAAGATCTCTCCAAGGAGCTACTCTTTCACCTTGTGATTCTAGTAGCGCTTGCCAACCTTCCCCTTGTGGCTTCTGTTGGATCGGTGGACCGACCGGTGAGAGGAATCGGTTTCAATTAGCGTGTTGTTGACTTGGGTTTGCGATCCCTCGTAGGCTTCACGAGTTATCTTTCCCTTTTTGTGTTTCGTCGCGTTTGCCCCCGATTTCCCCTCGATCCCCCCTCTCGTGTTCATCGTGTTCATCGCGTTCTTCGTGCGTTCTTCGTTCGTTCTTGTCGACTCGTGAAGATCGGGCCAACTTAGAGGTCAACACCTCATCATTAATGCCATCTCATTTCTCAGGTTTATCGATCCTGGTAATTGCCGATGCAATACTTTCAATTAATAATTACTTCAATGATTTTCATTTGCTATTTTTGCGTCCAGCGATACTGCAATTTCTTGAAAACTAAATGAAAAGATAATTATTTGTGTAACCACATGTATAGTACCAACCTCGACATCAAAGGAATGATTAAGCAAAAAGTGTCCTTATCGAATTTCATAAGGACTCATCTACTCGTCCATTTAACTAGAATAATTGCATTTTACGATAACATCGCCCTCCCTCATATTGTAACAATGATATGGTTTTAGTGAAACAAGAACACAATATAATTTGTAATGAGACGCAAACAAGAGATTTGTCTATGATGTTTGTTACTTGATGGAAAACATAAGCATTCTACTACCTAGTTTTTTTTTTTTGAGTTTTCTATTACAAGAGATTTGTGTACGAAGAAAACTAAAACTAAACTCGAGCTATGTATTCAAGCTGCAAAAATGGTGTAAGTTTTCCTCTTAGCTCTAAATTTAATGAAGATTTCAAAAAAAAAATATTAATGAAGTGAAGCTCCTCTTTACAAAATTAAGGCTCTCCATTTTTTGACGGTGGAGTTTTAAATGGCTGCCTGATATGTCCACCTGAAAACATTAGATCATAAAAATATCATCGTGTCGTAGACCACCTCCTATAAAATATGTTGTCAACTACCACTTCACCCTCAAAACTCCAGGGTTTAGCACGAGCATTTAATATAACTGAAAACAAACAGGGATATTCATGGAGGTTTACAACATAGACGGGGATCCTAGGATCAACCAAGAATTAGGCATAACGGTTAGGAAATCAAGCCTAGCACCCACGGACGCTCTAACCATATGTGTTGTAGTTCAGGGTCACTCCTCTACGGGTGATCGTCCCCACGGTCAAATCCGGCCAGGGCATTTCCTCTAATCCCCTTCCTTTTCATCTGACATAAATGCACCTGCAAATGAGCCCATGGGTGGAGCCTACCCACATGCACAATTAATTTTCCTCTTGCGCCCTAATACCCTCTCCATTCTTAGTTGATTGATTTTTATTGTTTTCTTATTTTGACCAATACATGCTACTTTTTTGAACCATGAATATTTTCTGATGGTACCAAAATAGGAAATTATCAGAACGTACTCTGCCACAAAACGGGAACACCATGTCTGAATTTTGACCTGTCCAAAGGTCACCCGTAAGCTAGCCTCCCCCGTTGTACTTGGCCTTAGGGTATCTACGGTTGTAGATAGTAGTTAGACGCTTAGGTGAGAAAATACTACAAGAAAATCAGATTATTAGCTAAGCTCGGGATCCCAATGCATGTCGCTTATTGGGTTGCTAACCATGCTAGGAATCTGGCTCATCGGCAGAAACGGTCTCTACGGGTCGATAGAAAGGAAAATCCTCGTACCCGCTGGGAATCACACCAAATAGACAGAAAATCCATCCTAGCATCTGGTCTGAGGGCATCTCCTAGTGGACTGTTCAACTAGCGGACAAATTTGTCTCGATTTCGTCCATTTGAGTAGCGGTCCGACGGGGGTGGTGTAGGGGGAAGGGGGACACGACAAAAGGGGAGTGCACGCTACGGGGCTTCTTACTTAGGGGGGTGGGCCACAAAAGGCCGTTTTACAATGCTAAAAAAAACTAGAGCTAGGGCCGGTCGCTGCTCGCCGGAGCTAATCGTTAAGAATGACGTAGTCCGGCTCCTTGTAGAGGTGGCCCGGCAGGTAATACGTCTCCAACGTATCTATAATTTCTTATGCTGCATGATCATATTATATCAACTGCTACTTGTTTTCTCCCTTATTTATAGCATTTTTATATGTTTTCCGGGACTAACCTATTAACAAGATGCCAAGTGGCAGTTCCCTGTTTTCTGCTGTTTTTTGTTTCAGAAAAGTTGTTCTGGAAACATTCTCGGAATTGGACCCCACAAATCCCGAAGTGCCTATTTTCCCCGGAAGCATCCAGAACACCGAAGAAGATTCGAAGACGGGCACTAGGGGGGCCACACCATAGGGTGGCGCGGCCCCCCTCGCCGCGCCAGCTATGGGTGTGGGGCCCCTGAAGCTCCACCTCCTTTGCCCTTTCGTCTATTTAATCCCCCCGGATGGAAAACCCTAAACACCCGATAAGAAATCCCCGGAAAGTTTCACGGCCGCCGTCACCGTCAACCCTAGATCAGGGGGTTCTGAAGCTGTTTCCGGCACCCTGCCGGAGAGGAGATCATCACCGGAGGCCTCTTCATCACCATGCCCGCCTCCGGAGTGATGCGTGAGTAATTCATCCTTGGACTACGGGTTCATAGCTGTAGCTAGATGGTTGTCTTCTCCTCATATGCCTCTATGTTTAGATCTCGTGAGCTGCCTATCATGATCGAGATTGATCTTATGTAATTCTATATATTGTGTTTGCTGGGATCCGATGAATATTAAACTTATGCCAAGTTGATTATAGTCTTTATTTGCATATGTTATTTGTGATCTTGCATGCTTTCCGTTGCTAGTGGTTGCTCTGGCCAAGTAGTTGCTAGTGACTCCAAGAGGGAGTATTTATGCTCGATAGTGGGTTCATGCCTCCTCACCACCTTGCTCGAGTGACAGAAACGTGAAGGGGGAGGATGTGCTATTGCCATTAGGAAGAAAACAGCGGTGCTAGTGCCCGCGTGCATAATCATTGCTTACATTACACATTTTGTTTAATGAAGTTATCTGTTGCTTGCAACTTAATACCTAAAGGGGTTCGGATGATAACCTGAGGGTGGATTATTAGTCATAGATGCAGATGAATTTCGGTCTATGTATATTGTTGTAATGCCCACACTAAATATCATAGTAGTCTTCATGTCATATATGTGCACTACAGTGCAACCTCTATTTGTCAATTGTCCATCTGTAATTTGTTCACCCCGCATGCTATCTTTTATGGAGAGACACCACTAGTGAACCTATGAACCCTGGTCCATTTTTCCACACTGTTAAACAAACTACAACAATTTCCTACTTTCTTTACTTACTGCAAGCATACATCATTTTCCACACTATACGTCTAATCTTTGTTTTCAGCAAGACCGGTGAGATTGACAACCTCACTGTACCGTGGGACAAAGTATTTTGGTTATGTTGTGTGCAGGTTCCACGTTGTTGCTGACACCGGTGAAGCGCAAGCACCACCGTCAGTGGCATCAACCTTCCTGAGATCCTCTTCCTCCTACTGGATTGATAGCCTTGGTTCTTAACTGAGGGAAATTTTTGCCGCTTGATCATCACACCCTCCTCTTGGGGTTTCCAACACACTATCAAATAGCAATCAGCAGGCCAGAAGTGCGCGTCAGAGTAGTCGGTTAGGCGGGGGCGGTGGCGCCTGCGGCAGCTCGGGGTACGGTGCAGTCCACACCCAGGACTGGCCGACGAGTGGGCTGTCGAATCCGCTGTTCGGAAAATCCCTCAGGTGAACCCATAGGGTTTCGAATAGGAGAACCCATGAGCGCTGGTGGCGATCGTCGGCTAAACAGGGGGCAAGATCTACCCAGGTTCGAGGCCCTCGTAGAGGTAAAACCCTTACTCCTGCCTCTGTCGATCTGTATTAATCGAGTAGATCGGTTACAATGATGGTGGCTCAAGTCGAGAGTATGATCTCGAGCTCAAGGCTTTGGTGTTGTGGTGTTGCTTGGTCCTCTACCGGTGGCTCTCCTGGCCTTATATAGGTGGCCAGGTCTCAAACCCTACCCGGAGAGGACTCGAACTCTAACCCTACGTCGGTTACAGGTTTCCTAACTTAGCCCGCAAGATATTGCGGGTGGGCTTCACATGGGCCTTTCGGCGCTCCAAGGGCTCCTCCTCTTGGGCCTTAACCTTGGGCCGGAGATGGGGGTGTCCTTTCCCGCAGGGTCTAATGTCCATTCCTTCGTCAGTAGCCCCCGAGCGTTTGCTCGATTGGGATTTTCCAGTCGAGTAGACGGTCAAACCTTTTTTTGCTTCCATTGCCCTTGGATAACCAGTATTGGTTGTTTCTTGTTTGGAGGGCGTGTACCCTGTGTGATGAGTTTTGTACTCGAGTATCGAGTAATGAAAGGTGCCTGTCTGTATGGCTGTTTTACGCAGAAGGATATGGCGCAGTAGCTTGGCTCTCCCGAAAGTTCAGGGCCAATTAATTGCGACTAGGGCAAAAACAGTTCTGGCCTACACAGATTCGAGACCTCCGACTCGAACCCGACAAGGTGATTGTTGCGACTGGGCCGTAGTGGTCTTACCGAATCGAACTTAACCTATGGGGGTACCCGGCGCGTCCGCTAGGATTTTTCTTCGTGTTGTTGACACGGAATCATACCGGAGGACGCAGCTTGAGTGCGATTCCAGGCCCTCAAGAGAGATCTTTCAGGTCTTACCTTCATATTCGAAAGAATATGGCATCCGGATGTACCTAGTCGGCTGAACAATCCAGGTTCATGATGTGTAAACATCGTGTGTATGAGTGGCAGGATCTTCCTACTCACGTAGTTTTGGGTTTGTAGTTCCTTGTCCATATGAAAGAGTTTTCGTGTTTAAGAGCTTTACGCCCATATGAAAGAGTTTTCATGTTTGGGATATTGCGCCCATACGAAAGAATTTTCGTGTGCAGGGTATTTTTTCCTGTGAAAGAGATTTCACGTCATGATTTGTCCAAAAAAAAGTTATTTCCGTGTCTAGACTTTTATATTCAAAGGAGTTTGTCCATACGAAGTTATTTTCGTGTTTGAACTTTCCATTCGAGAGATTCTTCAGCTTGATGATGCACGCTATGACGTCATGGCGCACTTTTATCCTCCCGATGGGACGTGACGGAGTGAGGGCAGAAGGGCTGGCCCACTTTGTCAGCTTTTTGACCGGAAACGAGACGTCGTTTCCGGTTTTTACGCGAACTGCGCAGTAAATGCCCACGATCCTCCGTTAAGATCGTGGCAGGAAACAACATCCACCGCCTCCTCGTTTCGTCTTCGCACGTGGTGGCTGCGATGGGCGCCACGTGACGCATCGAGTGGCCAGGATCGAGTAGCCCCGTGTATATGTATGGGTCTTGCTGAAGCGGCGAAACCTTCCCAGCCTTCGTCTTCCAGTTCATCTTCTTCCTCGCGCTCGTCTTCCTTCTCCCCTCAAGCTCGTGCTTAGCAGCGATGGCGGGAGGCAAGAAACGCAGCACTGCCGTTTCGGCGTCAGGAGAAGTTTCGGCACAACCTGCACCGCGCTCGGGCGACTGGCGTTCGCCCAACACCACGGCGAAAAGCATCAAGGAGATGCAGCGGGAGGGGCTGCTGCCCGTGGAGTCCGAGAAGCGGGTGCATCTCGGCAAGATGGAGGAGGTACCCAACCCGCACGCGAACGAACGCGTGGTCTTTGCGGAGCACGTGTCGCGCGGTCTTTCTCTTCCCCTCCATCCATTCCTCGTGGTATTGCTGTATGTCTATGGCATACAGCTCCACGATCTTCCTCTGAATGCAGTGCAGCACATATCGTGCTTCATTGTATTCTGCGAATGCTTTTTGGGCATTCGCCCACATTGGGGCCTCTGGAAGGCCCTCTTCAAGGTTCGAATCTTCCGCGAGAAGTCGCGGGTGGAATCTGAGCCCGGCGAGCCACTACGCACGGGTGGCTTCGGGATTCAAGTGAAGTCGGAGAATGGATACTTCAGCATGTACTTCATCGACTCCGCCCAGGGATGGAGAAAAAAGTGGTTTTACGTCATCGACAACAGCTCGGTTGGAATCGAGGAATTCCACCCGTTCGCTGTCTTGAAGAGACGGAAATCCTGGGCGCACAAATTGTCTGCTGAAGAAACCCAGGTCGTCACGCCGTTACTCGCAAGGGTGGCGGCTCTCCATGATCAAGCCGCTGGAGTCGTGTTAAACGGTCTGCACTTGGCGAGCATCTTTCTCAAGCACAGAATTCAGCCCCTGCAGCACAGACCCTCCACGACGTGGGAATACCAGGGCTCTGAGGATCCCAGTCGTGTGAGCCGTGAAGAGCTCTCGAACGTCGAGTTCGAGAAAAAGATTGCGGCCATTACCAGCTTGAAGATGGGAGAAAAATTCCCCGACTGCACAGTCGCAGCCTTTGATGTGTCGAGGCCTCCGCCATCCGAAGTGAGTTTGCCTTTCTTCTCTCTTTATTTTTTCCTTGTTTTGAATTTTGGTCGACTGAATTTTTTTTCGCTTTTCTTCTGTCTTCTTCTGTAGAGCTTATCCATGGCCACCTGGTACCCTCCAGTGTCTAGGGAGGAGGCCTCGGGGTTATTGGCGAGTAACCTGGACGGCCCAGCCGATACCAGTGTTGCCAACACTTCTTCGAGTTCCGAGCAAGATTCTTCGGATGATGCAGGAGACTCGGATGGCGGCCTCCTTTATCGCAAATGCCGTCGAGTGGAGGGTGACGAGGCTACTTCCAAGGACAACTCCTTGGAGGAATCACCCGGGAAGGAGCCTATCAACGCTACTCCATTACGTGCGTGCGCCCCTTCTTCTTCATTCCCAGCTATCCAAACCGCCTGGAATGCGGATATGCTGGACGAGGAGGACGACGAAGATGAGTAAGTTTATTTTCTTGTTCTTTAGTCGAACGTTTTCCTTCGACGTCTTGTTGACGCTTTGTCTTCATTGCAGCCTGCAAGCTATCAGCCCCCGCAGGTATGCCTCTTCACTTCCTCCCGAAAGGAGGAATAAAGCGGGAGCTGCAGGCGAGACTCCTACCGCCGGCACCGTCCAGAATTCACCGAATGTAGCCCCCAAGTCGGCAATTCCAAAGGCTCCAAAGGAGGTGTCGGGCAGCTCGGCTGATCCCCTCTCACTCGCTCAGGGCCAGGTAAACTTCACTGCCTGCTTTTTAATGCTTTGTCGTCTTCGGATTTGTTATCGGGTGCACGTCAGTGCTCCCGATGGGAGTAGCCCCCAAGGCTGTAGTCGATCACATGTGATCGGCTACAGGCTCAAAGATAATCTCTTCCTTCTTCTTCTTTTTATCGGGTGCACGGCAGTGCACCCGATGGGAGTAGCCCCCGAGGCTATACTCAAATGTTTACAATCGAGCATAGGCTCAAATTTGACTTTTCTAATTCTTCCATTTTCATGTTCCTTGCAGTCGCTTATTGACTCTCTTGCGGCGATTGGTCGCCGTGTTGTTCTCGCTGAGTCGGAATGCGGGCTCCTTCGAGCGGACCGCAATCTACTCGCCACTGAGAACGAGCTTCTTCGAAGTAAGTTTACCATCTTTTCCTGTTTTCGTTTTTATACCAATTCTTCGGCTCTGATGAACGTTGTTGCGCAGCTCAACTTGAGTTTTTGAAGACCGAGAAGGATAGTGCCTCCTCTCGGGTAACAGCTCAAGAAGCAGAGTTGGCGACTGCCCGACGGGAGCTCGAGTCTTCCCGCATGCTGTCGGCTAATTACGAGGGAAAACTTGCGGCTGCCCAGGATGCTCTGAAGAGCTTGGAGGACGCTGGCACCAAGGCGGACGCTGATCTCGTCAATTTTCTTCGCCCCCTTGCCGAGCGCTTCGCGAGTAAGTTGTATTTGTCTTCGATCTGCTTTTTGCTTTGGTGAATCCTTTGGACTCTAACGCTTTCTTTTCGTAGGTCTTCTGGGTGTCACCCTGGAGCTTGCTGGGGTTCCTCGAGTGGATGCATTGATAGATTCTTGCGCTCAGCTTAGGAGGCATGCTGCAGGGATTTGCACCTTGATTGGCGACGCCATTCGAGTGCTGACGCAGCTGCACGGCCGCCTTCTCGTCAATGCTGTTTCTCCACCCGCGTTGAGCGATCTGTTGAAGATTTTCTCGGAGGGCAATCTCCTTGAAGCTTACGCGGTTGCTCAGTCCGAATCTGGGGCGAAGACCGCCATTCAGTTCGCGCTGGCACATGGAGTTACTGGCTTGGAGGAGGCCTACTCGGAGCTTCCTGTCGATCCTTCCACGGGGAAAAAGGTAGGGCTTCGTTGTTTTGGCGAGCCAGCCGGAGTCCTTGCTCGGAAGTTGTCCGAGTTGTTTGCTCGTGCTAAGGGATCGACCACCGCCGCGAGTGGCAGCACTACTGTAGCTCCTTAGTATATTTTTTATGTAGTTTGTTGCTTTGATTGTAATGAACCTTGGGGTGTGCTCCCGTACTTTTGTTGTTTTAATCGAAATGCTCTTCTAAAATGCTTCCTGCAATTATGTGTTCTCTCCTGATGGGAGTAGCCCTCGAGCACCTGTCGAATAGGTGGTTAATATATCTCGAGTAGGGCATCTTGTTCCTTAATCTTCCTTGTATTTTTCAGGTGACCGGTGTGGCTGCAGAGCCTTCGGGTGGACCTGCTACTCCAGCCGATCCTCTTGTTGCCGTTGTTGGGACCTTGGCGGGTCTCCGTGATCGTGTAGCTGATGGTGAACGCAAGCTAAAGGCGTTGCGTGGGGTAGCCGATGTGGCTAAATCCAAACAAAAGCTGGCGACTGAACGTGAGCAGTTTGTGATGGATGAATTGGCGTCTGTTGCCAATGATTTGCTCTGTAAGCAGTTCAGCCCCCAAGTATTTCTTATCTTGTGCTCTCTTTTGATCGTGTATCCTTGCTTTTCAGTTGTTCGACCGGATGACAGGAATGAGAAGCAATGGGTGGAGAACCACATCTTTCAAGAAGCTGGTAGCTCAAGGCCTCATGCGAATAATTTTTGGTCTGATCGTAGTCGAGGTTTTGTGCTTGCCACCTTGAAGTTCCGAATCAACCAGGCGAAGATACTCGTGAGTTCCTTTCACGAGGTTTTGATTGCAATGAACGCTGCTTTTTATCCGCTGCAAAGGGGTCCAGAAGATTGGAGCCATCTTCTCAGGGTGTTCGGTCGAGAAGGAGAGATTCGCGAGTGTGTTCGCAATCAGATAACTTGCGGCTCGGTGGTGGCTCTCTCTTTCGTCCGGTTATGGCATCCTGAGGTGAACTTCAACTCCATAGCTAGACTTCCTGATGGTCCAATCGACGTTATGTCTCCTCATTATAGGGCTGTTCGACCTGCGGCAGAGGAAATCATTCGATTGACCTCGGATGAGGTAGATCGGGTTTTGGCGGCTGAGAATACTCATCGCCATGTATAAGTGTAGGATGTATATATCATGTTTCATTGTGTAGTTTGTAAAAACTATTGTAAGGTGTGTAACCTTGTATATATAAATTTTCCTGTGATGCCGAATTTAGGCGTAGCCCCGTGTGTTTTTGGGGTGTATACCTGTAACTTTTAGCATGTAAGGATGAATAATCTTCGGGTATCTATGGTTGAGAAACCATGTATTTTATTGCGATGACTGAGAAGTCATGTATTCGAGCTACAAGAGTGGCTAATATAGCCTTATTGCTGCGAGAAAATAGATCTAGGGATAAAATTTGCGGAGGTGCGCAATATTCCAAGGATTGGAATAGATGCCTCCAGTCGCCGGGTTCTTCAGTCTATAGGCTCCACCTGGGATAACTTCGTGTATTATGAAGGGTCCTTCCCATGGTGGCTCGAGCTTGTGTCCTTCCTTCTGCTTGAGCCGTAACACCAGATCTCCTACTGCGAAGGCTCTGTGGCGTATGCGACGACTGTGATAATTTCGCAGTGACTGCTGATATACTGTGGATCTTGCGAGTGCAATATCGCGCATTTCGTCGAGTGCGTCCATATCTTCCGCGAGTGCCCTGTTGGAGGTTTCTTCGCTGTAGGCAACAACTCGTGGGGCGCTAAACCTGACGTCCTCGGGAAGGACTGCTTCTGCCCCGTATACCATGAAAAATGGTGTATAATTTGTAGATCGGTTTGGAGTTGTGCGGAGGCTCTATAGCACGGAGGGTAGCTCTTCGGCCCAATGTCCTTCTGCTAGGTGTAGACGATCGAGTAGACGCTTCTTGATGCCAGCTGAAACTAAGCCGTTGGATCTTTCGACTTGTCCATTCGTTTGCGGATGGGCAACTGAGGCGAATTTGAAATTGATGCCCTTTTCTTCGCAGAACTGCTGTGTTTCCTTGGCTGTGAAATTAGTACCATTGTCTGTAATGATGTCGTGTGGCACTCCAAATCTGCATACAATAGAGTCGAGGAATTTGACGGCGCATTGAGCGGTAGCCGAGGTTACTTCCATGGCTTCAATCCATTTGGTAAATTTGTCGACTACGACCAGCAAGTGTGTGTATCCACCTGGCGTGGACTTGCGTAGCGGTCCTACCATGTCCAGCCCCCATTGTGCAAAGAGCCAGACGATGGGTATCATATGCAGTTTCGTAGCGGGTGCGTGTGGTTTTGGCGCAAATTGCTGGCAAGCGTTGCACCGGTCGACTAGCTCCTTTGCGTCTCTGGCTGCTGTAAGCCAGTAGAATCCCGCTCGAAAAGCTTTTCCCATGATTGTTTTCCAGCTCGCGTGATGTCCACAGTCTCCTTGGTGGATGTCTTGGAGTAATTCCTTGCCGTCTTCGGATGCTATACATCGCTGGAGTATACCCGAGATCCTTTGCTTGTATAACTCTCCATTGATCACCCGAAAAGATTTACTGCGCCTGATTATCTATCGAGCCTCGCGAAGATTTGCTAGGACCTGTTTGGCGGACAAGTAGTCGAGGTACTTCTGTATCCAAACTGGCTCGACCAGAAAAACTTGTCGCGAAATATGGTGAATAAGTTCGATAATGGCAACTTGCGGGCTAACCTCTGTTTCTGGTGCTGCAGGTGCTCCGGCAACTTTCTTGACTTTGACTGATCTCTTAGTCATTCGCTCGAAATATATCCCTGGCGGTACGGGTGTATTTGTGGAACCCATGTTGGCCAGCCTGTCTGCTTCTTCATTACTAGATCTCGCAATGTGCTTTAACTCGCATCCTTTGAAACTGCCCTCGAGTAGGTTGTACATGTCACGGTAGGCGACCATGTTTTCGGCGATAGCGTCGCACTCCTTCATTGTCTCTTGCACGATGAGGTTGGAGTCGCCGTAGATCATCAGTCTGGTGGCTCCACACGCGACCGCCATCTTCATCCCATGCAGCAAGGCCTCATATTCTGCGTCGTTGTTCGGTGCCGGATCGTCGGGTGGAAAATCCAATCGTAGGACATATTGCAGCTTGTCTCCTCTAGGTGATATTAGGACGATACCGGCTCCTGCTCCTTCGTTTCTTTTGGACCCGTCGAAGTACATTATCCAGTTGCTCGTGTATTCAGGCGGTCCGAGTGTTTGTAGCTCTGTCCACTCGCTTAAGAATTCCACGAGTACCTGGGATTTTACTGCATTGCGTCCTGCATAGGTGATGTCCCAAGCGCCCAACTCGATGCTCCATTTTGCTATTCTTCCGGATGCCATAGGGTTGTTCATGATTGTACGGAGTGATGCATCATTAACCACTGTGATGGCGTGTTCCTAAAAGTAGTGCTTGAGTTTTCGAGCTGTAAGAACAACTCCATATGCGAGCTTCTGGTAGTGAGGATATCGTTGCTTGCATGGCGAGAGCACTTCACTTATGTAATAAATCGGTCGTTGGACTCCATATGATTTGCCTTCCTCAGGTCGTTCGACTACGATTGCAGTGCTGATGACCTGGTTTGTTGCGGCTAGGTATAGGTAAAGTGGTTCCCTCTCTTGTGGTGTTGCAAGAACGCGTCTGCTTTGCAACGATCGTTTCAAGTCTGCAAACGCTTGTTTAGCTTCTGGGGTCCACTCGAATTTATCCGTCTTTTTCAACAGCTTGTAGAAAGGCAATGCTTGCTCTCCCAATCGCGCGATAAACCTGCTCAAGGCAGCTAGTCGCCCTGCGAGCTGCTGGACTCCGCGTAGATTGGTTGGCTCCTTCATTGTCAAGATTGCTTGTATTTTCTCTGGGTTGGCTTGAATGCCTCTGGCGGATACCAGGTACCCGAGAAGTTTTCCTGCTGGAACGCTGAAAACACATTTTGTTGGATTGAGCTTGATCCTGTATGCGTTGAGAGCATCGAATGTTTCTCTGATGTCTTCGAGGAATGTGTCCTCTACTCGAGTCTTGATGACGATGTCGTCAACGTATACTTGTACGTTCTTGCCAATGAGCTTGGCAAGGCATTTTTGCATGCAGCGCTGATATGTTGCGCCTGCGTTCTTGAGCCCGAAGGGCATTGTCGTGTAGCAGTATACACCGTGTGGTGTGATGAATGCTATATTTTCTTCGTCTTCCTGCTTCATCCGGATCTGATTATATCCCGAATAGGAGTCTAGGAAGGAGAGGCGCTGACAGCCTGCCGTAGAGTCCACGATCTGGTCGATTCGCGGGAGGGGAAAGTTATCCTTGGGGCAGTGCTTATTCAATGACGTGTAGTCAATGCACACTCGAAAGATGCCAGTGTTCTTTTTGGGGACCAGCACCGGGTTTGCTAACCAGGTGGATATCTTGATCTCCCTGATGAATTTTGCGGCTAGCAATCTGTTTACTTCTTCTCCAAGCGCCTTCTACTTGGGTTCTGAGAACCGTCGAGTGGTCTGCTTGATGGGTTTTGCATCCTTGAAGACTTCGAGTGAGTGCTCGGCGAACTCCCTGGGTATTCCCGGCATATCTGAGGGCTGCCAGGCAAAAATTTCCCAGTACTCACGGAGGAGTTCGACGAGCGCGCTTTCCTATGCTTGTGAGAGGGTAGTTGAGACCATCGCTGTCTTCGCAGAATCTGTCGGGTGCACCTGATGTTTTCGGGTGTCGCTGTTGGCGCTGAACTCCAATCCAGGCGCGTTTTTCTTCGTGAGGGGCATCACAGAGTGATCCGTGGTTTTTGCCAGCTCTTGCAATTCTTCTTGCATCCCGAAAGATTTTGCAATCTCGTTGAACTCAATGTCGCATTTGTTGGATTTCTGAAAATCTCCGTCGATGGTGATAACACCGTATTCTCCAGGTAACTTGAGCTTCAGGTACGCGTAGTGTGGTACTGCCATGAATCTGGCGAACGCTGTTCGACCAAGGATGGCGTGGTACTGTGAGGGCCAGTCGACGACTTCAAAGTCAAGGAATTCTCTTCTGTAGTTGCTTTGATTGCCCAACACAACTTCTAGGTTAATTGTTCCGAGAGGTCGGATTGCCTTTCCCGGAACTATCTCGTGGAAGGATGTTTCTGATTCCGCAAGGCCATCCAGGTTCTTGTTCATCCGACGGAGTGTGTCCATGTAGATAATGTTGATGCCACTGCCCCCGTCCATGAATACGCGGGCCAAATCGTAGTTGCCAATCTGTTCTTGGATTACGAGGGCGGCGTGTCCTGGTCGATAGACTCGTGGTGGGTGGTCTTTCATTGAGAATGTGATCGGTTGATCCGCCATCTTCAGGTATTCGGGCTTTGTCGGCGGAGTCTGCACAGCCATGCATAACTGCCTCGTGTTAGTCTTTTGAGCTCTGCGGGATGGACATACCTTCTGGATCATTGCTAGTTGTCCTGCCGGATTCGGGTACGCATTGGCTCCGGAGTTTTGTGCAGGTGGCGCTGGCAGTGCAGCTAACGCCATGTTTGGATTTGCTGGTGGAGGTAGGGGTTGTGGCGGCTGGAATCCTTGGTGGCCTCCTCCTGGAAGTGGCGGGTAATTTGGAATAGCTGCTGATATGCTTTTCTTCGAGAAAGCCTCGTGAATGTCATGGAACTTCCGAAAATCCTTGAGGAGGTGCGTTGCCTTGGTTTTGCCCGTACGCTTATCTGTAAACAGATGTAGCGAGCAGTAAGCATCAAGGTCCTCCTCGGGACTTTTTTCTTCAACCTTTGGTTTCCATTCGCGACTTCCACGTCGTCCGGTATCGCGACTTCGCGTGAATTCCGCTGCTACCATTTCCTCTCGATCCTCGTGATCGTAGTATTTCCTTCTCTTTCTTCGGCCATGGCGATCTTCCTCGGGTGCGGGTGATGATGCTCTCTCATTGCGTACTGCGTCTTCTCCGTTAGCCCATTTGTCGGCTATGTTCATCAGCTCCCCAATAGTTTTGGGTGCGGCTCTGCCTAGCTCCTCTCTGAAAGCAGTTCGTCGGGCGCCCTTTGCGAAGGCTTCAACCGCTACTTCTTCCGAGATGTTTCCTGCAGTGTTCCTGAGTGTGGTCCATCGCTGGATATACTCGCGGGTGGACTCGCCGCTTTTCTGCTTGCATGCTCGCAGTTTTTCAATGGTGCCTGGTCTCTTGTAGGTCGATCGGAAGTTTTTGCAGAAGTCGCGGTGCAGGTCATCCCACGATGCGTAACAAGACCTTGGCCTCGCTTCCAACCAGCTACGGGCCGCGCCAACGAGATGTAGATTGAGGTATTGCATAGCCGTGTTCTTGTTCCCACGTTGGCATTTTACTGCCGTGAGGTAATCGTTTAGCCATGAAGAGGGCTCGAGTGAGCCGTCGTACTTCGTTACTTCCGTGCTGAGCTTGAATCTTTTGGGTAGGGGTGCTTCTCGGATGCTGCGGGCGAAGCAAAGTGCACCACAGGTTTCGTCATCCGAAGAGCCGGACGAAGAGCGTTCGCGATATCGCGTTGCTCTTGCCTTGTCCACTTTATTTTGTGCGAGGTCTGATCGTGCGTTGTATCCTGGCTGGTCGCGGTCAGTATCCTTCCCTGGCTCCTTGCTTCGTTTTCGCGAGCGGATGCTGTGATGTCGCGAGCTTTTGTCTCTTGGGCTGTCCTCGCTGCTGCTTCGACTGTCGCCGCGACGTCGAGCTTCTTTTCCTCGACCACGGCGTGGTGACTTGTCTCTTCTTGGCGAAGTGCTCCTACGCTTGCGGGACGCCTCTTTTTCTTTCTCCTTCTCCTTCTCCAGCTGCTCCGCGGCCTTCTTGCGGTCATAGGAGGCGAGCCTTGCGGCTGCCAGTCCTAGCCCCTTGCGCACTTGTTTATACTGCTCCGCCCGAGGGTCGCTTTCCGTCGGCTGGTTCATCTGCATGTAAGTTGCTGCGGCCAGGACCCGGCGGCAGGAGTTTGCGGGTAGACGTTCCCGTCATCATCAACTCGCATGAGGGAGGGCGTGACCGACCTGCTAGTCCCTCCCAAGGACTCGATATCCCTGGATGTTGACGCGTATCCCTTCCTCGCGGGTCGGGTACCGACCGAGGGTGCTAGGGACAGCTCAGCTCGTCGTTGACTTGATTCATCCGCCGCTCTTCTTCGACGGGCCAGATCTATCCGAGCATCCTTGATAGTTGCAGCTGCTCTCACCAGATGATAGTGGTAAGCGACCATATCTTCGTGTGGCGCTTCCGCTGCGGGTGGCTTGCTCGTTCGCATAGCCTCCTTGGCTCGATCCCAAGCTTCCCGCGAGACGCCGATTATGGCATGTTCTGCTGCGCTATGTTCTGTCTCCGGGGGTTGCTCCGATCCTGCCATGCAGACTTGAGCCAGTCGTGGCCCGTGCGTCCTAGGCATAGATCGGAAAGCTCTTTGGACTCGATAAGGTTCCTCTGTCGAGAGGGTATGGTAATCGTTTGTATTGAAGCGGACGGACTCGCCGCTTTTCTCCAGATGAAGGCGCGAGTCGACGGCTCCTGATTCAGAACCTGATTCTTCCGGGAAGTGGAGGATTCCATCCCTATTGGTCACGAACTTCAGGCTCCCGAACGTCAGGGTGACGCTCCTCTCCAGATCGTCGAATACCGGGCGCGATTCCGGCGAGTGAGGGGTGACCACGACAGATCCAATCCGTATAGGATTGTTCGGAGCCGTAGTCGAGGGTTTCCAACGAGAGTTGGTTGTCGATGAAGCCGAAGATGCCGGTGATCCAGCGCCCGCCTTTCCCACAGACGGCGCCAATTGTCGAATCCGCTGTTCGGCAAATCCCTCAGGTGAACCCATAGGGTTTCGAATAGGAGAACCCATGAGCGCTGGTGGCGATCGTCGGCTAAACAGGGGGCAAGATTTACCCAGGTTCGGGGCTCTCGTAGAGGTAAAACCCTTACTCCTTCCTCTGCCGATCTGTATTAATCGAGTAGATCGGTTACAATGATGGTGGCTCAAGTCGAGAGTATGATCTCGAGCTCAAGGCTTTGGTGTTGCGGTGTTGCTTGGTCCTCTACCGGTGGCTCTCCTGGCCTTATATAGGTGGCCAGGTCTCAAACCCTACCCGGAGAGGACTCGAACTCTAACCCTACGTCGGTTACAGGTTTCCTAACTTAGCCCGCAAGGTATTGCGGGTGGGCTTCACATGGGCCTTTCGGCGCTCCAAGGGCTCCTCCTCTTGGGCCTTAACCTTGGGCCGGAGATGGGGGTGTCCTTTCCCGCAGGGTCTAATGTCCATTCCTTCGTCATGGGCGGAACCACTAGGGGCAGTGGTCCAGGGCCACCTCTCTCGCCATGTACTCCTCCATGGTCGCCGCCTCCACCGCCGCAACAACATCCACGACCTCGCGCTCCTCCTCTTCCTGCCTTTTCTTTTCTTCCATGGCAGAGTTGTGGAGTGCCGCGCCCAGGCCCTCCCACTCCGACAGGTCCTCGAGCAGCTCCTCGTCCTCGTCTTCCTCCTTCACGGGGAGGGGTGGCGGGCTACCAATGCGCAGCGTGGGCGCGGCAGCACGCGGCGTCGTTCCTGTCGGGGAGGGGGTCGCGGAACTGCTGGGGACCCCACGCGGTACGCTGCCGGACATGGTGGTCCTCTATCTGTGTGTCGGGCGGCGCGAGACGAAAGGGCGTGGCGGCCCTTGGCGCGGTGGGGGGTGGGGGCTGGGTGGTGCGATGGCGCGAGGACCCCCCTCAGGGTCATTCTTCGCCTTGCCCCACCAGCGGCTGGACATCGCGGCGGCGGTGCGACGAGATGGCTAGGGTTTTGTGAGCGTCGGCGAGGAAGTGGAGTGGAGTGGGGGCGAGTGGGAATGGGGTGGGTGGACGCATGTCCTTTAATAAAACCGGGAGGGGAGGCGAGCGTGCGGTGGTGTCACGGTGGGCCAGCTGTGTTGACCACGCGCGGAGAGTGCGTCTGTGCCATGTCCGTGGCTGCTCAGATCCCGACCAAATTTGGGCCAGATTTGAGCAGGCCCGGACGGAAAACGAGCGACAGCCCAAAGTACGCAGCCCCGTAGAGCTCCTTTTTTGGGCGGACTGCTCAAATCGATGATGTCCAAACCAAGTATGCAGCCCCATAGAATATGTCCTAAGCGGCTGCATTGTAGCTACGCTTAATGTCCATACTACGCCTCAACCGCCTGAAGCGAGTCAACGCCTCCTTCCCCTATGCGACCGTTGTCGCCACGCTATATGTCCGTCCCCACATACTAATTGCTTTAACTGTCCTGGCACGACGGGAAGTCGCTACTGAGGTCTTTATAAGGATGATGTAACCCAATTTGAGTTTCATCCTATGAATGGAGCTAGGGCGAAGCATCTTTCCTCTAAAAAAGCAAATTGCAGGTGAGTCCCATCCGGGCCTATTTTTGTGTTTTTGTGTGAGGAAACGGCACATTCCGTAAGAGAGCAAGATACTGACATCTGCCATAGTAGCCTGGTCTAAGAGAAATGTAGGACGGCCTAGCTCTAACCGTCCACCGAGTACAAGTGTGGCTTCTCTAACAAGTTCCCTCAAGCCCATTTGGGCATCTGGCAATGTTGGGTTCTCTTGTTCATGAATTCATAATATACCTGAAAAGAGGGATATTCATGGCGGTCTACAACGAAGACGGGGATCCTAGGAACAACCAAAAATTGGGCACAACGGTTAGGAAATCAAGCCTAGCACCCGTTCTAACCGTCTGTGTTGTACATGGCTTTAGGGCATCTACAACCGTAGACATGTAGTTAGATGCTTTAGGTGAGAAAAACTATCATAAAATCGGATTACTAGCTAAGCACTCGGGATCCCAATGCATTCTCTTAGGGCTTGTTCGGTTTGCTGAAATTTGGAGGGGACTGAGAGGTATTGAGGTGAAACCCATGCAAGTCAAAACCCCCCCTAATCCCCTCCAATCCACTCCAATCCACTCCGATAGGGGATGAAACGAACAATCCCTTATGTGGGTTGCTAGCGATAGCTAGGAACCTGGCTCATAGGTCAAAAACGAAGGCTTAGCGCCCGACGTCCCTTCGAGTCGATGCAAAGTAAATCCTCGTATATGCTAGGAACCGCATCTAATAGATAGGAAATCCATCCTAGCGTATGGACTAAGCGTCTACATTGTAGCTACCCTTAATGCGCATACTGCGCCTCAACCGCCTGAAGCGAGTCAACATCTCCTTCCCACATGCGATGATCGGCACGAGAAAGATGAAGTTCCGTTGGTGTAAAGGAAGGGAATCAAAAGCCTTATTTGAGAAGAAAAAAGGGTAACTATAGAAAAATGAAAATAGGCTCTCGTCGATCCGTCTGTCCACACATACTAACTGCTTTGACTGTTCTGGACACGACAGGCGGTCGCCACCAAGGTCTTTGTAAGGATGGTGTAACACAATTTTGAGTTTCCTCCTATGGTTAGAGCTAGGGTAAGGCATTTTCCTTTATAAAAACATATTGCAGCTGTGCCTCATCGGGCCTATTTTGTGTTGTACGTGAGAAAACGGCCCATTTTGTAAAAGAAATGCAGGACGGCCCGGGTCTAGCTGTCCGCCTAGTAAGTGTGGCTTCTTTAACAAATTCGTCAAGCCCGTCCGGTAATCTGGCAACGTTTGGTTCTCTTGTTCGTTGTTTGAATCGGCAATGCATTAGCATATGCCGCACGGCCGCCCTAAGCGGGCCATCAAAGAAGCACCCGCAGCCCAGACCTCAGAGAGTGCCGGGTGCTTTTCTTCCAAAAAAAAAAATGAAAGCGCGTTATAAGTTTTAATTGGTAGAAAAAAAATATGGGGTGAGAGAGGCTCGAACTCTCGACCTCAGGATCACTCAATTTAGCTATGAGACCTACGCGCTAGCCAACTGCGCCACCACCCCATTATGCTACTAAGGCGAAGGAACACTATTTATTATGAAGCTACCTGTTGAGCTTATCATCAACTGCATTGGCACAGATTGTCACCAATCTGAATGACCACAGGCTTGATATAATCGCCCCACAACAGTTCTATGTCACCTTTACTACTACTACTTCAGAGTCCAGATTTAGTTATTCTATCTTACCAGTGAATAACGCCTCTGTTTGACAAACAACTGCCCTAATTAAAAGACCAAGCACTTTAGGCCGAAGCTCGAACCAACTTCAAGCCCATAGGTTGCGAAACCCAGTCCTAATCGAGCACCAGCTCGTTTCCTTTTTTTTTATAAAAAAAAAGTAGATTCTAACCGCTTGAAACAAGTCCGACCCTTTGATGTAATTTCGCATGTTGTAGATGTAATTAGGACTTGCGGTTTTCCCTTTGCATTCCTCCTGTTAATGGATAGGCTCTTTGACATTGATAATTTCTCGGTACATGGGTGAGTCTTAATTATGTTTTTTTTTCATTCTTTTGTTCTCTACCAACATATAACTCCTCGCGGCACTTGAATATTGTATGTGCATTTTGCCTGCAAGTTTTGAGATTTTGCACCCTCTTGACGGAAACTTTGTATGCGGGAAGAAGAACCAAGCAAATGAAGAGATAGGTTTCTCACATTTCACGAATCTACTTGAGAAATCATTCACATGCCCCACGGCTAGTGATAAAGCCAGGGAAGATGTCGTAGCTGTGGAGGAGAAACGTGGCATGCTGAACTGGACCTTCCGTCCCTTTGAATTTTGCTCTAATTTGATAACAGGGTTTTTGTGGGCCTTTGATGCAAACCTTGAGCCACGGTTCAGTGGCGAAGCAGCGCTAGAAGTCGAATGTGATGCCCAATGAATTTGTGAAAAGTGGTATAGGCCAATTTAGTGTGGTATTTGCAGATATTAGTTGGTGTGACACTTTGTGTATGTGATTTCTTTTAACAGAACTGAATACAAGACACCGACTGACTATGTCTGAATCATGCCTTTTTATTTTGTTTAATCACATGCACTTTATAGCGAATGCTTTCAGTTTAATGCAGCAATAACAATTCTGAAATACTCCCAAAAGATATTGTAAGCGTGGTATAAAAGGACATTTCCTATAATCAGTACCCAAACTAGCATAGTAATGTAATTTAACCAAAATATACCGAGAACAAAAAAATTTAAGAAATATGTTTGCACTCTAATTTGTACTAGCTATTAGTTTGAGAAAGGTCTGCCCGGTCTCGCCATCATCAATTCTTTGCCCACATAGCACAAGTGACAAGAGGTAACAGAGCAACACGCAAAAGAATAATATACACCAGGAAACTGAGACTATGGCATAGCAATTTCACCAATAAATATTTCCTTGGTTCATCTTCTGGCCTTATTTAGGGCTTCACAGATGAAACTTGCTTCTGTTTAGGCCAGCATGACCAGTCAGCAGCATATTAAAGAGGGTGCGGTTAAAAAATCAATTTTCAGATCACGACTTCTCTTGCCCAGTCTTGGCAACTCAGTGTAGGATGTACACATTAGCTGGCCACAAATATAATCCGAATTAACAGCACGAATTTACGGCACAAACAGTTTGACTCACGGTGGTAGGAACTAGGGTTCTACCGTGTCTAGGGCGTAGATTGTAGGGGAAGGAGGGAGTTGAGCGCGGCCGATCTCGCGGACGCCGGCGGCTGGGCGCCGTCGTGCGAGAGGGAGAGGAGGCGCAGGGAGGAGGTGCGGCTAGGGTTAGGGTTCCGGCTCCTCGGGGAGCCGGCAATAGAAATATTCTTATTGCTTGCCTCTCACGACCTATTACAATCTATATATATAAGGGAAAACTGAAATAGATAAATGGGCTAAGCCCTAGGGTGACCCACGGTTGGGCCCCCTCCTCCTATACGTGACTCCAGTCATAACATCTCTCCCCGCCTGCACAAACAGCTCGTCCTCGAGCTGGTAGTCGGGGTAGTGGAGGCTGAACTCCTCGCGCTTCTCCCAAGTGGCCTCTTCCTCCGAAAGGCCCTCCCACTGGATCAACAAGTACCAAATGTCGCGACGGAGTTGTGCGCGCAACACCTTCGCGGGACTGGGAAGTAGGCGCCCATCAGATGTAGGTGGTAGCGCCGGCGGTGCCGCCGGTGGCGCCCCATGGTAGGGCTTCAGGAGTCCCACATAAAAGACGTCATGAATGCGGGCGCCCGCTGGCAGCTGTAGGCGGTAGGCCAGTGTCCCCACGCGCTCCAAGACAACGAAGGGGCCTGCGTAGCGCGGCCCAAGCTTGCGCTTCGCGCGTGGGTCGAGCGACTGCGTGGATCGATGAAGAAGACGCAGCCACACCCAGTCGCCCACTGCATATTCCACCTCGCGATGGTGGCTGTCGTAGTAGTGCTTGGCCAACTGCTGGGCTTGCACGAGGCGTTGCCGCACCTCTGCCAGCATCTCGTCGCGGGCGCGTAGGAGCTCCCCCGCGGCCTCCGTCCGGGCGGTCGCCGAGTCGACCGGAATAATGGGCGGTGGTGGGCGGCCGTAAACCACCTCAAATGGCGTGGCGCGCAAGGCGGAGTGGTAAGAGGTGTTGTAGCAGTACTCCGCCCATGCAAGCCAATCCACCCATGCGCGAGGACGATCACCTGTAACACAACGCAAATACATAGCGATCACTTTGTTAACCACCTCTGACTGGCCGTCCGTCTGAGGATGAAACGCCGTGCTGAATCGGAGCTTCACCCCCGCCATCCTGAAGAGGTCGCGCCACACATGCCCCGTGAACACGGGATCCCGATCACTGACAATCGACGCGGGAAAGCCGTGAAGACGAACAATGCCGTCGAAGAAGGCACGTGCCACGGATGCGGCTGTATACGGGTGACCGAGCGCGATGAAGTGCGCGTACTTGGAGAAGCGGTCGACCACCGTGAGAATGACAGACTTGCCGCCCACCTTAGGGAGGCCCTCGATGAAGTCCATGGAGATGTCGGCCCAGACCTGTGAGGGCACCTCTAGTGGCTGCAACATCCCGGCGGGCCGCAGGGTCTCCGTCTTGTTGCGCTGACATATCTCGCAAGAGCGCACCCAATCACGGACTAACGCCCGATCACTCGGAATGTAGAAGTCGGCGCGGAGACGGTGGAGGGTCTTCTGGATCCCCTCATGGCCCGACGAATGGGCCAGCAGCAACACCTGATGCCGAAGGTCGTCGTGGTCGGGGACGAAGATGCGGCGCCCATGCAAGAGGAGTCCCTCCGCAAGACGCCACGGTGCGTCGAGCTCACCCGCCTCCAGCTGCTGCCGCAGGAGCTGGGCATCCGGCGCCTCCGCCGTGGCCCGGCGAATGGTGTCGAAGAGGGCGAAGGAGGGCCCCGAGCGGATGCATATCAGCGTCCCCTCGGAAGCGTCGGCGTCGTCGGTAGTGTCGCGGCGCGAGAGGGCGTCGGCCACAGTGTTGAGGCGCCCTGGACGGTACTCCACCGTGAAGTCAAAACCAAACAGCTTGCTGATCCATTGATGCTGTGGTACTGTAGACAGCCGTTGGTCCAGCAGATACTTCAGGCTGTAGTGGTCCGTGCGGATCAGGAACGAGCGCCCCCAAAGATAGGGACGCCAATGCCGCACGGCCTGCACCAAACCAATGAGCTCCTGCTCGTACGCCGCGAGCTTGAGGTGACGTGCGGCGAAAGGCCGGCTGAAGTAGGCGAGGGGCCCCTCCCCCTGGTGAAGGACGGCGCCGAACCCCACCCCGGAGGCGTCGCAGTCGACCATGAACGGCCGTGTGAAGTCCGGCATCTGGAGAACGGGGCCCGTCGTGAGGGCCCCCTTAAGGGCCTCGAATGCCGCGGTGGCCTCGTCATCCCAGGCGAATGCATCGCGACGTAGCAGTCGCGTGAGCGGTGTCGCGATGAGGCCGAAGTCCCGGATAAATTTCCGGTAGTATCCGGCGAGACCTAGGAAGCCGCGAAGAGCGCGCGGCGAGCGAGGTAGCGGCCAAGCTGTGACGGCCGCCACCTTGTCGGCGTCCATGGCCACCCCCTCGGCGGAGATGACGTGGCCGAGGTAGGCGACCGACGTCGTCCCAAACGAGCACTTCGAGCGCTTAAGGTGTAGATGATGCGCTCGAAGCTCGTTGAAGACGATGGCGACGTGCTGTAGATGCTCCGCCCACGAGTGGCTGTAGATAAGAATGTCATCAAAGAAAACGAGCACAAACCGACGTAAGTAGGGGCGGAGGACGTCATTCATCAGGGCCTGAAACGTTGCTGGGGCGTTGGTGAGGCCGAAGGGCATCACCACAAACTCGAAGTGGCCATGATGAGTCCGGAACGCCGTCTTGGCGATGTCGTCCGGGTGCATGCGCACCTGATGGTAGCCCGACCGGAGGTCGAGCTTGGTGAAGAAGCGCGCCCCATGGAGCTCGTCGAAGAGCTCATCCACCACCGGAATAGGGAACTTGTCCTTGAGCGTGAGTGCGTTGAGGGCGCGGAAGTCGATGCAGAAACGCCATGTACCATCCGCCTTGCGGACGAGCAGCACCGGAGCGGAGAATGGTGATGTAGAAATCCGAATAATGCCCGCGGCGAGCATGAGGGCGCACTGTCGCTCGAGCTCGTCCTTCTGCAGCTGGGGGTAGCGGTACGGCCGTACTGCAACTGGTGCCGTGTCCGGTGCGAGGTGAATCCGATGGTCATACACCCGGACCGGCGGAAGGCCGTGCGGCTCGTCGAATAGGTCGCCGTGCTGCTGCAGGAGGTGAGTGAGCAGGGGGTGCTCAGCGTCGGGGTCGGCCGTGGCGAGCTGGAGCTGCGGTGCCGGAGTGGCGCCCCCAATGCCCTCCCACCGGACGCGGCGGCCCTGATGAGAGAAGGTCATCGTTAGTGCGGTAAAGTCCCACAGTATTGGACCCAGTGTCCGCAAGAAGTCCACGCCGATGATGAAGTCGAAGCAGCCCAAATCGATGCCGGCGCACGTGATGGTGAAGTGGTCGTCGCCGATGGATAGCGGCACGTTCCGCGCCATACCGTGGCAGCGAAGGCGATCGCCGTTGGCCACGGTGACGCGGAGGTGATCGCCGCTCGTCGGCTCGAGTCCCAAGCGGCGCATCGTGGCCGCCGGCAAGAAGTTATGCGTGGAGCCGGTGTCGACGAGGGCGACGAGACGCTCGCCCAGTATCGTCACCGGCAAGAGCATCGTCTGCTCATTGCGGATACCCGCCAACGCGTAGAGCGAGACCACGCACGCCGTGGCCTCGACTGGTGGATCGGCGGGTGTGTCCGCCTCGCTGTCGTCGACCGTCTCCAAGTAGAAGAGGCGCGGGCAGACGTGGCCCGGCGCGTAGGTCTCATCGCAGTTGAAGCACAGGCCGAGGCGACGGCGCTCAAGTTGCTCCGCTGGGGTGAGACGCCGGAACGTGCGCGGCGCAGACGCCGGAGCGGTGGTCGGCGTGGTCGGCGGCGGTGGTCTTGTGGCCGACGTGGTCGGCGGCGGGGGTCGGGTCGGTGGTCGAGCTCCGCGGCTCGGGGGACCCGGCTGCATGGCCTGGGCGCGGCGCTCGTAAGCCCGCGCGTAGTGCATCGCCGTCTGCAGGTCCTGGGGGGCTTGTAGTTCCACGTCCACCCGTATGTGGTCCGGTAGACCGCCGATGAAGAGCTCCGCACGCTGCTGGCCTGTCACGCCTGGGGCGTGGCACGCGAGGGTCTGGAAGCGCTCGGCGAAGTCCTGCACCGTGGAGGTGAAGGGGAGGCGCCCAAGCTCCGCCAGGCGGCTACCGCGAACAGGCGGCCCGAAGCGAAGGAGGCATAGCTCCCTGAAGCGGTCCCATGGGGGCATGCCGCCCTCGTCTTGCTCGAGGGCGTAGTACCAGGTTTGGGCAGCGCCCCGAAGGTGGTACGAGGCGAGCCAAGTGCGATCCGACGCCAGAGTGCGCTGCCCACGGAAGAACTGCTCGCACTGGCTGAGCCAATTCAGGGGGTCCTCCGACCCGTCGAAGGTGGCGAAGTCGACCTTGGCGTAGCGGGGCGGTGGCGGTGCGGCGGCTCCGTGGCCGTATACCCCGGCGCGGTCGTCCTGGGGGCGCGCGAAGCCCACGGCGGTGGGACTCGGGAGGGTGGGCAGCGGCGGTTCACCGGCGGCGGTGTAGACCGGCGGAGGTGTCGACTCGGCGAGCCAAGCCGGCAGCGGTGACGGCGACGGGGGGAAGCGTATCTGGTTGATCGGAACGCCCCCCGGCGCGGTGGAGACCGGCCCTCCGGTGGCGGGTGGTGGCCAATGCGGCCACGGCAGCGTCGAGGGCGGCTGCGGCTGCGGCTGCAGATGGCCGACGGAGAACGCCGGCGGCCAAGGCGACGGCGTCGGCACGGGGAAGATCGGGTGCTGCGGTGGCGCTGGGGGCCCGTGGGAGCTCATCAAGAACACCCGTATCCCCTGGACGGCGGTGGCGAGGTCGTTGATGGCCCCGCTCAATTGCTCGGGGGAGTAGATGACCGGCGCGGCGGGGGCGGCGGCGGCGGCCGTGGTGGCGGCGGCGGCCGTGTTGGTGGCGGCGGCCGTGGAGGCGGCGACCGTGGTGGAGGGCGGCGGCGGCGCCGCGGCCGCGGAGGCGAACGGGGGCGATGACATGATCGAACAAGTGCTAGCTGATACCAAGTTGGTAGGAACTAGGGTTCTACCGTGTCTAGGGCGTAGATTGTAGGGGAAGGAGGGAGTTGAGCGCGGCCGATCTCGCGGACGCCGGCGGCTGGGCGCCGTCGTGCGAGAGGGAGAGGAGGCGCAGGGAGGAGGTGCGGCTAGGGTTAGGGTTCCGGCTCCTCGGGGAGCCGGCAATAGAAATATTCTTATTGCTTGCCTCTCACGACCTATTACAATCTATATATATAAGGGAAAACTGAAATAGATAAATGGGCTAAGCCCTAGGGTGACCCACGGTTGGGCCCCCTCCTCCTATACGTGACTCCAGTCATAACACACGGGATCTAAATCATAAACATTGATTCTAGTCGACGCATTTCTCAGAATAAATTTACTATCAGAAATAACATTCACATGCTATCTGTTTATTAAACTGGGAATCGAATCAACTTGGGTTAATTAGCCTCGTATCCCCTATGTCGATTACAGGAAATCTATACAACAAAGTATACTTGTACCAATGGATTAATGGACCACACTCACCAAAATCTGGAAGGAAGTGGATACCTGGTGAGATAACAAGCGCTTGTAAAAGGAACACTGCAGGTCTTGCCTCTCAAGCAAAAGTGTGGAACTACAAGGATCTGAGACCTAGCACAACAAGAGCATTTGATGTGAGTATTCTTGCGCAGGTCAAAAGCATACCCTTCGAGTAGGTCGAGATCTCCATGGCATAATAACACTGATGCCATATCTAGACAGTACAAAAGCATTTCAGAGCCAAGCAACCCTGCAATTGTCAAAGTTTGAGATAGCATTTATTGTTTTCCAGTAAGCCTTCCGGTCCTAGTGTCATAATACTGGTCATTTGTCATCTGATAGCCTCTTTTCAACGGCATCAACAGCTCTCTTTTCCAAGTCAGGCCTTCCTGCGTGCCACAAACAAACTCTCATAAGAAATAATCAAATACCAAAGCAATATTTATTTCTGATACATAAATCGAAAAATATTACTTGGTCAGTACTAATAATGAAATTCAGATACAAAATTTACATCACGGGGCAAAAAGAATGCTAGTCAGAATGTCCGAAGCAAGTGATGTGGTATTTTCTTTTATTTAGTAAGATTCAGTTCTTAGGAAAAACAGAATTGCAAAATCATAACAAGATACACCATGTGGTCAAAATCAGATAAACAATAAAGAAGCTTTCAATTCCTTGCGTGTTAGTCATAATCAGTGATAATGCACCATTCGTCATATTGCAAAGCAGGGTAGCATATCTTTACAGGAATATTTTTAACTACATCATACCATTTGGTTTCAATGAGGTTACTCTGCTTTTCTTTTGAGTAGCTAAAGAGGAAATAGTCGCGCAGAGATTTCCAAGAGAGAAAAGGTACTGAACTCCGTGTGAGCGTTTGTAGGTTACCTATAATGTAACCACCTGTCTCACAAATCCAGTTGCAAGTCAAGATGGGATTTGAACAGAATGTTATATCTTTTTATAACATCATGTGAATACTCCTGGATTGTGTAGCAATAAATCTCATTTATCTTTTTCATATCAACCCAGCAGCACTCTCTTGTGTGAAATGATAGTGCACTGAGGCTATTGTTGATAATGCTGATCAAGTTCTTAGATACTATCTATACTGACTGTTTCGTGGCTAAATTGCAAAGCAGAATAGAACAGAGCTAATGAAAAGGAGTCTTGTTAGTTGGCCGATGAGACTGCTCTCCTTACTGTGAATACAGATATCTCAACACATAAATTAACCTCTTTTGCCATGCATGCAAACTTAGTGCATAGTCTTTATGATGTAAAAGGGCAGCCCGCTGCACGTAGCTCCCGCTTGCGCAGGGTCCGGGGAAGCGTCCGACCACTTTAGGCCATCTCCTGCGGGGCTGCTCAATTGCCCCGGACAGGACGGATTTGAGCAGGCCGAGCTAAAAGCAGGCCCCTATGGGGCTGCTCACCTCTGGCCTCGGTCCGTTTTTCGTCCGTGGCTGCTCAAACCCAGACCAAATTTGGTCCAGAAATAAGCAGCCCGCGGACAGAAAACGAACGCGCGGCGCGGCCCCGTCCCCGCTCGGTCAATGCGCGTGGCCCACCGGTCAGTGACCGTGGCGACGACTGGCCTGACCGTGGCGACGACTGGCCTCCCCCATGGTCATATTTAATGGGACCGCCGCCACGCGTCCCGTCCCCACACTCCCACTCCCCCTTGCAGCTTCCACCTGCCCCACTCCCTCCCCACCTCGCCGGCGGCTAGCAAACCCTAGCGCCATGGGTCGCGGGTCGATCTGTTATTTTATGGTGATCCAAATTCGTATTCGTATATACTGATAAAGGCCGAACTTCAGACGAAGTGGAGCCGGAGGCGCAACGAATTGATACCGAGTCGGAGTTGGATACACAGTTACCGATCTAGTTAGGTCAGGACCGCCTTTATATACCTCTTGTAAGCCGCCGCACGGGATAAGCCACGCATTGTAATCCCGGCGCGATTGTAACCTCACCCCGAAATAGTGAAGTATTGCTGGCTGGCGCCCGTGGTTTTTTCTCTTCCTTGTTGGAAGGGTTTTCCACGTTAAAATCTTGTGTCCCCGTTGGTTCGATCTTGCTTAATTTCATCGTTGTTTTGCTATTGCGTGTAACACGATCCCCTTTGGCAAGGCCAAGAACGACCACGAGGCCGGGGGCTCCCGCCACGCCGCTCCTGCACCACCCCCACCACAACCACCGCAGACGCGGTCCACCCACACCGCACCCGCACGCGCCGCCACCCCATTTCGCATCGCGCCGCCACCTACTGGCCGGGGTCGCCGCGTCCGAGAACGGCCTTACCTCAACAAGAGGAAGTGCCAATGGTACTGGGACAATGCGATCCCACTACCATGGTCGGACGTGCACCTGCCAGATGACTGGCACCTCAACCGCGACCGCATCCCGATGCCGCCGGTCCCAAAGGGCGGTCTGGAGCGGGAGGTTGAGATCCACCGGCGCCGCGACGAGCTGCCGGAGGACTTGCGCGGCCACCCCGCGTTCGCCGTCCCCACTGGGACACCTGGTTCACGGACGAGCACGACCTGCGCCGCCGCTCTTTCTTCGGGGCACGACAGGCGCGCGGCACGGCCCAGTACCCGCCGCCATCTCCCCCACGCCCGGCGCGGCGTGGACGCGCGGGCCCTCCACTGCGCATTGGCGAGGCCACGCCCGTCAAGGTCGAGGAGGAGCCACTAGAGGAGCCCCCCAGTGGTACGACAAAGACGACGACGACGACGAGGAGGAGGCCATGCCTCAGCCCTCCGAGGTGCTGGAGCTGGCCATGGCCATCGTGGCGTCTAAAAGGGAGGCCGAGGAAGCGGCCGCGGCGGAGGCGAGGGCCGTGGCGGCCCACGAGGCGGCCGAGGCGAGGGCCGTAGCCGAGGCTGTGGCGGCCATGGCCGAGGAGGAGCGCGACGAGGAGGAGCACGACGAGACCCGGCCGTGCGAGCCCTGGTTCTTGCCCCTCGTCGGCATGAGTTGGTAGTGGACAGGGCCACCGCGGAGCTGCTGGTGGCGCCAGCGCAGCCACCCACCCCTCCGCGCGCCTTGGGGCTGCTGGCCCACCTCGTCGACGACCTGGAGTACATCATCCTCGAGTAGGATGCTCTCCGGGGATCCTCCGGCCACCGCATGCCACTAGCCACTTTAGTTTTTTTTTAATATTGTAAAACTATGGGCCCTTCTGGGCTCTACTGTATCTATGCAATGTCCGTTTCTGGAATGAGCAGGCCCGTAGGGAGCATCTGCTCGGCTGCTCCAGATTTGAGCAGCCCCGTAGGAGATGACCTTAGGTCTTTTGTATGTAGCCTTTCTCGGACAAACCTGGAGCTCTAGGTCTTAGGGTCTATGCACTGATTGCATCCATCAACGCTTTTGTACTCGACCTTTCTGGGCTTGTAAATGCTCTCCTTCCTTTTCAATGAAACAAGACGCAACCCTTTTGCGTTTTCTCGGAAGAAACCTGGAAGCACCATATTCAGCTGCTACTCTATCCAGAAGTTTTAATGGAAAACTTCTGCAGCCTCCAGATTCCTCGAATTCAAAAGCACACTTGATAGGCACAAGTGCATAGGTTTTTTGTGATGCTACAATATACATTGCAAGATAAAATATAAGCTTTCAAAATAAAATTTTGAAGAGCTACCAATACAAACCACCAAGTCACCAACCTCCAGCATGACAATTGCAAATATTCTCTGAACCTGTCCTCTTACTACAACAGATACCATGTTTCGTTGATAACCCATATTTTATTCATTATGTGATTTACATTTTGATCCCACGTACAAAAATCAGGAACAATAGCGACAGAAAAAAGTTCTCCAACCAGAGGTTGGGAGGCCAAAGAAAGCATCAACATTAGTACTCCCTTCGATCCGGAAAAAATGGCGCAGAAAATAAGTTAGGTACGTACAAAATTCTAAACTGGTTCCGACATTTAATTGGGATCGGAGGAAGTATATAATTTTCTTCAGCACACTACAATTCTATTTCTCTAATGAAAACAGTTTCATAAATGATCAACTACTCAAAAGGAAGAAATATACTCCAGTCATGAAACAAAGTTAGATAGAAGCTAACTAAATTATAAGAACCTGTTCAGTTAGCTCTTACATATGTTTTTTCCTCTTTGTTATGTTAGAGTACAATACGTAGACCTATTGGAGTATTCTAGACTTAGAGATAGACTCAGTTACAAACTAGTATGACTTGCCTTGTACTCCAATCCTCTACCCCTTTGTACCTCTTTATATACCCCGATATGAGGGCCAAATCAAACGACAACGAAATATTATGGTTTCACAACTTTCCACATGTTACTCCTTGCAGCACCTAACCCGGCTCTACAAACCTTTTCGGCAAGCTTTAGAGTGCTTATAGTTTCTGAAAAAAATAACATTCACTAAACTTGAGTGCCTATAGTTTGTGAATACGCATAGTATCTTTGCTTGCGGCCTGCGACAAAATATTTTCCAAATAATTATAAAGGGACAAAAATCCTCCAAAAATGCATGATTTATCAACATCTCCATAACGATGGCCATCATCACCACTACCTTGGGTACAGCCACAAGCAGGCTCAATTTCACCAATCTTAGGAACAAACAAACAAACAAGGGTAAACTCTGAAGAAAAAAGATAAGCTAATGGAATCTTGCATCCATTTTATCTCAGATAAATACCAGTAGGGAAACAGATGATAAAAACAAATTCAGTCCTATTAATTTATAGGTAGCCGAGTGTCTGCTCTTTCAGAACCAAACATGAGTATTGCAATCCAAAAGCTGGGTTAAGTCGTAACACCATGAACTAATCCTCTGAAAACTGTTAGTACTCTAGTGTTTCAGAACAAAAACAAACCATAGGGTATTAGGAACAGAGAACATCAGCCCAATCACAAACTTTTGTGGTCAGTTACCACAGCACGATTGCCGGCATCAGATACCAACCACGCTCGATGGTTGGGTCACACAAAGCACAGGAGAAGAGAGGAGGGAGCCAAGATCCTTACCTGAAACAAACCGACGAGGAAGCTGAACCACCGCCATGGTTTGTTGCGGTGAACTTGCTTCTGTCGCACAACGCCTAACCAATTAATAGTTGTCAGAGCCCAAGTATACCGTGGATGACAACGCCGGTGACAGGAGCCATAGGATGACCTAGAGGTCACCACCACAACACCATGGTCATGTCGTTATCGGCAGCCAGAACGAAGTCCAGAGAGCACTCGGGGACCTAAGGCAGCGCACTGCCGTGCCACACAAGCAGTACCCAAGCCTGCGCCGCTGCCTGCTTGGCCAGCGAGCCAGCAAAGAATTCACCACTTGAACGCTGAAGGATGCTGTCACTGCCATCAGATCCACCGCTCCTTCCTATCAATGAAGAAGTCACGTCTTCCAGCTACAACAACAGGTACAAGACCCATCCAGTCACCACCTGAACGTCACCTCCATCTCGCTTATGAAGTCGGCCACGGCCATGAGCAAGGGATGTTGCGTTTGACGCGTTGCCAATGAGCATCGGCTAGCCTTGCCCTGGTCGTCAAGGTCACCGCTTAAAACACCACTCATGGCGAGGCCCGTTTGCCAAGCTCCAGCTGCTCTGCCACTGCAAGACCCATGTCTCAGGCCAGCAAAGCTACGAAAAAATCATGAAGATTGTAGGGGTAGCATTTCGTCGAGCAGCATGCGTGCCTGAGAAAATAGCCAGCTTGGCGGTGTAGAACAGAACACGACAGCCATGGAACATGGTGCCTGGTATTCGAGGTGGTTCCACCGTTGATGAGCTTGTGTCATGGCAGAATGAGTGAGACCCTACCCGCGAGCGAGCTGCACCATTGCCGGCGGCAAAACTAGCGGACCGGACATCAGCTCAGGTGGGATGCTTCTTGAGAGAGTGCGTCCCCGTGCCGGGGAGGCGATTCTCACGGCTCACGGGTCAGGTCGCCCACTCCCCTGCTTCTTCCAAGGTCACCCCGTCACGGTACAAATGAAAAAGATTCACCTGTTGTATAACAGGAGTATTTGGCAATAATAATTACATCTTCATGTGGAACAAAATAATTGGACAAACCGTTGAACACTCTCTAACAGACATCTGCCCCGCTTTATAAATAAAGGCCAACGGCCAAACCGATACAAAGTGGTGAGAGAAACCTCTTACAAAGCAAATCCAAGATAGAAACAAAGGAAAACCAAGGGAGCCAAACTTGCCACCGAAGGTATCGGAGCAAGCCCGAAGGGGCGAGGCTCTACAACGACGCCCCCAAGAGGGTAACGACGTAGCACGTCGCCGCAGTCGAGACCACTCACGACGGGAATAAGCATTTATCTATCGTCCGAGTATAAATCACGTTAAAACATGAAACAACAATTTAGACCAACTCAAATAAGGAACCAAATTTTAGGGTCTCTAGAAAAATCGCGACTAGAAGAGAACCAAATTTTAGGCCAAGTGGGAAAAAAATGCATACATGGAACAAAACATGACTACAAGTGAAACACAATTTTGGTCCAAATGGAGCAAAATTTTAGGGACCACGCAACAAATCACAAATGTGAAACAAGAATTGCAAACAGTCAAGAAACAAATCATGACTACAAAGTAAACAAACTTTTGTATCTCGTGGAACAAAATTTTATTACGTAAATAAAAGGTTACAAACATATACATCTTAAGCAAAACAAGAATAAATTTAGCGCGGGAGAGTTATTCACTACTACAGACGGAACAACATTTTTTACCAAGAGGAAAAAGAATTGCGTCCAAAAACGAATCACATCTACATGTGAACAAACATTTAGAACAAGTGGAACACAAATTTAGCATTTTGAGAACAAATCATGAGTATGAGGACTCGACCAAGTGAAATAAAATTAGCACTTGTGAAATGAATCATGACTACAAGGGAAATAATATTTTGGACCTAGCGGAACAAAAAAAAAAGTGTGTAAAAAAGGATACAAACAGATATATCGCTAACAGATTTCTTTAACAAATAAAACAAATTTTATTGAGGGGTGAATAGTTCACCACTATAGAAGGAACGACAATTTCGGAAAAAAAAAGTGTGTGTCCGAGAAACAAATCACATCTACAAGCAAAACAAAACATTAAGAACAAGTGGAACAAAAATTTAGCATCCGGAGACAAATGCACTAGTATGAGGACTAGATGGAGTGGAATAAAATTTTAGCACTCCTAGAACAAATCATGAATATAAGATAAACAAAAAGTTTGGCAAGGCGGGAAAAACTTAAGCTATCGCGGAACAAATTATGGCTATAGGTGGAACCAAAATTTTAGACCAAGAGCATCTCCACCAGCACTCCGATAGGCCTCCCATTGTCCCAATGTGGGTCTGTGACGAAGGGATGAATCCTGGACCTATCGGGTGAGACTACCCGGTCCAAGGCCCAAGACCCAAGCCCAAAGGGAGACGCCATGGACTATTCTAGAAGGCCCAGTTAAAGCCCACCCGCAAGGCCTTGCGGGTCAAGTAAGGAAACTTGTAACCGACTTTAGGTTAGGGTTTGTAACCTCCCCCCCCCTCCCGGGTATGGTTTGAGACCTGGCCACCTATATAAGGCCAGGAGAACCACCATGAGGGGAAAAAAGCAATACCGCACGACCAAACCCTTGAGATTGAGATCTACTCTCGACTCGAGCACCCCCACTATAACCGATCGATTGCTAATACAGATCGACAGAAGCAGGAGTAAGGGTTTTACCTCTACGAGGGCCCCGAACCTCGGTAAATCGTGCCCCCTGTTAGCCGACGATTGTCACCTGCGCCTACACGTTCTCCTAATCAAAACCCTATCGGTTCACCCGAGGGACTTATTGAGATGCATATTCAACAATTGGCACCGTCTGTGGGAACGGCGGGCGCTGGACCTACGGCATCTTTGGCCTCATCGTCACCAAACTTCAGTTGGAGCCCCAGAACTTCGACTCCAACCGATCCGATCCGGTTCGGGCCAGTCATCGTCGCGCCCCACTCGCCGGAATCACGCCCGGCGTTCAGCGGATTGGAGAAAAGCGTCACCCTGACGTTCGGGAGCTTCCAGTTCTACGCCAACAAAGCGGGAATCCTGCACTTCCCCGAGCAAACCAATCTCGAAGGATCTGACTCTGAGTCGATCTCAAGCCCAGAAGCTGTCGACTCGCTGCCCAACTACGCGGGTCGCGACCTAGCAAAGAGTGGCGAATCCGTCCGCCTCAGCACTCGCAACTTCCACACCATCTCGCAGAGGAACCTTCTCGGGCCGGGAAAGCTCTCCAACCTACGCCTAGGACTCACGGGCCATATCTGGCTCAGATCTACATGGCAGGATAGAGTGATCCACCCGAAGAAATGGAAGATAGCGCGCGAGGCCATCAATGTATCGCGAGAAGCCTGGGTCAAGGCAAAAACGGCCGTCCACTCAAGCAAGCCGATTGAAGAAGGAGCCCCTTAGGAAGATCTAACCGCATACCACTACCACCTAGTGAAAGCGGCAACTTTGATCAAAGAAGCTTGCAAAGATCTGGCCGAGCGGAAAAAGCTGGCGATTGAATCAAGCCAGCGTCGTGCGGCACTCTCCAAGACGCATTCTGCAGGGAACCATCCCGGGAGAAAGAGATACGTCTCGAAGACCGCAGCCATGGATGGAGAATCTCTGAGCGGGATCAGTAGAACACTCGAAACCTCCCTTATGCGCGTCGACAAGGACGACAACGTGCACACGACGACTCCCACCGCCGCAGTCCTGGCTGCAGCCACTTATCTGCAGGCAAACCAGCCAGGGGAGAACGACCCCCGCGTGGAGCAATACAAGCAAGTCCAGAAGGGGCTAGGTATGTCAGCCGCAAGACTCGCCGCCCACAGCCGCAAAAACGCGACTGCACAGAAGGATAAACAAGCACCCCGCAGACAAAGGAGTACATCGCCCAGGAAGGAGAAGTCACCTCGTCGCGCCCGAGGAAAAAAAAGCCCGGCGACGCGGTGATAGCCCGAGTAGCAGCGATGACAGCCCGAGGGATCGAGATCACAGTCTGCGGCATCACAGCAGCCGCTCGCGACACCGCAGCAAGGAGCCGCAGAAGGAGGTCGATCGCGACCAGCCTGGATACAACGCGCGATCAGACATCGTGCAAAACAAGGTCAACAAGGCCCGAGCGGCCAGGAACCGCACACGTTCCCCATCCAACTCTTCTAACGAAGAGGCCTGCGGCGTATTATGCTTCACTCGCAACATCCGCGAAGCGCCAATGCCCAGGAGATTTAAGCTTACTACGGAAGTGCCAAAATATGACGGTTCGCTGGAGCCGCAATCCTGGCTGTCGGGTTACCTCACGGCAGCAAAATGCCAACGTGGGAACAAGACCACAACTATGCAGTATCTTAACTTACATCTTGTAGGTGCAGCGCGCAGCTGGCTCGAAGAAAGACCGAAGGCATGCTATGGATCATGGGACGATCTAACCTTCGACTTCTGTAAGAACTACCAGGCGACATATAAAAGACTCGTGACCATCGAGGAGCTGCGAGCTTGCAAGCAGAAGAGTGGTGAGTCTACTCGCGAATACATCCAGCAATGGACCACACTTAGGAATACAACGGGAAACATATCGGAAGAGGTCGCAGTCTAAGCTTTTGCCAAAGGAGCTCGGGAAACCGCTTTCAGAGAAGAACTAGGGCGAGCCGCACCTAAAACCATCGGAGAACTGATGGCTATAGCCGACAGATGGGCCAACGGAGAGGACTCGGTGCACAATGAAAAGGCATCTTTGCCAGCGCCCGAAGACGATCGTCATGGTCGAAAGAAAAAGAGAAAGCATTATGATCACGACGGTCGAGAAGAACTGGTAGCGGTAGAGTTCACGAGAAATCGCGACAACGGACATCGTGGAAATCGCGAGTGGAAGCCAAAACCGGAGGATAAAACTCCCGAGGAGGACCTCGATGGTTACTTCACGCTACATCTATTTACAGATAAGCGCACAGGCAAGACCAAGGCAACACACCTTCTCAAGGATTGCCGAAAGTTTCTTGACATACACGAGGCCTTCGAAGAAAAACAGAACGGCAGTCAATCAGGGCTACCCGCAGCTTCCAGGAGGAGGAAACTAGGGATTCCACCCGCCGCAGGCCCTACCTCCACCAGGAAACCAAAAATCAGTGCTAGCCGCGCTACCAGCGCCACCCGCCGCAAACCAAGGAGGCAACGCGTACCCGAACCCAGCAGGACTCCTGGGGATGATACAAAAAGTCTGCCGTCCTGCAGAGCCCAGAAAACAAACACTCGACAAGTATTCATGGTTGTCCAAGCTCCACCGTCCAAACCCGAGTATTTGAAGATGGCTGACCAACCGATAACTTTCTCCAAAGAAGACCATCCCCCGCGAGTTTATCGGCCAGGACACGCCGCGCTCGTCATCCAGGCGCAGATTGGCAACTACGAACTTGCCCGAGTGTTCATGGACGGAGGCAGCGGAATCAACATCATTTACGCGGACACACTCCGCGGGATGAACAGGAACCTGGACGGACTCGCGGAATCAGAGACATCCTTTCACGGGATAGTACCAGGGAAGGCAGTCCGACCACTCGGAACAATCAACTTAGAAGTGGTGCTCGGCGACCGAAGGGACTACTGACGAGAATTCCTCGACTTCGAAGTAGTCGACCGGCCCTCACAGTACCACGCTATTCTTGGCCGAACAACGTTCGCCAGATTCATGGCGGTACCACACTACGCCTACCTGAAGCTCAAGTTACCTGGGGGACATGGCACCATCACCATCGACGGTGATTTTAAAAAATCTAACAAGTGCGACATCGAGTTCAACGAGATCGCCAAATCCTTCGGGATGCAGGAGGAGCTGGAAGAGATAGCAAAAACCATGGACCACTCTGTGATGCCTCTCACAAAAACAACGCCCCAGAGCTCGAGTTCAGCGCAAACAGCGACACTTGAAAGCATCAAGTGCCCCCGACGGAGCCCGCGAAGACGGCGATGGTGTCCACAACCCTCTCGCCAGCATAGGAAGGCGCGCTCCTCGAACTCCACCGTGAGTACTGTGAAATCTTTGCCTGGCAGCCTTTAGATATGCCAGGCATACCCAGGGAGTTCGCCGAGCACTCACTCGAAGTCTACAAAGACGCCAAGCCTATCAAGCAGACAACCCGACGGTTTTCAGAGCCAAAGCAAAAAAGCACTTGGAGAAGAAGTGAACAGACTACTCGCCGCAAAGTTCATCAGAGAGATAAAGATATCCACTTGGTTAGCAAACCCAGTGCTGGTACCGAAGAAAAACACTGACATCCTTCGCATGTGCATCGACTACACGTCGTTGAACAAACACTGCCCCAAGGATAACTTTCCCTTACCACGTATCGACCAGATCGTGGACTCCACCGCAGGCTGCCAGCGCCTCTCCTTCTTCGATGCCTACTCGGGCTATAATCAGATCAGGATGAAGAAGGAAGACGAGGAAAAGACGGCATTCATCACACCTCACGGTGTCTACTGCTATACGACAATGCCCTCCGGGCTAAAAAATGCAGGCGCAACATATTAGCGCTGCATGCAAAAATGCCTCGCCAAGCTCGTCGGCAAGAACGTACATGTGTACGTTGATGACATTGTAATCAAGACTCGAGTGAAGGACACGCTCCTCGAGGACATCGGAGAAACATTCGACGCTCTGAACGCATACAGGATCAAGCTCAACTCGACCAAGTGCGTCTTCGGCGTCCCTGCAGGACAACTTCTCGGGTATCTGGTGTCCGCTCGAGGAATCGAAGCCAACCCGGAGAAAATCCAAGCGATCTTGACAATGAAGGAGCCAACCAATCTTCGCGGTGTGCAGCAGCCTGCAGGGCGACTAGCCGCCCTGAGCAGATTCATTGCAAGATTAGGCAAGCAAGTGTTGCCTTTCTACAAGCTGTTAAAGAAGACAGATAAGTTCGAGTGGACACCCGAAGCAAAAAAGTCATTCCTCGATTTGAAGCAACTACTGCAGAGCAAACGCGTCCTGGAAACGCCACAAGAGAAGGAGCCCTTATACCTCTATCTAGCCGCAACAAACCAAGTCATCAACACGGTCATTGTAGTCGAGCGGAAATAAGAAGAGAAGGCGTACGGTGTCCAAAGGTCAATATATTACATCAGCAAGGTACTTTCGTCGTGCAAACATCGATACCCTCATTACCAGAAACTCGCGTATGGCGTGGTACTCACGTCTTGAAAACTCAAGCACTACTTCCAAGAACATACCGTCATGGTGCTAAACGACGCATCACTCGGTACTATCATAAACAATCCCATGGCATCCGGAAGAATTGCAAAGTGGAGCATCGAGCTGAGAGCCTGGGACATCATATATGCAGGGCGCAACTCTGTGAAATCACAGGTACTCGTGGAATTCCTAAGCGAGTAGACGGAACTGCAAACACCAGGACCGCCGGAATACACGAGTAACTGGATCATGTACTTCGACGGGTCGAAGAGGAACGAATGAGCTGGAGCCGGGGTCGTACTCATATCCCCCAGGGGAAACAAGCTGCAGTACGTCCTGAGGCTGGACTTCCCACCCGATGACCCGGCATCCAACAACGATGCAGAGTACAAGGCCCTCCTTCACGACATGAAAATGGCGATCGCCTGCGGAGCCACCCGGTTGATGATCTATGGAGATTCAAACCTCATCGTACAGCAGACGATGAAGGAGTGTGATGCTATCGCAGATAACATGGTCGCCTATCAAGACATGTATAATCTGCTCGAGGGAAGTTTCAAAGGGTGCGAACTGAAACACATTGCACGATCCAGCAACGAGGAAGCGGATAAACTGGCAAACATGGGGTCCACAAACACGCCCATACCGCCAGGAATATACTTCGAGCGAATGAGCAAGCGTTCAGTCAAGGTCAAGAAGCCAGCGGGAGCACCCGTAGCATTGGAGACGGACGTCAGCCCGCAAATTGCTATCATCGATCTCAGCCACAATATTTCAAGACAAGTTTTTCTGGTCGACACAGTCTGGACGCAGAAATGCCTCGACTACTTGTCCAACAACAGCTCCCATCAGACGTTTGCGAGGCCTGACAAATAGTGCGACGCAGCAAAACCTTTCGGGTGCTCAATGGAGAGCTATACAAACAGAGCATATCAGGAATATTACAAAGATGCATAGCACCCGAGGATGGCAAGGAACTGCTGCGAGACATACACCAAGGAGATTGTGGACACCACGCTAGTTGGAAGGCAATCGTGGGCAAGGCTTTCCGGGAAAAATTCTACTGGCTCACGGCAGCCAGAGACGCAAAGGACCTAGTCGACAAATGCAATGCTTGCCAAAGGTTCGCGCCCAAGTCGCACGCCCCCGCCACAGAGCTCCACATGATCCCTATCGACTGGCCTTTCGCTCAATGGGGGCTAGGCATGGTAGGACCTCTGCGCAAATATACCCCTGGCGGATACACCCACCTGCTCGTGGCAGTCGACAAATTTACAAAGTGGATAGAGGTCATGCCAGTCATCTCCGCACATGCCGAGTGCGCCGTGAGATTCCTCAACTCCATTGTGCGCAGGTTTGGCATACCACACAACATCATCACGGACAATGGGAGCAACTTCACGGCCAAGGAAACACAGGACTACTGCGAGGAAAAAGGAATCACCCTCAGCTTCGCCTCGGTCGCCCACCCGCAAACAAAACGGCCAAGTCGAACGATCCAACGGGTTAGTTTGCACTGGCCTGAAGAAACGACTACTCGATAGATTGCGCCCAGCAGCAGGGCACTGGGCCGAAGAACTACCTTTGGTACGGTGGAGTCTACGCACAACTCCAAATCGGTCAACAAACTACACACAATTTTTCATGGTATACGGAGCTGAAGCTGTCCTTCTAGAAGATGTCAAATTCAGTGCTCCACGAGTCGTCGCATACAGTGAAGAAACTTCAAACAGGGCACTCGCTGAAGATGTGGACGCACTGGATAAGATACGCGATATCGCACTCGCAAGATCCACAGTATACCAACAATCGTTGCGCAACTATCACAGTCGCCGTATACGCCACAGAGTTTTCGTGGCAGGAGATTTGGTGATGCGGCTCAAGCAGAAGGAAGGATACAAGCTCGAACCACCATGGGAAGGACCCTTCATAATAACGAAGTTATCCCAGGTGGCGCGTATCGACTGAAAAACCGGAAGACTGGTGGCATCTACTCCAATCCGTGGAATGTTGCTCATCTCCGCAAATTCTACCCTTAGGATTATTCTACTCGCAAGAAATAAGGCTCTACTAGCCACTCTGTAGCTCGATCAAATACATGGCTTCTCAGCCATATCAATAAAAAACATGGTTCCTCAACCATGGCTATTCGCATCTTCGATTTTTTTCACATGCTATAAACAACGGGTATACACCCCAAACACACGGGGCTACGCCTAACCAGCATAAAAATAATTCTCTCAGAACACAAGGTATAACAAGGTACACACCTTATAAACACCTTAAAAATATATCGAGTGAGCTATACAGAGTTTACGGGGATTAAACTTTCAAAAACATCACAACCAAAATACAGGATATCTACATCCTACAATTACATATGACGACGAGCAGTCGTCTCGGCAAGCATCCGATCAACCTCCTCACAAGTCAGTCGAATAATCTCCTCCGCTGCAGGACAAACGACTACATAATAAGGAGAAAAATCAACTGGAGCGTCAGGAAGCCTAGCCACAGAGTTACAGTTGATCTCAGGGTGCCACACCCGAACAAAGGCGAGCGCTACTTGAGATCCACAGATAAGCTGCTGGCGGACACACTCGCGCACTTCTCCTACTCGACCAAAAATCCTTAGCAAATTGCTCAACCCTTCTGGAACGGTACCCAGCGGATAGAACGTCTTGTGCACAGAAGAAAGGGCTTCGCGACAGGAATCGACAAGTATCTTCGTATGGCCAGCCCGATACTTCAAAGTGTCCAAAATAAAGCCTCGACTGCGGTCAGACCAGAAATTGTTCGCATGCGGCTTCAAGCTACCCGCTTCATGGACAATATGATTATCCACCCAGTGAGTTTCACAAGGTCCGAAAGGCTCAACAACTCCAAATTCAGCAAAACAAGTCAAAATGGAAAAGGAAGCAAACAGCAAAGTGCTAGGGGGCTCGCAAGCTTACAAAGCATGTCTTTTGCAATGGTGGCCAGCTCCTCCATCACGAACTGCTCGCGCTCAGTCGCAAGTTTCTGCTTTGATTTGGCCACATCAGCCACTCCCCGTAAAGCCTTTAGTTTGCGTTCTCCATCCGCAACACGGTCACGGAGTGAGGCAAACAAGCTGGCGGCAGCAACAAGGGAATTCACCTGCGCAGTAGAGCCACTCGAAGACTCTGTGCTGGGATCAAGTACCTGGAAGAAGAAGCAGAACCAAGTTCAGAAAAACAGCAAGACCCCACTCGACAAATACACAACCCATCTATCCGGTGCTCGGGGGCTACTCCCATCGGGAGCACATAACAGTGAAACACAACAATCGGACACCGAAGATTTCAACGAACACTTCGATTACGCAAATACGGGAATACATCCCAAGGTTCATTACATCGACAGACCAAAAATAAATATAAACTAGCCTAAGGGGCTGTAGAAGTATTGCCACTCGCAGCAGGCTGCCCCTTGCGACTAGCACGGGCAAGCACTTCAGAGAGCTTCTTGGCATGGGCTTCAGCCTGAGCACCAAAGGGACGAAGCGCTACCCTTTTCGCCTAAAGCGTCGTAGGGAAGACTCGGGAACACCTTCTCGGGGTCATCATTGACTCCGTGTGCCAGCACGAATTGGATGGCCATCCTAGCTCCGCACTCAGACTGGGCGACTGAATAAGCCTGGAGAAGACTTTCATCGTCCAGGAACACTTTCAGAAGGCCGCCCAGCATAGGCGGAACCGCCGCATCAAACAGCAGGCGCTCGTGGAACTGCGTAAACACTCGGGTGGCATCACCAACGAGAGAGCAGATCCCACACCCATGCTCCTGGAGCTGAGCGCAGGAATCCATCTGGGCGTCCAGTCGCTGGCTCTAGTGCAACCCCAAGGACATCTACAAAAAAGATACCATAAATTTCCGAGGTAGCGAAGTAAGATGCATTGCAACAGGAGAATAGTCAAGTGTGGTTTACCCGCAAACTTCTGAGCTAGAGGGCGTACGATGCTAACAGGATCGCTATCATGCTTGGCACCTGCCTCCTCCAATTGCTTCAGCGCCTCTTGAGCCTCGACGAGTTTCCCCTCAAAATCAGTTGAATGCTTGTGAGTGGACTTCAGTTCCTTTCGGGAGGATTCCAACTCAGCTTCAAGGGTTTTCACCCAAGCAATAGCTTCTGCCTTCCCGGCCTTCAGGCGGGTAACTTGATCTACAGAGCAGCGAATACAGCTTAAGCAATTTTCATGATCAACGGAAACAGTACAATGGAGCAAATTAACCTACCCTGAAGAGACCGACCGTCCTCGACGAGTCGATCGCGATCCACCCGAAGGGAAACGCAATCAGCCTCAGCCGAGAGCACTCGGCGACCGATGGCGGCAAAGGAGTCGAGAAGAGACTCCAAAAGCACATGACAAAAGTTCGAGTTAAGGAGAAAATATCTTGAGCCTATACACGACTATACACAATCGAGTATAGCCTCGGGGGCTACTCCCATCGGGAGCACTGCCGTGCACCTGATAAAATCAAGAAAAGTAAGAAAGGAAAAAGCGCAAATTTGAGTCCGTGGCCAATCGCAAGCGACTAACCACAGCCTCGGGGGCTACTCCCATCGGGAGCACTGTCGTGCATCCGATAGAAATCATGATCAAACGAAGCAGAAAATACGAAGAGGCGACAAAATTTACCTAGCCTTGGGCGGTGGACAGAGGATCCGCCGAGCTACCCGAAACTTCTTTGCTCGCCGAGTCCCCACCCGCGAAGCCAGACAACTAGTAATCTGGAGCTGCAGTTGCCTGTGCAGGACTTGGAGACTTTTGGGTGGCCTCTGCAACTGGAGTTTCACCCGCAGCTGCTTCTTTTCTCTTCACAGAAGGAATAGAAGAAGCATACTGGCCGGGGCTGATGGTTTGAAGGCTTCTACGGAAGGAAAATCGAACAAAGGCATAAGGAAAAGGGAAAAATATTCTCGACTGAAGGACAACTCGCAAGAGAAATTACTCATCCTCATCGTCGTCATCCAGCATGTCCATGCTCTAGGCGGTAGGAACGTTTGGCTTGAGACTCAGGGGAGGAAGCACATTTAGAGGCGCCACTTGTAGAGGCTCGGTCGCCTTGCCGGATCCGCCACCCAAGGAACTGTCTTTGGAAGTGGCTTCATCATCCCCTTGCCTGCGGCACTTGCGGTGATGGACTAGATCGCTACCCGAGTCTTCCACGTCGTCCGAAGAGTCATGCTCGGAGCTCGAGTCGGCTTCAGCGACGCTGGTGTCGAGAGGAGTCTTAGCATTGCTCGCTAGGAGATCCGAGGCATCTTCAGCCGAAACTGGCGGGTAGCATGTTTCTACCTTCAAGCTCTATGAGAGAAGAAGAAGAAAAAGGAGAAGAACTTCAGAAGACGAAATTTCATACTACAAACAGAGTAAACAAGAGCAAAGAAAAACTTACATCGGCTGGAGGAGGTTTCGAAGCCTTGAATGGCTCGAGAGAGCAGGTAGCGAAGGGCTCTCCTACCTTCGACTTGGTGATAGCCGCAATCTTCTTCTCGAATTCAGCATTCGAGAGGATGTCTTTGCAGACGCGGCTGGGCTCTTGGGTGCCATGGTACTCCCACATAGTCGACGTCCTATCTTGGAGAGGCTGGATCCTCCGTCGAAGAAAGACACTCGCCAGATGCAGGCCGTTCAACGCGACCCCCACCGTCTGATTGCGGAGGTTCCCCACTTTCGCGAGTAGCGGGGAGACGATCCTCCTATCTTCAGAAGTGAGCTTGTGCGCCCAGGACTTCCGTCACTTCAGAACTACGTACGGGTGGAATTCGTGAGCCCCACCCACGTTGTTGTCGACGACGTAGAACCACTTCCTCCGCCATCCTTGTGCGGAGTCGACGAAGTGCATTTCCAGATAGGGGATATCCGTCTTCGTCTGGATCCCGAAACTGCCAGTGCGCAGCGGCTCTCCCAGCTGGTCGCCTAGTCGCGACTTCTCCTGGAAGACCCGCACTTTGAACAGGGCCTTCCAGAGGCCCCAGTGCGGGCGGATGCCCAAGAAGCACTCACAAAGTACGATAAAGAACGAGATGTGCAGAATCGCATTTGGAGGCAGGTCATGGAGTTGTATGCCGTAGACATACAACAATCCAAGGAGGAAAGGGTGAAGAGGCAGAGAGAGGCCACGCGAGACGTGATCCGCGAAGATCACGCGCTCGTTCGCGTGGGGATTAGGTACCTCCTCCTTCTTTCCCAGGCGAACACGCTTGTCGCCCTCGGGAGGCAGCAACCCCTCTCGTTGCATATCCTTGATGCTCTTGTTGGTGGTGCTGGCGGAGCGCCAGTCGCCTGTCCTCACGGCGGGTGGCGCGGGACGTCTTCAGCCGCTTTCGATGATGATGCGGCAGCGCCGCGCTTCTTCCCTCCAGCCATGAGAGCTCGTGGATGCTTGTAGAACAGGAGGTGTGCGCGAGGAGGAAGAAAGAGAGAAAATGGCCAGGAAGTTTACCTTCCGCCTAAGGACGGCTACTTATACATGGGCCAGGCCAATCTGAACCGTAGATCTGGTGACGTGGCACCCATCCTAGCTGCCACGCGTGAAGTGGAAACAAAGCGGTGGTGAAAAGCCATCTCTGCCATGATCTTTACTTCAGATCGTGCGCATTTACGGCGCGTGCCTCGCGGGAAAACCGGAAACGACCTCTCGTTTCCGGTCAAAAAGCTGACAGGTTGGGCCATTGTGCTCTGTTTTCACTTCGTCACGTCCCATCGGGAGGAGTCAGAACGAACAAGTGCGCAATGACATCATTGCGTACCTCATCAAACCAAAAATTCCCTCGGGTAGGATCCCTGACACGAAATTTCTATCGTATGGACATATCAAGACGCGAAAAATCTTCCGCATAAAACCCCTGACACGAAATTTCTTTAGTATGGGCATATCAAGACGCGAAAACTCTTTCGCATAAAGCCCCTGACCCGAAATTTCTTTTGTATGGGCACAGCAAGGCTCCCAGACATGAAAACTCTCTCGTATGGACAGAAAATTACAAATGCCAAAGTCCTTTTGCGTAAAAACAATAAGGAAGATTTCTTTACTCGAAAAGTCTTGAGACAATATTCACGAGTGCGCAGTTCCTGCCATTCTTTCACACGATGTATACACATCCCTACCCTGGATTGTTCAGTCGACTAGGCACTTCCGAATGTCGTATCCTCCCGGGTACGAAGGTAAGACCCAAAATATCTCTCTTATGGGCCTATAATCGTACTCAAGCTGCGTCCTCCGGTAAAATTCTGTGTCAACAACACGAAAAAAAATCCTAGCGGACGCGTAGAGTACCCCTATAGGTTAAGTTCGACTCGATAAGACCTCCACGACCCAGTCTCAATGATCACCTCATTGGATTCGAGTCGGAGGTCTCGAATCTGTGTAGGCCAGAATAGTTTTTGCCCTAGATGCAACTAATTGGCCCTGAGCTTTTGGGAGAGCCAAGCAACTGAGCCATATCCTTCTGCGAAAACAGTCAAAAAACACAGGCACTTTCATCGCTCGATGCTCGAGTACGAAAAAGTCATCACATAAATGGTATACACCCTCTAGAAGACAAAAGGTTGAAGTAACTAGTCGAAAGAATCCAAGAAAAGATTTTGAGCGTCTAGCCGACATAATTCTCAATCGAGTAAACGCTCGGGGGCTACTTACGAAGGGATGAATCATGGACCTATCGGGTGAGGCTACCCGGTCCAAGGCCCAAGACCCAAGCCCAAAGGGAGACGCCATGAACTATTCTAGAAGGCCCAGTTAAAGCCCACCCGCAAGGCCTTGCGGGTCAAGTAAGGAAACGTGTAACCGACTTTAGGTTAGGGTTTGTAACCCCCCCCCCCCGGGTACGGTTTGAGACATGGCCACCTATATAAGGCCAGGAGAACCACCAGGAGGAGAAAAAAGCAATACCGCACGACCAAAGCCTTGAGATTGTGATCTACTGTCGACTCGAGCACCCCCACTATAACCGATCTATTGCTAATACATATCGACAGAAGCAGGAGGAAGGGTTTTACCTCTACGAGGGCCCCGAACCTGGGTAAATCGTGCCCCCTGTTAGCCGATGATTGTCACCAGCGCCTACACGTTCTCCTAATCAAAACCCTATCGGTTCACCCGAGGGACCTGTTGAGATGCATATTCGACAGTCCGGCAAAAATAAGTCCCCCATTAGCGCACTCCATCTGCCCCAACGTCCCGAAAAATTATATAAAAGCTCCTTTTCCACCCCAACCGTCAACACCAGCTAGGAGGGCCGAACACGCCCATCAGATAGGTGGGTCCAACGTGTCATCGACACAAGCCATTCAGCCTTGTTTAATGGCCCCAACCACCTCTTCAGTGCGTTTTCTCCTTCCGACGCGGCGGGGAACAACCTCCCGACCACCTAACAGTTCCCGCCATAAACATTGATTCCCATTGAAGTTTCCCGCTGAGGTCCAATCCCCCTATAAAATGGTTTGTCGTGCCGGCGTATCCGCTATGCTCCCATTTTTCTGTCCATTCCCAAAAAATGGTCTTCCATGTCCACACTGCTTGGGACATCCCTGATGGCGTCCGTGAGCGAAGGCACCACCACCACATCATATTCCCCTACTTGCAGCAAACGATGAGGAGGAATTGCCGTCCTTATAGCCTCCTGCATCACTACACGCCCGGATAGGCGAAAACAACGAATGAAGACATATATTGGCCCTCGAGTAGACCAACATATTTATCAAGCATCGCTTCATGGAGATCTCTGTCGCCACTCTAGCAAGGAAGTTGCAGCCCGCCAGCTCATGACCAAGGAGCGGCAAGTTTCCATCGTGTTACAAGTTTCGAGGGAGGCATCGGGCATTGCTCGCCTCCGGATGGAGGAGGTGCATGATGGGGTGGATGGTCACTACCCCTTTGGGACCCCAAGAGGAAGGTGATGTAGCATAATAGGAAGTTTTTTTCTCAATTATGAATCCAAGTTTAATCGAACAAGTAGGACTTTCAAGTCTTTAGTTAGGTGCTCGTCAACTCCCGCTTTAACGAGTGTGGATCTACACACAAAACGTAAAATTCACTTTGTGCCCAACTATTTTGGAAGGTTGTCAATCTTCCCGTTTTGTTGTAAACTAGAGAGTTAAACATATGGTGTGGATTGAGAGAAATAAAGTAAAAAGGTGATGATGAAAAGTTAGTAAATGAGGTTGCGAACAATGTAAAATAATGGACCGGGCAAAATCATAATCATAATTAATTTTCTCCTCCACGGTATAGGGACTGAAAAGTTCATATTCATCCTTGTAATAATTTTCAGCAGCATCATGAATAAACTCAACAACATAGTTATCACATAAAAAATTATTATCATGGTCCACATGCATAATTTTTTTTTATCCACATAATCATAGTCATTGTCATTAATTATAGTGGAAGAAAATTAAACAAATTAGTTCTCATGTGAAACTTGATTAGCATGCCGAAACTCCTAATGAAAAGTTTCACGGTTATCTTTATTCTTTACATCATAATAATTGTCATAGACAACAAGTTTGTTCTCATCATAATCATCATATATAGGATACATATTATAATCATAATAAATTTTCTCCTCCAAGGTATAGGGATTGAAAAGTTCATATTCAGCATTGTAATCATCATAATAAGAGGTTATCATAGTAAATTTTCTCCTCCAAGGTAGGTGGACCAAAAAGATAATATTAATTTTCAAACATATCATAATTGATAACTAAGAGATTTTCATTCCAAAGATTAAAGGTTTATGTGCCATTAGAATTAGTAACATTGAATGAATACATACAAATAACATTTCCAGTATCATGATTCATATGCAAATAATAAAGTTCTATAGACTTTTTAAATGTTTCATCAAACACTTCATGACCTGCATCAAGATTAATCTTATAAATATCTCTCATATGTTTGTTATTTCCTTCCATAAGCCTAACTAGTAAAATAAAAACAAGAAACAAAAAGATAAAATTGCAAAATAAAAAGAAGATACCTTCAAGCGCTCACCTCCCTGGCAACAGCGCCAAAAATTAGCTTTGTTAAAAGGGTGTGAGTGTCACTTATCAAATCTTCCTGTCAATGGCGCCAAAAATTATCTTGATGTCTACTACACACTTCTATTCTTATATACTCTATTGGGCCTCCAAGCGTAGAGTTTGGTAGGACAACAGGAAATTTCCCTTAAGTGAGTGACCAAAGGTTTATCGAACTGAGGGAGGTGGCGATTGAAAGTATCCCTCCCAAGAAAACCTTCAATTAAGATACAAGAAGTCTTGTGTCCCCAACACACTTAATACAATTGTCAGTTGTATAGGTGCACTAGTGAAAGTGCATTTCGTTTTCCCATTAGTGTTGCGTGTTAGTTAACAATACTAAGTACATTATTTATCGAGGTGTTGAGTGTGCATGTGTTATCTTTAACATCTGCATCAATCACCAAATGATTGGTGAAGATTGGACACTGTGATTTGGGACAGAGAGGAACCGGATTATTCTAGGGAAACCGGATATTCCGGTTAGGATGATCCCAGTCCTGTTTGAGATAGAGATGAGCCGGATTATTCTAACCGGATTATTCACGGCAATGGAAATTCTGGTTTTATGTCTAACGTGCAAGGAGTGTCGATTAGTCATCTCAACAAGTCCCTCAGATGATCCGGTAGGGTTTCGATTAAGAGAACGTATGGATGCTGCTGACGATCGTCGGCTAACAGGGGGCACGATTTACCCAGGTTCGGGGCCCTCGTAGTGGCAAAACCCTTACTCCTGCTCTTTCGATCTGGATTATGAGTAGATCGGTTACAAAGGGGGGTGCTCGAGTCGAGAGTATGATCTCGAGCTCAAGGCTTTGGTGGTGAGAAATTGATTGGATTCCCCCTGGATTTATATAGGTGGCCAGGTCTCAAACCGTACCCGGGGGGGGGGGGGGTTAGAAACCCTATATTAAGGTCGGTTACAAGTTTCCTTCTTGACCTGCAAGTCTTTGCAGGTGGGCTTCAATTGGGCCTTCTAGAACTGTAGGCGGCACCTCTCTCTGGGCTTAAGTTCTTGGCCTTGGACCGGGTAGCCTCGCCCGATAGGTCCAGGATTCGCCCCCACGTCATTAGCCCCCGAGTGTTTACTCGACTGAAAATCTGTCGGGTGGACACTCAAAGTTCGTTTTGATTTCCTTTGATTGACTGTTTCAATCACTTGATTTGAAGGGTGCATACCCTGTGCGTGATGCGCTCTGTACTCGAGCATCGAGTGATAAATGTGCCTTTGTACTAGCAGTTTTCGCAGAAGGATGTGGCTCAGTCGCTTGGCTCTCCCGAAAGATCAGGGCCAATTAATTGCATATAGGGCAAAAACGGTTCTGGCCTACACAAACTCGAGAGCTCGACTCGAATCTGGCGAGGTGATTGTTGCGACTGGGCCGTGGAGGTCTTACCGAGTCAAACTTAACCTAAAAGGGTACCCGGTGCGTCCGCTAGGATTTTTCTTCGTGTCGTTGACACGGAAATTTATTGGAGGACGCAACTTTAGTGCGATTCCAGGCCCACAAGAGAGATCTTTGGGTCTTACCTTCGTACTCGAAAGAATACATCATATGGACGAGCCTAGTCAACCGAACGATCCAGGATAGGGATGTGTAAGTACATCGTGTGGTACATTGGCGGGAGCCGCACACTCGCGATTTTACCTTAATCATCTTCTTGCGAATCCTCAGGTGAAGAGATATTCGTTCTTTGTTGATCTTATGCGAAAGATATTTCGCGTTGTCATGTTTATGCGAAATCAATTTCGTGTTTTGATGTGCCCATACGAAAGAAATTTCGTGTCAGGGTGCTTATGCGAAAGAAATTTCGCGTCTTGATGTGCCCATACGAAAGAGATTTCGTGTACGGGTGCTTATGCGAAAGAAATTTCACATCTTGATGTGCCCATACGAAAGAGATTTCGTGTACGGGTTCTTATGCGAAAGAAATTTCGCGTCTTGATGTGCCCATACGAAAGAGATTTCGTGTCAGAGTGCTTATGCGAAAGAAATTTCGTGTCTTGATGTGCCCATACGAAAAAGATTTCGTGTCTAGGTGCTTATGCGAAAGAAAATTCGCGTCTTGATGAGGTATGCAGTGATGTCACTGCGCACTCGTTTGTTCTGACTCCTCCCGATGGGACGTGACGGAGCAGAGTAGAGCACGCGGGCCCATCTTGTCAGCTTTTTTACCGGAGACGATAGGTCATGTCCGGTTTTTCCGCTGGCCGCGCGCTGTAAATACGCACGATCTTCTATAAAGACCGTGCCAAAGTAACTGCTTGCTGCCGCTTCGTTTCCACTTCACACGTGGCAGATGGGCGCCATGTTGCTAGATCTACGGCTCGGATCAGCCTAGCCTGTGTATAAATAATTACCTCTAGGGGAGGGGTAAATCTCCTGGCCCTTTGTTCACCTTCTTCCTCCTCGCGCACACCTTTCTCTCTGTAAGCATCGAGAAAAACTCCAATGGCGGGAGGAAATAAACATAGTGCCGCCATGTCGTCCTCGAAGGATGTGGCAAGTGCTTCCGTGCCGCCTCTCGTGAACACGGGCGATTGACGTGCCGCGAGTACCACCAAGAAGAGCATCACAGAGATGCGGCGAGAGGGACTGCTCCCACCTGAAGCTGACAAGTGCGTTCGCCTGTCAAAGAAGGAGGAGGTTCCCAACCCGCACGCCAACGAACGCGTGTTCTTCTCCGAGCACGTCTCCCGCGGTCTGTCTCTCCCCCTCCATCCCTTCCTACTCGTGTTGCTGTATGTCTACGGCATACAGCTGCACAATCTCACTCCGAACGCGATTCAGCACGTATCGTGATTTATCGTGCTTTGTGAGTGCTTCTTGAGGATCCGCACGCATTGGGCCCTCTGGAAGGCCATCTTCAAGGTGCGAATCTTCCGTGTGAAGGCGCAGCCAGGCGAGAAGGTGGGGCAGCCGCTGCGTACCGGAGGCTTCGGGATTCAGGCGAGTAAGGACATCCCGTACATGGAGATGTACTTCGTCGACTCAGCCCAAGGGTGGCGGAAGAAGTGGTTCTACGTCACTGACAACAGCGCGAGTGGAGCCCCTGAGTTCCAACCATTCGCCCCTTTGAAGAGGCAGAAATCTTGGCTGCACTCTCTCACTACCGAGGAAGGTAGGATTGTCGCCCCTCTACTCGTGAAGGTGGCAAGCTTCTGAGACAAGGCATCGGGGACACCGCTGAATAGGGTACACTTGTCAGGTGTGTTCCTTCGTCGAAGGATCCATCTTCTTTAGGCGAGGCCAAGCGTCATGTGGGAGTACCAGGGCGTCAAGGACTCGAGCCATGTTTGCGAGGACATTCTTTCGAACGCCGAGTTCGAGAAGAAGATCGCGACCATCACCAAGCTGAAGAAATGAGATGTATGTTCGACATGTCCTCTTGAACCATTGGAAGCGGGGAATCCTCCGACTTAGGTGAGATTTTTGTGTCTTTCCTTCTTGATTTTTGTTCTTCCACGCCAGAGCCTCCTTCGATTGATATTTTCATTTGCTCTTCTTCTGTAGAACAAGGACGTGGCAACATGCTATCCGTCAGTTTCTGCAGATGAAGTCTCAGATCTTTTGGCAAGTAACATGGACGCCCCCCATGAGACTAGCGTCGCGGAGGCTGACTCGAGCTCCGAACGCGATTATATGGATGATGAGGAGGAGTCGGGTAGCGACCAACTCGAGTGCCGCAAGCCCCGTAGGCACGAGGAGGATGAGGTCACTTCAAAGGGTAGCTCCTTGGGTGACGAGGCCGCCAAGGACACTGAGCCCCTTTGGGTGGCTCCTCTCAATGTGCTTCCTCCCACGGGCCGCCAGTCAAAGGTTCCCACCACCTGGAACATAGACGTTCTAAACGACGATGATGAAGATGAGTAAGTCCTTTGCGCTTTGTTCTTAACCGCTAATCTTCTTTCCTTTATTTCTGTTCTGGATCTTTATCACATTCTGTTTTTAACATCAGTCTTACGACTATCAGCCCAGGCCGGTTTGCTTCTTCGATTCCTTCCGTGAAGAGAAAAGAGGCTGCCACGGATGAAGCTCCAACTGCTGAGGTTGCCCAAAGATCTCTAAGTCCCGCAAGGGCAACCGAAACTCCGGAGTATGGGCTGCCTAGCTTCACGGGTGGAGCATCCGCGGGTAAGGAGGTTTCGGGTAGCTCGGCAGACCCTCTGTCTACTGCCCAGGGCAAAGTAAGTCCATTTATCTTCTCGCATCTTGCTTTGCTTGTTCGAGGTTTTATCGGGTGCACGACAGTGCTCCCAATGGGAGTAGCCCCTGAGTCTGTGGTCAATTGCTTGCACTTGGCCACGGACTCAAGTCCAAATTTTCTTCTCATGTTTCTTTATTTGCCTTGAATTCTATCAGGTGCACAGTAGTGCTCCCGATGGGAGTAGCCCACGAGGTTATACTCGACTGTGTACAGTCGTGTGTAGGCTCAAGTTATACATATTTTACTTGAATTGATGCCTTGGACTTTTTGCAGGCTCTCCTCGACTCCCTCGTTGCTTTCGGGCGCGAGTGCTTTCGGCTGAAGAGGACTGCATTTCCCTTAGGGTGGATCGCGACCGGCTTGGCCAGAACGTCCGTTCCCTTCAAGGTAAGCTAGTGCGCCTTTCTTGTCCTTACTGCTTCTTTTTTTATTGTAATGGTTGCTCCAACTGCATCCTTTGTATTGAAGACGAAGTTACTCGCCTGAAGGCTGAGAAGGCTGAAGCTGTCACTCGGGTGAAAGCCCTTGAGACGAAGCTGGAGTCCTCCCGAAAGGAGTTGGAATCCACTCGCAAGCGCTCAGCGGACCTTGAGGGGAACCTCGCGGAAGCTCAGGGAGCGCTGAAGCAACTAGAAGAGGCGGGTGCGAAGCACGACCACAACCTTGTCGGCACCATCCGACCTTTGGCTCAGAAGCTTTCTGGTAAGCCGTGTTTCACTGTTTCTTCGACTGTTGTTTCACCGTCCTTTTTCTCTGATGATTTTTTCTGTCTTTTTCTTAGATGCCCTTGGGGTCGGACTGGAGCTACCTGGAAGCCATCGACTGGATGACCTCACGGACACGTGTACCCAGCTTCAGGAGCATGCGAGTAGAATCTGCTCCCTCGTTGGTGACGCCACCTGAGTGTTGACGCGATTCCATGAGCGCCTACTGTGGACGTGGCGGTTCCGCCTACGCTGGGTGGTCTCCTGCAGGCATTCTTGGGTGATGAAGACCTTCCCCAGGAGTACTCGGTCGCGCAGTCCGAGTGTGGGGCCAGGATGGCTATCCAGTTTGCCTTGGTGCACAGGGGTCTCGGGTGACCTGGATAAGGTGTACTCGGACGTTCCTCACAACTCCTTTGGCAAAAAGGTAGCAATCCGTCCTTTTGGCGATCGTGCCGAAGTGCTCACGAAGATGCTTTCTGGGGTGCTTTCCCGTGCTAGTCGCAAGGGACAACCTTCCGCGAGTGGAACTACTTTCGCAGCTCCGTAGGAAAACTTTTTGTTTTCTTTCTCTCTTGATGTAATGAACCTTGAGATGTATTCCCGTACTTTATTTTGCGTAATCGAAGTATTTTCTGAAAGAGTCAGTGTTTGATTCTTGCGTCTTACTTTGTATTCTCCCGGTGGGAGTAGCCTCCGAGCGCCCGAGGATTGGGTGGTATATTCTCGAGTGGGATCTTGTGATGTTTCTGAACCTTCTTTGTTCTCTTCCAGGTAGTGGATTCCAGAATAGAGTCTTCAGGTGGAACTGCTTCGCAGGTTAATCCTTTGGTTGCTTCTGCCAGCACATTTGCATCACTCCGTGACCGTGTCACGGATGGCGATCGTAAGCTGAAGGCTCTGCGAGGCGTGGCTGATGTTGCGAAGTCAAAGAAAAAACTTGGGGCGGAGCGTGAGCAGTTTGTGATGGAAGAACTAGCTGCTGTTGCGAAGGGCATGCTCCGTAAGTTTGTGAGCCCCCGAGTACTTCGCTGCTTGCTTCCGTCTTTGTTTTCACGTGTTCGTTGCTTTTGTAGTTGTTGAACCTGACGGAGTCTGTGAAACCCATTGGGTGGACAATCACATTGATCATGAGCCGGGTAGCTCAAAGCCTCACGCGAGGAACTTATGGTCTGACCGTAACTGAGGTTTTGTCATGGCCACCCTGAAATACCGGGCGAGTCAGGCGCAGATACTCGTCGAGTCTTGTCACGAGGCTTTGTCTTCTGTCCACTGGGCGTTTTATCCCTTGGGTGTTGTCCCAGAAGACTTGAGTGGTTTGCTAAGTATTTTTCGTCGGTTAAGGGAAGTTAGAGAGTGTGTGCGTCAACGACTTATCAGTGGAGCTCAAGTGGCCCTTTCCTTCGTTCGACTGTGGCATCCTGAGGTCAACTTTAGCTCGGTGGCACGGCTTCCTGACTCGAGAGGTCCTCCGGTGGATCTTTCTCCACATTATGCGTCTGTGCATCCTGAAACGAAGCAGATTGTTAGACCGACCTCCGAGGAGATTGATCAATTACTTGCTAATGCGGCTGCTCACCGTCAGTTATAATTTTAAGATGTAAATATCTTATATTTTGTTGTAAGGTGTAAGCCGTGTGACCTTGTATATTTCACTCGATGTATTTAAGGTGTTTATAAGGTGTGCACCTTGTTGTACCTTATAGTATTTTATCGAGTTGCAGCACTCGAAAGAATATGACGATGCTAGGCGTAGCCCCGTGTGTTCAGGGTGTGTACCTGTCGTTTTAGCATGTAAGGGGAAAACGCGAGAGCTATGGTTGAGAAACCATGTGTTTATTGATATGGCTGAGAAGCCATGTGTTTGATCGGGCTACAAAGTGGCTGGTACAGACTTATTTCTTGCAAGTAGAATAGTCCTAGGGGTAGAACCTGCGGAGGTGCGCCACGTTCCACGGGTTGCAGTAGATATCGCCTGTTTTCGGGTTCTTCAAGCGATAGGCGCCTCCTGGGATGACTTCATGTATTATGAAAGGTCCTTCAAAAGGTGGCTTGAGCTTGTGTCCTTCCTTTTGTTTGAGCCGCAGCACCAAGTCTCCTACCACGAAGGATTTGTGGCGTATGCGGCGACTGTGGTAGTGGCGCAGCGATTGCTAGTAGACTGCGGATCTTGCAAGTGCAATGTCCTTGATATCGTCTTGTGCGTCCATGTCTTCCGCGAGTGCCTTGTTTGAGGTTTCTTCGATGTATGCAATGACTCGTGGGGCACTGAATTTGACGTCTTCGGGTAGGACAGCTTCAGCTCCGTATACCATGAAAAATGGCGTGTAGTTTGTCGATCGATTTGGTGTTGTTAGTAGGCTCCATAGCACCGATGGCAGTTCTTCGTCCTAGTGCCCTGCTACTGGGTGCAGCCGATCCAGCAGCCGCTTCTTTAGGCCAGCTGAAACTAATCCATTAGATCGTTCGACCTGGCCATTAGTTTGCGGGTGAGCTACCGAGGTGAAGTTGAGGGTGATTCCTTTTTCCTCGCAGAAGTCATGCGTTTCCTTGGCTGTGAAGTTGCTGCCGTTATCCGTGATCATGTTGTGCGGTATGCCGAATCCGCACACGATGGATTCGAGGAATCTCATGGCGCACTCGGCGTGCACAAAGGTGACTGGCATAGCCTCTATCCACTTCGTGAACTTGTCGACGTCTACGAACAGGTGGGTGTATCCTCCAGGTGTTGACTTGTGCAGTGGTCCCACCATATCTAGCCCCCATTGAGCGAAGGGCCAAGCGATAGGGATCATATGGAGTCCTGTGGCAGGGGCGTGTGGATTGGGCGCGAACCTTTGGCAGACATTACATCTGTCGACTAGATATTTGACGTCTCTGGCTGCCGTGAGCCAGTAGAATCCTGCCCTGAAAGCTTTTACCATGATTGCTCTCCAACTGGCGTGGTGCCCGCAGTCTCCTTGGTGTATGTCTGGGAGCAGCTCCTTGCCATCTTTGGGTGCTATGCATCTCTGCAATACTCATGATATGCTTTGTTTGTATAGCTCTCCGTTGATCACCCAAAAGGACTTGTTGTGCCATACTATTTGTTGGGCCTCCCAAATGTCTCCTGGGAGCTGTTTGTTGGACAAGTAGTCGAGGTATTTCTGCGTCTAGACTGGCTCGACCAGAAAAACTTGCCTTCAGATATTGTGGATGAGCTCGATGATATCGATTTGCGGGCTGGTGTCTGTTTCCACTGCTGCGGGTGTTCCCGCTGGCTTCTTGACTTTGACCGATCGCTTGATCATTCTTTCGAAGTAGATTCCTGGCGGGATGGGGGCGTTTGTTGGCCCCATGTTTGCCAGCTTGTCTACTTCCTCATTGCTCGATCGGGCGATGGGCTTCAGTTCGCACCCTTTGAAACTTCCTTCGAGTAGATTGTACATGTCACGATAGGCGACCATGTTATCCGCGATAGCATCTCACTCCTTCATAGCCTGATGCATGATGAGATTTGAATCCCCATATATCATCCATCGGGTGGCTCCGCGGGCGATCTCCATTTTCATGCCGTGTAGGAGGGCCTCGTATTCCGCGTCGTTGTTGGATGCTTGGTCATCGGGTGGGAAGTCCAATCGCAAGACGTACTGCAACTTATCACCACTGGGAGATATGAGAATGACTCCTGCGCCGGCTCCTTCGTTTCTTTTCGACCCGTCGAAATACATGATCCAGTTGCTCGTGTATTCTGGGGTCCAGGTGTTTGCAGCTCCGTCCACTCGCTTAGGAACTCCACGACGACCTAGGATTTTACAGAGTTGCGCCCTGCGTATATTATGTCCCAAGAGCTTAGCTCGATGCTCCACTTTGTGATTCTTCCGGATGCCATGGGGTTTTTCATGATAGTAACGAGTGATGCGTCATTTAGCACCGTGACGGTATGTTCCTGGAAGTAATGCTTGAGCTTTCAGGCCCTGAGGACTACGCCATACACGAGCTTCTGATAGTGAGGGTATCGCTGCTTCCACGGCGAAAGCACCTCGCTAATGTAATATATTGGCTGCTGAACGCCATACGCTTTTCCCTCCTCTGGCCGCTCGACGACAATAAGAATGCTGATGACTTGGTTTGTTGCGGCTAGGTAGAGGTATAGGGGCTCCTTCTCCTGTAGCGTTGCCAGGACACGCTTGCTCTGCAGTACTCTTTTTAGGTCGATGAACGCCTTTTTTGCTTCGGGTGTCCACTCGAACTTATTTGTTTTCTTCAGCAACTTATAGAACGGCAGCGCTTGCTCGCCTAATCTTGCGATGAATCTGCTCAGAGCGGCTAGTCTTCCCGCGAGCTGCTGTATGCCGCGAAAATTGGTTGGCTTCTTCATTGTTAAGATTGTTTCAATTTTCTCCGGGTTGGCTTCGATTCCTCGGGCGGACACCAGATACCCGAGAAGTTGTCCTGCAGGAACACCAAAGACGCATTTTGTCGGGTTAAGCTTGATCCTGTACGTGTTGAGAGTGTCGAATGTCTCCCTGATGTACTCGAGGAGCGTGTCCTCCACTCGAGTTTTTATGACGATGTCGTCAATGTACACTTGTACGTTCTTGCCAATGAGCTTGGCGAGGCATTTTTGCATGCAGCGCTAATATGTTGCGCCTGTGTTATTCAGCCCGAAGGGTATTGTCGTGTAGCACTAGACACCGTGAGGTGTGATGAACGCTGTCTTCTCCTCATCCTTCTTTTTCATCCTGATCTGATTATAGCCCGAGTAGGCGTCCAAGAAGGAGAGGCCCTGGCAGCCTGCAGTGGAGTTCTCGATCTGGTCGATCCGTGGAAAAGGGAAGTTACCATTGGGGCAGTGTTTGTTCAACGACGTGTAGTCGATGCACACGCGAAGGATGTTAGTGTTTTTCTTCGGGACCAGCACCGGGTTTGCTAACCAGGTGGATATTTTTATTTCTCTGATGAATTTTGTGGCGAATAGTCTATTCACCTTTTCTCCGAGTGCCTTTTGCTTTGGCTCGGAAAATTGTCGGGTCGTTCGCTTGATAGGTTTGGCGTATTTGAATACTTCGAGTGAGTGCTCGGTGAACTCCCTAGGTAACCCTGGCATATCAGAAGGCTGCCAAGCGAAGATTACCCAGTACTCACGGAGGAGTTCGACGAGCGCGGCTTCCTATGCGGACGATAGGTTGGTGGACACCATCACCGTCTTCGCGGATTCTGTCGGGTGCACTTGATGCTTTCTAGTGTTGTTGTTTGCACTGAACTCGAGTTCTGAGGCGTTCTTTTTGGTGAGTGGCATCACGGAGTGATCCGTGGTCTTTGCTAACTCCTCCAGCTCCTCGTGCATCCCGAAAGAGTTCACGATTTCGGTGAACTCAATATCACATTTGTCTGATTTTTGGAAGTCGCCATCTATGGTGATGGTGCCATATTCCCCTGGGAGTTTGAGCTTCAGGTAGGCATAATGGGGTACTGCCATGAATCTCGCGAATGTTGTTCGGCCGAGAATGGCGTGGTATTGTGAGGGCCAGTCAACTACCTCAAAGTCGAGGAACTCTCTCCTGTAGTTTCTCGGGTTTCCGAGCACCACCTCCAGGTTGATTGTTCCGAGTGGTCGGACTGCTTTTCCTGGTACTATCCCGTGGAAGGATGTTTCTGACTCTGCGAGTCCGTCCAGGTTCTTGTTCATCTTGTGGAGTCTGTCCACGTAAATGGTGTTGATTCCACTGCCGCCGTCCATGAACACTCACCGAGTTCGTAGTTGCCTATGTGTGCCTGTATGACGAGAGTGGCGTGTCTCGGTCGGTATACCCGAGGACGATGGTCTTCTTTGGAGAAAGTTATCGACTGATCTGCCATCTTCAGGTATTCGGGTGTGGGTGGTGGTGTTTGTACTACCATGATCACTTGGCATGTGTTTGTCTTCTGGACCCTTCGGGAGGGGCAGACCTTTTGTATAATTCCTAAGAGTCCCTGTGGGTTCGGGTACCCATTGGCTCCCTGGTTTGCAGCGGGTGGCGCTGGTAGCGCGGCCAATACCGCGTTCTGATGTCCTGGTGGTGGTAGGGGCTGTGGTGGCTTGTATCCTCCTGGGAGTTGTGGGTATCCTTGGTTGACCACGGCTCTGTTCTTCCTCGTGTAAGCCTCGTGGATGTCCTGGAACTTTCGGCTGTCCTTGAGGAGATGAGTTGCCTTGGTCTTGCATGTGCGCTTATCTGTGAATAGATGTAGCGTGCAATAACCGTCAAGGTCTTCCTCAAGAGTTTTGTCATCTGGTTTTGGCTTCCATTCGCGATTTCCACGAGGCCTGTTGTCACGATTTCTAGTGAACTCTGCTGCCACCAGTTCTTCTCGATCGTCGTGATTGTAGTGTCTCCTTTTCTTCTTTAGACCGTCGTGATCTTCCTCGGGCGCGGGTGAAGATGCATTCTCATTGCGCACGGAATCTTCGCCGTTAGTCCATCTTACGGCTATTGCCATCAACTCTCCGATGGTTTTGGGTGCAGCTCGTGCCAGTTCTTCCCGGAAAAGCATCACGCCGAGCTCATTTGGTGAAAGCTTCAACCGCAACCTCTTCAAACATGTTTCCCGCCGTATTTTTTAGCGTGGTCCGTCGCTGACTATATTTGCGGGTAGACTCGCCACTCTTCTTCCTGCACGCCCGCAGCTCCTCTATAGACGCGGATATTTTGTATGTTGCTTGGAATTTTTTGCGGAAGTTCTAGGTTAGATCGTCCCATGACCCGTAGCATGCTTGCGGTCTTCCATCGAGCCAGCTGCGTACAGCGCCTACAAGGTGTAGGTTCAGGTACTGCATGGTTGTTGGCTTATTTCCACGTTGGCATTTTATTGTCGTGACGTAATCTGATAGCCAAGACTTGGGCTCTTGCGACCCGTCGTACTTCGGGGCCTCCGTCGTAAGTTTGAACCATTTAGGCATAGGTGCCTCGCGGATGTCGCGAGTGAAGCACAATGTGGCGCAGGCCTCCTCGTCGGGAGATGCGGATAGTGATCGTGCGGGGTTCCTGATTGCTCGGGCCCTATTGGCCTTGTTTTGCGTGATATCGTTTCGTGCGTTGTATTCAGGCCGGTCGCGATTATCCTCCTTCTGCGGCTCCCTGCTGCGGTGTCGCGAGTGGCTGTTGTGATGCCATGGACTGCGATCACGATCTCTCGGGCTATCGTTGCTGCTACTCGGGCTATCGCCACGGCGCCGGGTTTCTTTCCCTCTGGTGCGGGAGGTGATTCCTTCCTTCTAGGCGACGTGCTCCCGCGTCTGCGGACTGCGGGGTGTTTCCTTGTCCTTCCGAGGGGTCTTTTCAGTTTCTTGCGCTGGTGCGTCCCTGCGGCCTTGGGCGGCAATTCTTGCGGCCTCCATGCCTAGCCCCTTATGTACTTGTCGGTATTGCTCCGCGTGGGGATCATTCTCGAGCGGTTGGTTCACCTGTAGGTATGTGGCTGCTGCCAAGAGTGCGGCAGCGGGCGTCGTCGAGTGCATGTTGTTGTCGTCGTCCACGTACATGAGGGATGTCTCGAGTGTCTTGCTGATTCCGCCGAGGGATTCGCGATCCATGGCAGCGATCTTCGAGACGTATCTCTTTTTGGGGGATTGTTTCCCACCGAGCGAGTTTGGAAGAGGGCCGCACGGCGCGCAGTTGACTCATCCGCTGCTTTCTTTCGTGCTTCCAAATTCCCGCGGGCTTCATTGATCAGAAGACCTGCTCGCACTAAATGATAGTGGTACGCGGCCAGATTTTCATGGGGAGCTCCTTCTGCGACTGGTTGGCCTAGGTGTACGGAATCCTTCGCTCTGATCCAGGAACTCGTGACACTTTGATGCGTTCTCGCTCCTTCCGGCTTTCCTCAGTTTCCTCGGGTGGATCGGCTGATCCTGCCATGCAGACCTGGGCCAGATATGGCTCGCGAGTCCTGGGCATGGGTCGACAACTTTTACCTACCAGAGAAGGTTCCTCAGCCGCGATAGTGTGGAAGTTGCGGATGCTGGGGCGGATGAATCCACCGCTGGGCGCTAGGTCGCAACCAACATCGTCGGGTAGCGAGTCGAGGGTTGCTGGGCTTGAGACGGACTCGGAGTCTGATTTTCCGAGATCGATCTGCTCGGGGAAGTGCAAGATTCCCGCCTTGTTGGCGTGGAAGTGGAGGCTCCCGAACGTCAAGCTGACGCTCTTTTCCGATCCTCTTAACACCGAGCGCGATTCCGGCGAGTGGGGCGCGACGATGATCGACCCTAAGCGGATCGGTTCCGCTGGAGTCGATGTTCTGGGGCTCCACCTGAAGGTTGGCGATGATGAGGCAGAAGCCACCGTAGATCCAGCACCCGCCGTTCCCACAGACGGCGCCAATTGTCGATTAGTCATCTCAACTAGTCCCTCAGATGATCCGGTAGGGTTTCGATTAAGAGAACGTATAGACGCTGGTGACGATCATCAGCTAACAGGGGGCACAATTTACCCAAGTTCGGGGCCCTCGTAGAGGTAAAACCCTTACTCTGCTCTTTCAATCTGTATTATGAGTAGATCGGTTACAAAGGGGGGGTGTTTGAGTCGAGAGTATGATCTCGAGCTCAAGGCTTTGGTGGTGATAAGTTGATTGGATCCCCCCTTGGTGGTTCTCCTGGCTTTATATAGGTGGCCAGGTCTCAAACCGTACCCGGGGGGGGGTACAAACCCTAGCTTAAGGTTGGTTACAAGTTTCCTTCTTGACCCGCAAGTCTTTGCGGATGGGATTCAATTGGGCCTTCTAGAACTGTAGGTGGCACCTCTCTCTGGGCTTACGTTCTGGGCCTTGGACCGGTTAGCCTCACCCGATAGGTCCAGGATTCGCCCCCACGTCAAGGAGAGACCAAGAAATACTTTGATCACCTCATGAGCCAATTGGGATAGGCCCATGAAGCTCTTGAGAACAAATGTGAGATTGAAAGAAGGGATGCAGATAAGGTTGAGTTTTCGGTTGGTCATGATAAACTAACCGAGGAGTTTGAGAATCTCACCAAGGCTCACAAGGCCTTGGAGAGTGAACACTCTATCTTCAAAGAGTTACATGAACAACTTCAAACTCAACTTAATCAATTTAACACCCCTAGCACCTCTACTTCTTCTTGTGATCATGCAAATATTATTCAGGAAAATGCTAGGTTGAAGGATGAGCTAGCAAGGCTCAAGGGCAAGAGCCCTCAAGTTGAGAAGGTTGTGGCCTCTAGCCCACAAATGGTTGCTTCTAGACCACAAATGAGTGCTGCTAGGCCACAAGTGGGAAAGCAAGGTCTTGGCTATGTTGCCAAGAAGAAGAACAAGAATAAGAAGAAGAAGAACAACAAGAAAAAGTCAAACATTGTTGGTTTGAGTGGTATTGTCAATAGGGACAACGCTACTCGTAGCATTCCCGCACAAGCCAACAATGTTGCCTCGAGTGGTAGTGTCATGAGGGACAACACTACTCGTAGAATTTCCGCGAGAACAAACAATCCACACCATTTCTTATATGTTGATTATTATGGTGTTGTGTGATGTTTACACACGCTTCTATTCTTGTAGACAGTGTTGGGCCTCCAAGTGAACAGGTTTGTAGAACAGCAGCAAGTTTCCCTTAAGTGGATCACCCAAGGTTTACTGAACTCATGGAGGTAGAGGTCAAAGATATCCCTCTCGAGCAACCCTGCAATCAAGATAAAAGAAGTCTCTTGTGTCCCCAACACACCCAATATACTTGTCAGGTATATAGGTTCACTAGTTCAGCGAAGAGAGAGTAAAATGCAAGTAATATGGATGATAATAAGTGATAATAGCAATCTGAAATAAAAATGGCAGCAAGCAAACATATAGCAGAACAGGCGGAAAACGGTGTTTCAATGCTTGGAAACAAGGCCTAGGGATCCTACTTTCACTAGAGGACACTCTCAACAATGATCACATAATTGAATAATTAGATATCTTCTCTTCACTATGCTACTCTTAACCACTCTCCGGTCGAATAACAATACCAATCCATGCGTAGGGCTTTAACAACACTCCTCGGAGTAAGCTCTTTCCCAACTAAGTAACCCCCATGCTATCACCATGGGACCCAGATGGTTCCACGCAAATACCACAATTTCATAGGGTTATCCAACACAAAATATAAATATAATGCTAAACCACACGGTGCACACATTGTCACCTTTACACCGTGATCAAAGTGTTTACGGAGATCTCATAACAAATAATGAACACTAATCATTGTGTAGGGATGCAAAAAGCATTCCTTAAAGTAAGTATTCCCATGTCTAGTTAACCCCACGCTGTCACTATGAGCGCCCTATATGGTACTAGACAAACACCACAATTCATTGAGGAGACACACACGGTGTGCACACTGTCACCTTCACACCGCGGGACAAGGTGACTCCAAAGTTCATATTAATAACACGCTTGAGTAGCAAAAGATAAAGAGTAACATCTACGAATTCAACTAGATTACAGAGCTCACAATCACATATAGATCACACCATGGGAGAGAGAGATGAACCACATAGCTACCGATAGAGACCTCAGCCTCGAGTGAGAACTACTCCCTCCTCATCATAGGAGACAGCAACAGCGATGGAGATGTCGGTGGAGTCGATGGAGATGGATTCCGGGGGCACTTCTGTCGTGGTTTTGTCACGACAAGTGTCCTCATACGAGAACCAGATTGCGAGGCCATTGCTTCTAAGCGAAACTTCGAAAGGGTTAAGGTGGTGTCGAAGCTCTGACTCCACAAATCCCTCAGGTGACCCTATCGGGTTTCGACTAGGAGAAGTCATGAGCGCTGGTGAAATCGTCGGCTTGACAGGGGGCGAGATTTACCCAGGTTGGGGGCCCTCGAAGAGGTAAAACCCTTACTCCTGCCTTCTGTTGATCTGTATTGGATGATTAGATCGGTTACAGGTTGCTCGAATCGAGAGTAGATCTCGAGTTCCGAGGCTTTTTGGTCGTGCGGTATTACTTGTCCTCTCCTTGGGGGATCTCCTGGCCTTATATAGATGGCCAGGTCTCGAGTTCTACCCGGAGAGGACTCAAACCCTAGCTGGGTCGGTTACAAATTTCCTAACTTAACCCGCAAGCTGATGCGGGTGGGCTTCACATGGGCCTTCTAGAGTACTCCAAGGGCGCTTCCTTTTGGGCCTTGACCTTGGGCCTGAGAGGGGGTGTCCTTACCCGCAGGGTCCAGGATCCATACCTTCGTCAGTAGCCCCCGAGCGTGTGCTTGACTGGGGCTTTTCCAGTCGAGTAGACGGTCAAACTCTCCTTATTTTTATGGAGGATTGCCCTGACAGTCATTGTTTTTCCAAAGGGTGTGTTCCCTGTATCATGGGTCATCACGCTCGAGTATCGAGCAATATAAGTGCCTGTTTTTACGGCTTTTTTCGCAGAAGGATGTGGCACAGTAGCTTGGCTCTCCCGAGAGATCAGGGCCAATTAATTGCGACTAGGGCAAAAACATTCCTGGCCTACTCAGATTCGAGACCTCCGACTCGAACCCGATAAGGTGATTGTTGCGACTGGGCCGTTGTGGACTTACCGAATCGAACTTAACCTATGGGGGTACCCGGCGCGTCCGCTAGGATTTTTCTTCGTGTTTTTGACACGGAATTATACCGGAGGACGCAGCTTTTGAGTGCGATTCCAGGCCCAAAAGAGAGATCTTTTCGGGTCTTACCTTCATATTCGAAGAATACGGCATCCGGATGTGCCTAGTCGGCTGAACAATCCAGGTTCTTATGATGTAAAATTACCATGTGTAGGAGAGGTAGGTTTTTCCTACCCGATTGATTTGTTTGAGCTCCATACGAAAGAAATTTCGTGCTGGAAGAAAAACTAAGCCCGTATGAAAGAGTTTTCATGTTCGGGATGCTGTGCCCATACGAAAGAGTTTTCGTGCATAGGGTATTTTTCTCTTGTTCGAAGAGGTCTTGCTTTATGAACTGTTCATGGAAAAGTTGCTTTTATCCGAAGGAATTGATATTCATACGAAGATAATTTCGCGTTTGAACTTCCAATCGAAAAAAATTTGGTTTTGAATGACGAATGCCATGACGTCATGGCGCACTCCTCTTCTCCCGATGGGACGTGACGGAGTGGCAGCAGATGGTGGCCCACCTTGTCAGCTTTTTGACCGGGAAACGAGACGTCGTTCCCGGTTTTTACGCGAGACGCGCAGTAAATGCGCACGATCTTCTGTTAAGATCGTGGCACGAAACAGCGCTGGCCGCCACTTCGTTTCATCTTCACGCGTGGCGGCCGTGATAGGCGCCACGTAGCGCATCGTACGGCTGAGATCGCCTCGCTCCGTGTATAAATACGGGTGTTAGCGCTGCGGTAAAACTTTCCCAGCTCTCTGTCTTCATCTTCTTCCTCGTGCCCATCTTCGTCTTCCTCGCGCTCGAGCTCGTGCTGCAAGCAATGGCTGGCGGAAAAAGACGCGGTGCTGCCGGCTCTGCATCCGGTGAACCTTCCGCGCAACCCGCGCCCCGCGCCGGCGACTGCGCTCCCCCAACACCACCGCGAAAAGCATCAAGGAGATGCAGCGGGAGGGGTTGCTGAAGCGAGTCCGTCTCGGAAAAAAGGAAGAGGTACCCAATCCTCAATCGAATGAGCGCGTGGTCTTTGTGGACCACGTGACTCGAGGCCTTTCTTTTCCCCTTCATCCCTTCTTCCTCGGGTTGTTGTGTGTCTATGGCATACAGCTTCACGATCTCCCCCCGAACGCGGTGCATCATATTTCGTGCTTCATCGTGTTCTGCGAATGCTATCTCGGCATTCACCCGCACTGGGCGCTGTGGAAGGCGCTCTTCAAAGTCCGGATCTTCCGCGAGAGATCGCGGGTGGAGTCCGAGCTCGGCGAACCGCTTCGCACGGGCGGCTTCGGGATCCAAGCTCGACAAGAAGGCAACTACTTCAACATGCATTTCGTCGACTCCGCTCAAAGCTGGCGGAAAAAGTGGTTCTACGTCATCGACAACAGCTCGGGTGGGATTGTAGAGTTCCACCCGTTCACTGTTCTGACAAGGCGAAAGTCTTGGGGGCACAAGATGTCAGCCGAAGAGACTCAGACCGTTGCGCCTTTACTCGCAAGAGTAGCTGCTCTCCGGGACCAGACCGCGGGAGTTGTGCTCAACGGGATGCATCTGGCGAGCATCTTTTTGAAGCGCAGGATCCAGCCACTTCAGCAAAGGCCCTCCGCTATGTGGGAGTATCAAGGCTCAGAGGACCCCAGTCGAGTAAGCCGCGAGGAACTTTCGAATGTAGAATTCGAGAAGAAAATCGCGGGTATCACCCGACTGAAGGTGGGGGAGAAATTCCCCGATTGCTCTGTTGAAGCCTTCGCCGCTTCAAACCCTCCCCCAGCCGAGGTTAGTTTTTTCGTCTTTGTGTTGTTCCCTTTTTTTGTTCTGAGTCCTAGTCGATAAGGTTTTTCTCGTCTTCTTCTTGCCTTTGCAGAGCTTAGCTATGGCGGACTGCTACCCGCCAACTACGGGGGAAGCTGCCTCAGAGCAAGTGTCGAGTCATCAAGACGGCGCGATTGACACCAGCGTCGCCAACGCCTCTTCGAGTTCAGAACACGATTCTTCGGATGACGTTGAAGACTCGAATGGCGCTCCGACGAAACGTCGTCGGGTAGATGAGGACGAAGCTACTTCGAAGGATAAATCCTTGGAAGCATCACCCAATCAAGCTCCTGTCCATGCGACTCCACTTCGCTCCCTTCCTCCTTCGCCTTCGTTCCCAGTGATGACGCCCGCTTGGAACGCGGACTTGCTGGATGACGAGTAAGTGCTTCTTCCTTAATCTTGGTCGAACATTTTCCGTGCTTCAATATCGATTGTTTCTATCTTTCGGTGCAGTCTGCAGACGATCAGTCCTCGAAGGTACGCCGCTGCCGGTCCTCCCGAAAAGAGGAATAAGGCCAAGGATGCGGGTGAAACTCCCACCGCGGGCACCGTCTAAAATTCCCCCAGAGCAGCCCCCGAAGCCGCGACGGTGGTACGTGAAGCTCCCAGCTTTGCCGCCAGGACTTCTGCTTCTAAGGAAGTGACGGATAGCTCCGCGGATCCGCTCTCCCGTGCCTCCGGCCAGGTAAACTTCATCTTCCGTCTTAAAAAAAAAATTATCGGGTGCACGACAGTGCTCCCGATGGGAGTAGCCCCCGAGGCTGTAGTCGATCGCATGCGATCGGCCACAGGCTCAAAGTCTAGTTTAATTCTTCTTCATGATTTCATTTTTATCGGGTGCACGGCAGTGCTCCCGATGGGAGTAGCCCCCGAGGCTGTAGTCGATTGTAAATAATCGGGTACAGACTCTAATTTAATCCCTTTTAACTATTTTGTCTTCGTACTTTTGCAGTCGCTTATTGATTCTCTTGCGGCGATTGGTCGCCGCGTCGTTCTCGCCGAGTCGGATTGCGAGTCGCTTCGAGCGGACCGTAGCCGACTTCAGACTGAAAACGTTCTTCTCAAGGGTAAGCTTTATCATCTCCCTGTCTTCCGCACTCCGTTCATTCTTGAGTTTTGACAAGCATCTCTTTGCAGCTCGACTTGAATTTGCAGAATCCGAAAAGGTCAAACTCTCTGAGCAGGTAACTGCTCGGGAGGCTGACCTGACGGCCATTCGACAAGAGCTAGAGGCTTCCCGCATGCAATCAGAAGATTTTGGTCGACAGCTTGCAGATGCGCGGAAGTCCTTGAAGGAGTTAGAGAAAGCTGGCAGTAAGGCCGACAACGACATTGTCGGGTTCCTCCGTCCCCTTGCTGAGCGCTTCGCGGGTAAGTGTGTTGGGCTTTTGCGACTTTGATTCCTTATTTCGCTGTACTTTGCTAAGTATTTTTTTTCTTCCTTTGCAGGTCTTCTGGATGTTCCTCTAGAAATCCCTGGACTCCAGCGGGTGGATGTGGTAACCGACACACTTGCCCAGCTTAAAAGGCACGCTGATGGAGTTCTCTCCATGATCAATGATGCTACTCAAGTGCTGGGGCAACTGCACGGTCTCCTCCTCGCCAACGCCACTCCTGCACCCACGCTAGATGATCTGTTGAAGGTCTTCTCAGAAGGCAAACTTCTGGATGCCTTCGCGGTCGCACAGGCGGAGTCTGGTGCGAAGACCGCGATACAATTTGCTTTGGCGCATGGAGTCGAAGGTTTGGAGGAGGCGTACACATCTCTTCCAGTCGACCCCTCCACGGGCAAAAAGGTACGGCTCTCTCGTTTTGGCGAGCAAGCCGCTATTCTTGCTCGGAAGCTGTCTGAGATTTTTGCTCGGCTGCGGGGAGGGGCGACTGCTGCCAGCGGGAGCACCAATGTAGCTTCATAGCTTTTTTTCTTTTTTCTCCTTGAATGTAATGAACCTTGGGATGTATTCCCGTACCTTTGTTGTCTTTAATCGAAGAATTCATCTTGCAATTCATTCCCTTTGTTTGTGCATTGTCTCCTGATGGGAGTAGCCCCCGAGCGTTTGTCAGATATGCGACTAGAATTGACTCGAGTAGGGCATCTTACTTCTTTCGTTTTATGATTCCAGGCTACTGGGTTTGCCGCGGAAACGTCGGGTGGATGTGGTACTCCAGTAAATCCACTTGTTGCCGCTGTTGGCACTTTTGCGGGCCTTCGTGATAAGGTCCAGGAGGGTGAGCGCAAGCTAAAAGCTATGCGCGGGATAGCCGATGTGGCGAAGTCCAAGCAGAAATTGGCAGCTGAACGCGAACAATTTCTGATGGATGAGTTGGCTGTAGTCGCAAGGGACTTGCTTTGTAAGTAGTGCAGCCCCCGTGTCTTTTTCTTCCTTGTTTCCTTATCTGACTGAGTGTGTTTTTGTTCTTCAGTCGTTAATCCGGATGACAGGGAAGAAAAGCAGTGGGTAGAGAATCACATCCTTCAAGGGGCTAGTAGCTCCAAACCTCATGCAAACAATTTTTGGTCTGATCGCAGTCGGGATTTTGTGCTGGCCACCTTGAAATTTCGAGTCCGCCAGGCGAGAATTCTCGTGAGTTCTTTTCACGAGGTCTTGATTGCGATGAACGCTGCATTTTACCCACTTGAAAAAGGTCCCGAAGACTGGGGTTATCTTCTCAGTTTGTTTGGACGTGAAGGAGAAGTTCGCGCGTGTGTGCGCAATCAGATGACGTGCGGCGCGGTTGTAGCTCTCTCTTTTGTCCGCATATGGCATCCTGAGATAGATGTTAACTCCGTTGCTCGGCGCCCAGATTATGCAATCGAGGATATCTCGCCGTACTATGATGTTGTACGTCCTGCGGCGGAGAAGATTATCCGAATGACCTCTGAAGAGGTAGATAGAGTTTTGGCGACTGAGAATGCTCAGCGCTTTGACTGATTTTCGGATGTAAATATCCTGTAATCTGTTTATAGTTTGTAAAAAACTGTTGTAAGGTGTATAACCTTGTATTTGATGTTGTTTCTTTGTGATGCTTAGTTGTAGGGTAGCCCCCGTGTGTTTTAAGGGGTGTGTACCTGTAACTTGTAGCATGTAAAGAACGAGAAGCTTCGAGTGAATATGATGAAGGAATCGCGTCTTTATTGCAATGACTGAGAAGCCATGTATTCGAACTACAGGACTGGCTAGTATAGCCTTATTTTTGTTGTGATAACAAGTAAACCTAAGGATAAAATTTGCGGAGGTGTGCAATGTTCCACGGATTGGAGTAAACCCCTCCGGTCGCTGGATTCTTTAGCCTGTAGGCTCCGCCTGGGATGACTTCATGTATGATGAAGGGTCCTTCCCAAGGTGGCTCGAGCTTGTGTCCTTCCTTCTGTTTGAGCCGCAGCACCAGATCCCCAACCGCGAATGCTCTGTGGCGTATGCGGCGACTGTGATAGTTGCGCAAGGATTGCTGATATACTGCGGATCTTGCGAGTGCGATGTCTCGCAATTCGTCGAGTGCATCCATATCTTCTGCGAGCGCCTTGTTGGAAGTTTCTTCGTTGTAGGCTACAACTCGTGGGGCGCTGAATCGAACGTCCTCGGGAAGGACTGCTTCTGCCCCGTATACCATGAAGAATGGCGTGTACTTCGTTGATAGATTAAGAGTTGTGCGCAGGCTCCAGAGTACGGAGGGTAGCTCTTCCGCCCAATGTCCTGCGGCGGGGTGTAGACGATCGAGTAGTCGCTTCTTGATGCCCACCGAAACTAAGCCGTTGGATCTTTCGACTTGTCCGTTCGTTTGCGGGTGAGCGACTGAGGCGAATTTGAAATTGATGCCTTTTTTCTCGCAGAATTGTTGTGTCTCCTTTGCTGTGAAATTTGTACCGTTATCTGTAATGATGTCGTGTGGCACACCAAATCTACATACAATGGAGTCGAGAAACTTGATGGCGCATTGGGCGCTTGCTGAGGTTACTGGCATAGCCTCGATCCATTTGGTGAACTTGTCGACTGCGACCAGCAAGTGTGTGTATCCACCTGGCGTGGACTTGCGTAGTGGCCCAACCATATCTAGCCCCCATTGTGCAAAGGGCCAAGCTATTGGTATCATGTGTAATTCCGTAGCAGGGGCGTGTGGCCTTGGTGCGAATCGCTGGCAGGCGTCGCATCGTTCGACCAGGCTTTTTGCATCGTTGGCTGCTGTTAGCCAGTAAAATCTTGCTCGGAAAGCTTTTCCCATTATTGTTTTCCAGCTAGCATGATGTCCGCAGTCTCCTTGGTGTATGTCCTGGAGCAATTCCTTGCCGTCTTCGGGTGCGATGCAACGCTGAAGTATTCCCGAGATACTTTGCTTGTATAATTCTCCATTGACTACTCGAAAGGACTTGCTACGCCTGATTATCTGTCGAGCCTCACGTGGGTCGGCCGGGAGCTGTCTGTTGAGCAGGTAGTCGAGATATTTCTGCGTCCAGACTGGCTCGACCATGAAAACCTGTCGTGATATATTGTGAATAAGCTCGATAAGCGCGACCTGCGGGCTGACCTCTGTTTCTGGCGCTGCTGCAGCTTTCTTCACTTTGACCGATCGCTTGATCATCCGTTCGAAGTATATTCCTGGCGGTATAGGTGTATTGGTGGAACCCATGTTTGCCAGTCTATCTGCTTCTTCGTTGCTAGATCTTGCAATGTGTTTCAGCTCGCAGCCTTTAAAGCTTCCTTCGAGTAGGTTGTACATGTCACGATATGCGACCATGTTTTCAGCAATGGCGTCGCATTCTTTCATCGTCTGCTGCACTATGAGATTGGAATCACCGTAGATCATTAATCGGGTAGCTCAACAGGCGATTGCCATCTTCATCCCGTGCAACAGGGCTTCATATTCTGCGTCGTTGTTCGAGGCTGGATCGTCTGGTGGAAAGTCCAGTCGCAGGACGTATTGCAGCTTGTCTCCCCGAGGTGAAATAAGAACGATTCCAGCTCCTGCTCCTTCGTTTCTCTTGGATCCATCGAAGTACATTATCCAATTGCTCGTGTACTCGGGTGGTCCGGGCGTTTGTAGCTCTGTCCATTCGCTGAGGAATTCCACGAGTACTTGAGATTTGACTGCTTTTCGTTCTGTATAGGTGATGTCCCAGGCGCCCAACTCGATGCTCCATTTTGCTATTCTTCCGGATGCCATAGGGTTGTTCATGATTGTCCCGAGTGACGCATCATTAACCACTGTAATGGTATGTTCCTGGAAATAATGTTTGAGCTTTCGGGCTGTGAGAACAACTCCATACGCCAGCTTCTGATAATGAGGGTATCGTTGCTTGCATGACGAGAGCACTTCGCTGATGTAATATATTGGTCGTTGGACTCCGTACGCTTTGCCGTCTTCAGGTCGTTCGACCACGATTGCTGTGCTGATGACCTGGTTTGTAGCGGCTAGGTATAGTAGGAGCGGCTCCCTTTCTTGCGGTGTTGCAAGGACGCGCCTGCTTTGCAACGATCGCTTCAGGTCTGCGAACGCTTGTTTAGCTTCGGGTGTCCACTCGAATTTGTCCGTCTTCTTTAGTAATTTGTAGAAGGGTAACGCTTGCTCTCCCAATCGTGCGATGAACCTGCTTAGGGCGGCTAGTCGTCCTGCGAGCTGCTGGACTCCGCGTAGATTGGTTGGCTCCTTCATAGTCAGGATGGCTTGTATTTTTTCCGGGTTGGCTTCAATGCCTCTGGCGGATACCAGGTACCCGAGGAGTTTTCCTGCAGGGACGCCGAAAACGCATTTGGTCGGATTGAGCTTGATCCGATATGCATTAAGGGCGTCGAACGTTTCTCTGATGTCCTCGAGGAGTGTGTCCTCTACTCGAGTTTTGATGACGATGTCGTCGACGTACACTTGTACGTTTTTGCTGATGAGATTGGCGAGGCATCTTTGCATGCAGCGCTGATATGTTGCGCCTGCGTTCTTCAGCCCGAAGGGCATTGTCGTGTAGCAGTAGACACCGTGGGGTGTGATGAATGCCGTCTTCTCTTTGTCTTCCTTTTTCATTTGGATCTGATTGTATCCCGAATAGGCGTCCAGGAAGGAGAGGCGTTGGCAGCCTGCCGTAGAGTCCACGATCTGGTCGATTCGTGGTAGAGGAAAGTTGTCCTTGGGGCAGTGCTTATTCAGCGATGTGTAGTCGATGCACACCCGAAGGATGTCCGTGTTCTTCTTGGGGACCAGCACCGGGTTTGCCAACCAGGTGGATATCTTGATCTCCCTAATAAAGTTGGCGGCTAGCAGTCTGTTTATTTCTTCTCCAAGCGCCTTCTGCTTGGGTTCTGAGAATCGTCGAGTCGTCTGTTTGATGGGTTTGGCATTAGGAAAGACTTCGAGTGAGTGCTCGGCAAACTCCCTGGGTATTCCTGGCATATCTGAGGGCTGCCAGGCAAAAATTTCCCAGTACTCACGGAGGAGTTTGACGAGCGCGCCTTCCTATGCTGGCGAGAGGGTTGTGGAAACCATCGCGGTCTTGGCAGAATCCGTCGGGTGCACTTGGTGCTTGCGGGTGTCGCTGTTGGCGCTGAATTCTAGTTCAGGCGTGTTCTTCTTCGTGAGGGGCATGACGGAGTGGTCCGTGTTTTTTGCCAGCTCTTGAAGTTCTTCTTGCATCCCGAAAGATTTCGCGATCTCATTGAATTCTATGTCACACTTGTCTGACTTCTGGAAGTCTCCGTCGATGGTGATCACACCGTATTCGCCGGGTAGCTTGAGTTTCAGGTACGCGTAATGTGGTACTGCCATGAATCTGGCGAACGCTGTTCGGCCAAGGATGGCGTGGTACTGTGAGGGCCAGTCGACGACTTCGAAGTCCAGGAATTCCCTTCTGTAATTGCTTGGAGAGCCCAGTACAACTTCTAAGTTGATTGTTCCGAGTGGACGGATTGCCTTGCCCGGAACTATCCCGTGGAAGGATGTTTCTGATTCCGTTAGGCCGTCCAGGTTCTTGTTCATTCGACGGAGTGTATCCGCGTAGATGATGTTGATTCCACTGCCGCCATCCATGAACACGCGGGCCAGGTCGTAATTTCCGATTTGAGCCTGGATGACGAGGGCGGCGTGTCCTGGTCGATAGACTCGTGGTGGATGGTCTTTTTTCGAGAACGTGATGGGCTGATCTGCCATCTTCAGGTACTCGGTCTTTGTTGGCGGTGTCTGCACTGCCATGCATAGTTTCCTCGTGTTAGTCTTTTGAGCTCTGCGAGAGGGGCATACCTTCTGTATCATCGCGAGTTGTCCTGCCGGATTCGGGTATGCATTGGCTCCATTGTTTTGTGGTGGTGGCGCAGGTAGTGCGGCTAGCGCCATGTTTGGGTTTGGTGGTGGAGGTGGTGGCGGAGGCGGCTGGAATTGTTGTCCTCCTCCTGGCAGCGGCGGGTAGTTTTGAGTGGATGCGAATCTTTTCCTCGCGAGAGCATCCGAGATGTCAAGAAACTTTCGACAATCCTTGAGAAGGTGTGTTGCCTTAGTTTTGCCCGTGCGCTTATCTGTAAACAGGTGTAGCGAGCAGTATGCATCGAGATCCTCCTCGGGGGACTTTTCTTCTGCCTTTGGTTTCCACTCGCGACTTCCACGGCGGCCAGAGTCGCGGTTTCGCGTGAATTCTGCCGCCACTAATTCCTCCCTGTCCTCGTGGTCGTAGTATTTCCTTCTCTTTCTTCGTCCATGGCGGTCTTCCTCGTGTGCGGGCGACGATGCTCTTTCATTGCGCACCGCGTCTTCTCCGTTAGCCCATTTTTCGGCTATGATCATTAGCTCCCCAATGGTTTTGGGCGCAGCTCTGCCTAGCTCTTCTCGAAACGCGGTTCTTCTCGCTCCTTTGGCGAAGGCCTCAATCGCCACCTCTTCCGAGATGGTTCCTGCGGTGTTCCTGAGTGTGGTCCACCGCTGGATATATTCTCGTGTGGATTCGCCACTCTTCTGTTTGCACGCTCGTAATTCTTCGATTGTGGCTGGCCTCTTGTACGTCGACTGGAAATTTTTGCAGAAATCGCGGTGCAGGTCGTCCCATGATGCGTAGCAAGATTTAGGTCTTCTCTCCAGCCAACTACGGGCTGCGCCTGTAAGATGCAAATTGAGGTATTGCATGGCTGTGTTCTTGTTCCCACGTTGGCATTTTACTGCCGTGAGGTAGTCGCTTAACCATTGGGAGGGCTCGAGTGAGACGTCGTATTTTGTCACCTCCGTGCTGAGCTTGAACCTCTTGGGTAGAGGTGCTTCTCGGATGCTGCGAGCGAAACAGAGTGCTCCACAAGTTTCGTCGTCCGAGGACCTGGATGAGGAGCGCTTGCGATGCCGTGAAGCTCTCGCCCTATCCACCTTCTTTTGGGCGAGATCTGATCGCGCGTCGTATTCGGACCGGTCGCGGTCGTTGTCTTTCCTTGGTTCTTTGCTTTGCTTTCTCGAGCGGCTGCTGTGGCGCCGCGAGCTTTTGTCTCTCGGGCTGTCGTCGCTGCTGCTTCGACTATCGCCGCGGCGGCGGGCTTCTTTTCCTCGACCACGTCGTGGCGATTTGTCTTTTCTCGGGGATGAACTTCTATGCCTGCGGGGCGTTTCTTTATCCTTGTTCTTCTCCTGTCGCTCCCTTTCCAATTCTTCTTCGGTCTTCTTGCGATCATGGGAAGCGAGCCTTGCGGCCGCCAATCCTAGTCCTTTGCGAATATGTTTGTACTGTTCCACCCGAGGGTCGCTTTCCGTCGGTTGGTTCGTCTGCATGTAGGTTGCTGCGGCTAGGATCGCGGCAGCTGGGGTTTGCGGGTAGACGTTGCCGTCATCGTCGACCCTCATGAAGGAAGACATGGTCGACCTGTCGGTCGCGGTCATGGATTCGTGGCCCCTTGATGATGTTGCGTGTCCCTTCCTCGCGGGTCGGGTACCGACTGAGGGTGCAAGGGACTGTTCGACTCGTCGCAGGCTTGATTCGTCCGCCGCTCTTCTGCGACGGGCTAGATCCGCCCGGGCTTCTTTGATGTTTGAGGCCGCTCTTACTAGGTGGTAGTGGTAGGCGGTTAGGTCTTCTTGTGAGGCTCCTGCCGCGGGTGGCTGACTCCGCCGCATGGCCTCCTTGGCCCTTTTCCAGGCCTCCCGTGAAACGCCGATTATATCGCGCTCGGTTGCGCTGAATTCGGTTTCCGAGGGTTGTTCCGATCCTGCCATGCAGACTTGGGCCAGTCGTGGCTCGTGCGTCCTAGGCGTAGATCGGAAAGCTTCCCGTACCCGAGATGGTTCCTCTGTCGAGAGGGCGTGGTAGTCGACTGTGTTGAAGCGGATGGACTCGCCACTTTTTTCCATAGGAAAGCGCGAGTTGACGGCTCCAGATTCAGGTTCAGATTCATCTGAGAAGTGGAGGATTCCGTCTCTGTTCGCCATGAAGTTGAAGCTCCCGAACGTCAGGGTGACGCTCTTCTCCAGATCCTCGAACACCGGGCGTGATTCCGGCGAGTGAGGCGTGACTATGACGGATCCGATCCGTACAGGATTGTTCGGAGCCGTAGTCGATGGTTTCCAACGGGAGTTGGATGTCGATGAAGCCGAAGATGCCGGTGATCCAGCGCCCGCGGTCCCCACGGTCGGCGCCAATTGTCGAAGCTCTGACTCCACAAATCCCTCAGGTGACCCTATCGGGTTTCGACTAGGAGAAGTCATGAGCGCTGGTGAAATCGTCGGCTTGACATGGGGCGAGATTTACCCAGGTTCGGGGCCCTCGAAGAGGTAGAACCCTTACTCCTGCCTTCTGTTGATCTGTATTGGATGATTAGATCGGTTACAGGTTGCTCGAATCGAGAGTAGATCTCGAGTTCCGAGGCTTTTTGGTCGTGCGGTATTACTTGTCCTCTCCTTGGGGGCTCTCCTGGCCTTATATAGATGGCCAGGTCTCGAGTTCTACCCGGAGAGGACTCAAACCCTAGCTGGGTCGGTTACAAATTTCCTAACTTAACCCGCAAGCTGATGCGGGTGGGCTTCACATGGGCCTTCTAGAGTACTCCAAGGGCGCTTCCTTTTGGGCCTTGACCTTGGGCCTGAGAGGGGGTGTCCTTACCCGCAGGGTCCAGGATCCATACCTTCGTCAGGTGGAAACGAGTGACGCGAGTTTACCCAGGTTCGGCCCCTCTATTGAGGGAAAACCTACCCCTGCCTTCTTACTATCAGGGAACAAGGTCTCGATTACAAAGGGTGATTCCGGTTCTCGGTGTCTCGAGCTACCTTGCTCTTGGTTTAGAACTTGTCCATCTACGTCCCAGGGTCTCACCTTATATAGTGGACGTAACCTCCGGGTTACAGGGAAGTCCGGGTCACACCCGTCCTCGGAGTCCTAGTTCTCTCCGGCTCTTGGCCATCTCGCTCCGGTTCTTTTCATGACCCAGCTACTCCCTACCGGCCTTGAACTGCTTTCCAGGATCTCGGGCTTCCATGTCTTCCCTCTTGGGCCTTGGGCTGGTTAATTCATCCAACCCGGGTTATACTCATCGTAACCCGGTTCTTCTTGACTTAACCCGGCTCTTCTTGACATAACTTGGTGTCAAGACATCGTAGTAGAGTTCATAGACAGGGGTGTCATGAGACTACTGGTAGAGACGTGGGGGGACGTGGTAGTACGACAACCAGGAACACCAAAATTACCCAGGTTTGGTACGTCGCAACTAGGCGGTGTTCCTACTCCTGCAATCTCACTAAATCAAGGTTGAAGCCTAAAGTATACAAAGTACAACGTGAGTAGGGTTTTGCTAACTCGACAAGGATCAACTTCTCGGTGAGTTGTCTTCTAGCTAATTGCCCGTGTCTTTCTTCTCTCCCGTCCGGCTTTATATAGATAGCCGGGTTAGGGATTACAGAAACGAAACCTAGAAGACTACAGTAAGTATCTAACTTGGAAAGCAGGAATCCGCCTTCCACTCCAAGCCGCACCACTTGGGCCATGGTTCGGGTTCTTCTAGAATCCGGCTTCTGCTCGTCAGCCTACTGGGCCGCTTAATGGACTGTGATCCATTACCAATAAGGCCACCCTGGTAATCCGGATCTTTAGGATAATGCCGGATATACCCCTAATCGGTATATATCCGATAGTAGTCCCCAATAGGGCTGGAATTAAAACTCAAAACTCGCGAGTTAAACGAGTAGCTCGCAACTCGACTCGGCTTGGCTCGAACTCGTTATCCAACGAGCCGAGTCGAGTTTTCATTTTCGACAGTAAACGAGTTCAAGCTAAACGAGCCGAGTTTACAAGTACTCGTTTAGCTCGTTTAACTCGGTAAAAAGAGTTTCTCATGATATTTTTATATATGTGAACATTTTTTTTTACTGATTATTATAGTTTATTTACTACAAATTATTTTATGGTGACATATTTTCATCGATTATTGTGATGATTTATTATACATGCCCAAAATAATGAAAATAATTATATATACAATATATAATGTGGACTTTTATAATTTTACTAAATAAAAAAAAAGTTAAACGAGTAGCTCACGAGCTACTCGCGAGTTCACCGAGCCGAGCCGAGTTTTGATTTTGGACTCGTTTGTTGAACGAGTCGAGCCGAGCTCGACTCGTCAGTTGACCGAGCTTGAGCGATTCGAGCCGAGCTGACTCGGCTCGGCTCGAATTGCAGCCCTAGTCCCCAAGAAGGATTGAGACTTCATTCTTCCACCTTTCATCAGTTTGCATTCTTTTCCAAGAAATGTTGGCGCCTTGTCTCGATTCTTCTTTTTCCCGAATCATGCTTAACGCGAAACTCGGATTTTGTCAGAATCTGGCTTTTTCTTCCACGAGCCTTCGTGGAGAAGGAACTTCATGACGTCAGCGATGAAACCATGCTGACATCACGGACGCTTGGGTTCAGTGTGAAACCCTGAAACAAATCTCTGACAGATTCTCGCGGGAAACGAGGAGATAGCAATTATCACCCCGTCCCCTCATTTCCCGGATTTTCCGGGCATGACACGCTTCAAAGATCTAATGGTCAAAATAGCCATTGTGGCGCATCTCAACGCCTTTCCTGCTATAAATAGCCGCCCTCGGGTTCTCCGGTTTGCCCTTCTGCTCCCTCTTCCTCTTCCAGCCCCCAAGCGCCATTGCCTTCGAGCTAGATCTTACAAGAGTGAGCAGAGCTCGTGCGTCTGCACCATCCCCGGAAAACGTCATGGGAGGGTCCGGATCCTCATCGCGCCGTCCAAATATGTCCACCGGAGATTCACCACGTGCCACGGAGGAGAGCTCCGTCGCCCTCGACATAGACAGTATAATCAACGACATCGACCCTCAGCTGGATTCCCCCGGCCGCGCCACCGCGAGCGCGCCACAGGGAAACGCCGGTAACCTGGCCTGCGAGGATCCTCCTCCCGTGGCCGAAAACGTGCCATCGTCATCCGCCGCGCCATCTCCACCCTTCACCACCGAGCCAGCGGAAGAGAAACTCACTCTCGGCGACGAGGAGCTCGCCGCCGTGGGCGCCGCCGGAGCGGAGGAAGACACAGAAGAAATCTCCGGGAATTGGAGCCACTGTAATGTGGTTCCATCCCTTCTTCCGTCAATTAGAAGAAAGGGTATGTTCTCAAGGACAAATGGCGGTACGAGGAGGAAGACTCCGAGCCACTGCCGAAAGATGGAGAACGGGTTCTCCTTGCCTCTCATATAAATAGAGGTATGGGTTTCCCACCTTCCGCCTTTTTCCTCCAAATCCTTGACCATTACAACATCCAACCACATCACCTTCCACCAAATTCTATTCTCTACCTTGTTGAGTTTAAAGCCCTTTTCGAAGGATACTTAGGAATAGAATCCAGATTAGACTTCTGGCAATACTGCTTCGGGGTTAAGCGAAACCCTTCTGAGGGTGCTCTCCCTACTTGTGGGACCATTTCATTCACCCTTTGTAGGTTTAGGGAGGACTGGTTCTCCAAGATAAAAACCTCGGAATCCTTCAAATTTTGGACGGGTTCCTTCTTCTATCATGAAGATGTCCTGTTTCCTGGAAAGGAGACGGGAATTCCACCTTTCAATAATTCCGCTGCCACCCCGCAAGATAATTGGGTTGTCGACGCGGTCCAGACTCTGCCAGCAGATCTGATGAAGATCAAGCGGCGCATAGCCATGCTTGTATCCGCCTCTCCTCCTCTTACTGGCAGAGACACAGTTTTTGTACTGGCTTGGAAGGCGTATTCAGCCATTAGCCCATCGCTGAACACGGCTAATGTGCGAATACTCTGGCTCGAAGGACAAGATGAGGACGACGGACAAAGGTTTTGTGAAGGACTTCAATAAACGGCTGAATCAATTGATCTCTACTCGAGATCAGTATGAAGAAAGCCGAGAAATGTATCATGCTGGGAATCCAGCTCCAAAGGTAAAAATTTCTCCATTAGGCAAATTTCTCGCTTTTCACTTTTCTCGGATATTTTGGTCTTACCCGGATCTTTGTCCTTTTTTGACAGATTACAACTCTTCCTAATTCGGATCTTGCCTCTGACGCTAATTTGGACGCTCTATGTGCCAAATTTGCTGGTGGGCGGAAACGTAAGAAGACTTCCACCACTCAGGAAGTCATCAACCTTGACGGTATTCCCGTCGCAACATCCAGGTAAGAATTTCCCGGGATTTTCCCTTATGCTTTTTATCGCATGTGTTTTTATTTCTTTCTCGGATTCTTATTTCTCGGGATTTCTTTCCTTTCTTTCCTTTCCCAGCCTTGCTCCTACCACTCTAAAGCCAAAATCTCGGAAGAAGCATAATGCAGTTGCTAGCAGAGGGGTGCATCCATCTCCGGCTGCAGCCCCTGACACCCCAGTTGCCACAGGAGGAGAGAACCTGGCTCCAAGGGAGGAAGAATACCCTTTGTAGTCCATCCAGCCCATTGCGTCTAAGTCGGACGCGAGGGAAAGGGCGGTGCCGGAAATGGGTGGTCCTTCTCGTGCTTCAGAGGAAGAACCTATCCCAACTTTCGACAAAGAGTTCAAGGTAAAAGAAGAGACATTTGACGAACACGGGTATATGCATCCGTGGGCGACAAAATACTTCACTCCAGCTCCCTTAATCCGTCCTTAGCCGCAAGGAGGGCTTATTGTTAGGAATAAATTCGTATTTTCACATCGGTAGGTCATCCAGGACGGTCTTTGCCACATCGGGATTCTTTTTTCCGATTATGCAAAAGAGTTCAACGAAAATCTGGCAAACTTGACAAAAAATGAGCCAGGTAATATCTCTAGCCCCCAAGCAATATGCCAAATATATACTTTTGATTTAATGCTTTTATTATTACTATGTTTGTTCTTAACTTAAGAATTTTTGTCTCTTTTCCGTGTTTCAGCAAACTGCTGAAAACATCAACATGGCAGTTTTCAGTAAACATACCATAAAAAACAAGGAGGTGAAAACCCTTCTAAATATTCTTGATTATAAGGACACGGAGCTGGCATCCGTTCAGCAAAAGCTGACTGAATCAGCAGGTAAATTGTTTCACTGCTTTCATTCGGAATTTTTTCTAAGTAATTTTTCGAGTTTTTTAACTCTTCCATTTACTTGCTTTTCAGCTCCTTTGGCGAAAGCCAAACAAATTACTGAAGATGCCGGCAATGCCGAGAACCTTCGCAGGGAAAACCTGGAACTTCACAAGCTCACTGTGAAGCTCCAGAAAGACCTGGAGGCCAGCCAACTAGCTGTTGGCATTGTCGAGTCTAAGGCCTCCAACCAGGCCGAGAAGGACAAAGCCACCATCGGAGACCTGGAGAATGCCCTGAACCAACGCCTGGGAGGAAGGCACGGAGATGGATCGGATTCTCGGTAAGTATTTTGACTTTTACCGGATTTTTCCTTTTTTCCCTTCTTCTGTTTTTCCTAACATTGTTTTGTTGATTGAAACAGAAGGTAGCCCCCAACTTACCCGGATCGAAAGAATCCGGGCTTTCGAGAAGATCTTCACCGCGCTTAAAGCTGCGGGGATGTTACTTATTAATAAGTACATTCCCGACAAAGCAGAAGAGGTATCGGAAGTCAGTAAACTTCCAGAGGCGATCGTGGAGGTGGCGAACCGCAAAGAATCTTGGTTCCTCTCCGCGGCACGTGGTGGTGCGCGCATGGCCCTTGGGCTCATGCGTATGCACTATACCACCGCGAAATCTTTGCACGTGGCATCAAGTATCCCTCAAGGATACACAGATGCTCAGCGGGCCAGCATCTTTGATGAAATCAAAGGCCACACCACCAAGATTGCCAACATGGTGAACATCTCCACCTTCTACCCCGAGGAGGAAGTTCCGACAACTCCGGAGGAATCCAGCAGCGAGGACAAAGACTCGGATCCCGAAGAATCTGCTTAAGTCTTGGGTAGAAGATAGGAAAATAGAAGCATTATCATTCTTACAATGTAATACTCATTGTGATGCTATCTATTCTTTGTATAAACAAGTACTCCACTTTTGCAGTTTAATTCATAAGTCTTTGCAAGTTTTCTGAGTTTTATTCCTTTATCTTCTAAGTTCTCTGGTTTATATTCCTTAACCGTCCTTAGTGTTTGAAATGGCTCGATAGTATATAATCTTCATGCCAAGTGACTGGGTATAAGCAATCAGTCGAAACTCGGAAACATGGATCGTACTAAAGGCATTTTTTACTTACTAATTTCAGTGACCCAACATAAAAACAATCAGATAATTCTTAGAGAAAAAGTAAGGAATTTTGTATGAAACTCAGGCACGCAGGCACAATCTGGGTTTCCTTAAGCCTCCTTAGGCTGAAAATCATTCAGTTTTTCAACTCCGAGCACGCAGGCACAATTCGGGTTAACATTGAGTATTTTGAAAGATCATTGGGAAATAGATAAGGCAGATTTATGCTTTGTACTATAATAAACATGTAAAAACATAGATGTATGAATTCCGACAACTTTATTTCATGATCTCAAAGATGTTTACATAGAAATTGAACTAAGTGTAGAAGGGACGTAACTGCTGGATGCTCCAGGGTCTTTTGGTCTCTCCCAGTTCGACATCTATCTTTCTCTTTCTTTTGAGATTCGGTCTTTTGGGATCATCCTCCGTATCCCGAATATCTACAAGATAGTACGATCCATTTTTTCATAGCATTGCTAATGACAAATGGTCCCTCCCAAACTGGGGCTAGCTTGTGCTTCCTTTCTTGCACCAATCTTAGCACTAAGTCACCTTCTTTGAAAGAACGATGTCTGATTTTCCGACTATGGTAGCGTCGTAATCCTTGCTGATAAATGGCGGATATATGAAGCCCAAGGTCTCGTTCTTCTTCTAAAAGATCGACGGCATCCTGTCGTGCGCTTTCGGCATCTGAGTCATCGTAAACCTGCACTCTTGGGCTATCATGGAGCATGTCCGTTGGAAGCACTGCTTCTGCGGCATAAACTAGAAAAAACGGGGTTTGCCCTGTTGATCTATTTGGCGTTTTTCGAATACTCCAAAGCATGGAAGGTAATTACTCTACCCATGCTCCAGCTGCTCTATGAAGAGGAGATTCGAGTCTTGGGCGTATTCCCTGCAGGATTGAGCTATTCATTCTTTCAACCTGCCCATTGGATTGTGGGTGTGCCACAGATGCAAGATCTAGGCGTATTCCCGTTTGTAGGCAATATTTTGCCAACTCTCCAATTGAGAAATTTGTCCCGTTGTTAGTAATTATGCTGTGTGGAACGCCGTATCTCATGACTATGTCAATGATGAAATTTCTGGCAGTTACACCATCAAGTTTTTTGATGGGTTTCGCCTCCACCCATTTGGTATACTTATCTACTGCAATGAGTAGATGTGTGAGTCCACCTCTTGCAGTTTTGAATGGTAACATCATATCTTGCCCCTAGACCGCAAATGGCCATGTAATAGGGATAGTCTTGAGTGCTTGGGCTGGCATATTCGTCTGCTTGGCGTAATACTGACATCCGGCACATGTATTTACTATATGGTTGGCGTCTGTCTTGGTTGTTAGCCAGAGAAACCCTGCACGGAATGCTTTTTTAACTATGCTTTTTGATTGAGCATGATGTCCGCAATCCCCTGCATGGATTTCTTGCAGTATTTCTCGGCCATCTTCTGGCGAAATACATCGCTGAAAAATTCCGATAGTGCTACGTTCATACATGCAACAATTAATTACCGTGTATCCTTTGCATCGATGTTGTATCTGTCTTTGCAAGACCCCGTCTACTCCATCCGGGAACTTGATCTACTAAGAAGTTTAAATATGGAATTCTCCAATCCGGGTTAACGAGCAGGACTTCGATTGACTCGGATACGAGAGGATAATCAACATCTCCACCTTTTATCGATGGTTGATGCAAATGTTGGACAAACACACCCGGTGGTAAGGTTTTCACTCTTTCCGAACCCATGCGCGCTAATGCATCCGCGTTCTAATTTTCTTCCCTTTTGATATGAAGTAATTCAAATCCCAGGAAGCAAATGGCAAACTCGTCCACCGTTCTCCGATATTTGGCCATAATGGGGCTTTTAGCGTCCCATGTTTGGTTGAGCTGATGTTGTACCAAATCCGAGTCACCATAGCATAGTATGCGTTTGACACCTATTTCTTTTGCAATATGCAAGCCATGAAGCAAAGCTTCGTATTCCGCCACGTTATTGCTGGCGTTGAAGTGTATTTGTAATACATACTCCATAGCATCTCCTTTTGGGGATTTTAGCACTACACCAGCTCCAGTGCCTTCCTTCATCTTGGATCCGTCAAAGTGCATGACCCAGTATTCCGACTCCGGCATTGGTGTATTTTCCATTGGTTCTGTCCAATTAGCGACGAAATCTGCCAACACCTAGGATTTAATTGCCGCCCAGGGTTGGTACTTAATGTCGAACGCAGCTAACTCGATGCCCCATTTGGCTACTCGTCCTGTTGCGTCTGCATTGTTAATAATATCCCCTAGTGGTGCTTTACATACCACTGTTATGGAATGTCCTTCGAAATAATGGCGGAGTTTTCGAGATGCAAAAAACACGCCATATGCCAGATTTAGATAGTGTGGATACCTTTGTTTAGACTCGGAAAATACTTCGCTGACATAATACACTAGGTATTGATCTGGTATACTTTGCTCTTCCTTCCGCCTTTCCACAACTATCACATCGCTAATAACCCTGTTTGTTGCTATAAGATAACGTAACATAGGTTCTTTGTCTTTTGGCGATGCCAAAATAGAAGCTTTCATCAAGGTTTCTTTTAACTGGGTTAATTCTTTGTCTGTCTCTTCTGTCCACACAAATTTGTCAGATTTCTTCAACAATTTGTATAATGGCAGAGCTTTGTCTCCTAGCCGGCTTATAAAACTGCTGACTGCGGCTGCAGAACCCGTCAATCTTTGTACGTCTTTTAAGCACGTAGGATTTGAGATGTTTAAGATTGCCTTGATATTTTCCGGTTTTACTTCTATTCCTCTGTGAGAAACGATAAAACCTAGAAGTTTTCCTGAGGGAACCCCGAATACGCACTTTAATGGATTCAACTTCCTTTTGTAAGTGCGTAAATTTACGAAAGTTCCTCGTAGATATTCAAGGAGTGTATATTTTTCCTTGGAAACGACGGCAATGTTGTCCACGTAAACGTGAACGTTTTTGTCAATCTGACTATGCAAACAACGTTGGATGCAACGCTGGTACGTTGCACCTGCGTTCTTCAGGCCAAAAGGCACGGTTATGTTATAGTATGTTCCATGCAGGGTTATGAAAGAAGTTTTGATTTGATCTTCCTCCTTCATACATATTTGATGGTACCCGGAATAAGCATCCAAAAAACATAAAAGCTCAGAACCAGCAGTGGCATCTATTATTTGATTGATTCGCGGTAATGCGAACCTATCTTTTGGACACAATTTGTTCAGGACGGTGTAATCTATACACATCCTAAGAACAGTACTATCTTTCTTCGAGACTAATACTGGGTTCGCAGACCATTCAGTACGTATAACTTCCCGGATAAAGTCTGCTGCTAAAAGTCGGATAATTTCCTAACCAATAGCCTTCCGCCTTCTTCCGTCAAATCGACGAAGACCTTGCTTGACGGGTTTTGATCCTGTCACTTTGAGTTGATGCTCAGCAAGTTCTTTGGGTACACCCGGCATGTCCGCAGGACACCAGGCAAAAATATCCCAGTTCTCACAGAGGAACTTGACGAGCGTGCTTTCCTATTTGTCGGTCATCCCGGTTCCCACTACGACAAATTTTGTCGGATCTTTGGGATCTAGGATAACCTTTCTTGTATTCTTGGAAGCTTTGAAAATATCTGTCGGCTCCTAGCTTTCTTTTCCTGCCGGCATTTCTGTAGGCGATACTTCTTTTGCCAGCTCTTTCAATTCCTCCTTTGCTATCACTTTTTCTGCGCAAAGGGCGTTTCCTTTTTCCAGCTCGTTTTCCAATTTGAAGTCTCCCGATATGGTGATTACTTCTCCTTTTGGCCCTAGCATCTTCATCTTGTTATAAATATAACATGATCTTTCCATAAATTTGGCGAAAGTCGGACGTCCGAGTATTGCGTGGTATACACTTTCGAACGTCACCACCTCCAAAGAGATTTTTTGTTGTCGGAAATGCTCTTTTTCTCCAAAGGTTATGTCTAGGGAAATTTCTCCTAGGGATTGTCCATGTATGACAGGAACGATGCTGTGGAAACGTATGTTGCTATGATTGAGCTGGGTATCGGAGATTCGCAGATGCTTCAGTGTATCCAGGTACATTATATTGATGCTGCATCCTCCATCCATCAGCACTCTTTTTAGCCTAGTGTTTTGAACAATAGGGATTACAATTAGAGCTTGTGTGCCGGGTTCTGGGATATTTCCGGGATGATCAGACTGATCCCATGTAATTGGCGTATTCGAGTATTTCAAGAATTTGGGGGTTGGTGGAACAACCGCGTTTATTTCTCGAAGTGTTCTCTTTGCCACCTTTGCATAGGGTGTTGACAGGAAAGTTAAGTTGCATTCTTCATCAACTCTCGGGAATTTTGGTTCACCTTTTCGCTGTTGTTCCTGGATTTTTTCATCAGTGTCCGGTTCACTTTCTTCTTTTTCAGCTTCTGGCTTTTGCTTGGAGAACTTTCTCTCGGAGTATTCCCCTTGTTCCCAGATCCGGAAGTACCTTTCATATGCTTATTAAGCCGGCATTGCGCATTAGTATGGGTAGGTTTCCCAAATTGCGAATGGTGGACACAGTTTTCCGACTTAATTATTTCCCACTCTTCCTTTGAGTAGGAGATAGGTTCTGTGCTTCTATCTTTCCATTTGCTGCCATTATCCTTTCCAAAGGCTAAATTAACTTCTTTGGGCTTTGTCTGTGCTTCTGGAGTAGATTTTTTCTCAGAACGAGGCGTCTTTTTGGCTTGGGCCAAAGCGTCAATATTTCCACCTCTCGCTCTAATGTCGTCTTCAGCCGATGCGTGCTCATTGGTGGTAGTAAGCATAGATCTGAGATCTTTGTGCTCCTTTGAACCAACCATGAACGGTACGAGGCTAGGTTTTAAACCATTGATGAAAGCATGCATTGCTTGTACATCACTTACTCCAGAGCAGGTGTTTTTCATTGCCGTCCATCTTGAGATAAAGTCGACATACGGCTCATCTTCAAATTGGATGCAGCGTATTAGCTGGTTGATTTTCTTGGGGACGTTTGTATGTTCCCCAAAAATGTTGAGTGAAAACTCTAGCCATATCATCCCATCTATCCACTATTCTTGACGGAAGCCCGTTGATCCAATCTCTGGCTCCATCCAGCAACATTAGGGGGAGGAATTTTACCGCCTCTAGATCCGTCCCTTTATTAATATGGACGACTGTATAGTAGTCTGAGAGACAGGTATCCGGGTTTGTACTGCCGGTATATTTTTGATATGTTGGACCAACTTTGGCAAAGCCAGAGTGTAGAGTTATTCTCCGAATCCTGTCAGTGAAACACTTAGGTCCAAAGTATAGATCATCTCTTTCCGCTTTATTACCGTGAACGGAATATCTGTCGGCTGAATGGACGGAAGGGGATCTGCTCCTTTCTTTACCATTGTTGTGCGAGTGCTCTTTTCTGGGATTATCCCTATTTTGTCCGTTGTCATGTCCTTTGGAATAAGGTGGAGTTCTACACCTTGGCCTTTCTTTGTTCCCAGGAGGAGTACGGGATCTCTCATGCCCGTGAGGAATGTCGTATCTTCCGGCTTTTTCAGCTGGGCGTCTCGGAGGCGGCGTTTCTTTTCCTTCTTTCCGGTTTTGTTCCTCCCGATTTCGGGGATTAATTCCAATGGGATCCTGTTCTGGAAGCTGCATCCTTATGATCTGGAATTTCCTTGTCCTTTTTTGGATCTCCTTTCTTCTCTTTGGAATTGCCTGAATCTCAAGGTTCGCCAGGTCCAGGTGCTCCAGCGGCGCATGTGGCGGTTTTGCATAGGGCCGAGTCGTCATGCAACTTCCCTGATCTTGCATGCCCTCGTTGTTGCTGTTGCAATGCCTTTCCTAAGAAAGCATACACCCCTTGAAGATTTTCGTCATTGGAGTACAGATCATCATTGAGGATGGCGAATGCGGCTTCCGCGTTTTCTGCTGCGGTTTTGTATACACGTTCGCCCTTGGCATCAATGTCGTTTACTTTCTTTTGCCAGGAAGGGTTTTGGAACCGTTCCTTTGGTGGCAATACTTCCGGTCTTGCGATTCCGGGTAACCGTGTAGGTTTTATGCAAGATCTATTCCTTATTTCGTACTCCTCAATTTCTTCCTGCTGCAACTTAATGTCAGCCTGGGTTTTTAGGAGGTTTTCCCAAGTTCTGAATAGATGTTGCTGCTGCCGTTGGAGAGCTTGTCTCCTGGCTTCCAGCACTTCAGGGGGGTCATCACATCCCACTGAAGTTTCAAGTAAATCACGTTCATCCTGTTCTGACATTAATGGAACAGGAATTTCCTTCGTTTTCTTCTCTGTACGCTTGACTCCACTTCCTCCTTCTGCTTCCAAGTTTTCATTAGTGGTATCCGCCAATTTTTTCTTCCAGAGTTTGTACTGGAGTTTCTTGGCAGTCTTGTTTCTTTTCTTGAAGAGGGAGGTTTTTTACCGGGTTCATCTTCTGTCAATTCCTTGACATCAGGGTAAATTGGACTGGTTTCACCGTACTCTCTTTCCTCATCCGGCGAAGGTGTTTTGGGGTCTTCCTGGCTTTCGGGATCCATGTTTTCAGCCGGTTTTGCCATACGCACTTCATGGAATCCTTCTTGTAGAGATTTGACCTTTCTTTTGTAAGCGTCTTCATCTTCGTCCTCAGAATCAATATCTTCACATCCCGGTTCCGACTCCAATCTCGCCTCAATGGCGGCTAGCACAGAGTCGGCTTCCGAGTTCGTCGTCATATTGACGGGTGTCGGATCTTCCGCTT